>CM071850.1:11930610-13173721 GCA_036507275.1 Sicyos edulis
ACAAGAAAAAAAGAAACTTCTTCAATACTCTAACCCTTAAACTTCATTTTCTCAACAAAAAAAACCCCTTTAACTTACTTCATCTTTAACCTAGCCGACAGCCAACAACAACAAAAACCATTTGACGCCACTTTCTCATAAACTCATCTTCTATGCAAGTGACCAGCCGACAACCACCTCACCAACCAGCTGAAATCTTTTCTGGCTTGCTTCATTCGACGGTCAACGAGTAAGCTGATCTTTCTTCTTCTTCTTCTTCTTCTTCTTCTTTTTCTTCCTTCTTATTCCAAACAAAGTAGAGTTTCTTTTAAAGGTTTTCTTTTTAAACCCTTTTAGATATCTAATTTTTATGTTGTATTAATTTTAAAAGGTCTATCTTCCATTGTTTTTTATTTTTCTGTAACACCCCTAAAAATAAATTGTAACCACAACCCCGCAAATTGGGGAACATGACCAACTGAGTTATAGAATTAATGTTATAACCTTTTAAGCCACCTTGGAGAACCCTATTAAATACCAGTAAAACTCACCACCTCGACCCTGCAATCCTACAAAAGAAATAGTATAAAGAAATGGTGAGTATAAAAAAAATACATAGTAAGTAGCTTCTCGACAGGGCGAACCTAACCCTCCTCATTTCTGCTAAATAACTACAACTTTAAATAATTGAATTCTCAAACCAAAGAAGAGCCCACCGCTTCACCAGACTAAAACTCAGGCCTATCATTTTGTCATCAACACCCAACCCAACTGCTAGAGTAAAACGATCTTAGACTGTACTTCAACTCCACCTCCTACAAGATCAAGCTTCCAGCACACGCTTACCATCTTGACAACTACTAAACATTCCACTCAATATAACCTTGAAGGGCTACCCTCAAAATAGGAACTCAAGTCCAAGAAAGTAATCCCTACATTATAATGGTGGAGAACAATCTCGTAGACAAACGTACAAAATTATAACGAGTGATTCCAAGTCCTCATGAAAATTGGGAAGCTACCTTTACTCAAATGATCCTAATACCAACGGGAACAACTTTTGAAAGTCACATCTGCTAAGAAGGCATAATCATGTTTCCAAACTATCACTCTTCTTGAGAGACCTTAGACTTATAACTGAGGCTTTTACCAAAACTTGAATCCTTCGACCAAAGTACAACACCCTGATTACCTTGAGACCTACCACATCTCGATCATCAACCCAGTCTAAGCTAGAACATCTTTCCCGGCCTTCAGTTACATTATAACCCACATCTAGCTTCCATCACCCGGTTGTTAGAGTCTTAAATGAACCGGGTATAAATAGTGATCCAAATTGTAGACGTTTCCCAACTTTCCAAACTCACTTTGAGTCAATCTCAGGGCCATACAAATATTTTCGATTAAAATCATTCAGGATTCGAACCCTATAATACAAGTGTCTTAGAAGAATGCTGACATAATTACTACCTAATTAATTCCACGCTCTAACATTCCATTACAAGACATAGTTCATACACTAATTCCTTCACACCCATAATTCCCCAATTTCTACTCTATGTATGTCTTTGGCCTACACACTACTTCACAAGGATTAGCTTGTGCAACGAGCCACTATAAAATAATATATAGGTCATTACAACCATATGGAGCACTCCAAAGGATACTTGTAATAAGCTCACAGAACCTTCAGGTACATCACCACCTAGGATAACCTAAAACTAATCTAAGTTCATGAGTGAATCTTCACACTCTAGTATACACAAATAATCATGAAATGCACAAATCATTAACTTTCTACATGACCTTATTTGTAACTTTTCAACATGAAATCCATCACACTTATCAGAGCGAACAACCACTGTAATTATGATGGTCATAGCTGCCCATAAAACTGTAGTAAATCACATAGCCACAACTTGCGTACAACGAAAGCACTTCACAATTTTAAGTAACCAACACGATCCTACGAACCTTCCTTTTATTAGTGAGAAAATATTATAATAAAAAAAATTCTTACATAATGATAAACTTCGAGCTACTTACCTGGACGAAGCTAATGATACTCCAAATCTTTAAGCCGGAGAAAACACCTATATAGAGGTAAAAACCACACTTCGGGGTAAGATACTCATAAAAAAGAATCAGTATTTAATCTTTCCAAGTTGGTTTAGTTAAACCGATCAGGTCAAACTGATCATAATCAAGCTAAACTGTCCACTACACATAAAAAAATGTCACAGGCAACGAGCTTCGCTGGAAAAATCCGCCCAAAATTGGGCAATTTAACACCCCCATTTCACGCTAAAGTCCATGTTTGACTGGTCAATGTTGACCTTTTTTTTTTTTTGTAATATCGTTTCTTACATTTTCTTACCCATTATCTCTTTAACTCATGGATATACATTAGCTTGCAAAGAAATTTAAAACCCATTATCTCTTTAACCCATTCTCTTATTGCACTTTTTTTTCTCCCACTGTTTTATCTTTCTTGCAAAGAAATTTAAAAGGTCTATGTACAGCTCCAATCCTCGATCAATTTCTTTTCTTTTCTTTTACTTTTTGTGATACACATTCGATTTATTCAAATTGTATTTAATGTATTTTAATATTGGTTAGGAATAGGATGGCATAGCATCTTCGACATCCTCAAATCCTTTTGTAGAAATGACATCATCGTCTAATATTGAAGAAGATTCAACAAAACCTCTTTGGCGGTATGTAACAAAGATAGATAAATTATCGGGTGGAGGTGGAAATTTTTTATGGCAATGCAATTTCTATCATGTATTGAAGAAAAGTTCATATACTAGGGTTCAAGCTCATGGGTTAAAGTTGGGTGGTAATGGGATTTATGCATGTTAAAAGTAACTCCTAAAGATCTTGGTGATATGCAAAAATTAGAAGAAGAAGCTAAGGTGAGAATGGAAAAAAAGATTCCAAAAAACATTCTTTTGCCACTTACCATATCAATTGGTGGTATTAAGGTTAACAATTCTCCAAGTATGAATTTCGACCCTAAGAAAAGAAAGATGAGTTGTGGGAGTGGTTCAAGTGCAATTGAAAAGGCATTCAATAAGTGATCAAGAGACCAATTGAATGCTCTAATAGCGAGAATGTTTTATTCTGCTGGGTTGCCCTTTCATTTAGCAAGAAACCTATATTTTATAAGAGCATTTACTTTGGCAGCGAACAATATGTTGTCGGGATATGCGCCTCCTGGTTATAATTCATTGAGAACAAACCTTTTGCAAAATGAAAAGGCCAATATGGAGAGATTATCACTACTACAAAAATGACATTACTTGACACTACCTATTCTGAAATACTTGACATTTTGGGTTAAAAACGTCAAATAATGAGTTAATTTATGATGAAAACGTCAAGTATCATTCAAATCAGGCTGAAATTCCGTCCAGAATCCCGTGTTTTTTATGTTTTACAATATTTGACGTTGTGAAAGCGTCAAGCTGGGCACGAAAATGCTCGACACTTATAAACGGTCAAATACATTAGAAAAATGGTAAATGTTTTAGCGGGCTTTGTTGGCGCGCATTATAATTTTTATTTTGTTAAACCAAAATGGCATTAAAAAATAAAAATAAAAATAAAACCCAAAACGCTGCCGTTTTTTAAAATCTAAAAAAAACCCCAAAATGCTCGACTTTCTCTCTTCTCAATTGCAAAACCTCCGTGAAACCCTCCTCACGCTTCGTCTCTCTCAATTGCAAAACCTCTGGAAACCCTCCTCGTCGTAGCTTCCGTCCCGGCCTGCGTGTCGGCTTCCATCGCAGATTCGTCCACTTCCATCGCAGATTCATCGCAGCCTCCTTTGCGACCTCAATCGTCGTCGCAGAATCTTTGCGCTACATTCCGCCAGTGAGTTCATTCACTTTTTC
Source organism: Sicyos edulis (assembly GCA_036507275.1). Taxonomy (NCBI): domain Eukaryota; kingdom Viridiplantae; phylum Streptophyta; class Magnoliopsida; order Cucurbitales; family Cucurbitaceae; genus Sicyos; species Sicyos edulis. The sequence continues at coordinate 11,934,489 of CM071850.1, forward strand.
ACTTTTTGACTTCATCTTCTTCTTGTTTTTTTTTCACTTTTCTCTGTTTGCTTTAGGATATTGCAACCAAATCGAGATTCGGTCTTTATTCTTTGATACATCCGTGAACTCTACTCATCACAAATGGTTTGGCCTTTTGTTTTTTTAAGGTTAATTTCTCAAATATCATGACCTTCTTTAGCTTTTCTTTTTCTTTTAGAACTTTATTCTTGTTTTCCTTTTTCTGTCTCTATATCTTTTACAAATGTTGATATGATTCTGCAATTCGCATTTCTAGTTTATTTTCTGTTATGCAATGTGTGATGGTTTATGTTAACGTTTTTGGTGATCTCTTTTTCTATTATTGTTGTTTTTTGTTATTTAGTTTTTGTCGGTGTGGTTATAAACCTTAATTTTGAGTTTAGGAATTTTTTGTAATTGTTGGATTTGAACTGAAGTTGATTGTTGGGGATTGAGTGTTTGATTGCTATTTATCCTGAATTGAATTTGGTTGTTAAGAGGTGGTGGATTTAGACTTTACTAATATTCTTCTCATGTCAAGAGGTGGTGAGGTGGAAGACGGGCCTTTCCAAAAGTAGGCGTAGATAGAGCAGCTCCATAGTCTAGTATAAATCTCATCTCACGATTATAGTCTGCCTCTATTATCCCATCTATCTTCAAATATTGTTGACAGTCCTGCCATTACGTGTACATCTTGTCCTTTCGGATTATATGTCATAGCATTGTGAAAAGTAAGTCTCACATCCTCAACAAATTCTTTAGATGACTTGTACCAGTTTTTGTTAAGCCTATATTTCACAGTTCCTAGGTCCATTGGTTGCTTAATGAATAATGATGGTATCATAGTCATGCAAACCAAGACCTTCCACATCAATAGGGGGGTTTTAAACACCCAACCATACTTGTGTTCAATCAATTTATCCAGAAGTGAACTTCGAGTCTTAAAATACTTGGAACCCTGCCCAAAACCATGAGCAATTTTAAGATTTATCTCAGTTTAGCTATACTTGTGTCATCTTTCTCCTTTTGGCTAATTATTGGATTGATACTTTGAATGTCATCAAGTTGACTAATTTCTTATGGGATATTACTATTTGCTTTATTTAACAGCTTTCCAAATCATGGATGAACAAAAGTAGGTTATCGAAAGATTTTGAGTTGGGTGTGGAAAAGTTCATTGAATATGGATTTTCTAATACAACTAGTACTACCATTCGTTGCCCTTGTTTGAAATGTGGGAATTGTGAAAAACATTGTCGCATTGATATAAGAGACCATTTATATGTCAACGACATAGATGAAAGTTATAAAATCTGGTTTTGTCATGGGGAAGAACTTCCTAGTTCAATTGTCCATAGAGAATATTCTAAGACGGACACTGAAATGTATGAAGAAAATGATATTGGAGGTGTTAAGGAAATGATTGAAGTCGCTCATGAAGAATATTCAAAGGACCCCAATGGATTTGACAAGTTACTTAACGATGCTGAAAAACCTTTATATATGGGTTGCAAGAAATTTACCAAGTTGTCTACATTAGAGAAGTTGTATAACTTGAAAGTTAGATTTGGATGGAGTGATGCAAGTTTTTCTGAACTACTCAAAATATTAAAAGAAATTTTACCGGTTAATAACGAGCTTCCTTCGTCGATGTATGAAGCAAAGAAAACCTTAGGTGCATTAGGAATGGATTATGAAAAAATTCATGCATGTCCTAATGATTGTTGTTTATATAGAAAAGAATATGCCAATGCAAATACTTGCCCTGAATGTGGTGAATCAAGATGGAAATTTGATGGAAATAAGAAGAAGAAACAAAAAGAAATTCCCGCAAAAGTTATATGGTATTTCCCACCTATTCCACGATTCAAAAAGATGTTTAGAACTCTTGATTGTGCTAAGAACTTGACATGGCATTCTGATGATAGAGTTGTAGATGGTAAATTACGTCATCCCGCTGATTCACCGGCTTGGAAGTTAGTAGATTTCACATGGCCAGACTTTGGTTCTGAAGTTAGGAATCTTCGTTTAGCATTGTCAGCGGATGGAATAAATCCACATGGTAATATGAGCTCTAAATATAGTTGTTGGCCGGTGGTGATGATTATTTATAACCTTCCACCATGGTTGTGTATGAAAAGAAAGTTCATGATGTTATCGATGTTGATTTCGGGTCCAAAACAACCAGGATATGACATTGGCATATACTTGGCACCGTTAGTTGAGGATTTAAAACTTTTATGGGAAAGCGGTGTACAATGTTATGATGCTTACCGAGATGAACTATTCAACTTAAGGGCAGTTTTATTATGGACAATCAACGATTTTCCTGCCTATGGAAACCTTAGTGGGTGTTCTGTTAAGGGTTATAAGGCATGTCCAATCTGCGGTGATAACACTTCTTCTATAAGATTGAAACATGGGCAAAAAGAGGCATACCTTGGACATCGAAAATTTTTGCCGTGTAATCATATATTTCGACGTCAACAAAAATCTTTTAATGGACATAAAGAACTTGAAACCATTCCAGAACCTTTGTCCGGTGAAGAAGTTTTTGCCAAAACTAAAGATTTGAAATTTCAAATAGGAAAGAAACTGAAAAAGAGACAACTAAAAAAAGGAACTACAAAAAGTTGTTGGAATAGGTTGTCTATTTTTTTTGAGCTCCCTTATTGGAAACATCTTCATGTCAGACATTGTTTGGATGTGATGCACATTGAAAAAAATGTATGCATGAATATATTGGGTACATTACTTGACATCCCGGGAAAAAGTAAAGATGGATTGAGTGCTAGACGAGATTTAAAGAACTTAAAGATTCGACTAGAGCTTCAACCTATTATTGGCGACAAAAAAGACTACATTCCCCCAGCTTGTTACACTCTTACTAGGGAGGAGAAACGTTGTGTTTTGAGAACGCTTTCAAACGTGAAAGTTCCTCTTGGTTATTCTTCCAATATTAAAAATGTTGTGTCAATGGACGATTTGAAACTTAATAGTTTGAAGTCCCATGATTGCCATGTGATCCTGCAACAATTGCTTCCTATTGCAATAAGATCTGTGCTACCGAAATATGTTCGATACGCTATAACACTACACAGTGCATCTTTTTAATTCTATCTGCAACAAAGTAGTAGATGTTATACAATTAGACAAGTTGCAAGAGGATATCGTGGTTACTCTATGTTTGTTGGAGAAGTACTTTCCACCTTCGTTTTCACAATTATGATGCACCTCACAAAGACATCTTGTAAGAGAAGTAAAACTTTGTGGGCCTATATATCTGCGATGGATGTACCCATTTGAAAGATTCATGAAAGTGATTAAGAATTCTGTGAGAAATAGGCATCGCCCAGAAGGTTGTATTGCTGAAAGTTATATATTAGAATAAGCTGTTGAATTTTGTTCAGAATTTTTATGTGGAGTACCTCCTATTGGTCTTGGAAGTCAAAAATTTAAAGAGCAACTACACAATTCAAATGTTGGTAAACCGTTGTCGAGCGGAGTATTATTCAGACCAGAATGTGAAGTTTTATATCAAGCTCATCGATATGTTTTGGAAAATACAATTGACGTGCAACCATATATAGAGTAAGTTAATTTCTCTAATTATGTTTCATTAATTTACTGAAACATATGATGTCAACCTAACTATACTACTAAATATTTCATCCAAAGGAAACACATGTTAGTACTGCAATCACAACAACCTAGTAGATCAAAAAATCAGAAATAGGTTCAAGACGAACATAATCGATGTTTCGCATCTTGGTTACGTGAAACGGTAATGAGTATGTTCAATGTAATATTAATGCATTAGTATTATACCTGCATAGCATTTGATAGTACTGTGTTTATGAGTTATGATCATAGGTGGCAGCCGAGCTTGAAAAAGGAGATATTAAGGTTTCTAATAACTTGAGGTGGATTTCTCATGGCCCTCATCCGAATGTGACTAAATATAATGGTTATATCATTAATGGGTGTCAATATCAAACAAAGTCTTGTGACAATGATAGAAGCGTACAAAATAGTGGAGTTAGTTTAGTTGCAAATACAATGCAAGTCTCTAGTTCAAAAGATAAAAATCCTATTTTTGGAGACATGTCTTTTTATGGAGTCATACAAGAAATTTGGGAGCTGAATTATAATACCTTTCATGTAGCAATGTTTAAGTGTGATTGGATTGAAAACAACAATGGTATGAAAATCGATGAGTTAGGTTTTTTGTTAGTTGACTTAAATAGAATAGGACACAAGTATGACTCATTTATACTAGCAACCCAAGCAAGGCAAGTGTTTTATGTTGAGGATCCAAGTGATGCCAGATGGTCAATTGTGCTTACTCCACCACAAAGAGAATTTGAAGATCAATATTATGAGGATGAACTTGGAGACACGGTACTACATTGTCAAGGAATGCCCAACAATTATGCCAAATGTTGAATCCACAAGTGACTTGGATGATAACATCTCAAACTATGTCTGCGAGTAGATTGTGAGGGTACTTGGATTCCTAAATAAAATTTACTGGGTGGGTTTTCGATTTTTATGACTTCTATAAATTTATATCATATCTTGTTTGATTTGTTTATTAAATATGTATGCTAACGTTTTCTACTTTCCACTTGTAGTTTAGTTCTTTTATCATGAAGCCTACAAATGTCGATGAAGAAGAAACCTCAACTAAAAAGCGAACACGAGGCACAACTACTATGAAAGAAGGAAGAAGTAAAAAGAAAGATGGGGAGAAACGATTGGTTATATTCAAAGAAGATGGAGTGCCCATTGGGGATAGTGGACACAAATTTACTTCCTTCATTGGATCAACAGATTCATCATCACATCCCTATTACTTATAAGAAATGGCACGACGTACCACGTGAGTTGAAAGAGAAGTTGTTTAATATCGTTGAGGTATGTTCACTTTCACCATAATAATAATATTAATTTATTTGTGGTTGTATTTATTAATAGTATTTATTTTTTAATGTGTAGAATGATTTTGAATTTGATGGACGAGCTAAAAAGAAGGTACTCAGAACGGGTGGGGTAGCTTTTCGTCAATTCAAGAACATTCTAACTACAAAGTGGATAATGCCATTTAAAGATCAACTTTGAAATTTTAGAAAATCCACCAACTTTATACTCATTTCTTGACAAAACTCAATGGGACGAGTTTGTCAAATCAAGGTTAACTCCAGAGTTCGAGGTATGAAAATAATTGAATTCGTGTGGGTATATATATATATTGTTTTGGTTTCTTACTAAGTACACATTAATGTAGAAATTGAAAGCCGAACAACAAGCAAAACAAGCAAGTAATAGGTATCATCATCGCCTTTCACGTAAAGGTTATGCCAACAAGAAGGAATAAATGGTAATACTTTCTGTTTAATTTATAATAATCTAATTCCTCATAACATGTATCTAACTTATTATGTTTATTGGAGTTTAGAAGAATAAAGGATTAGATGATAGTCAGCTTCAACGACATAACATGTGGAAGATTGCACATTCTAATAAGAAAGGAGAAATTGTGGACGAACATGTTCAAGAAGTAGTTGACAAGATGGTAAATAACTTTCGTTTCTTTTTAACATGTTCATGGAGTAGTTGAAATGACAAATAACTTCTTTTTTTTAAGGATGATATCATTGCAACTGTAGACCCAACAAGCCACAAGTTTCCGAATCCTAATGATGTGTTGACTAAAGCTTTAGGCACTCCTGAACACAATGGGCGTGTGTGTGGAGTAGGTGGTTTCATTACCCCTACTTCATACTTCTACACTCCAAAAGTGGGGTGAAGAGAATCAAAGGAAATGGAACTTGCTAATGAGAATGAATTACTTCGACAACGCATTCAAGAGTTGGAAGCAAATCAAATGAACACACAAGACACTCCAAAATCTGAACAAGGGAGTTGCACCAAGCAAGTTTTGAAAATGGCTAAAAGAATGAAGATAAAGTTGACGACACAAAGTAATTATACCAATGGGGAAGCTTAGTACGTAACAATTGGAAGATATCATAAAACCTTCAACCAAGGTACAATATGCCAAATTTCTCTTAAGTGTCGTCTTTCATATATAAAAGATGCAATTTTTATTAACTAGCACTTATTTTTTGTTAAAGGGAAAATCATGCTTGTTGGCAAAAGATGTAATTTCAAATGTTGTTGCATCCGGCATACTACTTGAGGATAAGACACTAGGATCTACAATTCATGGAATACCATTAGGAGAAAATAATGTTAGAGTCTCAATAGATGTGGCGATCGTTGATGCGACCTTACCGATCACGGTAAGAGATGATTTGAAAACTACAAAACAATCTATTGGGTCACATGTCCCATGGCCACGCAATTTAGTGATTCTCAATGAGGAGATGAAGGCACGCTCGATAAAAACAATTAATTTCTAAAAATCTCATTAGATCTCTCATGAATCATGATAAAATTAAAACTTACTTATTGTAGGTTAAATCTAAGAAGAAGATTAAAGACAAAATCAAAGTTGGTGATTTGCGGATGTTGGATCTACGTAAGGTTTGAATTCTATCTTTCGCCATGCAGAGTCGATAATGAAGACTCGATGATGAGTATCTCCATGCAACTTCTGAGGGCTCTTCGGTACAAGTCGCAAGAGTTGTGTATTAAGAGACGATATTATTGACTTTTGCAATATGAAAGAAGTAAAAACATTATCGTTGGTGGCTTATATGGCGTAAGAAATTTTTTCCTTCTTTTCTTTATCATATTAAATTATCGTAGACTTTTTTTAAAAGAAAACTAACCATTATCTTAATCTTTGTAGGTATTTGTACTCATATTGCGTTGATTCAGTATGAAAGTGAAAAAGTATATTTTCGTGGATCCATCTTTAATATCGTTTGGTCAATACACACCGGAAATTAGAGCACGGAATCTTTGTTCGAGACTGACGACTGCAAGAAAAGATCAATTGGTTGTTGCTCCATATAATCCTGGGTGAGTAAAAGTTTATTCATTACAAAAATAGTTTATCACTTAATTACTTTTAGTTTGATAATCTAACACTTGTGTATTTTTGTTTAGTGGTCATTAGTCACTTTGCTCATTGTGAATCCATACGAAGATATTGTTTATCATTTAGATTCATTACGTACAAGTTCAAAAGTAGATATCAAGTCCAGTAACATGCACGTAAGTTATGTTTTCACTTTGAATTATATGTTGTCTATTCATTTTGGATGTTTTATATTTTCTTTTTAATATGTTAAGTATTTATGTAGGGCACTTGCAATATTTCGAGCTCGAAAAAAATAAAAGTGGATAGAAATAAAACATTATGGAAAAATGTTAAGGCAAGTATAATACTTTTTCTTTTTCTTATTTTCATTTTGTTTTCTTTTTAATTTGTTTGTGAAAATAAAAGCGTTCTCTTTGTTCTTGTAGTGCCCATTACAATCGGGTATAGTGGAATGTGGGTATTATGTAATGAGGTATATGAGAGACATAATAACCAAAGATATCACCATCATCACGAGAATCGATGCGTTACATATAAATTTATAGTAAAAATATTTTCTTATTTGAAATAAGCAAGACTAAATTGAATTTCTTATTCTTAGGTTGATACGAGGAAGTCATACACAAAAATTGAGATAGATGAAGTCAGCGAGTGGAATGGGCGAACTTTATTGGACGATATTATTGACTTTTTTGTGGTTGAAGAAATTTTTTGGATCACTTTATTCTATGCATGGACCATATTATTTTTTTGGAAGGATGGGTATAGATATCCATATTATTTTTTGGAAGGATGGGTATAGATATCCATATTATTTTTTGGGAAGGATGGGTATAGTTATCCATATTATTTTTTGGGAAGGATGGGTATAGGTTCTTTTTTTGTATACATAAAACACGATTACTTCAGTATATTTTGGTGGTTGGTTAGTTATCTGCAAGTTCTTTTTGTGTACATGAAACAAAATGTTCATTATGTTCTCATATTCTTTTTTGTGTACATGTATGATGGAACAATTGATAGATGAAATATATTATTATTCTGGTTTGAAGAATGCTTTCTGATTTGCAGGAATGTTTTCGAGTTTCTGAGGAAATTTGGGGAATGATTATTTAAAATTAAAAAAAGAAGAAGAATATATCGCTTGACGTTTCTTAAGTGTCATTAGGTTTCAATTACTTGACGCATAGAAACTGTCTAACAGAATAATCATTGTTCAAAATGTATGATTACTTGACGTTTATTAGATGTCAATCAATACCTACATTTGACGGTTTTTAAATGTCAACCAACATCTTATATTTGACAGTCCACAATGGTCAAACTACCCACTATACTTGACGTTTTCACAGTGTCACTGACCACACTAAACTTGACGCTTTACGACTGTCAACCTACCTATGTATTTGATAGCCATTGAATGTCAACTATATATATAGTTGACGGTTAGACGACCGTCAAGTAAAGATACATTACTTGACAGCAGTATAGTTGACGTTTGGAAAACCGTCAAGTAACGTTGTAGTTGACATTCTCCAGGCGTCAAGTAATGTCATTTTTGTAGTAGTGTATTGATGCCCATCAAAGGTGAATGGCGTTTGAAAGGGGATAGCATTGTTAGTGATGGATGGAGTGGCTCACAAAGAAGACCTCTAATTAATTTCATGGCAATCTCTGTAGGGGGGCCAATGTTCCTAAAGCAGTGGACTGTTCTGGGGAGATCAAGGATAAATACTTTATTGCAAATTTGATGAAGGAAGTTATTAATGAATTTGGTCATGAAAATGTTGTTCAAATCATAACTGATAACGCTGCTAATTGTAAAGGTGCTGGACAACTAATTGAATCACAATTTCCTTCCATTACATGGACACCATGTGTAGTGCATACATTGAATTTAACACTGAAGAATATTTGTGTTGCAAAGAATGTTGAAAATAACCAACTTGTATATGGAGAATGCAGTTGGATTTCTGATAACATAGGAGATGTGATATCAGTGAAGAATTTTATTATGAATCACACCATGAGGCTTGCCATGTATAATGAATTCGTGTCTTTAAAATTACTTTTTGTTGCTGAAACACGTTTTGCTTCATTTATCATTATGTTGAAAAGATTCAAATTAATTAAAGGTGGTTTCCAAGCTATGGTAATTAGTGATAAATGGGCAAATTATAGAGAAGATGACGTGGTGAAAGCAAGACAAGTAAAAGAGTTGATTCAGGATGACTTGTGGTGGGATAAGATCGATTACATTCTTTCATTCACTTCCCCTATTTACTACATGATTAGAAAATGTGATACTGATGCATCTTGTTTGCATTTGGTATATGATAGGTGGGATACGATGATTGAAAATGTGAAGAAAATCATTTACAAGCATGAAGGATTACAAGCTACTGATTTCTCCTCTTTTTATGATGTGGTGCACAACATCTTTATGGATCGATGGAACAAAAATAACACTCTGTTGCATTGTTTAGCACATTCTTTGAACCCAAAGTATTATTCAGAAGAGTGGCTCGTAGAAGACTCTAATCGAGTGGCTCTTCACTAAGATATTGAGCTAACATGAGAGAGAATTAAGTGTTTCAAGAGATATTTTAGTGACCCTATGGATCGTGCAGAAGATTTAGTATACATTCATAGCAATCTCCGTCTTTTGTCAAGAACAGCTCTTGAATATTTGGAAGGAGAGACTAAGTCATGGGATATTGCTGGAGATGCATTTGATTCTCTTGGAGATGTCGACATGCTGGAAATTGCAAATTTGTCGTTGGATGAGCCAGATTTGGAGAATGTGATATGTAATGATGTTGATGAAGATGGTGATATTATCGAGTTGTGAAATGATAGTCTTATGTTTTTCCTTTTATTATATTCTCTTTAAATTATTAACTTGTTTTTGTGACATTGGAATTTGAATGGTAACATATATTTTTTTCAAGGTCAACTGTTTATAGTAAATATATGTTTATTTACAATTTATGTTAATTTTATATATAAAAAAATTGACGTATCTCAAACATATCCGAATCTTAGTTTTTATGAAATTGACGTATCGTCGTGTCCTGTCGTATCCGTATCTCATATCCATGTCCGAATCCATGCTTCATAGGTGGGAATGATGGAATTTCTTCAAAATCTCTATTGAGAAATCATTAAGAATGTCCAATGGATAACGGTATGCCGACTTTCTAGGTTTAGTATTGCTAATCTTTAGGTCCTTGTGAAAATACAATGTTATATTCTTCCTTGCTATACTTGAGGTCTTCTCATATATCACCATATTGATAGAAACATTTATAAGATAAAGAAGTTAAAGTATTTCTAGGACGACGAAACCTAGTTGATTCCTCCCTGAAAGCGAGTTAGGGATCAAGATATGCGTTCTTGTTGATGAATTTGATGATGTGCTTCAAGTTATTCGTTCTGGCAATTACATCAACATTTCAAGTCATTTATGAACTTGAAAATCATGTTTTTGTCAAAGCACATTGAACTCTAATGAACTCTAAAGAAAATAACATTTCATGGTACCTTCAAATCCAAGGGTTAAATTCGAAGGTCTTTTTAGTCAAACACATTGAACTCTAATGTGGGAGTCAAATGGGAGGTAGGTTTATTTTTTAAGCTGTTTGCCTACTTATTATGTCTTATTGACTTTCATGTATTATGTTTTTGTCATTCAAACTGGTCTTACTTGCATTAGGCTAAATAGGATTTACTTCAATTGCCTTTGCAAGAAGAGTTTTAAAGAACGGGCAAACGTTATAAACTTATAAGTACTTGAGTATTCATGAGATTTTAGACTTGTTGTAGTTGTTACTCTTGTAGAAACTAAATTTTTATGTGCAAGTTGTGACAATTTACTCTTCCGGTTGAAATCACCTTCCATTTTCTCTCTTCCCTTATCCTACTTTTGAATCTCTTTCGTCCGATTAATTTCACAACTCCATTTCTTTTTCATTTTTCTTTTTGGTGGAAAAGAGATTTTGTTTTTTCAATTGTATAAATCTATGTCTACCACTTTTCTTGTTTTTTTTAAATTCTAGATCACCTCAACTTGGGTGCCTCTCCTTCTCCCATTCTGGTTTTTCAACTAGAGCCACTACAACAATTATGACATTTTATGACAGTTTATTCAATCTAAAAATTAGAAAAAAATTGAAAACTGTCATAAAATCTAAAAACACATATTTTTTATATGGGAAGGAGATAATTTTTAAGATATAAACAAATTATGACAATTATTAACATTCTAATAATTGTCATAAAACAATTATGACAATTTTAATAATTGTCATAAAACATTTTACACTCAGAGAGTGATATTTCAATTTTTTATAAAATTATGACAATTTAAAAAATGTCATAAAAGATAAACAGGATTAATTTAAAAATATTTTGAATTTAAAACAAATTAGGGGTTAACTTTTAATTTGGGGAGATTTGATTTATAGTTATGGAAAAGTAAAGGCATTTACAATAAGGGTTAGTTTTGGTGCCCTAATTGTAACGCCCTGCATTTTGGGTTAGTTTCTAGTTGGTTTGGCAATAAGGGTATTTTGGTATATTACCCATAAAAGCATTTACAATTATAAATTTTAGAGTGTGGGTTATTTTTCTATTTCAAGAACTTTGGGGTAATTTCATGATTTCAAAAATCCTTAGGAGCATTCATGGTATTTAGGTTGGTTTAGTTTAAATTGAATAAAAATGGAAAAGAATTAAAGGGTTTGATTTTTTTTTTATTATTTGGCATGTTAAAAGAGGAGGATTTAAAATTAAATAAATCAAGTTGGCAAAGTTATTTGCATTTGAGAGAAAGAGGAAATGCTGGAAAATGGTTTAAAATAGGGTCATTTAGATGAATTAAAATAAAGGGAAAAAAAAAGAATTTTAGAATTAAAAAAAAAACTCACACCATCTTCTTCTTTCTTCTTCTTCTTCCCTAAACCCAAACCCTAGTCGCCGCCACCCTTCACCTCCGACTGCCGCCTCATCTCCGTGCACCCAGACGTTGCCGAACGCCGAGCAGCAACCCACGCGACCCAGCCGCGCCACCTCGCGCGACCCCGTTCTCCTTCGCGCGCGACCAACTTTGTGCCTCTCGCCTTGCCCAGCAGCAGCAGGCCGTCGCAGCCATCCCGCCAAGCAGCTCGCGCCCAACGTCGTGCCGCCGAGCCTCCATCCCTGCTCAGATCCGCCCACCATGCGAGCCCAGCCCGACCGCACCTGCAGCGCACACCCACGACGGTTCTAGCGCAGTGCTCGCGCGCACGAACACGCGTGTTTTCAGCCGTGTTTGTCTCGTTTTGCAGTTGCTCACCCCGGTGTGTCGTGCTCGTTTTGATCGAGTTATTGGGTAAGGATCTGAGACCCAAACATGTTTTTGTTGTTGATTTTTGATATGGGCTTGGTGGTTGACTGCAATATTGTGTTTGGGTTGTTTGTTAAGGTCTTGGACAGCCGTTTCCTTCTCGTTTCAGCAGTCGTGTGCAGCGCGTGTTGCTTCCAGGTTTTGGGTAATTTGTTTTAGGAACCTTGATTGTTTTTTTTTTTGTGCTGGATTGGTGAGTTATGGATATTTAGTTGAGAATGAGAGTTGTTTTTCTCATGTTGTTAGGCTGTTGTTGGTGTCAAGTTTCTTTTGGTTGCAGCTCAAGGAGCATCTTCGTTGGTTTGTTATGTATCGTCTTCTCAGGTAGGGATTCTCTACCCGGTTTGTGTGGACCCTGCATAGGGCGAAATTTATTATGTTGTAATATGTAATATTCTCAAATATGGATGTGGGGTGATGATGGATTGTTGATTATGGATTGTTGCTTACATGTATAGTATTTAGAGTATGTCGAGTTGTTCTTTCTTGTTCTGTATGCTCTGTGCTTCGCAATTATGGGATTCCAGGGTGCTATTGTGTATGTACTTTTCTATCATTATATTTCTTGTAAACATGCTAGGATTATGGGGTCCTAGTGTGTGGTTACCTTTATTGCTGTTTTTCTCTGCTCCTCTCATTTTGATTTTTTTAGGCAACACTAATAACGTTCATTCTCTTGTTTTCATCTCTAGGGATCAGAAGAATCACACTAATAAAAAGACTATATTTACCCAAGGTATGACTTCAAGACTAGACTAATTTTATCAATGTTAGTGTTGTTATGTCAGGTAATGTAAGGACCCGACCCAAGAAACGGTCTCTAACCTAGATCCTTACTTAACATGCATGATTAAGAATGTAAAACGTCATACAGAGTTCCAAATTAAAATCTTTGCAGTCAGCACATTTAAAACAAAAACCATAATTCCAATAAATAAAACCAACAAGTAAGTGACTGATCAGTACTTTCTTAAAACAAATCAAAGGGAAACGGTTTGTGAACATAAAATAGTTTTTGAGTGTTTCCTAGGGACTCAAGTCCCACTACATGCTAATTCATAAAAACAGTAAAAGAACGTGCAATCTCAGAGTCAGCTATCCATGATCATCCAACAGCCTCCTCCTAGCCATCCAGCCTCTGTCCCAAGTTACCTGGTGGAAAGCCACAGAAAATAAGGGTGAGCAACAAGTTACTCAGTAAGAATTCCCAACCGGGGTACAATACGAAAACATCTCATTTAGCACAAGCACATGCAACCATACAACGACTTGGAGCAAACAGTTGGGTTAGACCATACGCCCCTCCTGGAGCTTGCTTATTCGAAGGCTTACAACTATAAACTACCCTAGGTTCTACACCTGGATGCCCTTCGGGCCTTACACAACCTAGGACTCAGTGCTGCCCATCGGGGACTTACACACCTAGGATGCCCATCGGGGTCTTACACCTCTAACTCAGTGATGCCCATCGGGGTCTTATACACCTAGGATGCCCATCGGGGTCTTACACCTCCAACTCAGTGATGCCCATCGGGGTTTTATACACCTAGGATGCCCATCGGGGTCTTACACCTCCAACTCAGTGATGCCCATCGGTGTCTTATACAACTAGGATGCCCATCGGGGTCTTACACCTCCAACTCAGTGATGCCCATCGGGTCTTATACACCTAGGATGCCCATCGGGTCTTACACCTCCAACTCGGTGATGCCCATCGGGTCTTATACACCTAGGATTCCCATCGAGTCTTACACCTCCAACTCGGTGATGCCCATCGAGTCTTATACACCTAGGATGCCCATCGAGTCTTACACCTCCGGATGTCCATCGGGGTCTTACCAGAGCGGGACCTACACTAGTTACCCCTACAATCCTCTACACTATACGACACCTGTCTAAACCTAACATGGATCTAACATCATTCAACGAAGAATATGGATATGCCAGGATGGAAGAACGTAGCATGGAACTAATAGAATACAACATAAAGCATGGATATGTCAGGATATGAGAACCCTAGCATGGAACTAACGGAACGCAAACATAACACGAACATGAATCAAAAGCAAACATGAAGCCTATCCACTAGAAACTCATACAGTTACAATAATCAATATGCTATCAAGTGTTCGCAGGGTCCACACAACCCCGGGTAAGAAATCCTTACCTGGAAACGAGTGGAAAGTAACTATCACGAACCAACTAACAACCCTCGAGCTTTAAAGCGAACTCAAGCGACCTAGGCATACAATAAAATATCCTAAATAAATAAACAGCAGCTAAAATCATGAAGTCAAAAGGGTGGAGGCTCGGAAATTTACCAACCGATAAGACACACGTCTCGGCGACAAGGAGCGAGAACAGCCTTCTTTGGTGCGGCGGCTGCTGCGGCAACCTTTGGGCGGCGCAAAGGCGGCGATATCTGTTGCAATGAGCGAGCGGCAAGGTGTCTTGTAAGGGACCGACCCGAATGGGGCACTAAATGGGCTCTTACCCAATGCATGCATTCAAAGTAAGGACATTAAACAGACATGATTTCGGATTCCAATTAAAACAAAACATTCAAAATAACTCCTTTAAAAACTAGACAATTTCCTAGAACTCGTCCCTCTGTTTCCAAGCACTGTTCCAAGATAAATACATTTCCAAAGTTTACTCTGATCGAGATTTACTAAAAACCATTCAAAACATGTCTAAATACAATAATCTTTGGAATCCACAAAATATTCAAGAAAACATCCTAGGGCCCGGTGCCCGCCTACATCATTCCGGGGAAAATAAAACATAAAGAGTCATAATACAAAAATCGAGTTGGAAGAGCTGGGCCCCATGATCACGGCTCCTCCTTGACCATCTGTCTCGCAACTTGGTTACTGTGGAAACAACCACGATAATAAGGGTGAGCAACGAATTGCTCGGTAAGAATCCCCAACCGGGTACAATACGATATACATGGTCATCTCGATGGCGTATGCAAGCTATGAATATAAACACGAGAATAGAGCACATAGCTTAGCCCACACTTGGGCCTCGGATGCCAATTTAAGGTCTTAGTCCGGAATAATATCACCACACAGTCCAATACACAAGTCGCCTATCGAGAGAAACAAGTCCCGGCCTCGGCTTTCTCACATCGACGAAAGGTACAACGCTCACAATCTCGAGGAGCTCTCCGATCGGCGGTATGTAATGAGCGTAAGCATGTACCGCGTGCTCTGCGCAGACTATGGGGGTCTCGGGTCTAGAGGCAAGCTGCCCATGTCCAGTCTCCACGCCTAACTAAATCTTTGGATCGGTGTCACTGACATAGGGGTGTGAGACCTGGACACGTAAACTATGTCAACCTGAACCACTGCACTTGGGGCCAAGGAACGGTCGTGGTAGGCTTACACCGGAAGCCGTCCACGCGCTTAACGGTGGCAATCGGGGCTACGGCCGAACACGCTGAGGACGTGCCGACTGTCGGGGACGAGGCAATGCCAAGTCATCATCCCGACCGTTGGGGCATTAACAACTGCCACCCTCACCCAAGATTGCAGGGCCTACCGCTTGGGTTAGCTAATCCCTCACGGGGTCCAGAGCGGAGAACTGTCTCGACGTCCCTGCCATGGATGCAAGGTACTTTATGCATCAGGTCCGATGATGCTATCTACCGCAACTCTAACTCGCCCCTAGCAATCAGCAAACAATTCCATAAAATCCAAAACGTGCTCAATAAGAATACAACGAGCCTAGCATGATACTACGAAGCAAGGAACAGATACGAGCATGCTAGAAAGGAACAACCTAGCATAGATTAACATGAGAATTAAATCAGGAAAATCATGCTAATCGGGAATTCAGAGTAGAGAACCTAGCTACACATGTCAATAAACACAAACAAGCAATCAATCAGCAATCACATATAATATCGCAGGGTCCACACAACTTCGGTAAGAAATCCTTACCTCGGTCGGGGACGTTTGACAAGAAAACCTAAGCGGCGAACGAACCCGAACTAGCTACAAAGAACCTATCAATCACAATAAAAATCACACAATAGGCCTAAATATAATAAAATAAACTAGGCTCAGCTCTGGAGCAACTCACGAGGCGCGACGAACGCACGAACGAGCCGATTGCACGAACGGGGCAGCCACGGGGCTGGCTGGGCGCGCTGGCGCGCGGTCGGGCGCGCGGACGAACAGAGCGTTGGCGATGCGGCTCGGCTGGGCGCTGGCGAGGACGCGCGTGCACGGACGCGAGCGGCACTAGGCGACGCGGCATGATTCGGCGAGCAGGGGCTCGGGCGACGCGATCGGTAGCGGCGAGGCGAAGCTCTGCAGCGCGCGCGCCGCCGGCGAAACAGGGCTCTATTTTTGTGCGCGAACAGGGGCGAAGGAGAACCCGAAATAGAGCGATCCACGGGGATTCGACGAGCGATGCTTTGATGGTGAACTCCCCTACACTAGCTGCACAAAACCCATACCTCAAATTACCTCGACTCGGCCGGAAAATGGGAGTCGAAAATAGGGGAGAAATTCGACGGAAAAGGGAAGGAGAAGAAGAAGAGAAGAAGAGAAGAAGAAGAAGAAGAGAAGAAGGAGAAAGCTCACCGGAGGGAAGAACGGCGAGGGAGAGAACGCTGGTCGGCGAGGGAGGAAAAATTGCGAGAGCTACGCAGTCGGTCGGTGAAGAATCGAGAAGAAGAAGAGAAAAGAGGAAGAAGGCTCGGCTGCTCTGTTTTAACCCGAACGCACGAAAACACGGATATGTATTAGATCACGCGTTTAGATTAACAAACGTGCCCAATGGCTCGGCTGGCAGCGCCCCCTACCTAGCAGGCGACACGTCCTTGGCTCGAATCTCACTCGACGCGCTATTTAATTCCCTATTTATTTTTACCTTTTTCCAAGCCCAAATGTCTTCACCAAAATTCCCGATCCTATTCAATTCGACTCATAATTTTTCCAGCAATTAACAAATACAAAACCGGCCCTGCCGGCCCGACCCAAAATTACCAAAATGCCCCTGGGCCTCTTGGGAAGACCGGGATGAAATTTTCGGGCCGTTACAATATTGCCCCCTTATAAGACTTTCGTCCTCGAAAGTCACTTAAGATTGGAACAGCTCGGGGTACTGCAATCTCATCTCATCCTCCCGCTCCCAAGTGGCTTCCTCTGAACTCTGACTCCTCCACTGAACTTTTACCAACCGGATATCACGATTACGTAGTGTCTTTGTCTCAAAAGTAAGAATCCCCACTGGCTTCTCCTCGAAGCTCAAATCCTCATTCAGCTGCAAAGGCTCAAAATCAACAATGTGCGACGGATCCGGCACGTACTGCCTCAACATCGAAACATGAAAAACACTGTGCACTGCTGACAATGACGGAGGCAGGGCTAAGCGATAAGTAACCTTGCCGATCCTCTCCAGAATCTCAAACGGACCAACAAAATGGGGACTCAGCTTCCTACGCTTGCCAAACCTCAAAACACCTCGCATCGGTGCGACCTTTAGGATTACATGTTGACCAACCTCAAACTCTAAATCCCGACGCCGGACATCGGCGTAACTCTTCTGTCTGCTCTGAGCTGTCAACATACGAGCTCTAATCTTCTGCACGGCACCATTGGTCAACTGCAGCAATTCAGGACCCAAAACCTGCCTATCACCAACATCTTCCCAGAATAGAGGAGAACGGCAACGCTTACCATACAATGCCTCGAATGGAGCCAGCTGAATCGTCGACTGATAACTGTTGTTATATGCAACCTCCATCGAATCTGATCTTCGGTCCCAACTCCCCGGGAAATCCAACACACAAGCCCTCGAATCACGGTCAGACACAATCCTCACAGGCACACCGTGATAACTAATAATCTGCTCCAAAAACAACTGCACCCACTGTTCCACGGTATAAGTGTCTCTACCGGGAATGAAGTGTCCGCTCTTAGCCAATCGGTCGACTATCACCCAAATCTGAGAGAACTTCCTCGGAGCCCTCGGCAAACCAGAAATAAAGTCCATGGAGATCTCTTCCCATTCCCACTGAGGTACACTCAACGGCTGCAACAAACTGGCTGGTCTCTGCCTGGGTGCCTTCACTTGCTGACAAGTGAGACATCGACTGACAAACTCCGCAACATTTCTTTTCATACCTATCCACCAGAATGTCTGCTTAAGATCCTGATACATCTTGGTACTCCCGAGGTGCCAAGCAAACGGAGAACTGTGGGCCTCTGAGAGCAACTCTGTTCGCAATCCTGCAACATCCGGAACACACAACCGGCCTCTGTACGTCAGCCCACTGTCTGGTGAATACACAAAGTCAAAATCTCCATCAGCACTAACTCTGTCACCCAATTTCTTAAGTGCGGGGTCACTCAACTGACTATCAATAATCCGTTGTCAACTGAGCTACTCTGGCAGTAACCTCACCCAACAATACTGCAACCTCAGCCCGCTCAAACTCTCGCTGCAATCTGGGCTGGGGACTCAACAACACCGCGGAGTGCGACGTCTTCCTACTCAAAGCATCAGCTACAACATTTGCTTTACCCTATTGGTACAAAATTTCGCAGTCATAATCTTTCACCAACTCTAACCATCTCCTCTGCCTCATATTCAGCTCCTTCTGAGAAAACAGATACTTGAGGCTCTAGTGATCGGTAAAGATCTGAATCCGCTCACCATACAGGTAATGCCTCCAAATCTTCAGTGCAAACACCACTGCTGCCAACTCCATATCGTGAGTCGGATAATTCTGCTCATATGGCTTCAGCTGACGGGAAGCATAAACAATGACCTTCCCGTGCTGCATCAACACACAACCCAACACGAACTTGGAAGCATAATTGTAAACCACGAAACCACCTGTCCCCTCCGGGACTGCCAACACTGGTGCTGAAGTCAAACTGCGCTTGAGCCTAGCAAAGCTCTCATCACACTTACCGTCCCAAACAAACTCGACACCCTTCCTCGTCAAACGAGTGAGGGGCGAGGCTATGGCGGAAAAATCCTTAACAAGCCGACGGCAGCAAACTGCCAAACCCAGAAAGAAACGGCTCCTACGAGCAGACAACCAAAGGACAGAGAGCTCCACATACACTCACTGTCTTGCTCCACTAAAGCAACAAGATCTAAATCTCACGGGGTAGCAACAGGGGTCTACCACGAACTGAACCTCCAAATACCAACTGGGCAACTCTCAACCTCCTGAAAACAGGAAGACAACCAACAGGGCACGAACCATTCCCCCCACGAGCAAAACTGACTTCTAGAAATTCCAATCCACACCTTGGTCAACACCAAGCATCAACTTGTTCCCACACCGGAACCAATCCGGACTCCATTCCAAACAAATACTAACTTGCTAGGCTACCAAGATTGCCAAAGAATTCCCCGAGGCTACAAACTACACGGCTCCCAGCTTGCCAGCGCAACTCACTACGAGGGCTGGACCGAGCTCTAGAGAGGCTCTTCACAACCCGGGGTTCTCAGACAACCCTCGACCCACACCGCCAACTAACGGACTACGACCAATCGCTGAACAAACAACAACTCCATTTTCCAAAGATCATAACCATGCTTTGGCCAACTCCAACTCCTTGGGAACCAAGAGGATCTGAAACGCTACCGAATGCGTCATCCTCCTATTCAGACATCAACCACAACATAACTCCTATCCAAGGAAGGATCCGAACAACTCTCTCAGCCATGACGATCAACAAGAAGATCCGCCAACCAAGCTTAGGTCCACTTAACAAATCTCACCTAAGCAACAACCTGATACCACGAGCATGGTACCCTTACCACCTCACTAAGCCTTACAACATCCACCTGGAGTCCAATTTTTCCAAAAACTGAGCACCAGATCCCCAAAGCAAACCCTACATGGATCTGAAATTCTCGCCACAGAACGAACCACACAAAACACACTTGTGTGCACAACTCCCAACCTTCATTTAGAGATCCAAGATTAACAAATGCTTTTCTCCCAAAAGCAACACTAGCTCCTGGCAGAGATACAATCAATCAACGAAACACCCAAAGTTCCATCTCCACACGATGCTCAAAAGTCAGGGCAACCTTGCTCTACCAAAGCATAACCATGCCAAACCAAACTTGCTTTATACCAAGCCTCTACCAAGGGTGCTTACCCATAAGGCATCCAACTCCTCTCACAAGGCATCCTACTCACCTCATAGGCATCCAACTCATGGTCCCTCAACTGGACCCAACTTGCTTCTACGATGCTCAACTCTCCTAAGATTTAGGCACTCGAAGGTAGTTGACCGCACTACCAACCACAAGGATCTCTTGGCCTTAACACTAGCGTGAGATGAACGCGCACTAACACTTACCAACCGTCAACCTGCTTGACTTACTCAACCTCCAGTAACACTGGGAAAAGGCTCCGGCTCCTCTCGAACATCCTTTCGCTTGAAATCTTTCGATTACCACTGAACTAGCCCTTTTGCACGACCTACACAGGTGCAACTACCATAAACGGATCCAAGGCTAAAGGAGTGCGCTAAACTCCTAACGGCATAGAACCATCTGCTATGTTCATGCCAAACTCAGGCCTGAACCAGATTTAGTGCCAAAGCGGCACACCAACCAATGCACCCCAAGTGCCACTACTACCAAATCCATATCTTACTACACACGGGGCCACAAGGTCACAACCTCAAGTGACACGAACTCTGGCTCGGCATACAAGGGCTCAACTCCAACAACCATGCCTAAGGCATCTCATCAAGCTGAAGGCTCACCGCCTACTCTTGCATCTCCACATGATGCTCAACAAACTCTGGTCGGCTCTCACAACATGCAGCAGCTAGCCCTACTCTAGGGCTTACCAAAAGAAGAGTGTTCAATTCTATCAAACAACTGAGGAAACCACCAACGGATCCAGTCCGTAGGGAACACTACTTGCTGCACCCTTAACTACAGGGTTCCGGCTTACTTGGCTGCAAACAACCACACTTCACAGAAGCACTAAGATGCCTCATCCACCTCTTAGAAGGCTACCAACTTTGCAACCACTCTCTGGGCAACCAAATAATCTATCAAGGCTCAAGATCAACACTTGAGCTACCCAGGCTAGTCCACACGGGGACCTGCTCCACAAACATCCACATCAGCACAATCATAGCTAACTCCTCTCTTGGAGTGGCATTCCAAGGAAAAGCACCTCCACCCTCTCACTAGGGGAAAACCATCAACTTGTAACGGCCCAGTTTTCTATTTCGGTTACCCAGGTGATTTCGGGTAATTATTCGGATGTTCGGATGGGCCGTTAGAGCTATTTTAACCCTTAGGGGTATTTTGGTCTTTTGCCCCTGGTCAGTTTTTGAGGATTTTCAAGATTTGGGGCCATTCCTGCCTTTGTCGAAGCTTAATGGATGTTGGTTGCAAGACCCGAGAGGTTTGGGCAAGTTGTTTGGAAGTTTGGAGGTGTTTTAAAAAATGACAAAATTAATTGTAATTTTGGTGCTTCCATTGGGTTTTGAGCCCTTGCCCTAAATGGTCTTGGGGAGTTCGTAGGAAAAGAGAGTTTTATTTTTAAAATAAGTTTGCTTCGTAGGGTTTGGAAAGAGGAAGCTTTGGGAAGGGATTTTAGACCTATTTAATTAGGGAAAAAGGAAAGAAAATCAAGAAAATCCCTTTTCCCCTTGTTTTGCAATCTCTCTCTCTCTCTCTCTCTCTCTCTCTCTCTCTAGCCCGACCTCACCAAGAAACCTAGCCGCCCCTAGCCGCACCCCCGCTCAGCCCTCCTCAGCCCAGGCGCACCAGCAGCGGCCAGCCGTCCGGCCAGAGCGCACGAGGCAGCCAGCCGCTCCGCACGAGCGCCCAGACGCCGCGCCCGCCGCACCGACCGAGTCGCCCGAGAGCCAAGCCGCCGTCCGCAGACCAGTGCCGCCACCCACACGCGCGCGCCGACGCGTCACCTGCCGCGCGCGCGCACCTAGCACTGCCGTCGCGTCATGCGTGCGTGCCGTGCGCTCGTCTGCGTCCGCCCGCGCTGCGCTGCGCCTGTCGCGATCAGCGCGACGCAGCGCCCGATGCCGTCCCTGCCCGCCCCGGCCAATGAGCCAGCGAATCGCGCCCAGCGCCAGCGCCCCCCAGCACTGCAATAGCGCCCAAAATGCCCCTTAACTGCGAGACCCGTGCCTTCTCGGTTGGTAATTCTCGAACCTATCCCTTTTAGATTTTTAAGTCTGGCCAGCTGTATATTTATTTAGGATGCTTTTAAAATGCTTAGGTTGCTCGGTTTAGCTTTAAAGCTCGAGGGTCACTATTTGATTGTGAAAGTTATTTCTACTCGTTTCCAGGTAAGGACTTCTTACCGTGGTTGTGTGGACCCTGCGATGCTATCATGATTGTGCCTTGTATGCTTGGTTGTTGTTATGAGTATGTTTGCTATTGAACAACTTGTGTTTTTGAAATCTTGCTAGCATGTTGCTTGTTGTTCATGTTAGTGCCATGCTAGGTTTGTTCTTCCAAAGATGCCATGTCTTGTGATTGTATGAAATTTCCAGTGGGTAGGTTACATGTTTTCTCTTGCTTCCATATTGTGTTGCTCTTGTGTCCCCTGATATATTCTGTTAGTTCCATGCAAGGGGTTTAATTATCTTGGCATACCTTGTTCTATTTTATCCTGTTAGTTCCGTGCCAGGCATAGGCGGGTGATGTATAGTGTAGAAGACTGTAGGGGTAACTAGTTTAGGTCCCGCTCAGGTAAGACCCCGATGGACATCCGGAGGTGTAAGACCCTGATGGGCATCCTAGGTGTGTAAGTCCCTGATGGGCATCACTGAGTTGGAGGTGTAAGACCCTGATGGGCATCCTAGGTGTGTAAGTCCCTGATGGGCATCACTGAGTTGGAGGTGTAAGACCCCGATGGGCATCCTAGGTGTGTAAGTCCTCGATGGGCATCACCGAGTTGGAGGTGTAAGACCCGATGGGCATCCTAGGTGTGTAAGTCCTCGATGGGCATCACTGAGTTGGAGGTGTAAGACCTGATGGGCATCCTAGGTGTGTAAGTCCCTGATGGGCATCACTGAGTTGGAGGTGTAAGACCCCGATGGGCATCCTAGGTGTGTAAGTCCCCGATGGGCATCACTGAGTTGGAGGTGTAAGACCCTGATGGGCATCCTAGGTGTGTAAGTCCCTGATGGGCATCACTGAGTTGGAGGTGTAAGACCCCGATGGGCATCCTAGGTGTGTAAGACCCCACTGGGCATCACTGATTCTGGAGGTGTAAGGCCCCGATATGCATCCTAGGTGTGTAAGGCCCCACTGGGCATCACTGAGTCCTAGGTTGTGTAAGGCCCGAAGGGCATCCAAGTGTAGAACCTAGGATGGGCAGTAGATGAAAGCCCTTGAATAGGCTCGCTCTAGAAGTAGCTCATAGCCTAATTCAACCGTTTTGCTCTAAGTCATTGTTTTATTTGCATGTATACTAGGGTGCTAGATGACTGATGTATCGTATTGTACCCCGGTTGGGGATTCTTCTTGAGTATGTTTATACTCACCCTTATTTCTGTGGTTTTTCCACCGGTAACTTGGGACAACACCGGGATGGCTAGCGGAGGAGCTGTTTGATCATGGGGGCCACCAAAGACTCTGTCGTTTATTGTTTGCATTTATTTATTCAGCATGTAGATGGACATGAGTCCTAGGGGAATGATGTTAAAGTTGTTTAAATTGTTTTGAATGTTCTTTTATAAATACTGGCCAGGCTTATTTTACCCTGATTGGATTTGCTTATGAAAATTGTTGGTTATGTTTTAAGTGTTCCCCGTTTCCAAATGTTTTGAAAAAGTTTTAAATATGAGCACTAAACCGCTTGTTGAAATATTTAACTTGCATGCTTGAGTGAGGACCTAGGTTTAGGACCGTATTCCAGGTCGGGTCCTTACAATCAACTGGGCCACAGTTGGCCTATGGGAGTCCAAACTCTACCTCCCTCTGGAACGATGTCCTAGGGCATCCGAATCTACCTGGATACCACAACAAGCCACAACATACATCACACACTGCGGGAAGTTGGCATGATGGCGCTCTACACCCAAACCAATAATGAGTCAGAACCTGCTCGTCTCCGCTCCACAACACTACACAAGGCATACACTAGATGACAGGTATTGTAAATTCTTAACCCTTTTTCAACAACAAATAGTAAACTTAGGCGTGCTGATGACCGCCCAGTGCTAGTGATCATGGGAAAACGACCTACAACAACAGGTCAAACTACAGAATTTATGACTCTGGGCTCTGATACCAACTGTAAGGGACCGACCCAAATGGGGCACTAAATGGGCCCTTACCCAATGCATGCATTCAAAGTAAGGACATTAAACAGACATGATTTCGGATTCCAATTAAAACAAAACAGTCAAAATAACTCCTTTAAAAACTAGACAATTTTCCTGGAACCTGTCCCTGTTTCCAAGCACCTGTTCCAAGATAAATACATTTCCAAAGTTTACTCTGATCAGAGATTTACTAAAAACCATTCAAAACATGTCTAAATACAATAATGCTGGAATCCACAAAATATTCAGAAAACATCCTAGGGCTCCGTGCCTGGCTACATGCATTCAGGGGAAAAATAAAACATAAAGAGTCATAATACAAAAATCAGAGTTGGAAGACTGGGCCCCATGATCACAGCTCCTCCTTCAGCCATCCTGTCTCGCAACTTGGTTACCTGTGGAAAAAACCACAGTAATAAGGGTGAGCAACGAATTTCTCAGTAAGAATCCCCAACCGGGGTACAATACGATATACATGGTCATCTCGATGAGCGTATGCAAGCTATGAATATAAACACAGAATAGAGCACATAGCTTAGCCTACACTTGGGCCTCGGATGCCAATTTAAGGTCTTAGTCCGGAATAATATCACCACACAGTCCAATACACAAGTCGCCCTATACGAGAAACAAGTCCCGGCCTCAGCCTGTCTACTGTCGACGAAAAGTACACTGGCTCACAATCCCGAGGAGCTCTCCAGTCGGCGATGTAATGAGCGTAAGCATGTACCGCGTGCTACTGCAGACTATGGGGGGTGCCGGGTCTAGAGGCAAGCTGCCCATGTCCAGTCACCACGCCTAACTAAATCTTTGGATCGGTGTCACGACATAGGGTGTGAGACTGGACACGTAAATTATGTCAGCCTGAACCACCGCACCTGGGGCCAAGGAACGGTCGTGGTAGGCTTACACCAGGAAGTCGTCCCTGCCTTAACAGGTGGCAATCAGGGGCTACGGCCGAACACGCTGAGGACGTGCCGACTGCCGGGTACGAGGCAATGCCAAGTCATCATCCCGACCGTTGGGGCATTAACACCCTCACCCAAGATTGCAGGGCCTACCGCTTGGGTTAGCTAATCCCTCACGGGGTCGGGCGGAGAATCGTCTCGGCGTCCACGCCATGGATGCAAGGTACTTTATGCATCGGGCCCGATGATGCTATCTACACCGCAACTCTAACTTTGCCCTAGCAATCGAAGCAAACAATTCCATAAAATCCAAAACGTGCTCAATAAGAATACAACGAGCCTAGCATGATACTACGAAGCAAGGAATGAGTCGAGCATGCTAGAAAGGAACAACCTAGCATAGATTAACATGAGAATTAAATCAGGAAAATCATGCTAATCGGGAATTCAGAGTAGAGAACCTAGCTACACATGTCAATAAACACAAACAAGCAATCAATCAGCAATCACATATAATATCGCAGGGTCCACACAACTCCGGTAAGAAATCCTTACCTTGGTCGGGGACGTTTGACACGAAAACCTAAGCGGCGAACGAACCCGAACTAGCTACCGAGAACCTATCAATCACAATAAAAATCACACAATAGACCTAAATATAATAAATTAAACGAGGCTCAGCTCGGGAGCAACTCACGAGGCGCGACGAATGCACGATTGAGCCGAATGCACGAACGGGGCAGGCACGGGGCTGGCTGGGCGCGCTGGCGCGCGGACGAACAGAGGGTTGGCGATGCGGCTCGGCTGGGCGCTGGCGAGGACGCGTGTGCATGGACGCGAGAGGCACTGGGCGACGCTGCACGACTCGGCGAGCAGGGGATTGGGCGACGCGATGCGGCTGGGCGCTGAGCGCTGAGGCGAGCTTCTACGCTCGTGCGACCGGGCGAAGAGGGGCTCTATTTTTGCGCGTGAACAGGGGCGAAGGAGAACCCGAAATCGAGCGATCCACGGGGATTCGACGAGCGATGCTTTGATGGTGAACTCCCCTACACTAGCTGCACAAAACCCATACCTCAAATTACCTCGACTCGGCCAGAAAATGGAAGTCGAAAATAGGGGAGAAATTCGACGGATAAGGGAAGGAGAAGAAGAAGAGAAGAAGAAGAAGAAGAGAAGAAGGAGAAAGCTCACCGGAGGGACGAACGGCGAGTGAGAGAACGCTGGTCGGCGAGGGAGGAAAAATCGCGAGAGCTACGCAGTCGGTCGTTGAAGAATCGAGAAGAAGAAGAGAAAAGAGGAAGAAGGCTCGACTGCTCTGTTTTAACCCGAACGCACGAAAACACGGATATGTATTAGATCGCGCGTTTAGATTAACAAACGCGCCCAGTGGCTCGGCTGGTAGCGCCCCCTGCCTAGCACGCGACACGTCCTTGGCTCGAATCTCACTCGACGCGCTATTTAATTCTCTATTTATTTTTACCTTTTTCCAAGCCCAAATGTCTTCACCAAAATTCCCGATCCTATTCAATTCATGTAACGACCCAGTTTTCTATCCCGGTTCTCGAGGAGCTTCCGGTTCAGATTCAGTGGTTCGGTTGGGCCGTTAGAGCTGTTTGGACCCTTAGGGGCATTTTGGTCTTTTTGCTCCCTAGGAAGGATTTGTGGATTTTCGGGCTTGAGGCGGCTCCCGCCTTTGTTGAGGCTTGTTTGTTGTGGGTCATGAGTCCCGAGATGTTTGGGTTATTCGTTTTGGAGTTCGGTTGTCATTTGGGTTTTGGGCAAAATGATGGTTGTTTGGGTGTTTCCTTCGGGATTCGAGCCGGGCCTTCAGTGTTGGTTTGGAAGGTTGATTTCAGTCAGTTTGTTGTTTGGAAAGGTTGCTTCAGTCGGGTCTCGAAGGAGGAAGCCGGGAAATGATTAAGGATTTTAAGGATTTTTGGAAAAATTGGAAAATGGATAAATTGGATTTATTTGGATAAGTTTGGAATTTAAATAAAAGAGAAAAAAAAAAGAAAAAAGGAAAAATCCATTTTTTCCCCATTTTCCCTTTCTCTCTCCTCCGGCCCGAGCCCCCTTGGCCTCACCTCCCGGCCCGGCGGCTCTGGTCGCCCGACCTGGCGCCCAGCTCGCCCATGGTCGCGAGCCTAGCCGCCCATATCCCCCTGCCGCGTCGCACATCGCCGAGCCAGCCCGCGTCGCCCTGGTCCCGAATCGCCCAGATCTGCCTCACCCAGGCCGTCCCGAGCCAGCTCGCCCAGGTCCGAGTCGCCCAGCCCTGGTCCGTGCGCCCACAGCTAGCTCGCCGTCGCCGCGTGCCCGGCCGAGCGCCCGAGCCATCGCGTCGCGCGCGCCTGCTGCGCGCGCGTCCTTGAAGCGCCTCGTGTCGCTCGCGCCCGTACGCGCCGTCCCCTGTGCTTGCCGAGCTCGGGCCCGCTCGCCGTCCACTGTGCCGAGCCGCACCGCCCCCCGTGCGCCCCCGCCTCGTAACAGCTCGCCCGCGCGCAGCTCCACTCCCCTACGCCCGTGCCCTGCGCCCCAGCGCCCCGATTCTGCGCCCGGCCCGGCCTACGCCTGCCCAAGCGACACATACGTGTGTTGGTTTGGCCCGAGCCTTGTGGCTTCTCGGATGGTATTTCCCTAGTCTTTTCTTCGTTGGGCCCTGATTTGTTGGCTGCTGGTTGTTGATTTATTGGGCTGTTTATGTATTTGATTTGGGTGTTTTGTTTGATGTTCAGGCTGTTCGGGATCATCTAGAGGCTCGAGGATTCGCTCGTAGATATGTTATAATTATTGTTTTCTGCTTGTCCCATGTAAGGATTTCTTACCGTGGTTGTGTGGACCCTGCGATATATCTCGATATGCCTTGCTTGTTTGCTGATTGTTATGAGCATGTTAGAGATAGAACAGTTGATTGAATTCTTACTAGCATGTTTGCCTGATTTTACATGTTAGTGCCATGCTAGGTTTGTTCTGCCAGCATGCTTGTGATTCCTGCTTAAGTTGTAGTATCATGCTAGGTAATGTGATTTATGTCAGTCATTGCTTGCTAGCCAGGAATCATTGATTTTTGCTCTGTATTCTTAGATAGAGTTGTAGGGTTTGTCATCATCCAGAGGCTGAGCGGACAAAACGTACTTTGTCCCTAGTAGCTCACGTCGGGAGTAAAGTGTGCGTAACATAACGTATCTTGCTACCCCCCCCCCCGACCCGCCGGTTGTGGACTTAGCTACCCACTCCTGCCAAAGCCTAGTTTGTAGCTTTGCTAGAGCGGAACCACGCCAGCGGTGTAAGCCTACCTTGGCGGTTCTTAGCTTCAGTCGGTGGATCGGTAGTTGCACGAGATGAGCGCCGAGGGCCTCGCGCTCACTCGTGATCGATGACACCGCTTCAAGTCATAGGCATGCGTGCACGCCCGCGTGTTTTGCCCTTAGGCCCCGCATTTACGCCGGTTTGAGAGAGCATGCGGTGTGCGCGCACATGCGCGTTCTTGCCGGTTCGGAGAGCTCCGCCGGGCTAATGTTCGTGAGTACACCATTCCTTCCAATTGAGAGCGGACTTGGTACTCTCCGATAGTCGGATGTATAGCGAGGGTAAGAGGCCCTTGAGGACACCCATTGGGATTGGCTTTTGAGCTAATCAATTGGTCGAGGAGAAAGACCCTCGAGGGTGTCGGACATCTTGGGATCGGTTTTGAGTGATCAAATGGCCGAGGAGAAAGACCCTCGAGATGTCCCGAGATTGGTTATGAGAACCAATCATTAGGCGGAAGTAGGAGACTTCCGATGATTCCGGAAGTAGGAGACTTAGATGATTCCAGATCTTTCCTTATGAGCTCGTTGAGCTATAATGCATGTTGATGGTGTTTGCTTGCATGTTGGGGTGCTAGATGACGGATGTATCGTATTGTACCCGGTTGAGAGATTCTTCTTGAGTATCTTTATACTCACCCTTATTTATCTTTGAGGTAGCTTGGGACAACACCGGGAGGGCTAGCGGGGAGCCGATTGATCATGGGGAGCCGCCAAGCACTCTGTCTTTTATTGTTGCATTGTTTATTCAACATGTAGATGGGCAGGAGTCCTAGGGAACATTGTTTAAAAAGTGGTTTAAATTGTATTGTATATTTTGATAAATCTTGGCGGGATGTTTTACTTCGTTGGATGGTTTAAATGAAAACGTGGTTTATGTTTTAAGGGTTCCCCTTTCTCATATGTTTTGAATGGTTTTTAAATATGAGCACTAAACCGCTTGTTATCATATTTAACTTGCATCTTTGAGTGAGAACCCGGTTTAGGACCATGTTTTGGGTCGGTTCAAATCACGGTTGGTATCGAGCACGAGTCATAGATTCTCGTAGACTAACTTTGCTTTGTAGGTTGTTTGCTCCCATGATCATCGGCACTCCACGGCGCGCGGTTTATGCGAGTTCAATTAAGCTAAGGGGTAAGAATTTACAATACTTTTCATCTAGCTTTTATGCCTTGTGTAGAGTTGTGGAGCGGAGACGAGCAGGTTCTGACTCATTGTTGGTTTGGGCTTAGAGAGCCATCATGTCAACTTTCCGCAGTGAGAGCAGCTTGTTGAGCAGTGAGAGCCCTAGTGTGGGCCAGCATTTATGCTCGTGCAGATCGCCAGTGTGTTGATCGCACTCTGAGGAGCAGGACGTTTGGCATGTCCGACCGAGGAGTTGGACCATTTGTATTGATGTTGAGGCCGCGTCCCAGGGTTGTTAGGCCCGTTGGCCAGAGTTGGCCCTGGCAGTTGAGTTGCCTAGAGGAGGGGGTAGAGGCTAGCACGCCTCAGAGCGAGACTCATTGAGCAGAGTGTGCTCCATCCATGAGAGATTTGATGGCAGGTCTTCAGCTATCAAAGAGCGGAGACCCAGGCGCAGTTTGTAGCACAAAGTGAGGAGTCTCGGGCACAGATAGCCCAGCTGGCAGAGTTTGTTTCAGCATTTTTCCCCGCAGTAGCTCTTGTAGCCGGAGGTTCCCGGAGGGCATGATCAGCAGAGTTTATGCGATCGAGTTTGTTGGCGTTGATGAAGCCGCCCATTTGGCAAGTGGATGCCTGTAGAGCTCGTTGTTTGAGAAAGTCCACTTTGCTAGTAGTAAAGCAGATTGGCGAGTTTGAGTTTAGCATCCGTGTGTTGGGATGCCCTGCTGTTTAGAGGCCGAGATGTGCCGCCTCTGTCTTTGTTTGGTACAGCAGCTTGATGGTGGTAGTCCCTTGAGAGAGGTGGACTAGCCGAGTCTCCACCATCGCCCGATTGATTGGCAAGTTGCCGTGTTAGTGGCTTGAGGCGGATGTAGAGACATCTTTGCCCCCTTGCAAGCTTCTTTGTCGTTGTGCGGCCAGTTCTTTTAGTGCCCTCGTAGCTGAGTGCGATTCGAGTTTGCTTGCGGGGTTTTATCCATTTGTGGATTTCAGTGGGCTAGTAGAGTGGAGCACTCTTTTGATTGGATGTTCCCGGTGTGGAACTAGTTGTTGCCACCCGAGGTGTTGGCTCGAGCTTCATTGAGCATCGAGTGAGATGCAAGAGTTGGCTGAGTTCTCTAGAGCATCGAGTGAGATGCGAGGAGTTAGCTGAGCTTTTGTTGAGCATCGAGTGGGATGCGAGGAGTAGGCCTTGGCATGTCTGTTGGTCGAGATGCCGAGATTAGGTCTCGAGTTCTTGGACTCTTGTGTTGAGTGCCATTGCCCCGTCACTTGGAGTGTGACCTTTCCTCAGTGGGGCATAAAGCTCGTTGTAGGCTGATTTGTGTTGTAAAGGATGTTGTGCCTGTTGGCACCAGGCTTTGAGAGGAGGCCTAGATTGAGGCCGCTTGGCTCTGTTGTGCGAGTGGTTCCATGGCCGCCCAGAGTATAGCATCCCCGCTAGTCTTGTACCCATTTCCTGAGGTTGCACCTGTTTGGTTGCATAAGAGATCTAGCTCGGTGGTAGTCAGAGGACTACAAGTATGAGGTTTTCGAGGGAAAGGAGGAGCTTTCCTTGGTCACCGAGAGTTGGGTGCAAATGATGTTGTAGGCTGTTAAGAGCTAGCGCGTTCAAGTTCTCGCGCCTGTGTTGTGAGCCTGTGAGCCAGTTTGATGGTAGCATGATTCGGCTACCCTTTAGTTACCCTAGTATGAGTAGTGTTGGCATCGAGGATGCGTGATGAATCCAGTG
Source organism: Sicyos edulis (assembly GCA_036507275.1). NCBI lineage: Eukaryota > Viridiplantae > Streptophyta > Magnoliopsida > Cucurbitales > Cucurbitaceae > Sicyos > Sicyos edulis. Next base: position 11,966,266 of record CM071850.1, read on the forward strand.
TTAGATCCATGAGTTGGATGGCTGATCGGAGCGCGTTTAGTGAGCACATTGGCTTGAGGTTTGATTGCTTGGTATGGATTTGCTCTTGTAGAGTAAGTTGGCCAATGTGGCTTTTCGTGGTGAGTTGGCCCCGAGAGGGTTTGGACTCTTGTTGCTCCCTGGTTAGTAGTGGCTCTGTTTGGAGGCAAAAGTTGCCCTATGTTAGAGCCCTTGATGGCATTGGATCTAGTTGGAGCTGTACACCCCGGTGTACTTTTGTGTAGCTCGTTCCGTGGTTTATGTTTGGAGAACCACGAAGGGTTCGTGTTGAGGAGCCAGTGCTCAGTCTTTGGGTTGTCAAGGCTTTGGTTCTTGGAAAGTGCCCCAGCTTTGGTTGTAAGGATTCCGTGCTCATTGTCGAGTTGTTGTTTAAGCAAGTTTTGCTTGTTGGTCCTTAGCCTGGTCAGAATTTAGTTGGATCTGATCAAGAGCGGTGGTAGTAGCCGCGTAGTTTCTAATTGTTATGGTTGAGAGAGCTGTTCGGATCCTTGCCTTGGGCAGAAGGTTTATGGAGGCTAGTTGGTGCTTGGTGTTGACCAAGTTTTGGTTCTCTTGATGTTTCAAGAGCTAGCTCGGTTCGAGCTGCAGGGCGTTGCCACGAGGATTTGTTCCTAGTCGGGTTGTTTTGGGAGTTGACCCCTCCCTCGGCAGATTGAGTAAGTTACTCGCTTGTTCGGTTGGTGGTCCAATCGGTTGGGTTTCCCAGCAGGTGTTGCTTAAAAGAGAGTTGGTTGTTGTTTGCCCTTGGGTTTGAGCTAGTCGTGAGCGTGTGTGTAGTTCGCGCCCTTCGTAGTTTGCTTGCTTGGAAAATCGTTCCCGTTGAGGAGTCGTAGTAGCTTCCGAGCCGTGTAGTTGATCGAGTAGCGCAGATGGTTAGCCCAGCGAGAGGTTCCCTGCATGGTGTTGTTAGCAAGCAAAGTTGTTTGTCCCTGCAAGAGCGGTGGCGAGCCAGTTTAAGAGTTGAGTTTTTGCTGGTGAGTTGTTGGTTCTTTGGGGTTTGAAGAGCCCCTAGTTTCTATGGTGGTTGAGTTGCACCATGGATGCCACCTCGATGTTATCCTTGGAGATAGCCTCGTCAGTCCGTATTCCTTGCGATGTTCCGAGTGTGGAGGTTCTAGTCGCAAGATGAGTTAGGCCTTGGCTAAAAGGAGGAAGTCCTTTGAGTAGCCAGTTGGACTTAAGAGTTGAGTGGTAGCTTGGAGGCGAGCTTTACTCGCGATGAGCTTGAGTTGAGTTCTCACGAGCAAGTCCTTCTCGGGCTTTGCTTCTTGTTGTTGTGCTTTCGCGATTGGCGTTAGTGAGCCTCGATTGAGAGAGTTGGCACAGAGGTGTCGTGGCATTGGTTGGTTAGCCTTGGGGCATTTCTCCTCAAGCCGTTGTGTTGTCTTTGGTAGCCCCAGTGAGGGTTTGGTCCTTCTTTGCCGAGATTTCCATGAGAGGAGCGTTGGTTGTTTCCTTATGCAGCAAAGTTCCCTTTGGCGATTGCTAGTAGATTTTCATGGAAAAGTTTGTGTTCGGCCGTTGAGAGGCTCCAGGTTGTTGGCTAGGCCGAGTGGAGCTGTGGCTGGTTTTGGCCATTTAGGGTTGGCCGTGGTGAAAGTTTTAGCTCGTGCAAGTGGTGTTAGCCGTCGGGTGTACCAGGATGGTGCCCTTGCCTTTGGTTCGGCGATTTCTCCTTAAGACGATTGCTTAAGTGTTGTAAGCTTGTGCCTATCGGAAATATTTGCCTGGTGGATCAATCGCCAGTTGGTGGTTCGATTGTTTTTCGTTAAGGCTTTAGGCAAGCTTTGTGGTTCGCTGGTCTCTTGTGAAGCGAGAGTAGGTCGTTTGGTTTCGGAACCCGAGAGGTTCAGATTGTTTGGCCAACATGGTGTAGAGTTGAGGTTGTTTGTTAACAGCCAGGGCATTCGAAAAAAATTACGCCCGGTCGTGGCGTTGAGTTTTGGAGCTTGTGCCCATCTGCGAGTTTCTTTGAGAGTAACACCGTAGAGAGGTGTTCGGTGTTGGATTAGCAGGGTTTTGATTGAGCCCCTGGTTTGTAGGCCTTCTGAGATCCTTGAGCGGATCGGAGCAGTGGTTAGCTTTGCCCAGTCTTTGTTGAGCTAGTCTTTGGCAGAATGGTTAACTTTGTGGCTTTGAGCCTTTGAGAACCCAAGAGGGTTTGGTTTTCTTAGAGGGCTAGTGTTGTATTGGCCGAGAAGTTCAGTTGGCTAGGAATCAGTGGAGTATTCCCAGAGCCGTTTCGTCTTAGGACTTTCGAGGACGAAAGTCTTATAAGGAGGGAGTATTGTAACGACCCAGTTTTCTATCCCGGTTCTCGAGGAGCTTCCGGTTCAGATTTAGTGGTTCGGTTGGGCCGTTAGAGCTGTTTGGACCCTTAGGGGCATTTTGGTCTTTTGCTCCTAGGCGGGATTTGTGGATTTTCGGGGGCTTGAGGCGGCTCCGCGCTTTGTTGAGGCTTGTTTGTTGTGGGCTGCGAGTCCCGAATTGTTTGGGTTATTCGTTTGGGAGTTCGGTTGTCATTTGGGTTTTGGGCAAAATGATGGTTGTTTGGGTGTTTCCTTCGGGATTCGAGCCGGGCCTTCAGTGTTGGTTTGGAAGGTTGATTTCAGTCAGTTTGTTGTTTGGAAAGGTTGCTTTAGTCGGGTCTCGAAGGAGGAAGCCGGGAAATGAGATTTAAGGATTTTAAGGATTTTTGGAAAAATTGGAAAATGGATAAATTGGATTTATTTGGATAAGTTTGGAATTTAAATAAAAGAGAAAAAAGAAAAAGAAAAAAGGAAAAATCCATTTTTTCCCCATTTTCCCCTTTCTCTCTCCTCCAGCCCGAGCCCCCCCCCTTGGCCCTCACCTCCCAGCCCGAGCAGCTCCTGGTCGCCCAGCCCTGGCGCCCAGCTCGCCCATGGTCGCGAGCCTAGCCGCCCATATCCCCCTGCCGCGTCGCACAGTGCCGAGCCCAGCCCGCGTCGCCCTGGTCCCCCATCGCCCAGATCTGCCTCGCCTAGGCCGTCCCCGAGCCAGCTCGCCCAGTCCGAAGTCGCCCGACCCGGTCCGTGTGCCAGTAGCTCGCCGTCCGCGTGATGGCCCGAGCACCCGAGCCATCGCGTCGCGCCGCCTGCGCGTCCTCCTGGCGCCTCGTGTCGCTCGGCCCGTCGCGTCGCCGTCCCCCCTGCTTTACCGAGCTCGCGCGCCACGCGCCGTCCATCATCTTGAAGCCGCGCCGCGCCGCGCGCGCCGCCTCGTCGGCTCGCGCCCGCGCTGCTCCGCTCCCCTGCGCGCCTGCCTGCGCCCAGCGCGCCCGATTCTGCGCCCGGCCGGCCTACGCCACTGCCGCCGCGCGACACCGCTTGTGTGTGTTGGTTTGGCCCGAGCCTTGTGGCTTCTCGGATGGTATTTCCCGAGTCTTTTCTTCATTGGGCCCTGATTTGTTGGCTGCTGGTTGTTGATTTATTGGGCTGTTTATGTATTTGATTTGGGTGTTTTGTTTGATGTTCAGGCTGTTCGGGATCGTCTAGAGGCTCGAGGATTCGCTCGTAGATTTGTTATAATTATTGTTTTCTGCTTGTCCCATGTAAGGATTTCTTACCGTGGTTGTGTGGACCCTGCGATATATCTCGATATGCCTTGCTTGTTTGCTGATTGTTATGAGCATGTTAGAGATAGAACAGTTGATTGAATTCTTGCTAGCATGTTTGCCTGATTTTACATGTTAGTGCCATGCTAGGTTTGTTCTGCCAGCATGCTTGTGATTCATGCTTAAGTTGTAGTATCATGCTAGGTAATGTGATTTATGTCAGTCATTGCTTGCTAGCCAGGAATCATTGATTTTTGCTCTGTACTCTTAGATAGAGTTGTAGGGTTTGTCATCATCCAGAGGCTGAGCGGAAAAAACGTACTTTGTCCCTAGTAGCTCAGGTCGGGAGTAAAGTGTGCGTAACATAACGTATCTTGCTACCCCCGACCGCCGTTGTGGACTTAGCTACCCACTCCTGCCAAAGCCTAGTTTGTAGCTGCTAGAGCGGAACCACGCGCCAGCGGTGTAAGCCTACCTTGGCCGGTTCTTAGCTTCGTGTCGGTGGATCAGTTTGCACGCAGATGGCGCCGAGGGCCTCGCTCTCGTGATCGATGACACCGCTTCCAAGTCATAGGCATGCGTGCACGCCCGCGTAGTTTGCCCTTAGGCCCCGCATTTACGCCCGGTTTGAGAGCATGCGGTGTGCGCGCACACACGCGTTAGTTGCCGATTCGAGAGAGCTCCCGGCTAATGTTCGTGAGTACACCATTCCTTCCAATTTAGAGCCAGACTTCGGGTACTCTCCCGATAGTCCAGATGTATAGCGAGGGTAAGAGGCCCTTGAGGACACCCATTGGGATTGGCTTTTGAGCTAATCAATTGGTCGAGGAGAAAGACCCTCGAGGGTGTCGGACATCTTGGGATCGGTTTTGAGTCGATCAAATGGCCGAGGGAGAAAGACCCTCGGAGATGTCCCGGGATTGGTTATGAGAACCAATCATTATGCCGGAAGTAGGAGACTTCCGATGATTCCGGAAGTAGGAGACTTCCGATGATTCCAGATCTTTCCTTATGAGCTCGTTGAGCTATAATCATGTTGATGGTCGTTTGCTTGCATGTTGGGGTGCTAGATGACGGATGTATCGTATTGTACCCCGGTTGGGGATTCTTACTGAGTATCTTTATACTCACCCTTATTTATCTTTGAGGTAGCTTGGGACAACACCAGGAGGGCTAGCGGAGGGAGCTGATTGATCATGCGGAGCCGCCGGCACTCTGTCTTTTATTGTTGCATTGTTTATTCAGCATGTAGATGGACAGGAGTCCTAGGGGAACATTGTTTAAAAAGTGGTTTAAATTGTATTGTATATTTTGATAAATCTTGCCGGGATGTTTTACTTCGTTGGATGGTTTAAATGAAAACTGTGGTTTATGTTTTAAGGGTTCCCCCTTCTCATATGTTTTGAATGGTTTTTAAATATGAGCACTAAACCGCTTGTTATCATATTTAACTTGCATGCTGAGTGAGATCCCCGGTTTAGGACCATGTTTTGGGTCGGGTTCGTCACAATTCGACTCATAATTTTTCCGGCAATTAACAAATACAAAACCGGCCCTGCCGGCCGGACCCAAAATTACCAAAATGCCCCTGGGCCTCCCGGGAAGACCGGGATGAAATTTCCTGGCCGTTACATGTCTGGACGGCGAGCAGCGGCAGCGCGACACAGGATGCGGAGACGGCGCGCGGACGTGCGGTCTTCTTGGGGACAATAGGCGCGCGCAGCGCGAGCGACGCAGACGGACGGCTCGGCCGATGCGCTGGGACGCGGCGATGCAGACGTGACGGCTCTGACGCCGCCGTCGGGCGTGGCGACGCGCGGCGAGCAGCGGCGCGCGGGACGTGCGACACAGTGCATCGGCACAGGTTGGGCGACTTGATGCGGCGCGGAGGCTGGGCTGGCTGCAAGGCGGCTCGGTCGATGCTGGCTGGTGACGCCGCCAGCGGCAGGCGATGGCGATGCAGCGAGCGGCGGCGGCGGCAAGGGTGTGGGGAGAGGGTGAGGGTTTGCGAGAGAGGGGCTTTTCCTTTTTTTTTTTTTTTTTTTCCTTCCTTCCTTAAGTTAAATAGGCTTTGGGAATCTCAAATGCCCTTCCCAAGGCTTCCCCCCTTCGAGCCCTGGCCAACGCATTTATTTTTCCTTAATTAATTCCAAACTCCCTTCCCTCTTTGAGGCTAAGGGTTCGAGCCCTCCTATTCCTTTTTTTTTTTTTTTAAACTAATTTCCATTTAACTGAAATCCAGGCTGTTACAGGTAAGAACTACTATTGTTGATGAAGAAGACTAATCGTTGTCATACGTTCTAAGGTAAGCTAAAATTGATTATGAAATGAGAAGTATCGAATCTTATTTATTCATTCTAGGTTGTAGAGAATATCATTCACTGTTATTTTAAATTTTCTTTTCTAATGGTTGGGTGGATTATTTTTTTAAAATGTTTTCTAATGGGGCTTGGATTGTCGAATGAATATGGTTCGTTCCTCCATTTATATCATTTTAGGCGGTGAATTTTATCTTACTTCTTCGGTTGGTGGTTGATTCATTTGATTTTTAGCTTCATACTTTTTGTGTGTTTAAATGGATAGAATCAAGTATAAAAATGTTGGAGTGCATTGATTTTTAGCTTCACATTTTCTCTTTTGATTTTTACCTCATGCATTTCAAGTATTGTTCCAATTGAAGAAATAGGTGGGGCTATGGAGGAGGATGTTACTACATTGATAAAGGTTCAGTCACTTTTGTTTTTTTTTTTAAATCAATAAAGCCTCATATTTTATTTGAATTCTTCATTATAATAAATTTGGGATTCTACTGCCTATTTTATTGATGGTATTTATGAACCATAAATTCATGTTTGATTGCACATTTAAGTTTTCTTTGGAAATCCATGTTCATCTACCACTTAATACTTGTTGATCTTATACTTGCTTCACCCAAGTGATGTGTTTCCAATACAAGCTGACATTAGTATGTTAATACATTTGATGGTTTCGATAATATTGTCTACTTCTGAGTTCCGTTTAAAAACTAATGGGCACCACAAAGTTCCTTTCAATTTACTCTATTTTTTTTAATCTTTAGTTTCTTATTTTTGTACTATTTGGAGTGTGGAAAGATTAACATATCTTTTGTTTGGGAAGATTAAAGTAGTTTTATAAATTTGAAGAGATAATGTTTGGGAAGATTAAAGTAGTGTTTTGATATGCTTCAACCTCATTTTTAAGCTTCAAATGGACTTTGTTTAAGTTTAGGCTCTAAGTTTTGATCTCTAGTCATTATCTTTATAATCCATTTATCAACACTTTTTAGTCATTATGAGGTTGCTTAATAGATTTTGACAAGGACCATGTTCATCTAAGGTATGTTATTTCTATTTTCATTTTGTTGCTTGATAAGAAATGGCCAAATGCCTAGATTGGGCAAGTAGGTTATAATCTTACTTTGAGTCAAGGACTTAATGATGTTTGCAGATTGTTGATGTTTTATTTTTAACTCAAGTCTAATAGGCTCATTTGGCTTGTATGTTTTAGGTCCAGTTGATGGAGTGCAAATGCTTGTGTAGCCAATGATTACTACTTCGAGTTATTAATTTTCATACAATGATGACTTAATCGGTTTGTTTATACTTCATGACATATGAATGTGTTCCTTTTGTTTTTATTTACTTAAAGTTTTATAATTATATTGTGTAGGTATTTTATTCAAGGTGATGATCGAAGTTGTGAGTTATCGTACAAGTTGCCAAAGTATTTGATTTTCGTTCTAGGCTTTATGAAACATTAAGTGTAATTTCACTTACAACTTTTATATAAACTAGCTTTGGGTTTCTAAAAAAAAAACTAGAGCTTTGGGTTGACGGTTTGGGCTTCACCAACTCCTTTCTTTCACATGAATCTTAAGAAGAATTAGAAGACAACCACTAGAGCTTTTCCTTGAGATTTTGGTAGTTATGTGGTCATTTCGTTTGTGTTAATGTCAAAAGTTATGATTTAATTATAATATGGTTGTAAGTAGGTATTGATTTTAAATTTAGTAAGGTTAGAAACTTATAATTCTATTTGCATTTCATTATTTATAGATTGATACAATGAACTCATATACCTAAATTGAGTTATTTTTTGTGTGCTTTTTGAACTATTTTTATCTTGAGATGAATAGTTAGTAGTATAAGGTCACTTGTTTGTTTCAACCTTTGAAACTTTTTTGTGTCTCAATTTATTGGTGTTCAGACAAAAGATTGCATCGATGGAGTTTGGCCATTGATCGAAAGTGCCTACAGTTGAGTTTTTTTTGTGAAAGTCTCTGGTTGGCCCTAGGAGAATGATGTTCAATGAATTAAATGATTTTTTTAGAACAATTTATGCATGCAACATTGTATCAAGTAACTCTAATTTCTTCTAAAATAATGTCACACTTCAGCTTTTGATGCATTTTGAATAGTGTGTATGTGGCTATCCTGCAGTTATGGTAGCCTAATGAAAATAGAGGTAATCATTAGAATTTCATAATTTTTATCTTTTGTAGGTATTTTGTTCAAGACAAGATTCATTTGCATGGACAATTATCATCCAAGTTGTCAGTTATGTACGACTTGCCAAAGTATTTGACTTTCATTCTAGGCAATATGAAACATACATTGTAATTTTATTTACAACTTTTATATACATATTACTTTGTATACAACTTATTAAGATCTCATTTGTATTGTGATCAATGAAATTTATTTGGCTTTTATGTGGATTGTTACATTATTTTTGAAATGCTCAATTTAAATATAGTTGTTTTTTAATTGACAGATTAAAATGTAATTAGCAAGAATAAAATTAATAAATTAATGGAATATATCACATTCTAAGATTTAAAAACTGTCATGATATACCTTTTATGACAACTTTAAACTATCATGAAATATAAATCTTGACTATTACAATTGTTATGAAATCAAATTTATGTCAACTTTAAATTATCATCAAAACTATCACAATAGTCATGTTATCCATTCAATGAAAATTTTAAACTATCAAAAAATAGAAATCATGATAGTTTACGATTTAATTTTATTTAGAAAAATGGCTCTATTTTATGACATTGTAAAACTGTCATGATAACAAAAGTTAAAATTGCAAAAATAACATAATTTATGACAATTATAAAATGTCATAAATAGAGATTATAAACCATATTTTTCATTTATTCATGACAGTTTTCAATTTTCGTGAAAAAATATTCATGAAATTTTACAAGTGTCACAAATTATATTTTATGACATTGTTATTATATATCATAAAAGACTTACCATGACACGAGATACCATGACAAAGAAGATTTCTAGGAATAATTGTAATAATAAATCAATTATGACAATTAAAAAATTTCATAGAAAGCTAAAATTGTAGTAGTATTTAAAGCCATAAGAAGGAATAGAAACATCCACATTAAACTTGAAAATTTTTGGGTCTGGCGCATTCCACCTCATCACAGACTTCTCAGCAACTTGAAGAGGCCCTTTATATTTGAGAGCGATAAATCAACCATATTTCAACATAAATATACGTTTTTACAACTTAAATTACTAATTTTTATGTAGATCTATTGAAAATTTAAGTCCGTGAAGATTGTGTTTTTTCTCTCAATTCTGAGAGTCTTCCCTCGATACTGGGGGTTTGGTGAGTTTTAAGGTTTTTCTAGGTTTTCTTCCAATCAAAGTTTCCGTCAATCTCTTTCTGTTTGCTTTTGGCTTCGTTTGTATTTTGATCTTCCGATTTCGAGTTGCTGATCATTCTTATGGAGGAAATTTCTGATCGATGGAAGAACTTAAAACTAACGGATAAAGAAGAATCTATCGTTGATCTTGATGCAATTAATTGTTCTTTATCTAAGGAAAATTTTTGAATCAATGTAGCAGCAAAGGTCCTTTCTAATCGTCCTGTTAACGTTGAAGCCTTCTGTAACGTCATAAAGAATGTTTGACGAGTTCACCATGAGACTAAGATTGAATTTGCAGGTAATAATGTTTTCTGGATTCTTTTCAAGAATGTTATTGATAAAAGCAGAGTGTTTAACTTTGGCCCTTGGTTTTTTGATAAAGCTTTAATTGTTCTTTATTGACCAAAGGAGAATGAGAGTCTAGGGGATATTGAATTTAAATCGTGTGTGTTTTGGATTCAAATTCACAATGTCCCAATTTAGAACTTATCCATTGAAACAACGAAGATTTTAGGACAAAGAATCGGCAATGTCGAGGAAATTGATTGGGTTGGTGAGATTGATTGGATAGGACCCGTCCTCCGAATACGAGCTTCTATTAATGTTACAGAACCTCTTCAAAGAGGATTTTTTTTTAAGGAAAATAGGGTTCAAGAACTTGGTGTCCCCTTTATTATGAAACAATTCTTGATTTTTGCTTTGCCTGTGGTATTTTTTGCCATTTGGCCCAATGTTCGGGTGCATCTCATCATTCATCAGAGAGTTTTTCCTTTAACTATGGTAGTTGGTTGAAGGCTACGCATGTGAAGAAAATTGGAGGAGGTTCGGTGGGAAGAATGGGATCCTGAAGCTAAAGGTGGTAGTGAAGGAGTTAAGGAAATTTCGGGTATTGGAGATCGACATAGTTCAGAAGGGCGAAAAGGCAGAAGTGATATTTCTATTTGGCGGTCTTTCGAAGTTAGAGCTAACTCTGATTCTAAAGAAAATAAAGATACAAATAACGATGGCATTAGTAAGGAAATTGTTACTCACCATTCAAAGATGATTCTTAGTAGAGATGATCTGAAAAATGAATCTAAGATTGTTAAGAACATAAAAGATGTCGAAGATTTTTCAGATCCTATTTCTATTTCAAAAAGCCAGGGTCGTTTAGTTCTAATTGAGTTTCCTAATCAGCAACTTTTGTTGTCTAAACATTCATCGAATTGTAAAGGGAAAGAAGCTTTATTCAAGGAGCAATCTGACAATCAATTAGTGACTCCTTTTAATCATCAAGCCATTGAGGTTATGGATGAAGATGTTGCTAAATCAATAAGAAGTAAATGGAGGTTTAAAAGATTGAAGAATGATAGAGTGGCAGATATAGATGACGTGTTTTTGAACAATGAAATTGGAGTTAAACGTAAGAGTGAGGAGGAAGGAAGAAATGAGTCAAATGGGAAAAAGGTTCGAGTGGCTATCGAAGAGGCGTGGTTAAATTTTGTGGCGGTTGATAATCAACCCCACCTAGCATTATGAAAATCTTATGCTGGAATGTCCGAGGTTTGGGCAACTCGAGAGCGTTCTCTGATTTGGTGGAACTCATTAGAGTCCATAGTCCATCGATTTTATTTCTTTCTGAAACAAAATGTTGTTAAAAGAAGTTGGAGGGTCTTAAGAATAGAATCTGGTTTGATTGCTGCTTAGCTGTTGATTCTGTTGGTTTTAGTGGTGGTCTTGGTCTTTTTTGGACCAAGGATATCGATGTTAGGATTCGTTCTTATTCCCGTAATCATATTGTTTGCTCAATTTCTTTTGAAAATAAGGTTTGGAGATTATCTAGCATATATGGTTGCCCGGAAGAAAAGAATAAGTATATTACTTTTGGCTCCTTTGAGGAGATTTTAATGAGGCTTTAAAAAGAAATGAAAAAATGGGAGGTTCTCAGACGATTGGTCAATCTATGGAAGATTTTCAAAATACTATTAATGATCTGCAACTCCGGGACCTTGGCTATTCGGGAGATATTTTTACTTGGTGTAACAGATGTATTTCTGGAGATCCAATTTGGAAACGCCTAGATCGTTTTCTGGCAAATGAAGTTTTTTATGTTTTATTCCCTAATTTCTTGGCTTTTAATCTGGATTGGTTTCGGTTTGACCATCGCCCCATTTTTTTAACTCTAAATAATAATTCGACGGTAAGGGATTGGTCTCCAAAGCCTTGCTTTCGGTTTGAGGAATTTTGGTGTGACGAAGATGATTATTTGGATGTTATTAAAGATGGTTGGAAGTCTGGTTTTGCTGAAAATCATCCGTATTCCCTGCTTTCTTCCTTAATCAGTTGTCAAAATGGATTAAAAGAGTGGGGTAGGAAGAGAGAAAAGTGGGCTAGTATCAATGTTCTTCGGGATTCTATTCGGAGTGAATTTAATAGAGGCATGGATTCAGACTTTTAAAAAATCTATCTTTTGGAAAGAAAGCTTGATGAAGCCCTCATTGCAGAGGAAAAATATTGGAAGCAGCATTCTAGGGAGAATTGGCTAAATTGGGGCGATAGAAACATGAAATTGTTTCACAAGAAAGCTTATATTCTTCGTGCAAAGAATATGATTAAAGGCATTAATGATTCTAGAGGATTTTGGGTTGATTCTAAGGAAGATGTTCAACATCCTTTTGCTTCTTATTTTTCAAATCTTTTCAAATCCTCTAATCCTACTGAGGATCAAATTAACCTTGCCTTGCAATCTGTGCCTTGCAAGGTCACTGCAGAAATGAACCATTTGCTTTGCACGCCTTATTGTGAAGATGACATAAGAACTTCTCTCTTCCAAATGTTTCCAACCAAAGCTCCTGGTCCAGATGGTTTACTAGCTCTCTTTTTCCAGCATGACTGGTCTATTGTTAAAAAAGAGGTTTCTATTGAATGCTTAGACATTTTAAATCAAAGGAAATCTGCTCAAGCTTTTAATCACACAAACATTGCGTTGATTCCTAAGGTTTCTTGTTCTGCTGAAGTTCAAGATTTTAGCCCCGTTAGTCTCTTCAATGTGGTGTACAAAATAAATTCTAAGGCTATCACAAATGGACTTAAATTTGTTATTGGAGATATTATTTCTGAGTTTCAGAGTGTCTTTGTTCCGGGTCGCCTTATCTCTGATAGTATTTTGGTGGGATATGAATGTATTCAGCATGTCATGTCTAAAAAGATGGGTTCTCAAGGCTTGATGTGTAAGGACCCATAATTTTAAACTACATTTCCTACGACATGCTGACTCAAAACAGTTATAAATCCATGCAAATTTGAATTTCAACTTTAAATACTACTCCTGTTGAAATTTATTTCAAAATGATAAATTAAAAACAAGCCCTTGGCCAAGGTATTTACAAAATGATTCAAATAAATAATAAGTTAATTACAAATAGTGGCATCCATGCCAACAACTAATAGAAACGACAAAAGTTTAAATAATTGCATGCTACCAAGGAAAGAGACATTTGTCCTATCAACATCTTAAGTACAATGCAGCGGCTCCACCCATGATCACTTCAACACCTTCCAGCTAACCATCTCAGTAGTGTCTCTAAATACCTGTGGAAAGAAAATAACCACAGAAAGGGTGAGTACAAAAGAATACTCAGTAAGAACTCCCCAACAGGGGTACAATGCACAAAGAAGAACTCATTATGCTAGCAATACATATCTATTATCGTTTCACATAGCTTACTTACTAGCCATGACTTTCGTTACATGCCTTCCTTAATTGGTCAACTTACTCTCAGCTCAACTTAGCTTTTTACTTGGTCATGAGATTCGTTACATGACTCTTCCTTGATTGGTCAACTTACTCTCCTCTCAAATTAGCTTTTTACTTGGTCACGAGATTCGTTACATGACTCTTCCTTGATTGGTCAACTTACTCTCCTCTCAACTTAGCTTTTTACTTGGTCATGAGATTTGTTACATGACTCTTCCTTGATTGGTCAACTTACTCTCAGCTCAACTTAGCTTTTTACTTGGTCATGAGATTCGTTACATGACTCTTCCTTGTGAGGCCCTTAAGACACTCACCTAAACATAAGATTATGACTGGTTATGAAATACGTTACACAACTTTCTTGTGAGGCCTTTAAGACACTCACCTAAATGCAGGCATACAACAGGTTATGAAGTTCGTTACATAACTCTCTTGTGAGACCCTTGAGACACTCACCTGTTCTAGATAATACGACTGGTAGTGAAGGAGAAATAGCTGAGTTGCTAGGAAATATTTCACTGGTTAGCAAGTGAAGGCGCCTAGGCCAGAGCCAGTAGGCCTTTTACAGCCTTTAAGTGTATCGTAGTGGAGACGGGAAGTGATTTCAATGGACTTTATATCAGGCTTACCGAGCACCCCGAGAGGTTATACAATGTTTTGGGTGATAGTGGATAGATTGTAACGACCCGACCCGAAAGGGTTCTAAAATAGGCCGTTACCTCAATGCATGCATACAAATCTACAGAAAATTTGCAAAATGGTGTTCGGATTCTAAGTAAAAACTAAAAAATAAAACATCCATTTAAAAAGTTAACATAATTTCCTTAAACCTGTCCCTGTTTCCAAATACCTGTTTCAAGACAAATACATTTCCAAAACTTACTCTGATCAGAGATTTATTTAAAACATACAAACTTTACAATAGTTACAACAATGCTAGAATCCGGAAATACATTCAGAAAACACCCTAGGGCTCCGTGCCCAACTACATGCATTCAGAGGACATTTAAATCATAAACATAAAACTCAGAGTTGAACAAGGGGTTTTCCATGATCACAGCTCCTCCTCCAGCCATCCTGTCTCGCACCATGGCTACCTATGGAAAACCACATAATAAGGGTGAGTAACGAATTACTCAGTAAGAATCCCCAACCGGGGTACAATACGATACACATGGTCATCAAGCAGAAAGGTATGCAAGCTATGAATATAAACACAGAATAGAGCACATAGCTTAGCCCACACTTGAGCCTCGGATGCCAACTCAGGGTCTTAGTACGGAAATAACTCACCACACAATACGCCATATACGAGAAACAAGTCTCGGCCTCAGCCTGTCTACTGTCGACGAAAGGTGCACTAGCTCAAGATCCCGAGGAGCTCTCCGGTCGGCGCTATAATGAGCGTTCGCGCGCACCGCGTGCTACTGCAGACCATGGGGGGTGTCGGGTCTAGTGGCAAGCTGCCCATGTCCAGTCACCACGCCTAACTAAATCTCTGGATCGGTGTCACGGACATAGGGGTGTGAGACCTGGACACGTGAACTATGTCGGGCTGAACCACCGCACCGGAGGCTAAGGCACGGGTCGTGGTAGGCTTACACCAGGAAACCGTCCTTGCCCTATCAGGTGGCAACTCAAGGGCTACCGCCGAAACACGCTGAGGACGTGCCGGCTGTAGGGGACAAGGCAATGCCAAGTCATCATCCCGACCGTTGGGGCATTTAACAGTCTGCCACCCTCACCCAAGATTGCAGGGCCCGCCGTTAGGGTTAGCTAGTCCCTAACGGGATCGGGACGGAGCACCATCTCGTCACGTCCTCGTCGGGGATGCAAGGTTCGTTATGCACCCGGCCGGATGATGCTATCTACGAACTCTAACTTTGTCATAGCAATCGAAGAAACAATCCAAACAATCCAATACGTGCTCAATAAGAATACAATGAACCTAGCATGATACTACGAAGCAAGAATGAATCTGAGCATGCGAGAAAGGAACAACCTAGCATGGACTAACATGAGAAAACAACATAGGAAATCATGCGATCGGGAATTCGAGAATAGAGCACTTATCACTAAACATGTCAATAAACACAAACAAGCATACAATCAAGAATCACATAATATATCGCAGGGCCCACACAACTCCTGGTAAGAAATCCTTACAGGTCTCAAGGTAAAACACACAACAAACCTAACTGCGATCGAACCCGAGCAACCTATAGCGAGCCAAACAAACACATCAATAATCATAAAATAGCCCTAAATACAATAAAATAAACAGGGCTCAGCTCGAGAGCAACTCACGAGGTGCGACTGACACGCGAACGAGCCGGCTACACGGGCGAGGCAGCTAAAGGGGCTGGCTGGGCGTAGGGCTGAACTTCGCGCGGACGGGCGCGCGAGCTACAATGAGGCACGCGGGCGCGAGCGCTAGCTCGGCTGGGAGACGGCGCGCACGCGCGGCGGCCGGCACGAGGGGCGCGCGCGGCGCGGCTCGGCACGAGGGGGCGGCGCGCGGCGCGAACTTCGGCAAGCAATGAGGGACGCGCGTGGCGGCGCGACATTGTGCGCGCGCTCGGCACGATCTTGGCGCACTGGCGCGACACGGACCAGGGCGAGGGCGCGCGACACGGCACAGTGCAGGGCGCTCTGACGACGCGAGCTGGGCGAGGCTCGGGCTGCGCAAGCAGGGCGACACTGTGCGACGCGGCCTGGGCGAGCTCGGGCGACGCTGACACTGCGAGGGCTAGGGGCTCGGGTGGCGATCTTTGCGACTGGGCAAGGCGGGGCTCACCGGCGAGGCTCGGGGCGAGTGAAATTCTTCAGGCTAGCCCGGGCTGGGCGACCAAAGGGGCTGGCTCGGCTAGGTGGGGGGCTGGCTCGGCTAGGTGGGGGGCTAGCTCGGGGAGAGAGAGAGAGAGAGAGAGAAAAAGGATTTTGAAAAGAAAAGGGAAAAATGGAAAAATAAAAGAAAAATAGGGATTTTATCCAATAAATCCATCCTTATCCATTTTTAAATCTTAAAATCCCATTTCCCGGCTTCCTTTTTCTAGACCCGACTGAAGCAATCTTTTCCAATAAATAAAACTGACTTAAATCCAACTCCCAAATCAACACTAAGGGTCCGGGCTCGAATCCCAAAGGAAGCACTCAACCAACCATCACTTTGCCAAAGCCCAAACCACAACCGAGCTTCCAACCGACTAGCCCAGACATCTCGGGACTCGCAACCAACCACAAACAAGCCACGACAAAGGCAGGAGCTACCTCGAAGCCCTGAAAACCACAAATCCTGCCTGGGGAGCCAAAAGACCAAAATACCCCCAAGGGTCAAAACCGCTCTAACGACCCAACCAAACAACCGAATCTTGACCCGAAGGCACCTCAAAAACTAGAATAGGAAACTGGGCTGTTACAATACTCCCTTCTTTTAAGACTTTCGTCCTCGAAAGTCCTAAGACAAAACAGCTCCAGGAAAACTCCACTGATCCAACCAACTGAACTTCTCGGCCAACAACACCAACCTTCTTCGAAAACCAAACCCTCTTGGGTTCTCAAAAACTCAAGGCCACAATGCCATCCAGACTGCCATACACTGAACTCCGAAGGGAAACAGATGCGAAAAAGTTAGACGGCAAACCACGTCCTCAACTCGCACCAACTCTCAAAGGGTGCTACTCTCGGAAAACTCGAGGACTGGCCACAAGCTCTGAAACTCTACACCACGCCTGGAAAAACTTCTCTGGAAGCTCACAGCTGTTAACAAACAGCCTCAACCCTACAATAAACTGGCCAAACAACTGAACCTTCCAGGTTCTAGAAAACCAAACGGCCTACTCTTACTCCACAAGAGATCAGCTAACCACAAAGGTTGCCTACAGCCTTAACGAGGCACAATCGAACCACCAACTGGCGACCGATCCAAAAGGCAAGGGGCACCATCCTGGTA
The DNA here is from genome assembly GCA_036507275.1 of Sicyos edulis. NCBI lineage: Eukaryota > Viridiplantae > Streptophyta > Magnoliopsida > Cucurbitales > Cucurbitaceae > Sicyos > Sicyos edulis. The sequence goes on from CM071850.1 coordinate 11,983,271, forward strand.
CACCAGACGGCTAACAACACTCACACCAGCTGAAACTTCAGCTACGACCACCACTAAAAGACAAGGGCCAAGCACAGGCTCCACTCGGCCAAACCAACAAACTAGAACTCCTCATTGGCCGAACGCAAACTTTTCGGAGCAAACCTACCAGCAAATGGCCTAAGAAAACACTTCCAGGCAAGGAACACACTACATTCCTCTCAAGGAAAACTCGGGCTGCAAGGACTAACCCATCACAGAGCCACTAGCAACACAACACCTTGAGGAAAACAGCTCAACGGCTTTACCAACCAAAGCCACGGCACCTCTGTGCCAACTCACTCAAACGAGGCTCCGCTAACGCCAACTACGAACGCACAACAACTAGGAGCAAAGCCCGAGAAGGGCTTGCTCAGCAGAATTCAACCCAAACTTATAACGAGCAACGCTCGCCTCCAAGCTACTACTCAACTCTAAAAAAATCCAACTGGCTACTCAAAGGACTTCTCCTTTAAGCTTAGGCCTAACTCATCTTCCAACCAGAAGCTCCACTCCCGAAACCTCACGAGGAAAACGGATAACGACAACCTCAAAGCTTACGGATCCTGAGCCACACGAATCCGCAAGACTACCTCGAAAGCTAACACTCGAGGCTGGCATCCATGGAGCAACTCAACCACCACCGAGACTAGGGGGAAAGGGAAAACTTCAATCCCCAAAGAACCAACAACTTGCCAGAAACAACTCTTACTGGCTGGCCACCGCCCTTGCGGGGACAAACAACTTTTGCTTGCTAACAACACAAAGCGAGGACCTCTCATGGGTGACCAACTGCGCTACTCACGATCAACTACACAACTCGGGAGCTAAGTGACTCACGCCAAACGGAAACGACTTCCCAAAGCAAGCAAACTCTAGAAGGCAAAAAACTCTCCACACACGCTCGCTGACTTTCTCAAACCCAAGGCAACAGCAACCAACTCTCTTGGAAGCAACACCCAAGGGAAAACTCAACCAATCGGATCACCAATCCGAAACTAACAGAACTTGCTCAACTGCCGAGGGAGGGGTCAACTCCCAAAACTTCCTGACTAGGAAAAAGACCTCAGGGCAACGCCCTCTAGTTAGAACCGAACTAGCTCTAGAAACAACAAGAGGACCAAACCTTGGCCCAACACTCACACGAGGCTAAACAACCCTTACTGCAGCCTCTAGAACACCATCCAAGAGTCCACCTAACTGGAGAAACAACCACTTCCAAGCAGCCAACAAACTTTTCCTTCTAGCTAGCACCTCTACCATCAACTCATGGCTACGGGAGAAATCTGGCAACTCCCAGAAGGAACGGCTCTTACAAGCAGACAACCGAAGGACAGAGAGATCCACATACGCTCACTGTCTTGCTCCACTAGAGCAACAACATCTAAATCTCGCGGGGCAACAACAGGGGTCCACCACAGACTGAACCTCCAAATGCCAAACGGGGCAACTCTCAACTTCTTGGAAACAGGAAAACAACCAACAGGGCACAAACCACTCGCCCCACGAGCAAAACTAATTTCTAGCAGCTCCAAACCACACCTTGGTCAACACCAAGCATCAACTTGCCACCGCACCGGAACCAATCTGGACTCTACTCCAAACAAACACTGGCTTGCTAGTCTACCAAGACTGCCAGCAACTCAACCGAGGCGTGGAACTGAAACTCACTACCTGGGCTGGCTGAGCTCTGGAGAGGCTCTCCTCAACCTAGGGTTCTTCGGCAACCCTCGACACACACTGACGACTAACGAGCTAACAGCCAACTGCCTGAACAGGCACAACTCACTCTAGCATCTCAACCATGCTGGCCAACTCCAACTCCTTGGGAACCAAGAGGACCCGAAACGCTACCGAATGCGTCATCCTCCTGCTCAAACATCAGCCACAACAAGGCTTCTACCCAAGGAAAGGATCCGAACAACTCTCTTAGCCAAGGCGATCGAAATCGCGCGCTTTGCTACCATCAGCTCTTGTTCGGTTTCAATCGAACTCCAACCGATGGAACACCAAAAGTTCCATCTCCACACGATGCTCAAAGCTGAGGCAACCTTGCTCTACAAAAGCATAACCATGCCAAACCGAACTTACTTTATACCAAGCCTCTACCAAGGTTGCTTACCCATAAGGCATCCAAATCCTCTCGCAAGGCATCAACTCATATCGCCTCAAAAGCATCCAACTCGCCTCATGGCATCCAACTCGCCTCATAGGCATTCAGCTCATCTGATGAGCATCCAACTCAGGGTCCCTTTGCTGGACCAAACTCGCATCTACGATGCTCAACTCTCCTCAGATAAAAGGCACTCGAAGGTAGTTGACCGCACTACCAACCACAAGGATCTCTTGGCCTTAACACTAGCACCAGACTCACGCGCACCAACACTTACCAACCGAAAATCTGCTGACTTACTCAACCTCCAGCAACACTGGGAAGAGGCTCTGGCTCCTCTCGAGCATCCTTTCGCTTGTAGTCCATCGACTACTACTGAACTAGCCCTCTGGCACGACCTAAACAGGTGCAACTGCCATAAACGGATCTAAGGCAAAAGGAGTGCGCTGAACTCCGAACGGCATAGAACAATCAGCTATGCCCATGCCAAACTCAAGCCAAACCAGACTTAGTGCCAAAGTGGCACACCAACCAATGCACCTCAAGTGCTACTACTACCAAATCCACATCTTACTACAGATGGGGCCAGCAAGGTCACTACCTCAAGTGACAACAACTCTGGCGAGGCATACGAGGGCTCAAACTCAAACAACCATGCCTATGGCATCTCATCAAATCAAAGGCTCACAGCTTACTCTTGCATCTCCACATGATGCTCAACAAAACTCTGGCCGAATCTCTCAACATGCAGCAGCTAGCTCCACTCTAGGAGCTCACCAAAGAAGAGTGCTCAACTCTACCAAACATCTGAGGAAACTGGGCTGTTAAACAGCAGCAGGCTTGCAAGGGGCAAAGATGTCTCTACATCTGCCTCAAGCCACTAACACGGCAACTTACCAATCGATCGGGCGACTGGTGGAGACTCTGCTAGTCCACCTCTCTCAAGGGACTTCCACCACCAATCTGCTTTGTACCAAACAAATACAGACAGAACGCACACACCTCGGCCTCTAAACAATGGGCATCCCAACACACGGATGCTAAACTCAAACCTGGCCAACCGCTTTACTACTAGCAGCAGGACTTTCTAAAACATCGAGCTCTACAGGCATCCACTTGCCAAACTGGGCGGCTCCATCCACGCCAACAAACTCATCTGAATAAACCTGCTGATCATGCCCTCCCGGGAACCTCCGGGGCTACAAGAGCTACTAAGGGGGGAAAATGTTGAAACAAACTTTGTCAGTTGGGTTATCTATGCCCGGGACTCCTCACTAAGCGCTACAAACTGCGCCTGGGTCTCCACTCTCTGATAGCTAAAGACCTGCCATCAAATCTCTCATGGCTGGAGCACACTCTGCTCAAGGAGTCTCACTCTGAGGCGTGCTAGCCTCTACCCCCTCCACTAGGCAACTCAACTGCCAGGGCCAAATCTGGCCTGCGGGCCTAACAACCCTGGACGCGGCCTCAACATCAACACGATCAGTCCAACTCCTCGGTCGGACATGCCAAGCGTCCTGCTCCTCTAAGTGCGATCAACATACTGGCGATCTGCACAAAACACCTTCACCCTCTCACTAGGGGAAAAGCAGCAACTGGGCCACAAATGGCCTACGGGAGTCCAAGCTCTGCCTCCCTCGGGGACGACGTCCCAGGGGCATCCGAATCTATCTGGATACCTCAACAAGCTGCTATATAATGCTCGCGATCGCGGAAAGTTGGCATGATGGCTCTCTAAGCCCAAACCAACAACAAGTCGAGAACACCTTTCGTCTCGCGCTCCACAACACTACACAAGGCATACACTAGATGAAAAGTATTGTAAATTCTTACCCCTTTCTTTAAAACAGTAAACTTAGGCGTATCTGATGACTGTCGGAGTGCTGATGATCATGGAAAAACTACCTACAACAAAGGTCAGTCTACAGAATCTATGACTCTGAGCTCTGATACCAACCTAGAACGACCCTACCCAAAAGGGTTCTAAAATAGGCCGTTACCTCAATGCATGCATACAAATCTACAGAAAATTTGAAAAATGGTGTTCAGATTCTAAGTAAAAACTAAAACATAAAACATCCATTTAAAAAGTTAACATAATTTCCTGAAACCTGTCCCTGTTTCCAAATACCTGTTTCAAGACAAATACATTTCCAAAACTTACTCTGATCAGAGATTTATTTAAAACATACAAACTTTACAATAGTTACAACAATGCTAGAATCCGGAAATACATTCAGAAAACACCCTAGGGCTCCGTGCCCAACTACATTCATTCAGAGGACATTTAAATCATAAACATAAAACTCAGAGTTGAACAAGGAGTTTTCCATGATCACAGCTCCTCCTCCAGCCATCCTGTCTAGCACCATGGCTACCTATGGAAAACCACATAATAAGGGTGAGTAACGAATTACTCAGTAAGAATCCCCAACCGGGGTACAATACGATACACATGGTCATCGAGCAGAAAGGTATGCAAGCTATGAATATAAACACAGAATAGAGCACATAGCTTAGCCCACACTTGAGCCTCGGATGCCAACTCAGGGTCTTAGTCTGGAAATAACTCACCACACAATACGCCCTATACGAGAAACAAGTCCCGGCCTCAGCCTGTCTACTGTCGACGAAAGGTGCACTAGCTCAAGATCCCGAGGAGCTCTCCGGTCGGCGCTATAATGAGTGTTCGTGCGCACCGCGTGCTACTGCAGACCATGGGGGGTGTCGGGTCTAGTGGCAAGCTGCCCATGTCCAGTCACCACGCCTAACTAAATCTCTGGATCGGTGTCATGGAAATAGGGGTGTGAGACCTGGACACGTGAACTATGTCAGCCTGAACCATCGCACCTGAGGCTAAGGCACGGGTCGTGGTAGGCTTACACCAGGAAACCGTCCTTGCCCTATCAGGTGGCAACTCAAGGGCTACCGCCGAACACGCCCGGGACGTCTTGCGGCACCGTAGGGGACAAGGCAATGCCAAGTCATCATCCCGACCGTTGGGGCATTTAACAGTCTGCCACTCTCACCCAAGATTGCAGGGCCCGCCGTTAGGGTTAGCTAGTCCCTAACGGGATCAGGGACGGAGCACCATCTCGTACGTCCCTGTCGGGGATGCAAGGTTCGTTATGCACCCGGCCCGGATGATGCTATCTACCTGAACTCTAACCTGTCATAGCAATCAGCAAACAATCCAAACAATCCAATACGTGCTCAATAAGAATACAACGAACCTAGCATGATACTACGAAGCAAGAACATATACGAGCATGCCAGAAAGGAACAACCTAGCATGGACTAACATGAGAAACAACATAGGAAATCATGCCAGTCGGGAATTCAGAATAGAGCACTTATCCCTAAACATGTTAATAAACACAAACAAGCATACAATCAGCAATCACATAATATATCGCAGGGCCCACACAACTCTGGTAAGAAATCCTTACCTGGTCGGAAGGCAAAAACACACAACAAACCTAACTGCGATCGAACCCGAGCAACCTATAGCGAGCCAAACAAACACATCAATAATCATAAAATAGCCCTAAATACAATAAAATAAACAGGGCTCGGCTCGGGAGCAACTCACGAGGCGCGGCTGACACGCGAACGAGCCAGCTGCACGGGCGAGGCAGCTAAAGGGGCTGGCTGGGCGAGCTGGCGCGCAGAAGGGCGCAGGGTTGGGCGCTGGCGCGCTGGGCTGCGCGCGGACTGGCGCGCGAGCGACACAGGGGCACGCGGGCGCGGGTGCAAGCTCGGCTGGGCGACGGCGCGCGACGCGGCGCTCCGAGATGAGGACGAGAGCGGGCGACGACGCGACATCTTGTGATTCGACATAGTGCGCAGCTGGGCAACACGGACGAGGCGGCGCGCGACACGGCGCAGTCTGATCGCGCGGCGCTCGACGGCGCGCGGCCGGGCGAGGCTCGGCCGGGCGAGGCGGCGAGGCGACACTGTGGTACTCGGCCTGGGCAAGCTCGGGCTACGCTGGCACTGCGCGGGCTAGGGGTTCGGGCTGGCGATGGCCCGACTTGGGCAGGGCAGGGCTCGGTTGGGTGAGGCTCGGGCGAGTTGGGGCTGCTGGGCTAGCCCGGGCTGGGCGACCAAAGGGGCTGGCTCGGCTAGGTGGGGGGCTAGCTCGGGAGAGAGAGAAAGGGAGAGAGAAAAGGGATTTTGAAAAGAAAAGGGAAAAATGGAAAAATAAAAGGAAAATAGGGATTTTATCCAATAAATCCATCCTTATCCATTTTAAAACCTTAAAATCCCATTTCCCGGCTTCCTCCTTCGAGACCCGACTGAAGCAATCTTTTCCAATAAATAAAACTCACTTAAATCCAACTCCCAAATCAACACTAAGGGCCCGGGCTCGAATCCCAAAGGAAGCACTCAACCAACCATCACTTTGCCAAAGCCCAAACCACAATCGAGCTTCCAACCGACTAGCCCAGACATCTCGGGACTCGCAACCAACCACAAACAAGCCACGACAAAGGCAGGAGCTACCTCGAAGCTCTGAAAACCACAAATCCTGCCCGGGGAGCCAAAAGACCAAAATACCCCCAAGGGTCAAAACCGCTCTAACGACCCAACCAAACAACCGAATATTGACCCGAAGGCCCCTCGAAAACTAGAATAGGAAACTGGGCTGTTACATAGATTGACTAAGAGTGCACATTTCGTTCTAGGGAGGATCACTTACTCCGTGGAGAAATGGGTGCAGCTGTCCATTGGTCAGGTTGTGAGGTACCATGGGGTACCAATTAAGGATGTTCAGATAGAGATGGAAAAAAAGAAGATTTTTGAAAATATGCTTCGAGCCTGTATTTTAGACATTTGTTCGGTCCAAAGTTGCTACTGCAGGTGCCTAGTGAGAAAGTTCTGAGAATCAAGGCTGGTATGTGGACAGTTTAGAGTTGATAGAAAGGTTATGTTGATGTTCAACGCAGAGAGTTAGAGTTTGAGATCCTGGAAAGGATAGGGGCAGTAACCTATCTTTTAGCTTTGCTTTTGTCATTGTCAGTAGTGCATAATGTATTTCAGGTTTGATGTTGAGGCAATACAAGCAGACACTTCTCACATAGTAGGTTGTGAGCCTTTGTAGTTGATTTTTTTTTTTTTTGAGTTTTTTTAGTCATAGGACTTTCGAGGACGAAAGTCATAAAAGGAAGGAATGTTGTAATGCCCTGCATTTTCATAGAGACCCTCCAAGTACGATTGTTCATTTTTTCGGGTTTTACAGATCGTATTTAAGGTTGGTTTTGACCTTAGGGGTATTTTGGTAATTTACTCCTAGGGACCATTTTGCAAAGCTTATTTATTGATGGGTTTGGAAAATTGCAAGCAGTTTGGGCATTGTGGAATCGGTTTATGTTGAATTTTTAAGGAAATAAAATAAATGGAGAAGTGAGAGTTTTTCTTTTAAAACTATATATAAAGAAAAAGAATAAATAAAAGGAGTTTCATTTAAATAAAGAGGGAGGAAGAGCTGGATTTGGGTTGATAAAATAATAAAGGAAAATAGCTCATTTAAAGATTTGTTTAGGAATAAATTTTTTTTAAAAAAAAACCCTCTTTCTCTTTCTTCTTCTTCTTTTTCATCTTTCTCCTCTAACCCTAGCCGCCGCCTACATCTTGCTGCCGCCGCCCACTCTATGCCGACCACCACACACTGCCACCTTTCGTCGCACTTGGTCGTCGCAAATCTCCTCGCGTGCACGCAACAACCACACCCACCCACGTCTGCGCAAGGTCGCGATCACGCCACCAATCGCCCAGCCCCTCCTCGTGCACTAGCCCTGTTTGTTGCACACCAGACCCGGCCTAGCAGAAGCCCAGCTACTCACACCCATCCCCTCGGGAGCCCTGCTGTTCGACTCCAGTATCACCGTCGACTCTGCTTGACGCCCCTGCCATCACGCACGTCCTGCTCACCCGCTAGCGCCGCACCGAGCACAGCACAACCTCCACGCTCGGTCTTGACCGCAACCAGCCCCTACAGCTGCGCATTTGCGGTGAACCAGCAGCCCCAGCTCGCTTGATTTCAACCATACTTGTTTCGTTTCAGCAGCCACTTGCTCGTGTTATGTCGGGTTTGTTTTGGGTAAGTTGTGGGCTTTGCTATGAGTCTTGAGATTCTTGTGTTGTCAATTTTTGGGTTGTCAAAACTGATTGTAGTTACATTTTGCTAGATTGTCTCGGTTTGTTGCTAGATCTGTTGGCTGCATCACAAGAATAAGTTTTGTTGTTGTTCTACATTTTAAGCAGGTAAGGATTCTCTACCCGAGTTGTGTGGACACTGCACAGGGCGAAATTTATTGTGCTGCAATATGTATAACTGTCAAATATGGATGTGGGATGATGATGGATTGTAGACTATGGATTGTTGATTATGGATTGTGTCCTCATGTACAGTGTTGAATGTATGTCAGGTTGCTACTTGCTTGTGTTGTATGTTGTGTGCTTTGTGCTTCGGGATTATGGGGTCCCGAGGTACTCTTTCTGCATGTTTTATTTGTCTTACTTATGTACTGTATGTTTAGTGCTTCGAGATTATGGGGTCCCGAGGTGCATCTTATATGTGACTTTATAATTGTATGTGTTCTTTAAATTATATTTCTTGTGAACATGCTAGGATTATGGGGTCTTAGCATGTTATTTGTTATGTTATTTACTCTGATACCAAATGTAAAGACCCGTAATTTTAAACTACGTTTCCTACAACATGCTGACTCAAAACAGTTATAAATCCATGCAAATTTGAATTTCAACTTTAAATATTGCTCCTGTTGAAATTAATTTCAAAATGATAAATTAAAAACAAGCCCTTGGCCAAGGTATTTACAAAATGTTTCAAATACATAATAAGTTAATTACAAATAGTGGCATCCATGCCAACAACTAATAGAAACAACAAAAGTTTAAATAATTGCATGCTACTAAGGAAAGAGACATTTGTCCTACCAACATCTTAAGTACAATGCAGCGGCTTGATCACTTCAACACCTTCCAGCTAACCATCTCAGTAGTGTCTCTAAATACCTGTGGAAAGAAAATTACCACAGAAAGGGTGAGTACAAAAGAATACTCAGTAAGAACTCCCCAACAGGGGTACAATGCACAAAGAAGAACTCATTATGCTAGCAGTACATATCTATTATCGTTTCACATAGCTTACTAACTGGCCATGACTTTCGTTACGTCCTTAAAGCTTGATATGAGCAAAGCCTACGATCGTGTGGAATGGTGTTTTCTTGAAGGAGTTCCTCTTAAGCTTGGTTTTGCTCATGCTTGGGTGCAATTAGTTATGAATTGTGTTTCTACTGTTTCTTTCTCTTTGCTTATCAATAGAAAGGCTTGTGGTTGTTTTCGTCCTGATCGTGGACTTCGACAAGGGGACCCACTTTCTCTTTTTTTGTTCTTTTTTTGTTTCGAAAGCCTTTCAAGTTTATTGACTTGTGCTCAAATTTCTGGATCTCTTTCTTGTTGAAGGTGGCTCCTGCTAGCCCTCCTATTTCTCATCTCTTTTTTGCAGATGATAGTCTTCTTTTTTGCAATGCATCTATGAAGGAAAGTAGTGTGATTAAAGATTGTCTGCGTGCGTATGAGGAAGGCTCTGGGCAATGCATTAACTATCTCAAGTCTGCTATTATTTTTAGTCCTAATACTCATATGGCTTTAAGATCTAAGATTGCAAAGATGCTTAATATGAATGTAGTTTCGAATTTTGGGAAATATTTTGGCCTTCCTTCTCACTGTTCCAGAAGCAAAAAAAGTGACTTTTATTATCTTAAGGAGAAGACTTAAAAGGCAGTTGAAGGTTGGAAGGGGAGTTTCTTTTCTGTGGGCAGAAGAGAAGTTTTAATTAAAGTTGTAGCTCAAGCCATTCCCACTTATGCAATGTCTTGTGTGAGGCTCCCTAAATCGCTTTGTTATGATCTATTGGGTATGATAGCTAGATTCTAATGGGGATCTTCTCATTCCAAGGCTAGTATTCACTGGGCTAAGTGGGACAACATGTGTAAGTCGAAGGATCATGGGATTTCGAAATATTGAAGGTTTTAACAAAGCGCTTATTGCAAAACAAGTTTGGAGGCTCCTCTTGAATCCTAATTCTCTTGCTAGCAGAGTTATTGGGGGAAAATACTATCCAAATAAATCCATATTAGATGTTCATTTAAGGAGTAATGCTTCTTATATTTGGAGGAGTTTATTATGGGGCAGAGATCTCTTGCTGAAGGGATTGAGAAAAAGAATTGGAGATGGGGCAGACACTTCATTTTTCAACTCTCCTTGGATTCCTAGACCTTGGTCCTTTAAACTAATAACTCCTCAAGTTGTTGGCCCTGAGGACTTTTTAGTCAAAGATTTCATTTCGGAGGATGGATGCTGGAATGAAGAAAAATTATCCTTATTTCTTTGGAAGGATGATATTGAGTTTATTTTTACCATTCCTATTTGCAAAACCCGTGTTAAAGACAGATGGATATGTCATTTTTCAAAAGATGGATCATATTCAATTATGAGTGGTCATAAGGTGTTTATGGACAGAAGAGTTGAAGCTTCTGGAGCAAATAGAGATGAAAAGTGTCTTTGGTGGAATATTATTTGCAAGCTTAAAGTGCCTACTAAGGTGAAAATTTTCCTTTGGAGATTGTATCATGGTTTTATTCTAGCCAATTTTATTCTCCAGCAGAGACATGTTAATGTGCAGCCATGGTCTGTGCATTGTGGTAAAGACCATGAATCTTTAAGTCATACCTTTTTCAATTGCAAGAGAGCTAGGAGAATCTGGAATCTGTTGAATATTGGAGTTGATGCTAAAATCCTTTCAAAGATTAGTTTCCCCTTTGTTCTTGATGATTTCGCTCGTGTGAAATCCACTGCAGAGATTGAAACTATTGCGATTACTTTATGGGCAATTTGGAATGACAGAAACAAGGTTAATTGTGGAGAATCGATTCCATCTGTTGATATTAAAGTCCAATGGATTTGGGGTTACCTGGAGGAATTGCATTGTGCAGTTTTGAAGAAGCCTCTTAATGGTGTAGATGAATGTCTAGAGCTCGAAAATGTTGAGGGAGCTTCTTTATCCTATTGGATCCCTCCTCCCCCAAATATTTTGAAGCTTAATGTTGATGTTAAGGTGCCAAGTTGTGGTAAGAAGCTCGGAGGTGGGGCTATTTTGCGGAACTTTCTGGGTTTATGTTGTGGAGCTAAGTGTGTGTTTCGTGCCCAAAATATTGATGTTTTATCTGCTGAAGCTTGGGCTTTGTTTGAAGGTCTAAAGTTAGCCTGCAATATGAGTGTTGCTACCATTGAAATCGAATCCGATTCAAAGGTTTTGGTGGATGCTATAAAGAATAGAAAGTTGCATAACTCTATTTTTGGAGTTTTCTTGGAGGAAATTTATTCTTTGTTGAAGCTTTTTAAAGGTTGGTCTATCAATTTCATTCCTAGGTTTCAAATCATGTGGCGCATTCTATCGCAAGTTGGGCAGTGAAGGAGGAGATTAATTGTTTGTGGGTTGATTCTTACTCTTTTTGGTTGAAAAGCCTTATTGATGTTGATATTGGAGCTTGTATTTCGCTGGGCCTTTACTGTCGTTATTAATGAGATTTTCTTTTCAAAAAAAAAAAAAAGCATCACCAAATTTCAACACCCACTTCTCTAAAAAAATTTACAATTAAAATTAAAAACATATAAAAAAGATTTGGCAAACTTTAATTATATATAATACTCATTATATAGTCACCTGCATGTTCATTCATGCACAAACCTTAATTCATACGTATGTTAATAATTCTTGTTGTATGGTTGCTTTAAAACAAAAATGCAGATGGTCTCAAATTGCTGCACGATTACCGGGAAGAACAGATAATGAAATTAAGAATTTTTGGAATTCAACCGTTAAAAAGATGCTCAAGAATTTTTCCACCATGCTATTGCCTAGCACAAGCTCTACCTCCCCCTCCAGCGACTCAAAATCACATTTTTTGTCGGCCTCTTTTTAGCTCAAGATCAACAACAACCAGACTCAATTTACTTACCCATCTATGGCGCCGATCCAAAGTCTTTTGTTATCACCCTCGATTCCTTCTCACTCCTTTCCACCATCCACTGTGGACCATTCTTCCCCATTGCAGCCCCAACCTTCCTCGGTCGGGCCAAATCGTGTTTTTTTTAGAAGATAATAGCTTCTTCAATCTCCCTCTATTGCTGAGGGTTAACAATACCTTCGTCACTGCCACGATCAAAACAATAATTAAAGAAACTAACAATAGTAATAACTTAATTAAAAACATCAACTGCCTCCCTAATAATAACAATTCAAAGGTTGAGAGCATCAATGATGGGGTTGAAGCAAATTTTCTTCGTGAGGAGTTTTCATTTGGTGAATGGTACTTGGAGCCTGGAGGATTTGATGAAAGACATTCCTTCTTCTTTCCCCTGCATTAATATTCAAGTTCAATAGTAAACGAGAAAATTTCGATACACCCTACAAACAAAACCTCTAAGAGTTATCATATTATGACAGTCACATTGAATAATTTCTCTATTCGTACCCTTAAAGACATAGATTTTTTTTTTCTTCTTTCTTCAAGCTATTATATATATATATTCTTCTATCACATACAATGACTATAAATTATAGTCATGAACACTTTTTATGACTAAAATCAAGAGTCATTGTATCCATATATATATATATTCTTCTATCACATACAATGACTATAAATTATAGTCATGAACACTTTTCATGACTAAAATCAAGAGTCATTGTATCCGCTGTCACAGAAGGTTTAACTATGACACTATAATACAAGTGTCATGGTAGAACCAATTATGACAAAAACTTATAGTCATTGATAAACAAATAATGACAAATATATATAATCATCGATAATGTAAGAATGACAGTTTAGAAGTGTCCTCGTAAAACTAGTTGTGACATTTTATTATAGTCATGGTTAAGTTATTAATGACACATATTTATTGTCAATATTGGTTCATTTATGACATTAGTCTATTGTCATGGTATATCCATTGATGACACATTCATGGTTGAAGCGTTTATGACATTAGTATTTTTTCATAGTTGATCTATTAATGACACATATTTATTGTCATGATTTATGTATTAATGACATATATCTATAGTCATGATTGATCAATTAATGGCGCATATCTATTGTCATGATTCATCCATTAATGATAGATATCTAATGTCATTATTAATTCATTGATGACACATATCTAATGTCATGATTGATCCATTAATGACATATCCATAGTCATGATTGATGTATTCATGTTATTACACTGATTTGTACCTTTCATAACTAATCTTCATTGTACCTATACCTGTCAAGAAATATCTATAATTTGCAACCTCATAGCTAAACAAAATATCTTTACACGAATATCATTTCATGTATAAATGAAGACATATGTTACACTTAGAAAAACAAAATGCACTTAATAACAATATGTTTGATAGTTCATAACATATCTACTAAGTGTGTAAAAGTGGAATGATAAGGAATAAATCATGTGCATGTTGGCAAGCTTCGTTGAATGAGGTTATTGACCCATAAAGTTGCTCTTTGGTGCAAATATGGTTATACTTCAGTAAGCATTATAAGATATAAGCAATATTTCTGCACAATCATCAAATAAAACAAACAAGATGTCAATCCTACTCATTAAGAAGGAATACAATACACACAAAGAGACTTTGAAACTCATATACCTGAAGGTAACTCGCATAATCAAAACATCGATGAATTCACTCCATGTTTTTGTCACCTGCCCAATGCCCTACTCTATCCCAATTAGATTAAAAGTAACTCACATATAAGTAATAAATTAAATAATAAAGTATAAGGGCCAAATTTTAAAATGGTCAAATAATTTACAATCATAAAAGTAACTCACATAAACCTAATAAATGAAAACACTATTGGACGAGGCATATAAAGTTTAAAACAAATAACAAGTTCGTAAGGTATGTATGGTATATAAAAAAAGAAAAAAAGCAAAAAAAAAGCCAACTTTCATTTGAAATGGAGAATTAGAATAGTTTGAAATAAATATCAAGTTATTAAATGTAAATAAGTTCTAATTGTTCCCAACAAAGTAACTACAAGTACAAATAAAAGTACTACATAAATATGACTAACATACCTATAAGATAGTCATAAAACAAATATAAATAATGTACAAATGCACAATTTACATTATTATGGCTACCATAACTGTAGGATAGCCATAAATTCAGGACATGTAAATTTATAAAGATAAACAAAGTACAAAAATAATAATGCGAAGTTCCTTCTTGTTGTTGATATTCACGGCAATAACTATCCACTTGTAGTGCATATCAACAATCCTATATGTCATTCCCTTACTGGACAAAAAATAGTACTTATATTTAATAAATCGACAATTAGGTAATATTAATAAATCCATTAACTCACCACCAAATGTCATGTGCATTCTTCCACCCTAATCACGGTCTATGTTCGTGTATTTGCAAGGTTTTAACTCTTGTAGCATATTTACAAAAAGATTGATTGCGACAACAAAAAGTATGTAAACAACAAAAATATATGTTTACTGCATCACAAAAAATCATTATCCACAAAAAATATACGTTTATGCGGAGTATACGTGAGTACCCACGTACTCCGCCCACTCCGACCGCACCAAATCAATCTCATCTTGTGTCTAAGTTGTTGGTGCATCCTTCATCTGTTAAAATAAAAAAAGTATGTTGACATATTTGAATGATAATTCAAATGTAAGCTAATCCTATACAATTGTATACTTACTTTATCATGTATTGAAGTTGTGTTATGCCTTATAATCTCCTTCATATACTTCAAAATGTAATAGCCACATTCATCTACGCCTGGTTATTTAGGACCATGATGTTTGCACACATATTAACATACAAATCAACAAAATATTCGCGATTACCCTTGACTAGCTAATGAGAGAACTAACCTTCACTGATTTCTATATCGGCTTCTTCAATTTAAGCTTCTTAAATGACCTATGATTTGAAAGAAAAAAAAACTTACATGTTTACATACATGGTTTTCATTAACTAGACTAAACTATTAACTAAAAAATATAAGAGTTTTGTTAACATACAATCCAACTACTTCATTCACATTTAGGGGAAGACGATTTGTTAATGGATTCATCTATTGAACAAGACACTTCGAGTGGTTTATGATTATTAAAATTCAATGGTTCCTAAAACATGAAACATTTAAACTTAGTATGTATAAATTAGAATATGAAATCAAATAATGACATACCCCGAATTGTATGGAACAATAAGCATATTGTTCGCATCTAAACAGTCAATTTGTTTTGCCAATACATGAACTCGTGCATCTTTATTATTCGAATTCGATATTGATCCAACATCCAGAAACTTAAAAATAATTTTCATTTCTTCATTAGTAACAAGCTTATGTAGGTACCTTACCACATAATAAAATATATGTTAATTCACAATTTAGTAGATGACATAAATACAAGCACAAACTAATATTTAGTATACTCACAACATATATGCATCGATACATGAAGTTTCTATCGGTTTCATTTCACAAAAATCTTTTAACAGCTCGATCCATATACTACAAGTCATTTGTCTTCTGAACACGACCTCAGGCACCTTAATTTGAATAATTGAGTGAATACGTTGAACATGACTAAACAAGCAACATAATGGTACATGAGCATAATAATGTGGTGTAAGTGTTGGTGTTATAGGATCTTCCTTCTATTTTGTGTCCTAGTTTCATCAATTGCAAAGCAATTTAATTAAAAAAAAATTCAAACTTGTTTAATAAGGAAATAGACCTCCAATTATACTTTATCTTTGTCTATTATAACTAAATGTTTGGGCCAATGCAAATGTGACCCTAATTCTTGGGACAATATGTTGTTTTCTCCCTTCAATGGTATCAGAATTGGACAATTCTTATCAAAGACCAAATCAATGGAGACAGATACAACTCTACCTTCATCCTAAAAAATAGTACCCGCTGTCACGATGTTATGTTTTGATCCAATGGTCAATCTACATGTTGTCCCTACCTGTACACATTAATGTACTTTATTAACATTATAATATATATCCATCATTAGATACTAAAATATAATGGTTAATAGTTATGACCTTGAAAGTGCTAGAATCACTATGTTTCTTTGTCTCAAACTTGGTAGTTGCTTTGGCTTTTCCCTTCCTATCAGTACATTCACTAGTGTTCTTTGTTTCTTCTTTCATAGATTTTTCTTCATCTTTGTTGCTTCTTTTCAAATTTGTTTCTTTTGAAGACTCAACTCCATCATGTTTATACAATTTCTCTTCTAATTCAAGTATATATTCTCACTTTTATTTCCACTACGACTTGGCGATGGCGTATTGAAATATTTTGTCGGGGTTATGAACTTCCCAACACTCCTAACTTTTCTTGGAGGGTCTTTGCTACCCAACGCTTTACATAAGATATCGTCGCATACATACAATTCTTCTTCCATAATACTTGGCATAGTGTGAAGCTCATCCTAAGATAAATTAATAACGTCAGGCATTAATGTGGGAAGTGTAATATAAATTTTTACCAAGAATACGTACAATACGATCGATTACTTCTTGCGTGTTTTCATTTTTTGTATTTCCGTCATTACCAATCCGAGCCTTCTTCCAAAGTGTACTACAATCATTTCTGTCTTCATCCAGTTGAGATATCTTCTGCGAAAATATATGAATATTTAAAAAGGAGCATAATTTATTTAAGTGAAAAAATGAAATAGTAAAAATTGTAAGGAAAATAATAACATACCATTTCTTCCTTTAAGTTCGCATATCCTTTACGTGATAACCTATGATCGTACTTATTTTTTGCTATACTTGCCTGTTTTTTTTTTTCTACTTTGTTCTTGATTTATATTGCCAAAGAAGTGACTAAGGTTCAATATGTATATATAAATAAAGTGTATTAATAGAATTTCCCACTTACTTTAAAATTTTCATCCAGTCTTGATTTGAAAAATAATGTCTAATTGTCTAGCTCAATCTCTGGATATGAAGGTGGTGGATGGTTTGAGTTTTTCTGGATCGTTCTCAAAAGGCTTTATATATTCTTTGGTTAGCCTGTACTTCAAATTCCGGAATGCCACTCCAGCACTTTCCAAGATATTTTCTTTAGATCTCGGATCTATAACATATGCATCCTACAAAGAAAGATATAGAAAAATGTTAGTGACATTACACTACTACAAAAATCAAGAAATTTGACGCGTAAAGAACGTCAACTGTATAGTTTAGTTTACGCTCCTGAAAATGTCAACGAATCGACTGTCAACTAAAGTCACTATAATATAATTGACATGTTCAAAATGTCAAGAACAAAACTAATTGACACAAAGAAAGCGTCATGTAATGACTTTGTTGACATTGGCTACATGTCAACGAAACATTTTGTTGACAATTTTTAAATGTCAACGATAGTTCCAAAACGTTAAGTAAACGTACATTTGTTGACGTTCATTGTATGTCAATAAAATTAATAGTTAACCTTTATTAAGCGTCAAGGAATATACTTTTTTTTTTTATCAATTTGTACTATTCATCCTATCAAATAACCTGTTAATCCTGCCAAATGATACACTAGATTTCCTGTTCATCTTGTTAAATACAGCTAGAGAGAACTCCAATTATAAATTACAAAATATTTCAACATGATTAACATAAACATAATATATATTTTGAATAGTAACATAATTAGAAATGAAATACATGTTAACATGTTTCAAACTTTAAAATGCCTTCCAAAGTTGTTTTCCTAAATATAGACAAAAAATATATCATATTCTAAAATATACCCCATTGTAAAATATACCTCATTCCAAAAAATACCTAATTCCAATAAATAACCCAACTATTTACAAAACTAATTGTGTACAAAAAAAAAAGAAAAAGAAATATGTATCTTCAAAAGTTGTAGTCTTCCAAAATATATATTCATGAGCTACGAACGAAATATCCTTCTATGCACACTTTATAATATACATACATTTTTGTTTTAATTTTAGGCTTTATGGGAATGGGTTAATGTATTCACCCGAGCTACTGTGCTTGCTGCTTGTCTTTTTTAACCCAAATCTGATTCAATTCGCTGGAGTTTTGTGCCGCTTTGAGTCACCATGTTCCTTTGCTAAAAATTGTTGTTGCTGGGAGTGATGATTTTTCTTGTGTTGTATTTTTTTTGTACACCAAACACAAATCACTAACCAATATTCCTTCAGTTTTGGTTTTAAATAAATTGATGCTCTTGTAGGGTGACTTTTTTTTATCGAATTATCTCTGAATAGGTTGAGGTTTAGAAGAATAAACAAATTCCATTATACATTTTAAAATAAAAGACCCACTTGAATTTCAAAGTTTTTTTTTATTTAACTTAATTTTTTTTTTGTCAATGATTTGTTTTTTCATCTGTGTGAATAAAACTCAATGTGAAGGAGAAAATAGAATTGAAAAGGTCGACAACACAAGAAGAAAATTAAGAATTTCTTTATAAAAAAAAACATAATAACATATTCGTACTTAGCTTGTTTTAAAAAAAAAAAAAAAAAATTTACATAAACATTTTTTTTTTTGCTTTAATTTATTTTTTAAACAAATCTATTTTTTAGTGATTTTTATTAAAGTTTTTTTTTTTTTTTTTTTAAACTCTACTTAAACACACATACATATATAGATATTTGTTTTTTTTTTTGTTTTTTTTTTTTAAAATGTAATTAAAACAGTATATTTATTTTACAATTTTTTTCTTAAACTTACGTGTGCATGTATAAATATTTGAGTTTTATTTTTAATATTCAACCCATTTTTTTAACAATAATATATATATATAGGTTTTTTTTCTAAAACTAATTTTTTTAATCATTTTTTTTAGGATCACAAAAATTACCAGTTATTTACCCAAAAATCAATCATCCCCAAGGTAAAGTAAAGGTAAATTATTTTATGATTTTCAAAAGTTTTTTTTTTATTGGTAAGATGCCCGTGAGCAAATGAAGCATATTCCATTGTGAATAGCATTTGACGAATGAACATCTGCGAGCAGTTGACGAATGAATATCCGCGAGGACTTTAACGTTCCAAGTTTATTCTCTTAGTGTTTATCGTTGATCTTGCACCCAAGAAATGTTCCATATCAAAGGAGTATAAGATGAACATCTGCGAGGACTTAAACCTTCCAAGTTTATCCTCCAGTGTTTTATTGCGGATTTTACACCCAAGAAGTGTTTCATCATCCAAGAAGTGCAAAATGAACATCTACAAGGACTTAAACGTTTCAGGTTATCCTCTAGTGTTTTACTGCAGATTTTGCACCCACAAGTGTTCCACGAATGAACATCTCCGAGCACTTGACGAATGAACATCTGCAAGGACTTAAACGTTCCAAGTTTATCCTCTCAGTGTTTATCGTTGATCTTTCATCCAAGAAATGTTCAATGATCCAAGGAGTACAAGATGAATATCTGCGAGGACTTAAACGTTCCAAGTTTATCTGTAAAGACCCGACCCAAAAGGGGCTCTAAATGGGCCTTTACCCCAATGCATGTAGTGAAAATAAAAGACATTATAAAAAAATACATTTCGGATTCCAAGTAAAAACAGAAAACATTCAACAACCAAAACATACATTTCTAAAAGCACACTCTGATCAGAGATTTATTTAAACCATTAAAACAATCCACAAGTACCAATATGCTGGAATCCATAAAACGTAAGAAAACATCCTGGGGCTCTATGCCCGTCTACATGCATTCAGGGGAAATAGTAAAAGTGAAGAGTCATGATAATTAAAATAAAACAATCGAGAGATGACAAAGAGTTTCCATGATCATAGCTCCTCCTTCACCATCCTGTCTCCGCCTTGATTACCGTGGAAAACCACGGAATAAGGGTGAGTAACGAATTACCCAGTAAGAATCCCCAACCGGGGTACAATACGATATACATGATCATCTAGAAGAATGTATGCAAGCTATGAGTACAAACACGAGCGGAGCACATAGCTAAGTCCACACTTGGACCTCGGATGCCATCTCGTGGTCTTAGTCCGAAATACCACAACACACTAAACGCACTATACGGGAACAAGTCCCGGCCACTGGCTGTCTCTGCCGATCGAAAAGGTGCACTCGCTCAAGATCCCGAGGAGCTCTCCGGTCGGCGCTGTAATGAGCGTAAGCGCGCGCACCGCATGCTCACGCAAACTCGGGGTGCCGGGTCTAGTGGCAAGCCGCCCGTGTTCGATCCACCATGCCTAACTAAATCTCTCGGATCGGTGTCACCGACATAGGGTGTGAGACTGGACACGTGAACTATGTCACTGTACCACCGCACCGAGGCTAAGGAACCGGTCGTGGTAGGCTTACACCAGAAGCGGTCCTTGCCTAAACAGTGGCAATCAAGGCTACGGCCGAACACGCCGAGGACGTGTCGATCGCCGGGGGCGAGGCAATGCCAAGTCATCATCCCGACCGTTGGGGCATTTAACGATCGCCACCCTCACCCAAGATTGCGGGGCCTACCGGTTGGGATAGCTAATCCCTCACGGGTCCAAGGACGGAGAACTGTCTCGGACGTCCTTGCCATAGATGCAAGATACTTTATGCATCGGGCCCGATGATTCTATCTACCTCAATTCTAAACCTTAACAATAATAACGATTCAATCAATGCGGTCCAATACGTGCTCATCGGATACAAAGAACCTAGCATGATACTACGAAGCAAGAACAGATATCGAACATGCTAGAATAGAACAACCTAGCATGGGCTAACATGAGAAACAATACAAGAGTTCATGCGATCGAGAATTGACAGAGAGCACCTAGGCTAAACATGCTAGTAAACATACACAGCATACAAAACAACAATCACAAATATACATGAGGTCCACACAACCCCTGTAAGAAATCCTTACCTTGGTCGGAAGACTTTTACACACAAATCCTAAGCTGCGGAACAATCCCGAGCTAGCGAGCGGAACCTAGCAAACCAACAATAATCGGCATCTAAAATATCTAAACAACAATAGAACGACAAGCTCGGCTCGGGAACTCACGCGCGCGACGACGACGAGCTTGGGGGTCTTGCAAGCAAGCTCGGCTCGGCAAGGTCGGGCGCTGTATGCGCGCTGCGCACGCGCAGGACACGCTACCGGTTGCGCTACCGCACGCAGCACGGACACGGACGCGCCCCGCTGCCGCTACCCGGCACGGCAGCGAGGACGCGCGCGCGCGCGCGGCGTCTGGACGGCGCGCGCGGCGCCGGCGTCGCGATCGCGACACACGGCGAGCAACAACTCGGCGAGGGACGCGCGCGGCGGCGAACGTCTGAGCGGCGGCGCGCGCGCAGCAAGCTCTCGGCAAGCGGACACGGCGAGGGCGTCGCGAAGCGATCGGCCGGACGCGCGGCGCTGGCGAGACCTCTGGCGTCGGCGATCGACGATCGATTCTCTTCTTTGGCGAAGCGGCGAGGCTTCTTGGGACAGTCCGGCGTCGCGGCGGTCTGCTCGACCGATCTGGGCGTCGACGTAGTGGCTCGACCGATCTGGGCGTCGCGACGTGGCTGCTCGACCGATCTGGGCGTCTGCGGTGAAATGGGGGGATGATGGTTGCCTCCTCTCATACCGGTGCACAACACACACACACACACAACCCCTTTTTCTTACATTCGGCAAACAAACACCCAAATGAGAAGATGAAGAAGACGAAGACTTACCCGGAATGATGATGATCGAACCCAAGGAGATGCAAGGATGAAGAACTCGGCAAGGCTATGGAGATGGAGAGCTTGGGCGGCCAAGAGGTGTTTTGGAGAATAAGATGGAATAACCTAATTCTATTTCATTTAACCAAATGCACCAAAACTCCAAAATCCAAGGTTAACTAAGATGTGATGCAGAAAGAGCAACAAGAGCACCTAATGGCTCAATTGGCACACCTCTCTACAAGCTTCCCGGAGACCCGGGTTCAAACCCATTACTGCGGACAATTTCCTTTATTTTTACTTTTGCAACAAACCTTGCTCAAACCAAACCACAAACCCCTCCAAAAACCTACAAAAACCATCCAATAATTTTAGTAGCTGGAAAAGACACAAACGACCATGACGGCCCGACCAAATTACCAAATTACCCCTAGGGCATACCTGGAAGACCGGGAAGAAAAAACCTGGGTCGTTACATTATCCTCCAGTGTTTTATTGTCGATTTCGCACCCATAAGTGTTCCAAAATGAACATCTATTAGCACTTGACGAATGAACATCCGCGAAGACTTAAACGTTCCAAGTTTATCCTCTGAGTGTTTATCGTTGATCTTGCACCCAAGAATTGCTCAATGATCAAAGGAGTACAAGATGAACATCTGCGAGAACTTAAACCTTCCAAGTTTATCCTCTAGTGTTTTATCGCGGATTTTGCACCCAAGAAGTGCTCCATCATCCAAGAAGTGCAAAAAGGACATCTGCGAGGACTTAAACATTCCAGGTTTATCCTCTAGTGTTTATCGTTGATCTCGCACCCAAGAAATGCTTAATGATCAAAGGAGGAGAAGATGAACATCTGCGAGGACTTAAACCTTCCAAGTTTATCCTCTGGTGTTTTATAGCGGATTTTGCACCCAAGAAGTGTTCTATCATCCAAGAAGTGCAAAATGGACATCTGCGAGGACTTAAAAGTTCCAGGTTTATCCTCTAGTGTTTTATTGTAGATTTTGCACCCATAAGTGTTCCACAATGAACATCTGCGAGCACTTGACGAATAAACATCCGCGAGGACTTAGCGTTCCAAGTTTATCCTCCCTATGTTTATCGTTTATCTTGCACCCAAGAAATGTTCCATGATCCAAGAGTAAAAAAATGAACATGTGCGAGGACTTAAATGTTCCAAATTTATCCTCCAATGTTTTATCGCCAATCTTGCACTGGGAAATCTTATCAGTTTCTTCATCGTCATTCCTTTTCCCAACTTTTTTTCAATGATTTTGGCTAACCTTTTTTTTTTTGCAAGATCATGGTGCATTTTGCTGAGCACGTCACCTCAGGGTTGAAGTCTTTGGTGATTTTGAAAGATAAAGAGCCATCAATGAAAGATGGACTTTCTTTACTTGTTGATGAGCCTTTAGCTAGCACCATTTCCCCTACATGGCAACACCTGAAAAGACGAAGTCGTCGATGCCATCCTTCCGAAATTGAAGACGAAATCATCTATGTCATCTGTTAGAACTTGAAGACGAAGCATAACAAGGTTAAAGCTTGAAGACACAACAACAACATTAGAACTTAAAGACAAAGCAGCAGCGTCAGAACATGAAGATGAAGTAGCGATGTCAGAACTTGAAGATGAAGTGGAGCAGCGTTGATACTCGAATATGAAGCGCAGCAGTGTCAGAACTTGAAGACAAAGTGCAACACCGTCAAAACTTGAAGACGACGTGTATGCATCGAAACTTGTAAACGAAGTGCAGTAGGGTCAAAGCTTGAAGACACAACAACAACATTAGAACTTAAAGACAAAGCAGCAACGTCAGAACATGAAGACAAAGTAGCGATGTCAAAACTTGAAGACGAAGCGCAACTTGAATACGAAGTGCTAGAGCGTCAGAACTTGAAGATGAAATGCAGCAGGGTCAAAGCTTGAGAGAGCAACGAAGACCTTGGGAATCAATAACCTTGAACTTGAAATGTCTTGTTAAAGCTGCCTACGCACCTTTAAAATAAAAAGAATCAAGTCATAACGTAGTTCATAACAACAGGATATATTCTTTTTGGGCCGTTCACATTTTAAGCTCATGCGGGCCAGGAGCATCATGTAGTTTATACTCTTACGATAAGGAGTGTTACAAACTTTTGCATAATATTTCTTCATAAATTTTTCATTAATTGGACCAACATTCAATCCATCTTTATCAACAATCTTATATGCTCCATTTGAGTAGACTTCTTTCGCCATGAATGGTCCCTCCCATTTTTGAGACTTTTAACTACTCAATATAACTCTAACTCAAAAACTAGCTAAATATGTCAAACAAACAGCCCCTTGGCATTGAAAAGCTTAAAAATTTCTCTTTTTTTAACCGTCAATAGTTTTATTTTAATATCGATGAATATATTCTATACATAAAATATTTGAACAATGGAAAATCTAAATCTAATCATTGTTTCTGTACACATTCTTTTTCTCACACTATGTACATAGACTATCATGCTCCAAAAATCGTTATAGATAATATAAATATTGTTTGAATTATATATTTTAATACCAACCGTACAATAGTTCAATTCGTATGAACAATTTTTTACCATAATCAAGAGATCATATATTGGAATTTGTTTATAGCTCTAGATGATTATTGAGTTAAAAAAAAATTGTGCATGATATATAATTCATAAGAATAATATATTCAAGTGTTTTGAGAAGTTATATAAATTTATAGCATTAGAAGAGATTTAACATATTTGAAAATTTTCAAAATAAGTTTAGCTATTCGTATTTAATATGGATCTTCAACAAAAAGATTGTAGGTTTGAATATTTTCTTTTTAAATATGAGAACTAGATTAGAATAGAAAAAAAAAAAAAATCAATATTCACATGTGAAATAGAATATTTAATAAATGTCCCTACATAAATACCAGTTCTCTAAACTATGTCCAAGTATAATATGTAGATTCCTTCACAAATATACAATGTTCAATGACTTAAGTCATTGTTCTCAAAAAAGGAAAACAAAAGTCGTAAGTCATCTATAAAAAATAGGGGCTTTTACATGTATATTACAAAATGGATAAAATATTACATGAATAGCACAATAATGAAAATATTTGCACATATAGCAAAAATTGTAAATTGATAGATTTCATATTGATAGATTCTATCGATAAAAGGTGATAGAATCAATTACTAATATATAAAATAAATTGATAGACTTTCATCAGATTCTATCAAGAGTCTATCAATAAGAGCCGATAGAATCAATCACTGATAAAATTGATAGACTTCCATCACTAGAGAATGATAGATTCTATCAAAGTCTTCTATAAAAAAGGTAAATAATTTTTTTTTTTAAAATGGCAGAATTTGCTATAAAAGAATTATTTTTAAAAATATGCTATAATTGTAAACTGTGGTAAAAAAGTTACTAAAAAATATAGCTTCGAAATAAAAAATGATAAAAATAATAAAAAAAAATAAGGGAGGGAAAAAATTTACGCTATTGAAAGAAATAATAAAACAAACTCTTATTTTTTACCTTAGTAAAAGCAAAGTTTTTTTTTTACTCACTAAATGCAAAGTTAAAATCAATATAAAATAATCGAATGGGTTGGTGGCGCGTTTGATTATCTAATTTTGTGTTAATCTATTTTTACCCACGGTCACGAATTCGATCCCTAGAATCGGTGTTTATAATCCTTCTTTCCCAACTTGTACTAAAAAAAATCGCAATAAAATAGCACTCGGATATATTTATAAAATACCACAAAAAAACTAAGATCATTTCTTCTCCAAAACATACAATTTTATCCTAAAAAACCATCTTTATTATAATTAATATTGAAAATTATAGAGAATTTACCATCAGCAGCACATTCTACCTCTTGTATTATATTTGTAGCATAATTTTTAAAATAATTCATCTATAACATATTTATTTCTATCACTCACCTAGTGATAGTCTATCACTCACCTAGTGATAGAACTCAATTTAGATTTCTATCACTAATAGAAAACTTAAGGAGTGATAGAATGAGTCTATCATTGATTGAATTCTATCACTAATAGAACTCAACAAGTGATAGAAGTCAATTTGGATTTTCTGCTACAAACGAAATTATTTTAGATTTTGTACTATAGATGGAAATATTTTGCTTTTTTTTGTTATACATTCAAAATCCCCAAAATTATATGTAATAAACATGTCTTAAGAAAATAATAACAATAATAATAACAACAATCCAAAAGAATAATAGTGGTAAAAATAATAAAAGTATCCGAAAGAGGAAAAATAATTCAATCCCATAATTGGGACAGTTTTTTTACTCCAAAACATATACAATTTTATCCTAAAAAACCATCTTTATTATAATTAATATTGAAAAATATATGTAATAAACATGTGTTAAAAAAATAATAACAATAATAAAAATAAAAAATGATAAAAATAATAATAAAAAATAAGGGAGGGAAAAATTTACGCTATTGAAAGAAATAGTAAAACAAACTCTTATTTTTTACATTAGTAAAAGCAAAGTTTTTTTTTTACTCACTAAATGCAAAGTTAAAATCAATATAAAATAATTGAATGGGTTGGTGGCGCGTTTGATTATCTAATTTTGTGTTAATCTATTTTTATCCACGGTCACGAATTCGATCCAAAAGAATAATAATAATAATGGTAAAAATAATAAGAGTATCCAAAAGGGGAAAAATAATTCAATCCCATAATTGGGACAGTTTTTTGAGGTCGGAAGATATTGGGTTGTGGTATCGGGCCACATATTTGGGCCTAAAAGTTCTTTTGTAATTCAGGTCAAAATCGTAATATCAAACGAAAATAAATTAGCGTCACCTGAGAGATTCGAACTCTCGCGGGGAAACCCCATGTACTTAGCAGGCACACGCCTTAACCACTCGGCCAAAGTGACTTGTTGATAACTCTTTAACCATATTATATTGTATTATATATTGAGACCATTTTTAATTAATTATGCCACTTTAATAGGTTTTTAGTTTTTTTGTAAAACATTTGAATAGGTTTTCAACTCCTTGTTGTCTATTAAAATAAATAGTCCAACTTTATACTATGTTTTTAAATTTTTTGCTCACACACTCATTCATATCATTTTTTGCTCTAGGTAGAATTTGTTGGTCTTCCTCTCCTAATATATATTCGAAAAATTATGTGTTTTGCCATTAAAAAATAATTGTATGCTACCAAGAAAAATAAAAAAACATCAATTTTTTTTAGATTACAATAAATACTGGAGTGGAGGAATTTAAACCCATATTCTTTTTTATTATTACAGATACATGGTTGTTGCTGAATTACTCATTTTCTGCCACATCAATTTCTTTTTTAACGCTAGCTATAAAAAAAATAGAAAATTTTTTACCTGGTATATCTTTTAAAAAAATTATGCCTTGACTCCTTAAAATATCTTTTAAAAAAATTAATAGTACAACCTCAACAAGAAAACTCTTTTATTTTCTAAATAAGTCATCTTCTCAAAAATGAAATCATGGGATATTTCTTCAGTCACTTCATCTTTATTTTATTTTGGTATCTAAACTTTTAACATTTTAATTTTGTTCTTTACGCTTTTTATAAAATTTTAAAACAGTCTTCAATGGCTATAGATCATTTGATGTCAAATTGGATTGGTTTTTAAGTTTTATGGAAAATTTGAAGATCAAAATTAAAATTTTGAAAGTTTAAGAACCAATGAAAATTCAATAACTAAATCTTATTTTAATATAAAATCAACCAGCATAATCTTTTGTGTTTTGCCGTTTTATTCATCGATTTGAACACAAAAATTGAGTTCAATTAATCTTTGAAAGGTTATGAATTGAAATCTACATCTCCAAATTTTGTTAGTTTAGTCCACTCAAGCAACTTTTATGAATGTTATGCATTGAAACTATTATTTTTCTCACCATAAAATCTTACAAAGATATATTTTTAATATAAAAATCCATAGGGTTATGCCAAAGAAAACAAGTTTTCAAGTTTTATTTAGCCTAGTATTTCTGTCAATACAAACAATGTTTATTCATCTATCTATTGAATTAAAAAAAATTGTGTTTTAAAATGTTTCTATCAAATTTTTTAATTTAAATTTTTTATGGTTTAGGCTCTACCCCCTCTTAAAACTCCTTTTAAAACAGATTTAAATTAATATTTTGGATTCCTTTTCGAAAAATATATTTTCTGGAAAAACAAAAATCATAATATTGAACATAATTCAATGTTGTAAAAACCAACAAGAAAGTTTTGCCGGCATTTTGTAAAAGCTAATAACCATGAAGTTATGAGTTCAAATCCCTCGATAGTGTGTTGAAAAAAAAAAAACTCTATGTAATAAATAAAAATTATTTACAAAATGATCTATATATTAAACATGTGACCGTGACCAACATAGTTTTACATGTTTCTAGGAATTGAAAAAGATCTATCCTATTAGAAATATTCACCACAATATATCTTGATTTTCAAAATCTTCATCTTGATTTTGTTTTGGAAGTTAGTTTTTAAAATTAATATTTTTTTTACCACTGGTAGTAGAGCTAAACTAACACACCACAATTACAATTTTTCTCAAGATAATTAAATAAGGTAATGACGTGGTAATTCTCAGTCTTGAGAAAAATGTGCGTGTTAGTTTAATGTGGTGTGTTACAATTACAATTGAGCTAAACGTGGTAATAAGGTAATAAGGTAACACACACACATTACAATTACAATTTTTCTCAATCTTGAGCTAAACTAAGCGAAGATTAACCAAGCAAAATGTGTGTGTCCTTTCCAAATTCGAGCAAGTATACGCGGTTAAAGCTGTAGCAAGTTTTAATCAGTAAGTATAGGTCAGTCTCCACAGAGATTTTTTTGTTGTGTTTTATATTTGTTTTCGTGTGAGAGTCAATGGTAACAATTTAGTGAATAAGTGGGTGGTATGTTATGATAAAATAACGAAGACAAAGTAATAACAATATGGGATCAGGTATCGGAGGGGTTCAAGGTTTCAGAGGCTTCGCTTTGGAGAAGTAGAGAGGGAGATCGAACTACCATAGGTTCCTCGCACTCTCTCGAGTTTCGGATGTTGGCCCTCTCGAGCTCTCTGTTGGTTCTCTCGAACACAACGACGGTTAAAACACCTTATGGCATTAGGCGACCCATATCTCTAAGTGATCTTTGATTAGTAAGCTAAACTTAACAGTCCTAATGTCATACATGCAGGTTCGCTCACTCTTTTCTCTTGAAATAGGGTAGAGGCAAATATACAGATTCTCAACGGTACATAAGTCAATGTAAATTCAACATGCATGAAAAGTTCTAGTTCGCTACCCCTTTTCGCCTCAACGAAACCGCTTACTCCCCTATAACCCTCCGATAACAAATTTAGCTACTCATGCTAACGGAACTCATGCTTGAAATTAAGTTAAACTTTCGCAAATGACAATGAGAAAGATAGAAGAATAGAAAACGCTTGAAAACTTGTATAGCTTGAAGTTCTAGTAAAGCTCCGGTTACAATATGCTAAGCTAAGAATGAAAGGAAAAGCTGAAAGGAAATAACAAAGCTAAGCCCGGTAAAATTGCTCTGACTGCTGAAATCTACAAAGCAAAGGAAAATTTGGTCGGACGGGGAGAACTTTGGCACTGAAAAATGAAGAATGGAAAATTCGAAGACGTTGAATTTGAGGAAGCTCTCGCCTTATATAGGCCTCCCAAAATTTCGTTGGCACTTCTGCTCCACGATCTTCTCTGCAAAAGGCTGCTTTGCAATTTGCTGTGTCGGGTGCGTCTGAGCCGACAAAATTAACTGTTGAGATGAGCTTTGAGAGCACCAATTGCTACCACACGTCCTTGGAGA
Source organism: Sicyos edulis (assembly GCA_036507275.1). Classification (NCBI taxonomy): domain Eukaryota; kingdom Viridiplantae; phylum Streptophyta; class Magnoliopsida; order Cucurbitales; family Cucurbitaceae; genus Sicyos; species Sicyos edulis. Next base: position 12,013,098 of record CM071850.1, read on the forward strand.
AGATATTTTCTTCGATCTCAAACATTTTCTTTGTGGGGCTTTGCTGCAACGAATGTAGGTTAGTTTTTTTAGTGTTCTGGATAGCTTCAACTTCATTGTGGTGAAGTGTGCATGAGTTCGCCTCTTTCTTGCTACTTTCGCTCTATCGAAGTTTTCTGCAACAAAATACGAGTATCAATTCCCTTTAAAAACATTTGGACAATAATTTTCTCACTTTCGCATGTTTTCGCTACATTTAACGTCCGACTTATCTTTCAATAGACTTTTGCTCAATATTTCGCTAAAGCTTGGTTTAAGTCTGCAAGAGCGAACTTTTATACTTAATAGATTTAATTTGACCTTTTTCTTTCGTAAATATCTTAATTTAAGCTACTTTAACTCTCACTTCTTCAGAGTTATCAACCACCCATAAAATCTAAATATCTGCCAAATTGTATTGTATCTTCTACTTCAAGATATTTCATTTGAATTACCTTCCAAAGATATCAGGTCAAATTAAAAAAGTTGAGATCTTAGGACATCTTAGAGGGATCAGTCTAACCTGGACTAGTTTAGTCTAGGACACGACTCCAAGTCGTATTCGTGGCTCCAAGCACCTTGAGATGTCACGGCTCTAAGGTGCAACCCCACGTGAGCTGTTGGTGCTTCGGCTCAAGTGGTTGCTTCGCTCAATATTCTGCTTTCTTCTAAAACGAGGTTCTCACATACTTGTTGAGCACGCATTCTTCACAAAACTTTTCATCATATTTCATCTCTAATAACCCGTGCACCATATTTTTCTTCGCTAACTCTTTTAGTCCACCATGATGTACATGACCAAAACAAAGATGCCACAACGTTGCTTTATCTTCTACATTGACTCGCAAATATCTTTCTCGCACACTTCTCAAATTTAGTCTATACATGCGATTTCTTTCCATCTCAAATTGAGAGACTAAACGCTCTTTCTTGTCCATCAAATGCAACAATGGGTCTTTCAAAAATACAGAATAATCCTTCTCTGTGAGTTGTCCCAAACTCAAAATATTTGTTTAGAGAAATGGTACATAATAAACATTATGGATTGACCATGACAAGCCATTCTTCTGCACAAAATAAATGGTAGCTTTGCCTCTTACCTTTACTTTTGCGCATCACCAAAAGAAACATGACCATTTTCAATTTTCTACATCTCTTTGAACAGATGCTCATGTCCGCACACATGGTTGCTTGCCCTTGAATAGAGATACCATACACTATCATTGTTGTCACTTCCTTCTTTATGCACCATCAAAAGAACATCTTCATTAACATTGTTTTCTACTGCTAAGTTGGCTGTTTCTTCAACCCTTTTATTCGCACGACAATCTCTCGCAAAATGCCATTTTTTACCGCAATTGTAGCATTTGTCGAAATAACAATCACTCACATAATGGCCATACTTTTGGCACTTGTAGCATTCAATATTTGACTGATTCGATCTACCACCTCTTCCTAGATCGCGTCCTCTTCCGCACCAATTAACTTGACTCGTATGTCCCTTCTCTACGTCATAACTGTCACTTTGACTATTGCGACCATGTCCATGACTTCCACGGTTGCGACCTCTACTCTGAAATTTTTTAGAATAAAATACCTCTTCATCTTCAATTGACGCCTTAGTTTGAAGCGCTTACTCTAACGTTTCCTCTTTCTTCTTGTTCTTGCATTGCTCGTGTGCCTCAAGAGAACTAGCAAGATCGTCAATAGTGAGCATCGCAAGGTCTTTTAAATCCTCTATCGCTCACACCACATTCTCAAAATTATCTATCAACAATCTCAAAATCTTTTCCACAACTCATACACTCTTTAGTTTTTCTCCATTGCAATTGAGTTGGTTCACCACCGTTTGCACATGCATGATGTAGTCAGATACACTTTCTGACTCCTTCATCTTTATGTTCTTCAACTCCCCGCAAAGAGCCTGGAGACACACTTACTTCACTCGATCGGCTCATTTGAACACTTTCTCTAAAGTGTCTCACGCTTCTTTTTAAGTAGTTGCACTCGCAATCTTCTCAAAGCTCGATTCGTTAACTGCACGGAACACATGTACAATGTTGTTTTATCCTTTGAATGCGTCTTTTTCAACTCTTTGGTTTGAATCACAGTATAATCTACGGTATCCTCTTGGTCTACAAAACCTTCTTCGACAACTTCACATGCATCATAAGATCCAAGAAGAGCTTTCATCTTGATGCTCCAATTCTCGTACTTCGCCTTCGTCAATCGTGGCAATGACATTTGACTCATCACGTTCGCCATCGGCTCTTATACCAATTTTTAGAACTCGAATTGCAAATAAAACAATAAAAAAAAAATTGCGCAAGCTTTTCGCTTTCGTGATTGGAGAGACAAGGCAGACAAATTCTCCATAAACACTTTCTTTATTTCTCTCTAAAAACTCTTTACACAATTTTCTCTTCACTCTCTACAATTGCTCTCACTTTTTGCCCTCTTTTTCACTCTACAATTATCTCTACTTGGTCTATGGAATGAGCACTCTATTTATAGCCAATTGCAAACTTGGTCTCCAAATTCTTACCATAAACATTTTCACTAATTGCTATATAAAAAATCTATTAATTCTTAAATTAACAATTATTTCAAATTCATTAAATTATATTTAAGTTTATTCAACATCTTCTGCATTATTTTACCCTATTTAGTTATTTCGAACTCCTGTTATGCTTTGGTTTTGAACATGGTTGCTATTTCTATGTTTTTACGACTTTTCGTGGGATCTCGAACCTTATTTCAGAACTATTTTAAACTTTTGAACTATCTATTTTATTTGAATGATTAGTATGCATGTCATGCCTCTCTTAATCTTAGTACTTTTGTTATTTTCTAAGTCATGCATTAGTAATGACCACATTAGAGTCATCTAGAAAGTTGGGTCGTTATACAATGGGCTCAATAGAATTATTCTCTAGAGATGGGAGGTTGTATGTCTTATTATAAACTTGGTTTATCTAATAGTTTTCTTGTTATTTGATAACGATATAAATTTTTGGATCTTATCAGTATCCCTTTAGGTATTTCACTGAAACAGTCCTAAATCAACCACCATGAATCACACCCTTGCTTAATATAACGACCTTTAAATGTCATGCCTGCATAATTTTGCTTTAAGAAATGAGAAATGATTGTCATAAAAACATATTCATTGAGATAATACTTGAAAATGTATAAGATGTTGAAAGAATTTACATTGACAGTATTTGTAATATTGGACGTAAGAATTTAATCTTATTAGTTGGTGGAAAATAATATGAATGGGAATGAGAACCAAGGATATGGCCAGAGATTGGGGTTGAAACTACAGGGAAAATAAATGAGAAATAAAATAATCTTGTTGTTCCAAGTTAGCCAATCTCGTAAAAGCTCTAGTCGTCTGAAGGCCATATCACAGTCTCCATTAGTCGCTCTCGCATCAACTCCAAGTTCTCATCAGATATCTCTTTGTATATTTCAGCATGATCACATTTCTACAATAACACAAAATCACAATCAACAATATATGGATCCAAACTAAGAATTTGTCTTCAAAATACCATGTTTTGTTCTTTACCTTAACCCATTTGTTATAGAGATGAAGCCTTGTTACCATCACTCTCTCAGCCAAATCCTGCTTCTCCTGTTAAACACACATACATATCCAATATCTTTATTATTTACATAACTTTCACCTAATTCAAATAGACTTATTGATCGACAATATTATGTCTTAATTAGTTGAGTTATGCTTAGGTTGACCTCTTTTTAGGTCGTTGGAAGATAGATCTAGAAAATCTAGCGATTTCGACTCTACCTTTACTAGGGTGCGGATGAAACGCTTCCCATCCCCTGGCTTGTGATTAACAACAAAACTGTTGGTATAGAAAAATTAATGAAATTCAAGATTAGTTTAGGAAATGGAATATGTTCTGGAATTAGTGTGTTCACTTGATAAAAAACTGAAGTGAAATGCTTCACTTACTTATAAAACCATCTGTATTGGGTAGGGTTCATCTCATAAAGCTGATTTAGAACTGTCTTCACAGCCTTGTATGTGAAATAATTCTGTATTTGCTGCAAGTAGGAAAGCCTCTAGTTAGCTTACACTATACATTCTATAGAACTTGCTCAACTGAAGAAACAGAAACAGAGGAGGAGATGTAACAACATGGGAAGCTCATACTAACAAGTTCTGTTTTTTTTTTCTTTCCTTATTCCCCTTTTATGTATACAAGTCAGCTTACTCGCGCACCTCAACAACTATTCATCCGGATAAGAGAAAAACTCAGACTACTTGTTCATGTGTAGTTTGTTCCTACATTTTATCTATGTGGCATCATTGAATATTTATATTTATATTTTTTTTATAAACAAAATAATATTATGAGGAAAAAAAATTGTGTGACATCAAATAGTCATAGATAAGTAAAATATAAAAACGCCTAAGCATGAACAAGTAGGTAATTTTTTCTCATCGAGATAATCTATATGACCCTATAACAATTGGTAGATAAGTGACCACCATAAGTTGGATCCATAATTTATTTATTCTCTAAATTGCTCGACTTTGAATTCAAGTTCCTAGAACCTACTCAACATTCAGTAAGCAGAAAAAGAGACCAGCATTTTAAAACAATGATTTAAAAAAAAAACTAAAAATCAAAAGATATTTAGTTGGAATGCCCAATTATGGTTGAATTAAAAAAAAACAAAAAAAGAGAGATTTTGCGCTGAAGAAGAGTCATATAATATGAAATTGATACCGTTTTGACATCATCAAAACTATCCTCATACTGCCCTGCAAATTCATTAGAAATAACGAGCCTGCCATTCCTCCGTCGGTGCCGCCGAATCCGGCAGCCACCACCAGCGGCGGAGGGCCGGCACTGGGCACCGGAATTCATGAACGAACTACTCAAATCCAAGTGGTTGTTAGCCTTAAAATTCCTTCTCAAAACCAAATCTCCACCACTTGTGAGACTCATATTGGTAACCGGCAAGTCCACCACCGCCGCACCCGCAACGAACAAAGCCCCCACCATTCTGATTCGAAGAGCACAAAAAAGCTTCACAGAACCAAGATTTTAGGAGCTTTAATGAATGGCTGCAATGAAGAAATTGAGGGCTACCCAATTGGAATATAAAGGAGTTGGGTCAAAGATTCACCTACCGTGAGAAACTGAAACTTTGAGAAATTCAATTTGGAATTGTACAAGAAACTTTTTAGATTTTTGGAGGGACGTGTGTTCGTGATTTTCTTAATTACTTTTCATGCCAACTGCCAACGTAAACCAGTCATTTTTTTGAGGTCCTAAATCATCCATGCAATCATCCCAACCGCTCAAATCAAACTTGCTTCTTTTTTTGTACTGAAATTTAGTTTTTGCTAGTCTTTTTTTTACTATTGTTGCAATCTTCTTAGCTGTGTGAAATTTAACCGATGATTTTTTTAGTTCAACAGTTGTATGTTTTGCCTTTTGAAGTATTCGATAGTTGTAGGTTAAGATGAGATCAAATTGGTGTTTTATCCTGCATATTAGAAAATTTATCATGAATATCACATTTATTTAGGAGAAATTTTAAAATAATTCATCTATAACAGATTTTTAAAGTGATAGAACTCAATTTGAATTTCTATCACGGATAGAAAACTCAATGACGGATAGAATGAAGATATTATTAATTGAATTCTATCATTAATAAGATTCAATCAGTGATAAAACTCAATTTAAATTTTCTGCTACAAATGAATTAATTTTGACTTTATGGTATAGATAAAAATATCTTCCCATTTTTTGTTATACATACAAAATCCCCTTTAAATTATGTTTAGTTGTTATTTTCTTTTTGAAATGTGTATTTTCATTTTAATAAAACATATATGATTAGATGATTTAAACTTTTGTTTCTTTTTTTGTTTTTTTTTAAAATAGATGATTTAAACTTTTTGAACTTAAAGTACTAAATATAAAACCGAGGGTTAGTGACGTAGTTGGTTATCTTGTCTAGTGTTAATCCATTTCAACTCCACGGTCACGAGTTCAAGCTGTAGGGTTTTTTGGTCCTCCTTCCCCCACCTTGTACTAAAAAAAAGTACTAAATATAAAACTATACTTCTATTAGTCATTTAGCTACACTTTTTTATTATTGTCATTATTATTATTATTTATTATTAAGTTTAAACTCCCATAAAGGACAAAGGACAAATCACAAACTCTGCCTAAAGAATATTACTATTTTTAAATAAGATGAAAGTTCAATACCAATTTTTAAAATCAATCTTATGATAGTAAAGTCACTACTACAAAAAAGGGATTAGACGACACTTATGAAAAACCAAATTCAAGAAGAATGGACAATTAAAGTGTCATAAAATAAAACACGCGTTTTATGACACTTTATTAGAATCATCTTACACAAAAGTATCATAAATTAAAAAGACGCATTTTATGACATTTTCTTAGAATCTTTAATTTATAAAACTAATTTTCAATTTAGAAAATAAGTATTATTTTTATATTTTTAAATGTTATATATATATCAAAAGACAAAGGATCTCAAACTTGTAATTTTTTTTTGTTACTAAATCACCTTTTTTTGTTACTAAATTGTATGTATCAGGGATGTTACTTGAGCTCGACTCATTTTAGCATATTTAGAAATAATTTTGCCACCGTTGATCATTCTCTATACTTGTTGTATAAGTAGTACATGCTAGTACCTTTTGACATGATTTATGCTTTTATTTAGGAATCATCATAATCTACTAACAAGTTTTGGTTGTAATTCCTAATTTTATACAACTTCAAGGACAAATTACAGAACTGGAAAAAGAACTTACCTTGACTCGCGATGAACTACAGAAGACTAGAGATGAATCTCGAGAAAATTACAGCAAGCTTCGAGAGATGATGGAGCAGTTAATGAGATAAAGGACGTGACGTTACACTTAGGTAAGTAATTAAAACTCTACAATTATGCATATTTTATGTGAATTATGCATATTTTATGTGAATTATGGCTACCTTGCAGCAAAGGTAGCCACATGGTAGATTATATATGATTTTCATTATTAAAACAGGTGTAATTATTTTTTTTTGTTAGTCACAGGGGTGTCGTTATGCTGCTGAAATTTTGAATTAACTTTTCTATTTTATTTACATGCTTCCACTATAAAGTTGTAGATACTTTTGATTTCACTCTATTATTTGTCGATTGCCCAATTCTTCTAGTCCTTGAATTTGATGTGTTTTCTATGAGTTTTGTTGGATTTTCTAGCTGCAAGAACTCTGAATAGGCAGCCACGGTATGATAGAGAAGCTAGTTGAAATGGGTACGTCTTCTATGTGTGTGTGTGTATATATATATTAATGTTTTTGTTCAATCAAATGGGTGAAAATGTGTTGGAGTTTGAAATAATTGTTGGTTTGTCTCAGGTACCAATACATTCTCATAATCGATGTATGTATTAAAATTTCTAATTTATTTGCATGCTTTCATTATAATGTTGTGAATACTTCTAAACAATCTTGCAGGAAGTTGTTGAGTTTGTCAACTAGAAAAATGAGAGGTTTAGTTTTCATTTTTCGAAGTTCAATATAACCAATCAAACAAACCAACATGTCACCAACACTTTCAATCCATTTGATTGTACGTAGCCAGTGGAGGTTCAATCCATAATGATCATCTATCTAAAATTAATAACAGTATGTTGAGAGTCGAAGTATAGGTAAGTTTAGCCCAAATAATTGATATGCTAAAACCCTCACATTCCTACTAAAATTGTGTGGTGTTGGAACTTGAATATTTATAAATTTTTTTTACTACATATAGGGGGAAGGGGACAAATATTCATTCTCGGGATCTAACCTGCTAGTGTAGAAATAGTTTACAACCAAACAATAAAATCATTACGTCATTGACCCATTTGATAATATTTTAAAAAAATTAACCAGAAAAAAAAGAAATTTTCATATATAGCAAATAAAAATCAAAAGAATACATCAATACTATTTTCTTTAAATAATTACGCATAAAGCATAAAATTGAAATGATTTCTAAAAAAAAAAAAGACAAAAAATGTTCGTATTTCAATTGGTTAAGCACTTCTCCATTAGTTCGGCTAATGGCTTCTATTAATTTGGTGATAGCATCAATTAGGAGCAAAATTTAAAAACATAAAAAAAATTGTACCAAAATTTGTTATACATATAATTATTTTTAATAAAAACTTACCTACATATACATGTATAGGTAAACACAACTTTTTATTATGTTTCACTATTTTAAACCACACAAATCATTACTTTTTTCTTTTTAGTTTATATATATAATTATAATGTGTGCTTCAGACATATGAGTATTATGTCGTTAGAATTTAGAAAATGTAGAATATTGGGGGTGGACGGTTAACGTGGAATCTGGCGGAGTGGGAATGGTATCCGGACAATTCTGAATTTAACACGGTTCCCATTTTCGTAATCCCAGCCGCACTTTCACGCCTGAATCATCCTATTTTATTTTATTCACGCGATCATAAAATGCGTCAGAGTTGTGAACGGATGAATATTCTGTGAGCAGGAATCGTGGTCAATAATCTCAACGTGGAAACTGGAATGGGAAGTCACGTGAATTAAATCCGCCTCCCACGTGGCAGCCTCACCACCCTCCTAAACCCCATTTGAACTTTTCAACCAGACTGAGCCCACTACTTTGCCACCACTACGCCCATTTCCAAACTATCTTCCCCTTTAATTCCATGGAAATCATACTATTTGTCTATATTTCACAAAATATTTAAGTAAATGTCTAATTAGGAAAATATTAAAATTGATGTCTACTTTCAAATTTGAAAAAGGAGGGAGAATGCCATTCATGCCCTTCCCACTCCATCCTTATTTTTCTAATTTAAATAAATAATATAACCCACCATTTAAGAATTAGTTACACCCCACCTTTTTAGACTCTTCTAAATTATAAAAACAAATTACCCAAATGTAGGATTTAGTTTTGCAGCACACAACTACCATATTTTCTCCACTCTTCTACTAGATCATGTTGAGAACCTCCATTATCGAATCTCAAACTAAATTCTCAGGTTCATTGTGAATTGAATTGTCTCATTTGTCACAATTTTCCACATTTTGCATCCACCAATTCCTAGGTGTGCATCTGATCCTCATATCCCTATATTTTTCTTATTCCCATAATCAATTCATATTCTATCTTCTTCTCTGCCAAATTTCAAGGGGGTAGGAAGCTTATTGTTTTAATTGCGAATGGATGTTACATTGGTTATGGTCGTCTTTAATGAGAGTTGGAATGAGGGAGAGATTTACTCGAGCTACAATACCGTTATGTTGATATCACACACAACACCTCTCTATCCCTACTGATATCGTCTATCGAGGGAATTATGAGGCTGGACGAAGATTCCAAAGTCATCAGTATAGCATTGTATAAAGATGGGGCACGCAAAGAAAAGGAAAAGATATTGAAGGATGACATGGATGTTCAATGGATGTACATCAGGGTTCGCTGGTGGCATGTACAGCAGGGTCTGTTGGTGGCATGTACATCGGTTGCATCCTGGCTGACATTGTCCAGAACACGGACTGAGATGTCCAAGCTCGAGTCGGAGTGGCGGAGACGTGCGGCGGTGTTCTTGGTTGGGCGGAAGATTTTTACCTGCGAATCACAATGGACAGGAAAAATGACGATGGTTTAGGGAATGACGAGAAGTTCGAGCTTCTCTTAGGGCTTCATTTTGAGGGTTTAGCTGCCCAACTTGAATTTGGCGAAGGGAATTAATGACTGCAGAGGTGGTACGTACGTGTTTATTGTTTTGTCATCTTTCACAACTTTTTGAAAACACGTGGGGGCATACTGACTGTTATGGACATTGGATGTTCCATAATTGTGGAATGGAAAAATAATTCAAAATAAAATATGATTTTAAAAAATTTCAACGTAGTTGTTTGTTTTAATTTTAAAAAATTTAAATGAAGATCTTCATTATTTTTAATTGAGTGTTTTGTTAAAAATTTAAATCAAAATCTTCATCTCTCATCTTAGTTAAAACAGAATGCTATTTAAAATAATTATAATTAAAAATGGAAACAAATAAGATGGGGTAGTTTGGACTATTACATTTACACATTAATTAATTATAGATTTAAAAAAACTAAAAGTAGACATGGATTTAAAATGTTTCTCATTTAGGCATTTTCCTAAATAATTTCTTAAATTTAGACGTTTACCTAGTTTGCCTTATATAAAATGTGGGGAAATTATAGCTTCTAACAAAATATTTACAAATCTGTTCAAAATTTGAAAGAACGGCATCTATATTTATTTATTTTATTATTATTTAATTAATTCTTTCCGTAGGTACTATTTTACCCCAACTTCCTGACCGTTCAATTCCCAGAAAATTGCCTTTTTATGTCCAATATTTTTTTTCTTCTCATCAAGTTGGCCCACTACTGACCTAGTATCCCGTAAGAAATTTAGGAAAACAAAATCTCTTATTGAAATTATTATGTCAATAATATTGATGTTTAGGGTTGTTAAGATTTTAAAACTGTATTTTAACAAAATATGTTATTGGAATCATGATTATTTAATATGGTATATTATGTACTTAAAAAAATATTAATATGATATATTCACGTAATTAATTGTTAAATAATTAATATATATAAAATTTGATGAGATAATATTTATATGTCGGATAAATATATATGAATACAAAAGATATCTTAGTCATAAATATAATACTAATTTGGTATTTATACAAAGTAAAACAATAAGACTAATCAAATCTAGAAAATAAATATTCACTTCAAAAAATATACTCAATTATATTAATAGGTATGGTTATATTTTCTTGTATTATTGATATTAATGAGTATTTACAATACAATATTAAAACATACTAATTATTAATGAATATTTAATAATTTATAATTTGCCTACATATTTATGAGAAAAGTTCTTCAGCATATTTATGAGAAAAGTTCTTAATAGTACTTATAAATCGGAGCTTTGCTCCCCTATACCCAGGGCACCACTGTACTACCTTTTTTATAAAAAAAAAGGGAAATCACGGGCACCACTGGTGCCTCGAATTAGAGATCTCTCAAGGAAGTTTGCCTTGAAGTCCTTAGCCTCAACCGCTAGACTACCCCTTGGGGACCAGAAAACAATTACAAAGATGGTCACTTTGGAAAAAATTTAGCAATCATAGACATAGGTATTAATATTAATACAGTATTAATAATACATAATATTGTACTAATACACAATACTTTATTAATAACATCTAATACTATATTAATAATACATAATAATGTATTAATAAAAAAAATATATTGTATTAATAAGTACAAGAAATACTGTATTTATTACAAATGTAGTCATCTATTATAATTTTCCAATTAATAATTAATATTAATATTAATGAGTATTTATAATGCAATATTAGAATTGATTCAAAATAATAATAATAATATAGTATTAAAACGTATTAATGATTATAGTCGATTTTAAAATTTGCTAACATTTATAATTAAACTTTCCATAAAATTAGGTTTAAGCATAAACGTTCCATAAAATTTCACTTTTTTTAAAGAAAAACCCTAAAAAAATACACACAGACAAAATAAAATGATTTTAGAGAGGAAAGCTGAAGTGAAAATAGCATCGACGTTGAAAATGTATAATTTTAAAGATTTTGAAATTTTTTATTTGTTATTTTATTAAAAGTAAAGCCAGCTGTTAAAATAAAGGATATTTTTGTCTTTTTACACTAAAACGATTTCTTTAATTTTAATGTCATACTACTTTTGCTAAAATTTTAAAATCTGGACACTTTTGTAAATATTTTTTGCATTCAGCCTAATCCCGTAAAAAGCTCTAAAATGTGTTTTGAGAAATAGTAGAGAATGTCTATTTTTCTAAAAAATCTATGTGATGCCTACCGATTTTAACTTTTAAAATATGTGTTTTTTTGTCTATCAACGCAGGAAGATAATATTTGTGGTATCATATATACCCTTTAAAATCTTTATTTATTTTAAAATGAAATTTCTCTTTTTAGCGAGGAAGAATTGATTTCCACAAAATCAGTCTGTATATCCCTAATTATCCGGAAGATAATGGGAGAGATAATTTGTTTTAAAACCACCAATATCTTTAAAGTTTGTCGATCAATTTCAGATTTTGTTTTTAAAAAAACAAAGGTAAAACATATTTGCTAATTTCTTGCAAAATCTGCTGGTATATCCCTAGTCTTCCAGAATATAGTGGGGAGATAATCTGTTTTACAACCACCAATATCTTTAAAACTTTTTGATAAATCTTAAATTTTCTAGATTTTATTTTTAGAAAACAAAGGTAAAACATTTCTGCTTTTGAAAATATATGGTGAAATTATAGATTTTGAAAATTTAAACTTAAAAGGTAGTTTTAAAATATTGTTCTTGACATTGACAAAGTATTACTATACATCCCCTTCACATATGTTGTACACCCCTACTACTTGTTAGTAAATTCAAAAATTTTGAAATGGTGACTGAGCTTCTTAAGTAAGAAAAGAAAGAAAAAAGAAAAGAAAAGTATCTCAGCTTGCTTTAAATGTGTATTTTGTTGGAAGACGAAAAGTTCATCTCCCATTTTTCTTCTCGTTGAATAAAGACATCGAAAATCCTACCCCCCACGCGAGCTCTGATTTGAAACCACTTCCGGCTGAAAAAAAGATTGGATCGCAGATTCAACATACCCAATCACTAATATTGGTATGACCTGTCTATGGTCATTCCCCACTACATCCACAGGACATGTGTGTAAGGGACCGACCCGAATGGGGCACTAAATGAGCCCTTACCCCAATGCATGCATTCAAAGTAAAGGACATTTAAACAGACATGATTTCGGATTCCAATTAAAACAAAACATTCAAAATAACCCCTTTAAAAACTAGACAATTTCCCCCGGAACCTGTCCCTGTTTCCAAGCACCTGTTCCAAGATAAATACATTTCCAAAGTATACTCCGATCAGAGATTTCTTAAAATCATTCAAAACATGTCTAGATACAATAATCTTTGGAATCCACAAAATATTCGAAAAACATCCTAGGGCTCAGTGCCTGGCTACATGCATTCAGGGGAAAATAAAACATAAAGAGTCATAACACAAAATCAGAGTTTGATGATTGAGCCCCATGATCACAGCTCCTCCTTCAGCCATCCTGTCTCGCAACTTGGTTACCTGTGGAAAAACCACAGTAAGGGTGAGTAACGAATTACTCAGTAAGAATCCCCAACCGGGGTACAATACGATATACATGGTCATCTCGATGAGCGTATGCAAGCTATGAATATAAACACGAGAATAGAGCACATAGCTTAGCCCACACTTGGGCCTCGGATGCCAATTTAGGGTCTTAGTCCGGAATAATATCACCACACGATCTAATACATAAGTCGCCTCTATACGAGAAACAAGTCCCGCCTCGGCTGTCTCTCATCGACGAAAGGTACACCGCTCACAATCCCGAGGAGCTCTCCGGTCGGCGCCAGTAATGAGCGTAAGCATGCACCGCGTGCTCTCGCGGCACCATGGGGTGCCGGTCTAGAGGCAAGCGCCCATGTCCAATCCACCACGCTTAACTAAATCTTTGGATCGGTGTCACCGACATAGGGGTGTGAGACTCGACACGTAAACTATGTCGGCTGAACCACCGCACTTTGGGCCAAGGAATGGTCGTGGTAGGCTTACACCAGAAGTCGCCCTTGCCTTAACAGTGGCAATCGCACCGGGCTACGGCCAACACGCCGAGGACGTGCCGATCGCCGGGGGAGGCAATGCCAAGTCATCATCCCGACCGCTGGGGCATTAACAATCGCCACCCTCACCCAAGATTGCGGGGCCTACCGCTTGGGTTAGCTAATCCTCACGGGGTCCAGGGACGGAATGACTTGCTCGACGTCCCCGCCATGGATGCAAGGTACTTTATGCATCGGGCCGGATGATGCTATCTACACCGCAATTCTAACTCGCCCTAGCAAACGAAGAAACAATTCCATAAAATCCAATACGTGCTCAATAAGAATACAACGAGCCTAGCATGATACTATGAAGCAAGGAGCGGATCACGAGCATGCTAGAAGGGAACAACCTAGCATGGATTAACATGATAATTAATCGGAACAACATGCTAATCGGGAATTCGAATTGAGTACCTAGCTATACATGTCAATAAACACAAACAAGCAATCAATCAAAGAATCACATATAATATCGCAGGGTCTACACAACTCCGTAAGAAATCCTTACCTTGGCCGGGGACAATTTGACACGAAATCCTAAGCGGCGAACGAACCCGAACTAGCTACCGAGAACCTATCAATCACAACAAAAATCACACAATAGGCCTAAATATAATAAAATAAATGAGGCTCAGCTCGGGAGCAACTCACGAGGCGCGACGAACGCACGAACGAGCCGATTGCACGAACGCGGCAAAGAACGGGTTGGGCTGGCGCTACGGGCGCAGGAGTGGGCGCGGTGGTGCAGAAATGGCGTCTTTGGCGCCACAGGGCGCGGACGAGCGCTGGGGCGCGAAAGCCGCGCGACGCAAGCGGGCGTTGAGGCGAGACGCGGGCGCGCGAGCGATGCAGAGGCGCGAGGGCGAGCGCGGGCGAGCGGCGTGACACGGAGCTGGGCGAGGCGTACGCGCGGGCGCGAGGCGATGCGCAGCGTGGCTCGGCGGAGGCTCTGCTTCTGCGCGCGGCGACGGGACGAACAGGGGCTCTGTTTTTTTTTCGCGCGAACAGGGGCGATGGAGAAAATCCGAATTCGAGCGATCCACGGGGATTCAACGAGCGATTCTTTGATGACGAACTCCCCTAAACTAGCTGCACAAAACCCATACCTCAAATTACCTCAACTCGGCCGGAAATGGCGAAGCCCGAAGTAGGGGTGAAGAACTCGAATTTTCAAGGAGAAGAAGAAGAAGAAGAAGAAGAGAAGAGAAAGGAGGAGAACTCACCGAGGAGATCGATCGGTCGAGGGAGAAGCGGCGAGTCATTGGTCGGCGAGGGGAGACCTGGTCGGTGAGGAGAATCGCGAAGGAGAGAAATGAGGAAGAAGAAGAAGAAGGTTCGGGCGATTTTTGGCTTTTAAATCAAAACTCAGCACAAACGGGCTTATATACCAGATCGCGCGTTTAGAATCACAAAGACGCCCAGTGGCTCGACTGGCAGCGCCCCCTGCCTAGCACGCGACACGTCTCTGGCTCGAATTTCACTCGACGCGCTATTTAATTTCCTATTTATTTTAACCTTTCCCCAAGCCCAAATGTCTTCACCAAAATTCCCGATCCCATTCAAATCGACTCATAATTATTCCGGCAATTAACAATTTCAAAACCGGCCCGGTCGGCCCAACCCAAAATTACCAAAATGCCCCTGGGCCTCCCGGGAAGACCGGGTTGAAATTTCCGGGCCGTTACAATATTCTCCTCTTATAAGACTTTCGTCCTCGAAAGTAACTTAAGATTGGAACAGCTCGGGATACTGCAATCTCATCTCATCCTCCCGCTCCCAAGTGGCTTCCTCTGAACTCTGACTCCTCCACTAAATCTTTACCAAACGGATCTCACGATCACGCAATGTCTTGGTCTCAAGGGCAAGGATCCCCACTGGCTTCTCCTCGAAGCTCAAATCCTCATTCAACTGCAAAGGCTCAAAATCGACAATGTGCGACGGGTCCGGCACGAACTGTCCCAACATCGAAACATGAAAAACACTGTGCACTGCTGACAATGACGGAGGCAAGGCTAATCGATAAGCAACCTTGCCGATCCTCTCCAGAACCTCAAACACCTCGCATCGGTGCAACCTTTAGGAATACATGTCGACCAACCTCAAACTCTCAATCCCGACGCCGAACATCGGCGTAACTCTTCTGTCTGCTCTGAGCTGTCAACATACGAGCTCTAATCTTCTGCACGACATCATTGGTCAATCTAGATAACTCGGGACCCAAAACACGCCTATCACCAACCTCTTCCCGAACAACACGGGAGATCGGCAACGCTTACCATACAAAGCCTCGAATGGAGCCATCTCGAATCGCCGATCGATAATCGTTGTTATATGCAAACTCCATCGAATCATGTGCATCGTCCCAACTGCCCGGGAAATCCAACACACAAGCCCTCGAATCACGGTCAGACATAATCCTCACAGGCACACCGTGATAACAAAAGATCTGCTCCAAAACAATCGCGCCTTTGTTCCTCTCGGTATAAGTGTCTCTACCGGAATGAAGTGTGCGCTCTTAGCCAATCGATCGACTATTACCCAAATCGAGAGAACTTTCTCTGAGTCCTCGGCAAACCGAAATAAAGTCCGGGAGATCTCTTCCCATTTCCACTTTGAGGTACACTCGGTAGGCCGCAACGAATCGGTGGTTCTCTGCTGGTGCCTTCACTTGCGACAAGTGAGACATCGATGACAAACTCCGCAACATCTCTTTTCATACCCATCCACCGTAATGTCTCGCTTAAGATCCCGATACATCTTGGTACCTCGGGTGCCAAGCAAACAGAGAATGTGGGCCTCTCGAGAGCAACTCTGTTCGCAATCCTGCAACATCCGGAACACACAACCGGCCTCTGTACGTCAGCCCACTGTCTGGTGAATACACAAAGTCAAAATCTCCATCAGCCCTAACCCTGTCAAACAATCTCTTAAGTGCGGGGTTACTCAGCTGACTATCAATAATCCATTGTCTAATCGATGGTCGGATCACAATCGAGCTACTCGCGCGAACCTCACCCAACAACATCGCAATCTCACCCCTTCTCGAACTCTCTCCGTAATCTGGCTGGAACTCAACAACGCCGCGGAGTGCGACGTCTTCCTACTCAAGCATCAGCTACAACATTTGCTTTACCCGGATGGTACAAACTTTCGCAGTCATAATCTTTCACCAACTCTAACCATCTTCTCTACCTCATATTCAGCTCCTTCTGAGAAAAACAGATACTTGAGGCTCGTGATCGGTAAACATCTCAATCCGCTCACCATACAGTAATGCCTCCAAATCTTGATTGCAAACACCATCTTTGCCAACTCCATATCATGAGTCGGATAGTTCTGCCCCTATGGCTTCAGCTGACGGGAAGCATAAGCAATGACCTTCCCGTGCTGCATCAACACACAACCCAACCCAAACTTGGAAGCATTGCTGTAAATCACGAAACCACTGTCCCTTCCGGATCGCCAACAGTCTTGAAAGTCAAATCACGCTTGAGCACAGCAAAGCTCTCATCACACTTATCGCTCCAAATAAACTCGACACCCTTCCTCGCCGGGGCGAGTGAGGGGCGAGGCTATGGCGAAAAATCCTTAACAAACCGACGGCAAAGAAACTTCCAAACCCGAAAGAAACGGCTCCTACGAGCGGACAACCAAAGGACAGAGAGCTCCACATACACTCACCGTCTTGCTCCACTAAAGCCGAAAGATCCAAAATCTCACGGGGTAGCAACAGGGGTTCACCACGGATGAACCTCCAATTACCAACGGCGCAACTCTCAACTTCCCGAAATGAAAAGACAACCAACGGGGGCACGAACCATTCGCCCCACGAGCAAACCGACTTCTAGCAATTTCAATCCACACCTTGGTCAACACCAAGCATCAACTTGTCCCACACACCGAACCAATCCGGACTCCATTCCAAACAAATACTAACTTGCTAGGCTACCAAGATTGCCAAAGAATTCCCGAGGCTACGAACTACACTCAGCTCTAGCTTGCCAATCGCAACTCACTACTTGGCCTCGACCGAGCTCTAGAGAGGCTCTTCACAACCTAGGGTTCTTCGACAACCCTCGACACCCACTGCCAACTAACTGCCTACAGCCAACTGCCTGCACAACAACAACTCATTTTTCCAGCAACACAACCATGCTGGCCAACTCCAACTCCTTAGGAACCAAGAGGACCCGAAACGCTACCGAATGCGTCATCCTCCTACTCAGACCTCAACCACAACATAACTCCTACCCAAGAAGGGATCTGAACAACTCTCTCAGTCATGACGATCAGCAAGAAGATCCGCCAACCAAACTTAGGTCCACTTAACAATCTCACCTAAGCAACAACCTGATACCACGAGCATGGTATCCTTACCACCTCACTAAGCCTTACAACATCCACCTGGAGTCCAACTTTTCCAAAAACTGAGCACCAGATCCCCAAAGCAAACCCTACATGGATCTGACTCTCTCGCCACAGAACGAACCACACAAAACACACTTGTGTGCACAACTCCCAACCTTCATTTAGCGATCCAAGTCTAACAAATGCTTTTCCCAAAAGCCACACTAGCTCCTGGCAGAGATACAACCAATCAACGGAACACCCAAAGTTCCATCTCCATGACGATGCTCAAAGTTTGTGGCAACTTTGCTCTACCAAAGCATAACCAAGCCAAACCAAACTTACTTTATGCCATGCCTCTACCAAGGGTGCTTACCCATAAGGCATCCAACTCCTCTCACAAGGCATCCTACTTACCTCATAGGCATCCAACTCATGGTCCCTCAACTGGACCCAACTTGCTTCTACGATGTTCAACTCTTCTGAGGTTTAGGCACTCGAAGGTAGTTGACCGCACTACCAACCACAAAGATCTCTTGGCCTTAACACTAGCGTGAGATGCACGCGCACTAACACTTACCAACCGCCAACCTGCTTGACTTACTCAACCTCCAAAACAACACCGGAAAAGGCTCGGCTCCTCTCGAACATCCTTTCGCTTGAAGTCTTTCGATTACCACTGAACTAGCCCTTTTTGCACGACCTACACAGGTGCAACTACCATAAATGGATCCTAGGCTAAAGGAGAACGCTAAACTCCGAACGACATAGAACCATCTGCTATGCCCATGCCAAACTCAGGCCTGAACCAGATTTAGTGCCAAAGTGGCACACCAACCAATGCACCTCAAGTGCCACTACTACCAAATTCACATCTTACCACAACGGGGCCAACAAGGTCACAACCTCAAGTGACACGAACTCTAGCTCGGCATACAAGGGCTCAACTCCAACAACTATGCCTAAGGCATCTCATCAAGCTAAAGGCTCACGACCTACTCTTGCATCTCTACATGATGCTCAACAAACTCTGGCCGGCTCTCCCAACATGCAGCAGCTAGCCCTACTCTAAGGCTTACCAAAAGAAGAGTGTTTAATTCTACCAAACAACTGAGGAAACCACCAACGGATCCAGTCTGAAGGGAACACTGCTTGCTGCACCCTTAACTACAGGGTTCCGGCTTACTTGGCTGCAAACAACCACACTTCACAGAAGCACAAAGATGCCTCATCAACCTCCTCGAAGGCTACCAACTTTGGAACCACTCTCTGGGCAACCAAATAATCTATCAAGGCTCAAGATCAACACTTGAGCTATCCAGGCTAGTCCACACGGGGACCTGCTCCACCAACATCCACTTCAGCACAACCACAGCTAATTCCTCTCTTGGAGTGGCATTCCAAGGCAAAGCACCTCCACCCTCTCACTAGGGGAAAACCATCAATCGGGCCACAGCTTGGCCTATGGAGTCCAATCTCTACCTCCCTGCGAACGATGTCCCAGGGCATCCGAATCTACCTGGATACCACAACAAGCCACCACATACATCACACACTGCGGGAAGTTGGCATGATGGCGCTCTAAACCCAAACCAATAACGAGTCAGAACCTGCTCGTCTCCGCTCCTCAACACTACACAAGGCATACACTAGATGACATGTATTGTAAATTCTTAACCCTTTTTCTACAACAAATTGTAAACTTAGGCGTACCTGATGACTGTCGGAGTGCTAGTGATCATGGGAAAACGACCTACAACAATAGGTCATACTACAGAATTTATGACTCTGAGCTCTGATACCAACTATAAGGGACCGACCCGAATGGGGCACTAAATGGGCCCTTACCCCAATGCATGCATTCAAAGTAAAGGACATTTAAACAGACATGATTTCGGATTCCAATTAAAACAAAACATTCAAAATAACCCCTTTAAAAACTAGACAATTTCCCCCCGAACCTGTCCTTGTTTCCAAGCACCTGTTCCAAGATAAATACATTTCCAAAGTATACTCCGATCAGAGATTTCTTAAAATCATTCAAAACATGTCTAGATACAATAATGCTTTGGAATCCACAAAATATTCGAGAAAACATCCTAGGGCTCAGTGCGCCCTGCCACATGCATTCAGGGAAAATAAAACATAAAGAGTCATAACACAAAATCGAGTTTGATGATTGAGCCCCATGATCACAGCTCCTCCTTGACCATCCTGTCTCGCTTGGGTTACTGTGGAAAAACCACGATGGGGTGAGTAACGAATTACTCAAGAAGAATCCCCAACCGGGGTACAATACGATATACATGGTCATCTCGATGAGCGTATGCAAGCTATGAATATAAACACGTAATAGAGCACATAGCTTAGCCCACACTTGGGCCTCGGATGCCAATTTAGGGTCTTAGTCCGAATAATATCACCACACGATCTAATACATAAGTCGCCTATACGAGAAACAAGTCCCGGCCTCGGCTGCATCTCTTTGTCGGCGACGAAAGGTACACCGGCTCACAATCCCGAGGAGCTCTCCGGTCGGCGCTGTAATGAGCGTAAGCATGCACCGCGTGCTCTGCGAACCATGGGGTGCCGGGTCTAGAGGCAAGCTGCCCATGTCCGATCCACCACGCTTAACTAAATCTTTGGATCGGTGTCAGCGACATAGGGTGTGAGACCTGACACGTAAACTATGTCACCTGAACCACCGCACTTTGGGGGCCAAGGAACGGTCGTGGTAGGCTTACACCGAAGCCGTCCTTGCCTTAACAGTGGCAATCGGGGGCTACGGCCGAACACGGCGAGGACGTGCCGCATTGCGGGGCGAGGCAATGCCAAGTCATCATCCCGACCGTTGGGGCATTAACAATCGCCACCCTCACCCAAGATTGCGGGGCCTACCGCTTGGGTTAGCTAATCCTCACGGGGTCCAGGGACGGAATGACTTGCTCGACGTCCCCGCCATGGATGCAAGGTACTTTATGCATCGGGCCGGATGATGCTATCTACCCGCAATTCTAACTCGCCTAGCAAACAAAGAAACAATTCCATAAAATCCAATACGTGCTCAATAAGAATACAACGAGCCTAGCATGATACTATGAAGCAAGGAGCGAATACGAGCATGCTAGAAGGGAACAACCTAGCATGGATTAACATGAGAATTAATCAGAACAACATGCTAATCGGGAATTCGAATTGAGTACCTAGCTATACATGTCAATAAACACAAACAAGCAATCAATCGGCAATCACATATAATATCGCAGGTCCACACAACTCCGGTAGAAAAATCCTTACCTTGGCGGGGACAATTTGACACGAAATCCTAAGCGTGAACGAACCCGAACTAGCTACCGAGAACCTATCAATCACAACAAAAATCACACAATAGGCCTAAATATAATAAAATAAATGAGGCTCAGCTCGGGAGAAACTCACGAGGCGCGACGAACGCACGAACGAGCTGATTGCACGAACGGGTCAGAAACGGGGCTGGCTGGGCGCGCTGGGGTGCAGGAGTGGGCGCGGGGTGCAGAAATGGGCGTGCTGGGCGCGCTGGGTGCGCGGATGAGCGCTGGGTGCGCGGACGAGCGCTGGGGCGCGAGCTGCCTGCGGACGAACAGGGCGTTGGGCGCAAACGCTGGCGCGCGAGCGATGAAGAGGCGCGAGGGCGCGCGCGGGCGAGCGGCGTGACACGGAGCTGGGCGAGGCGTGCGCACGGGTGCGAGGCGATGCACGGCGTGGATCGGCGGAGGCTCTGCTTCTGCGCGCGGTGACGGGACGAATAGGGGCTCTATTTTTTTTTCGCGCGAACAGGGGCGATTTAGAAAATCCGAATTCGAGCGATCCACGGGGATTCGACGAGCGATTCTTTGATGACGAACTCCCCTAAACTAGCTGCACAAAACCCATACCTCAAATTACTTCAACTCGGCCGGAAATGGAGAAGCCCGAAGCAGGGGTGAAGAACTCGAATTTTCAAGGAGAAGAAGAAGAAGAAGAAGAAGAGAAGAGAAAGGGAGGGAGAAATCACCGGAGGTGATCGATCGGTCGAGGGAGAAGCGGCGAGTCGCTGGTCGGCGAGGGGGAGACCGGTCGGTGAGGAGAATCGCGAAGGAGAGAAATGAGGAAGAAGAAGAAGAAGGTTCAGGCGATTTTTGGCTTTTAAATCAAAACTCAGCACAAACAGGCTTATATACCAGATCGCGCGTTTAGAATCACAAAGACGCCCAGTGGCTCGACTGGCAGCGCCCCCTGCCTAGCACGCGACACGTCCCTGGGTCGAATCTCACTCAACGCGCTATTTAATTCCCTATTTATTTTAACCTTTCCTCAAGCCCAAATGTCTTCACCAAAATTCCCAATCCCATTCAAATCGACTCATAATTATTCCGGCAATTAACAATTTCAAAACCGGCCCGGTCGGCCCGACCCAAAATGCCCCTTGGCCTCCCGGGAAGACCAGGATGAAATTTTCGGGCCGTTACAATGTGTGTATCCACAAACTTTCTCATAAGCCATAATTTACTTCCCTTGTAGACAGATGAGCGAATATACCAACTATAGGTTTTGTCCGCGAATTTTTGCATAAACATATACTTTCAGAATACTCCATCATTCCGTCCGAGAAAATCTTAGGGACTCGTTGACTATGCTTACTTAATAAAGACAATCAGCTTTACATGGGGCGTGCACCCACCTGTGCAATACGCTATCATACTCCAGGCTGAAAAGCTTCCTTCCAGATACACTAATCCGGCGTTACAAGTATGTATAAATTTTTAGGGTTGCATCAAGATGTAGTCTAGGATATACCAGTAATGATAATGTGTTTTGTAAGGGTTTGTTGATACTAGCAAGTCTGATCGCATAGATACCCTAGACAAAAGTAGGGGTAATTGATACCAGCGGTCCAACCAACCAAGCAATGTAAGACTACTGGTAGGAAGACCTTGCAAGAAGAGAATCCAATTTTATAATGAATCGCTAGCCAAGGTAACGTGCAGAAGGTGTGGTAGACCAGGCCAAAAGAAAAGAACTTGCAATAATCTGATTTAGAGTTTGTGAACTTATTTTTTGATCATATAACACAATGTTTGTTTAACTAGGTATGGTAATATTTTTTATTTAGCTTGTGCTTTTTCGTTTTTAAGAAACATAAGTTTATTTATGGATGCCATATTTTGTTTTTTTACTAATTTCGGAACCAATGTTGTGTTTTATCCTTTTCCATATATACTAGTATACACAATGTCATAACACTACTTGATTGTATATACAAGTGTATACATAGGTACAATAAAAGATCTTGCAAAATTTGATGGTATATCCCTGGTTTTTCAAAATATAATGGAGGAGATAATTTATTTTAAAACCACCAATATCTCTAACGTTTGTTAATCAATCTCTGATTTTCCACATTTTGTTTTTTAAAAAACAAATGTAAAACATATGTGCTAATTTCTTTCTAAAAAATTGTATTTAGAACACGCTGCATTCCACATGGGCATATCTCACGGGATTCATTACTTTCGATAGAGACGGTCACCTTGCTTCTGAACTTTCACGCTGCTTCAATACGATTCTATACTCTATTCTACACAGTACTCGGATTGTTTTTAAAATGGGTAATCCACACCCGCAAATTTTTGCGTAAACATATACATTCAGAATACGTTGTCATTCCATTCGAGAAAATCTTAGGGGATTCATCGACTATGCTTACTTCATACAGACAATCAGCTTTACATGGGGCGTGCACCTGCCTGTGCAATACGCTATCATACTCCAGGCTGAAAAGCTTCCTACTGGATACACTAATCCGGCATTACAGGTATATACAAATTTTTTGGGTTGCATCGAGTTGGAGTCCAAGGATATACCAGTAATGATAATGTGTTTTGTAAGGCTTTGTTGATACTAGCAAGTCTGATCGCATAGACACCCTCGAAAAAAACTAGGGGTAATTGATACCAGCGGTCCAACCAACCACTCAATGTAAGACCACTAGTAGGAAGACCTTGCAAGAAAAGAATCCAATTTTACAATGAATCGCTAGCCAAGGTGACATGCAGAAGGTGTGGTAGATCAGGCCAAAAGAAAAGAACTTGTTATAATCTGATTTAGAGTTTTTTAACTTATTTTTTGATCATATAGCGCAATGTTTGGTTAACTAGGTATGGTGATATTTTTTCTTTAGCTTGTGCTTTTTCGTTTTTAAGAAACATAAGTTTATTTATGGATGCTTGATAACTCACACTTAGAGCGTATTTTAGGATGTCTTAGTATGCTTTATTTTAGAAATAGAATAGATAAAACAATCATTCATAGAATAAATGTGAAGAAATAGCTTAGAAAATCATCATGCATTCATAAAGTAGCATCGGAAATATGGATCTACGTTTTAGTGTAAATTAGAGCTAAACGGTGCCTAATCAATATTTTTAGCAGGATTATCTGTAACATCGCAGGAAAGAACAACAAAGCGAATGGTGACCAGATAGCACATGGAGTTGCGTAACTCAAAAAAGAAAACACGTTAAAAAAAGGGCACGTCAAAAAGGAAAGAATCAAAGAATCAATCATACAATTAAGACGACATCAATCAAATAAATTCCGACGGAAATCATGGAATCTCGCGTTTATGAAGATTTGCACAGCTCACTTCAACTTACTAGCCACGAAATTGAATTCTATAAATACTAAGGCAAGAAGCTGAAATCGACGAACTGGTCGGTTGGCCATGAGCCGACCTTCAAAGCGCGAGAAGCAATTGGTGATGCATGGAAACTAATGACAAGGGGACTACTCATACTCAACAGTGCCAATTCCATTTACTTTATTTTATTTTATTATGAGTGGTTTATAGACTTTGAACATTTCATAGTAGTAATAAAATTGTCTAGTTTAAACTTCTATATTATGTTTATTGCTATGACTGCATTATAGGAGTGCATGTTAGTTCTTTATGATTAGAATGTGTTAAGAGCGTAGGTCACAAAATGTTACACTGTTGCATATTTAGTTATATATATGCATCGATTAGCTATCCACGTATGTACCTTGTGGCAAATCGAAAGAGGAACCACATGTTGACCCAGTATGCTACTTTAGGTTGAGCGAAAGTATGTTCAATATTTAGGGTGTTAGGGATAACCTCACTAATGCTTACGTTGCCCAACGTTGAGTATGGAGTTCGCAGCAGAAGCCGGTTCGACCATAAATCATTAGTTACGAAAGTAATAATTGTTAGAGAACTAAGACAGTCTTTGGCTAGTCCGCGAGCTTAGCATCTTCTAGGACTAATTAGTTAGCATTACTCATTGCATTGCATGCATTAGTATTTCATTTATGCATTTCATTTTTACAAACAAAAATCACTCAACTCAAACAACATATGCTTTTTTATTTTTCTGCATGACTCTGACTTAATTGGTATTAACTATAGATATCAATCCTTGTGGGATCGATAAATTTATATACTTATTACTTGTTGCAATTTCTGACCGCGTATACTTGCGCGTAAGTGATTTCGAGTGTATTTAGCATAAGTCTAATTAGAATTAATTACTATTCAGTATACTAGTATTGGAATCGCAGACCCATCAATGCCATATTTGTTTTGCTGATTTCGAAATCAATGTTGTGTTTTATCCTTTTCTGTATATACTAGTATACACAATATCATAACACTACTTGATTGTATATACGAGTAAATACATAGGTATAATAAAAGATCATGCAAAATCCGCGGGTATATCCCAGATTTTTCGAAATATAATGAGGCATATAATCTATTTTAAAACCACCAATATCTCTAACATTTGTCAATCAATCTCAGATTTTCCACATTTTGTTTCTAAAAAAATAAATATAAAACATATGTGCTAATTTCTTTCTAAAAATTTTTGTTTAGAACACGCTCCATTCCGCACGGTCATATCTCACACGATTCATTACCTTCTACAAAGACGGTCACCTTGCTTCTAAACTTTCACGCCGCTTCAATACGATTATATTACTCCATTCTACATAGTGTTCCGATTTTTTTTAAACGGGTAATTCACACCTACAAATATTTGCGTAAACATATACATTAAAAATACACCATCATTCCGTCCGAGAAAATCTCCAGCGATTCATCAACTACTTTTACTTCATACAGACAATCAGCTTTACACGGGGTGTGCACCCGCTTGTGCAATATAGTATCATACTCTAGGCTGAAAAGCTTCCTACTGGATACACTAATCCGGTGTTACAAGTATGTCAATATTTTTCGGGTTGCATCGAGATGGAGTCCAGGGATATACCAGTAATGATAATGTGTTTTGTAAGGGTTTGTTGATACTAACAAGTCTGATCGCGTAGATGCCTTAGACAAAACTAGGCGTAATTGATACCAGCTGTCCAACCAACCACCTAATGTAAGACCATTGGTAGGAAAACCTTGCAAGAAGAGAATCCGATTTTACAACTAATCCCTAGCCAAGGTGACGTGCAGAAGGTATGGTAGATTAGGCCAAAAGAAAAGAACTTGCATTAATCTGATTTAGAGTTTGTGAACTTTTTTTTGGATCATATAACACATTGTTTGGTTAACTAGGTATAATGATATTTTTTTTCTTTAGCTTGTGCTTCTTCGATTTTAAGAAACATAAGTTTATTTATAGATGCCATATATATATATATATATATATTCTGATTTTGGAACTAATGTTGTGTTTTAACCTTTTTCGTATATACAAGTATACACAATGTTAGAACACTACTTGATTTTTATATACGAGGGTATACATAGGTATGATAAAAGATCTTGCAAAATCCGCTGGTATATCCCTAGTTTTTTTAAATATAATGGGGAAGATAATCTATTTTAAAACCACTAATATCTCTAACATTTGTTTATCAATCTCAGATTTTCCACATTTGTTTTTAAAAAACAAATGTAAAACATATGTGCTAATTTCTTTCTAAAAAAATTTGCTTAGAACACGCTGCATTCCGCACGAGCATATCTCACGCGATTCATTACCGTCTATAGAGACGGTCACCTTGCTTCTGAACTTTCATGTTGTTCAATACGATTATATACTCCATTCTACACAGCGTTCCGATTTTTTTTAAAACGGGTAATTCACACTCGCAAATTTTTGCGTAAACATATACATTCAGAATACGTAGTCATTTCGTCCGGGAAAATCGTAGGGGATTCATCGACTACGCTTACTTCATACAGACAAACAACTTTACATGGGGCGTGCACCTGCCTGTGTAATACGCTATCATACTCCAGGCTAAAAAGTTTCCTACCAAATACACTAATCTGGCGACAGGTATGTACAAATGTTTTGGTTTGCATCGAGATGTAGTCGAGGGATATACCAGTAATGATAATGTGTTTTGTAAGGGTTTGTTGATACTAGCAAGCCTGATCGCGTAGATACCCTAGACAAAACTAGGGGTAATTGATACCAGCGGTCCAACCAACCACCCAATGTAAGACCACTTGTAGGAAGACCTTGCAAGAAGAGAATCCAATTTTACAATGAATCGCTAGCCAAGGTGACGTGCAGAAGGTGTGGCAGATTAGGCCAAAAGAAAAGAACTTGCAATAATCCGATTTAGAGTTTGTGAACTTTTTTTTTAATCATATAACACAATGTTTGGTTAACTAGATATGGTGATATTTTTGCTTTAGCTTTTGTTTTTTTTCGTTTTTAAGAAACATAAGTTTATTTATGGATGCCATTTTTTTTTTTGCTGATTTCAGAAGCAATGTTGTGTTTTATCCTTTTCCGTATATACTAGTATACACAATGTTAGAACACTACTCGATTGTTTATACGAGTGTATACATAGGTATGATAAAAAGAGATAATGAAATTTCATCTATGACGATATCTCTCCAATGACGATACTTTTTTGGTTGCTAAGGTTTAGGTTTGAAACGCATGGATGCCTTAGAGAGTTTGATGCCCGCTAAAGAGGGATGATGTATTGGCTGATTTTTTTTGTTAAAATTATTTTTAATCAAATCTAAATATGGTTTCTTTTAACAAACTAAATTAAAAATATATTTAATATCATTTTTTTTATCAAATTAGGAAGAATTTTTTGAAAAAATCTAAAATCAAATTTTGAGGATATTAAAATAAAACCAAATAATATAGAAGGTTAAAAAGGGTCATTTGTATTTTAAATATTTATTTAATTTCTACCATATTTAATGTTTTAGACATTTATTTTAACTATTCAAAACACTAGACATTTGTTCACTTTATTTTGGAAAAGTAGACATTTACTTATTTAACCCATGTGTTTTTATAATATAGGTACATTTTTTTTACTTGTTCTTTGGGTCTTTAAAACTAACATTTTAGCTAGGTATAAAAAAAACTGCCATTTTTAGTTCTTACTATTAAAATTTTGTTTTTACTATTTTTTTTTAATTCGACAACGTTGGGAGGAGAGTGACTGTAACTCTTCAAAATCATGACATGAGAATACATAGATGATATTGAGTTGTTGCTTTAATTGACCATTACTTGGTATTTGAAGTTTGAAACTAATTTCTAAATATACCCTATATTTAAAAAAAAAAATCAAAATACTTCATCAATAAAGAAACCAAATCTTACACGAATTCTTCGGAATAGGAAAAACAAAAAAGGAGGAACAACACCCTCCAACACTTACCTTAAGCCCAGTCCACATTTCAGGCCATGACCATATAAGAGGCGAAAAGCTATTAAATAAAGAATTTATACAAGGATATGAGACATCTTTTGAACCAGCCAAATTACATAGAGGAGTGGTAGATCCCAACATAAAGAGCCAATAACATATAGTCACCACAACACTGGTTGACGTTAAAGAGATTTAGAGGATTAATTCGGACAACATAAAAACCATTGAGGAACAAGAACCCTTCAACAGATAAGACAAGAACATCAAAACTGTAGAGGAACGAAGTCTCCATCGAAAGTAACACTCAATTTATGCTAAGTATAGTGGCCAAATTTATGCTCTATTTGAGAGCTATCAACAACTACCTAGAAATTAATTTCCTACGAGTTACCTTGACCACGAAATACAATAGGGTCAAGTGGTTGTGTTATGAGAATAGTGAAAATGCATGTAATTCATATGGTGTCCTAAACACTCATGGAAATTAAAAAATAAATAATAAATGTGCATAGGTATCTAAGTTGTCTGCATTTAGTACATTAATTTTTCTTACATTTGGTACATTGATTTTTTTATCTCTCGGGATGAGGTTTATGTTTTTGTGGATATCGTGTCTGTATTTGGACTAAAGATCATATTTAGGTGGTGATAATAGTCGTGAAATGGGTGGAAAGCGTCAAAGGATAGTTGAAGATCTTATTATGGAACTTCTACGGGTTCTGGGTTGTTTATGTATAATACAATTTCTTATGCACCTGCATTTCCTGTTATTAGAGTCATTGCATGGAAACCATTTTTTTTATTTTTTTTATTCTTTCATGGTCTGGACATAATTGACATTCTTTTTGTCCACAAGAATGGGAGGGGAAGGATTTTGTGTTATCCTCGACAGGTTGATTTTTGCCTTTAGAAGAATAGGCAAAACATAGGAAGGAGATATGTTGAGATTTTCAGACAGGAATACTACAAGCTAAGGCCACAGCGAATGTAGTTCGCCGAGATTCAAAAGATGAGGCAAAAGACTCTGTTGAACACACTCGTGTATTACGCTTTAGAGGACTGCCATATTCAGTAGGCAAGGATGAAATACTAGACAAGACGAGATTCATATAACATTGAATTCAGAGGGGAGGGAGGCCAAGTGGGGAGGCATTCGTTGAGTTCACACGGGCAAGACTCAAAAGCAGCTCTATTACCCATTGGATGAAGAGCTAGAAGAAGCAATCTCTCAAGGACAGTGGCACTTAGCTATTCTATTCACTATTTTGCTTCAATTACTATGTTGTTAGAAGTGAGTAGGAGTTAAGTCTGTTCTTTCACTTTCCAGGACCATTGTTTGCCAGACCAGTAAAGGTCGTATCGCGCTCACGTCTGCGTAAATTTGTGAAAAGAATTTGATTCAAAAGCCTATCTCTCTATGTCTTAACCATATCTTTGGGAAGATGCTTAAAACAGCTCAAAGTTACGTGGAATCTTCTCACAAAACTTTTTCCATCTCTGGAGGCTTTGAATCCTAGAGCTATTTTTATCAAAATTTACAAGTTTGATTCATATGTTGGGCAATGGTGTATGTTTAGCTTCAAATTAAAGTTGAAATGTGAGAAAGAAAAATAGGTAGCAATTTGGTATATTTTTTCAAAACTGAAACCTAGACAGATTTTCTTTGGATAAAGTTGAAAAGATGAAATTGTAAAAGGAAAAGGACATGGGATCATGGATTAATACAATTTTAATAAAATGGTGTATTAAAAGAATAACTCTCGTGTCAAATAGAATTTATTTTGTTTTTGTTATATTTTCATTATAATAATTTGGTTGATGTTTTTATTTTCTCCTTTTATTTGATTGGAATAAGACTTTGATTTGATTTCCTTAAATTATTAAATATTTCATTCTTTTTATGAAAGAAATTGAAATGTTTTTCTTTAGTTAGACATGTTGTAAATATAATTTTTATTGGTTCAACCTTTTTAAGGAAAACTCAAAAATTAGAAAACCAATATTGTAATCAACTTATTAAATTTAGAATATACCTGACACTTTCCAAGATATAATTGAGAAAATGAGTTTTTCAATATATTCAGAATAACCAATTAGGCCTATTTATATACAAGGATAATAAGAAGCTGGAGTTTAAACCTAACTAAATGCTACAGAGAATACAAAATACATTTAATATATTTAATATCTAATATCTCCCCTCAAACTTAGCTAGAATGAACAAGAGGCATGAGTTTGTTCCGAAGAAGAAAAAGACGATCCGATGTTAATGCCTTTGTGAAAAGATCAGCAGGTTGTTCTTTGGTTGGAATAAACTTGATCAATATGTCCTTCGAAGCCACTTTTTCTCTAATAAAATGAAAATCAACTTCAATATGTTTGGTGCGGCCATGGAAAATAGGATTGCGAGTCATTTGTAGGGCCGATTGGTTGTCACAATACACGGTTGGAGCATCGCACAGGAAAACAAACAAGTCTCTGAGGAGTTGAAGGATCCAACAGATTTCTGCCACCATTGAAGCCAGTGCCCGATACTCAGCCTCAGTAGAACTTCTAGACACAGTAGCTTGTTTCTTGCTGACCCATGAGATTGGATTGTGTCCAAGATACACAACAAACCAGGTTGTAGAGCGCCGATCCAGTGAGTCACCAGCCCAATCAGAATCTGAAAATCCATGTAGTTGAAGAGGACCTGGTTTGAAGATTAGACCAAGCTGGAAGGAGCCTTTTAGGTACCGGATAATCCTCTTTAGAGCAACCAAATGCGTGTTGGTGGGAGCGTTCATATGTTGAGCAACTTTGCTAACAGCATAGATAATGTCAGGACGAGTAAAACTGACATATTGAAGAGCCCCAACCATTTGTCGAAAGGCATGAACATCTTCTGGACAACAAGGCATTGATTGTTGAGAAGTCTCCTTCAAGCATATCGAAGTTGAACATGGTTTGGCGGACAACAAACCGTATTTGGCTAGAAGATCGGACACATATTTTGTTTGACACACATGAATACCATCTGTTCGATACTATATTTCCAAGCCAAGAAAATAAGTCAGTGCACCAAGGTCTGTCATATCGAAAGTTAATTGTAACTTATGGATAAGGCGATCAATGAACTGATTATCATTTCCAGTAAGAATAATATCATCAACATATAACAATAGATAAGTAAAAGATGAGTGAGACCTACGAACAAATAAGGATGGATCAGATAATGATGCTTCAAACCCAAAGGCAACGAGATGAGAAGTAAAATACTCAAACCAAGCTCTTGGAGCTTGTTTGAGTCCATAAAGAGACTTTTTAAGACAACAAACATGATTAGGGAATGTAGGATTGATAAAACCTTGTGGTTGCTCCATATAAACCTCTTCATGAAGCTCACCGTGTAAAAAGGCATTCTTGACATCAAGCTGTCTTAATTTCCATCCAAAGGTAGCTGCAAGAGACAAAATAATACGTCTGAGAGGGACGTTTTATAACAGGACTAAAAGTTTCTTCGTAATCAATACCATGCTCTTGATGGAATCCTTTAGCAACAAGACGAGCTTTGTGACGTGCTATGGATCCATCAGGATGCATTTTCAATTTAAAAACCCATTTGCACCCAATTGCTCTTTTGTTCAAAGGTAAAGGAACTAGTTCCCAAGTATTTTGTTTCATTAAGGCTTGATATTCACTAAGCATTGCTTCTCTCCATTCAGTAAGTTTGGAGGCACGACTAAACGATGTAGGTTCATGAGATAGGGGTATTAAGGATGTGTGAGCTATAAAGACCCTTTTCTTAGATATACCAGATTTTCCCCGAGTTTGCATTGGGTGAAGATTGGTAACTGGGATAGAGGTGACTGTCGAATCTAGTATAGGTTGGTGTTCTTCAGGTTGAGTTATTTCAAGTGGAAAATCGACGGGCAAAGGCAACGGAGGGGAGTTTTGAACAGGTTGGTCATTTGTAAAGTTTGGGCTTGATTGTAAAACAGGTGAACTTTGTTGTAGCAAAGTTTCAGGATGGTCAGAGGCTATAGCAGATTGTATAGTAGCAGTAGATGGAGTAGTTCAAAAATCATTGGATAGAAGCAGACTTCCTATATCAGAGGATGTTTGTAAGCTTGAATCAGAAGAGTTTGAATCATTATCTGCAGTAGAAACAATATTAAAAGGAAAGAACAGTTCATTAAAAGTAACATGCCTAGAGACATAGAACTTTTCACTTTGAGGTTCAAAACAAAGATAACCTTTATAGTTATTTGGATAACCCATAAAAACACATTCAAGGCTTCTTGCTTGTAGTTTATTGTCATTATAAGGTTTTAGTAAAGGGAAGCAAGAACAACCAAAAATCCGCATAGAACTATAATCAGGAATCTGACCAAACAAAACTTCATAGGGAGTTTTATGTTGAAGGGTAGGTGTAGGTAATCTATTTATAATGTAAACGGCTGTAGAATAAGCAAAGGTCCAAAACTTGTTTGGAACTTTGGATTTAGATAAAAGTGATATTGTCGTTTCAGTGAGATGCCTATGCTTTCGTTCAGCAAGACCATTTTGTTCCGGAGTGTGGGGACAAGAGATCTCATGATGTATTCCTTTAGTTTTAAAGAAATCATGTCCACCATCACTCCTGAAGTTTTTTACAGTTAAAGATAACTTGTTTTCTATTAAGCGAATAAAGTTCATTATTACAGAAGCAGTATCAGACTTATAAGCAATTGGAAATAGCCAACAATATCGAGAGAAGTCATCAATGACAGAAATATAGTATCTTTGATTTTTAATAGAGGTTTCGGAGCGGTCCCCATACATCACTATGCACGAGTTCTAAGGGTTTTACGAGAAGTAGAAATGACATAGGAAAAGGCTGTTTAATCATCTTTCCAGCAATACAATCATTACAAAAGGTAAGATGTTCTTTAACTGGAAAAGACAATTTACTAAGGACCTTTCTAAGAACGACATCATTCGGATGCCCAAGTCTATCATGCCAGACAGAAGAAGTTACTTTGATTCCAGTGTTTGCTTGTAAAGAATTAGTTGCATCAGTGTATATTGGATATAATCCATTTTTGCTAGGTCCGTAATACAAAGTTTTAAGAGTTTGTTTGTCCTGTATAAGAAAATGAGTAGTATCAAATATAATTCGACAGTTATTGTCTTTGCACAATTGATGAACAGATAACAAATTATTAGAGATATGTGGAACACGTAGGAGATTTGACAAAATAAAAGAATGAGATGGAGTAGAGAGAATACCATTTCCGCTGTGTGTTATGTCAAGAGATTGTCCATTACCAACAAGAATGTTGTCTTCACCCGTGTATGAAGAGGTATTTTGAAAGGATGCAAGATCACTTGATAGATGGGCATTGCAGCCCGAGTCTGATAACCAAACACCACTGGTTTGATTGTGAGATGAAGAAGGGTAAAAAGTACCTGATTTAGATGATGAGGTCGCCATAGCGGCTAATTTGGATTTGGACGGAATACGTCCTTGATAGCCTTTGAAATTCATACGGTTGTAGCGCGATGAGTGCATTGTGCCCAATTTTGCAACAGATTTGACAAGGTAATTCTTGCGGAATTGAGTTTGGATCAAGAACAGATTGATCATTGTTAATAAAATTTCCATTTGGGCGAATCCAAGAATTGCTATTTGAATGATTAGAATTGGAAATATTTCTATTTGGGCGAAAACAGGAATTCCCATTGGATTGAAGATTCTGAGTATTAAAATTTGAAGCATATGAACCTCTTCCACCACGGGTTCCATTATTACGTCCCCGTCCCCTACTGGATCCACGCCAGCCTCCACGAAAGTTTGAGTAGGTGTTCATTGCCATTGACTGTAGAACAGAGGAATCATCTTTCTTGGTTTGAATCTTGATGGCTGCTTCCTCTGTTTTGAGAAGTATGTGTAATTCTTCAAAGGTGACAGATGTTGCTCGTGTACGAAGAGAAGTTTTGAAGATATTGTAAACAGATGGAAGACCGTTAACAGTGTAGATGACAAGGTCTTCAGGATCGATCTTGACTTCGACTGCTGCCAAGCGATGAACGATTGTTGTTATGCGTTGTATGTAGGTGTCAATTGATTCATCTATTTTCTTGGTTATACTCTGGAGTTCTGATTTCAACCCAACGATAATCATTCGGTTTGATGATGAATAGTGTCGTTCAAGTGTCGTCCATAGATCCTTTGAGTTCTTGCACCTAATAGCGAAGGACAAGGCTGTTTGAGACAAGGTTGCATTCAAAAGAGTGATGAGTGCTTTATCTTTTTCATACCAGAGATCAAATTGAGTGGTATCTACAACTGATTCATCATCTTTAGGGACTTCAATCTTTGGTTCTAGGATCGATCCATCAAGATACCCGTAGAGTTTATGAGCACGAAGAAGAGACGAAATCTGATACCTCCATAGAATATAATTCGTGGAATCAAGTCTCACAGAAACCAAATTGCTTATATTCGTCAGTAAATGTATGGATACATTCGAGAAGGTTGGATTGTTCGCCATTGTTGTAGAGAAAAGAACGACTTCAAGAAATTAGGGAAAAGGGGAAAAAGAGAGAGAGAGAGAGCAGAAGACGTGAGAGGAGTCAGGCACGTGCCTGCTCTGATACCATGACACTTTCCAAGATAGAATTGAGAAAAGGAGTTTTTCAATATATTCAGAATAACCAATTAGGCCTATTTATATACAAGGATAATAAGAAGCTGGAGTTTAAACCTAACTAAATGCTAGAGAGAATACAAAATACATTTAATATATTTAATATCTAATAATACCAACATATAAAAAGACTTGGAATATTCTCAATTTCATAAATTTTATGTAGCAATTCAAATCAATCATATAAAATTGATTCATTCAATCTTTTAGTTTTCAACTTGAATTATTCTCATCCAAAGTAACCTTTTTATTTGATAAGTAATTGAAGAGTCTACATGATATGCATATAATATATAATTTATAATCATGAGATTCTTTTTTTCTTCCAAGACTTGATCGTGAGAAGTTTCTATAATTATGCTAAACTTTAAGGAAACAAATTCTCTGCTTTCGTATTTTTATGTATCAAATAAACAAAGGGATCTTCTTATAAAAATAATCAATAATCAGTACCAGAACCAATTACAAGTCTGCCACATAAATATGAACATCACACTTATCCTTAGATAGAAGCAAACATCACCTAACTTTCTTTTTTTTTTTTCTTAGATTATATAACTATTTGCTTCCTACAGAGAGCTACAAAGTACAACATTTTAATTTATTTTGTTTCCTCCCACCTGATTTTTCTTTTTATATATATTTTTTTCCATATTCATGTTCCGACCAGATTAATATGCTTAAAAAAATATTTTAGAGATAATGGATCACGGTAGATTAAACCCATAATATAAACAATTCTGAAAATTTTGTCTGACCACTAATTTCAATGTATAATAATTTATAATTTTTGTTTTAACATAAATTTGATGCAGCCCCAGTCGTAATTTTAAGTAGTCAAATTAGCAGTAATCCCAAGAAGGGTGCCTAAAAATTTGAACTCCATCTCCCTCCTTTCTCCCTCTCACTGATTATTTGCCTCGGGCAGTGGGCAGCCTGCCCCGATTATCTCTGTTTATATTCAGCTCGAGTTGGGCACCAACCATTCGTTGTGAATGTGAATCCCTCTTTCTCTCTCTCTCCTCTTTCTCTCTCTAGGGTTTTGTGGGTTTCTGAAGTTCGATCCTTTTCTTTCAATGGGTATCTTCCAAAATTCCCTTAAACCCTTCTCCTTTTAAACCAAATCCCTTACAGAGCTTCACTCTTTGCACAACCCCTGTTCCTTTACCTTTAAAAGGCTTCTAATTTGTTTTCAAACCTTGTTGTTGCCTGTTGCCTGTTCTTGTTTTGTCCTATTTGGCCCTTTTCAGTCGAATTTCTCCACCTCTAAATCTACCCTTTTTAGCAAATTCCTCCAAAATGGCCCCTTCAGCAGCAAAAATGGCCACAAGAACCAGAAGAAATTTACCCGCCTTGAAGCTGAAAAAGAAAATAAAGAAGACGACGGCCGCCAAGAAACAGAAGCAGATTCCGGCGACGCAATGCCACGCCGTTCAATTTTCCACCGCCGACGACGACGGCGGCGGCTGCAGCACTCCGAAAGCAGAGAGATTCAGAATCCCGGAGATTCTGACATGTCCGCCGGCGCCGAAGAAGCAAAGAGCCGTTTCCGACTGCTGGTTCCGGCGATCGCCAATTGCCTTTTTTGCCCCTCCAGAATTAGAGCTCTTCTTCTTCGGTGCTCTGCCTGACATTTCAGTTTGAATTTAAAACGCTAATCAAACCTGGTGTGTTTATACAAATTTCACAAACATTTTTTTCCCTCCTTTCTTATTAGATATTCGTTTGAATAAGTTTGGGTTTCTTTTTATGTGTGAAAATTTGAGTTTGGAGTTGAGATTTTGAAAATAGGTTTGCTCTGTAATATTAATATTAATATAATAAGTTTTTTTTGGAATTTTGAAGAATTGTGTGTACTGTATATTGTAGGGTTAGTTTACCCTTGCCCCACAACTTTTGTGGATTGTGATAATTTCAAATTTTCAACGAATGGGTCACTTTATTTTTAAGTGAAATGAAAAGGGTCAATGGTGACTGCCATTTTGATGGTGCTCTGTTTCTAAAGTTAGAATTTTTGTTTTCTTTATATTGGGTTTAGGGTTTTGATGATAGTTATAGGCGCAGATTCCAAGGGGATGAAGAAGAAGATAATGAGAAAGTGAAACGGCGTCGTGTTGGGCAGCGGAAGCCTGCTTGTAGGCAGTACTCTGTCCCCTTTACTCAATATATTCCATCTGTAGAGAAGAATTTAGTTTCACAACACCTCAACATTTCAAATCTTTAATGGTATATTTGGAACACCGATTTTGTTATGATAAATGATAGAATATGATAAATGGTGGATTGTTTTAAATGTTATTTGAGAAACAAGTTATTATAAGAAAATTATGATAAACGGTCTTTGAAGGATCGATTATGTTACAAAAACTAATATAGGTAAGATTTTGATAAATATACACGTAGATTTAGATAAACGGGCACACAGATTTAGATAATTACCGTTTATAATAAACAATTAGCAAACATCGGTTGAGTTATTATAACTAACTTGACCGTCTACGTAAACGTGTCCAAACACATCCTAATAGTCCTTAAAAATTATGCACATTAAGTACTACTGATGCAAGTATTTCTGAATTTTTTTAATACATTTTTCATGTGACATTTCTTTGTTCTTTTTCTTTGAGGTTTGGACTTTTGTCAATTGGGAGTAGATTTTGTAGAAAATGAAAAAAAAAATGTGGGTATTTATATTATTTTAAGTGAAGATCTAAAATTGAAATATAATTCTTCTTTTTGTGTTGCTTGTATACATAGATTAATGGCTTTGTTACGTGGATATTGGTGATATGAATATTGTTATATTCTCATTCTTAATTTAGTCATAAATTGTGTTACAAAATTTATTTAAGAAGTTCATATTTATTCGGATGATTAATAAACTCTGTTAGTTTTAAGAAAAGTATATAGTTTTGTATGTAAAAAACAACCTTCATAAGTTAAAAAAAAAACAACTTTTTTAAGAATATAATTAAAAGATGAGGAGAAATTCGAACATTCAACCAAGAAGAATATTGATGTTTTTTAAAAATTATATTGAACTATGTTGTACTATATGAATATTCAATACACGATTTCGTTGATGTAATAAAATTTTATGAGAAGTGTATTGTATAATGTCCATCCTTTTTATCAAACATTTTTCTATTCTATCTCCTAATTATAAAATGTTTTTTTTTCTTATACACAGTCATTTATAGACATAGTCCTCTTTAGTTTTTGAAAGATTTTGTGAAGTAATAGCCAAAATCTTCTCTTTTTTCCGTTCCTTTCATGCAAATATTTACATTTTCACCGAATATCAAGATTTTAGAGAATATCACCAACAAATCTTAGAGAACACTCGTGCTATAAAATATTTAAAATTACATTAATCTAAGAATTAAATTCTTATAGTTTTTTTCATTTCTTTTTGTTGTTCAATTTTCTTTCATAAATATATAATAATTCAAAACTTAATCTTAACAAATATATAGAAAATGACTAGAACTTAAAGATAAATTATTAGAGAATGATGAATTAGATTAAATTGAAAGTATTATAGTAAGTGAGTTTAAAAAGGTAATGGTAATGAATTTCTTTTTTGGCTTCTTCCAAATAAATAAATAAATGAAGAAAAAAAAAACTTTCTCAAGAGTCATTATTTTTGTACATTTTGTTTCCATTTATCACTTTGTGTGAACCGAAACTAACCTCATCCAAACAAAAACAATGTAAGAGAATCCAATGAACTAACTCGTGCGGCTTCCGAATCACTGTCTCAAAAATTATGTTACTCAAATGGAATCTCATCATTTTTTTTTTCAAATCTCCCTTTTTTTTCATATTCATTCCAAAAAATATATTGTTATAACTATGGAAGCCCCACATGTATTTTTTTTGGCACAATCTTTTCAAATCTCAAACATAAGAATACAAAGAGAGAGAGGATAATTTATAAAGCATATAGTGGTGAGAATTGGCTTTAAATATATCAAATCTGTTGGAGCTTTAAGGAATAAAAAAAATGGGGAAGGACAGTTTTGGTTTTATGAAGAAGAGGTCTTTAAAATGATGTGTTTCTACTTTTTCATTAAGTTAGTTTAATCCACATGCCCTTTCTTTAATTTCCCAACATATTCTCTACTATAATGAAACTTTCTTTTAATCCAAATTAATATTTGAGTGGGGTTGCACCCACACATAATCATATTCATATTTGTATCGAAAAGAAAAGAGAAATTTTACCTCTTAAAATTAAAACAGAAATAATTTCTCTTCTTTTCACGATAATATTTCTATTATGCTAAGAAGTACGGAGATAACGACAAGTAATATAATTAGCACATTATTTTTTAGTTCATTCTAACAATTCAACAAATGAAGGAACAAAACTTTACTTTATTCATAGGGGAAAGAATTTTATTTACACACTACAACACCAGCAGTTATTATAACGAATCACTAATTTACAATATTAACCTAACATCCCCTCAAACGTGTTGATTATTATTTTATTTATTAATTATGATTTAAATTTAGTATCTTATTATCTATTTATTAATTTTTATTTAATTTAGTATTTTATTATTAATTGTGTTTCTAGTCTTCAACCATTAATGAGATCGTGCATAAGTGCGATAATGGATCTCAGATTTTAAGTAGTGGGAATAATGTTATTTATTTTTAGGTTGTAATTTTGACTATAAATTGCTGAAGTAACAATCAAATAGGAATAGTGAGTTCAGTAAATTATGTTTTGCACTTTTTTCCTCATCCCAAATACAACTTTCTTTCTTCTATTTAGTTAATTTTCAAGTGGTATCAGAGGCAAGTTGTCTGTTATTATGAATAATTCTACCCAATTATTA
The DNA here is from genome assembly GCA_036507275.1 of Sicyos edulis. Lineage (NCBI taxonomy): Eukaryota > Viridiplantae > Streptophyta > Magnoliopsida > Cucurbitales > Cucurbitaceae > Sicyos > Sicyos edulis. The sequence goes on from CM071850.1 coordinate 12,053,504, forward strand.
GTCCTTATTCTTGATGGAAAGAATTATAACTGGTAGTCTGTACATATGAAAGTTTTGTTTAATTACATGAGTTATGGGATATCGTGGAAAATGAAGTTTATGCATTAGTTGAAAATGCAACTGATGTGCAATGAGTAGCGCATTGCGAACAGAAGAAGAACAAAAAGGCGTTGTATTGATGAGACAATTGGGCAGATCGAAGGAGTAAGAACCTCAAGTGAGCTCTGGACCATTTTGTCAACCTCTTATAAAGGTGATGACAAGATCAAAATGGTGCATCTTCAAACTCACACAAATATGAGTAGCTGCATATGGAGATCGCATAAACTATTGATGACTACATCAATAGGTTGCTGCAATTGAAGAGGTCAATACCTGTAAAAGATGGCATGAGCAATGGATGAATGACAATAAAATTAAAAAATTGATTGAACAGGCCTTACAAGCACAAGCCTCAATTAGTAGCTCACATGGTAGTTCACAAGGAAGAGGTAAAGGATGTGGTCGTAGCTATTCCTACAAAGGTCGTGGTGGCCAGAACCATGGAGATACTGACCAAAATAATATTGGTTCTAATCACAATCTGAATTCAAATTCCTCCTTCCAAAGAGGACGTGGCTGCGGAGGACGTAGGGACATGTATATAGAATAAATAAGATGTGGAATGTTATAATTGCCACAAGTGCGAGCATTATGCAAGTGAGTGCAGATCAAAAGGTGACAATCAAGCTGTCAATTGTGCTCAATAAGAGGACTATGACGAAGTGGATCATGCATTATTAATGGTAGCCATATCAAATGAAACTCAAACTACTAGACTTGGTATTTGGATATTGGTTGCACAAATTACATGTTTGGCCATAAAGAGTTGCTTGTAGATTTTGATGAATTCTTTAGCACAAGAATGAAATTTGGTGATGGAAGATTCGTTTCGGTGACTTGAAAATGGTAAATTCTAATAACATTGAAGAATGGTGATCACTGGTACATTTTAAATGTTTTATACGTACCTGATATGAAAAGTAATTTGTTGAGTATGAGACAGTTGACCGAAAAGGGTTACGTGATGCACGTCTATAGAAATCAATTCTCAATTTTTGATAAAGAAGGTAATATGATTCTTGAAATCTTTTTATCAAAAAATTGTAAGCTCCTAGTAGATTTTAATATGGGTGATTTCAAGTGCTTGAATGCAATGGTGAATGATGAATCATGGTTATGACAGTTACATTTTGGGCATTTAAATTTTCAGAGTTAAGAAAATCTTTCCAAACATAAGTGAAAGGATTACCCAATATTCATCATCTTGATCAATTGTGTGAGACTTGTATTTTTGGAAAGAATCATAGGCCACCTTTTTCTAAAAAGGCTTGGCTTGCAAAACTTCCTTTAGAGCTCGTTCATACAGATGTTTGTGGCCCAATAAACATATCATCAACAGGGGGTAACAAGTATTTTCTAACCTTTATTGATAATTTTTCATAGAAAACTTGGATTTATCTGTTGAAGAGTAAAGATGAGGTATTCCACTTCTTTAAAATATTTAAAGTATTTGTGGAAAGACAGAGTGAAAAATTAATCAAGATGATTCGTAGTGATGGAGGAGGTGGGTACAAGTCTAATGATTTAAAAAGTCATTGTGAAAAACTTGGGTTTCACATAACATATTGTTCTCTACACTTCTCAACACAACAGAGTAGCTGAGAGAAAGAATATATCAATTATTAATATGACCAGAAGCATGCTTAAACCAAAAGGTATGTCAAACTATTTTTCGGCTGAAGCTGTATCATGTGCGGTATATTTGTTGAATAGACCACCTACCAAAAGTCTTCCCAACACAACTTCTATTGGGCATAAAGTGGATTCAAACCCAATGTCCAACATATAAAGATATTTGAATCAATTTCTTATGCTCATGTCCCTAAGGAAACAAGATCTAAGTTGGATGATAGGGCAGTGAATACAATTTTCATTGGATATAAGCAAGGAGGGTACAAATTGTACAATTTAATGACAAAATAGGTGATAGTAAGTCGTGATGTTACATTTGCAGAAGAAAAAATATGAAATTGGAATATAACACGTGACATAGACTCAACAAAACGATACATTTATGTTTTGAATGATTGATGACTCTAGAATAGAGTCAAATTTCAGCCTAAATTTGGATCATATTGCGTGTTATTCAATTCATATCAAGCTTCCACAAGAACAAAAGTGTGCGCTTTAAAGTGTAATTCGTTAATGTTGTGCATTAGCAGAGTTGAATGCTAAATATCGAGAATCATGAAAAATAAAGATGAAAGAAGCACTTATAGCATTAAAGTCGCAGAAACTGATGATTATTTCTATTTCATAGGATCAGCGTTACGGAAGCATTGCTACGAAGGAAATCAAAACACACAAGCGCGAGTACTTAAGCTCGGAAGATCAAGGTCAAATTGTACTACAAGTAAATAAGGAAGGAAGAATCCGCCAGCGAGAAGTTGACTAACCAGACAGTTAAGAGATGGATTACTGAAATCACGGGATTTCTGCCTTAGACAAATCAAACACATATGGTAAGAAATAAAAAAGGAGAAATCTTTTGTGCAAATTGATTCTCACCATTCTGGAACCTTCGGAGGCTCGAAGACCTAGCTCTATAAAAGGGACATAATGTAATTGAGAAAACGAGCTGGATCTTACCCTATTTTTCTTCTTGGATAACTGCAGAGAATCGATTTATGCTACATTTTACTGTTGTTATTTTATTTTGTTTTGTTAAGACGAATTGTTAGACTTATTTCAATTTCAGTAATACCAATATATGATGTTTGCTTCATTGTGTTTTGTGTTCTTTGTTGTTATTATGAACTAATTTTCGTAAGGTGAAACTGGGGGAACGTGAGTGATTGTAACATGTCATAGGGAGAATTAAGAATTGTAACAACCCAGTTTCCTTTTCCAGTTTTCGAGGTGCCTTCGGGTCAAGATTCGGTTGTTTGGTTGGGTTTTAGAGCCGTTTGGCCCCTTGGGGGTATTTTGGTCTTTTGGCTCTCCGGGCAGGACTTGTGGTTTTCAGGGCTTCGAGGTAGCTCCTGCCTTTGTCGAGGCTTGTTTGTTGGTGGCTGTGAGTCCTGTGGTGTTTGGGCTAGTCGGTTGGATTCTCGGTTGTGGTTTGGGCTTTGGCAAAGTGTTGGTTGTTGTGTGTTTCCTTTGGGATTCGAGCCCGAGCCATTAGTGTTGCTTTGGGAGTTGGATTTAAGTGAGTTTGATTTATTGGAAAAGATTGCTTCGGTCGGGTCTTGAAGGAGGAAGCCGGGAAATGGGATTTTGAGGTTTTAAAGTGCATAAGGTTGGATTTTTTGGATAAAATCCCATTTTTCCTTTTTTTTCCCATTTTCCTTTTTATTTCCCTTTTTTCTTTTATTTTTCCCCAAATTCATTTTCTCTCTCTCTCTCTCTCTCTCTCTCTGCCCGAGCCCTCCACCTAGCCCGACCCAGCCCCTTGGCTCGCTTGGCGCCTCACAGAGCGGCGACCAGCGCCCGGCCAGCTAGAGCTAGCCCGGCCCCGCCGCGCCGCGCGCCCGCCCGCTCGCTCGCCCCCCGCGCCAGCGCCTCGCCTCGCCCAGCCCGAGCCCCTACCTCGCTCAGTGTCGCCCAGCTTCGCCCGAGCGTCGCCCAGCCCTCGCGGGCCCTAGTCCCTGTAGCTCGCCGTGCCCGCGCGCGTGTCCTGTAGCCATCGAGCCGCGTCGCCCTGTGCCGAGCCCAGCTCGATCGCGCGTCCCAGCGCCCGTGTCGTGCATCCCAGTGCCCGTGTCGCGCGTCCCCGCGCCGGTGTAGCGCGCCGTCCCTTGTGCCGAGCCGCGCCGCGCGTCGTCGCCCAGCCGAGCAAGCGCACGCGCGCCCAGCGTCGCCCCAGCGCCTGTCCGCGCGCAGCTCACGCCCAGCGCCCGCGCCCTAGCGCCCCAACGCGCCACCCTGCGCTCTTGCGCGCCCAGCCAGCCCCAACTGCTGCCTAGCCCGTGCAGCCGGCTCGTTCGCGTGTCAGCCGCGCCTCGTGAGTTGCTCTCGAGCTGAACCCTGTTTATTTTAGTGTATTTAGGGCTATTTTATGATTATTGATGTGTTTGTTTGGCTCGATATAGGTTGCTCGGGTTCAATCGCAGTTATTTTATTGTGTGTTGTTGCCTCCCGACCAGGTAAGGATTTCTTACCGAAGTTGTGTGGGCCCTGCGATATATTCATGATTATGCCTTGCTTGTTTGTTTGATCATTATGAGCATGATAATAATAGAGCAGCTTTGATTGATTTCTGCTAGCATGTTTGCTTGATATTACATGTTAGTGCCATGCTAGGTTTGTTCTTCCAGCATGCTTGTGATTCCTGCTTAAGCTCGTAGTATCATGCTAGGTAATGTGCTTGATGTCGGTCTTTGCTTGCTAGCCAGGAATCATTGCTTTTTCTCTGTACTCTTAGATAGAGTTGTAGGGTTTGTCATCATCCAGAGGCTGAGCGGACATAACGTACTTTGTCCTAGTAGCTCAGGTCGGGAGTAAAGTGTGCGAAGCATAACGTATCTTGCTACCCCGACCAGTAGGTTGTGGAATTAGCTACCCACTTCGGCATAGCCTAGTTTGTAGCCCGCTAGAGCGGAACCACGCCATCGGTGTAAGCTCCGCCTGGCCGATTCTTAGCTTCGTGTCGGTGGATCATGCTTTGCACGATGATGGCGTCGAGGGCCTCGCGCATCGTGATCGATGACACCGCTTCCGAGTCATAGGTATGTGCACTGGCTCGCGTGGTTTGCCCTTAGGCCCCGCATTTACGCCGTTGCAAAGGAGCATGCGGTGTGCGCGCGCACACGTTAGTTGCCGATTCGAGAGCTCCCCGGGCTAATGTCGTGAGTACACCATTCCTTCCGTTAGAGCGACTTCGGGTACTCTCCGTAAGTCCAGATTAGTGCAAGGGCAAGGAGGCCCTTGAGGACATTCTAGGGATCAGTGTATTCCCCCCGAGTGACAGATACCTCGGTGATGTCCAGGATTGGTCAGTGTATCCAATCCCAGTTATGCCGGAAGAAAGAGACTTCCGATGGCTCCAGATCTTGTTTTATGAGCTCGTTGAGCCATGATCTGTGTTGGTAGCTGTTTGCTTGCATGCTTTGGTACTAGATGACTGATTATATCGTATTGTACCCCGGTTGGGATTCTTCTTGAGTAATTCGTTACTCACCCTTATTTCGTGGTTTTTCCACAGGTATCCATGGTGCGAGACAGGATGGCTGGAGGAAGAGCTGTGATCATGGAAAACCCGTTGTCAACTCTGAGTTTTCTGTTTATGATTTAAATGTTCTCTGAATGCATGTAGTTGGACACGGAGCCCTAGGGTGTTTTCTGAATGTATTTCTGGATTCTAGCATTGTTGTAAAGATTGTATGTTTTAAATAAATCTCTGATCAGAGTAAGGTTTTGTAAATGTATTTGTCTTGGAACAGGTGCTTGGAAACAGGGACAGGTTTCAGGAAATTAAATGGATGTTTTATGTTTTAGTTTTTACTTAGAATCCGAACACCGTCTTGCAAATTTTCTGTAGATTTGTAATGCATGCATTGAGGTAACGGCCTAGTTAGAACCCCTTTCGGGTCGGGTCGTTACAAGAAGGGTGAATCTAGAGCATGCAAGATAGAAACTTCATTAAAATAGTAAGTGTTGGCCGGCTCATCCACACAAGCTATTAGATTGTAAATCAGAAGAGGAATGATCTAAGTCTATCATGCATGTTTAATAGGTAGTGTTGTGGCTGCAACATTTTAAATTAGAGTTTAGGAATAAACGCGAAACTATTATGTATGCAGCACGGGGTTAATTACACTTAGTCGCAGTGGAATCTGGGCTAAGTGTTGAACGAAAGAGGAAGTATTAGTTTGTAAGCGTAGTACAATAGATCCCCTTACCGCGTGTTTCTCGCTATTACATTGCTACTACTCTCACAAGTATCCTAGTTTAGCCTTAACTTATCAAAACTATTATTGTGTTTAGTTATTCATTTTTCTTTTGAAAACCCAAATCTTTTCAACAACACCCTTTTATGCAATTTACTTTCAATTCTAAACATTACCTCAAAATCAATTCCCTATAGAGTACGATAATTTACTTATTACTTGCTACAGACCACGTATACTTACATGTCGCGGGATCATTTCACGCTATTCATAACCACGTTTGTAACACCAGTCCCAACGTCCATTTAGGACGCTCCGAGTCAATGATGATGCAAATATAGAAGATAGAATCAATGAAGAAACGCCTACATTTTAACCTCGAGTTACAACCTCAATTGCAACTACTATGGAAAGGCAAAGAAGGGAGCGGTGAAAACCTTCACATCTTCAAGATTACAAGGTTAATTTCGTTGATGAGGTTGATAATGATGGCGAATTAGTCCACCTTACTTTTCTTGCAGATTCAGAACTCGTTGACCTTGAAGATGCCATTAAAAATCCCAAATGGCAAAAGGTCATGAACGAAGAGTTGATGACAATTGAGAAAAATAATGCATGGCAGTTGACTGATCTTTCAAAAGGACACAAAGCAATTAATATGACGTGGGTGTATAAAATAAAAGTGAAAGAAAATGGTGAAATTGACAAATACAAAGAAAGGTTGGTGGCGAAGAGATTTAAGAAAAGAAAAGGCTTTTATTATGAAGAAATATTTTCTCTTGTAGCACGAATGGAAACTGTGAGATTAATCATTGTTTTAGCTACACAAAAGCAATGAAAAATTCACCAAATGGACGTCAAATCGACATTTCTTAACAACCCACTTGACAGGAGGTTTATGTAAAGTAGCCACCTGATTTTATACAATCTGGAAAATAGGAGAATGTCTACACACTTAATAAGGCTTTATATGGTCTTAAACAAGCTCTAAGATCTTGGAACAAGGTGATTGATTCATTTCTTCATGATATTGGATTTAAAAGATGTCCATCAGATCATGGTCTACATGAAAAGACTAATGATTATGGAGATTTGCTAATTTTATGTCTTTATGTTGATGATGTGATTTTTACCGAACATAATCTCAAGATAATTAGTGATTTCAAGCATATTGTGATGAAGAAATTTGATATGAGCGATCTTGGTCTAATGTCTTACTTTTTAGGCATTTAGGTCATCCAGGGAGACAATGGAATATTCACTCATCAAAAGAAATACGTGCTGAATTTTTGAAGAAGTTTAAGTTGGAAGATTCAAACTCAATGAAGACGATAGTTGAAACCGAACTTAATCTTACCAAAGACGATGATGAGCAAACTGTAGATGCAACATACTTTAAGCAGATTGTTGGAAGCTTAAGATATCTCACGTGCACTAGACCTGATATTTAGTATGCAGTGGGATTGGTTAGTTGATACATCAAGTCACCTCGATAGATTCATTTACAAGCAGTAAAAAGGATTATGCGCTACATTAAAAGTACTACAACTTTTGGTTTATTTTACTCTTCATCCAAGGAGATTAAGATCGTTGAATACTCAGATAGTGATTGGAGTGGAGATTCAGAAAAGAGGAAGAGCACAAGTGGTCGTTGTTTTATGCTCAGAAAGATTGTCAGTTAATTGTTGCATTATCTAGATGTGAAGTTGAGTATGTAGCTACAACAATAACTGCATGTCAATCAGTTTGGCTCCATAATATCATGAGTCAAATTGGCATTTATCTTAAAGACCCAACAAAGATTTATTGACAATATCTCTGCAATTTAATTTTGCAAGGAATCCGGTTTTCATGGAAGAAGTAAACATATTGATATTCGATATCACTTTTTACGAGACCAAGTTTGAAAGACATGATCGAATTGGAATGTTGCAAATCAGAAGATCATATTGCAGATATTCTTACTAAGCCGTTGAAGATTGATGACTTCATCAAATTAAGGAACCTGCTTGGCGTGAAGATCATTCCAAATCAAGGAGGGATGTTGATTATTATTTTATTTATTAATTCTGATTTAAATTTAGTATCTTAATATTTATTTATTTATTAATTCTTATTTAAATTTAGTATTTTATTATCAATCGTGTTTCTAGTCTTTAGCCATTAATGAGATCGTGCAATAGTGCGATTGTGGATCCCAGATTTTAGGTAGTGGGAATAATGAGATTTATTTTTAGGTTGTAATTTTGGCTATAAATTGTTGAAGTAAAAATCAAATAGGAATCACTATTCATTAATATCATTATTAACAATGAATTGGAGTTTAGTAAATTATTCTCTTGCACTTTTTTCCTCTTCCCAAATACAACTTTCTTTCTTCCGTTTAATTAATTTTCCTACAAAACCCAACCAAAAAGATCATGGTGGTATGAGTTTGGCTTGCAAAAACTTTTTGAGATCAAAGATTATTAATGGCTTGGTAAATAAGTTTGTTGGCTGAAGAAGAGTTTCAATGAATTGGAGTTACACTTTTTTTATGTAACTTTCACTTTAATGAAGTGATAATCAAGTTCGATGTACTTTGTTTACCATGAAAACAAGAATTTGAGTAATTTATATAAGTGATTGATTGTCACTATACAATGTTGAGGAGACTAGTCTTTAAGAAACTGTCGAAACCAAAACACTTCAGTCATCATTGTTGATAGTGCTCTGTATATAGATTTTGTAGAACTCCTTAAACTATTGCTTGTTTCTTTGTTACCCCAAGAAACACATTGCCACCAAGATATTTATCACAAATTCTATGGTAGAGCATCCATTGAATCTTTGGTTCAATCAGAATATGAAAAGATATGTAATTGTAACGAGACGTTCGACTAAATAATCACGAGTTATCAAAAAGTTCAAAATGTATATTAACACAGTTAAAGTGAAGTTATCTGTCATGATGTATAAAATTGATGACATGCCTAAAAATCTATTAAACTAAGAACCACTAAAATAAAGTCAAAACAGGATAACAAATTGGAATTCGATCCCACAACTTACTGATGTAGCGAGTCAATTACTAAAATAGAGAATAAATTAGATGAAAGTTCATTATTATTTTGCAAGCATGTAAAGTGAAACCACATACAAATATTTATATACATATATGTCTTAAGTGAAGATGGCTAGCTCCCGCCAACCATATAAAAAATAGGGAATTTGCATTGGATAGCAACTTTTTTGCCCCAATTTATAATTATAGCAACTTTTTAAAAATAATTCGTTTATAGCAAATTCTGCCTCTTTTTTTTTTTTAAATCTCTATATACCTTTTTCATCGAAGACTTTGATAGAATCTAACATTCTCTAGTGATGGAAGCTATCAATTTTATCAGTAATTGATTCTATCAGCCCTTATTGATAAAATCTAATGGAAGTCTATAATTTACTTTATTTATTAGTAATTGATTCTATCAGCCCTCTGTTGATAGAATCTATCAATATGAGAGTCAATCAATTTACATTTTTTGCTATGCGTGCAAATATTTTCATTATTGTGCTACTCATGTAATATTCTAACCATTTTATAATATACATGCAAAAGCTCCTAAAAAATATTAATGAAATTAATTAACAGTCGCTAAAACTAATTATAGCACAGAGTTATTTTATTTTCCCTCCATTTTTTTAAGTACAAAGTGAGGGAAGGGGGATCAACAAACACTACCTAGAGGGCAAGACCACTCTCAAATAATATGAGAGCTCGAGCTCGAGCTCGTGATCGTAGATTTAAAATAGATTAACACCAGATAAGATAACCAACTACGCCACTGACCTTCGATTATTTTATTTTCTCTCCAAAACTAAGAATGTATGCACATGTGACTTGCTTTGGGAAATGTTTGTGTTTAACCTACCAAAGTCTAATATATTATAATTAAGTACAATGATAAGACATAGATTGGAAAATTATTAATTAATAAGATTGAAAAATTAAGAACTTGAGATTAATCCTTGGATTGTTTTGAAATATTTCCATTAATAATAGAGACATTATAATGAGATTAGAGAGTGGGAAATTAACCCAGCCGGCCAACCCAACTCTTTCTTTAATCATACCATCTTTTTCAAAAGCTAACATGGACGGTTTTATAAATAGTTGACAACTTAATGTTTTTTTTAAAATATAATTTAGTTTTATTCCAACAACTTAAATTTTATTTGGTTCTAAAATTGTGTATGAACATCTTATGTCATGTTTTATTAACTAGATATCCAACCTTCACTATCATATAGTTCATTTCATAAAGTCCTCTAAACTATTTTTACAACTTGGACTCATTTCATATCTAAATTTTAACTTGTAGTTTTAAATATTTGTATATATATATATATATATATATATATATATATATATATATATATATATATTCTCATAAATAATATTGATGAATAATATTTATGTCATTTTTATAACATCCATTTTATAGGCAAACCAACGTTACATATTTAATATGGCCATAATTTTTCTTTCATGATTTATAAAATGAATTAATAAAATTTACGGATGAACTAGATAATATTGATATAAAAAAATGGATGGCGGAATACTTGCGCATAATTTATAAATCTACTAAAGCATACTAAATCTGCATCATTTACCACATGTTCAAATGGCACCACCTCAATTAATGAGCTCCTCAATAAACATTCACGTAATGGAATTTTGGAAGTTTCTGAGACTTGCTTCAAGTGACATAGAATGCTCAAGCACTAATGAACAATTTTTCAGAGCGCTAGTAACCTTCCATTCCTAGACCTTTATTGTTTTACTTTGTTGACTATAATATTAATTTTCTCCTAGTGCTCCACCTTTGTTCCTTCCTAGAGGCATCCGTTAAAATTTGGGACTTTCTTGACTTTCCTACATCAATATATCAAAGTACCAACTTGAACCAAGAAATCCCAAATTCAACATAATTGGGCTTTTATACACATAATAACCTTTAAAAATCAGAAAAAATGTCTAAGCTCGAGTTCATGACTTGATTTCATGCAAAAAGAAATTCTAATAAATTCTCTAAATCTAAGCTATTCTAACCACTAAAATGTATTAGCTCATAATGACTAGAAATGATTAAAAAAACAGGCCTTAATTACTCTCTAAATGAGAATTATCAACTTTGAATGCCTAAGTCAAAACTTGATATGAAATAGAAAACAAAAAGAGTTTAAAGAGCTTGTAAGTTGTAAGGACCCGACCCGAAAAAACGGTCTCTAACCTAGATCCTTACTTAACATGCATGATTAAGAATATAAAAAACACCATTCAGAGTACCAGTTTAAGACTTTTCAATCAACACAATTAAAACAAATCCATGAATCCATTAAGTAAAACCAACAAGTAAGGTGATTGATCAGTACTTTCTTAAAATCAAAGAAAACGGTTCGAGAAATCTTAAACAAGTTTTTGTATGTTTTCTTAAGGACTCAAGTCCAACTACATGCTAAACCCAAATAGAAGGAAAGATAAAATTTGTCTCAGAGTTTGGCCATCCATGATCATCCAGCAACCTCCTCCTAGCCATCCAGCCTCTGTCCCAAGTTACCTGATGGAAAAACCACAGAAAATAAGGGTGAGCAACGAGTCACTCAGTAAGAATCTCCAACCGGGGTACAATACGAAAACATCTCATTTATCACACCGACATGCAACCATACAAAGACTTAGAGCAAAACAGTTGGTTTAGGCTATACGCCACTCCTAGAGCTTGCCTATTCAAGGACTTACAGCTACAACCTACACTAGGTTCTACACCATGATGCCCATCGGGGTCTTACCCAACCTAGGACGCGATGATGCCCATTTGGGTCTTATACATCAAGGATGCCCATCGGGGTCTTACTCCTGTTAGACACAGTGATGCCCATCGGGGACTTACACACAAGGATGCCCATCGGGGTCTTACTCCACAAACCAATGATGCTCATCGGGGTTTTACACATACGGATGCCCATCGGGGTCTTACTCCACAAGCCAATGATGCCCATCGGGGTCTTACACATCTAGGTTGCCCATAGGGGTCTTACTCCACAAGCCAATGATGCCCATCGGGGTCTTACTCCACAAGTCAATGATGCCCAACGGGGTCTTGCACATCTAGGATGCCCATCGGGGTCTTACTCCAGCTAGGAACACGGAGATGCCCATCGAGGTCTTACACTCCCTAGCTACCTTATGATGCCCATCGGGGACTTACACATAAAGCCAGCAGTGTAGTGCCCATCGAGGACTTACATACACTAGCAACGCATTGGTGCCTATTGGGGACTTACCCAAGCGGAACCTAAACTAATAACCCCTAACAGTCTCCTAAATGCAGAACACAAACTAGCCTAATAATCAGACAATATACACTACCTGCTATCCTAGCATGAAACTAACAGAATACGAACAGGAAACATGGATATGGCAAGATAAGAAAACCCTAGCATGGAACTAACAGAATACAACCGGAAAGCAAACATGCCATCAAGAGAAAACATGACTCCTATCCACTAGAAATCTCATACAGTTACAAGATACGATATGTTATTAAGTATTCGCAGGGTCCACACAACCTCGATAAGAAATCCTTACCTGGATCAAGTAAGAAAGCAATCACAACAAACAAACAAGCGACCCTCGAGCTTCAAAGTCAACATGAACAACCTAGGGAATCAACCAAGTCAACTCAATTAAAAGCTAGCAGCTAGAACATCTAAGGGTCAAGAATCAAAGCTCGAGAAAACCAACCGAGAAGGCACTAGGGCTCGGCACCAAGCTATCTTGGCAAGACAGGGCTCACGGAAAGGCTGCGTGAGGCAGCGAGCGGCGGGGACGGCGGGGCTGCTGTGCGCTGGAGCGGGCGTTGCGAGGGCTGCTGTGCTGCAGCTAGGCACGGGCGCGCGGGTGCAAAGGTGAGGCGAGCAAGCGCGAGCGAACAGGTGAACTCGCAGGCACGAGGGCGATGGCGTCTCGCTGGCGCGACGCTGCAAGGCTCCGTAGACAGGCTGGCTCGGTGCGGCGCTAGGGTTGGCGGCAGCGTGTGGCGCTGGGGCTGGCGACAGTGTGCGGGCGAGGCAGGGCTGGGCGACGGCTACCGGTCTCGGCTGGGCTGCAACACACATACGCCGGCGGTCAGGGTTGTTCTTGGCCGAGAAGAAAGAAAAAAATAAGAGAAGACTTACACGTTCTTGAACTCGGTTCTTGATCTTGATGAACTCGACAAGGGGATGAAGAGGGAGAGAATGAGGGAGGCGTGCGGCAAACCCTTGGGAACAAATTACGATTTTTTTTTCTTTTTCCTAATTCATTTAGGTTTCGACGTCAAACCCCCTTTCCAATAATTCCCTCCTTCGAGTCCTAGCTGACGCACTTATTTTCCTTAATTAAATCCAAGCCTCTAACCCTCTATGAGGCCAAGGGTTCGAGTCCTCCAAGGAACACCTTTTAATTCTCCTATTTTGCACTTGACCGAAAAACCTCCAGAAACCCTAACAAATACAACTACTCTTGAAATCCTTCACCGACAACCAAACCAACCTTAGCAAAAGACAAAGACAGTCTCAGAACCCTCCGGTCCCGCAAGGCCTGCCTTCAGTGCAAAATGACCAGAATGCCCTTAAGGTTAAAACCCCCTAATGGCCCAACCAAGCAACCGAAAACTGAGCCGAATATACCTGGGAAACCAGAACGGAAACCCGGGCCGTTACATAAGCTTAGATTAACTTAGGACTTATCAACTTCTTCTCTTTCTCAGAATTTGTGTGTGTGCATGTGTTGCCTGTGTATGGGTGTAGGTGTGGGTGTATGTGTGTGCCCACGTGTTTCTGTGTGTGCACATGCGCGTGGTGGGTTAGTGAAAAAACTATAACCTCCACACCAGTAATCTCTTGTTAATGAGTGTTTAACAATTTAATTGAAGGTGGGTGTAACAACCTAGTAATGGCTACAAGGATGAGAACATGCATCATTGCACATCATGACCTAGTCTTGCTACACCCTTGCTCACCCTACACACATCATACCGTACCTACTTACTTTAGGTTGCTCTTTCAAATTCTATTTCGTGCAGTAAAAATGAAAGGGGTGTATTAAGACAACACACCCTAGGAGAGGGTCAATTGAGGCTCGAACTGACCTTTGAGAGCCAGCTAACCCACGAGAGTCGTCTACCCAACCGATCTTGTTGGTTGGGTCCTCGCCATATCCCATTCTTTTTGGGCCAACCTCCACTCGTGCGTTTCGGATTGGGCTACTTTGTTTCAACCTCTCTCGAGCTAGTGAGCTCCTTCATTGGGTGGCTTATTTTTAGCCAAATTTCACCTATAATAGATCAAAAAATCAAAATATAATAAACTTAATAATGATGATAACAATAATAAAAAAACAACCATAATAATAACTAGAGATGTCCGTTTTCTCCGTGGGACCAGGGCCCCGCTGGGACCTGCCCCGAATGGGGTTGGTGAATCCCCGTTTAGACGGTGAACATAAGCGAGTGAACGGGGATGAAAAAAATCTCCGCAACGTAAACGGGGACAGGGACGAGGATGGAGAATGTATTCCCCATCCCTGTTTCCCCAATCCCCGCCCTGTTTACATTTTTTTTTATCTTTTAAAAATAATTTTTCCCTCTTTTACTTATTTAATCCTTAGTTATAGTATTTTGTCTGTAAAAATATTTATTCAAATGCATATTTTTTTACCATAATTAGTTATCTTAAAATTAATTTATATTTTCTATGAAAATTTAACTATTTGAAAATATTATTAAGAAATAATTATAAAAATTAGATTAAAAATAGAAAAAATAAAAATAAAACGGTAAAATTTTCACCACAGAGAACCTAATCCCGCCAATTTTCTGTGGTGAATCCCCACGAAAAAAAATGGTGAATTTCGCACCGATGGAAATTGTTTTTGTTGTAAAATATTACATAAACAACACTTGCCTAGCAACGAGGGAATCTTAGCAAACAATGGTCGAATGGATGGATGTTTTTTCTTTTGTTTCTTCCAAGGAAAATTTTCAATTAAGCAATAAGCATGTACTTTATACTTTGATATGTTTCTAATTAGTCTCATTAATCAATCTTGTCGATTTATAATATATATAGTCACATTTGAACTTTTGACGAATCCGAGGATTCTCCAAAGGGATGTTTTCACAAAAGAAACTTAACCACTCTCTAGTCTTTTTTTTTCTTTATGGATAAACCTATAACTAAATATTATTAGTTATTTTCATTTGCTCTATATATTTTCAACATGGATCGTCAAATTTAATTCACAATTGTGCTTTCAAAAAAGAATAATTTAAATATATTATATTTAAAAATAATATAGGTAGATAAAAGTAATGTGACATTAAAAAAAACAATATGACATTAAAAAGATCTGAAGAGGCAACAAAAATATTAGTTTAGCTGCATAAATGTCATTCACATATTAAAAAGGAATTGAGTTTGAATTTTCCACTCCTAATTATTGTAATCTCAAAAAAAAAATGCAAGAAGAAAAAAAAACTTGATTACACCAAAATTTTATTTATTTATTTTTAATTAACAACAATTGAAAATAAAAAATTGAAATTCATGACTTTTCGGTCATATACACACATTTATGATGATTGAGCTATTATCTTCACCAACATATTGTAGAAACTGAATTCAAATAAAAAAATTGCACAAGATTTTTCCTTGGGGATTGTAGAGACAATGGTATAAACATTTTTCCTTTATTTCTCAATTACTTTCTCTACAATGCTCTACAAATTTTCTGTTCACTTTTTTTTCCATCATTTGCTCTATGAAATGAGTACTCTATTTGTAACCTATTACGAAGGAAATGATAAGAATTGACTACTTTTATTAAAATAAATCATGGAACGGCTAACCTTACAAATTGTTTAAATGGAGGGCTATTTCTGGAATATTAAAGGAGAGAGAGTAATTTTGTATCCAAAATAACCTTTTTATGCCTTTTATTTTTAAAAGGTTTGAAAAATCCCAAATAAAATGAAATAGGCACGGGAAAACTTAAATGTAGGAGATAAATTCTCTCCTCCCTATAGATCGCACACGGCTTTGATGGTTTGATTTCTAAAATTAGATAATTTTAATACTTAAAAAATAATACCAAATACATTATCTTAAAAGAAAAATCTAATAAACAATATCAATATACTTGAATTTGGGCCATTAATTGCAAATCATGGTTTTATGGGAATTTATATAAGAATTTGATTCAACATTCAACATTCAACAACAAAAAAAATATATGCAACAAGTGAGATCATCGATTACTCCGTGCAGTCCAATCGTACCGTTCAAGATCGCTTATGGTTGTCGTCACACGAGGCTTTGCAATTCTCTTACAATTTCGACCGATCAAAGCACCCCATGGCTCTTCCCCTACCGTATTTGCAGTCGTAGTCCAATAGGCAAAAATCAATTTGTAGTTATACTCAACACACAAAATAAGCTAAGAAGCAGTGAGAGCCATGCCGCTTACACTTGTATTCGATGGAGTTTGGGATGAAGAGACATCTACTCCAATTACAAGACCACCTTTATTGAGATGCACTTTAGGTTGATCAAATCTCGACGATAAATATGTTTATGAAAAACGTAAAAAATAACTTTTACCGAAAAAGGGTTGTACACTTGATGAAAAAAACAGGTTGTACCGTATGATTTGTGATTATGCTCAATCTCTAATTCAAACCAACATACAGATGACATGTATATACGAAGATATAGTAAAAACTATGTCTGAATATCCAGGTATCAATACATCAAACGATGAGATATCATACATCTCAATTTTTTTTACCAAATTAATTTTAGTTATGTTGTTTGAAAAGCCAAATAATTTTGAAGTTTAGTACTATATTCACCAATTATCTCTTATCTTATACCATGTATGTACGTGTGCATACATAGTATAATAATTTGACTCAAATATTTAATATGTAGAGAGTTACACTCCGGAAGAAGTAGATATAAATATCCACTCTTTCATCAAATTGATTAACATGTTTGAATATGCAGCTGAATGGACAATCCTACTATGATCTGTTAAAAAACAAATATATCTGGAGCTTATGACCTTATTTGTAAGCATCGTTTTTTTTTTGTTAAAACAATTTTTAATCTTTTACATTATCAGTTTATAATTTTTTTTTAAAAAAGATCTTTTAAAAAGTGGTGCACACTCTATTCGATGAGTTTGAGAATTTTTAATCAAAAATCTTTACAGTTAAGATTTTTTTAAGGGAAATTGTAATAACTAGACCACATTCGAAAAGTATTTGCAAATATAGTTGCCCAAGTTTTTTTTTTTTTGCAAAGTTAAATTTTTTATAAAAAAATCGTAATTATTAATTTTTCCTTAATACCATTTTTCCCTTCCTCAAATTTAATATTGAATTTTCGAATTAAATGCCCCATTTTGTATACTTCCCATCATTTTAAAACATATCATATATAATTGTCAACTTTTTTAATGCAATAAGATTTTAATTCCTTTTCTCATTTATCTCTTATCTTTTTTCCTATTCTTTTTTCGTTTCACTTTCTTCCTCCATTCTCTATTCCTCTATTTTCATTTCTTCAGTTCTATTCATTCTCTCTTTTCACATTTCGGCCACCACGTAAATTGTCATCGACCACAAAGCTCCTACCGAAAGGTATAATCATACGACTTCAATCATCTCCTCTCAATAATCTCCGTTTTTCACCGTAGTTGTATTACATTTTTGTTCCTTATTCATCACCATTAGTAGGTTACTGTTCGTTCGAGTATAATGGCGATCCGATATGTCTCAAATGGTCAATATGATATGTTTTATTCCTATTCTGTCATTTTTGTACATTTAATTCATTTAAATTCCAGTGTTTAGAATGTTAAAAATCATGCTTAGAAATGCAGTAAAATCATATGTAGAATAGTAGTTTCTTCGTACTTTGATTTACATATTCTGGTACAATTGACTGTATACACATTTACACAACTGTACAATGAAGTATATACCATATGTTCATGCGGTATTTTTAGGTTAGTTATACTATACATATTCTCCTTATAGGTTCATCAATCATTCCATTTGTATAATACCATTAGTACTTTAGTTTGCCAAGTAGAGTATGATATGTTTTATTCCTATTCTGTCATTTATGCACATTTAATTCATTTACATTCCAGTCTTTAGAATGTTAAAAATCATGTTTAGAAATGCATCAAAATCATATGTAGAACAGTAGTGTTTTCGTACTTTGATTTCTATATTATGGTATAATTGACTATATACACATCTGCAAAACTGTATAATTGAGTATATATCGTATGTTCATATCGTGTTTTTAGGTTAGTTATATTGTGCATATTCTCCTGATAGGTTCATCAATCATTCCATTTGTATAATACCATTAAGACTGTAGTTTGTCATGCACTGTTATATTACTATATAAACTATACAAAACTCTATATGTTTCATTATTTCACTCTACATGTTGTATAACTTACACAGTACATTTATGATTTATTATTCATTCTATTCATGTCTAATACATTTTTTATACTCATATTACTATCCATTACATTTATATTCCGCAGTACGGTATTGTTTTTACATGTATATTATTCGACTTAAAATATAGGACATTACTGTTTGGACCTTTTTGTTATACTATACAACTTTTCCTTATAGGTTCAACAAGCATTTCAATCCATATTGCACATAGTGGTCAGTGGGATGAAAATGAAGATGTACCATAATCATGAAGTAGCTAAAGAGCATCGCATAAATATTGAGGAATGCATTCACCCAATGATGATTTTACATTACAGTCTTTTTTTATGCCGAACACTTTCAGTTTCAATTTTTTGACCCATGAGACATTTTTTATTTACTATTGATCTCACTTGAATAGTAATTTTGTGTGAAGTTGTTCCAACAATACGAGTCTCTATCAATTCACAAATATTACGTATGTTATTTCTAAATGTTTTACTATACAATATGATACATTCAAAAGTTTGTACATTTAAAATTACTTGTTCGTTGTTGCAAACATATTAAATCACACTACAAGTATCCATCTCTGCAAATTAAATACTTTAAAAAAAAAACATAAAGTTTTAAAATACAGTATTATACATGATATATTATGGGTGTACATATATACCAAGTTATTTCAGTATTGTGTGGTTATCAAACGAGTTCTGATTTCAATCAATTAAACTTTTCAACAACTCATACGGTCTATTTATGAACAAAATTACCAGAATCAAGTAACATGTACATTACTTAACTGTACTGTACATGTACATTACTAACTTTACTGTATGTAAATGACAACTGTACCTCTAACAATTTACTGTCGCCACTTTCGTTCAACAATTAATGCACCCTAAATTAGCAGTTTCTAGCTTGAGATGTGAGATGAATTTTCTTTTTTAAATTTCCCTTTCCAAATGAAAAACCAAGAAATTAAGGGTATTGTTGTAATTCATTATTTTTGGAATTTATAAAATATTAAAATAAAATTTAGTTTTGCTAATATTTTTTCAAATGCCTATATTTGAAATTTTTTTCAAATATGGTCTATTTATGAAAAAAAAAAACCCTTTTTTTATTCACGCAATTGGCTATAAATGGTGAATCTTTTAATTAATATAAATTAACA
The DNA here is from genome assembly GCA_036507275.1 of Sicyos edulis. Lineage (NCBI taxonomy): Eukaryota > Viridiplantae > Streptophyta > Magnoliopsida > Cucurbitales > Cucurbitaceae > Sicyos > Sicyos edulis. The sequence continues at coordinate 12,073,159 of CM071850.1, forward strand.
CAAAAAATTAAATATTAAATTTGTTGAAAGGATACATTGGTCAATTACATTCTATTTATTAATTTAATTAGTTTTGGATAATAAATTTTAGACATTTAATTTAACTTTTTAGAAGGATGGACATTCTATAATTAAGTTTACTAAAACTAGCTATTTCCCTAGTTAACCCATTACAACTCATTAATTTCTTAATTATCTATCCACTAATTTCTTAATTTAATAATTATTCCATATATATTAAAATGAAATTTAAGTTTATTCAACAAAACTCCTCCATAGACTTGAATACTTCTATCATCCGTCATGCCAATCATCTTCTTGAATTTCTCGAACAACACTTTCGGCAACGACTCCTTTCATGATTCATTAGATTATTTGCTAACTCAATTGCTGATTTTTTGTCAACTTGAATTACTGTCGCACCAATTTGCTTTAACTTCATCTTTCTTAACACGTTTCTCAGCCATATTGCATGACATACGCACCAAGAAGCTGCAACATATTCAGTTTTGCATGTTTAAAGCATTACAATCGGTTGTTTCTTTGACAACCAAGTAAATGTTGTGTTGCCCATAAAGAATGTGTATCCCGAAGTTCTTTTCCGATCGTCTATGTCTCAGCAACAATCACTATTGAAGTAACCACTCAACTTGTACTCTTCCGCTTTCGAATAAAACATCCCAAGTGACACCATTTTTTGATGTATCGCAAATTCGCTTAAATGCTTTCCAATGCGAATAAATTGGCTCCTCCATGAATCGACTAACAATGGAAACACTCATTACGATAACAAAGGCTTCCCACCAAACTCTGATATTTGCTCGCATCCACGCGTTCTCCTCCATCAAACTTCGAGCGTTTTGTACCTGGTTCCATTGGTATTGCAACCCAATTGTAATTTTCCATTTTGAACTTCTTCAAGATCTCTTTCACATATTGCTCCTGCGATACAAAGATGTTCATCTATTCTTGTTTAACCTCCAAACCAAGGAAAAAATTCAGCGAACTCAAATCTATCATCTCAAACTCATGCATCTCATTGTGCTCTTAAACTCTTCTATCATTACATTATTATTACCCATAAATATCATATCATCAACATAAAGAGGAACAAATATCACATTACCTCCACTTTACTTTATGTAAAGCGCATGCCCGTAAGGACATTACTTGTATCCGTTCTCCTTGAATTACATATCAATGCGAGTATTCCATATTCGTGATGCTTGCTTCAACCCGTAAAGCGCTATCTTCAATTTTAGCACCTTCTTCTCTTCTCCAATTTTCATATATCAAGGTGGTTGCTCAATAGAAACTTCTTCTTCAAGCACACCGTTCAAGAATGTCGTCTTGACATCCATCTGATAAATCGGCCATTTAAATTGTGCTGCTTGCCAAATGAGCAATTGGAGTGTCTTCATTTTTGCAACGAGAGCAAAAAATTCATCATAATCAATTCCTGCTTTTTGCTTGTATTCATTTGTAACAAGTCGCACCTTGTAACACTCTATCTTGCCTTGCACATTCATTTTTGTCTTGAATACTCATTCACATTAATTGGTTGACTTGCATTTGACAAATGTGTCAGCTTCCATGTATCATTGCACTATATTGCATTAATTTCCTCATCTATTGTTGTTCGCCCTTTCTCATCTCGCATTACTTCTTCAAAACTAATACTTCCTGCATCTGCTAAAAGACAAATAAGATGTACCTCATTTTTCGCATCGTACAAGTCTTGCAAACTCTGCATTATTGGTTTTCGCGGTTCATCTTCATCTTCAGTTGTTTCACACTCTTTTGGCTTGCTCGTTGATGCAACGATTGGTAATTCCCCAACTTTGATGTTGACTTCCATTGAATTGTTACAGTCTCATTCACTTTCTTCATTTACTTGCACATCGCGACTAACCATCACTTTCTTGTTTATTGGGTCAATGTATGCTTTTGTTTTCTCATAATAGCCAATAAACACATACTTTTTTCTCTTCTCTTCGAGTTTGGTTCTTTGCAGATCAAGTACGTGTGCATAAGCCACACTACAAAACACTCTAAGATGCGAAATTTTAGACTTTCGCCTGCTCCATACCTCTTGCGGTTTTTTATCATCTAGCTTCACATGTGGACATCGATTTTGCACATAAACTGCGTACTGCACCGATTCCACACAAAATTGCTTTAGCATCCTCTTGCTCTTCAGCATTGTGCGAATCATATCAATAATGGTTTTTTTCTTCTTCTCGGCTACACCATTTTGTTGAGGAGTGTATGTGTTACGACCCAGGTTTTCATCCCGGTCTTCCAAGTATGTTCTAGGGGTATTTTGGTAATTTGGTTGGGCCGTTGAGGCTGTTTGAGTCCTTTACTGAGTTTGGGGATTTACTGTGTGTGCAGGTTCTATGCCCCGGGAGTGTTTGGAGAAGTTTGTGGCCTTGGTTTGCAAATCAGAAATTAAAAGAAAAAGGTGTTCGAGCCATGGATCGAACCCAGGTTGTCTTGGTTGTGGCAGTTAGCAAAAGGAGGTGTTTCCAATTGTGTCGGGTAAGTAGTTTGTGCTCTTGTTTCGTTGGTGTTTTTCATATCCCGTGGTTGCTTGGGATTTGGAGTAAAATTAGAAGTTTAGGGGTTTGGGGGTTGCTTCATTTGATCCAAGAATTGCATATTGGTCTCTCCCTCTCCCTCTCCCAATTCGCATCCCTCTCCAAGCACCGTCTCCGATCGTTCAAGCCGTGAAGGTAAGCTCTCGTCTTTTCCTTTTTCTCTTCTGGTTTCTATTTGTTTCATCTCCATTCCGGCCTAATTGCAGCCCCTTGTTCGTCCGAGACAGCCCTTGGAGCCATCTATCCGCACGCCCAACAGCCCAGTCGCAAGCACACTCGCCTCACCGATCTGCGCCGCCATCGCTGCCCACCGATCGCGCCATCGCAGCCCAGCTGTAAGAACTCGACCCAAAACATGGTCCTAAACCTAGGTTCTCACTCAGCATGCAAGTTAAATACTTCATCAAGCGGTTTAGTGCTCATATTTAAAACCTTTCAAAACATTTAAAGCGGGGACACTTAAAACATAAACAACAACCTTCATTTAAGCAAAGCCAACAAAGTAAAACAAGCCTGGCCAGTGTTTATAAAATCATACAATACAATTTAAACAACATTTAAAAAACGTCCCCCTAGGACTCCTGTCCGTCTACATGCTGAACAATTTATGCAAATAAAAGACAGAGTGATGGCGGCTCCCATGATCAATCAGCTCCCTCCGCTAGCCGTCCCGGTGCTGTCCCAAGTTACCTGGTGGAAAACCACAGAAATAAGGGTGAGTATAAACATACTCAGTAAGAATCCCCAATCGGGGTACAATACGATACATCAATCATCTGGCACTCTAGTATACATGCAAACAGTTACCAACACAGATCATAGCTCAACGAGCTTACAAGGCAGAATCTGGAATCCTCGGAAGTCTCCTACTTCCGGCCTAATGATTGGCTCTCATAACCAATCCCGGGACATCTCCGAGGGTCTTTCTCCCTCGGCCAATTGATCAGCTAAAAAATCGATCCCAAAGATGTCCGACACCCTCGAGGGTCTTTCTCCCTCGACCATATGATCGGCTCAAAAGACAATCCCAACGGGTGTCCTCAAGGGCCTCTTACCCTCGCTAACAAATCTAGACTATCGGGAGAGTACCCAAAGTCTGGCTCTAAACTGGAAAGAACGGGTGTACTCACGAACATTAGCCCGGGAGCTCTCCCGAACGGAGACTAACGCGTGTCTTGCGCCGCACACCGCATGCTTTGCAACCGCGTAAATGTGGGGGCTAAGTACAAACTACGCGGGCCGTGCACGCATGCCTAAAGACTCGGAAACGGTGTCACCAACACGAGAGTGTGAGGCCCTCGGCACTCATCTCAGTGCGGCTGTACCACCGACACGAAGCTAAGAACCGCCAAGGAAGGCTTCCACCTTTGGCGGGGTTCCGCTCTAGCGAGCTACAAACTAGGCTTATGCTATGCCGATGTGGTAGCTAAATCCACATCGGCCGGGAAGCAATGTACGTTATGCTTCGCTCTACACCCGACCGGTGGGGACAAAGTACGTTATGTCCGCTCTCAGCCTCTGGATGATGACAAACCCTACTATACTAGCTAGAAGTACAAAATAACTGATTCCTGGCTAAACATACATATCAACATCAATCACACATAACCTAGCATGATACTACGAACTTAAAGCAGGAATCTCAAGCATGCTGGAAGAACAATCCTAGCATGGCACTAACATGTACAAACAGGCAAACATGCTAGCAAGAAAGCAATCACAAGCTGTCTTATCCACTAATCATGTTCATACAAGTAAACATGCATATAAGGCACAATCAAGAAAGCATCACAGGGTCCACACAACCACAGTAAGGAATCCTTACCTGGAAACAAGTGGAAGATAGCTATCACGAATCAAATAAGACCCTCGAGCTTTATAACGAACCCGAGCAACCTAGGCATAATAAAAGCATCCTAATTAAATATACAACAGCCAGCAGCTTAAAAATCTAAAAGGGAAAAGGCTCGAGAATTACCAACCGAGAGGACACGGGCTCTCGGCAGCAAGGGGCAGGTTTGGGCGCTGCTGGTGCGGTAGGGACGCTGGCGCTGGGCGCACGGCAAGGCAGGCGGACACACTAGAGCGGGCGCGCGGCAAGGCGAGCGGACGCTGCAGAACGGCGCGCGCACGGCGCGCGGCTGCCAGCGGCGCGATGTCGCGGATCGGCCGCAGCAGAGGCGCGACGCGCGAGCGAGCGGGCTCGCTGGGACGGCGCGCGGGCAAGCGTCGGGTCTGCTGGGCGAGGCTCGGTGCGATGCGGCGTTGGGCGGCCGCGAGCGACGTCGGGCAGTGCTGGGCGTGCGACGGCGGGGTGTCTGGGCTGCAGACGAGCGGCGGCTGGGCGAGGCAAGGAGCTAAGCGGCCTGGTGCGGTCTGGGCGGCGCAGTGGCTGGCTGAGCGGGCAGGTGTGGTGCGGTGTGGCTGGGGTGGCTCGGCTGGGTGGTGCAGCTGGGTTAGGGTGGCTCGGCTGGGTGGCTCGGTTTTTAGGAAAGAGAGAGAGAGAGAGAGAGAGTGTGTGTGGCTACCAAGGGAACAAAGAGGGTTTTCCCTAATTTCCTTCTTTTTCCTATTTTAAAAGGGTTAGGAGACCTAAAATTCCCTTCCCAAGGCTTTCTCTTGCGGGTCCCGGCTAAAGAAATGCTTTTCTTTTTAACTAAAACTCTTTTCTAAAACTCCAATTTCACCATTTTAGGGCAAGGGTTCAAACCCCAATGGACCAACTAATTTCCAATTAATTTTGCTATTATCCGGAAAGTCTCCGAACTTCTAATCAACTAACCCAAACTCCTTGGGTCTTGCAACCAACATTAATCAAGCCTCAACAAAGGCAGGAAAGGCCCTGAAATCTTGAAAATCCTCAAAACCCTGACCGGGAGCAAAAAGACCAAAATACCCCTAAGGGTTAATACAGCTCTAAAGGCCCATCCGAACATCCGGATAATGACCCGAAATCACCTGGGTAACCGAAATAGAAAACTGGGCCGTTACACCAGCCTTGCAGCACCTGTCGCCGATCTGTGCCGCCCACATCACCCACGCCAAGCCGCAGCCCTACAGTGCCCGACGCCCAGCAGCAGCACACCTTTGCAGTTTGTGCGCCCCTCCCTGTAGCAGCGAGACGCAGACGCGATCGCCTGCACGCTCGCGTCGCAGCCCTTCGCACTCTAGCTCATCCGCCCGATCGTACGTCTTCGCTCGCCCATCACAGCCGCGACGCCGCGCCGCCGCCTTCCTTGCCTTGCGTGTGGCAAAGCCGAAATGTAGCCGCATGCACGCCAGCAAGAAGCAAGAAATTGCCGTCGCCACACACCGTGCCGCACATCCTTGCCGTGTGCCTTGCAGCAGAGACACCCCTGGTGCTTGGCCGAGTTGTGTGAGTTGCTTCCGACCGAGCCGAGCTTCTGTTGTATTTTATTTAGGGCATATTGTTAGTGATGTAATTACTCTTTGTTTGTTAGGGTTCCATTAGCTAGCTCGTGTTCGTTTGCAGCTCGAGAGTCCACTTGTGTGTTTGTTTGTCTTTACGATTCAGGTAAGGATTTCTTACTGGAGTTGTGTGGGCCCTGCGATATTTTTGTGATTGTTGTTTGTATGTTTGTTTATGATTACCAGCATGTTTAGTTGTTAGGTGCTTTGTTCTGAATTCCGACTGGCATGATTCTTGTGTTTATTCTCATGTTAGTTCCATGCTAGGTTGTTCTGTTCTAGCATGTTCGTATTCTGCTCTGTTCGTAGTACCATGCTAGGTTCGTTGATTCTTCTGAGCATGTGTTAGTATGTTTTGTTGTTAGCTGTTTATAGCATAGTGTTATGATAGGTAGCATCATCCAGGCGAGGATGCATAACGTAACTTGCATCCGTGGCAGGGACGTGCGAGGCAGTACTCCGTTCTTGATCCGTCGTTAGGGTTTAACTAACTCTAACGGAAACTCAGTTGTAATCTTGGGTGAGGGTGGCAGACTATTAAATGTCCCAACAACCGGGGGAATGACGAGGCCTTGCCTTGTCCCCGGCAGCCGACACGACCTCAGCGTGTTGGCAGTAGCCCTTAATTACCACCTGATAGGGCAAGGACCGGTTCCTGGTGTAAGCCTACCATGGACGGTTCCTTAGCCTTAGGTTCGGTGGTACATGCTGACATAGTCATAGTGTCCTAGTCTCACACCACTATGTTCAGTGACACCGATCCAGAGATTCTTTTAGGCATGCGTACTAGACCAAGGCAGCCTGTCTTAGACCCAGCACCTCCCTGGTTTGCAGCAGCATGCGGTGCGCGAAACGCTCATTATAGCGCCGACTGGAGAGCTCCTCGGGATCTTGAGTTAAGTGCACCTTTCGTATCGACAGTAGTAGTAAAACTGAGGTCGAGTCTAGTTTTCTTGTAGAGTACCGAGTTTCGATGTAGTTTCCGGAGTAAGATCGTAAGATGGCATCCGTTGTATTTGTGTATGGACTTGATGTGCTCTCTTCTGTGCTCGTATTGATAGCTTGCGTACATTCTGCTAGATGACCAGTTGTATCGTATTTTACCCCGGTTGGGGATTCTTACTGAGTAATTCGTTATTCACCCTTATTTTTGTGGTTACCATAGGTAACCAGGGCGTGAAACAGGATGGCTGAATGAGGAGCTGCTTATCATGGAATCTTGCTATTTTAGAAACTCTGAGTTTATGCTTTATGTTTTTTTTATCTTTGAATGCATGTAGTTGGGCATGGAGCCCTTAAGATGTTTTTGGATTGTATCTTGATTGTGTCTTTTATTGAACTGATTTGGAACTTAATGTTTTGAAATAAAATCTCTGATCAGAGTATGTTTGAATTGTTTTTAGCTTGGAACAGGTGCTTGGAAACAGGGACAGGTTTCAGGTTGTTTTATAATTGTTTGCTAAATAAATGGTTGCAAGTTTTACATTTTATTCAGAATCTAGATGACAATCTTGCATAACATATTTAAGTTTTAAAACATGCATTGAGGAAAAGGCCTAGGTTAGGACCTCTTTCGGGTCGGGTCTTTACAGTATGATGCGGTTAGAAATCGCCTTATATCTTGCTTCTCGCAATACTCCATAAAAGTTATCAAAGTATATTCTCCACCTCTATCAGATTGCATAACTTTGATGCATCTACTCGCTTCTTTCTCCATTTTCACTTTTAATATTTTAAATGCCTCGAATGCCTTTGATTTTTCTTTAAAAAATACACCTAAGTTTTCTATGAGAAATCATCTAAAAGAAATGAAGTACCTTTTACCGCTGAAAGATTATGAGGTAATTGGTTCACATAAATCCGTATGAATCATCTCGAGTAGTTACTTCGCCCAATGTTCCGCATTCTTGTGAAACGAAATTCTCGCATGCTTGTTGATCACGCATTCTTCACAAAACTTTCCTTTATAGTCCATGTCAGGTAACCCATGCACCATATCCTTCTTCACTAACTCTTTTAGACCATCATGATGTAGGAGTCTAAAATGAAGATGCCACAGTGATGTTCTACACGAATTTTCAAACACTTTTCTCTTACACTTCTTAAATTCAGTCTATACATGCAATTTCTTCCCATCTTAACTCGAGCGACTAAACACTCTTTCTTGTCATTCAAATGCAATAACCGATCTTTAAAAAATATAGAGTAATCCTTCTCCTTGAGTTGCCTCAAACTCAAAATAAGGTCTGGTGTATAACAAACATCCTGGATTGACCTTGTTACTTTGACCTTTACTTTTGATGCATCGCGAAAAGAAACATGATCGTCTTCAATTTTTCGCATCTCTTTGAACACATGCTCGTATCCACACTTATGGTTGATTGCCCCTGAGTCAAGATACAACACAATATCATTATTGTCGTTCCCTTCTTTATGCGTCATTAATAGAAAACCTTCATTTGCATTGCCTTCCAATGCCAAGTTGGTTTTCCTTTAACCTTTTTCTCCGCTCAACCATCTCTCGCAAAATGACCTTACTTGTGAGACTAGTATCATTCAATATTGGACTGATTTAATTGACTGCCTCTTCCTGCACCGCATCCTTTTCCGTACTAATTCACTTAACTCGTATGGCTCTTTTCTGCATCATAACTATTGCTTTGACCACTGCTACCATTTCCACGACCTTCACGGCTGCGACCACTACCATGAAACTGTTTAGAATAAAGTATCTTTTCATCTTCGAGTGACGTCTTGACTGAAGCGCTTGCTTCAACGTTTCCTCATTCTTCTTGTTCTTGCATTGCTCATGTGCCTTAAAGGAACCAACAAGCTCGTCAACAGTGAGCGTCGCAAGGTCCATTGATTCTTCAATTGCACATACAAAATTTTTAAAATTATCCGTCAATGATCTAAAAATATTTTCCACAACTTGCGCATCCGTTAGCTTTTCGCCATTGCAATTGAGTTGATTCACCACCGTTTGCACATGCATGATGTAGTCAGATACACTTTCTGACTCCTTCATCTTTATGCTCTCTAACTCACCGTGAAGAGTCTGGAGACGCACTTGCTTGACTCGGTCGACTCTTTCGAACACTTTCTCTAAAATATCCCATGCTTCTTTTGAAGTTGTTGCACTCGCAATCTTCTCAAAGCCCAATTCGTAAACTGCACGAAACAACATGTACATTGTTGTTTTATCCTTTGAACGCGTCACTTTCAACGCTTTGGTTTGATTTGTTTTATAATCTGTGGTATAAGTTGGTTCTTCGAAACCTCCTTCGACTACTTCTCATGCATCATAAGATCCAAGAAGAGTTTTCATATGAATGCTTCAATTCTTGTAATTCGCCTTTGTTAATCGTGACAATGACATTTGACCCATCACGTTTGCCATCGGCTCTGATACCAATTTGTAGAAACTAAATTCAAATAAAAATAATAATAAAACAATCTGCAAACTTTTCGCTTTGGGATTGAAGAGACAATGTACACAACAAATTCTCTATAAACATTTTTCCTTTATTTCCCAATTACTTTTTCTACATCTCTCTACACACTTTCTCTTCACTTTTCTTTTCACCATTTTGCTCTATGGAATGAGCCTTCTATTTATAATCTATTACAAAACTTGGTTTCCAAGTCTTACGATAAACGTTCCTACTAATTGCCCAAATAAAGATCCACTAATTACTTAATTACCTCCTAAATTGACAACTCATTAATGTCTTAATTTTTTATCCACTAATTTCTTAATTTAACCATGATTCCAAATACATTAAAATTACATTTAAGTTTATTCAACAAATATTATATTAGTTTTTACACAAGTACAACCAAACACTTTTATTCGACCAATTTAATGAATATTTAGTTTTATATGCTTACCTTCTTACAATTTCTTGACAATATTTTTCATCTTGAATTATATGAATACTTGATCAAATTTAACTTTCTTTTTAACTATTGTTTTAATCTTGGAAACTCTACTTGAATTTTGAAAACAACTTATAGGTGGATAACAAAAAAAAAAAAAAACTCATAGGTTGAATGATAATGTTTATAAAATTTTACTCAAGGGTAATCATACACGCTAATGATCAAATTCTCAAATATGAGGGATAGAAAAGACAACGTAGAATTACAAATTAATCTTCATGGATTGACCTAGTTATCAAATAGGACTTGAGAATCTAAGACAATGTAGAGTTACAAATTAATCTTCATGGATTGACCTGGTTATCAATTAGGACTTTGAGAATCTGAGAAATTATAGATTCAATTCATGGTAGATCACCTACAAAAAAAGTTAATTTCTTACTAGTTTTCTTTTTAAACATTCAAATGTTGTAATCTTAAGTAATTTTCCATGTACCGAAAGGGTTAGGAATATGATGATTTTTTTTTGTGGTAGTCTAGTTCAACATCAAGATCATAGACTTGATCATGAAAATCGGTATTTGACTCTCATTTAATTGAGAGCAGTAGCACCCTATTCGTAGGGTTTATCTTGATTTTAAGATTCCCCTTATTTGACCTAAAAAAAATGTAATTTATCTTGTGAGAATAGTTTAGGTATGCTTAGTTTGGTTGAGATACTCACAAACACTAAAAAAAAGTCAATATTTTAATTTTCAACCTAACTGTTAAAAATTATTGTATTTTAGAGTTATATGTAGTTTGTGTATAAAATGAAAATTTGAACTTAGAATTTGCTTTCTATAACCTTTATTTTTGGTTCAACAAGATTTGAGGATGAAGAAAATTAAAAACAACCATGTTCACTAAATACTTTTTGGTTGACTACTTTTCATCTCAACAAAACAATCGACCAATGGAATAATCCTATATATGATTTGAGAGCGATAAAGAGATAATACAATGAAATGAAGTGTGTTTAGAAACATGAGAGGCAGCTTTTAGGTTTTGTACAAAAATCTGTTGTACAAAAATCTGTGCCAGCTTTTTGTCTAACTTTGCTTATCGGCTTTGTAGAATAAAGCAAAGCAATATGGGAGAGTCCAACTCTTTGCTCCCCCAAAACTTCTGATTCTGATGGATGAATTGATGAATCTATAGGTTCCCATCTTTTGACAATTTAAATCATTCTTTTTCTTACTTCATTCACTTTATAATTACTCTTTTTTTCTATCTCATATGTGACTAAGTTAAGAATGATCATTAAATAAAAAAAAAAAAAAAAAAAGCACGCTTAAGGTGAGAGAGTTAGAGATAACAATATATGGAGCATTTGAATAGAAGGGTTTATGTACAATTATGAATTGTGAGTATGAGGAATAAAGTATTTGTTTGGATAGAAAAATTAAGAGAGATTGTGTACGAGGAACTGCTCTAAATTAAATGAGAGATAAATATCGATTTTCAAGATCAAACCTATAATCTTAATGTTGAATTGAATTAGTATTAAATAATGAAATCACCGACTGTTTTAGTATCTTCTATTCTCGTTGATTTTTGTTTTTGAAAAACAACCAGAAGTAGTTTACTTATTTGCTACTAACAAAATAATTGAACTCATATTCCTTTTTTGACTCAGGATTTCTTTTTTCTTTTTCTTTTCCTAACAGGATTTCTTTATTTACTTTATCTCAAACTTTCTTTATTTATTTTCCATATATAAATTAAGGGGTTTTCCTTTCTACAAGAAAAAGAAAAAAAAGGCAATTGGTTTAAGAAATGGCTAAAGTTCGAGAATAAATAGAGAGTATGACTACTTTGTTATGGACTTTAAATCGATGGCTAAAAAAAATCAGGAGGAAAAATGAATAATTCTTTTCCCAAAATACCCTTTTATTTCTTTTTTAGTTTAGGTGTTTAAGAAATTTAAAAAAAGAAAAAGAAAAACAATTTTTCCCTAAATCTAAGCATAACCAACCAATTTTATTTTATAATATTTCATTTTTCCTAAATTTAAGCATAACAAACTACCTGTTATTTTATAATATTTCAAAATTAAAACACTAATAATATTTAATTAAAAACAGATCCCTAAGATTTAGGGATGTGAATAAAAAAAATGAAAATCATCATCACTAGAAAAATGAAAAAAATTAAATATCACGTTCAATCAAAGGTGTGGATGTACAGTGGATGTACAAACATAGCGCATACTGATAAATTGTAGGGACTACATATGCGCGACATCATTTAGGAAAATAGAAGCATAGTCTGGAGTGATAGGGGGCATATGAACATATTCAGGGGGCAAGCAAACAATGTATTCTAATGAACTAATTCATACTTATGTACACATTCCAAACAAGATTAATAGTTATATCACAACAAAAACGGATAAACACATAACATAAATGAGGTCTCAGTCTTATATATACATATTTAAGCAATCCATTAGGCAAAAACTAATGTTGTAAACCTCCAAACAAAATGCACTAGGTAAAGTTACAGAAACTAAGTAGTCACAAATGATGACTAGGTAAATTTTCTATATTTCGTGCATTACGTGACTGATCCATCGCATGTTCATAAATCATGATGTATAATGAATGTACAAACATAGCGGATACTAATAAGTCATAGGGTCTACATATGCGGTGCATAATTTCAGATCCGTCGCATGTGATTAATTTTGAGCCACTTGAACTTAATTCTGATCTTACCTTTTAAGAGAAGTTTGTGCCAACCGTGTCGAAAATATGCACAAACTAAAAAAAGAATCAAAGAAACAACGTTATTCACAAAATATATAAATAGATAATTGCCTATTTATATGTGTCAACAATGTCTAACTTATGCAAAAAAAAAAAAACAAAGAAACAAAGTTATTCAACTAATATACACAAGTAAAACAACACTAATTTAACTTAAATATGCGTCAATACTCTATACATAATAGGTGTCGAACAGTAACTAACATATGATATGTACAGAATACGTGCAACTAATGTCTAACATATTCAAAATAAAACAAATAAAATAAAGGAAAATATAATCCCTACAAAGTAGGGATTTTATTAGGTATAAAATGTTTGCCAACCATGTCTAACATATGAAAAAAAAGTATTAAAAAAACAAAAAATACAAAACAAAATAAAAAGAAAACAAAATCCCAATAAAGTAGGAATTCAATTTTAGATGTTAATATCTTTAAAACCCAGAGCCATTCGAAATTTGGAAGCTTATATTGGGAAAAATGTGAGAGCACAAAAAATGATTTAAAAGCCTATATCGGAAACATTTATATCTTCAAAATCGTGACTCCAATGTCGATCCCTTTCAAACTCTCGAGAATCAAAGCCAAACAAAATGCATGCATTTCTCTTGCGGTCGAATTTTTCAACGCGGCCCTATCATTAATCGCAAATACATGAGTGGAGGGTTTTCGAGGGGGTTGTTCAACAGGAATAAAGAATCAAAATGATTTTACCATCTTCTTCAAAAGCGGATATTTAAGGTGCTCATAAAACTCAAGCACATGTATCATTCTTAACTATTTTTTAATTTATATTTAACAAAACTTACAATAATCGCACCAACCAAGGAAAGTATATACGACTTATGGCAAGAGGATGTATAGCTATATTTGTAGAACAAAATTTATAATTATGTATAAATTTTTTAATTTTCAAAATTCATGATTTCATGGTATTTTTTTAATTACGTTTTTTTAATTAGTTAGATTAGTTTACATTTTTTCTAGATTAAAAAAAGTAGTTACAAATAATCTATTTAAAATTAATTAAAAAGAAATTATATGAAATGTAGGAGGAGTATAATTGTAAACTACTTTTCATATTAAAAATTAATTAAGATTTGAAGATAAAAAAAGACACAAATTTAAAGTCTAAAGATCGTTAGCCATGACCCTAATTAATTTCTAAACTCTAGTCATTTCACTAGTTGTCCCTAAGAGTCAAAGTATGATCTGTGAAAAATAAGAAGACTATTGGGCCTGTAAAAGCTTGAAAGGTACTGTGTTTCTAATGGGCCTGATCCAATCTAGCGCGGCGAAAATTCGTTCTCTTGGCCCATAGCTCAACCCTTTCAAAAAAAATATTGGAAAATAGTAAGAAATGGCTAGTTTTAAAAAAATAATTTAAAAAATAGATACTTGATGGGAGCATTTAAATGTAAATTTTAACACACCAAACGACATTGTAGCTTAATGGCCAACATGTCAAGTTTAAATTTAGTTTGATTTGATGTTCTTGGTCTCAAGTTCGAATCCTAGTAGGTACATTCAAAAAAATATATTTTAACACGGGCGTTGCACGTGATAATTTTTTAAATAATAAATTATATATATATATATATATATATATATATATATAAATTGTTTTAAATTTAAATCATCAAATAATAATTTCAATTTAATATTAAATTTTATAACCGTTTACGTTAAAAAGTAGTTAATATTTTATTTTGAGCTTAAAAATAATAGGTGTTATAAATTTTATCTCTGATTTTTAAAAATCGATGCTCTTTCGTAATATGATAATAAAAGACAAATAATAAAGTCAAAGTTTTTTTTTTTATTTGAAATAATAAAACCAAAGTCTCTAACTATATATTTATTCTATAAATTTTTAAAATTAAACTAAATTTATATAATCGAATAATTATAATATTTTGAGATGTTTTAAACCGAATTCAATATATTGATTTGATACATGATTCCTTGAAGATTCAATAAAGCATCAACTTATTAGAACTAGAATTTTAGCACGGCGTTGCACGTGATAATTTCTTAAATAATAAATTATATATATATATATATATAAATAAATAAATATAAAATTTTTCTTATATTTTTAGGCTAAATTTAAATCATCAAATAATAATTTCAATATATATTGAATTCTATAACCATTTTTTCATGTTAGTTAAATTTATTAAAATTCACATTTATTGTAAGGGACCGACCCGAATGGGGCACTAAATGGGCCCTTATCCCAATGCATGCATTCAAAGTAAAGGACATTTAAACAGACATGATTTCGGATTCCAATTAAAACAAAAACATTCAAAATAACCCCTTTAAAAACTAGGCAATTTCCCTGGAACCTGTCCCTGTTTCCAAGCACCTGTTCCAAGATA
Organism: Sicyos edulis; assembly: GCA_036507275.1. NCBI lineage: Eukaryota > Viridiplantae > Streptophyta > Magnoliopsida > Cucurbitales > Cucurbitaceae > Sicyos > Sicyos edulis. Next base: position 12,088,266 of record CM071850.1, read on the forward strand.
AATACATTTCCAAAGTTTACTCTGATCAGAGATTTACTAAAAGCCATTCAAAACCTGTTCAGATACGAAATGCTGGAATCCACAAAATATTTACAAACATCCTAGGGCTCCGTGCCCGACTACATGCATTCAGGGGAAAACAAAACACACGAGAGTCATAATACAAAAATAAGAGTTGGAAAGATCGGGCCCCATGATCACGCTCTCCTCCTTGGGCATCTGTCGCGCACCACGATTACACTCGTGGAAAACCACGGAATAAGGGTGAGTAACGAATTACTCGATAAGAATCCCCAACCGGAATACAATACGATATACATGGTCATCTCGATGAGCGTATGCAAGCTATGAATATAAACACGAGAATAGAGCACATATAGCTTAGCCCATACTTGGGCCTCGGATGCCAACTCGTGGTCTTAGTCCTAATAGTATCATCACACAGTCCAATACATAAGTCGCCCTATACGAGAAACAAGTCCCGGCCTCGGCACATCTCATCGACGAAAAGTACACCGGCTCAAGATACCGAGGAGCTCTCCGTCGGCGCCAGAATGAGCGTAAGCATGCACCGCGTGCTCTACGCGGACCATGGGGGTGCCGGGTCTAGAGGCAAGCCGCCCATGTCCATCCACCACGCCTAACTAATTCTTTGGATCGGTGTCACCGACATAGGGGTGTGAGACACGACACGTAAACTATGTCGGCTGAACCACCGCACCGAGGCTAAGGAAACGGGTCGTGGTAGGCTTACACCAGAAGCCGCCCTTACCTTAACAGTGGCAATCGGGGGCTACGGCGAACACGCCGAGGACGTGCCGATCGCCGGGACGCAGGCAATGCCAAGTCATCATCCCGATGGTTGGGGCATTTAACGATCGCCACCCTCACCCAAGATTGCGGGGCCTACCGCTCGGGTTAGCTAATCCCTCACGGGGTCCAGGGACGAATGACTTGCTCGACGTCCCCGCTCATGGATGCAAGGTACTTTATGCATCGAGCCCGATGATGCTATCTACCCGCAATTCTAACTCCGCCTAGCAAAAGCAAAACAATTCCATAAAATCCAATACGTGCTCAATAAGATTACAACGAGCCTAGCATGATACTACGAAGCAAGGAACAGATACGAGCATGATAGGAAGGAACAACCTAGCACGGATTAACATGAGAATTAAATCAGGAAAATCATGCTAATCGGGAATTCAGAATAGAATACCTAGCTACACATGTCAATAAACACAAACAAGCAATCAATCAGCAATCACATATAATATCGCAGGGTCCACACAACTCCGGTAAGAAATCCTTACCTTGGTCGGGGACGAATTCACGGAAACCTAGGCTGCGAACGAACCCGAACTAGCTACCGGGAACCTAACAAGCACAACACAATTACACACAATATCTAAATTAAATAAAATAAAAATAAAATAAAATAATTCGGCTCGGCTCTCACTCGGCTCGGCTCGGCTTGGCTTGGCGGCTCGGCTCGGCAGCAGGACACGCGACGCGGCGCTGGGGCGCGGCTTGGCGACACGGCTCGGCGACAGGCGCACGGACATGGCGCTGGGCGCACAAGCGCCGCGCGCGCAGAGTCGCGAGAGGCGGCGCAGCGCGCGCTGTCGCGGCGAGACTCGCGGCGCTGCAATGGCGCGCAGCAGAGCACGAAACAGGGGCGAAGGAGACAACCCAAAATCGAACGATCCACGGGATTCGACGAGCGATTCTTCGATGGAGAGCTTCCTACTCTAGCCGCACACAAACCACCCGAAAATCACTTCACCACGGCCGTGAAACGGCCCTAAGAAGGGGGCTCGGAGCGAAGAAGAGAAGAAGAAAGGAAGGAAAACTTACCTTCACCCGAAAAGGATCGACCTCGGAGTGGGAAGACAACCACGATCGATTCGGGCTGGAGAAGGCGAAATCGCGGAAATCGCGGTCGGTCGAAGGAGAAAGGAAGGAGAAATTGCGAGGAAGAAGAAGCTTCGGGCGAGCTCTGCTTTTATATGAAAATCCCACTGCGCACGGCATATATACCAAATCGCGCGCGTAGATTAATAAACACGCCCAGTGGCTCAGCTGGCAGCGCCCCTTGCCTAGCACGCGACACGTCCCTAGTTCGAATCTCACTCGACGTGCTATTTAATTCCTCATTTAATTTTACTCATTCCCAAGCCCAAATGCCTTCACCAAAAAGCCCGATCTTATTCAAATTGACTCTTAATTATTCCGGCAATTTTCAATTTCAAAACCGGCCCTGTCGGCCCGACCCAAAATTACCAAAATGCCCCTGGGCCTCCCGGGAAGACCGGGATGAAATTTCCGGGCCGTTACATTTATGTTAAAAAGCAGTTGATTATTTATTTTGAGCTTAAAAAATAATAGGTGTTATTATTTAAAAAAAACTTAATAAAATTTATTGAATTAAAATTTAATTTTATCTCTGATTTTTAAAAATCGATGCTCTTTAATTTTTTTCTCAATTTATCTATTAATAGACCAATTACTCCTGAATTATAACATTTATAAGAGTTATATCATTATTATAATTATAAATATAAATAAGTTAAATATATTTATTAGTATACATCTATGAATTTACCTTTAACCACAAATGATAATTTTATCGTTCTTCAAAAAAAAAAAATCTCACATCTCCAAGTCAACAATTAAGCAACAAAAGATCTCTACAAAAATTATCAACAAAAGAAAAGTTAGATGAAAGTTAAGGTAAATAATCCAACAAATATAAGATAACTAAATTTTTTATTTAAAAAAAAACCAAGAAAGTAATCCCAAACAAAAAGAAAGTTTCAAATGTGTTTGAAAAAAAAATATAGAGAGCTATATATATATATATAGTAGGAAATCATTGTTACCGACCTTTTGAAATTGAAGAATTCATGCACTAACCTCATATGATAATCTTATAATTCTTCAAACTTTTTTTCTAGATCTCCAAGTATTTTTTTGAAAGGCAACGATTATGCAAAAATAATCCCTAAAAAAATTATTGCACAAAAGAAAAATGAGATGAAAGTTAAGGCAAATAATCCAACATAACTCATTATAAAACAAAAAACAAAACAAAAAAAATAAAGAAAAATAAATCCAAGCAAACAGAAAGTGTTCTTGTAAACAAAATGCAGACAACTATTTATAGTATTGAAAAATTCAATCTATTATTTTAATTAGAATATAAAATGTCAAATAAAATCTATGAGATTTGGTAAAAATATCTTATTTTCTACGTGAAAATTTAAATGATATTGTAAATATCTTCATTTGATTGTTGAAATCTCTTGTATTTTAATTTAGTCATAAAATTTATGAGATTTGATAAAAATATCTTATCTTCTATGGATGAAAATCTAAATGATATTGTAAATGTCTTCTACGTTATTTGAATTTTTTTTTTATATTCCAATAAATGACATTTTTGTAATTGAGGGTATGACTTAAGGGGTAAAATCGTCTATGATTTTCCCCTTAAGCTACACTTTAATGTAGTATGATGTGATTGAATTTTATAACTTATTTTTTTCAAATTTATGGTCTTAAGCTTTTTCTCAATTTATCTATTTATAGATGAATTCACTCTAAAATCCTAAAGTTTGTCGCAATTACATTTTAAAAACTCTTTTTGATCTATTTTCGTCTCAAAAATTGATAACCACTATTATTCATCGATAGTCATCTTAAAAATTGATAAGCAAAATCAATTTTTTAAGTTATATTCTAATTCCTCCTCTAACAATTTATTTTAAGCCGCTTATATTCAAAATTATTAATATATTTATAAGTAATTATAAATTCGATAATTCTCAAAATTCATTGAAAGAAAGCCACACTTTAAGTATTGGAAAAAGGCAAAAAGATTTTTTTAAAAAACGCTAAAAGAAACAAAGAAATGTTAATATTAGAAAAAATACATGTTACCAATTAAATCAATAATTATTTAATTTGAGGAATTAATTCGTATTAATGGCATGATTTTTAAAGGTCGATTTACCAGGTGGGAGGATAGTAAAAAAATGTAGTTTATATCATTATTATAATTATAAATAAGCTAAATATATTTATTAGTATACATATATGAACTTACCTAAAAAATTCATGCACTTAACCTCAAATGATAATTTTATCATTCTTCAAATAAAAAAAAATTCACATCTCCAAGTCTTTTTTTGAAATGCAACAATTAAGCAACAAATAATTCCTACAAAAATTATTGCAATAAAAGAAAAGTTATATCAAAATTAAGGTAAATAATCCAACAAAAATAAGATAACTACAATTTTTTATTATAACAAAAAGAAACAAAGTAACCCCAAGCAAAGAAAAAGTTTCAAATGTGTTTGTAAAAAAAATATAGAATATTATATATATATATATATATATATATATATATATATATATATATAGAGTAGGAGATCATTGTTACCAAACTTTTGAAACTAAAGAATTCATGCACTTTAACCTCAAATGATAATTTTATCATTCTTCAAACTTTGTTTTCCACATTTACAAGTCTTTTTTTAAAAGACAACAATTATGCAAAAAAGATCCCTACAAAATTCTTGCAACAAACGAAAATTATATGAAAGTTAAGCTAAATAATCAACAAAAATAAGATAACTTATTATATAAAACAAAAAACAAAAAGAAACAAAGAAAGGTAAATCCAAACAAACAGAAAACGTGAAGTGTGCTGGTAAAAAAATGTAGATAAATATTTATAGGATTGGAAAATTCAATTTATTATTGTTGTTAAGAAATTTGAAGTTATGAAATTTAAGAAGATAATATCAATTGAATATAATTACGTGGATGTAAAAATAAATGAATATTTACACGAATTAAGATATAGTATTTGTACGTGTGAATATTTTATCGACGTTATTAGAATATAGTTGATTGTATTATTTTAATTAGAATATAAAATGTCAAATAAAATCTATGAGATATCGTAAAAATATCCTATCTTCTAACATATAAAGATAATGAAAATCTAAATGACATCGTAAATATCTTCTATGTTATTTACATTTTTTATATTCGAATAGATGTCATGTTTGTAATTTAGAGTATGACTTAAGGGTTAAAATCGTCTAAAAATGATTCTTTCATTAAGCCATATTTTAAGGATAGTATGATATGATGTCTAATATGAAAATGTGCGTAGAGAGAGAAATAATCATTTCCATGATATCTGCATTGATTTTTAACTTTCTTATTAGGTTAAAATACCATTTTGGTCCCTCGACTTTGGAGTTTGTTATATTTTGGTCCCTCGACTTTCAAATATCCAATTTTAGTCCCTCAACTTTGTTGTTTGTCCAATTTTGGTCCCTCAACTTTCAAATGTTCAATTTTGGTCTCTCAACTTTGCTATTTGTCCAATTTTGGTCCCTCGACTTTCAAATGTTTTCAAATTTGGTCCTTAGACTATAAAAAAAAGTTCAAAAATTGTCCTTTGGTCAAATGAATTTTTTATCACTCCTAAATTATTTTCTCTCTCTTTCATCTTCCATAATTTCTCTCTCTATAAATTTTACCTCTCTTCAATCCACCTCTCTTCCCCTATTTTCTTTTTTTTCTTCTTTATTTTCTTTCTTTTTCTTTTTTGTTCCATGGTAGACTATGAATTTTAGAAAACAAAAAGTGACAAATCAAAGTAGGAAAATTATTATTTAGAAAAATGATCTCATGTTAAATAATTTGATGAGATGGATTGAAAAGAGAATAAGAGAAAAAAAGAAGAGAAGAGGATTAGAGAGGTGGATTTAAGAGAGATAAAACTTTTAGAAAGAGAAATGATGAAAGATGGAAGAGAGAGAGAAAATAATTTAGGAGTGAGAAAAAAAATTATTTGACGAAAGGACCATTTTTTAACTTTTTTTATAGTCTAGGGACTAAATTTGAACATTTGAAAGTCGATGGACCAAAATTGGACAAATAGCAAAGTCAAGGGACCAAAATTGAACAAACTACAAAGTCAAGGGACTAAAAATAATCACAAATGACATTTTATATAGGATTCAAAACATTCATAATATCTTGGATATTTCTTTATTTGCTTCTGATTTCGTGTACCAAATTTGGAAGTTATTTGGAAAAAAAATTCGTTAAACAATAGGTTCACACCGTTTTCAATTTTTAACTTCACAAAAAACATCTTCTAGTCTTCTATTTTTGAACGAAAATATCGACCATTATTGTACGAAGCACTCAATTAGTGTGGTCATTCTTTCTACTATTTACTCACAGGAATAGTGTGTAGCGATCTCCAATGGAAGTCACTTCTATCACAATTGCATCCAATGACGTTTGAAATGAAATAGATATATTCAAATTACAAGATAGTGCAAATCGATATTGCAAATAGAACAACCTTAGGCCAACTTATATGTCGATTAAAACAGGTCAGTTATTGGATAGGCGTTCTAAAGTTGCTAACATATCACTTTACAAAGATGAAGCTAAAAAAGGTAAGGTTACAATCCTTAAAGAGGATCGTGATGTATAGTGAATGTACAATAGGTTCGCGAACGTAATCGGTGGTGTTATTAGGTGCTGGGTTTCAAAGAAAGTGATGGTGCCCAAAGTCCATCTTTGTTGTATGAATGAAGATGAGTATTTGTTTTGCTCAGAAAAATTAAAGATCTCTTCACATTTCCCATTTTTAAAAATGGGTATTAAAACTCCTCACAATGCGTTCGAAACGTACGATGATTGTACAATGGGATGCGAACGTAATATGTGGTGTTTATCTGACGTCGAGTTTCTACGGAATTTATGGTGCTCATAGTCAATCTATGGTGTATAAATGAGAGGATAAATGTATGTTTTGTTCAAGCAAATTAAAAATCTCTTCACCTATCCATCATGTTGTATAATGGGTTTGCAGATGTAATCGGTTGTATTTATTTGGCACTGGATTTCAACTAAAGTAATGGTGCTCGTAGTCAATCTTTGATGTGTAAATAAGGAGATGAGTATATGTTTTGTTCAAAAAACATTAAAGAGATTTTCCCCTTCCCATATTCAAAAATGGGTATTCATCACAAACCTCAAGCTTCATTAATGACACAAGATCAACTTGGAATCTAAAGCCCATCAGGTGGCCCTCCATCCTACTTTTTTTTAAGTACACGCATACCAAGTCATATTAACTTATAGGTTATGTACGAGTTATGCAGTCAGGTAGCGAAGAACTCTAAAAAAATTAGGCAAAGATCTTTAAATTAAAAAAAAAAAAATCTTCTTCCAACTTTTTTTATTTGATGTTTAAAACCATTAATCAAATATTTAGCTATGGACAAACATATTTGATCATTATTTAGTTTTTTTTTAATTATTATAGATTCTCAAGGATAGCTACAAAAAAAAAACAAAATTTTCGAATTAAGCAGATGAATTTAAATTTTCACAAATTTTTATTTCAAAATTTTGTTTACTCGATTTATTCATGATTTAATTACGGGGTTTCATTATGTTTGACGATATATTTTATCATCATTTAATTGGTTTTTGAATTTTTCTAAGTAGTTACAAAAATATATTTTAAAATGGAATAAAAAAAACTCAAATGAAACGTCGGTTACATCTGTCCATTATTTTTAATAAAAAAATTTAATTAAAATTTAAAAAAAAACATAAATATAAAGTCTAAATATATTTAATCATTTCCCTGATTAATTTCTAAATTCTAGTTATTTTCCTAGTTATCCCAAAAATATTTCTAAATTTTGGATATTTTAGAAGTGGCTATGGGAAATGGTAGGGAATGGCTACTTTGCAACAATATTTAAATGTATAGATAAAAAAGAAATATGCATAGAGAGAATTGTTGTCTCCCCAAACTGCCCCAAGTTTATCTATGATTTTTTTTCTTAAAAAAGATAAATAAATAACAACTAAATCGGTCATTTGCCTAAATTTAAGGGTAAACTAACCAACCTCCTATTTCGTTAAACTTGCAAAAATAATATATTCAACAATATTTTATTAGAGAAAAAACTCCCCGTAAGATATCCGAAGTTGGCTGCAAATCGTTCCAAGATCAATTATATATATATATATAACTAACCGTAAGGAAAATCTCTCAAGTTTTTGAAGAAAAAAAACTCAATCACGCGACCATTTGAAAAAAAAATCCAAAACAAAATGATCGTTGTTGTCATCCCCCATTCGTTCGACCAGCGAGATAATCGTTTCGCATTTTCCATTCATCATAGTCATCCCCCAATTCGCCATAGCCATCTCCCATATGCAAAAACTATTAAAAAAAAATCAAGGTAACAACGTTTTTTAGAGAATAATTTCAAATGGCAACAGTAACCAACGTATGCACCTTTACTCTAATATGATACCTATATAATAGGTGTCAATGGTAACTAACATATGAAATGTACAGAATATGATTCAACCAAAAACTAAGAAAAAAAAAAGCAAGGAAACAACGTTGATCACAAAATATATACAGAGGCAATAGTAACTAACATATACCTACATACTCTAATATGATATGTACAGAATAAATTTCATCAGTAACTAACATATAATATGTTTAGAATATGTGTCAATAATGCCTAACATATGCAAAAACTAAAAAAAAAACAAATCAAGGAAAAAAAATTCCCACAAAGTATAGATTCAATTATGTATACAGTATGTGCTAATAGTGTCTAACATATGCAAAAAAAAAATAATAATACAAATAATAATGAGGATTTTAGACGCTAATATCTTCAAACAATAGAGCCATTCGAGGGATTTGAAAGCTTAACGGAAAACATATTTGAAGCACCCAAAGAGATTTGGAAGCTTATACTATAAACGCTTATATCTTCAGGTCTGTGACATGACAACACTTTCTCTCGAGACTCCCAAGTCGAATGCGATCAGGGTCTTTTCTTTGGCTGTCAGATTTTCATTTGGAGCATTGGGTCTCGTCATCAATCGCTTGGGTCTAAACACAGGTGGTGTGTTTGGGGTTTGTTCAACAGAAAGTAAGAAGCCTAAAAAAATGTTCATCTTCTTCAAAAACTTGTATTAAAGGCCTCACAAAATCCAAGTTCAATAATGATTCATTTAACGCCCATTGAGTACTACTCCCAACTATCTTTTAATTTAAATTTAAGCACAATCACAATAATCAACGAGGGTGTGTATGATTGATTTATGGGAAGAAGATGTCTAGTTCATCTTCGAAAACATTAAGCACAAACTTTCCAAATTATGGAGAGTACTAAATTTCAATCTCTTGTTTCAAGATTTTATTTACTTTGACTTTATAATTATTTAATTACCAAGTATAATTATGTTTGTTTCAAGATTTTATTTCCTTGAATATGTGTCAATAATGCCTAACATATGCAAAAACTAAAAAAAAACAAATCAAGGAAATAAAATCCCCACAAAGTAAAGATTCAATTATGTATACAATATATGCTAATAGTGTCTAACATATGCAAAAAAATAATAATAATAATAATAATAATGAGGATTTTAGACGCTAACATCTTCAAACAATAGAGCCATTCGAGGGATTTGAAAGTTTACACCGAAAAAATATTTCGGAGCACCCAAAGGGATTAGGAAGCTTATACTAGAAACGCTTATATCTTTAGGTCTGTGACATGATAGCACTCTCTCAAGACTCTCAAGTCGAATGCGATCAGGGTCTTTTCTTTGGCTATTAGATTTTCATTGGGAGCATTGGGTCTCGTCATCAATCACTTGGGTCTAAACGCAGGTGGTGTGTTTGTGGTTTGTTCAACAGAAAGTAAGAATCCTAAAAAATGTTCATCTTCTTCAAGGCCTCACAAAACCCAAGTTCAATAATGATTCATGTGATGTCCATCGAGTACTACACTCCCAACTATCTTTTAATTTAAATTTAAGCACAATCACAATAATCAACGAGGGTGTGTATGATTGATTTATGGGAAGAAGATGTATAATTCATCTTCGAAAACATTAAGCACAAACTTTCCAAATTATGGAGAGTATTAAAATTTCAATCTCCTGTTTCAAGATTTTATTTACTTGACTTTATCATTATTTAATTACCAAGTTTAAAGTTTGTTTCAAGATTTTATTTCCTTGAATATGTGTCAATAATGCCTAACATATGCAAAAACTAAAAAAAAAAAAAAATCAAGGAAACAAAATCCCCACAAAGTAAAGATTCAATTATGTATACAATATGTGGTAATAGTGTCTAACATATGCAAATAATAATAATAATAATAATGAGAATTTTAGATGCTAAGATCTTCAAACAATAGAGCCATTCGAGGGATTTGAAAGCTTACAACGAAAAAATATTTCGGAGCACCCAAAGGGATTTTGAAGATTATACTAGAAACGCTTATATCTTCAGGTCTGTGACATGATAGCACTTTCTCTCAAGACTCTCAAGTCGAATGCGATCAGGGATTTTCTTTGGCTGTCAGATTTTCATTGGGAGCATTGGGCCTCATCATCAATTGCTTAGGTCTAAACGTAGGTGGTGTGTTTCTGGTTTGTTCAACAGAAAATAAGAAGCCTAAAAAAATGTTCATCTTCTTCAAAAACTTGTATTAAAGGCCTCACAAAACCCAAGTTCAATAATGATTCATGTGACAGCCCATCGAGTACTACTCCCAACTATCTTTTAATTTAAATATAAGCACAATCACAATAATCAACGAGGGTGTGTATGATTGATTTATGGGAAGAAGATGCATAGTTCATCTTCGAAAACATTAAGCACAAACTTTCCAAATTATGGAGAGTATTAAAATTTCAATCTCTTGTTTCAAGATTTTATTTACTTGACTTTATCATTATTTAATTACCACGTTTAATTTTGTTTGTTTCAAGATTTTATTTCCTTGAATATGTGTCAATAATGCCTAACATATGCAAAAACTAAAAAAAAACAAATCAAGGAAACAAAATTCCCACAAAGTATAGATTCAATTATGTATACAGTATGTGCTAATAGTGTCTAACATATGCAAAAAAAAAAAAAAATAATACAAATAATAATGAGGATTTTAGACGCTAACATCTTCAAACAATAGGGTCATTCGAGGGATTTGAAAGCTTAACGGAAAACATATTCGAAGCACCCAAAGGGATTTGGAAGCTTATACTAGAAACGCTTATATCTTCAGGTCTGTGATCACATGACAACACTTTCTCTCGAGACTCCCAAGTCGAATGCGATCAGGGTCTTTTCTTTGGCTGTCAGATTTTCATTTGGAGCATTGGGTCTCGTCATCAATCGCTTGGGTCTAAACACAGGTGGTGTGTTTGGGGTTTGTTCAACAGAAAGTAAGAAGCCTAAAAAAATGTTCATCTTCTTCAAAAACTTGTATTAAAGGCCTCACAAAATCCAAGTTCAATAATGATTCATCTAACGCCCATTGAGTACTACTCCCAACTATCTTTTAATTTAAATTTAAGCACAATCACAATAATCAACGAGGGTGTGTATGATTGATTTATGGGAAGAAGATGTACAATTCATTTTCGAAAACATTAAGCACAAACTTTCCAAATTATGGAGAGTATTAAAATTTCAATCTCTTGTTTCAAGACTTTATTTACTTAGACTTTATCATTATTTAATTACCAAGTTTAATTATGTTTGATTAACCGTACCAATCCTACATAGAGGGCACCGTGGAGTTGAAATTGATTAGCACCAGACAAGATAACCAACCCCACCACTGACCCCCGGTAGTAAAAGAATAATTTTTAAAGTTTCTAAAGGGTCAATTAATCATACTCTTAAACAAGATTGTACTATTTTTTTTATCTAAAAGTTATGTCTACTAATTATCAATCGATTTAGTTTTCTAATTACAAATATTTAAATTACAACAAAAAACTCGATTATTTAAATAAATTCAAGTTGAAAATTGATCCTAAAAAAAAATTATCTTTGAACTTTGAATATTTAAACAAACCTTTACTTCAAAATATTGATTTATATTTCAAAATTAATCCTAGCAACAATTTAGGCCGATTTGATAACTATTTTTTTATATATAAATTTAAGCCTGCAACATCAACTTCATCTATTGAGTTTTCTTATTTTTGTATGTACACTTTATCTTTGTTTTTAAAAACAAGATAAAAATGTGACAACTAAAAATTAGCTTCCAAAAGTTTATTATGATTAGGATTTGCCTAATCTCTCATGAAAATATGAAACTATTTATAGAGAATTGGAGTAAAAAAAGCTTAAATTTCAAAAACGAAAAACAATACATCAAATAGGTATCAAATTGTTGGAATTGAACCTTAGTTTTTTTAGTTTAATTTTTTTTTTAAATTATCTTTTAAAAGTGATGAATGATGATTATGATTAAATATTTTCAATTTTGAAATTTGTTTGGTGACATTTCAAAGGTTAATAATATATTTATTTCATTAGTTTTCATGAAAAAAAAACAATGTTTTAATAAAAGTAATATTTTAAAAAAGATTTTAAAATATTAAGAGCACTATTCTAATATAAGTGTAATATTTTTAATATAAAAATTATTGACTACGATAATTTTAATGATTTTCTAAAGTCAAGAGTGTTTGCTTTATTTTATTTAAGTTTAAGGGCATTTTTGCCACTTTTTAAAAGTTTAGGTGTATTTTTTAAACAAAATTTTAACGGTTTTCATCCAAATTTAACGGCAATGGTATTTTTAAAACTTTTGTTAAAGTTCAAGGGCAATTTTAAAACTTTTCAAAGTTTGGGGGATTAATTTTTTACACAAACCCTATAGTTTAAGGGTATTTTCTATAGTTTTGCCTAATTTGTTTTAGAATTTTTCTAGTTTCACAAAGGTAATTATAAATATCTATTTTAAAATGAATTAAAAAAAACTCAGATTAAATATAGGAGGGGGTATAATTGTCCATCATAAAAATTTAATTAAAATGTGAGAAAAAAAGACATAAATTTCAAAAATAAATATATTTAGCCATTTACCTAATTAGTTTCTAAATGGTAGAATTTTCCTAATTAAAGTTTTATTTTATATTTTGAAATTCAATCCAAATCTATATTCAAATTTTTTTAATGGTTGAAGTGTAGTTTTTTTTTGTTGGTTTATCCACTATATATTTTGTGGGTTTATCGTGGAATTTTTTTTCCATTTACTTTTTTTTAAAATATTTTTTTAGTAGTTCTATAATATATTTTAGAATTGTTTTTTTAAGTATAAATTGGAGGAAGGAGACTACAAATTTTACACAAAGGGTACTATTACTCTTGAATAAATTCTCGAGATCGAACATGCAATCGTAGTGTTAAGTTAGATTACCACCAAATATTGAAACCTATGTGTCATTGACCAAGTGGAAGGGTTTTTCTCTTCCTACATAAGACGTAAAGTAGTATATGAAATGAAAATGCTAAGTTAAAATAAGACAGTAAAGCCAAAAACAAAAGATATTAATTGCAGGAAGTACATGTGATTGAAAGCGAAAGATAATTACTTTTCAACTAATTTCATAATTTTTCTTGTAAATATGATCCTTAGGTCTTGAAGGTAGGATGGATTTTGTACTTGCGCATTTGGAGATTATAGTTTGGTGGAGAAAAGGTTGGGGTTGACTCGGTTCCTTGTTTGATTTTGGAAGAAAAAATTGTGAACCAATTTAACTCAATTTGATGGGTTCGATTATCAATTTATTTATGGGCTTAGTTGATTCTTGGATTGACCAAAAATCAATTTGAATCGATCCGAACTAACCTAAATTTATGAGAAATAGTAAAGAATGTCTACTTTTCAAAAAATACTCCATGTTATATGTGATGGGTTGTGATTCCGGTGCTAATATAATGTACAGTAATTAATTCAAAGTCAACTTATGCTAAGTGTAACTCGGAATCACTTATGCGCAAGTATACGTGGTCGGGAATTGCAGCAAGGAATCAATATATAAATTTATCGATCCCATAGGGAATTTGAAACACAATGATATGATTAAGGGTCAAAATGTAAATAACAAGGATGAGTTTTAAGAGGGTTGATGTTGATGAAGTATCAAATAAATAAAGTGTTAGTGTTGATGCTAATGCTGACTCTAATGCAAAACTAAAGCTGCTTAATTTAATTAGAAATTTCAAACTAGCATAGATGTGTTGCTTGGTAATATAGAAATCGTGCTACCCATCCGAATAAATGCTTCTACATTCATGGATGCGGAACTCAACTTTCGCTGCAATTTCACATGAATAGGCTCAGGGCTTTGCACATGCTAGCGAGGTTAAACTTTAACTCCCTTTTAATGGTACAAAGAACTTTATGCCATACTAAACGTAACTTGTTGGGTCTTCCACCAGGTTCCTCTTCTTTGGGTAACGAGCTTACGCATACTTAACTTAATTACAACATTATAAAATCAATCACCCACAATTATGCTTATCTCAAATCCAAGTTAAATACACTTCTTAAGTTTATATAAATGAGTAATGCAGGAAGAGTCGTAGTAAAGATTAATTCAAAGCAAGCTAAGTTGTCATGAGAAAATTAGTACATACTAGACTAAACTTCAAGTCCCCTTCTGGAGTACTTGACTGCAACCTACCGGTACAATGCATGTAGGTTAACTTTGAAGCACAAGTCTTGTGTGTGCAGCTAGTGAGATGGTTATTCCTAACTCCCTTCGAAAAAATACTTAAGCCTAAGCATTACCAAGTGATTACAGTGAGGTTAAGTGATAAGTAAAAAATAGAGCGTATTTTAGACTGTCTTAGTCTGCTTTATTTTAGAAATAGAAGAGAGAAAACAAGCATTCACAGAAGAAATCATCATGCATTCATAAAGTAGAACCGGAAGTATGGATCAGCGTTTTAGCGCAAATTATAGTTAAATCGTGCCTAATCAATGTTTTTAGCAGGATTATCCGTAGCACCGCGGGAAATGACAACAATGCGAATGGTGACCAGATAGCGCGTAGAGTCGCGAAACTCAAAAAAGGAAAACATATTCGAAAAATGGCACGTCAACAAGGAAATAATCGAAGAATCAATCATGCAATTAAGACGACATCAATAAAATAAATCCCGACGAAAATCATGGAGTCCCGCATTTATGAAGATTTGCACAGCTCACCTCGACTTGTTGTCCAAGGAATTCAATTCTATAAATACCAAGGCAATAAGCTGAAATCAATGAACTGGTCGGTTGGCGATGAGCCGATCGTCAAAGCTCGAGAAGCAATTGGTGATGCGTGGAAACTAATGACAAGGGGACTACTCATACTCAGCCGTGCCAATTCCATTTACTATTTTTATTAGAAGTAGTTTATAGACTTTGAACATTTCGTATTAGTAATAAAATTGTCTGGTTTAAACTTCTATATTATGTTTATTGATATGGATGTATTATAGGAGTGCATCTTAGTTTTTTATGATTAGAATGTGTTAAGAACATAGGTTACAGAATGTTACACTGCTACGTATTTAATTTTATATATATGTGTCGATGAGCTACCCACACATGTACCTTGGCTAATAGGAAGAGGAACAACATGTTGACCCTGTATGCTACTTTAGGTTGAGTGGACGTCTGTTCAGTATTTAGGGTGTTAGGGTGTAACGGCCCGGAATTTCATCCCGGTCTTCTCGGTTTGCCCCAAGGGCATTTTGGTAATTTGGTCGGGCCAACAGGGCCGGATATGTCTTTTCCAATTGCCAAAAAAATTATGAGATGATTTAAATGGGATTGGGTAGCTTAGTGAAGGTATTTGGGCTTGGTAAAATGTAAAATTAAATAGGGAATTAAATAACGCATCGGGCAAGATTCGAACCAGGGGTGCTTGGGAAGCTAGTTGGGTGGCCTTGCCACTTAAGCCATCGAGCGCTCTTGTTAATTTACGCGCGCCATCTTATTCTTAAGCTTGTTTTGAAATGAGTTGGTTTAAAGGCTGAGCTCGCCCGAGCCTTCTTCCCCATTTCTTCTTCTTCCTTCGCGATTTTTCTCTCGACCGACTACGATTCTTCTTCGCGATTTCTCCCTCGCCAGCTCCAATTCGACCGAGTTCCTCTCCATTTCGAAGTCAATTTCCATCCCCGAGCAGCCGGTAAATGTTCTTTTTCTTCTTCTCCTTCAAATCCGTTTCCCCTATTTTCGTTGTTGCCATGGCCGGCCGAGAAGAAGTGATCTGCTTGTGGATTTTGTGCAGCTAGTGTAGGGGAATTCAACCAGCAACAAATCGTTCACCAAATCGTTCGCCAAATCGCTCGCCAATTCGCCAAATTCGCCAGCCAATTCGCTCGTCCGTGTTCGCCGGCTTCGTTCGCGCAGAAGTAGGGTCCTCCGTGCCACACCGTCGAGCCACGCAGCGCACCGAATCGCGCCAGCCCGCGCGTCCTCGCCCCAGCGCCTTGTCGCGTGCCTTGCTCGCAGAGCCGTGTCGCCAAGCCGCGCCCCAGCGCCGTATCGCGTGTCCTGCTGCCGAGCTGAGCCGCCAAGCCGAGCCGAGCCGAGCCGAGTGAGAGCCGAGCCGAGCCTAATTATTTTATTTAATTTAATTTAGATATTGTGTGTAATTGTGTTGTGCTTGTTAGGTTCTCGGTAGCTAGTTCGAGATCGTTCGCAGCTTAGGTTTTTGTGTAATCGCCTCCCCGACCAAGGTAAGGATTTCTTACCGGAGTTGTGTGGACCATGCGATATATTATGTGACTGCTGATTGATTGCTTGTTTGTGTTTATTGACATGTGTAGCTAAGTGCTTTATTCTGAATTCTCGACTGGCATGAATTTCTACGTTGTTTCTCATGTGAGTCCATGCTAGGTTGTTCCTTCTGGCATGCTCGTATCTGTTCTTGCTTCGTAGTATAATGCTAGGTTCGTTGTATTCTTATTGAGCACGTATTGGAATATATTGGATTGTTTGCTGATTGCTATGACAGGTTAGAGTGCAGGTAGATAGCATCATCCGGGTCGGGTGCATAATGAACCTTGCATCCCCGACAGGGACGTACGAGATGGAGCTCCGTCCCTGATCCCGTTAGGGAATAGCTAACCCTAGCGGCTGGCCCTGCAATCTTGGGTGAGGGTGGCAGACTGTTAAATGCCCCAACGGTCGGGATGATGACTTGGCATTGCCCGTCCCCGACAGTCGACACTTCCTCAGCGTGTTCGGCCGTAGCCCTTGATTGCCACCTGTTAAGGTAAGGACGGCTTCCTGGTGTAAGCCTACCACGACCCGTTCCTTAGCCCCAGGTGCGGTGGAGCAGGCTGACATAGTTCACGTGTCCAGGTCTCACACCCCTATGTCAGTGACACCGATCCAAAGATTTAGTTAGGCGTGGTGGCTGGACATGGGCAGCTTGCCACTAGACCCGGCACCCCCCATAGTCTGCAGTAGCACGCGGTGAATGCTTACGCTCATTACAACGCCGACCGGAGAGCTCCTCGGGATCTTGAGCTAGTGTACCTTTCATTCGACAGTAGACAGGCTGAGGCCGGGACTTGTTTCTCGTATAGGGAGTATTGTGTGATGGATTGTGTGGAGGATTATTCCGGACTAAGACCCTGAGTTGGCATCTGAGGTCCAAGTATGGACTCAAGCTATGTGCTCTATTCTGTGTTTATACTCATAGCTTGCATACACTCATCTAGATGACCATGTATATCGTATTGTACCCCGGTTGGGGATTCTTACTGAGTAATTCGTTACTCATCCTTATTATTGTGGTTTTTCCACAGGTAACCGAGATGCGAGACAGGATGGCTGAAGGAGGAGCTGTGATCATGGGGGCCCGGTCATCAAACTCTGATTTTGTGTTATGACTCTCTATGTTTTATTTTCCCCTGAATGCATGTGGCACGACAGAGCCTAGGATGTTTTCTAAATGTTTTGTGGATTCCAGCATTGTTGTATCTAAACAGGTTTTGAATGATTTTAATAAATCTCTGGTCAGAGTAAACTTTGGAAATGTATTTATCTTGGAACAGGTGCTTGGAAACAGGGACAGGTTTCAGGAAAATTGTCCGGGATTTGAACTAAATGTTTGAATGTTTTGTTTTTAATTGGAATCTTAAATCATGTTTGTATAATGTCATTTACTTTGTATGCATGCATTGGGGTAAGGGCCCATTTAGAGCCCCATTCGGGTCGGGTCCTTACAGTTAGTATCAGAGCTCAGAGTCATAGATTCTGTAGATTGACCTTTTGTTGTAGGTCGTTTTCCCATGATCACCAGCACTTCGACAGTCATCAGGTACGCCTAAGTTTACTATTTGTTGTAGAAAAGGGTTAAGAATTTACAATACCTTTCATCTAGTGTATGCCTCGTGTAGTGTTGTGGAGCGGAGACGAGCAGGTTCTGACTCGTTGTTGGTTTGGGTTTAGAGCGCCATCATGCCAACTTCCCGCAGTGTGTGATGTATGTTGTGGCTTGTTGAGGTATCCAGATAGATTCGGATGCCCCTGGGACATCGTTCCAGAGGAAGGCAGAGGTTAGACTCCCGTAGGCCACTTATGGCTCAGTTGTTGGTTTTCCCCTAGTGAGAGGGTGGAGGTGCTTTGCTTGGGAGTACTACTCCAAGAGAGGAGTTAGCTATGGTTGTGCTTATGTGGATGCTTGTGGAGCAGGTCCCCGTGTGGACTAGCCTGGGTAGCTCGAGTGTTGATCTTGAGCCTTAGCAGATTGTTTGATTGCCCAGAGAGTGGCTGCAGAGTTGGTAGCCTTCGAGGAGGTTGATGAGGCATCTTTGTGCTCCTGTAAAGTGTTGTTGTTGTAGCCAGTAAGCCGGAACCCTGTGGTTAAGGGTGCAACAAGCGGTGTTCCCTTCGGACCGAATCTGTTGGTGGTTTCCTCAGTTGTTTGGTAGAGTTGAACACTCTTCTTTTGGTGAGCCCCTAGAGTAGGGCTAGCTGCTGCATGTTGAGAGAGCCGGCCAGAGTTTGGTTGAGCATCATGTGGAGATGCAAGAGTAGGTTGTGAGCCTTCAGTTTGATGAGATGCCTTAGGCATGGTTGTTGGAGTTGAGCCCTTGTATGCCTAGCCAGAGTTCGTGTCACTTGAGGTTGTGACCTTGTTGGCCCCGTTTGTAGTAAGATGTGGATTTGGTAGTAGTGGCACTTGAGGTGCATTGGTTGGTGTGCCGCTTTGGCACTAAGTCTAGTTCAGGCCTGAGTTTGGCATGGGCATAGCAGATGGTTCTATGCCGTCCGGAGTTCAGCGCACTCATTTAGCCTTGGATCCGTTCATGGCAGTTGCACCTATTTGGGTCGTGCAAGAGGGCTAGTTCAGTGGTAGTCGAAGGACTACAAGCGAAAGGTTGTTCGAGAGGAGCCGGAGCCTCTTCCCAGTGTTACTGGAGGTTGAGTAAGTCAGCAGGTTGTCGGTTGGTAAGTGTTGGTGCGCGTGAGCCTCGCGCTAGTGTCAAGGCCAAGAGATCTTTGAGGTTGGTAGTGCGGTCAACTACCTTTGAATGCCTAAATCTGAGGAGAGTTGAGCATCGTAGATGCGAGTTTGGTCCAGCAGAGAGACCATGAGTTGGATGCCTATGGGGCGAGTTGGATGCCTATGAGGCGAGATGATTTAATGCCTTGTGAGAGGTTTCGGATGCCTTATGGGTAAGCACCCTTGGTAGAGGCTTGGTATAAAGTAAGTTCGGTTGGGCATGGTTATGCTTTGGTAGTGCAAGGTTGCCACAGCTTCGAGTATCGCGTGGAGATGGAACTTTGGGTGTTCCTTTGATTGATTGTATCTCTGCCAGGAGCTAGTGTTGTTGTTTGGGAAAAGCACTTGTTAGTCTTGGATCTCTAAATGAAGGTTGGGAGTTGTGCACACAAGTGTGTTTTGTGTGGTTCGTTCTGTGGCGAGAGTTTCAGATCCATGTAGGGTTTGCTTTGGGGATCCGTGCTCGCTTTCTTGGAAAAGTTGGACTCCAGGTGGATGTTGTAAGGCTTTAGTGAGGTGGTAAGGATACCATGCTCGTGGTATCAGGTTGTTGCTTAGGTAAGATTTGTTAAGTTGGACCTGTGCTTGGTTGGCGGATCTTCTTGTTGATCGTCATGGCTGAGAGAGTTGTTCGGATCCTTCCTTGGGTAGAAGTTATGTTGTGGTTGATGTCTGAGTAGGAGGATGACGCATTCTGTAGCGTTTCGGGTCCTCTTGGTTCCCAAGGAGTTGGAGTTGGCCAGCATGGTTATGATGCTGGAAAATGGAGTTGTTGTTTGTTCAGGCAGTTGGCTGTTAGTCCGTTAGTTGGCAGTGGGTGTCAAGGGTTGTCGGAGAACCCTAGGTTGTGGAAAGCCTCTCTAGAGATCAGTCAGGCCCAGGTAGTGAGTTTCAGTTGGCAAGCTGAAGCCGTGTAGTTTGTAGCCTCGGGTGAGTTGCTGACAGTCTTAGCCGCCTAGCAAGCTAGTGGTTGTTTGGAGTAGAGTTCGGATTGGTTCTGGTGTGGTGGCAAGTTGATGCTTGGTGTTGACCAAGGTTTGGATTGGAATTGGTAGGAGTTAGTTTTGCTCGTGGGGCGAATGGTTCGTGTCCTGTTGGTTGTCTTCCTGTTTCCAGCAAGTTGAGAGTTGCCCCGTTGGCATTCGGAGGTTCAGTCCGTGGTGGACCCCTGTTGCTACCCCGTGAGATTTAGATGTTGTTGCTTTAGTGGAGCAAGACAGTGAGTGTATGTGGAGCTCTTTGTCCTTCGGTTGTCTGCTTGTAGGAGCCGTTTCTTTCTGGGTTTGGCAGTTTGCTACCGTCGGTTCGTTAAGGACTTTTCCGCCATAGCCTCGCCCCTCACTCGTCTGACGAGGAAGGGTGTCGAGTTTGTTTGGGACAGTAGGTGTGATGAGAGCTTTGCCGTGCTCAAGCGCGGCTTGACTTCAAACCGGTGTTGGCGATCCGGAGGGGACAGTGGTTTCGTGGTCTCATGATGATGCTTCCAAGTTCGGGTTAGGTTGTGTGTTGATGCAACACGGAAGGTCATTGTTTATGCTTCCCGCCACCAAGCCATATATGAGCGTAACTACCCGACTCATGATATGGAGTTGGCGTGCAGGGTGTTCGTGATCAAGATTTGGAGGCATTACCTGTATGGTGAGCGGATTCAGATGTTTATCGATCACCACAAACCTCAAGTATCTGCTTACTCGTAAGGAGTTGAATATGAGGCGCAGGAGATGGTTAGAGTTAGTAAAAGATTATGATCATGAGATTTTGTACCATCCGGGTAAAGCCAATGTTGTAGCTGATGCTTTGAGTAGGAAGACGTCGCACTCCGTGGTGTTGTTGAGTTCCCAGCCCAGATTGCGGAGAGAGTTCGAGCGGGCTGAGGTTGCAGTGTTGTTGGGTGAGGTTGCTGCCAGAGTAGCTCACGGATGCAGTTCACCATCGATTAGGCAGCGAGTTATCGATAGCCAGCTGAGTGACCCCGCCCTTAAGAGATTGTTTGACAGAGTTAGTGTTGACGGAGATTTTGACTTCGTTTATTCACGAGCATGGGGGGCTGACTTACGAGAGGTTGTTGTGCGTTCCGGATGTGGCATGATTGCGCAGCGAGTTGCTCTCTGAGGCCCACAGCTTCTCCGCTTGCTTGGCATCCCGGGGTACCAAGATGTATCGTGACCTTAGCGAGACATTCGGTGGATGGGTATGAAAAGAGATGTTGCGGAGTTTGTCGGTCTTGTGTCTCACTTGTCGCCAAGTGAAGGCACCGAGGCGGCAGACCACCGGTTTGTTGCAAACACCACGAGTGTGCCTCGATGGAAATGGGAAGAGATCTCCATGGACTTTATTTCGGTTTTCCGAGGACTCAGGAAGTTTTCTCGATCCGGGTGATAGTCGATCGATTGACTAAGAGCGCACACTTCATTCCCGTAGAGACACTTATACCGTGGAACAAAGGCGCAGCTTGTTTTTGGAGCGGATCATTCGTTATCATGGTGTGCCTGTGAGGATTGTGTCCGACCGTGATTCGAGGTTCACTTCTCATTTCTCGAGAGCGCCCGTAAAGGTTTAGGCAACCGAGTGTAGTTTCAAAGATGACTTTTCACCCTCGGTCGATGGGCCAGATCGAGAGAGTGAACCGCATTCTCGAGGACATGTTGAGGGCTTGTGTGTTGGATTTCCGGCGCTTGGGACCAGATATATGTATCTGATGGAGTTTGCCTATAACAACGATTATCGATCGACAATTGATGGCTCTCTATTCAAGCTTTGTATGGTAATCGCGCCGATCTTCTTCTCGTGTTTCGGGAAGAGGTTGGTGATAGACGTGTTTTGGGTCCCGAGTTACTCTGATTGACTAATGGTGCCGTCGTAAGATTAGAGCTCGCATGTTGATGCTCGAGCAGCGGCGAGAAAAGTTACACCGATGTGCGCGTCGAGACTTGGAATTTGAGGTTGGAAAGATGTGTTCCTAAAGGTTGCACCGATGCGAGGTGTTTTGAGGTTTGCAAGCGTGGAAAGCCGAGTCCCCGTTTTGTTGGTCCGTTTGAGATTCTGGAGAGGATTGGCAAGGTTGCTTATCGGTTAGCCCTGTCTCCGTCATTGTCAGTGGTACACGGTGTTTTTCATGTTTCGATGTTGAGGCAGTACGTGTCGGACCCGTCACACATCGTTGACTTTGAGCCTTTGCAGCTGAATGAGGATTTGAGCTTCGAGGAGAAGCCAGTGGGGATTCTTGCCTTTGAGACAAAGACGTTGCGTAACCGTGAGATCCGTTTGGTAATGGTTCAGTGGAGGAGTCAGAGTTCAGAAGAAGCCACTTGGGAACAGGAAGATGAGATGAGATTGCATTATCCCGAGTTTTTCCAGTCTTAAGGGACTTTCGAGGACGAAAGTCATAAAAAGGAGGGAAAATCGTAACGGCCCGGAATTTCATCCCGGTCTTCCTGGTTTGCCCCAGGGGCATTTTGGTAATTTGGTCGGGCCGACAGGGCCGGATATGTCTTTTCCAATTGCCAAAAAAATTATGAGATGATTTAAATGGGATTGGGTAGCTTGGTGAAGGTATTTGGGCTTGGTAAAAGGTAAAATTAAATAAGAAATTAAATAGCGCATCGGGCGGGATTCAAACCAGGGGTGCTTGGGAAACTAGTTGGGTGGCCTTGCCACTTGAGCCATCGAGCGCTCTTGTTAATTTACGCTCGCCATCTTATTCTTAAGCTTGTTTTGAAATGAGTTGGTTTAAAGGCTGAGCTCGCCCGAGCCTTCTTCCCCATTTCTTCTTCTTCCTTCGCGATTTTTCTCTCGACCGACTGCGATTCTTCTTCGAGATTTCTCCCTCGCCAGCTCCAATTCGACCGAGTTCCTCTCCATTTCGAAGTCGATTTCCATCCCCGAGCAGCCGGTAAGTGTTCTTCTTCTTCTTCTCCTTCAAATCCGTTTACCCTGTTTTTGTTGTTGCCATGGCCGGCCTAGAAGAAGTGATCTGCTTGTGGATTTTGTGCAGCTAGTGTAGGGGAATTCAACCAGCAACAAATCGTTCGCCAAATCGTTCGCCAAATCGCTCGCCAATTCGCTCGCTCGTGTTCGTCGGCTTCGTTTGCGAAGAAGCAGGGTCCTCCGTGCCACACCGCCGAGCCACGCCGCGCACTGAATCGCGCCAGCCAGCGCGTCCTCGCCCCAGGGCCGTGTCGCATGCCTTGCTCGCCGAGCCGTGTCGCCAAGCCGCGCCCTAGCGCCGTGTCGCGTGTCCTGCTGCCGAGCTGAGCAGCCAAGCCGAGCCGAGCCGAGCCGAGCCGAGTGAGAGCCGAGCCGAGCCTAATTATTTTATTTTATTTAATTTAGATATTGTGTTGTGCTTGTTAGGTTCCCGGTAGCTAGTTCGAGATCGTTCGCAGCTTAGGTTTTCGTGTAATCGCCTCCCCGACCAAGTTAAGGATTTCTTACCGAAGTTGTGTGGACCCTACGATATATTATGTGATTGCTGATTGATTGCTTGTTTGAGTTTATTGACATGTATAGCTAAATGCTCTATTCTGAATTCCCGACTGGCATGAATTTCTACGTTGTTTCTCATGTTAGTCCATGCTAGGTTGTTCCTTCTAGCATGCTCATATCTGTTCTTGCTTCGTAGTATCATGCTAGGTTCGTTGTATTCTTATTGAGCACGTATTGGAATATATTGGATTGTTTGCTGATTGCTATGACAGGTTAGAGTGCAGGTAGATAACATCATCCGAGTCGGGTGCATAACGAACCTTGCATCCCCGATAGGGACGTACGAGATGGAGCTCCGTCCCTGATCCCGTTAGGGAATAGCTAACCCTAGCGGCTGGCCCTGCAATCTTGGGTGAGGGTGGCAGACTGTTAAATGCCCCAACGGTCGGGATGATGACTTGGCATTGCCTCGTCCCCGGCGCACGGCACGCCCCGAAAGCGTGTTCTCGCCGTAGCCCTTCATTGCCACTGTTAAGGTAAGGACGGCTTCTGGTGTAAGCCTACCACGACCGTTCTCTTAGCCCCAAAGTGCGGTGGCAGCGGTGACATAGTTCACGTGTCCGTGTCTCACACCCCTATGTCGGTGACACCGATCCGTAGATTTAGTTAGGCATGGTGGTGGACATGGGCAGCTTGCCACTAGACCCGCACTTCCATAGTTCGCAATAGCACGCGGTGCATGCTTACGCTCATTACAAATGCCGACCGAGAGCTCCTCGGGATCTTGAGCTAGTGTACCTTTCATTCGACAAAGAGACAGCCGAGGCCGGACTTGTTTCTCGATAGGAGTATTGTGTGATGGATTGTGTGGAGGATTATTCCAGACTAAGACCCTGAGTTGGCATCCGAGGTCCAAGTATGGACTCAAGCTATGTGCTCTATTCTGTGTTTATACTCATAGCTTGCATACACTCATCTAGATGACCATGTATATCGTATTGTACCCCGGTTGGGGATTCTTACTGAGTAATTCGTTACTCACCCTTATTATTGTGGATTTTCCACAGGTAACCGAGATGCGAGACAGGATGGCTGAAGGAGGAGCTGTGATCATGGGGTCCCCGTCATCAAACTCTGATTTTGTGTTATGACTCTTTATGTTTTATTTTCCCCTGAATGCATGTAGCCGGGCACGGAGCCCTAGGATGTTTTCTAAATGTTTTGTGGATTCCAGCATTGTTGTATCTGGACTGGTTTTGAATGATTTTAATAAATCTCTGATCAGAGTAAACTTTGGAAATGTATTTATCTTGGAACAGGTGCTTGGAAACAAGGACAGGTTTCAGGAAAATTGTCCGGGATTTGAACTGAATGTTTGAATGTTTTGTTTTTAATTGGAATCTGAAATCATGTTTGTATAATGTCCTTTACTTTGTATGCATGCATTGGGGTAAGGGCCCATTTAGAGCCCCATTCGGGTCGGGTCCTTACATAGGGATAACCTCATTAATGCTTATGTTGCCTTGCGCTAAGTATGGAGTTCGCAGTGGAAGCTGGTTAGACCATAAATCATTAGTTACGAAAGTAATCATTCTTAAGGAAGTAAGACACTCTTTGGCTAGTCCGGGCGCTTAGCATCTTCTAGGATTAATTAGTTAGCACTACTCATTGCATTGCATGCATTAGCATTTCATTTATGCATTTCATTTTTACAAAACAAAAACCATTCAACTCAAACAACATATACTTATTTATCTTCTACATGACTCTGATTTAAACGGTATTAGCTCTAGACATCAATTCTTGCGGGATCGATAAATTTATATACTTATTACTTGCTGCAATTCTCGACCACGTATACTTCCGCGTAAGTGATTCCGAGTGTACTTATCATAAGTCTCCTTAGAATTGATTACTATTCAGTATATAAGCATTGAAATCGCAGCCCATCAAGTTTTTGGTGCCTTAGCCGAGGATTCATTATTTAGAGTTACTATTTTTAGGAAAGAGTAGTTATTATTGTCTAAAGGTTGAATCCTTGAATTTCAGGAAACTCAAAGTTCAAACTAATTCAATCAGCAGGAAAACAGAGTTCCAAAATGTTGTGCAAAATCCAGATTCAGATCTAATCCAAGAACAAATGCACAATATAGAGATTCAAACAAATAGAAAAGAGAAGGATGGAGAAGAGACAACACCAGATCTATAGTGGTTCGGGAACGTCCCTACTCCACTGTTATGAACCGATTGAGCTTGATCGATCCACCATCATAATGCCATTGAATCAATGTACAAGGGCTCTCTATAAGTCTAGGGTTTAGTTCTCACTCTCAAATGAACAAAAAACCCCAAATGAAGCTTATATATGTGCTCCTACACATCTCTCATGATTAGACTAATCTAACCCTCTAATTAACCCAAGTTACACTTAACTCATCTAGGGCTAATTAATGATGTGTATTTTACCTATTACAAAATACCCTCTTGAAGTACATATCATAACAAACATGGCGAACATAATTGATCTCGAGATCATCAGAAACTCCAGACACACCTGGATCAGAAACATGTTCAAACTGAACAATCAAAACAGAATAGCCAGACTCACCTGGTTCAGAATGCTACTCAAAGCAAAGCAGCTCAGAACATAACAGAACAGAATGAAATGCCAAACTATCTTGGCTCAGAATGCCAAACTCTCTTTGCTCAGAATGCCAAACTATCTTGGCTCAGAAATTGCCCATACCGAGCAACTCACAGAGATACTCAAATCTCTTAGAAGACAAGGCCTTAGTCAGAATATCTGTAGGATTGTGAACCGTGTTCACCTTCAGCAATAACAACTTGTTCTCGACAACTACATCTCGAACAAAGTGGAATCTAACATTAATATGCTTGGTCCGATTGTGAAATGTAGGATTCTTGGACAACGCCAATGCACTCTGACTGTCACAATGCAAAGCAATCAAACAGTCTATATCCAACATTTCAGAAATCAAACCTTTGAGCCAAAACGACTCCTTGACAAAGATCTCACAAAGCAATATATTCTCGCTTGATCGAAGACAACGCAACAACCGTCTCATAAGCTAGACTTCCAACTAATCACATTGCCGAACAACATGAAAACATAACCTGTAAGCGATCTACGCCTGTCGGCGTCAGCAGCATAATCCGAATCAACATAACCTGTCAATATGGATTCTTCAGAACAATCAGATTTTGTATATAAAAGACCCTTCGCGACTGAGCCTTTAATATACCTCAATATCCACTTAGCTGCTTCCCAGTGGGGCTTACCAGGATTACTCATGTACCTGCTCACGACACTCATCGAGTGTCCCAAATCTGGCCTTCATGAAATCATAGCATACATAATACTCCCAACAAGATTAGAATAAGGCACTACCTTCATATCTTCAATATCTTCCTTAGAAGATGCATACTGACTAGATGATAATTTGCAATGCTGAGCAAATGGAATCTTCACCGACTTGCAACTCTCCATATGAAAACGCTTCAGAATGCCAGCCAAATAGTCAAGTTGACTGATACTCAAACAATGATTATCTCTGTCTCTGACTAACTCCATTCCCAAAATCTTCTTAGCATCTCCCAAATCTTTCATCTCGAATTTACTATTCAACAGATTCTTTACCCTCTCAATCTCTGCAACACTGCTAGATGCAATCAGAATGTCATCCACATACAACAAAAGTAGGATGAAACAACTTGCACTAACAGACTTTCTGTATACACAAGAGTCGAAAGAATTCTTAGCAAATCCATTCTCAGATATGAAAGAGTCAAAACACTTATTCCACTGCCTTGATGACTGCTTAAGACCATAGATGGATCTCTTCATATGACAAACCTTGTCAGACTGACCATCTAATTCATACCCAGGTGGCTGTTTCATATAGATATCCTCATCCAAAGTTCCATGCAAGAACGCCGTGATCACATCCATCTGTTCCAATTCAAGGTTGAATTGAACTGCCATTCTCAAATATGAAAGAGTCAAAACACTTATTCACTGCCTTGATGTAAGAACCCGACCCAAAACATGGCCCTAAACCTGGGTTCTCATTCAGCATGCAAGTTAAATATGATAACAAGCGGTTTAGTGCTCATATTTAAAAACTCTTCAAAACATATGAGAAGGGGGAACCCTTAAAACATAACCAACAATTTTCATTTAAACAAACCAACGAAATAAAACAAGTCTGGCCAGTGTTTATAAAAGCATACAATACAATTTAAACAGCTTTTAAACAATGTTCCCCTAGGACTCCTGTCCATCTACATGTTGAATAAACAATGCAATAATAAATGACAGAGTGCCGGGAGCTCCCATGATCAATCAGCTCCCTCCGCTAGCCCTCCTGGTGTTGTCCCAAGTTACCTGAAAGATAAATAAGGGTGAGTTTAAACATACTCAGTAAGAATCCCCAACCGGGGTACAATACGATACATCAGTCATCTAGCACCTCAACATGCAAGCAAACAGCTATCAACACAGATCATAGCTTAACGAGCTCACAAGGCAAGATCTGAAGCCATCGGAAGTCTCCTACTTCCGGCCTAATGATTGGTTCTCATAACCAATCCTAGGACATCACCGAGGCTCTCTCACTCGGGAAAATGATCAGCTCAAAAACTGATCCCAAGGATGTCCGACACCCTCGAGGGTCTATCTCCCTCGACCAAATGATTAGCTCAAAAGCCAATCCCAAAGGGGTGTCCTCAAGGGCCTCTTACCCTCGCTACAAATCTGGACTTACAGGAGAGTACCCGAAGTCTGGCTCTAATCTGAAAGGAACTGGTGTACTCACTACATTAGCCTGGTGGAGCTCTCCGAACCGGCGCCTAACGCGTGTGCGCGCACATCGCATGCTGCTGCAACCGGCGTAAATGTGGGGCCTAGGTACAAACTACGTGGGCCAGGTACGCATGCCTAAGACTCGGAAGCGGTGTCACTGATCACAGTGAGTGTGAGGCCCTCGGCACTCATCCGCGCAAAGATGATCCACCGACCTGAAGCTAAGAACCGGCCAAGGTAGGCTTACACCGTTGGCAGGGTTCCGCTCTAGCAAGCTACAAACTAGGCTTATGCCGATGTGGGTAGCTAAATCCACATCGGCGGCCCGGGAGGGGGGAGAAAAAGCAATGTACGTTATGCTTTGCTCTACTTCCAACCAGTGGGAACAAAGTACGTTATGTCCGCTCTCAACCCCTGAAGCAATGTACGTTATGCTTCGCTCTACTCCCGACCAGTGGGGATAAAGTACATTATGTCCGCTCTCAGCCTCTAGATGATGACAAACCCTACTATACTATCTAAGAGTACAGAGAAAATGATTCCTGACTAGCAAACAATAATCGACATCAAACACGCTTACCTAGCATGATACTACGAACTTAAGCAGGAATCATAAGCATGCTGGAAGAACAAACCTAGCATGGCACTAACATGTAAAATCAGGCAAACATGCTAGCAAGAGATCAATCAAAGCTGCCTATCACTATCATGCTCATAACAATCAACAAACATACAAGGCACATCGTGATAATATCGCAGGGTCCACATAACCACGGTAAGAAATCCTTACCTGGAACAAGCAGAAAACAATAATAATCACAATCAACCAAGCAATCCTCAAGCCTCTAATCGAACCCGAACAGCCTAAACATTCAATAAAACACCCCAATTAAATCAATAACCAGCAGCCAACAAATCAAGGCCCAACGAAGAAAAGACTCGAGAAATACCATCCAAGAAGCCACAAGGCCCGGGCCAACCAACACACAACAGGCAGGCTTGGCGCTGGGTGCAGGGCACGGGCGTTGGGGCGCTGGGCGCGGGCGCGAGCTCGGCAAGCAACAGGGACGCGCGCGGGGCGACGCGACGTGACTAGCTACAGGGCGCTCGGGCTGGAACGGCACTGTGCGGGGCTGGGCGACGCGCCACTGTGCGCGGCTCGGCACAGTGTTGTAACGACCCAGTTTTCTATTTCGGTTTCCCAGGTGTTTTCGGGACATTATGCGGATGTTCGGATGGGCCGTTAGAGCTATTTTAACCCTTAGGGGTATTTTGGTCTTTTGCCCCTGTCGTGGTTTTGAGGATTTTCAAGATTTCAGGGCCTTTCCTGGCTTCGTCGAAGTTTGGTGGTTGTTGGTTGCAAGACCCAAGAGGTTTGGGCAAGTTGTTTGGGAGTTTGGAGGTATTTTAGTTATTGGCAAAATTAATGGGTTTTTGAGTGCTTCCTTTGGGATTTGAACCCTTGCCCTAAATGGTTTTGGGAGTTTGTAGGAAAAAGAGTTTTTCTAGAAAGAAAAGTTTGTTTGGGCCGGGTTTTGAAAGAGGAAGCTTTGGGAAGGGATTTTAGACCCATTTAAATTAGGAAAAGGGAAGAAAAATCAAGAAAGTCCCTTTCCCTTGTTTTGCAATCTCTCTCTCTCTCTCTCTCTCTCTCTCTCTCTCTCTCTCTCTCTCTCTCTCTCTCTCTCTCTAGCCGACCTCACCAAGAAAACCTAACCCTAGCCGCCCACCATGCCCTAGCCGCACCACACCCGGCCGAATCGGACTCACCACCAAAGATACCGCCCACCACGCCGCACTGTGACGCCTCAGATCGCCCGGCCAGTGCGCCCAGACGCGTTGCATCACCCAGCCAGGGGCGCCCAAATGCGCCATGCATTCGCCCCAGACAGCCGCCAGACGCGCGCCGCTCGCTGCTCCGCTGGCCGCCCACGCGACGCCCGCGCTCACGTGCCTCGCAAACCCGACGTCTCGCCCGCGCGCCCGACCCAAAGATGTTCGCTCGCTCGCGATAATGTGTGTCCGCACGTCCCTACCTCGCTAGCGCCAACCAGTACCAGCGCTTAGGCCAGCGCGCCCCGCTTGTCTCTTGCCGACGGACACCGCCCGCCATGCGGGTTGGGGCGTGACCTTGTGTCTTCTCGGTCCAGGTAATTCCCAGTCTTTTCTCCTTTGGGCACTAGGTCATTGGCTACTCTCATTTATTTAATTAGGTTGTTTTTACTAAAATGCTTAGGTTGCTCGGCTTCGCTTTAAAGCTCGAGGGTCATTATTTGATTGTGAAAGTTATTTCTCCGCTTCCGTGTAAGGATTTCTTACCGTGGTTGTGTGGACCCTACGATGCTTTCTTGATTGTGCCTTATATGCATGTTTACTTCTACGAACATGATTAGTGGATAGGACAGCTTGTGATTACATTCTTGCTAGCATGTTTGCCTGTTTGTACATGTTAGTGCCATGCTAGGATTGTTCTTCCAAAGATGCTTGAGATTCCCGCTTAAGTTCGTAGTATCATGCTAGGTTATGTGTGATTGATGTTGATATGTATGTCTAGCCAGAATCGCTTATTTTGTACTCCTAGCTAGTATAGTAGGGTTTGTCATCATCCGTAGGCCGAGAGCGGACATAACGTACTTTGTCCCCACCGGTCGGGTGTAGAGCGAAGCATAACGTACATTGCTTCCCCTTCAGCCGATGTGGATTTAGCTACCACATCGGCATAAGCCTAGTTTGTAGATCGCTAGAGCGGAACCCCGCCAAAGGTGCAAGCCCGCCTTGGCCGGTTCTTAGCTTCAGTCGGTGGTACAGTGCCGCACAGATGAGTGCCGAGGGCCTCGCACTATTGTGTTCAAAGTGACACCGCTTTCCGAGTCTTTAGGCATGCGTACCTAGCCCGCGTAGTTTGTACTTAGGCCCCACATTTACGCCGGTTGCGATGGCATGCGGTGTGCGCGCGCACACGCGTTAGTCGCTGTCGGAGAGCTCCCCTGCTAATGTTCGTGAGTACACCCGTTCTTTCCGCTTTAGAGCCGGACTTCGGTACTCTCTCCGATAGTCCAGATTTGTTAGCGAGGGGTAAGAGGCCCTTGAGGACACCCATTGGGATTGGCTTTTGAGCTGATCATATGGTCGAGGGAGAAAGACCTCGAGGGTGCCTGACATCTTTGGGATCGGCTTTTGAGTCGAGATCAATTGGCCGAGGAGAAAGACCCTCGGAGATGTCCCGGGATTGGTTATGAGAGCCAATCATTAGGCCTAAGTAGGAGACTTCAGAGGATTCCAGATTCTGCCTTGTAAGCTCGTTGAGCTATGATCCGTGTTGGTAATCTGCTTGCATGTATACTAGGGTGCCGATGATTGATGTATCGTATTGTACCCCTGTTAGATTCTTACCGAGTATGTTTATACTCACCCTTATTTCGTGGTTTTCCACCGGGTAACTTGGGACAAAGACCGGACGGCTAAGCGGAGGAGCCGATTGATCATGGGAGCCGCCGACACTGGCTTTTATTGTTTGCATAATTTGTTCAAAGATGTAGTCGGACAGAGTCCTAGGGGACGTTTTTAAATGTTGTTTAAATTGTATTGTATGATTTTATAAACACTGCCAGCTTGTTTTACTTTGTTGGCTTTGCTTAAATGAAGGTTGTTGTTTATGTTTTAAGTGTCCCCGTTTTTAAATGTTTTGAAAGGTTTTAAATATGAGCACTAAACCGCTTGATGAAGTATTTAACTTGCATGCTGAGTGAGAACCTAGGTTTAGGACCGCATTTTGGGTCGGGTTCTTACAGCGCAGCTAGGCGATATGGACTTGGGCGAGGTCGGGCGACGCGGGGACGGCTTGGGCGACACGACTCGGCAGGCGGCGTGGCGAGTCTGGGCGGGAGCCCGCACCGTGGCGCTTGTGGGGGCTCGGGTTGGCTCGGGCTTGGGCGAGCTGGGGCGACCAGGTTGGGCGACCAGGGCTAGGGCTCAGGCTGGGGGTTGGGGGGCTCGGGCTGGAGGAGAGAGAAAAGGGAGAAAAATGGAAAAAAGGAAAAATGGGAAATAAAAAGGAAAAATGGGATTTTATTCCTTATTTAATTATTTTCCATCCTTATCCAATTTTATCCAAATTTAAATAAGCCTTAAAATCCTTAAAATCCCATTTCCCGGCTTCCTCCATCGAGACCCGACTGAAGCAACCTTTTCTAATAAATAAATCTCACTTAAATCCAACTCCCAAATCAACGCTAAGGGCCCGGGCTCGAATCCCAAAGGAAACACCCAAACAACCATGATTTTGCCATAACCCAAATCACAACCGAACTTCCAAACGAATAGCCCAAACATCTCGGGACTCGCAGCCAACAACAAACAAACCTCGACAAAGGCAGGAGCTGCCTCGAAGCCCTGAAAATCCACAAATCCTGCCCGGGGAGCCAAAAGACCAAAATACCCCTAAGGGTCAAAACAGCTCTAACGGCCCAACCGAACAACCGAATCTGAACCAGAAGCACCTCAAAAACCGGAATAGAAAACTGGGTCGTTACACTTGATGACTGCTTAAGGCCATAGATGGATCTCTTCATATGACAAACCTTGTCAGACTGACCATCTAATTCATACCCAGGTGGTTGTTTCATATAGATATCCTCATCCAAAGTTCCATGCAAGAACGTCGTGGTCACATCCATCTGTTCCAATTCAAGGTTGAATTGAACTGCCATAGCAAGTAAAGCTCTAATGGAGGAATGTCTGACAACTGGAGAAAATACTTCAGTATAATCTACCCCATCTTCTTGCGTGTAACCTTTGGCAACTAATCTTGCCTTGAACCGAGGCTGAGAAAATCCTCTAATACCCAGTTTCACCTTAAACAACCATTTGCAGTCAATAATCTTACTGTTCTCTGGACGATCCACCAAAACCCAAGTCTGATTCTTCATCAAAGAAGCCATTTCCCTATCCATCGCTTCCATCCATTCCACTGAATGCTTGGAATTTAAAGCCTGTTTGTAGGTGTTCGGTTTAGAAATGCTCTCTCCATCATAACAGTACAGAGCAAAACCTACAAACTCAGCTTCATCAAATCTCGATGGAGGTCGAATTACCCTTCTCTGTCTATCTCTAGCCAACTGGTAGGACTGAATGTCAGCATTCACAATCGGGGCAATTTCCTGAACTGTACTCTCTAAGCTAGAAGGAACATCCTCTGGCTCTAGAGCAACAACCACGGGATCAGAATGTGCAATATCATTGATATGCACTGATGGCTCTACAGAAGAATCTCTCGAAGTAGAAGCAGAAGATGATGTCAAATCAGTTCTAGAATCACTACCAAGCAACTCAATCTCATATGTCATCTGCTTAGCAATTTCTGAGTTGTCTGAAACTTCACCACTAGAAGTCTCTTTCCATGGGAACAACTCTTCATTGAACTTTACATCTCTGCTCAAAAAACATCTTCTATCTCCAGATTCAAGGGACCAGAGTTTGAATCCTTTCACACCTGAAGGATACCCAATGAAGATACACTTCTTAGCCCGAGAATCCAGTTTTTCTTGCTTGGTATGTGCATATGCTGCACAACCAAACACTCTCAGATGATCTAGGTTTGGTGGAGAACCTGTCCAAACTTCTTGAGGAGTTTTAAAGTTCAAAGCAGTCGATGGACTTCTGTTGATGATATAAGCAGTTGTACTAACTGCCTCACCCTAGAAAACTTTTGGCAAACCAGCAAAAGACAACATACATCGCACTTTCTCCAAAATAGTTCTGTTGAACCGTTCTGCAAGACCGTTCTGCTGAGGAGTGCCTGGAACTGTAAGAAATCTCTTAATCCCAGACTGTTTACACAAATCATCAAAGCTCTGATTAAGGAATTCTAACCCATTATCTGTTCTCATGGCTTTCACTTGCTTTCCTGATTGTTTTTCGACCATAATCTTCCACTCCTTGAACTTCTGAAAAGTTTTCATCCTTGGTTTTCAACATGAAAACCCACAGCTTTCTCGAGTGGTCATCAATCAAAGAAAGAAAGTACCGAGCTCCACCATGTGTCTAGACCCGAGCTAGTCCCCACAAATCTGAGTGGATATAATCTAATATCCCCTCTGATTTATACTGCGAAGCTCGAAAACTCAACCTTGTGGACTTGCCTAGAAAGCAATGTTCACAGTTCTCTATTGCTGATATCTTCATCTTTCCCAAAAGTCCTTGCTTACACAAGCAATCTAGTCCTCTGTGACTGATATGAGACATTCTGTAATGCCACAACTTCGAAGCCTTCAAATTGAACTCTGAGACAACATGGACCTCGCCCTAGATAGCTCGACCTTGAAGAACATACAGTCCCTTCACAAGCTTACCAGTCAATTTGACTTTGTTATTTTTACAGATCATCAACAAGCCATGGCGAGATTTGTACTCATAACCAGCAGCATCAAAAGTCCCTAAGGATATGAGGTTACGTCTCAGGCCTGGTATGTACCAAACATCAGAAAGTATCTTGACTGACCCGTCATCCATACTGAACCGTACTGAACCGATGCCTTTAACCTCGCACTGCTGACTATTTCCCAAAGTTACTTTGCCTGTCTCAATCTCTGTCAGATTTTCAAAATGGTGCCTATAAGGGGATATATGGAAGGTGCAACCCGAGTCCATAATCCATTGACTCTCATAGCGGTCATTAGAATCTCCAGCCATAAGCACCTCGACTGAATCATAACCATCGAGGACATGGGCATCTGCTTTGGGCTTCATAACAGGGAGCATTCCCATCCTCTTCAAAACAGGACAACTATACTTGATGTGTTCCTCTACCTTGCAGTAATTACAGGTAAAATGCTTTTTCTGCTCGTTCGGCTCTTTCTTTTCCTTATCAGATTTCGAGCTAGTTTTCCCCAACTTACTACTCTGGCCTTTGGCAATTTCTCACTGCCGTACTTTATTACTGACTTCAGCTCCTTGAACTTGTCAGGTAATGAGTTGAGAAGAATCACTGCCTGATTCTCAGAATCAAGCTTTTCCCCTGTATTTGCCAAATCTGCACAAATTTTGTTGAACTTGTCTATGTTTTCCTCTAAGCCTTTGGACGGATCCATTTTGAACCCAAACAACAACTCCTTCAGATATATCTTGTTAGACAGTGACTTTAACATGTAGAATTCATCTAACTTGGCCCACAGAATGGCCACATCGTCAATCTCGCCAAGTCTTCTTAAGGCATTATCGACCAAATGCAAAATGATGGTACTATTTGCAATCTCGCATGCCTCAGCTTTTTCTTCTTCTGTCATGCTAGCTGGCCATTTTGGAGGGTTGTCCAAGGCTTTTGCAACTTTCTGTTGCACAAGTAAGGCTTTCATCTTCCTTTTCCACAAACTGAAATCACATTTCCCATCAAACTTGTCAATCACAAATCTAGTTGCCATGCCTGCAAAATGATCACAACTCGGGAAAGCTGTTTATTCAAAGGATGCAAGCCTCACAAAAAACAAAGCTCAACAAATCAAAATTATCCAATCAAGAATCACAAAGCAGCTTATCTTGAATCAGTCTCTCAAAATTTCAGAATCAAAATCTCAAATCAATCAAATTTCATCAGCTCAACATAGATTTTTCAAATTCTAAATCAAAAATTTCTAATCAATTCTCAAAATCTTCACAACAAAAAAATGTCAAAATCAAATTCCACCAATGAAAATATCACAATTGCACCTGAATAACCAAATTTATCAAACCAAATTTACCTTAATTTGAAGCTGCTTAATGCCAAGTTGAATGCACCACCTTAGAATTCCAATTGATATTGAAATTTAATTTCAACACAGAATGTCAAATGCCAAATTTCAATTGAAGTAGCCAATTACAAATTTGCTATTCCAATTTGTACAGCAGCTTATGTTGACTATAAGCAATTAAAACTCAAATTCATAATGATTTAAAGCACCTGAACCAATAAACCCAAAACGAATTGCCGATTTCAGCAAAATCAAAAATCAATTTCAAGAAATCGACCCAGCTTAGTTGATTTCAAGAAATTCAAGCTTAATCAC
The DNA here is from genome assembly GCA_036507275.1 of Sicyos edulis. Classification (NCBI taxonomy): domain Eukaryota; kingdom Viridiplantae; phylum Streptophyta; class Magnoliopsida; order Cucurbitales; family Cucurbitaceae; genus Sicyos; species Sicyos edulis. The sequence goes on from CM071850.1 coordinate 12,124,980, forward strand.
GAAGAAAAACAAAATTCAACGCTGTCGCTGCAACTCCCAATCGATATTGCAAAAAACACAGAAGAACACCTCCGATCTGCTTCAAAATCGTCGAAGAACTCAATATACAGAGTAACCTTACCGATTCTGTAGAACACTGCCGACTAGAAATCGCTGAAACTTGTAGATCAGAAGCAAACTGCCAAATCGACTTACAAGAAACAAAAATCGATCTCAAGTGATCCACAGTTTGCCAACGATTTAGAAAGCTCTGTTCTCTATGACCAATATCGAAGCCAGGAGAGTATCTCAGAATCGAAACCAAAGCAAAATCGATATGTAATTTCCAAATCGAAGAATGACACAAATTAAGGATTGCTGGCTGAGGATTGATTTCAATAAATCGACAAATTTCTGCCGAGATCTCAAGAAGATCGATGCCAAAATCAACGATCTATTGATGCTGAAGCCAACCTTGTCGAAATCAGAAACAAATCTTGACTCACGGTGAAGTTAATCGCAATATCAACAAGGAATTCGCCAAAGCAAACAGAATAATGGATTTTTAAAGAAAATCCCCAAACTCTCTCAAAACTTTGGAACCATATGGCAGAAGCAATAGAGAAATCAAAATTAAAACTCAAATACAGCAGAATCAAAACTGAGATGGCTCTGATACCAAAATGTTGTGCAAAATCCAAATTCAGATCTAATCCAAGAACAAATGCACAATATAGAGATTCAAACAAATAGAAAAGAAAAGGATGGAGAAGAGACAACACCAGATCTATAGTGGTTCGGGAACGTCCCTACTCCACTGTTATGGATCGATTAAGCTTGATCGATCCACCATCATAATGCCATTGAATCAATGTACAAGGGCTCTCTATAGGTCTAGGGTTTAGTTCTCACTCTCAAATGAACAAAAACCCCCAAATGGAACTTATATATGGCTAATGATTAGACTAATCTAACCCTCTAATTAACCCAAGTTACACTTAACTCATCTAGGGCTAATTAATGATGTGTATTTCACCTATTGCACACAAAAAATAATCACCACATCCACGAGCATTAAATGGAATCTATCCGATTTACAACTCAACAATGGACGCAATATTACATTCCGCAGCAAACATACAAACATCAGCAACAAGGCTACGCGGAGGAGATCAGCATGACACAACTTCGTTTGGAGGAGCATTATTAGTCGCAATATTGGGGAGATCATAGCAGCTTCTATCAACATCAATTCAGTTCGCGTGGAGATCACAGCAACAGGGGATATACATGGGACACTAAGAGTCATGAACCTATGGGCTTCATGTCTACTCATGGGTTTTCTCTAGAGAACACAACTCTAGAGGAAGAAGAGCAGCTAAGAAGAACACAGTGGTTGAGGGACAATGATATCATATCAGAACCTCAATGGCCCAATTCTGAGAATCAATACTCCCTGAGGGAACCAACAGGAAATTGTTCAGCAAGTAACATGCAAGCAGAAGAGTCATATCTAGAGGTCGATGTACTTAATGAAGCAGCAACACTAGATTTCATCTATGAGGAAGAACTCTCATGGGAGGATTTTCGATTGGCTACAATAGCAAGAGAAAAAGAGGCCAAGGAACTACAGCTTGCAACAGAGATAGAAAGAGAGCAGGAGCGACGTTATAAAGAATAGAAGGAAGCATGGTAAGCTTCGCCAATCCTGCAACTCTAGAGGTGGACGAAGTAGAATGTGTTATGGAGGACAAAGAAGGAATCTCTAGGGTTGATATCGAGCATAATTTAGATGATGAGAGTATAACTAGAGACGAAAATTACCAACATGGGGGGATGGAAGGTGATGAACGTACGAATCCAATGAATGAAAGTTCACAACAACTTGACAAGGGAGATGCAGCTCAATCGTTTTGCATGAAGAAGAAGAGAACGTGGAAAATCATAGGCCACCAGTGATGGTACTTGAGTTTTTCTCGTTCACAACAGAAAATGAATTGAAGGAATTGATTTGTCAAAACAACGACACTTGGGCAATTCAACTAAGTTGTAGCATAAAACAGTGCACCCCATCGACGCTGTGGTAGATAGGAAGTCTACGCATAAAGGCGCATGGAGAGGAAAGGCAAGAGAAAGCAACGAAAGTTGGTGTCGCCCCAAAAATCCTTATATGGCCAAAACATGGACGAACTATGCCGGACAGAATTAGCGCAAAGGTTCTGACCAGAATTGCTCAGCAGCATTCCTGGAATGCAAAAATCTGGTATCTCTAACTTTGTGCAAAATATTTAATTGCTTTTAATTAGGTAGATTTATTATATTTTCCTTACTTATTTCTGATTTCGTAATTTTAGGAAGTTTTTCTATTTTTGCAATTTTCCTTATTTTTAATTTTAAGAAAGAATTAGACTGAATATTTGAAAGAAAATGTTTTCCTTGTAAATTGATTACCTTCCTTGCATGAGGATTCCAAACTTAATTTTTCCACACTTATATAAACCCTCTGTGAGGAAGAGTCGATCACTGCAACCCATTGGGATTTCCAAAGACTAATAGCCATGCATACCTTAGTCAAATGGCCTCAAGCAACACTTTATCTCTTAAGGGAAAGGAAGGAAGCATAAAGCAAGGTTTCGCATAATCAGCCAAGGCCAAGTATGTGGCATTACTAAAGAAGAGGTTCTGGCGGGATCAAGCCTGGATGGAAGCATTCATGACAAAAGCTACCTTTCAAAAGACAGATAGCTTAAGTTGGGGAAGCCTGGCCATGCCAAGAATGGACGCAAGGCAAGATTGGGTTCGCCAGTTCTATGCAAACCTAAAAAAAGAAAGGAAATTCTTTTCTCGAGTGGAAGGGCAACTAGTTTACTGTAGATTGACGGCTTTAAACGAAGTCTTCTATCTACCTGATGAGTCTAGAGAAGAAGGGCAAAAGCTGTTGAAGAGACCAACCAAAGCACAACTAAAGGAGTGTGTAAAGACAATTGGAGTAGAAGAAGCCAAATGGAAAACTCGATGGACATTCCATATAGAACATATTAAGCCAGAATTGCGTGGATGGATTATGTTCATTAAAAATGCGATCATGCCTTCGTCAAACACAAAGGTGACTACAAGGAGCAAGCATTTCTACTCTATGCAATCACAAGTGGAGTAAGTGTGAACTTGGGAAAAATAGTGGAGAGACAGATTCAGGTATGGGCTTCAGTTAATCGCAGGAAGATGTTTTTCCCGCATACCATTACACAACTCTATGTAAGGAGCAAGAAGTTCAGTCGCAAACAACCGACAGATTGTTAAGGATCCGTCAAAGAAAAGTAGAGAACAAAGAGGAACAAGGCAGAGAAGAAAATGAGATAATACTCATAAATATCGATAGCGTAGTTCAACGATTTGAGATGCTATTCAAAAATTTGGATAACTATTGGGGTTATGCGAATTCAAGGGACGAGCTAACTTTAAAAGCTGCCAAGGCACTTCAAGAATACTCCAAATGGCCTGATTTTTCAAAGCACTTAGAGAGTTTGAAGCTTCCCAAGGGCAAGGGAAAGAAAAGCAGTAGAGCAACAAATCTCTTAGATGGAAGTCTCGCTCTCTTCTTCCTTTTATGCTTTCTACATATTATTTCCTTTCGCATGCATTTCCTGTTTAGTTTTGGGTAGGATCATGCATCTAGAACTCATGTTATTTGATTTCACATAATATCTATAAATTTAGCAGTTCTTCTTTTGAAAGTCTAGTAAGCACTATTATCGTAAAACTAAATCTGGCAGAAACACTATTTCAGATTGAAGAATTCTTAAGTTCTCTTAGATTCAAACCTAGAATTATAATAATCTTTAACATAAATGACAGAAAGAACCAAAAATTCGAAAGGAAGCCTAAAAACTCACAATAGCGTAGAGCAATCACATTAAACTAGCCAAGTTTAGGGGAACTAATCCCCACTTTCATTGAGGCCAGTGAAGATTTTAAGTTTGGGGGTGAGGGCATCCCGAGAATTCTATTTCTATTAAAAAAAATCAACTTACTCTGGCAAAAATAAGAAGGTCAAACAGGCGTATGAGCCCTTGGATACCTTAAGTATTTTGTTGTCTACATTAGCGCAAGCTTAAAATTCTTTTGCTTAAATAGATTTCTTTGATGCTCAAGTGATTTAAGCTAAGAACTATGGAATTTAGTAGATATGAGTGTAACTTGCGAGGAATGTGAAAAGCATATAGAATCCTCAATGGACACAAAGACCATAATAGATACCTTCGCAGAGTAAGTTGGACAAACTTTGAACTACAAACAATTGTAATACAATAGGTTGAGTAACAAGGAGTACTTATGGTGAGGAACAATTTGTCTGTCATGGTAAAGAAGATTTTAAGGTTAACCCTGAATCTTTTGGAAAGTTTGAAAACTAACAAGAGAAAGAGGTTCTTGCAAGAAATGAGACATGTGATAAGAGTCGTGGAAGTAGATCAGAAAAAGTAGAATTGCTGAATTAACTAAATTAAGCTAACTAGGCGGATAAGCATTACTTGAGGACAAGAAATGCTGCAAGTTTGAGGGTGTGATGTAAGAACCCGACCCAAACAGTGGTCCTAAACTCGGTTCTCACTTAGCATGCTTAAAATTTAAAATCATTTAAATTAACTTCGAAACTGCTTAACAAGAAAACTCATTTAATAAATCTGTAGAAAAGCATCCATTCAATAAAACATCATTAAACAAGTCCTGGTGTAACGACCCAGTTTTCTATTCTGGTTTCCCAGGTGTTTCCGGTTCAATACTCGGTTGTTCGGTTGGGCCGTTAAAGATATTTTAACCCTTAGGGGTATTTTGGTCTTTTTGCTTCCCGATCAGGGTTTGTAGATTTTCAGGATTCCAGGGTCATTCCTGCCCTTTATCGAGGCTTGATTGTTGTTGTTTGCAAGACCCAAGAAGTTGGTGCTAGTTGTTTGGAAGTTTGGAGGTGATTTGGTTAATAGCAAAATTAATGTTAATTAAAGTGTTTCATTTGGGATTTGAACCCTTGACCTAATGGTGATTTGGAAGCTTGATTTAAATGAGTTTTTAATAAAGAGAAAAGATTGGTTCAGTTGGGACTCGAAGGGGGAAAGCCCAAGGAAGGGAATTGCCAAAGCCTATTTAATTTAGGAAAAAGAAAAAGAGAGAGGAAAAATCAAGAAAACCTTATTTCACCCTCTCCCTCTCACCTTGCCGTCTCTCCAAGAATCAAGAACCAAGAGTCGAGACCAGCAGCAGGCCGTCGCACCATCTGAGCCCGCACCAACAAGATCGGACCCGGCCACTTCGCTCGTGCCCAGCCACCGCCGCACCAAAGAAGCAGCGGCCACTCTCAGACCGCGCCCAGCCAACTCTCCCAGCCCGCGAGATTGTCTAGTTCCAGGGAAATAGGTGCTTGGAAACAGGGACAGGTTCTAGGGAAATTGTCTAGTTTTTAAAGGGGTTATTTTGAATGTTTTTGTTTTAATTGGAATCCGAAATCATGTCTGTTTAAATGTCCTTTACTTTGAATGCATGCATTGGGATAAGGGCCCATTTAGTGCCCCATTCGGGTCTGGTCCCTTACGGTTGGTATCGAGCTCGAGTCATAAATTCGTAGTATGACTCGTTGTTGTAGGTCGTTTTCCCATGATCACTAGCACTCGGCGACCATCAGTACGCCTAAGTTTACTATTTGTTGTTAAAAAAAGGGTTAAGAATTTACAATACATGGCCATCTAGTGTATGTCTTGTGTAGTATTGTGGAGCGGAGACGAGCGTGTTCTCGACTCGTTATTGGTTTGGGTGTAGATCGCCAAGATGCCGCCATACTCCGCGGAAGAGGACGCCCGAGAGGAGGCCGAGGTGTCGAGATCGGATCGACACCGCAGGACATCGCCCAAGCCGAGACCGATAGCATTCCGCCCGTAGCTCCCCGCTGAGCCCGAGTAGGCATTGAGGCGATCAGGCGCCGTGAGATCGCTCCTAGAGCGCACTTTGCTAATTCTATGAGGTCTATGGTGGTCGACTGTTGAGTGGTCGAGGGCGAGACCTGTGCTTTGTTGGCGTGCGCAATGGGAAGAGTCCCGAGCTCGGATCGAGCAAATGACTCGTTTGTTTCAAAGAGGCGCAAAGAAGCACCCCACTCGCAGAGCCAGCAGCCTTTGAGGCAGAAGTGGCGGAAGGTGCCGATGAGCTTGGTAAATGGTTGAAGGATTTCGTAAAATGGAACCCTGATAAGTTTGACGCCACAGGTGATGCTTTAGCAAAGAGGCGGATGGATTGCCCATTTGGAGTACACCTTCCGATTATGGTGTGCCCCGATGTTCGTGAGGCCGAGGTGTGCGGCCCATGTGTTAGGGGCGTAGCTAGATGGTGGTGGAGTCCACCACGAGTGAGAGACCACCGGGTCTCCACCTGCTACCGGGAGTTCTTCAAGACAATTTAAAGCCAAGTACATTAGTGATGAGGCTCAAGAGAAGATGGTAGCGCTTTTCCAGAATCTGCAGCAGGGTTCTGATTCTATAGAGGAGTACGAGAGGAAGTTTTCGGAGTATGGCTATTTTGCTCCGCAGCTGATAGCAACCCCTGAGTTGAAAATTCGGAAGTTCATTTCTGGTCTGAGGCAGGGTGTGTCTCAGGATGTCCGGGCACAGGCTCTTAGCACTTATGCTAGAGCTGTTCAGCTAGCCACTACTTACAATGGAAAGTATCATGTTGAGCGAATTGTTGCCGCTCCGGCTCAGACTCTGTCCCACTGTGGTGGGGGACGTAAGAGGAGGTTTGACTTCCGAGGGCGGCGCCACACCGTCGAGACAAATTCTCGAACCGGATCAGTAGCGGTTTCCGGCTCATTTCCACCTCGCCAGTAGGCGGTCCAGCAGATTCCCGCTTTGTGCTACTTATGGAGAGCCCACCTTGGAGCTTGTCGACCCGGCCCGTGCTATGTTTTCGATGTGGAAGAGGGGGCATGTGGCCTGTTTCTGCGATCACCAACGGCTATGGCGATTCACTGTGCAGCAGCCAGCAGGTCGGGTGTTCGCTACGAACCGCCAAGAGGCCGAGCGCGGCGGATGCGCAGCGATGGCGTGCACGCTTCTTGTTTTGGATCATTGTGCATTTGTCTTGTTCGACTCTGGTTCTACGCACTCGTTTGTATCTATATTGTTTGTTGAGCATGCTAGGTTGAGATTAGAGCCTCTAGGTTTTGAATTATCTGTTGCAACTCTTTCGGGAGTTAATATGTTAGCAAAAGATAAGGTTAAGGATGGCCGGATCGAGATATCCGGAGAGTTGCCGGTAGCTACGCTCATAGTTCTACCCATGAGTGGTTTCGATGTGATTTTTGGTATCGAGTGGTTAGCCGCTAACCACGCATTGATTGACTGCCACCGGAAGGAAGTAGTGTTCGTGCCGCGGGTCGGCCCGACTTTCGATTTCGTGGAGTTCGTGGTGGAGTTTGCCCGCCGATGGTGTCAGCTGTGAAAGCTCGTCGTTTGCTAGCTCAGGGAGCTTGGGGCTACCTAGCCAAATTGTCCGGAGAGAGCCGTCCCTCACTGACTATTGATCAAGTGCCGGTTGTGCGAGAGTTTGCGGATGTGTTTCCTGAGGAATTACCGGGGTGCCCAAGAGAGAGAGGTTGACTTCACAATTGAGCTCGAGCCAGGGACCCTCCCTATCTCGAAGGCTCCGTATCGTATGGCGCCAGCCGAGTTGAAGGAACTGAAGGTTCATTTGCAGGAAATGTTAGATCGAGGGTTCATCCGTCCGAGTGTGTCCCCGTGGGGAGCGCCAGTGTTGTTTGTGAAGAAAAATGATGGTTCGATGCGCCTATGCATTGACTATCGTGAGCTTAATAAGGTGACAGTGAAGAATAAGTATCCGTTGCCCCGTATCGATGATTTGTTCGATCCGCTTCAGGGAGCTTCCGTATTCTCCAAGATGGATTTGAGATCCGGGTATCATCAGTTGCGGATTAGGGACGCCGACATTCCTAAAGACGTTCGTGTCTAGATATGGGCACTACGAGTTTGGGGTCATGTCGTTTGGGTTGACTAATGCACCAAAGCAGCGTTCATGGACATGATGGATAGGGTGTTCAAAGCATTTTTGGACAAACACATCGTGTTCATTGACGATATTCTCGATCTATTCAAGGACTAGGGAGGATCATGCAGAGCATTTGAGGAAAGTGTTGGCAGCCTTGAGGGAAAACCAGCTTTATGCGAAGTTTTCCAAATGTGAGTTCTGGTTGGAACAAGTGGCCTTCATAGGTCACGTAGTCTCGAGAGATGGTATAGCCGTGGATCCTTCAAAGATTGAGGCCGTGAGTTCGTGGGCCAGCCGACTTCGCCATCGAGATACGCAGCCTTCCTGGTCCGGCAGTTACTACCGCTCGGTTTGTTAAGGACTTTTCCCCATAGCCTCGCCTCACTCAAATGCCCGACGAGGAAGGGTGTCGAGTTTGTTTGGGACGGTAGGTGTGATGAGAGCTTTGCCCGCTCAGCGCAGCTTTGACTTCAAAGACTGTGTTGGCGATCCGGCGGGACAGTGGTTTCGTGGTTTACAGATGATGCTTCCAAGTTCGGGTTGGTTTGTGTGTTGATGCAAAGACGGGAAGGTCATTGCTTATGCTTCCGTCACCAAGCCATATGAGCGAAATTATCCGACTCATGATATGGAGTTGGCAAAGCAGTGGTGTTTGCACCGAAGATTTGGAGGCATTACCGTATGGTGAGCGGATCCGGATGTTTACCGATCACCGAGCCTCAAGTATCTGCTTACTCGTAAGGAGTTGAATATGAGACAGAGGAGATGGTTAGAGTTAGTGAAAGATTATGACTGCGAGATTCTGTACCATCCGGTAAAGCCAATGTTGTAGTCGATGCTCGAGTAGGAAGACGTCGCACTCATGCGGTGTTGTTGAGCTCCCACCAGTTACGGAGAGAGTTCGAGCGGCCGAGATTGCAGTGTTGTTAGGTGAGGTTACTTTGCCAGAGTGGCTCGATTGGATGATCCAAACCCATCGATTAGACAATGGATTATTGATAGTCACCGAGTGACCCCGCAGCTTAAAAGATTATTTGACCGAAAGTTAGTGCTTGATGGAGATTTTGATTTTGTGTATTCACCGCATATGGGGTGACGTGACAGAGGCCGGTTGTGTGTTCCGGATGTCGCAGTTTGCGAACGTAGTTGCTCTCGAGGCCCACAGTTCTCCGTTTGCTTGGCACCCCGGGGGTACGAAGATGTATCAGGATCTTAAGCAGACATTCTGGTGGATGGGTATGAAAAGAGATGTGGCAGAGTTTGTCACGATGTCTCACTTGTCAACAAGTGAAGGCACCTGTGCAGAGACCAAATAGGTTTGTTGCAAACTACGTGAGTGTACCTCGATGGAAGTGGGAAGAGATCTCCATGGACTTTATTTCTGGCTTGCCGAGGACTCCGAGGAAGTTCTCTCAGATTTGGGTGATAGTCGATCGATTGTGTAAGGACCCGACCCGAATGGGGCTCAAAATGGGCCCTTACCTCAATGCATGCATACAAATCAACACTAGAATTTGCAATAGGGTTGTTTCGGATTCTAAGTAAAAACCAAAAACCTAAGCAAGAGTTCATTTAAAAAGTCAATACAAAATTCTTGAAACTCATCCCCTGCTTCCAAGCACTGCTCCAAGACAAATACATTTCCAAAACTTACTCGATCAAAGGGCTGGCCGGGCGCATTGGGCCGCAGGGGCGCTACTGGGCGCTACGCACGGCACGGGCGCCTGGCGCGAAGCCGCGCGGAGGGGCGCTGGCTGCATACACACAACAGCGCTGGCGCGGAGCTTGCTTCGGCTGGCGCTGGCGCGCGGCGCGCTTCAACATAAGAGACGGCGCGCGGGCGCGAAGCGACATGACGCGGGGCGCGAGATTCGGCGCTGGGACGCGCGATCGAGCTGGCGAGGCTTCGGCGACGCGACGCGACATCGCGCGCGCGTGGCGCACAAAGGCGCACCGGGCGACACGGACTAGGGGCAGGCGAGGGGGCGCGAGCCGCGCGAGCGGCGACGCCAATGGCGAGGGCGCGCGCGATGCTCGGCCGGGCGAGGCGGCGCGCGCGCGCTGGCGAGCTCGGCCGCTCGCGACGCTGGCTCGGCTAGCTGGCGTGGGCGAGCCAAGGCCGCACGGTCTGGGTCAAGCGAGCCATGGCTAGGGGTCGGGCTAGGTGGGGTGCTGCTCGGGAGAGAGAGAGAAGGAGAGAGAAAGATGCATTTTGGGGAAAAAGAAAAGAAAAGAGAAATAAAAAGGAAAATGGGAAAAAGGAAAAAATGGGATTTTTAAATTCCATTTTCCATCCTTATCCACTTAAAACCTCAAAATCCCATTTCCCGCTTCCTCCTTCGAGACCCGATCAAAGAAATCTTTTCCAATCAATCAAACTCACTTAAATCCAACTCCCAAAGCAACACTAAAGGCTCTGCTCGAATCCCAAAAGAAACACCCAAACAACCATCACTTTGCCAAAACCCAAAACCACACCAACTTCCAAACGACTAGCCCAAACATCCTGGGACTCGCAGACCAACAACAAACAAGCCTCAACAAAGGCGTGAGCTACCTCGAAGCCCAGAAAACCACAAATCCTCGCCTGAGAGCCAAAAGACCAAAATACCCCCAAGGGGCAAAACCGCTCTAAAACCCAACCAAACAACCGAATCTTGACCAAGAAGGCACCTCAAAATCGGAATAGGAAATCGGGCTGTTACAATACTCCCTCCTTATAAGACTTTCGTCCTCGAAAGTCCTAAGACGAAATACCTCAGAAAAAACCACCGATCCACCCAATCAACTTCTCGGCCAACAACACTAGCCCTCTTCGAGAACCAAAACTCTCTTGGGTTCTCAAAACTCAAGGCCACAATGCCATCCAAACTGGGCATAACTATCTCGACCAAGACAGGGCATACCTGAACTCCAAAGGAAAAGACGGCAAACCACGCCCTCAACTCGCACCAACTCTAAAACGGTGCTACTCTCAAGAATCTCGAGGATCGCCACAAGCTATGAAGCTCTACACCACGCACCGGCAAAACTCCTCCTGAAGCTCACAAATGACAACAAACAAACTCAACCCTTCAACAAATCAAGCAACAATCAACCTTCCAGATTCCGTAAACCAAACGGCCGAAAGCAAACTTTTCCATGCAAATCTACTAGCAATCGCCAAAGAAAACACTTTGCCGTGCAAGGAAACCACCAAAATTCCTCTCAAGGAAAACTCGGGCGCAAGGACTAAACCATCACGCAGCCTCTCTCTACGGCACAACACCTTGAGGAAATGTACTCAATGGCTTTACCAACCAAAGCCATGGCACCTCTCCGTGCCAACTCACTCCAACGGCTCTGCTACTCCAACCGCGAGCACACAACAACAAGGAACAAAGCCCGAGAAGGGCTTGCTCAAGTGAACTCAACCCAAACTTATAACGAGCAACGCTGCCTCCAAGCTACCTCTCAACTCTTAAAATCCAACTGGCTACTCAAAAGACTTCTCCTTTTCGCTTAGGCCGACTTATCTTCCAACCGTAAGCTCCACTCCCGAAACCTTACAAGGAAAACGGATGACGACAACCTCAAAGCTTACGGATCCTAAGCCACACGATTCCGCAAGACTACCTCGTAAGCTAACACTGAGGTCGACATCCATGAAGCAACTCAATCACCACAGAGGCTAGGGGAAAGGAAATCTTCAATCCCCAAAAAACCAACAACTTGCCGTGAAACAACTCTTACTGGTCGGCCACCACCCTTTATGGGGACAAACAACTCTTGCTTGCTAACAACACAAAGCAGGGACCCTCTCATTGGCCGACCGATGCGCTACTCGATCAAATACACAACTTATGAGCTAAGTCGACTCCTACAAAAACAGAAAACGAATTCCCCAAAGCAAGCAAACTCAAGGGCAACGGACTTCACACAAGCTCACGACTTTCTCAAACCCAAGGCAACAAAGAACCAACTCTCTTGGAAGCAACACCCAAGGAAAAATCTCAACCAATCGGATCACAAATCCGAACCAACAAAACTTACTCAATCGCTGCCGAGGAGGGGTCAACTCCCAAAACTTCCCGACTAGGAAAGACCTCGTGGCAACGCCCTCCAGCCTAGAACCGAACTAGCACTCAAACAACAAGAGAACCAAATCTTGGCCAAACACTCACAAGAGGCAAAACAACCTTTACTGCACCTCTAGAACACCATCCAAGAATCCGCTTAATCAACAAACGACTACTTCCAAGTAGCCAACAAATTTTTCCTCTTGCTAGCACCACTACCATCAATTCCAAGACCAAAGGAGTAACTCCGACAAATCCCCAAGGAAACGGCTCTTACAAGCAGACATCCAAAGGACAGAGAGCTCCACATACGCTCACCGCCATGCTCCACTAGAGCAACAACATCTAAATCTCACGGGCAACAACAGGGGCAACTCAACATCCTGGAACAGAAAACAACCAACCGGGCACGAACCATTCGTCCCACGAGCAAAGCAAATCACTAGCAGCTCCAAACCACACCTTGGTCAACACCAAGCATCAACTTGCCACCACACCGGAACCAATCCGGACTTTACTCCAAACAAACACTAGCTTGCTAGTCTACCAAGATCATAGCAACTCAACCGAGGCTACAAACTACACGGCCCAAATTTTGCCAACCAAACTCACTACTGGCTCGACCGAGCTTTGGAGAGGCTCTCCACAACCTAGGGATCCTCCGATCACCCTCCGACACATACGGCCGACAAACGAGCTAATGACCAAATGCCCGAACAGGCACAACTCTCTCCAAAGATCTCAACGGCCAACTCCAATTCCTTGGGAACCAAGAGGATCCAACGCTACCGAATCGCCCACCTCCTACTTCAAACATCAGCTCTCAACAAGGCTTCTACCCAAGGAAAAGATCCAAACAACTCTCTTAGCCAAGGCGATCGAAATCGCGCGCTTTGCTACCATCACACTGCTTCGCCTTCCAATCGAACTCCAACCGAAGGAACACCAAAAGTTCCAACTCCACACGATGCTCAAAGTCGAGGCAACCTTGCTTTACCAAGGCATAACCATGCCACACCGAACTTACTTTATACCAAGCTCTACCAAGGGTGCTTACCCATAAGGCATCCAAATCCTCTCGCAAGGCATCACCAACTCGCCTCAAAAGCATCCAACTCGAATCATGGCATCCAACTCGCCTCATAGGCATCCAAATTTCGAGTCCCTCATCGACCAAACTCGCATCTACAATGCTCAACTCTCCTCGTGATTAAGGCACTCGAAGGTAGTTGACCGCACTACCAACCACAAAGAAACTCTTGGCCTTAACACTAGCGCGAGACTCACGCGCACCAACACTTACCAACCGCCATAAACGGATCCAAGGCTAAAGGAGTGCACTAAACTCCGAACGACATAGAACCATCTACTATGCCCAACCCAAACTCAAGCTCCGAACTGCACTTAGTGCCAAAGTGGCACACCAACCAATGCACCTCAAGTGCTACTACTACCAAATCCACATCTCGAGGAAGTCGGGTCATTAAACAACAAAGAGCTCTCAAGGGAGCAAAGATGTCTCTACATCCGCCTCTGCCACTAACACGGCAACTTGCCAATCAATCGGGCGCGATCGGTGGAGACTCGCTAGTCCACCTCTCACAAGGGACTTCCACCACCATCCGATGAACCAAATGCGGACAGAACGGCACACCTCGGCCTCTGAAGCAGGGCATCCCACAAACGGATGCTAAACTCAAACTCGCCAACTACTTTACTACTAGCAAAGGGACTTACTAAAACATCGAGCTCTCTGAGCATCCATTTGCCAAATCAAGCGGCTCCATCAACGCCAACCAACTCATCTCAATAAACTGGCGATCATGCCCTCCCGGAACCTCCGGGGCTACAAGAGCTCTGGGGAAATGCTGAAACAAACTCACAAACCGGGCTATCCGTGCCCGACTCCTCACTACGCGCTACAAAATCGCGCTGGTCTCCACTCTCTGATAGCTAAAGACTCGCCATCAAAACTCTCATGGCTAGAGCACACTCGCCAAGGAGTCTCACTGAGGCGCTACTAGCCTCTACCCCCTCCTCTAGGCAACTCAACTGCCGGGCCAACCGCATGCGGGCCTAACAACCCCGGACGCGCCTCAACATCAACACGATCGGTCCAACTCCTCGGCCGAACTCGCCAAGCGCCCCGCTCCTCCGGGTGCGATCAACATATCGCGATCCGCACGGCACCTCCACCTCTCACTAGGGGAAAGCAAAGAATCGGGCCACACATGGCCAACGGAGTCTAAGCTCTACTCTCCCTGGGACGACGCCCCGGGGGCATCCGAATCTATCTCGATACCTCAACAAGCCGCTAAACAAATCGCTGCGATCAAGAAAGTTGGCATGATGGCTCACTAAACCCAAAACCAACAACGAGTCGAACTCGCTTTCGCCTCCGCTACACAACACAAGGCATAAAAGCTAGATGAAAAGTATTGTAAATTCTTACCCTTTTCTTTAAAATAAGAATTTAGGCGTGCTGATGACCGCTTGAGTGCCGATGATCATGGAAAAACGACCTACAACAAAAAGGTCACTCTGCAGACCTATGACTCTAAGCTCGATACCAACCGTAAGGACCCGACCCGAATGGGGCTCTAAATGAGCCCTTACCTCAATGCATGCATACAAATCAACACTAGAATTTGCAATAGGGTTGTTTCTGATTCTAAGTAAAAACAAAAACCGCAAGAGTTCATTTAAAAGTCAATACAAAATTCTTGAAACTCCGTCCCTGCTTCCAAAGCACTGCTCCAAGACAAATACATTTACAAAACTTACTCGATCGAGATTTATTAAAAACATACAACTTTACAACATTTACAACAATGCTAGAATCCTAAATACATTCATAAAACAACCTAGGGCTCTGTGCCCAACTACATGCATTCAGAGGACATTTAAAACATAAACATAAATCTCGTGAGTTGAACAACGGGTTTCCATGATCACAGCCTCCTCCTCCACCATCCTCCCGCGCGCCATGGTTTCCTCGAAAGATAAGTAAGGGTGAGTAACGAATTACTCAAGAAGAATCCCCAACCGGGTACAATACGATATAATCAATCATCTAGAACCAAAGCATGCAAGCAAACAACTACCAACATGCATCATAGCTCAACGAGCTTACAAAGAAAGATCTCGAGTCATCGGAAGTCTCCTACTTCCGGCCTAATGATTGGTTATCCTAACCAATCCTCGGGACATCTCTCGAGGTCTTTCTCCCTCACCAATTGATCACCTCAAAACCGATCCTAAGGATGTCCTCAAGGGCCTCTTACCCTTGCTAACTGACTTACGGGAGAGTACCAAGTCCGGCTCTAAATCGAAGGAATGGTGTACTCACGAACATTAGCCCGGAAGGAGCTCTCCGAACCGGCATCTAACGCGCGTGTGCACGCACACCGCATGCTCTTCTCAGCAACCGACGTAAATGCGGGGCCTAAGGGCAAACTACGCGCCAGGCACGCATGCCTAAAACTTGGAAGCGGTGTCACCGATCACAAGAGCGCGAGGCCCTCTGCGCAGCCATCTGCAGGCACCGTCCACCGACTGAAGCTAAGAACCGCCAAGGCAGCTTACACCGCGGCGTGGTTCCGCTCTAGCAGTGCTACAAACTAGGCTATGCCGGCGTGGGTAGCTAATTCCTACAACCGGCTGGTCGGGCGGGGTAGCAAGATACGTTATGTCACAAGCACACTTTATTCCCGACCGAGCTAAATCCACCTTAGTGACCGGGGAAGCAAGATACGTTATGCGTCGCACACTACTCCCGATCGCTGGGGACAAAGTACGTTATGTCCGCTCACCTCTGGATGATGACAAACCCTACAACTCTATCTAAGAGTACAGGAAAAAGCAATGATTCCCCGCTAGCAAGCAAAGACCGACATCAATCATACTACCTAGCATGATACTACGAGCTTAAGCAGAATCACAAACATGCCGCGTAACAAACCTAGCATGGCACTAACATGTAATATCAAGCAAACATGCTAGCGTAAATCAATCAAAGCCGCTTCTATTATCATCATGCTCATAATAATCAAAGAAACAAGCAAGGCAAAATCATGACAATATCGCAGGGGCCACACAACTCCGTGAAGAAATCCTTACCGGCCTGGAAGGCAACAACACACAATAAATTAATCGCGATCGAACCCGAGCAACCTATATCGAGCCAAGCAAAACATCAATAATCATAAAATAGCCCTAAATACACTAAAATAAATGGGGCTCGGCTCGGAGCAACTCACGAGGCGCGGCCGACACTCGAACGAAGCCGGCCGCGACGCTAGGCAACCAAAAGGGCTGGGCCGGGCGCGCGCCAAGGCGCGCTGGGCGCTACTGGGCGCGCTGCACGGCGCTGGCGCGAGCCGCGCGCGAGGGGCGCTGGTCAAGGCACGCGACAGCGCTGGGCGCGGAGCTTGCTTTACTGAGCAGCTGGCGCGCGCGCGCGCGCAAGACAGAGACGGCATACGGCGCGCGCGCGAGCGACATGACGCGGGGCGCGATCTCGGCGCTGGACGCGCGATCGAGCTGGCGAGGCTCGGGCGACGCGACGCGACATCGCGGCGCGGCCAGCACAAAGGCGCACTGGGCGACACGGACTAGGGCGGGCGAGGGCGCGCGAGCCGGGCGACGCCAGGCGAGGGCGCCGCGATGCTCGGGCCGGGCGAGGCAGGGCGCGCGCGGCGGCTGGCGAGCTCGGGCCGCTCGCGACGCTGGGCTCGGGCTAGGCTGGCGGTAGGCGAGCCAAGGCCGCACGGGTGGGGTCAAGGCGAGCCATGGCTAGGGGCAGGGCTAGGTGGGGGTGCTCGGGGAGAGAGAGAGAAGGAGAGAGAAAGATGCATTTTGGGGAAAAAGAAAAGAAAAAGAGAAATAAAAAGGAAAATGGGAAAAAGGAAAAAATGGGATTTTTAAATTCCATTTTCCATCCTTATCCACTTAAAACCTCAAAATCCCATTTCCCACTTCCCTCCTTCGAGACCCGATCAAAGAAATCTTTTCCAATCAATCAAACTCACTTAAATCCAACTCCCAAAGCAACACTAAAGGCTCCTGCTCGAATCCCAAAAGAAACACCCAAACAACCATCACTTTGCCAAAACCCAAAACCACAACCGAACTTCCAAACGACTAGCCCAAACATCCGGGGACTCGCAGACCAACAACAAACAAGCCTCAACAAAGCGGGAGCTACCTCGAAGCCCAGAAACCCACAAATCCCGCCTCCGGAGAGCCAAAAGACCAAAATACCCCCAAGGGGCAAAACCGCTCTAAAACCCAACCAAACAACCGAATCTTGACCCAAGGCACCTCAAAAACGGAATAGGAAATCGGTCACATTTACATTGACTAAGAGCGCACACTTCATTCCCGATAGAGACACTTATACCGTGGAACAAAGTGGGCGTAGTTATTTTTGGAGCGAGATCATTCGTTATCACGGTGTGCTCGTGAGGATCGTATTCGACCGTGATTCGAGGTTCACTTCTCGCTTCGAGAGCGCTCCGTAAGGGTTTAGGCACCGAGTGCGCCAAAGACAGACTTTTTCACCCTCGCATCGATGGCTAGACCGAGAGGGTGAACCGCATTCTCAAGATATGTTGAGGGCTTGTGTGTTGGATTTCCGGCGCTTGGGACCGTGACACATTCGATGGAGTTTGCATATAACAACGCTTATCGATCGACGATTCGAGATGGCTCTATTCGAGGCTTTGTATGGTAAGCGTTGCCGATCTCCCGTGTTCAGGAAGAGGTTGGTGATAGGCGTGTTTTGGGTCCCGAGTTGTCGCAGCTTGAACAATGTTTTCGTCAGCGTAAGATTAGAGCTCGTATGTTGACAAAACGAGCGAGCGCAGAGAGTTACGCCGATGTTCGCGACACTTAGATTTGGAGTTTGAGGTTGGCCAACATGTATTCCTAAAGGTCGCACCGATGCGAGGTGTTTTGAGGTTTGGCAAGCGAGGAAAGCCGAGTCCCCGCTTTGTTGGTCCGCTTTGAGATTCTCGGAGAGGATAGGCGGTGGTCGCTTATCGATTAGCCTTGCCTCCGCCATTTTCGGCAAAGGCACGTTGTTTTTCATGTTTCGATGTTGAGGAAGTACGCGCCGGACCCGTCGCACATTGTTGATTTTGAGCCTTTGCAAAATGAATGAGGATTTGAGCTTCGAGGAAAAGCCGCTGGGGATTCTTGCTTTTGAGACAAAGACAACTGCGTAATCGTGAAATCAAAGTTGGTAAAGGTTCAAAGGAGGAGTCGAGCTCAGAGGAAGCCACTTGGGAGCGGGAGGACGAGATGAGATTGTAGTATCCCGAGCTGTTCCAATCTTAAGTGACTTTCGAGGACGAAAGTCTTATAAAGGGGGAATATTGTAACGGCCCGGAAATTTCATCCCGGTCTTCCCGGGAGGCCCAGGGGCATTTTGGTAATTTTGGGTCGGGCCGACAGGGCCGGTTTTGAAATTTTAAATTGCCGGAAAAATTATGAGTCGATTTGAATGGGATCAGAAATTTTGGTGAAGGCATTTGGGCTTGGAAGAATGTGGAAATAAATAAGGAATTAAATAGCGCGTCGAGTGAGATTCGAGCCACGAACGTGTCGCATGCTAGGCAGGGGGCGCTGCCAGCCGAGCCACCACGCGCGTTTGTTAATCTAAACGCACGTTCTAATACTTATGCTTGTTTTTTAAAGCGGTTGGTATAAAAGCCAGCTCGCCGAGCCTTCTTCCCCATTTCTCCTTCTTCTCTTCGCGATTCCTTCTTCAACCGACAGAGATTCTCTCTGCGATTTCTCCCCTCTCTAGCTCCGATTCGACCGAGCTCGTCTTCCCAGTTCGAAGTCGATCCATTTCCGGGCTGAAGGTAAGTTTTTTCTTCTTCTTCTTCTTCTCTCCTTCAATCCGAATCCCCTGTTTTCGACTTCGATTTTTCCGGCCATGTTGAAGGGAGTTGCTGGGTGGTTTTTGTGCAGCTGCAGTAGGGGAGTTCGACCAACAACAAATCGTTCGTCGAATTTTCTCCAATCGCCCGAATTCGCGTTCTTCCTCCATCGCTCGAGTTCGCCAAATCGGTGCCCTGTCGCAGCCCAGCCTGCCGAGCCTCGCCGCACACCGCGCGCGTGCCCTCGCGCCTCTGCATCGCTCGCGCGTAGAAGCAGCCCCAGCGCCGTGTCCGTGCGCCTGTCGCCGAGCCGTGTCGCTAAGCGCCCCAAAGACCGCGTCGCGTGTCTCGTTGTTCGAGCCCGAGCCGCCAAGCCGAGCTGAGCCGAGCCGAGCCTAATTATTTTATTTTATTTAATTTAATTTAGATATTGTATGTAATTGTGTTGTGCTTGTTAGGTTCCCGGTAGCTAGTTCGAGATCGCTCGCAGCTTAGGTTTTCGTGTAATTGTCCCCGGCCAAGGTAAGGATTTCTTACCGGAGTTGTGTGGACCCTGCGATATTATATGTGATTGATGATTGGCTGCTTGTTTGTGTTTATTGACATGTGTAGCTAGGTATTCTATTCTGAATTCCCGATTAGCATGATTTCCTGATTTAATTCTCATGTTAATCCATGCTAGGTTGTTCCTTTCTAGCATGCTCGTATCTGCTCCTTTGCTTCGTAGTATCATGCTAGGCTCGTTGTATTCTTATTGAGCACGTATTGGATTTTATGGATTTGTTTGCTCGATTGCTAGGGCAAAGTTAGAATTGCGGTGTAGATAGCATCATCCGGCCCGATGCATAAAGTACCTTGCATCCATGGCGGGGACGTCGAGCAAGTCATTCCGCCCCCGACCCCGTGAGGGATTAGCTAACCCAAGCGGTAGGCCCCGCAATCTTGGGTGAGGGTGGCAGATCGTTAAATGCCCCAACCGTCGGGATGATGACTTGGCATTGCCTCGTCCCTGGCAATCGGCACGCCCTCGGCGTGTTCATCGTAGCCCCGATTGCCACTGCGCATGGTAAGGGCGGCTTCTCGTGTAAGCCTACCACGACCCGCTTCCCTTAGCCCCAAAAAAGCGGTGGTTCAGCCGACATAGTTTACGTGTCCAGTGTCTCACACCCTATGTCGGTGACACCCATCCAAAGATTTAGTTAGGCGTGGTGGATCGGACATGGGCAGCTTGCCTCTGGGACCCGGCACCCCCATGGTTCGCAGAGCACGCGCGGTGCATGCTTACGCTCATTACAAACACGACCGAGAGCTCCTCGGGATCTTGAGCCGATGTACCTTTCGTCGACGACGAGAGATGCAGTGAGGCCGGACTTATTTCTCGTATAGGGCGACTTATGTATTGGATGTGTGTGGTGATATTATTCCGACTAAGACCTTAAATTGGCATCCGAGGCCCAAGTGTGGGCTAAGCTATGTGCTCTATTCTGTGTTTATATTCATAGCTTGCATACGCTCATCGAGATGACCATGTATATCGTATTGTACCCCGGCTTGGGGATTCTTACCGAGTAATTCGTTACTCACCCTTATTCTCGTGGTTTTCCACGGTAATCGTGGTGCGCGACAGGATGCCCAAGGAGGAGGAGTGTGATCATGGGGCCCAGCTTTCCAACTCGATTTTTGTATTATGACTCTTTGTGTTTTGTTTTCCCCTGAATGCATGTAGCCGGGCACGGAGCCCTAGGATGTTTTGTAAATACTTGTGGATTCCAGCATTTTGTATCTGAACAGGTTTGAATGGTTTTTAGTAAATCTCTGATCAGAGTAAACTTTGGAGATGTATTTATCTTGGAACAGTGCTTGGAAACAGGGGACGGAGTTCCAGGAAATTGTCTAGTTTTTAAAGGGGTTATTTTGAATGTTTTTGTTTTAATTGGAATCCGAAATCATGTCTGTTTAAATGTCCTTTACTTTGAATGCATGCATTGGGATAAGGGCCCATTTAGTGCCCCATTCGGGTCGGTCCCTTACAACTGATGTATCGTATTGTACCCCGGTTGGGGATTCTTACTGAGTATGTTTATACTCACCCTTATTTCCGTGGTTTTTCCACCAGGTAACTTGGGACAGCACCGGGACGGCTAGCGGAGGGAGCTGATTGACCATGGGAACTACCGGAACTTTGTCGTTTATTATTTGCATTATTTGTTCAACATGTAGATGGACAGGAGTCCTAGGGGAATGTTGTTAAAAGTTGTTTAAACTGTTTTAGTATTTTTATAAATACTGGTCAGGCTTGTTTTTACTTTTTTGGATTTGCTTAATTTAAATTGTAGTTATGTTTTAAGTATTCCCCGTTCTCAAATGTTTGAAAAGTTTTAAATAAGAGCACTAAACCGCTTGTTGAAATATTTAACTTGCATGCTGAGTGAGAACCTAGGTTTAGGACCGTATTTCGGGTCGGGTTCTTACACCTGGCCAGTATTTAAAACTCAATAATTAAAACAACTTCTCAAAACAAAACAGTTTCTCAAGCATGCTATCAAGGAATTTATGACTCATGAAGACAAATAGAAAGACAGAGTAACGTCGGCAGCTCCAATGATCAGTCAGCTTCCTCCGCTAGCCATCCCGGTGTTGTCCCAAGTTACCTGGTGGAAAAACCACAGAAATAAGGGTGAGTATAAACATACTCAGTAAGAAACCCCAACCGGGGTACAATACGATACATCAGCCATCTAGCATCCTAGTATACATGCAAATAGTTACCAACACATATCTTGCTCAACGAGCTAAGAGGCAAATCTGAAAACCTCAGAAGTCTCCTACTTTCGGCCTAATGCTTGGCTCTCCTAACCAATCCCAAAAGACATCCTCGAGGGTCTTTCTCCCTCGGCCAAATGACCAACTCAAAAGCCGATCCCAAATAGATGTCAGACACCCTCGATGGTTTTTCTCCCTCTGCCAAATGATCAGCTAAAAAACCAATCCCAAATAGGTGTCCTCGAGGGCCTCTTACCCTCGGCTAGCAATTACTTGACAACGGGAAAGTACCCGAAGTCTGGCTCACGAACATTAGCCCGGGGGAGCTCTCCAAACCGGCAACTAACGTGTGTGCATGCACACCGCATGCTGCTGCAAACCGGCGTAAATGTGGGGGCTAGGGACAGACTACGCTATCCAGGTACGCATGCCTAATGACTCGAAAGCGATGTCACTTAATACAGTAGTGCGAGGCCCTCGACACTCATCTGTAACAGCCTGTACCACCGACCTGAAGCTAAGAACCAGCCAAGGTAGGCTTAAACCGTTGGTTGGGCTCCGCTCTAGCAGGCTACAAACTAGACTTATGTCGATGCGGGAGCTAATCCACATCGGCTGTCGAAGTGGAAGCAAAGTACGTTATGCTTCACACTATATCCCGACCGGTGGGGACAAAGACGTTATGTCCGCTCTCAGCCTCTAGATGATGACAATCCTAATAGTTCTATCTAAGATTTCGAAATAACGATTCCTGGCTAAACAAACATGCTCAATAATATAAACACATAACCTAGCATGATACTACAATCTTAAACCAGGAATCACAGAACATGCTGGAAGAACAAACCTAGCATGGCACTAACATGTAGAAGCAAAGGTAAACATGCTAGTAGATATCAATCGACAAGCAGTCCTATCCACTAACATGCTCATAACAATCAACATGCATACAAGTCGCAATCATGATAATATCGCAGGGTCACACAACCCCGGTAAGAAATCCTTACATGGAAATATGCAGAAAATAAACACAAAAGTAAATGATGACCCTTGAGCTACAAGATCAACCCGAACAACCTAGGCAAATAACAATAATCAAACTCTAGTAACTAAAGTAACAACGAGAAATCTCACAAGATCGGGATCTAGGAATTACCTAACTTAGAAGGCTCTAGGAGGGTCTCGGCAGCTAACTCACAGTAGGATCAAGGGCTGCCCTCGGCTGCGCGGGCAAGGCTGGCTCAACGAGGATGATACAGCTGCTCGCGGACGCGCGTGCTGGAGTGCAACAAAGACGGCGAGCAGGCTGGGCGATGGCGTGAGCGTCAGGAAGGGGCAGCTATCGCGGCTCTACGAGAGGGTCGTTCGCACTCATTCGATGTTATGGTTGTGTCCGCTCGCGAAGGGCTCTCTGGGACGATGGGGGGCTAAGGGTGCGATCTATGTGCTGGTGAAGGAGACACAGTGTGGGCAACAGGAAGCAGCGAGGCTCAGCTACGCGTGCAGACGGGACGGGATCGATGATGCGTTCGGGAGAGGCCTAGCGAGGCTAGCCGTGCCTGCGGACTGCAGTGCGGCTGCGATCGCTGCGCGAAGAGGCTGGCGAAGGCTTGCGGCATGCGTGGGGCTTGCGATGGGCGATAGGCCATGCAGACGACAAACAGTGGGGCTGAGCAAGCAGTTTCGCTAGGGAGACGACATGCACAGCAAAATGAGTCTCGGTTATGAGCAACCAACCAGCAATGGAAAAGATCTCGGCTAAGGAAGAAGGCTTACCTCATGGATCTTGGCTTGGCTGCCTGAAGCAACTCTCTGCAAGATGGATGGGAGACGAACTCAACGATCAAACAAGGACTAGAAGAAGAGGGAGAGAATGGTGAGGTCGTGCGCCTACGGGAAGGAGAATTGTAAAACGGTGACTTTTGCATTTACGGATGGAAAGAAAAATGCAATTCCTATTCCTCCTCCTTTAGGTTTTTACGAAACCAACTCTTGGGCATCCCCCCTTCGAATCCCAGCTGCAGCACAATTTTCTTCTAATTTTAATCCTTTTAAAACAAGCCTCCAAACTCCCTTGCAGGTCACAGGTTCAAGTCCTGGTAGCATGTAACGGCCCAGTTTTCTATTCCGGTTCTCGAGGAGCTTCCGGTTTAGATTCAGTGGTTCGATTGGGCCGTTAGAGCTGTTTTGACCCTTAGGGGTATTTTGGTCTTTTTGCTCCCTGGGCAGGATTTGTGGATTTTTAGGGCTTCGAGGCAGCTCCTGCCTTTGTTGAGGCTTGTTTGTTGGTGGCTGCGAGTCCCGAGATGTTTGGGCTATTTGTTTGGAAGCTCGGTTGTGATTTGGGTTTTTGGCAAAGTCATTGTTGTTTGGGTGTTTCCCTTGGGATTCGAGCCCGGGCCCTTGGTGTTGATTTGGGAGGTTGATTTAAATGAGATTTATTCAGTGGAAAAGGTTGCTTCAGTCGGGTCTCGAAGGAGGAAGCCGGGAAATGGGATTTAAGGATTTTAAGGATTTTTAGAAATTGGAAAATTTGGATAAAATGGATATTTGGATAAGGATAAAAAGAAAAAGGAAATTTCTTTTTTTTATTTAAAATCCCATTTTCCTTTTATTTTTCCCATTTTCCTTTTTCTTTTTTTTTTTTTCTCTCTCCTCCTCCCGTGCTCACCCTCCCACCCCTTGGTCATCCGAGCCACCCCTGTCGCCCATCCTCGGCCGCCTACCTCGCCCACGCCCGAGCCCCACTCGCCCAATGACCCTTCCTCGCCACAAAGGCCAGCGCCCGGCCCGGCCGCCTAGGCCGTCCCCGCGTCGCTCAGCCCTCGCCAAGGCCCGCGTCGCCCGACCACCTGTGTCCGTGTCGCCCGCCTCCGCGATCGCGCTGCCGCGCGCACCGTGTCGCGTCGCCCCCCCCATACAAATGTCGTGCCACCCGAGCGGCCCCGAAAGCCGCCGTGATCGCGTCGCCCGCCACGCGCCCCTTGTTGTTTGCCGAGCTCGCGCTCGCGCCGCGCTCCCGCCCTCTGTGGCGAGCGCGGCGTCGCGCGTCGTCGCCAGTGAGAGTCGAGCCCGCGCCCCGAGCCCACATACCCAGCGCCCAGCGCTGCGCGCCACGGCCAAACCCTGCCGCCGACACCGCTTGTTGTGTGTTGGTTGGCCCGAGCCTTGTGGCTTCTCGGATGGTATTTCCCGAGTCTTTTTTTCGTTGGGCCCTAATTTGTTGGCTGTTGGTTATTGATTAATTGGGGTGTTTTATGTATTTGATTTGGGTGCTTTATTTGATGTATAGGCTGTTCGGGATCGATTAGAGGCTCGAGGGTCGCTCGTTGATTTATTATGTTTTGTAATTGTTTTCTGCTTGTTCCAGGTAAGGATTTATTACCGTGGTTGTGTGGACCCTGCGATATATCATGATTGTGCTTTGTATGCTTGCTGATTGTTATGAGCATGATATTGATAGGGCAGCTTTGATTGACCTCTCGCTAGCATGTTTGCCTGATTTTACATGTTAGTGCCATGCTAGGTTTGTTCTGCCAGCATGCTTATGATTCCTGCTTAAGTTGTAGTATCATGCTAGGTAAATGTGATTGATGTCGATCATTGCTTGCTAGGCAGGAATCATTTATTTGCTCTGTACTCTTAGATAGAGTTGTAGGGTTTGTCATCATCCAGAGGCTGAGAGCGGACATAAAGTACTTTGTCCCCACCGGTCGAGAGTAAAGCGAAGCGTTGCTTCAGGGGTTGAGAGCGGACATAACGTACTTTGTCCCTAGTGGTTGGATATAGAGCAAAGCATAACATACATTGCTTTTTCTCCCCCCTCCCGGCAGCCAATGAGACTTAGCTACCTCATTGGCGTATGCCTAGTTTGTAGCTCCGCTAGAGCGGAACCCCGCTAACGGTGTAAGCCTACCTTGGCCGGTTCTTAGCTTCTCGTCGATGGTTCAGCCGCATGGATGAGCGCCGAGGGCCTCGCGCATCGTGATCGCGACACCGCCTCGAGTCATAGGCATGCGTACGCCCGCGTAGTTTGCCCTTTGGCCCCGCATTTACGTCGGTTGCAAAGAAGATGTGGTGTGCACGCGCACGCGTTAGTCGTCGCCGTTCGAGAGCTCCCCTGCTAATGTTCGTGAGTACACCATTCCTTCCGTTAGAGCCAGACTTCGGGTACTCTCCCGTAAGTACAAATTTGCAGCGAGGGCAAGAAGCCCTTGAGGACATTCTTGGGATCAGTGTATTCCCCCCAAGTGAAAGATACCTCGGTGATGTCCCAGGATTGGTCAGTGTATCCAATCCTTAGGCCGGAAGTAGGAGACTTCCGATGACTCCAGAATCTTGTTTTATGAGCTCGTTGAGCTATGATCCGTGTTGATAGTCGCTTTTTGGTTGCATGTTGAGGTGCTAGATGACCGATGTATCGTATTGTACCCCGGTTGGGATTCTTACCGAGTATGTTTATACTCACCCTTATTTATCTTTCTGTAACTTGGGACAACACCGGGATGGCTAGCGGAGGGAGCTGATTGATCATGGGGAGCCGCCGGCACTCTGTCATTTATTATTGCATTGTTTATTCAGCATGTAGATGGACAGGAGTCCTAGGGGAACATTGTTTAAAACGTTGTTTAAATTGTATTGTATATTTTTATAAATACTGGCCAGGTTGTTTTACTTCGTTGGATTGTTTAAATGAAAACTGTTGGTTATGTTTTAAGGTTTCCCCCTTTTCATATGTTTTGAAAGGTTTTTAAATATGAGCACTAAACCGCTTGATATCATATTTAACTTGCATGCTGAGTGAGAACCCCGGTTTAGGGCCATGTTTTGGGTCCGGTTCGTCACATAGCAACACTATTTAAAATCCTAATTTTCCTTTCCAACACAAGCTTCCAAAAGCCTAGCAAGTCACAGGTTCGAATCCCAGTAGCAACACTTTTAATTCCTCAATTAAACAACAACCAAACTCCAACTCTTAGCCACCTGGGTTCGAGTCCTGGCTCGAACACTGTTCTTTTAAATTTTCCTTTTTCATTCTAAGCCACCAAAACACAAGGATAGACTCCAATTCCAAGATCCTGAAACTGAATAATATCTCCGAGCTCAAGGAAATACTAAAACAGCCTTAACGACCGAACCAAACAACCAAAATATTAACCAAACATACCTAAGGAGTCAGAACAGAAATTTGGGTCGTTACATGTGATAACTCGAAAATAGAGCGTATTTTAGGCTGTCTTAGTATACTTTATTTTAGAAATGGAATAGAGGAAAAAAAAGCATTCATAGAATAAATGTGAAGAAATAACTTAGAAAATCAGCATGCATGCATAAAATAGCATCGAAATCATGGATCTGCGTTTTAGCGCAAATTATAGCCAAACTGTGCCTAATTAATGTTTTTAGCAAGATTATCTTTAGTATCACGGAAAAGAACAATGCGAATGGTGACCAGATAGCGTGTAGAGTTGCGTAACTCAAAAAAGGAAAACACGTTTGAAAAAGGGCACGTCAATAAGGAAAGAATCGAAGAATCAATCATGCAATTAAGATGACATGAATAAAATAAACCCGATGAAAAGCATGGAATCCCACATTTATGAAGAATTGCACAACTCACCTCAACTTTTTGGCCAAGGAATTAATCAATTCTATAAATACTAAGGCAAGAAGCTGAAATCGATGAACTGGTAGGTTGGCTATGAGTCGATCATCAAAGCGCGAGAAGCAATTGGTGATGCGTGGAAACTGGTGACAAAGGAACTACTCATACTCAGCCGTGTCAATTCCATTTATTATTTTTATAAGGGGTAGTTTATAGACTTTAAACATTTCATAGTAGTAATAAAATCATTTGGTTTAAACTTTTATATTTTTTTTATTGGTATGACTGCATTATAGGAGTGCATGTTAGTTCTTTATGATTAGAATGTGTAATGCCCTGAATATTTTTTCAACTTTGTAATTGGGGCGAGTTCATTTTTTATTATTATTATTATTTTTTTTTCCCGATAAATTAAATTAATTGTCTTGACTTTTAATTGAATTAAAAGATATTTTATACCATCTAGTAGAATCATCTATTTTGGAAAATATGGATTTTTTTTCATATCTTTATCTAAGGAAATTGTGGCAATCAAATAATTTTGGTTTTCCCCTTTTTTAAAAGAAAAAAAAAGAGAATAAAAGATGGGATTATTATTTTCTTTTTAAAAAAAGAAAAAACCTATTGTTGACTTGTTAAAGGGGTGCACAAAACACTAGGCAAACCTCATCTCCAACCTCCCCACTTTTTCTTTCTTTCTTTCTTTCTTTCTTTCTTTCTTTCTCTCTCTCTCTCTCTCTCTCCAACCTATTGTTGACTTGTTAAAAGGGTGCACAAAACACTAGGGGTGCACCATGTGAGCACGCAGACCGCCCACCTATGGCCCACGCTGCAGCCCACTTGTGCACGAGAACCCTCCTGCGTGGATCCTTCGGCTCGCGACCGCAGCACGGTGAACACTACCATTGCTTGCTTGTCGTCGTCCACCTACACACCGCTGCCACCGTCTGAGCAATTCCACCGCCTGTCTCATCAGATTCTGACCGACCTTGGGTAAGGTTGTTGATTTATTGCCTTTGTGTTCTTAAAATTGAATGTTTGACCATCTTTGACTAGTTGACCATTGACCAGCCACATCAACTTGGACTATTTGACCAGCCAACACAACTTTGATTCCTGACTTTTTGACCAAGTTTGACCTTAGGTCCCAAAAGTCAAAAAGAGCTCAGGAGAGGCATTCTAGGTTCGAAAATTGTAGAACCTTTGGATTCGGCAAGGTAAGGGATGTTACAAAGTTGTTAATACTATTGAAAATAATAATACTTATGATGATGCTATAACATTTTATTGATTACAAATGAGGGGTTATGCCTGATAATACAAATGAGAGGTTTTGCCAATTAATTACAAATGAGGGGTTATGCCTATTAACTACAAATGATGGGTTATGCCTATTAACTAAAAATAAGGGCTTATGCCTATTACCTACAAATGAGGGGTTTATGCCTATAAATTTCAAAAGAGGGGTTTATGCCTATTGCTTTTAATTGAAGGGGTTCGTGCCCAATGTTTATTTTGGTAATTGTGCCTAATTATCAGATGTCGTGCGTTGGGATCTTTACTGAGTTTAAGACTCACCCTTTTCTTCTGTGGATGTCCACAAGTATTCATGTAATACACCCGGGTGGGTGATTGGAGCTAAAGGACCATGGGATTGTTATGTCTTTATTCATTGAGTCTCGTCGTTATTATTTAGTTATTATTATTATTATTATTTTCCTTAAACATTCTCTTTCCACATAAACTGGATTTTTATGTGTCTTTTATATATTTACTTAAGGGTACCCAAACTGGTTGGTTTTGAATTGTTTTGCATTGAAACTCGAAGTATATTTATTTATTATTTTTTTAAAAATAAAATAAAGTTATTCAACGTGCCCTGTTAGTTGCGTTTTAATTCATGCATTAGGGTAAAGACCTAGATTGAGACCATAGATTGGCTCGGGTCTTTACATAATGTGTTATGAGCGTAGGTCACAGAATGTTGCACTGATGTGTATTTAATTATATATATATATATATATATGCTTCGATTAGCTACCCACGCATGTACCTTGTGGCGAATCGGAAGAGGAACTGCATGTTGAACCAGTATGCTACTTTAGGTTAAGTGAACGTCTTTTTCACTATTTAGGGTGTTAGAGATAACCTCACTAATGCTTACGTTTCCTTGCGCTAAGTATGGAGTTCGCAGCAGAAGCTGGTTCGACCATAAATCATTAGTTACGGAAGTATAATTGTTAGGGAAGTAAGACAATCTTTGGCTAGTTCGCACTGTAACGGCCCAGGTTTTCGTTCTGGTTCTCCAGGTGCATTCGATTAATTGTTCAATGGTTGGTTGGGCCGTTAAGACAGTTGAGCCTTTAGGGGCATTTCATTCATTGTTCCCTCAAGGTCGGTTTTGTGCTTAACTAGGGTTTTAGGACTGTTTCTGCCATCTACTAAGTACTGTTATTCTTCGATTTCAGATTCCAGGCTAAAGGGACATTTTGTGAAGTTCGAGGTCTTTCGGTTAAATGAGAATTTAAGAGAAAATAAAGTGTTATTGGTGGGACTCGAAAGGAGGTTTGACAAGGGATTTGGAGCTTTGCTTTTAAAGAAGAAAATAGGATTTAAATGTGTGATTGTTGGGACTAGTGATGGACAAGGCATTTGAGAGGCTTGAAGATTATTTGTAAAAAATAGAAGAAAAAGGTGTTGTTGCCATGACTCGAACTCTGTTGGTTTTGCATTTGAGAGGCTTGGAGATTACTTGTGAAAAATAGAAGAAAAAGGTGTTGTTGCCAATACTCAAAGGTGGGTGGGTGGCCAGGAGTTTCAATCGACAAAAGAAAAGAGTTTTGCATTTTTTGTTTGGAGATTGCTCGAGACCTAGCCGCAAGCAAATCTCCTCTTCTCCTTCCTCTTGGCCGATCCTCTTCTCCATCTTCCCCATTGTCGAAAGCCAAGCTCCATCTCCAAGACTTCTTGTTCTTCTTCCCTTCTTGGGCGAACCACCATCCCTTTTGTAGAAATCAAGACCCTAGTTGCTGAATTCCTTCAACTCCATTGCTAGAGCTAGCCGAGAACCCCTTTGGTCGAAGCTCTCCTTCTCTTTCTTGGTTGCCGCACAACACAAGCCTCACCCAAGAGCTTCATTTTCCTTGGTCGAGATCTTCCTTCTCCTTTGGTGTTGTTGTTGCATAAAGAGCTACCGAGAGCCCTCTCCCCTTGATTCGTGTTGCTACTCCACACCTAGCCGAGAGCTCCCTTAGCTCTTTCCTTGTTCTTGTTGCCGCACCTGAGTCCAAGCTTGAAGGCCGAGGAGCACCTAGTCGAGATCACCTCCCTTGTTGCCGAGTCTTATGCTCTCGGGTTGGGTAAACTCTAACTCTCGAAGCTTGTGTGTTATTGGTTGTTTGTTGTGTAGGAATCTAATTGTGTTGTTGTATTCTTACTAGGTTGTGATTGATTAGTGCTGCAGCTTGAGAAACTATTCGTTTGTTGTTTGTTTGCCTCTGTTTCAAGTAAGGGTTCCTTGCCGGGGTTGTGTGAACCCTGCGCACGACAATGATAACTCCTAGTTGTTTGTTCTACATGTTATAATGCTAGTGAATAGGTTTATGCAGGTTGTCTGAATTATATTGTTAGTGGATAGGTTTGTGCAGGTTGTCTGAATTATACTATTAGTGGATAGGTTCGTGCAGGTTTTCTAGAGGCTGCTCTATTAATAATTATGTTATGATCCTGTATGTCTGTTGATCTGCTCTTGTCTGTTGTATGCCCTAGTTCATATGTTGTGCTTAAGCATGATAGTGGATAAGATTTCCTGGATTGTTTGTCTAGCTTGCATGTAGAATGATGGACCATGTTAATATTCTGTTTCTATTGTATTCGCTATTAATGTTGTGCTATGCTAGCTCTAGGTTGTGTAGCAATAGGTGATTATGGGAAGTTTACCCAAGACCAGCCTAGTGTGTGTTGTCTTAGGTTGGCCCAGTGTGTTGCTGATTGGGTGTGCTCAAGACTAGCCCAGTGTGTTGTTGTCCCCTGTTGGCCTAGTGTGTGCTGACAGGTATGAGCCGGACTAGCCCAGTGTGTGTTGTCTCTTTATTGGCCTAGTGTGTGCTGAACAGATTATCGAGGATTGCCCTAGTGTGTTGCTGATCCCGGGCGAGCCTAGTGTGTGCTGCCCGAGTTACTCAGGACTAGCCTAGTGTGCTGCTGTCCCCTGTTGGCCCAGTGTGTGCTGACCAAGTATGAGCAGGACCTGCCCAATGTGTGCAGTCCAAGACTAGCCCAGTGTGTTGCTGTCCTTTGTTAGCCCAGTGTGTGCTAACCTTGTTTGCTGTTTTGTTAGATCTTATGAAATTACTTAATTGTTTCCTCTGTTTGTTAGCCCAATGTGTGCTAACCCTGTCTAGCTATGAGCATAGACCTTCGATGTTCTTCATCCTACTATTTATACCTGTTGAGACTGCCATGTTGTGTGTATTGCTTGTATGCTAGGATGTTAGAGGATTTGTCTTGCGTATTGTACTCCGGTTGGGGAATCCTTACTGAGTGCTTTTGTACTCACCCATTCTGTGGTTTTTCCACCAGGTAACTTGGCACAGCATCGAGGTGGCTAGTGAAGGAGCTGGATGATAATGGGAAATGTCGCTGCATCTTCTTATTCTTGCATATTTATGTAGTCGAACTGTTTTACCCAAAACTTGTAATGTTTTTAATTGTACTCTGGCCTGAGGCTAAACCATTTTTAATGTTTTCAGTTTGAGACATTTTGGAACTTGATTCTTTTATAATATGAATATTTGAAATATTCTGTTTTAAGTGCTTTTGAAATTGAATCGCATCACTTAGTAAAGGCCGTTTTGGACCATTTAGTGTCGGGTCTTTACAAGCACGCTTAGCATCTTCTAGGATTAATTAGTTAGCATTACTCATTGCATTGCATGCAGTAACATTTTATTTCTGCATTTCATTTTTACGAAACAAAAATCACTCAACTCAAACAACATGTGCTTCTTTATTTTCTGCATGACTCTGATTGAAACAGTATTAGCTCTAGACATCAATCCTTGTGGGATCGATAAATTTATATACTTAATACTTGCTGCAATTCCCGACCGCGTATACTTGCGCCTAAGTGATTTCGAGTGTAATTAGCATAAGTCTACTTAGAATTAATTACTATTCAATATATTAGCATTGAAATTGCAACCTATCGACTCTGAGGAGAAGATGAGAGTTTTATGGAAGGTACAATTTTTTTTCTTCTTTTTTGAGAAAAGCTCGAAGGTACAAATTTTGATATATAAAAATGTGAAATATTAAGAAAACAAAATTAAAAGATATTTTTGGGCAGTTCTTATAAATTAAATTATAAAATTAGTCTGTTTAAAGTTATTTAGAATTTAATTTTATTCTTTCAAAAATTAAAATTTAATTCTTATTAATTTTAAAGAAAATCCAAAAGAAATTAACATGGTTAGTACTCAGCTCAACACTATTTATCATAAATAACTTCAACATTTTTAATTTAACAACAATTACAAATAACATATATTATCTTTTTTGTTTGATAAAATATTAAATAATGTAAAATTATTGGTCATAAGATTGAGTATGTAATCTATCTTATAAATGTTTCGAAATCTCTCAACTTTTGAAAGTTTTTTTTTTTTGAAATGTCAACTTGGTTGGATCCTCAACATCGAACTATAAAAGTTAAGTTTTAATTTTAATATTCAATTTGTAAATATGGAGATTAATTTTAGGCCTTATTTGATAATCATTTTATTTTTTGTTTATGAAATTTAAGCATATTTCTACTCAAATTTTCTACCATGTGCTCAATCTTTCCTATACTATATCTATCTTTCCTTAAAAAAGAGGTGCATATTAACCAAATTTCAAAAACAAAAACAAGCGTTTGGAAGCTAATTTTTTGTTGGGGATTTTGCATGTATAACAAAAAAAGACAAAATATTTACATCTATAGCACAAAATCTAAAATAATTTCATTTGTAGCAGAAAATCCAAATTGACTTCTATCACTTGTTGAGTTCTATTAGTGATAGAATTCAATCAATGATAGACTCATTCTATCACTCCTTAAGTTTTCTATCAGTGATAGAAATCTAAATTGAGTTCTATCACTAGGCGAGTGATAGACTATCACTAGGTGAGTGATAGAAATAAATATGTTATAGATGAATTATTTTAAAAATTATGCTACAAATATAATACAAGAGGTAGAATGTGCTGCTGATGGTAAATTCTCTTTTTTGTTTCTAAATTTTAGTTTTGTTTCTTAAAATATATGTAAGATGTAGATATCAAAATAAGAAAAAATTATGGTAATATAGTTGTTGTAGGTTTAAATTTTAAAAATAAAAAACGAAAAATAAAATAACCAATCCGGTGATAAGATTACCTGTGGATGATATAAGAGATATGACAAGATGAGTAGACTTTTGAATATATATGTATATATATATATATATATTTTTTTTTTTTTAAAAAGAGAAAACAAATTTTTTTCCCCCAAAAAAAAAAAAGAGTAACAAGTCAGAAAACAAAAAATGCATTAAAAAGAAATAGAATACGTGGCATGCGGTGCTGTCGCTGCTTTAAAGAGGCGGTCCCCACATTTGCGCCAAGCGTTTCCCGGGCTTTGCTGGTCAAGTGCGTGTCACGTGAGTCAAAGTATATGATCCCAATTCCGGGTTTGTACCCTGAAAAAAAGATTCCCTAAGGTCACAACCCGCGTCAACTGGGAACCTGCTTTAGCCAGTTTACCTGCGTGAAAGGCATCTACTTGGAGTGCCGTAGTCGGAAACGGGAAGGGGAGGTCGCCGGTGGGGACTCTAGTCGGGTCCCGCAGTGGGTGAGGGAACAGTAGCCGTAGCTATTGAATTTTGAGTTTCCCAAAAGGGTTCTTTGTTTTGGCACTCTAATTTTGATTTACTCTTCGATTTTTCTTCTTCTCTTTCTCCAGATTCCGATCGTCTTCTTCCTCAATCTTAGGGCTTCGGATTTCTTCGATTTTCTCTCCAGGTGTGTTCCTCTCTTTCCTCTCACTTCATTTTCCAAGATTATGCTTCTCTTTTCGCTTCTTTTCCTATATCTTGTATTCTTACTCTAGGGTTTCTTTTCTTTTTTTTTTTTTAAAAAAAACAAATTGAATTCCCCCCTTTTTGGTGTTTTGTTCTCCTTGCATGGGATTTTTTTTGTTTAGAGAATGGAGTGAAATTGAGATCTTATGCCGGTGTTATGTTTGTTGTCTGCATGTGGGGATTATTATGGTCCTTGCACTCCTCAGTTGCTGAATTTTGATTGTTTGAGTCAATTTTAGCGGCGCCCATCTCTGGAACTTGTTTTTTCTGTTTTCTTGTTTGATTTGCATGTGGTTCAAATGAGGTTGGAATGTCAGTCCTCCCAAAACAGAGTTATTGAACTCTTTTAGTTATCCCTACCCCTTTGCATGTGGATCGTTGGTATGCAAGATACTGACTTATTGGCTGGAGTGTTTTGCAGGAGTCATTCATATTTCATACATCTTTCAAAAGTTGTAAGTGTGATATAAAAAGGTCCTATTATATTTTTTAGTCTAGCATGAAAATAGGAGTGTAATAAGATAGAAAAAAATGGTTTCAAACCTAGGCATGGAAAAAAATTGAGTTTCTTTCAACATTAGTAAAATTTTGTTTAAGTTTTGAATTAAATATTAGGGATGATCTTGGATTTCTGTTCTATGTTGGTTAGAATTTAGATACTTTCAGTGTTTTCAAAGCGCAAGGCGCAATGCAAGGCGATACTCTCTTTGATCTCCTCAAAGCGAGAGGCGATAAAAAGGCGAGGTCCGAGTGAAGAGAGGCGCATTTATAAATTGATAATAAAACATATGTGTATTCCCAAAAGATTTCAAATTCATATGGAAAAATATTAAAAAGTAAAAAATAAAAGAATAATAAATCACAAAAATTATGTTATTATAAGATATACCCTACTATTAAATTATTATTTGTATAAAAAATTGAAGTTAACTGAAAGTATAAAAAAAATAAAGATTCTACGTCAAATAAGTCAAATAACTCAAATAAACAGACACATATATTTGAAATAACAATTAAACAAATTCAGTATCTTTAATAAAGACTTTGCATAGTTGTTGGACTTCTTCATAAACTAATTCTAGGTTCTTTTTGTGGATATTAAGTTAGGATATTGATAAATAAATAAAACTTTAACAAGGCGCACACTTTTGCCTGAGGCGAAGGCGATGCAGCCTGGTTGAAGGAGCTCGCCTTTGCTACGATAGTGGCGCAATACCTACTTATGTAGTTATGTATATGGCCAGTGCAAGGCGATGCCGATGGCTATAGGCGAGGAAAGGCGATGGTCTTGAAAACACTGGATACGTTACACCTATGTCTCTTCGAAGTTGAAAAGTTAGAAGTTCCAAAATGTGATTTAGCCGACGTCTGTAAAATATTCCCGCTTTCAAAATTCTACAAGCAAAAAATTGAAATTTACTTGGTTTCCATCTTCCTAATCATCAAACTCATTGATGATTATTAACAAGCTTTGCTTTGAAGACTTGAAGAAATTAAAGGTGTAGAGCGTTTTACTTTTAGTGATATGCCTCATTCAAGCGAATAATGAGCAATGCTCAGCACAGGGGTTGGATTGAGTTGAAGTATACTAAAAAAGAGTTAGATAATCATAAATGGAAAGAACTATAAAACATTGTTAATTGTAAGGATGGCATTTGTTGCTGTTTGAGGTTAAACCTAAGAAATCAAACTATTCTCCCTTTTTTTCAAAATGGATTAATGAATTTGGATGATTTCTAAAGTTTTGTTTTTTAGCGAATGATGCTTCATTTTTCCTCTTTTCTTTTGACGACACTTTTTTCAATGTTGTTATCATCGATTCTTCTGTTTGTTCAACTTTGGTTCTGCACGGTCTGTGTACTCTACTGGACTTCATCCTTTTATCTTTCTAACTCGTATATTTGTTAAGAAGGTATGCAGTCAAAGTCAAAAAGTGTGAATCAACTTGAATCTGAACCACCAAATATGCAGCAGACTAGTTATTCTGACCCTTGGTGGCGTAGTATTGGGTACAATCCTATCTCCTCGTCAGCAGCAGGAGGAAATGTGTCTAATTCGCCATCACTGGAGTGCACTAATGGTGCTTCAGAATCTAATGATGGCCAGTCAATGTCAAATGATAATTTGACTGAAGACGATGATGACACCACAAAAGATTCACAAGGTATATCCCTCAATCAACTAGGTGCTTTTGCTTGCTTAATCATGTTGTGGTTCAAAGAAACGGGTTTGTTATGAACAATAAAATTACTGTACGTTATCTTGAAAGCTGAGGGCAGTGTAACCTTATGGGATTGTTAACAAATATGTTATTATCAAATTCAGCTCCAAGTTATGGGCAAGGACAGCACAACAGTCAGCTTGCTGTTTCTACTGCACCTACAGTGCATGGTGGATGTCTCACACAACCACCTCAGCTTGAACTTGTAGGCCACTCTATTGTGAGTTCCTTTGTTATATTTTGATTTATTTCTTTCTTATTTTATAGACATTGGCTTTTTGAAACACGTCAGATTTAAGATGCTTATGAATTTGGTGGGCTTACTAGTTTTTGTTAAATCCTTTTTTAGGCATGTGCATCAAACCCGTATCAGGACCCTTATTATGCTGGAATGATGGCTGTTTATGGTCATCAACCTATGGTATGTAGGATAAAATCATAAAAGATCAGGTGATGGTATGAATACACACACATATATACATATCTTACTTTAGGTATATATTTTACACCTGGTGGAGTAATTTTGATAGTTCTTGTACTTTTTTGTTTGTTTGTTTTTTTTTTTTTTCCTTTTGATTTCTTTTTCAATTTTTCAGGAATTTCGTTGTTTCTGGTACAGATTTTCACTTTTGCTAACTTTCTTTGAAGTAAAAATAAAATAGCATGAGTATCTGGAGGACTGAATGGAAATTTTCAGTTTCTTTGAAGAGGTCGTAGTGTGATTATTGTAGCATCTCTGCCTGTAATTTTTTTTATTTCTTTTTTCTGGGCACAATGAAAAGATCATATTTCCAGGATGTTTGTGGTCATTGTGGATTGTTGTCAATTTTTCCTGGTACATAAGAATTAGGTTTGCCCCTGACAATTACTTCTTATGGTAGGTTTATCCTCCTTTTCTTGGAATGTCACATGCTAGAATGGCTTTGCCCCTGGAGGTGACACAGGAGCCAGTTTTTGTGAATGCGAAACAATATCAAGGCATTCTAAGAAGAAGACAAGCACGTGCTAAAGCAGAGGTTGAGAACAAACTGATAAAAGTTAGAAAGGTACAACTGCTATTCAAAAGTTAGATAACTGTCCTTCATATACTAGAGGTCGTCTCTTATACTTGTTAAGGTAGGTGGGAATCTAGTATCATTTTTCTTAATTGTATTATATTTTTTATGAAGTTCATTCTGATACGATCCGGTTTATTATTAGTATTTATTTAGTTATTAGTATTTAATTGTTATTTTTTATTTTAATTGTAATGGTCATTTATGGATTATTAGTCTTTTATTATTAAATTAGGTTATTATTAGGTTTACTTAGTGGCTAGGGTTTAGGTTTATAAATAGGAAATGTTAGATCATTGTTAGGTATTGGAAATAGTTGTTGTCTTTTGTATTCTAGCTCCAAGGGAGATTCTCTCTAGAGATTTATCAATAAAAAGTGACACATTCTATCATTTTGGTATCAGAGCCGTTTACTGATTCGGGAATGGTCTCGACTAGGATGGAAACAAGGATTCACGAATGCGAAGGAAAGTCAGTCTATTTGTTGAATAAGCAACGAGAATTGGAAGCAAAGATGGAAGCAATGGAGGAGCGGTTAGGGAAAATGATTGATTCGAAATTCGAGAAACTTAATTTGAAATTCGAGCAGATGAACTGTTATTTTCAGATTTTGTTATAGAGCGAATCTTGGACAACCGATTACCAAAACAAGCACTGTTGACAAGGGAAAAGGGATTTCGATCCATGTTGATGTGAAAGGCTCCAGCGCGGCTGATGCGACAGGGGGTTCGGGCTCGGCGGTAGAAGCAGTAAAAGCGGCGGTGAGCTCGGCGATGGGCACATGGTCACGGGTTTGAGCGGGGGAGGGCGCACAGGCACAAGCATGGGCTTCGGCTTGGGCATGGGCTTGGGCTCGGGGGTTGCAGATGGGGGGCACGGCTGCGGGGTCGGGCGTGGGATGGGGCTCTGGTGGGACGGATGGTGGGCGCGGCTGCAAGTGCGGGCTAGGGCTGGGGCTCGAGTTGCGAGGAAGGCTGGTGCGGCTATATCTGGGGTGCGGGTAGGGACAGCGTGCGCGACTGGGGTGTGGGCTCAGAGTTGTGTTGCGCTGGCAGACCAGGTCGAGCAGAGCTGACTGGACCAAGCTGGTCAGGGTTGGCTAGTTTAGACCGGAGGGAGGGGGGGTTGAATGGACCATTTGACGGGAGAAACTTGAGGGGACCAGATGGCGATCGTCATGGAGATTTTAGGTTCAATCGGAGGGGCGATAGATTTCTGGAGGAGAGAAGGGTGCACACCGGCTATAATAGACCGTTAGCGCATGATGGTTGGAACGAATGTAGTTGGGGTGACAATTTCTGAAATACGGGATGTGAATGTGGGCGGGGAGGAGAAGAGAGGTTTGAGCGGGGAGGACGGAGAGCAGCGGGAAAGGAGGGACCAGTGAGTAACAAGAGATTTAGAAAGTTGGAGATGCCGGTTTTCAAGGGTCTTGCCGATGAGAATCCGATGGGGTGGTTAAGCCGGGTTGAGCGATACTTTCTGGTAAATAAATTGACTGAATTTGAAGCGGTGGATGCAGTGGGGTTGTGCTTGGAAGGAGAGGCGTTAGAACGACTTCAGTATGAGGAGGACCAAGCCCCCTTTCGTTCTAGGAACGAATTCAAGGACTTGTTAGAGCGTTTCCAACCGACTTTACAAGCAAACAAGTATGCAAATTTTATGAGTTTAAAGTAGGTAGGAACGGTGAAAGAATGTCGTCGGTTGTTTGAGTGCTATGCTAGAGGAATGCGTGATATAAGTGCAAGCGCAATAGAGGGAAAATGGGAAAGTGGCTTGAAGGAGGAAATACAGAGCGCAATGCGTAAACTTCGACCAGTAGGCATCGAGGATAAAATGTTGATGGCTCAGGTGATTGAGGATGATTTTGTTTTACAGGTTGCCAAGAACGGGGGATGTAATTCTGCAACGCTCAAGTCTGAAATAGGGACGACAGTTTCAAGACCTGACGATCCAGAAAGTTCTTCCACCAAGACTACAACCGTTACTCTGATGTTTTTAAAACACTCACTGAAGCGTAAATTCGAGCACGAAAGGACAAGGGGTTATGCTTCCGCTGTGATGAACGGTTTGTGCCGGGGCATCGTTGTCAGAAGAAAGAGCTCCTGGCCTTGGATGTGTGGGTCGTTCGGGATACAAACGATTACCAGGATGCCGGTGCAAAGATTTTTCTCCAGAGGACGGAATTGTGGAAGATGGCTTCGGAGATGGAACACCTTGAGGACAAGTTGGCTCTTTGGGGGGAAGTATTGATACGATCCGAGCCATCTATTATTAGTATCTATATAGTTATTAGTATTTAATTGTTATTTGTTATTTTAATTGTAATGGTCATTTATGGATTATTAGTCTTTTATTATTAAATTAGGTTATTATTAGGTTTACTTGGGGGTAAGTTAGAGGCTAGGTTTTAGGTTTATAAATAGGAGATGTTAGGTCATTGTTAGGTATTGAAAATAGTTGTTGTCTTTTGTACTCTGGCTTTAAGGGAGATTCTCTCTAGAGATTTATCAATAAAAAGTGATAGATTCTATCACATTCTTCTCTATACTGCAAATTTGATTAGGCACTTGTAAAATTCTCTTACTGAGTAGTGAGTACTTTTTACTCACTGTTTAATGACCATAAACATGTGAGTGAAGGGCAAGTAAAAAATTATTTTGTTGTGATGGACAATGAAGTGGATGTACTCACGTAGATTTTTTAAAATAGGTATAAACTTTTCTTTTCAGTGGTGATTTTCTTGGGAATATAACTTGATTTATCCATTCTACTTTTACTTGCATATGTTGGATTATGGTATCATTATTGCCGAATTGATTACCTTGAAAAGGATTTTTCTAATAATCAGATCAGATTCAATGGAAGTAAGAAGAAACCTAAGATTGCAAGCTCAAACTTATTATAAGAATTCTCGAGTGCTAAGATGATTTTTTTATCACTGGGAATTGGAGTTTTGTCCCAATACATACCGGGGTGTGGCACAAGTCCCTACACTCGGACCGGAATATAACAAAGGGATTTTACAATTAAGTTCACTTGTGGATTCGGTTCCCTTGAGTCTTCAACACCTTATTTCAATACCTTACCAGACTGATACAATTATACAGAGTAGAAAAGTAACATGTAAGACTAGAGGTTGTCAACTAAAGGTAAAATTATAATAAACTGTCTCCAATTCTATATATACAGCTCTGAATTGTCAGCTAGCTCTTCCCATTTCCCGGTTCGTGAATCAAAGCCTTTAAGGTTTTAACTCTGAGCCTTCTTTTACCTTTCATGTTGAGTATGTGGTTACTATGTATGGTTGTAACGACCCGACCCGAAAGGGGTTCTAAAATAGGCCGTTACCTCAATGCATGCATACAAATCTGCAGAAAATTTGCAAGATGGTGTTCGGATTCTAAGTAAAAACTAAAACATAAAACATCCATTTAAAAATCAACATCATTTCCTCAAACTCATCCCTGTTTCCAAGCACTGCTCCAAGACAAATACATTTACAAAACTTACTCTGATCAGAGATTTATTTAAAACATACAAGCTTTACAATAGTGCTAGAATCCGGAAATACATTCAGAAAACACCCTAGGGCTCCGTGCCCAACTACATGCATTCAGAGAACATTTAGATCATAACATAAACATAAGACTCAGAGTTGAACAACGGGTTTCCATGATCACAGCTCCTCCTCCAGCCATCCTGTCTCGCACCATGGTTACCTGTGGAAAAACCACCAAAATAAGGGTGAGTAACGAATTACTCAGTAAGAATCCCCAACCGAGGTACAATACGATATAATCAGTCATCTAGTACCAAAGCATGCAAGCAAACAGCTACCAACACAGATCATAGCTCAACGAGCTCATAAAGAAAGATCTGGAGTCATCGGAAGTCTCCTACTTCCAGCCTAAGGATTGGATACACTGACCAATCCAGGGACATCACCGAGGTATCTTTCACTCGGGGGGAATACACTGATCCCAAGAATGTCCTCAAGGGCCTCCTTGCCCTTCAACTAATCTGGACTTACGGGAGAGTACCCGAAGTCCGGCTCTAACGGAAGGAATGGTGTACTCACGACATTAGCCCGGGAGCTCTCCGACCGAAGAACTAATGCGTGTGCGCGCTGCACCGCATGCTTTCGCAACCGCGTAAATGCGGGGCCTAAGGGCAAACTACGCGGGCGGTATGCATGCCTATGACTCGGAAGAGGTGTCACCGATCACGATGGCGCGAGGCCCCCTGGCGCCATCTCATGGCAAAGATGATCCACCGACTGAAGCTAAGAACCGGCCAGGCGGGCTTACACCGATGGCGGGTTCCGCTCTAGCAGAGCTACAAAC
Organism: Sicyos edulis; assembly: GCA_036507275.1. Lineage (NCBI taxonomy): Eukaryota > Viridiplantae > Streptophyta > Magnoliopsida > Cucurbitales > Cucurbitaceae > Sicyos > Sicyos edulis. The sequence goes on from CM071850.1 coordinate 12,167,040, forward strand.
TAGGCTTATGCCGCGGGGGTAGCTAACTCCACAACCGGCGGGTCGGGGAAGCAAGATACGTTATCTCGCGCACACTTTACTCCCGATCAGTGGGGACAAAGTACGTTATGTCCGCTCAGCCTCTAGATGATGACAAACCCTACAACTCTATCTAAGAGTACAGAGTAAAAATCAATGATTCCTGGCTAGCAAACAATGACCGACATCAAACACATTACCTACCATGATACTACGAGCTTAAGCAGGAATCATAAGCATGCTGGCAGAACAAACCTAGCATGGCACTAACATGTAAAATCAGACAAACATGCTAGCAAGAATTCAATCAAACACCGCTTCTATCTCTAACATGCTCATAATAAACAAAAAAAAACAAGGCATATCATGAAAAATATCGCAGGGCCCACACAACTCCGGTAAGAAATCCTTACCTGGTCGGAAGACAACAACACACAATAAAATTAACTGCGATCGAACCCGAGCAACCTATAGCGAGCCAAACAAACACATCAATAATCAAACAATAGGCCTAAATAATAATAAAATAAACAGGGCTCGGCTCGGGAGCAACCAAACAATAGGCCTAAATAATAATAAAATAAACAGGGCTCGGCTCGGGAGCAACTCACGAGGCGCGGCTGACACGCGAACGAGCCACCGCCGCACGGGCTAGGCAAAAGGCGGGCGAGAGCGCAGGTCGGGCATTGGGCGCGCGGCGGACGGCGACATGTGATGCGCGCGCGCGGCGGCAAGATGGGGACAACGCCGCGGCGCGAGCGACACACGACGCGACGGCTCGGCCTTTGGCGACACGGCGCAGAGCGAGACTGGCGACACTGCGCGGCGGCCGGCGGGCGAAGCTTGGTGGCAGCGACGCGACGACCGGCGCGCGAGGCGACACGGACCAGGGCGAGGACGCGCGACACGGAACAGTGCAGGGAGACTCAAGTGCGGACGGACACGAGCTGGGCGAGGCTCGGGCTGGCGACCTGGGCGACGCGAGCAGGGGCTGGGGCGACACTGTGCGACGCGGCTGGGCAGTTGGGGCTCGGGCTTGGGCGACGCTGGCACGACCTGGGCAGGGCGGGGCTTGGGCTGGCTGGGCTGGGTGGGGGAGCGGGCTGGCTGGGCGAGCTCGGGCTAGATGGGCGAGCGGGCTGGCTGGGCTAGCTCGGGCTGGCTGGGTTGGGCGAGCCAAGGGGCTGGGTCGGGCTAGGTGGGGGCTAGCTCGGGGAGAGAGGTTGAGAGAGAGAGAGAGAAAATGGATTTTGGGAAAAAAAAAAAAGAAAATGGGAAATAAAAAGGAAAAATGGGAAAAAGGGAAAAATGGGATTTTATCTCATTTTTCCATACTTATCCAAATTTTAAAACCTCAAAAATCCTTAAAATCCCATTTCCCGGCTTCCTCCTTCGAGACCCGACCGAAGCAACCTTTTCCAATAAACAAACTCACTTAAATCCAACTCCCAAATCAACACTGAGGGCCCGGGCTCGAATCCCAAAAGAAACACCCAAACAACCATCACTTTGCCAAAGCCCAAAATACAACCGAGCATCCAACCGACTAGCCCAAACATCTCGGGACTCGCAATCCACAACAAACAAGCCTCGACAAAGGCAGGAGCTTCCTCGAAGCCCTGAAAACCACAAATCCTGCCCGGGGAGCCAAAAGACCAAAATACCCCTAAGGGTCACAACGGCTCTAAGACCCAACCAAACAACCGAATCTTGACCCGAAGGCACCTCGAAAACTGGAATAGGAAACTGGGCTGTTACAATGGTTGACTCAATAATTTAAAATTTGACTGAAGCGAAGCTTGTCTTTCTAAATTTCATGTCAAGGGGTGCGGTAACTGCAGAGGTTATAGTAACCTATCTCTAGTGCGTGCGTTTATGCGGAGGTTATTATAACATAGGATTTCATTATAATAGATGTTATATCTGGGCGAGAGGGTTATATAGTTAGGATGACTGATGAGGGGTTATTAGGTAACCCATTAGTTATGATATCTAGTGATTTAAACACACCCAACCTAAACCACCCTTAAATGGTGGCCCAAATGCCTAATAGTTAATTTATTATTAGTTGAAACAAATATATGGCTTGGCTGACTCGAGAATAGTTTTTTGAACACTGCTCTAACAGCGAGGGGATGGCTCGTTGTTGGTTTTGTATGCGTTATCGGAGTGATAACTTTCATTTCCTCTTTTCTTTTCTTTGTTCCTATCTGGGCAGATATTTTGCTATATGCGTGTATGTATGTTTTCGAAGTATTACTAATATTTAGTTAATGTTGAACAGCCATATCTTCATGAATCTCGTCACCAGCATGCCATGAGACGGGCAAGGGGTAGTGGTGGACGTTTTGCCAAGAAAAATGAAGCTAAATCTTCGAGCTCTGCTATGAAGAACAAGGAATTCGGTTCTGGTCAAGCTATGCCATCGCAGTCTGCTAGTTCATCTGGTTCTGAAGCTGTGCCTGGTGTCTTGACTGAAACCTGGAACTCTTCCAAGGGTCAACCTGAAGCAAGGGCTCAGTTTCATGAGGAATATGAAGCTCGTAGGTATGTGAATGACCGTAGCCATTTCCATAACTACGGTAGCTTCCAAGCTTCTTCTTCATACGCTTTACTTTCTGGTGAAAGAGGCGAAGATGGAGACTGTTCGGGACAGCAACGAGGAAGTATCTCAGAAAATCAGGCCGCACAGAGGCGTCTTGCCATCAAGTGAACCTCCTCCCAGTTGCGAAAATGTATGGGGTACCCCTTGGTTGTATGTGGGGCTACATTCCCCGGCAAATCATTCTTGGCTTTGTTCTGGTGCTTGTTGCTTGAAACTAAACGTAAAAGAGATGGATGATATAAGTTGGCCATTTGGACCTTAGTTCTAATTAAGTAAGTCCTTGGAGGCTTTATTCCATCAATCTCCTCCATTTTTACCTTGTGTATAGAACATACTACATACATTTCTAAAACAACTTTGCTAGACAGAATGCTTAACTATTATTATGTACTTGTGAATATGTCAATGCTTGAAATGTGATATATGATTTGGTTGCTAACTATAATCAGGTTCCAAATAGGTTCCTTCCCAGGTATATGAATCCTGATTTCAGTATCCACTGGGAATGCTGGGAAAGTGACCTAAGCCTGATAGCTAATTAAATTATATCTTTTGAACCTATTCAGGCTTGTTCCAATTTGCTTATTTGATTGCAGGCTCCATGTTTGCCTGAGATGTCCTGATGTTTGGATGAGTTGCATTGACGAGAGGAGAGTTGAAGGTTTGCATGGAGGTTGACGAGTGGAGAGGTGAAGAGTTCATAAGATGTTGAAGAGAGCAGAGGGGAAGAGGAAATTTACGAGAGAAAAATTATGGTTAGATAAAGTTATTTGAGCGGAGGTGAAGCGTTCATGAGTTATTTGAAATATAATTTTTTTTAGTAATTTAATAGTTTAATTATTTTGTTTTGCCTGTAATTTTGAATATAATGATTTAGTTATTCTTTTCTTTGTAATTCAAAGTTCTAATTATTTAATCAAATATTTCTTAATTATATTTCTTTTAATTTGAATCTTATGATTTAGTTATTCATTTTTATAAAATTTTATTTTGAGTCTAATTATTTATGAGAAATTGTAGTAGATAGAAGTATATACATGAGTTGAGTTGAGTGAAATTTTTGGACCAACTCAAAAGTTTGAATTTGTCATTTTTCTAACCAAATCCAACTTAATTGAAGAGACAACTCGAACCTTTTTATTTTTGGGTTGTGTTGAGTTGAATTGAGTCATTGGGTTCATTAATACATTGCAAATATAAATATATTTCATCAAATTAGTCATACATTATATATAAACAAAATACAATTTCCAACATAATGTATCAATGTAAGGAGATGGATATAAATATTAATATGCAAAATATCCAATAAAAGTTACTTGGCATTAATTCTACATTCATAATTCGTATGAAAGATCTCAACTATAAAACATAACAATAAATAAATTTGACTTCCATAAAGTAAATAAATAATTAAAATAATAAAAATAGATGACATAATTCCACTTCCCATAAAGTAAATAGATAATTAAAAGGAGCAAAAATAGATGACATAATTTGACTACATATTTTTATCATGATATAAACATTCTAATGACTTCAAAAATATTTTTAAAGAATATTAGTTTAAAAATAAAAATTAAATTAAATAAATATACACAAATGATTATGATATATGAAAAAAAAATAAATTTAAACTTAATATTTAATTCGAGTTAACTCGGGTTAATTTTAGGTCAATCTTTCACCCAATTCAAGCTATAAAAAATTTATTATTTTGAACCCAACCCAACCCAAATTATTTCTTTTTACCAAACCCAACCTATCAAATTGGGTTGGGTTGTGATAACTCTTAAGAAATGAGAATTAAAGTAGCTTAAAACAATATATTTTCATACATACTTCGCTACATTTTATATGCTCCCACATAAGAAATAATAAGCAATAAGCGAAATATCCTATAGTATTCTATTTAGGATAATTTTTAGAGGGGTGCTGCAGCGAAATGTGCATGAATGTGTGAAATTTAGCAAGTGTTTAAAAGAATTGATATTTCTAGTTTGTTGTAGCAGTCATGTGGTAGCGAAGAAAAAGCCGATAAAGGAAACCTCGGTCGAGCTAAGGAAATTCTCGCCAAGCAGTCTAAGAAAAACATCCCACACCGCTACAGCAAAAAGGAATCTAGTGTGATGGGATGCCCGAAAAAATATCTCAAGACGAGGACGCGTGGCAAAGATCTAACCTTCAACTTTTAATCTCAATCATCGCTTCGAAACTGCTCTAACGCACTCGACAACGAAGATGGTGGGGTAGGGAATGTTAGAGCAGAGCAAGAACTTTTCAGAGTAAAGGATCGTGGAGCAGAGGTTCAGAGGAATTGGCGAGAGCTCTATTGTAACGGCTCAGATTTTCGTTCTAGTTCTCTAGGTATTTTTTTTAGCTAATTTGGGTGTTTCGTTGGACCATTATTAAATTTTAGGTTTTGAAGGGAATTTTGGTAACTTTATCCCTATGGTCAATTTGCTAATTTGGTGAGTTTTAGGGTCGTTATTTCATTTTACTGATTACAAGATTGTTTTTTTTTATTTATTTATTTCAGGCTAACAGGGCTAGTTTTGCAGTTGTGGAGGAAATCTTTATTTAGTTTTAAAAAGAAAAGAAAAGAAAAAAGGAGATTAAAAGAAAGAAAAAGAGGATTTATTTTGTATCGATCAATCTCAGGAAAAATGCCAGAACCCTTCCTTTTACTCTCCATTGATTTCCCTTTTTCCTTACTTTCTCCTCTACCTATCACAGCCCCACCGATCGACCATCGCCGTGTCGTACCGAGCAATAGCGCTTGCAAGCCCACGCTCACTCTCGCCCAAGCCCTGCCTTCGCTACTGCACATCCTTGAGTCCTCGTGCAGTAGCCCTGACTAGCCTGCGGAGTCACGCCCAACCGCACCAATCCGCCGTCACTCGCATCTGCATGTCTCGTCTAACTGCACCTCCTCACCAGCAGCCAGACTTGTCCAACCGCACACGCTCGCATACACCTAGCTGCATAGCCACGCCCTTGCTGCCGCACACTTTACACGCTTGAGTAGCCTAGGTTGACGCCAGCAGCCTGTCAGCGCGCATTCCCTGTCCACCGCACGAGTTCCCGAGCAATAGCTGTCGCAGCTTGTCGTGCGGTGTCGTGCCTCGTTCTGTGCTGTTTGATTGGTTGGGTAATTCTGAATCCTTCGTGTTTCTATGGGATTAGTGGTTTAGGCCGCTATTAATTGTTCGGTATTTGCTTGTAGGTTGTGTTTAGCTTGTACGTGTTGGTTCTCTGCAACTCAAGAGCAGCTTGGTTATTTGTTCAATTTTTTTTTTATTTCAGGTAAGGGTTCCTGTCATGGGTTGTGTGGACCCTGCGTTAATGTCATTGATTGTATGCTTGCTTTACTGTTTTACGAGCATGTGTTAGTGGATAGGTTCTTATGGTGTTTGGCCTGTAATGATTACATGTGTTTTTTTTTTATACGTTGGAACCTTATGAGGAATTTGTTAGGGCATGGCATGTAGTACATATGTAACTTGAGATTGTAGTATCCTGTTAAGATTATATTATCCCGTTGAGATTATAGAATCCAGTTAGGGTATCTTGTATGCATGTTCGATGACTGTTGGTTTACTATTTAGAACTAGTCCTCTTCATTCCTAGATAGAGGTTGTCAGGTTTTCATCATCTAGAGGTTGAGAGCGGACACGACGTATGTTGTCCCCATAGGTCGGGACCAGCGAGAATTAATTTCTCATCCCCGGCAGTCAGGTGTGGAATAGCTACTACCCTAGCATAAGCATAGTTTGTAGTCTGCTAGAGCAGGGTCCTTCCCTTGGTGTAAGGCTACCTTGGGACGATTCTTAGCTTCAGGGGTTGGTGTGAACAAGCTACCACGGTTGGGTGTCGAGGGCCTCCCATTGCCTGTGGATCAGTGGACTCCAACCCGGGTACAATATGAAAGTCACATCATCTAGCATCCTAGCATACAAGCAATCCAGACATCACAATTGACAGTCTCATACAAGATCAAACAACAGGATGGTCAAACATCAAATCCTCTGCTCATGGCTAGACAGGGCAGCACACACTGGGCTGACTATCCAAAAGGGTTAACCAAGTAACCTCAAAATCTCAAGAGACTCTAACTCTCAGCTAAACCTGGTAAGCTCACACTGGGCTAACCTTGGACCAGCACACACTAGGCTAATCCAAGACAAACCTGGTCAACACACACTGGGCTAACCTTGGACCAGCACACACTAGTCTAATCCTGGACAGCACTGGTCAGCACACATTGGGCTAATCCTGGACAACACTAGTCAGTACACACTGGGTTAACCTTGGACCAACACACATGGGGCTAATCTTAGACAACACAGGTCAGCACACAGTGGCCTAACCTTGGACAACCTAACAAACTCTATTTAAGATGAAGTACCCTAATGCTAACAGAGTTCAGCATCAAACATTACACAACCAAGACAGGATATCAACATTCATATCAAGCAGTCACATAAACAGGGAAGTTCAACTAATAAGGTACAATAATTTCTACATGCCAGGTCCTAGCAGACAAGTCACACAACCCTATCCACTAGCACATATGCATCAATAAACCTGCAAGAGCCTATCCACTAACATGAGCATTGAACAGGGCAATAAACAAGCAAGCCTATCCACTAACAGATTCATTCAACAATACAACATCTAGAAGCCTAGTCCACTAGTATACTCAACAACAGAAATAAAAATAATTCAACCTATCCACTAACAGATTAATAAAACAGTAACAAACAACTAAGGAACTATCAATGACAAGCGTAGGGTCCACACAACCCCGGTAAGAAAATCCTTACCTAAAAAAACAGAGAAAAATAATTAACAGGGATTTGCTCATCGAGCTGCAGAGTCAACACAATCAACCTAGCAAATAAATGGCATAATAAACAATTAAATCTTAATCAATCAAATTGTAAACAACCAACACACAAAGGCTCTAGAAGTCATTTACCATAAACCGAAGAACAGGGTTTGGTTGCGGCAAGGACAACCTCGGCAAGGGGGCTAGCGGATGCGAGCGGTGTCGAGGCGCAAGGAGCACGGGCGTGCGTGCGGACTGGCCGAGGCACTGCGGGTGTGGCTGCTCGACAGCCTGAGCGAGCAGTCAAGCGAGCTGCGCGCGGACAGGCAAAGCATCGAGGGCGTGGGCGAGTAGTTGGGTGCACGCGCGCAATGGGATGCAGTTAGGTGACCTGGCGTGCAGATGCGGCAAGGCAGCAAGCTACGTGAGGTGTGCTGGACGATGCAGATGGGCGGAGCTTCGCTGCTGCGAGCGTGATCGACGAAGGGGCTCAAGCGTGCGGCAGCTTGTGTGTGTGGCAGGGGTGAGCAGACGTGTGCGGTGCTTGCGATGGGCTGCCTGCGATCGAGGAGGCTTGCGGTGGGAGTGATGGTGATGGCTCAGCAATGGAGGATGAGGGTTTGGTGAAGAGGATTTCGGCCAAGGGATGAAGAAGGAGAAGAGAAGAGAATGGATGGAGATGGGGCTAGGGCTTTCACGACCAAATGATATTTTCCCTTCTTTTCTTTTCCTTTTTAATTGTTTATTTAAACTCCTAAAAGCCAAGTGTCAAAAGTGATCCTCCTTTCGAGTCTCAGCAACAACATTTTAATTTCCTATTTTTCTCTTTTAACCGAACGACTTTCAAACCTCTCGAAAGTAATCTCAAACCTGGAATATGAAACCGAAACACAAATCCAACTCAACAAAAGACAGGAATCAACCCAGAAACCCTAAATAAATACAACAGTGTCCCTGAAGGCCAATTTACCAAAATGCCCCTAAAGGCTCAAACTGCCCTAACGGCCCAACTAGACAACTGAATAAACTACTGAACGTACCTAGAGAACTGGAATGGAAACCTGGGCCATTACAATCAATATAAAAAAAGTTTAGAATAGGTGAAGCTAGATGCACGACTGTCACAATTCAACTTGCTAATAGGTTGTTCACTCACCCTATTGGAAAAATTGAAGACATTCTAGTTCAGGTCGATAAGTTCATCTTTCTAGATAATTTTATCATTCTTGACTACGAAGCAGATCTAGAAGTTCCCATCATCTTAGGGAGACCCTTTTTTAGAACGGTACGAACACTAGTAGATGTGTACGAAGGCTCAATTACATTGTGGATGAACGAACAACAGATCTAGTTCAACATATTTAACTCAATGAAGAAGACTGATGCAGAAGAAAATTACAATGTTAGCCAGATTGAATTAATGTTGGACAAAGCAGTCAAAAGCTTGCAAAGGATAAAGATGCTGGACATAGATGAGCATGCTAGGGAAGAAGAAGAAATGCAGCATGAGACATGGGAGGATTCGGTGTCCGAAGAAGTGCATTATTACGAGGTGCTGGATGTTGCAACAAGAGATAATTCCCCTCGGTGCCCCTCAATTGAGGAACCTCCAACGTTAGAATTAAAACCTCTTCATGCGCATTTGAAGTACACCTATCTTGGAGAAAAAGAGACATTACCAATCGTCATATCATCCCAACTGACACCAGAACATGAGCAAATTCTTCTGGAGTTACTCAAGCAACACACAGAGGCAATTGGATGGACTTTGGCAAATATAAAAAGCATTAGTCCTACATTTTGTATGCATAAAATCATTCTAAAAGATTATGTCGAAACTTCAATGCAATATCAAAGATGATTTAATCCTGCCATGAAGGAAGTAGTAAAGAAGAAAATCATAAAATGATTCGATGTAGGGGTGATCTATACTATATCAGACAGCCAATGAGCGAGTTCTATTCAATGTGTGTCGAAGAAATGAGGCACCACGGTCATTTAAAACGAGAAGGACCACTTTCCATTGTCCTACATAGATCAAATGCTAGACCGTATTGTAGGGAAGTATTACTATTGCTTTCTGGTCGGATATTCAGGGTACAACCAAATCACCATTGACCACAAGGACCAAGATAAAACTACTTTGACCTGCCCTTATGGCATATTCATGTTCAGGAGAATACCTTTCGGGCTCTACAATGGCCTAGCAACATTTCAAAGATGCATGACGTCAATTTTTTCGTATATGCTTGAAGATATCATGGAAGTTTTTATGGATGACTTTATAGTGTTTGGGGATAATTTTTCCAATTGCTTAGCAAATTTAAAGAGAGTGTTAAAACGCTATGAAGACACGCATCTAGTACTTAATTAGGAAAAATGTCATTTCATGGTTAGAGAAGGAATTGTCGTAGGACATAAAATTTCAAAGGCTGGAATGGAGGTTGATCGAGCAAAGGTTGAAGCTATAGAAAAGTTAGAACCACTAGAAAACGTGAAAAGAGTGCGTAGTTTCTTAATCGACACCGATTTTTACAAACATTTAATTAAGAATTTCTCAAAAATTATGAAGCCGATGTGTGAGCTTTTAGAAGCTGAAAGAATCTTCGATTTCTACCAATACAACTTGCATGCATTCAAACAGCTAAAAAAGTCCCGGACTACTGCTTCGATTATGATATCCCCTAACTAGAAGAAGCCTTTCGAGCTCATGTGCGATGCCAACGACTATGCGATAGAAGCTATCCTTGTACAAGAAGAAGAAAAATTGATCCATCCCATCCACTATGCCAGCAAAACTCTGAATGACGCGCAAATCAACTATACAACTACCGAAAAAGAGCTTATTGCGGTAATCTATGCGTTATATAAGTTTCGTTCTTATTTAGTAGGATCGAAAGTAATCGTTTTTACTCACCATGCGGAAATAAATTATCTCATGAGTAAAGCGAATGCTAAGCCAAGATTGATCATATGGATTTTTCTAGTGCAAGAATTCAACATCGAGATTAATGACAAAAAGGGTTGCGAGAACGTCGTAGAGGATCATCTATCTAGACTGAAGAACAAAAGAGCGGATACAACCATGTCGATATATCAGAGAAATTCCCTGATGAATAACTATTTGTGATAAAGCTTATCGAGAAGAGGAATGCCTCTTGGTTCACATACATTGCTAGCTATCTAGCAAGCCACATCATCCCAGCAGACTCAAATAGGCAACAAGCTAAGCGGTTCTTTTATGAATCTCGCTTTTATTTCTGGGATGAACCGTTTTTATATAGACAATGTGAGGACGAAATGATACGTCAATGCGTAGAAGAAAATGAGATGAATGCAATATTGGAATCATGACATGCATCACCATACGGAGGATATTTTGGAGGAATGCGCAATGCAGCAAAGCATTTTCAATCCAACTATTTCTGGCCTAACATATTTAAGGATGTGCATCATTACCCGAAGACATCCGATAAATGCCAAAGGAAAGGAAACATTAAATTGGAGGAAGGGGATCAAAACCTTACATGGAGAGCACTACTAATTTCATCATAATCGAACCCATGATTGTGGTGTCTCCTTATCATTATAAAAAGACTAAAGCATACACAACATAGTTATAGTTATTGCCAACATAATTTGTAACGACCCGACCCGAAAGGGTTCTAACTAGGCCGTTACCTCAATGCATGCATTACAAATCTACAGAAAATTTGCAAGAGGGTGTTCGGATTCTAAGTAAAAACTAAAACATAAAACATCCATTTAAAATCAACATCAATTCCTGGAACCTGTCCCTGTTTCCAAGCACCTGTTCCAAGTCAAATACATTTACAAAACTTACTATGATCAGAGATTTATTTAAAACATACAAACTTTACAACAATGCTAGAATCCGGAATACATTCGAAAAACACCCTAGGGCTCGTGCCCAACTACATGCATTCAGAGAACATTTACATCATAAACATAAATAAGACTCGAGTTGAACAACGGGTTTCCATGATCACAGCTCTCCTCCTCCACCATCCCGTCTCGCACCATGGTTACCTGTGGAAAAACCACAAAAATAAGGGTGAGTAACGAATTACTCAAGTAAGAATCCCCAACCGGGTACAATACGATATAATCACTCATCTAGTACCAAAGCATGCAAGCAAACAGCTACCAACACAGATCATAGCTCAACGAGCTCATAAAACAAGATCTAGAGCCATCGGAAGTCTCTTTCTTCCGGCCTAACTGGGATTGGACACACTGACCAATCCTGGACATCACCGAGGTATCTGACACTCGGAGGGAATACACTGATCCCTAGAATGTCCTCAAGGGCCTCCTTGCCCTTGCACTAATCTGGACTTACGGGAGAGTACCCGAAGTGAGGCTCTAACAGAAGGAATGGTGTACTCACGACATTAGCCCGGGGGAGCTCTCCGAACCGGCAACTAACTCGTGTGCGCGCACACCGCATGCTCCTCTGCAACCGGCGTAAATGCGGGGACCTAAGGGCAAACTACGCGGGCCAGGTGCACATGCCTATGACTAGGAAGCGGTGTCACTGATCACAGTAGCGCGAGGCCCTCGGCGCTCATCTGTGCAGCCTGATCCACCAACCTGAAGCTAAGAACCGGCCAGGGTAGGCTTACACCGTTGGCAGGGTTCCGCTCTAGCAGGCTACAAACTAGGCTATGCCGAAGTGGGTAGCTAAGTCCACAACCGGGGGGGTCGGGGTAGCAAGATACGTTATGCTTCGCACACTTTACTCCCGACCTGAGCTACTGGGGACAAAGTACGTTATGTCCGCTCAGCCTCTAGATGATGACAAACCCTACAACTCTATCTAAGAGTACAGAGTAAAAAGCAATGATTCCTGGCTAGCAAACAAAGACCGACATCAATCACACTAACCTAGCATGATACTACGAGCTTAAGCAGGAATCATAAGCATGCTGGCAGAACAAACCTAGCATGGCACTAACATGTAAAATCATGCAAACATGCTAGCAGAAATCAATCAAAGTTGATCTATTACTATCATGCTCATAACAGTCAGCAAACAAGCAAGGCATAATCATGAAAATATCGCAGGGCCCACACAACTCCGGTAAGAAATCCTTACCTGGTCGGAAGGCAACAACACACAATAAAATAACTACGATCGAACCCGAGCAACCTATATCGAGCCAAACAAACACATCAATAATCATAAAATAGCCCTAAATACACTAAAATAAATAGGGCTTGGCTCGGGAGCAACTCACGAGGCGCGGCTAACACGCGAACGAGCCGGCAGCACGGGCTAGGCAGCCAAAAGGGCTGGCTAGGGGCGCTGGGGCCGTAGGGGGCGCGCTGGGCGCGAGCTGCGCGCGACACAGTCTTTGCGACGCGGCACGCTGGCCGGCGCGCGCGCTCGCGCAGACGAAGACGGCGGCGCGGCGCGAGCGACACGACGTGGGGGAGCGCAAGCGGGCGCTGGGACGCGCGAAAGAGCTGGGCTCGGCACATGGCGATGCGGCTCGAGGTTGGGCGACTCGAGCGCGGACGGACACGAGCTGGGCGAGCTCGGGCTGGCGACGCGACGGCTTGGGCGAGCTCGGGTGACACGAGCAGGGGGAGGGCGACACTGCGCGATGGCACGGGCTGGCAACGCTGGGCGAAGCTCGGGCTGAGGCGACCTGGGCTGGGCGAGGGCGAGGGCGCGCGGGGCTGGGCTAGCTCGGGCTAGGCTTGGGCGAGCCAAGGGGCTGCTGGGGTTAGGGTGGGGGGTGCTCGGGGAGAGAGAGAGAGAGAGAAAAGAGAAAAAAATAAAAACAAAAGAAAATGAATTTGGAAAAGAAAAGGAAAATGGGAAATAAAAAGGAAAAAGGTATTTTATCCATTTAATCCAACCTTATCCACTTAAAACCTCAAAATCCCATTTCCCGGCTTCCTCCTTCGAGACCCGACCGAAGCAACCTTTTCCAACAAACAAATCTCACTTAAATCCAACTCCCAAAGCAACCCTAAGGTCCCGGCTCGAATCCCAAAGGAAACACCCAACAACCAACACTTTGCCAAAGCCCAAACCACAACCGAGCATCCAACCAACTAGCTCAAACACCTCGGGACTCGCAGCCACCAACAAACAAGCCTCGACAAAGGCAGGAGCTACCTCGAAGCCCTAAAAACCACAAATCCTGCCCGAAGAGCCAAAAGATCAAAATACCCCCAAGGGTCCAAACGGCTCTAAAACCCAACCAAACAACCGAATCTTGACCCGAAGGCACCTCAAAATCGGAATAGGAAATCGGGCACATTACACCCTCCTTTTAAGACTTTCGTCCTCGAAAGTCCTAAGACGAAACAGCTCCAGGAAATCTCCACTGATCCAGCCAACTGAACTTCTCGGCCAACAACACCAACCTTCTTCGAAAACAAAACCCTATTGGGTTCTCAAAAACTCAAGGCCACAATGCCATCCATACTGGGCATACACTGAACTCCAAAGGGAATAAACGGCAAACCACATCCTCTACTCGCACCAACTCTCAAATGGTGCTACTCTCAAAGAAACTCGAGGACGGGCCACAAGCTCAAACTCAACGCCACGCCGCGGCGAACTCCTCTGGAAGCTCTCACAAAGTAACAAACAAATCAACCCAACAACAAATCGGCAAACAATCAACCTCCCGTGTTCCGAAACCAAACGGCCAACAAACAAAGAAATTTCTCAACGGCCGAAAGAAAACTTTTCCATGCAAACCTACTAGCAACTGGCCAAAGAAAATACTGCCAGGCCAGGAAACCACCAAAATTCCTCTCAAGGAAAACTCGGGCTGCAAGGAGTAAACCATCACGCAGCTCTCTGCGGCACAACACCTTGAGGAAAACAGCTCAACGGCTTACCAAACAAAGTCACGGCACCTCTGTGCCAACTCACTCGAACAAGGCTCCGCTACGCCAACTACGAACGCACAACAACTAGGAGCAAAGCCCGAGAAGGGCTTGCTCAGCAGAACTTAACCCAAACTTATAACGAGCAACGCTCGCCTCCAAGCTACTACTCAACTCTAAAAATCCAACTGGCTACTCAAAGGACTTCTCCTTTAAGCTTAAGCCTAACTCAGCTTCCAACCAGAAGCTCCACTCCCGAAACCTCGCAAGGAAAACGGATAACGACAACCTCAAAGCTTACGGATCCTAAGCCACACGAATCCGCAAGACTACCTCGGAAGCTAACACTCGAGGCTGACATCCAGGGAGCAACTCAACCACCACAGAGACTAGGGGAAAGGGAAATCTTCAATCCCCAAAGAACCAACAACTTGCCAGAAACAACTCTTACTGGCAAGCCACCGCCCTTGCGGGGACAAACAACTTGCTTGCTAACAACACAAAGCAGGACCTCTCTCATTGGTGACCACCTGCGCTACTCGATCCACTACACAACTCAGGGAGCTAAGTCGACTCTCGCCAAACGGAAACGACTTTCCCAAAGCAGCAACTCCCGAATGGGCAAATAACTCACACACGCTCGCTGACTTGCTCAAACCCAAGGCAACAACAACCAACTCTCTTGGAAGCAACACCCAAGGGGAAACTCAACCGATCGGATCACAAATCTGGAACTAACAACACTTACTCAACCGCCGAGGGAGGGGTCAACTCCCAAAACTTCCTGACTAGGAACAAGACCTCGTAGGCAACGCCCAAATGCTAGAACCGAACTAGCTCTCGAAACAACAAGAGGACCAAACCTTGGCCCAACACTCACAAGAGGCAAAACAACCCTTACTGCAGCCTCTAGAACACCATCCAAGAGTCCACCTAACTGGACAACCAACTGCTTCCAAGCAGCCAACAAATGTTTCCTTCAAGCTAGCACCTCAACCATCAACTCATGGCTACGGGAGAAATCTGACATCTTCCAGGAGGAAACGGCTCTTAAAAGCAGACAACCGAAGGACAGAGAGCTCCACAAACGCTCACTGTCTTGCTCCACTAGAGCAACAACAACAAATCTCACGGGGCAACAACAGGGGTCCATCTCAGACTGAACCTCCAAATGCCAAACGGGGCAACTCAACATCCTGGAAACAGGAAAACAACCAACTGGGCACGAACCATTCGCCCCACGAGCAAAACTAATCTCTAGCAGCTCAAAACCACACCTTGGTCAACACCAAGCATCAACTTGCCACCGCACCGGAACCAATCCAGACTCTACTCCAAACAACCACTGGCTTGCTAGTCTACCAAGACTGCTAGCAACTCAACCGAGGCTACAAACTACACGCCTCCAAATGAGCCAATCAAACTCACTAGCCGGGCCTCGACCGAGCTCGGAGAGGCTCTCCACAACCTAGGGTTCTTCGGCAACCCTCGACACACACCGTCGACAAACGAGCTAATGACCAACTACCCAACAGCACAACTCACTCCAGCATCTCAACCATGCTGGCCAACTCCAACTCCTTGGGAACCAAGAGGACCCAAAACACAACCGAATGCATCGTCCTCCTACTCAAACATCAGCCTCAACAAGGCTTCTACCCAAGGAAAGGATCCGAACAACTCTCTCTTAGCCAAGGCGATCAGAAACTGCGTGGCTTTGCTACCACCGCACTTGTTCAGTTTCCAACTGAACTCCAACCGAAGGAACACCAAAAGTTCCTTCTCCACACGATGCTAAAAGCTGAGGCAACCTTGCTCTACCAAGGCATAACCATGTCACACCGAACTTACTTTATACCAAGCCTCTACCAAGGGTGCTTACCCATAAGGCATCCAAATCCTCTCACAAGGCATCAGCTCATCTCGCCTAAAAGGCATCCAACTCGCCTCATGGCATCCAACTCGCCTCATAGGCATCCAACTCGCCTCATAGGCATCCAGCTCATCTCATGAGCATCCAACTCATGGTCCCTCTGCTGGACCAAACTCGCATCTACGATGCACAACTCTCCTCAGATTAAGGCACTCGAAGGTAGTTGACCGCACTACCAACCACAAGAAAACTCTTGGCCTTAACACTAGCGCGAGACTCACGCGCACCAACACTTGCCAACCACAAACCTGCTGACTGGCTCAACCTTTAGAAACACTGGGAAGAGGCTCCAGCTCCTCTTGAGCATCCTTTCGCTTGTAGTCCATCGACTACCACTGAACTAGCCCTCTGGCACGACCTAAACAGGTGCAACTGCCATAAACGGATCCAAGGCTAAAGGAGTGCGCTGAACTCCGGACGACATAGAACCATCTGCTATGCCCAAGCCAAACTCAAGCCTGAACCAGACTTAGTGCCAAAGTGGCACACCAACCAAGGCACCTCAAGTGCTACCACTACCAAATCCACATCTTACGATAGATGGGGCCAGCAAGGTCACTACCTCAAGTGACAACAACTCTGGCTAGGCATACAAGGGTTCAACTCAAACAGCCATGCCTATGGCATCTCATCAAACCGAAGGCTCACAGCCTACTCTTGCATCTCCTCATGATGCTCAACAAAACTCGCCGGATCTCTCAACATGCAAGCAGCTAGCTCCACTCTAGGAGCTCACCAAGGAAGAGTGCTCAACTCTACCAAACATCTCGAGGAAATCTGGTCATAAACAACAAAGAGGCTTGCAAAGGGGCAAAGATGTCTCTACATCTGCCTCAAGCCACTAACACGGCAACTTGCCAATCAATCGGGCGATCGGTGGAGACTCGCTAGTCCACCTCTCACAAGGGACTACCACCACCAATCACTGTACTCAATAAAGACAGAACGGCACACACCTCGGCCTCTCAATAAAGGGGCATCCCAACACATGGATGCTAAACTCAAACCTGGCCAACTGCTTTACTACTAGCAGCAGGACATACTGAAACATCGAGCTCTATAGGCATCCACTTGCCAAACTAGGCGACTCTATCATCGCCAACAATCTCATCTGAATAAACCTGCTGATCATGCCCTCCCAGGAACCTCCGGGGCTACAAGAGCTACTGGGGGATGCTTTGAAACAAACTCTGTCACCGGGTTATCTGTGCCCGGACTCTCACTACGCACTACAAATCGCGCTGGGTCTCCGCTCTCTCGATAGCTAAAGACTCGCCATCCAATCTCTCATGGTTGGAGCACACTCGCTCAAGGAGTCTCACTGAGGCGCCGCTAGCCTCTACCCTCCAATAGGCAACTCAATCGCCAGGGGCCAACTCGCCAACGGGTCTAAACGACCGACGGGCCTCAACATCAACACGATCACCCAACTCCTCGGTCGGACATGCCAAGCGACTGCTCCTCTAGGTGCGATCAACATATCGGGCGATCCGCACAAAGCACCTCCACCCTCTCACTAGGGAAAAGCGACAAGAATCGGGCCACAAATGGCCAATGTGAGTCTAAGCTCTACCTCCCTCGGGGACGACGTCCCAGGGGCATCCGAATCTATCTGGATACATCAACAAGTCGCTAAATCATGCTCGCAGATCATGAAAGTTGGCATGATGGCTCTCTAAGCCCAAACCAACAACGAGTCGTAACTCGCTTTCGCCTTCGCTCCACAACTCTACACAAGGCATACACTAGATGAAAAGTATTGTAAATTCTTACCCCTTTCTTTAAAACAAGAAACTTAGGCGCACTGATGACCGCCGAGGCCGATGATCATGGAAAAACGACCTACAACAAAGGTCACTCTCTGACGAATCTATGACTCGAGATCTCGATACCAACCTCAGAACGACCCGACCAGAAAGGGTTCTAACTAGGCCGTTACCTCAATGTATGCATTACAAATCTACAGAAAATTTGCAAGAGGGTGTTCGGATTCTAAGTAAAAACTAAAACATAAAACATCCATTTAAAATCAACATCAATTCCTCGAACTCGCTCCTGTTTCCAAGCACTGCTCCAAGTCAAATACATTTACAAAACTTACTCGATCGTGAGATTTATTTAAAACATACAAACTTTACAACAATGCTAGAATCCGGAAATACATTCAGAAAACACCCTAGGGCTCCGTGCCCAACTACATGCATTCAGAGAACATTTACATCATAAACATAAATAAGACTCAGAGTTGAACAACGGGTTTCCATGATCACAACTCCTCCTCCTGCCATCCTGCCTCGCACCATGGTTACCTGTGGAAAAACCACGAGAAATAAGGGTGAGTAACGAATTACTCAAGAAGAATCCCCAACCGGGTACAATACGATATAATCAGTCATCTAGTACCAAAGCATGCAAGCAAACAACTACCAACATGCATCATAGCTCAACGAGCACATAAAACAAGATCTGGAGCCATCGGAAGTCTCTTTCTTCCGGCCTAACTGGGATTGGACACACTGACCAATCCTGGACATCACCGAGGTATCTGACACTCGGGGGGAATACATTGATCCCAAGAATGTCCTCAAGGGCCTCCTTGCCCTTGCACTAATCTGGACTTACGGGAGAGTACCCGAAGTGAGGCTCTAACGGAAGGAATGGTGTACTCACGACATTAGCCCGGGGGAGCTCTCCGAACCGGCAACTAACGCGCAGTCTTGCGCACACCGCATGCTCCTCTCAAACTCGCGTAAATGCGGGGCCTAAGGGCAAACTACGCGGGCCAGTGCACATGCCTATGACTAGGAAGCGGTGTCACCGATCACGATGCGCGAGGCCCTCGGCGCTCATCCGTGGCGGCGATCCACCAACTCGAAGCTAAGAACCGCCAGTAGGGCTTACACCGCTGGCGCAGAGTTCCGCTCTAGCAGGCTACAAACTAGGCTATGCCGAAGTGGGTAGCTAAGTCCACAACCGGCGGGTCGGGGGGGTAGCAAGATACGTTATGCTTCGCACACTTTACTCCCGACCTGAGCTACTGGGGACAAAGTACGTTATGTCCGCTCAGCCTCTGGATGATGACAAACCCTACAACTCTATCTAAGAGTACAGAGTAAAAAGCAATGATTCCTGGCTAGCAAACAAATACCGACATCAATCACACTAACCTAGCATGATACTACGAGCTTAAGCAGGAATCATAAGCATGCTGGCAGAACAAACCTAGCATGGCACTAACATGTAAAATCAAGCAAACATGCTAGCAGAAATCAATCAAAGTTGATCTATTGCTATCATGCTCATAACAGTCAGCAAACAAGCAAGGCATAATCATGAAAATATTGCAGGGCCCACACAACTTCGGTAAGAAATCCTTACCTGGTCGGAAGGCAACAACACACAATAAAATAACTGCGATTGAACCCGAGCAACCTATATCGAGCCAAACAAACACATCAATAATCATAAAATAGCCCTAAATACACTTAAATAAACAGGGCTCGGCTCGGGAGCAACTCACGAGGCGCGGCTGACACGCGAACGAGCCAACCAGACGCAGGCTAGGCAAAACAAAGGGGGTTGGTCGGGCGCGAGCTGCGCGCGACAGCGCCGGGCGACGCTGGGGGCTTGCTCTCACTGGCGACGGCGCGGCGCGGCTCTCAGCACAGGACGGCATACGCGGCGCGAGCGACACGATGCGGGGGCCCGCGACACGGGCGCTGGGACGCGCGAACGAGCTGGGCTCGGCACAGGGCGACGCGGCTCGAGGTTGGGCGACTCGAGCCCAGACGGACACGAGCTGGGCGAGCTCGGGCTGGCGACGCGACGGCCTGGGCGAGCTCGGGTGACACGAGCAGGGGGAGGGCGACACTACGCGATGGCGCGGGCTGGCGACGTTGGGCAAAGCTCGGGCTGAGGCGACCTGGGCTGGGCGAGGGCGAGGGCGCGCGGGGCTGGGCTAGCTCGGGCTAGGCTTGGGCTAGCCAAGGGGCTGCTGGGGCTAGGGTGGGGGGTGCTCGGGGAGAGAGAGAAAGAGAGAAAAGAGAAAAAAAATAAAAACAAAAGAAAATGAATTTGGAAAAGAAAAGGAAAATGGGAAATAAAAAGGAAAAAGGGATTTTATCCATTTAATCCAACCTTATCCACTTAAAACCTCAAAATCCCATTTCCCGGCTTCCTCCTTCGAGACCCGACCGAAGCAACCTTTTCCAACAAACAAATCTCACTTAAATCCAACTCCCAAAGCAACCCTAAGGGCACGGCTCGAATCCCAAAGGAAACACCCAACAACCAACACTTTGCCAAAGCCCAAACCACAACCGAGCATCCAACCGACTAGCCCAAACACATCGGGACTCGCAGCCACCAACAAACAAGCCTCGACAAAGGCAGGAGCTACCTCGAAGCCCTGAAAACCACAAATCCTGCCCGAAGAGCCAAAAGACCAAAATACCCCCAAGGGTCCAAACGGCTCTAAAACCCAACCAAATAACCGAATCTTGACCCGAAGGCACCTCGAAAACTGGAATAGGAAACTGGGCTGTTACATAATTATTGAATACTTATATACCTTAAACTTCAGGTTATCGATTTTCGAGCTCGAATTCGTGACCTTGAAGTTGAAATAGATTAACACTAGACAAGATAACCAACTATGCCACTGACCCTCAATTTTTGAGATTTCTTATAATATTTCTTAACGTGAAGAAATTTGTTATTACTTTCTAAAAATATTTCCTTTATTTATTTATTTAAATTAATTTTTCTATATCTAATGATTTAAGAATTTAGTTAATTATAATCTTGTGGTTTAATTATTTAATTTATATCATATAAAAAATTATCCATCTGTAGTTTATATATTTTTTTCATTTCTTTTAATTTGTTTAGACTCATTTGTCATTTCTTTTAATTTAAATATCATGATTTATTACTTATTTTTTATTTCTTTTAATTTGAATCTAATTAATTAATTAATTTTTTTTATTTTTTCATTTCTTTTTATTTAATAATTTAATTATTTTTAATAGTAATTTTGTGGTTTAATTATTTATATGCTATCGTGATGCATTTTAAATTTAATTATTATAGTTAAAAATTGTCCATAAATTTATTACAGGTAATGAGAAATTCTAATGATTATTTTCGATATTACATTAAATTATCATAGTTAATATTATATATATATATAAGTACAATAATAAATTTTAAAGCTTAAATTCAACATGCAGAGAAAACACGGAGAAGTGAAATTTTTTTTCTCCCTTATACAAACATGAGAATAAAAAATAAAAAATAAAAAAAACCCCTTCATTCCTCCACGAACCACCACATCCACGTGCCCCCACATATTCTCATCCTCGTGGGAATCATTCACAATAGTGGTATGAGACACTTTTTCTTAAGAGCGATATGGCAAGTGATTTGACTTAATATAATATACAATTAAGTTTTTATGATTTTAAAAATTAAAATTCAGTCCATATAATTGAATAAAAATCTCAAAAATTAGTCATTATAATTTTTAATCGTTAGTAAATTAAGTATTTGAAAGTTAATCATTCATGTCTTAATAATGAAATGAGAATTTGCACTCTATAGTAACTTTTTTTACCACATTTTACAATTATAGCAAATTTTTTAAAATAATTCGTTTATAGCAAATTCTGTTTATTTAAAAAAAAATCTCTATTTACCCTTTTTTTTATCAAAGACTTTGATAAAATCTATCAATCTCTATTGATGGAGGACTATCAATTTTATCAGTCCTATTGATAGAATCTAATGGAAGTCTATCAATTTATTTTATTTATTAGTAATTGATTCTATCAGCCTCCATTGATAGAATCTATCAATGTGGAAGTCAATCAATTTACATTTTTTGCTATATGTGCAAATATTTTCATTATTGGGCTATTCATGAAATATTTTAACCTTTTTATAATATATATGCAAAAGCCCCTAATGAAATTATGAATTAAGTGATTGAGATATCAAAAAATTCTTATAATTTATACATAAATAGTGAGCTTTCATGTATTTAATACGTCAACGATTACATACTATAAAAACTATGGCCCCTATTGATAACTATTTGTTTTTTTTTGTTTTTGGTTTTTAAAATTTAAGATTATTTTTATTCAAATTTTCTACAATGTGTTTCACTTTCCTAATATTCATCTTTCCTTAAGAAAATATGTGAATGATGACCAACTTTAAAATACAAAAATAAACTTTTGGAAACTTATAATTTTTTTTGTTTCCAAATTTTGAGTTGGTTTCTACAAATTTAAGTGAGATATAGATAAACAAGTAAGAAAAAACATATGATAAAATACTCGTTGTAGGCTTTAATTTAAAAAACAAAAAAGCAAATAATTATCAAAATGGGGCTATATTTTAGATTTTATAAAATCATAAGGATTAAATTCTTTTTTAAAAAAGATCATAGGGACACAATTCTAACTTTTTTTCCATCATAAAGACTAAAGTCTTGTTAATCATCATCATTATATATATATATATTAATGTATTTTCTATATATCTATATGTCATAATAGTATCTTCATATATGTTGATAAGTATATTCAAGGGTACATACCAAGTATTACTCATTTAAAAAGTTCTAGAGAAATAAGAAAACAAAAAGAACCACAAACTAGTATGAAACCCTACTATTTCTCAAAAATTGAAAAAACAAGAAACATCTAAACACTTTTTTCTTTTTTTCGAAACATCTAAACACTGATCTAAACAAATACAAGAACTAAATTTATAATACTAACTTTATTCCTACGATTTTAGACGGACTAATTGAGTTTTGAAGATGGCCACCTTCTTGAAATCTTGATTTTGAATCCATGCTTCATGTGAAGAATAATAGAAGCACTTGGAACAACCTTATGTCCTATTAATTCAACATTGTAGTTATGAATAATAGCAGCTGCAACTATCTTCATCTCAAGAAAAGCCACTTCCTTTCCCAAACAAGTCCTTGGCCCCGCATTGAAGGCCAAGAATTTGTAAGATGGCACATGTTTGATACTTCCCCTTTCTGAAATCCATCTTTCAGGCTTGAAATCCATGCAATCATTTCCCCAAACATCGCTCATCCTTCCCAACGCGTGTAATGAAAACAATATCTTTGTTTTAGGATTGACATAATGACCCGATGGAAGAATGTCAGTTTGGGAAGGGACTTTGTGTTGGAATGGAACCGGTGGATAAAGTCTAAGTGTTTCGCATAAAGCTCCATGAAAATATACGAGCTTCTTCACCTCTTCAATTGGAAATATCCATTGCTGATTTTGACCTTCGTTTGTTGGGATGGCTGTTTTGAGCTCTTCTCTTATCTTTGCTTCTACGGTTGGATTATTTGAGAGGCAAAAGAAAAACCAAGATAGAGCTGAGCTGAGAGTGTCCCGACCAGCAATCGTGATATTTAAAATAGTGTCTCTTAAGAACTTGTCGTCGTCGTGTTTATAATCTGTGAGGTAGGATGTGATCATGTCTGATTCTTCTTTCATGATCATCATCATCTTCAAGCTCTCTCTTTTCGAAGCTAGAAGTTTGGCAATTGTTTGATCTATGATTTCCCAAGCTTGTTTTAGTCTCTTGGGTTGTCCAATTTGGAACTTGCTTTGAAACTCCCACAGCTTCTTAGGGAAGAAATGGCGGAGGAAAATCACTTCCTCCACATCGTCCATAGCCTTTGAGAATGGAATTTCAGGGAATTCGAGAGATAAACTACAGAGGTCGAAGCCAGTGACCAGCATACAAGTTGAATCAAACGAGAATCTCTGGAACAGATCTTGCAAATCCAACACCGACCCATGTTCAGAGACACTTTCAAGTATTGGAATCAACCCTTGCTTGACTTTCTTGATCGTAATTTCTTCCGAGAATTGAAGAAAGCTATGGGTACGAAGCAGAGCATGAGCCGTTCTGCGTTGGCTCTGCCACGAAACAGAGTCGGAGTTGAAAATCCCATCTCCGAGTACGTCAAAGATGTACTTGAAATCAGGCCCTTTCGGATATCGTTCGAAATTGGTACTCAAAATGTGGTGTATATTGGAAGGGTCCGCGGTTAAGAAAAAGTCTAGACCGGAAAACCAAAGGCCTTTGAAGAAGAAAGTGGAGCCAGCTTGGTTTAAGATTTCAGTAACACGGTCGTGAATTCGATGGATATTGAGAGCAACGGTAGGGAGCATTCCCAGAAAGGGCCAATTCCAGGGAATTCCACGAGGGTTCCATTTGAGAAAAACAAAGAAAATGGAGAAAGTAATGAAGGGTAAGAAAGGGAGAAGGGTGGAGAACGCCATGGGAGGTCTGCAAACAAAGTACATTTTCTTAGTTTTGCGAGTGGTTGTTATTTTTTACTCTTCCGTCTCCAAATTTATAGTGTTTTTGGATTTTTGGATAAGAACAAAGAGTTTTTTTTTTTTTTTTTTTTTTTTTTTTTTATTATCTAAGGGCGTGTTTGGTGCAGGGATTAGAATTAAGTTAAGAGGGATTAAGTTAACCTGAGTATTAAGTTAAGCTGGAGATTAAGTTAATCTGTGTTTGATGCAGAGATTAAGTTAATCTGAATTAAGTTAAACTGACTGTTGTTTGGTAGAGGAATTAAGTTAAGCTGAGTATTAAGTTAAGCTGGGTATTAAATTAAGCTGTGTTTGGTACGAATATTAACTTAAGCTGAGTTTCTAAATTTATATTTATCATTTTCATACATTTTTTTAATGATTCTACACATTATTCAACTTATATGTATCCTCTGACTATTCAACTTATTTCTTTGACAATATATAAAAATGTCTTTTGAATATAATACATGAAATTTTAGTTAAACCAAATAAGAGTTACTAATAAGATCATTCACTTACACGTAGTATATTATAAAGTTGTTTCATTCACTTTTTTTTTCTTTTTAGATTACAATAACTAGGAGGTGGGGAAGACTCGAACCTAAAACCTCTAAGTCATTAGGTATACATTGATGCCATTGAGCTATCGCTTCTATTGGTCATTCACTCATTTATTGAAGTTTTCCATTTATAAAATATTCGTTCGCTATTAAATCTCAAAATTATGACCATTCAATTGAAGATTCGTCCATTACTGCTTTAGTGAGAACAACACCGACATCATCCCCCATTTGTATTTGCCATGTGTACAATAGACTAATATATTTGAAACTCAACAAACTAGATGTTAAACGATGCGAAATTGAGAGTAGAACAACATTAATGAAAGCGAAAGAACCATTAGAGGTATAAATAGAACAAAAGATCATAGAGATTAAGGTTTGGTCATCTTTGAAATGAGAGAGAAGAGAGAGCGTGAAACAAGGTGTTAGACGAAAAAAGAACTCAGTTTAAGCTATAGTTTATTATGCACAATTCATATTAAATTAATACGGATTAAAAACGTGTAAATATTGCAAAACAAACACAGATTAAGAGTATTACCTTAATCTAAGTTAAATTAATACTCACCCCAAATATGTCCTAAATGAACTACTTTATCTCAACAAAATTTTAAATTAGTCATGAACTAAAATAAAAGACCTAAAACTAAATCTAAATTTCAAACTATGTATAAAAAAATATTCTACGAGCACAAATTAACATTATTGGTAAAAAAAATATAATTTCAATGAGTTGATTAAACGTGATTTCTCCAACTTTCAATAGATTTATTTAAAAAAAAAAACAAGTTGCTATATGGCATCATCTCTCCTACTTTACTAAAAATAGTTTTGGTTATTTTTCCTTTTAAACCCACCGATTTTAAAATTGTAATTTGCTTTTACATTTCATTCAAATATTAATTTTATAGAGAAAATTTCTCTAAACCATCCAACAAAATGGAAAGTGGATTCTGTTGAGTTAGGTCTTCAGAATGGTTCTCTCCAATACATCATTGATTCAAATCCTTTTTGTTGGACTTTCCTCAGTTCTCAATTATTTTCCAATACACAGTTTAAGGAAAGATGAAGGTGAAAATGAGATGGAGCGGAGGAAAGAGACAGAGTAAAGAAGAGAGAGAAAAAGAAAGATGGGTTGAAGAGAGAAATGTCGTAAGAAAAAAAAAAAAAAAAAAGAAATGCTCTCAATTTTACTGTTACTCAGATTCACCTCGATTTTTGCAACATTTATTTAAACCGTGTTACACTGATCCGAGTTTGAGTAGTCCCTCCACCAAACATATTTTTGAGAGATTAAATTAACTCGAGTTAATTAAATCCCTCCACCAAACAGCTCCTAAGGAATTTATTTACTCCTCTTTTAAAAAAATTGTATGTGTTATTCAAAATAATTTCTCATTTTACTATTAAAAATAATTGGTTAAAATGTCATTTTGGTTCCTCAACTTTGGAGTTTGTTTCATTTTGGTCCCTCGACTTTCAAATGTCCAATTTTAGTCCCTCAACTTTGTTGTTTGTCCAATTTTGGTCCCTCAACTTTCAAATGTTTCAAATTTGGTCCTTAGACTATAAAAAAAGTTAAAAAATTGTCCTTTGGTCACATAAATTTTTTATCACTCCTAAATTATTTTCTTTCTCTTTCATCTTTCATAATTTCTCTCTCTATAAATTTTACCTCTCTTCCCCTCTTTTCCTTTCTTTTTTTCTTCTTATTTTCTTTCTTTTTCTTTTTTGTTCCATGGTAGACTATGAATTTTAGAAAACAAAAAGTGACAAATCAAAGTAGGAAAATTATTATTTAGAAAAATTATCTCATGTTAAATAATTTGATGAGATGGATTGAGGAGAGAATAAGAGAAAAAAAAAGAAGAGGAGAGGATTAGAGAGGTGGATTTAAGAGAATTAAAACTTTTAGAAGAAGAAATGATGAAAGATGGAAGAGAGAGAAAATAATTTAGGAGTGAAAAAAAAATTTATTTGACGAAAGGACCATTTTTGAACTTTTTTATAGTCTAGGGACTAAATTTGAACATTTGAAAGTTGAGGGACCAAAATTGGACAAATAACAAAATCAAGGGACCAAAATTGAACAAACTACAAAGTCAAGAGACTAAAAATGAATTTGAAAGTCTAAGGACCAAAATGGTATTTTAACCAAAATAATTTATCATTTTTAATTATTCTTTTCTAATCTTTCTTTTATAATTATTCAATATATCTTTTCATTTCTAATAGATGACAATAACTTCTTTTTAATTATTTATTTTTAATTATTATTTTTTAGTTACTCAAAATAATTATTCATTTTAAATCTATAAGCAAATAAGATTTTTACTTTAACTATTCTACAAAAAAACTGCATTCAAGTAAACATTTTGTTACAACTCTTAATTTATAATTATTCAAAATAACTTTTCAAATAAACTCTTCATCAAAACTTCATCCAAACACCATGGTATCATTGTTAACCTCTCAAAATTAATTGATTCAATCGTGTATTATTTGTCTTTTATATTACTTTAAAATTTTCCAAAATATCTCATCTTCATTATGAATAAAAATATGATAGGTATGTAAGAGAAATTTGGGAAGGCGAAGACAAGTAATAGTTGAATCTCATTTATATTTATGATTAAGAGATTATGGGTCCCTGATTATTGTTGACCTAAAAAGTTATAATGTGTGTGCATGAGAGACATATATAATTGGAGTATTTAGATAAATAGTTGTATTTAGAAAGATTACAGGAATGATTTTACATTTATGAGTTTTTTTTTATTAAAAAATATAACATCTTTTTATTTGTTTATTATTTCAAAATCCAAAGGTTTTTTTTTCTTCTTTTTTTTCTCTAGTGTTTATCATATTGCCATAAACTTGGCAAATGGCCAAACGACGACCCCATCGATCCAAAGGTTTATCGTTGCCATGGGTGGAGAATATGAATCCTATTATTTCGATCTGGAATAGTTTTTGGATGATAATTATTTTCTCTAAGGTTAGATTGTGGGTTTGGTCGGCTCGTTCAAATGTGATACCCTCACAAAGTAATATTTATAATAGAGGGATTGATACTAATGTGGGTTGCCTATTGTGTGGTAGAAATAGAGAAAATAACATCCACATTCTTAAAGATTGCAAAATCTCTACCTGGATTTGGACGTATATTTTTCCTTGGTTTACTGATTTTGAATATTTTTTCAGGAAGGTGAAGAAATGAATTGATTTTTTAGAGGGTCTCACTCAGAAAGTTATGCAAGAGGAGTTGTTCAAAGCCATCATTATTATTTGAAGTTTATAGAACTATAGAAATTTATGCATTAATAATAAAACATCTATGGTGGAACCTCTGATGTATTGTTGACATGACTATTAATTCAAATTGTTTTACTTTTTCCGGCTCTTCGAAAGTAAAACCTCAAAAAGCGAAAGTAGCGAGAGATTAAAAGTGGAAATCTCTCCCTTAACTTTGTCGGAAGCTGAATGTTGATACAATCATTCTCATCTGCTGATGGGGAAGGTGGGATTAGCTAGATAGTTCGTGATTGGAAAAAACATTCAAAACTCATTAGGTGCAGAGGTATGAGATGAAGGACTTATCTATTAAGCTCTTAGAGAACCTGGCCCTTCGAGAAGGATTCAAACACATTCTTGAGTCAAAGAACTCGTGGCTACCTCCAATTCTTGTGGAGTCTAATAGTTCAGAGGTTATTAACTCTATTGACGATGGATCTCCAAATATTTCTAAATTCAACAAAATCATTGTTGATATTTGTATGATTTTTTGTTTAAGGATTGTAAATATGTATCTCTCATTGTAATAGTGCTCTAATAGGGATGACACATGTTAGGCCAAACAAAAAACTCCCTACTTTCTTGTGTGGAAGGACTCTTCCTCTTTTCTTTTTATTTATTATTATTATTTTTTTTTTGAAAAGAAGAACTCTTCCTCTTCTGTGGATGAGAGAGTTTGGAGAAAAAATTTACGTCGATTGTTGACTCAATTGTGTTGGTTTGATTGGTAATCAATTTCACCTTACAAATGTGATTACAAACTAAATTATCGAGATTCAATTCTTATTATTATAATTCTAATTATTATAGGCATATAAATATAAATGATATAATCGTAATAATTTTCTTTTTCAAATTATTATTATAAATTTATAATTTCAAGTCTTTAATCGTTAGTTATATTGTCTTAAGTTATTGAGATCCTTATTCTATTTCATAAAAAATAATTAAACAATAAAATAACAAATGTTTAAGATTTAAATATAGCAAACCAAATTCGATAATCTTGCAAATAAGAGTATCTAATATAATCAGACTTTATTGAAATTGTTTTATCTTTCTTAAAATTCTATTAATACATATATTGTTTACCATTAAAATAATATACTAATAATAAAATAAAAGAGGTGACTATTGTTTTAATTATATATATATATAATACTATTAATAGTACTTATAATAAAATATAATATTATTTTAAAAAAGTACGCACAATTATTATTATAATTAAGGTTATTATTATTATAAAATGAAGGTATAATTTATATTTTTGTATTATTAATTTTTATTCATTTAATTAATTATTATAATCAATAATAAGTTATATAATATAAATAAAAAATTTTATTTTTTTAATTATCATAAATTGTCTAAGAAATTTAATAAGGTTGAAAAATGATTAAGATTTAAATAATAAATAAATTTAAGTGTTTTAATAATAATTTTTAATTATAAAATTGTCATATTAACATTATTTTTAATATTTATTATGATTCCATTTTGAGATAAGAATATGACGAATCAAACAATATTTCTTTCTTATTTCGAAGTAAAAATCCAACAAATAAATATCTTAATCATAAATTTTGGGGAACCCGATTAGAGGCTGTTTGGTGTGCAGTGTTGCCAGCGGCTGGCCACTAGCTGCTGGTCGATGGATTGGTAGTTTTTTTTTACAACTTGAAATGCGCAACTTGGGAAAAATACAAGGTGGACCACGTGGCTCAACCTCAATATGCCACGTGGCCACTTTTTTTTTTTTAAAAGTTTTTTTTTTGAGAATTTATTTTGGAACTTCTATATTTGTTTTTTAATTTTTGTTTAAATAACTTTTGATTTTCAATTTTCAAATATTGTATTCTTATTTCATTTTTTTAGCAGTTTTTATCTAATGATTCTTTTTTAATTTTTTAAACATACTTTCGTTTTCACATATTTTTATAAAATTTTTATCATGATATATCTTTATTTTATTGTTATTATTATGTATTCTACTCATCTTCCTAATATTATGATTTAAAAAATATATTTCGTAATTTGTTTTATAATTTTTATATATATTTTTAGAAAATTAATATTTTAAATTATTTAATTGATATATTTTTTGGTATTCATTTTTTAAATTTTTTTATGTAATATTTCATTATACTGTTTTCTTTCCTAATTTCATGTTTTTTTTGTGTTTTTAACATTTTTTATGAAGTATGTATATATATAACTATATATTATTATTATTATTATGGTTATATTTTCTACTAGTCACTTAATATTTAATTTTAGAAATTTTTTTGTTAAAAAAATATATTTTATTTTTAATTATTTAATATTATTAATTTTCAACTAATTAATAAAAGAGTATTCACATTAATAATATTGTATTTTTATAATTTATTCCATAATTTTAAAATAACTATAGTTTTATAAATTATTTGTTTTTTATTTGATTTTTTTCATCTATTTACTATTATTAATTTTTTTAATTAGCTCAAAAGACCATTAAAAATTAAATGAAATGATTTTATCGAAAAAATAAGGTGATATTATCAACAAAAAAAAGATTTTTTTTAGGATAATAAAATGATATTATCACGAAAAATAAAGGCATTCTCACAAAAAAAACTTAAAATATAAAATATAAATAAAATAAATATTTTAAAAGAAATTTCAAAGTATAAAAAATAATTTGAAATTTTAAATAATAAATAAATAAAGTGAAAATATAAATTATTATATATAAAAAAATTTATAAATGTCACATCATTAAAAAAATAACAACATCTTCTACGATTCTCCAAATTGAAAATCAAATCCAAACAACCTATTAACAATCATTCTACAGAATACTCTAAACTATATTTAAACGAGCTATTAATAATCATTATTCGAAACACTCATTTAAAATTTCATCCAAACAGCCACTAACCGTTCTAGGAAGTCTGATTGCAAATGAGCGACCCAATTTTTGTTTTTTTTTTTTTGGACCAAGCAAACCAAATACGTCACCACATACAAGTTGAAAAAATTTATTTATGTGTTGTCGTTTCAGTAAAAGTACAGCACTCATTATGTCTCTACTAACGCGAGAGACGTCCGAGTTGTTACATCATTCAAATTTTAGTACATAATGACAATACGATTTCAATGAATTGGATTCATTAAAAGAAAGGGGTTTCTATTCGAATTTGTTTATTTACAGCTATTTTCACCCAAAAACTTCCAAATTTTGAAAAACAAATATGAAAACTTTAAGCTTTTTTTTTTGCTAAATTCATAAATTAATGAAAAGAATACGAAGTAAATCCCCTTCAAAATTAATCACTTGTTTTAACTCCAACAAAAGAAATTTGGAATACAGCTCACTAATAGGCAAGATCAAATTCACAAATTTTAACAAAAAATCGAACTCCGGTATTTATTTGTTGCAGACTCTTATTAATTCGATATTAAGGTACGCTATGGTACAAATGACAAATTTTTATCGGTAACGTTTCAAACAAAAGTTTTTCAAAAAGTATTTTATATATGTTTTTTAAAAGTTTAAAAGGATCATATAAAACTGGTTCGATCAACTACCGTTTTGGCCATAATTTTCAGTTTTCTATCAAGGTTATTTAATTTATATGCATCGAAAGAAAATCAATTAACATGACATAATTATGAATTTAACTAGATGGAAATTTTGTTTCCAAAAATTTGTTCATAATATTAATAATATTTTCTAAAATCAAGAAATTGAAAAAAGAGTAATAAAATCATTTCATTTATGATTATTAGAGAATATGAGTTCCACCTCAAAACCAATTGGCAATGAGGAGAGTAACCCATATCTATTTTATATTGATGTTAGACTCCTCACTTTTTCAACGTGAGACAATTAAGATTTCAACAATGATTTAATCCATTAGAATTTATCTTCAACAACCAATTTACTTTGTTTTAATTATTATTTTATAGTAGAGTTATTTAGTTTAACTTTCTTTTTTGCATTTAAAAAAAGAAAAAAAATTTCTTTTTTGAAATCACAGTTTAACTTTCTTTTAATTTAAATCTTAAAATTTATTTCCACTCTCTATTATTGTAATCTTAAAAAGAAAAAAAAAATCTTAAAATTTAGATATATATAGTTTTACCTTTCTTTTGATTTTGAATGCAATGAATCACTACTAAAAAAAATATAATGATCTAGGTCTCGTTTTATAATTATTTTGTTTTTTTTTTCTATTTTTTTTTTCTATTTTTAAAATATGTTTGTTTGATAACCAATTGTAGTTTTATTTTAAAAATTTTAAAAATATTTTTAAAATATTGAAGAAATTCTAGAAGTAAAAAAAAGTAGCTTTTAAAACATGTTTTTGTTTTTTAAAAAAACATGAATAAATAGTAATTTTATTTTTGAATAAGTGATGTTTAAAAATGAAAAACAGTTATCTAACATGTTTTTTAGTTTTTAGTTTTTAAAAATATAAAACTAAAATCGGTTATCAAATAGATACGATTTTTATTTTTTAAAACAAAAACCAAAAACTAAAAATGAAAAATTAGAAACGAAATGGTTATTTTTTTTAATTATAATTCTAAATTAAATTTTTTTATTTTATATTTCTTTAAATTTCAAATTTATGATCTAATTGTCTATTTTTTCTATTTACTTTTAATTTAATTTAATTTTCTATTTTTGATAAATTTCATCGACTATGCTTACTTCATACAGACAATCAATTTTACATGGGGCATGCACATGCTTGTGCAATACACTATCATACTCCAGGTTGAAAAGCTTCCTAACGGATACACTAATGCGATGTACAAATTTATGGGGTTGCATCGAGATGGAGTCTAGGGATATACTAGCAATGATGATTTTTTTGGGGAAGTCAAGAAAATCACCTTCAAACGCCAGCATTATGAGAACCAACAAATGGAGTATTGGAATTATAATCACCAAGTTATACACAGGATTATGGGTATCATGAGCCCAATTATCCAGTGTATAACTATGAGCCATCTTTGGAAGATGTACTTAGGAAAAGTGTGGCCTAAAGTGACG
This sequence comes from Sicyos edulis, assembly GCA_036507275.1. NCBI lineage: Eukaryota > Viridiplantae > Streptophyta > Magnoliopsida > Cucurbitales > Cucurbitaceae > Sicyos > Sicyos edulis. The sequence continues at coordinate 12,200,567 of CM071850.1, forward strand.
CCGCAAGCCAAAGCAATTGGGCCATGATGAAGGAACTTACCGATATGGCGGAACGATTAAATACTGCATGGAAACCTTGGCAAGCAGAAGAGATCTCAGACTATGCACATGGAAACCAAGAGCACAACACACTATTACATAGTCTTGAACCATCTTTGGAGGACTTCATGGGCAGGAATGATGATGTAATGCAAAAAAACCAAGCCTTGATGCAAGATTTAAACGATCAAATAAGGCAATTGGTGATAGGGCTGAAAAATTTGCATTCAGGAGTGCTTTCAGCGGTCTACGCATCCCCAACAAAAACTCATGAAGAATGGTATGAACCAGAACCTGAACCGAGGAGTTGTGAGATTCCCGCTAAATAGAATGGAGGTTAAGAAAGCCAAATTGAGGAAGAAATTCCCCAAAAAAAATATCAGCTTTGTGGAGGAAGAGTCTACAACTGAGATAAAAGAAGAAAATCACCAACCCCTTAAAAAAGAGGTGATGAAGCAAGAGTTGCAGAAAACTGAAGATAGTTTTAAAAGCGTTGAAGCCCTAGCAATTATGCAAACTGCTTTTAAACTATCATGCCCGCAAGAACCTAACCAGGAAATCATTAAAAAATCTGACGAAAGGGTAGTTCAATTGAGCTTCAATGTGACGCTCCGCACCTTATCAACTCTGACATTGATAGAAAGTACATGCAGTAAGGCGCATGATTGAGTAAGGCAAGAGCAAAGTATCAAATATGGTTTCATTGTATAACAACCCGACCCATCACTAGCAAAGATATTGTTCTCTTTGGCCCACTGGCCTCAGAGATTTGTTTCTCCCCCATGGGAATACGCATCTTGCTAGGGGAAGGTGTCCACACCCTTTTATAAGGAGTGTTTCGTTACCCTTCCCTACCGATGTGCGATTCCCCTATGGGTTTCCACCTCCCCTTAGAGGTCCGCGTCCCAATGGACCCGACACACTGTCCCGATGCCTGGCTCTGATACCATCTGTAACAGCTCGACCCATCGCTAGCAAAGATATTGTCCACTTTGGCCCACTAGCTTCACGGATTTATTTCTCCCCCATGGGAAAACACGTTTTGCTAGGGAAGGTGTCCACACCCTTTATAAGGAGTGTTTCGTTCTCCTTCCCTACCGATGTGGGATTCCCTGATGCGTGGTGTTTTAAGGTTTGGAAAGCGAGGAAAATTGAGTCCCCGGTTCGTTGGACCCTTCAAAATCTTAGAGCAAGTCAGAGCAGTGGCTTATAGTTTGGCACTACCTCCGTCTCTTTCTTCAGTGCACAGCTTTTTTCACGTTTCGATGTTGAGACAGTATGTGGCAGACCCGTCACATGTAGTTGATTATGAGGCATTAGAGCTGAACGAGGATTTGAGCTTCAAGGAGAAGCCAGTTGGTTGGGACGAAATCGCACACACACAATTTAATGAAAATGATAATTAAGAAGAATGATGACGTGGCTTGCTCAAGACTTTGCCAAAACGAAGTCTCTACTTCTAGTTAAGCGAAATGCGTGTGTGTGTGATCCTCAAAGGTTGTGCAAGTATACACAGTCTTTGTTGCAGCAAGTTTTAAAGTAAGTACAGGTCATCTCCACAGGGAATAGTTATTAGTGTCATGCTTAAGCGAAATCAAGAGTCAGGGTAACGGGGGAAATTGTTGTGGCAAAATTGATCTAAGCTTAGTAAATGTAAGATAAATCGAACTGATGAAATACATCGAAAGAAGATAAGACATTTTTGGAGAGTTTCGCATAGGCGAAACTATTTAAAGCTAAGAAGCAACAACTGTTAGCTTTCTTTTTTACTCTCTCAAGTCTTAGAAACTGGCTCTCTCGAGCTCTTGGTTTGGTTCTCTCGAACTCAAACACTACCAAAGCGAAGCAACACAGCATTAGACGAACCTTATATCTAAGTGTTCAATTTAGATACAAGTAAACTCATCTCTAAGCAAACTTAGCGAACCTAATGTTATACATGCAAGATCACTCTATTTCTATTCTCTCGAAGAGAAATAAAGACATACACAGTGGATCAAATGGAATGTATTTCGAATTAATACAACATGCATAATGGTTTATCATATCGCTAAAGATTCGCTTAGGCGCACTTCTCCTATTTTTCTAATTCCTTCCAATGATAGATTTAGCTGCTCATGTCGATAAATAAAAGTGAAATAAAGTAGATGCAACATTTTATCTTCATTAAAAACAACAAATAACAAGGTTCGTTAAAACTGTACTAAGAAGTAGCTGAAAGCAATAAAAGAAAATGCGGGAAAACAACGAAACTACAACTAAACATGACTAAGCTAAGAAATAAGGAAATGTTGATCGGAAATTGCTCGACGGAAAAAATCTTCTAAGGAAGGGTGATCGACCCCAAAATGGGCGACCGACCCAAAAATGGTTGACATTTTGCTCTGAAGGAGAAGACATCTATTTATACTCCAGCTCCAAGCGACAAAGCTTGCTTCTCGATCATGACAATGTTGGACTGCTCTTCGATTGCCTTTCAGACAAATGACTGCTTTATCTGACATTTCTGCTCCACGATCCACATTGTCGGTTGTCAGAGCATCTTTGGCTTCACTATCTTCACAATATCTCAGTTCGCTAAACACTTCGCTGTGGCAAACCGTTTGGAAATTCTTCAAATTCCGCTGCTGTGTTGGGTATTTTCAAGGCACGCTTGGTTGACTGATGTTCATTTTGGCGAACTCCTTCTTGTGTGAATTTCGCTTTGCTCCATCGGGAATGCTGCTGACAAACTAGAAAATATCAATTCTTTTTAAAACATATAACTTTGCACACATTCAAGCATATTTCGCTGCAGCGAAACCCATAAAATGCATACTAATCAGAAAACTAAAGGATGTTTCGTTTAAGCGACATTTAGGTATGATGGGGCGAAATTCAATATTAAATTAATTAAATATTAGCAAATTCTTGTAAAAATATATATTCTTTTAAGCTACTTTAACTCTCAATTCTTGAGAGTTATCACCAGTGCAGATTGTAGCCCGGGATCACAAAACTTTGCGTAATCGAGAGATCAACTTGGTTAAGGTTTAGTGGAGAAATCAAAGGGTAGAGGAAGCGACTTGGGAGTTAGAGGATGAGATGAGGACACATTACCCAGAGTTGTTTCAGTCTTAGGAATATTGGGGACAAAAGTCTTAAAAGGAGGGAGTATTATAATGGCCCATTTTTCTATTCAAGTTCCCCAAGTACGTTTGGTTATTTATTCGATTGTTCGGTTGGTCTGTTAGGGCTGTTTTTGTCTTTTGCTGAGTTTGGTTTACTTCTACTATTTGAGGTTCCAGGGTTAGAGTTGTAATTCATGAGGTTTGGAGGTTTTGCTTAATAAAGGAAAATTATGGTTTTAAGTTGCCTTCGCTAGGACTCGAAGCCGGTTGGTTAGGGATTTGGAGTTTTATTTTAAAAAGAAGTGAAAAAGGGGAAAAAGTTGCCTTCGATGGGACTCGGAGGCTGATTGACCTTGACATGTGACTTTTGGTTTTAATTAAAAAGAAAATTGAGTTTTTGTATAGAATTCCTAAATGCAAAAACCTTCTCCCTTTTCACGATCGTTCTTTCTCCCATTCTCTCCATCTCCCAATCACAAACCCTAGCCGTTTCTCTTCCTTGCCGACCTTAAAATTCTTTCCCTCCCAAGATCGCACGTACCTCTTCACCGAGAGTTGTCCCATAGCCGTTGATCCACCTAGCCAACCAAGCCCTCCACGAACGTCGTTCGCTCAAGCCAAGACCGAACCTTAGCCTCTAAACCAAACAGTCGAGTGTCGCCTAGCTGCACCAGATTCATGAGCCTCACCCGTCTATAAGACACATCGCCTTGCTCCGTTCCAATCGCACACATCGGTCGCGTCAAGCCACTGCGATAGAGTTGCCTCGCTCGTGTCAGGCCGCACTAAAGTGCCTTCTCTTCCGCATCCTCGATTGACCTAGCCGAGAGCTATCTCTTGTCGTGCCTGCCCTAGCTGAGACCCACTTGGCCGAGAGCTTGCCCTAGCCAAGCCTTGTGGTTTTCGTGAGCCTTCTTTGTCTTGACATGCCGAGAGCCCTAGCTAGTTGCTTAGTTTTTGGTACACCATAACCTTTGTGTTTCTGGTTTTTAGTTTAGTTCGTTTAGCATGCTTACTTATTAATTACTCGATTTAACTGTTTCAGTTATTAGTTCGTGTTGGTTCTGCAACTCAAGGAGCATAGTTATGTTAATTAGTTTTCTACTTGTTACAGGTAAGAATTTCTTATCGGGGTTGTGTGGGCACTGCGTTACGTCATTTATTGCGAGTATGCTTAGTGGATAGGTTGATATGTATGTTTGTTGCAAGCATGTTTAGTGGATAGGTTCTGTTATCTCGTTCTATTTCCGACTAACATGTATGTTTCCCGTTGACATGTTAGTATCATGCTAGGTTGTTCTTTCGGCATGCATCCCGATGTTTATGTTTGAGCTATTAGTATCCTGCTAGGCTGTTATGTATTGAACAAGTTTAATTTGTTAGGGAGGTGATGTGTATCCGTAGATAGAACCTGTTAAGTTGTCATCATCTAGAGGCTGAGAGCGGACATAGTGTACCTTGTCCCCACAGGTCGGGATCAGTGAGGATATGTTCCTGCCCCCGACAACCGGGCGTGGTCTAGCTCACCACATCGGCATAAGCCTAGTTTGTAGCCTGTTAGAGCAGAACTCTTTACAAGTGCAAGCCTGCCCAAGACGGTTCTTAGCTTTAAGCGATCGGCGGTTTAGGCTACTACAGTTGAGTGCTGAGGACCTTGCACTACTGTAGATCAGTGACGTTGTTATGAGTCTTTAGGCATGCGTATTTGGACCGGTGTAGTTTGTACAGGTTCCACATCCTTACACGGTTTTCAACAGCATGCGGTGTGCACGCACACGCATTAGGCACCTAGATGAGAGCTCCCTCGGGCTAATGTCGTTAGCACACCACTTTCGATCTAGTTTAGAGCCAAACACCAGGTACTCTTCCGATTTTCATAGAAATAGTTTTTGTAACAGCCCAGTTTCCTATTCCAGTTTTCGAGGTGCCTTCGGGTCACGATTCGGTTATTTGGTTGGGTTTTAGAGCCGTTTGGACCCTTGGAGGTATTTTGGTCTTTTGGCTCCCCGGGCAGGATTTGTGGTTTTCAGGGCTTCGAGGAAGCTCCTGCCTTTGTCGAGGCTTGTTTGTTGTTGGTTGTGAGTCCCGTGGTGTTTGGGCTAGTCGGTTGGATGCTCGGTTGTGGTTTGGGCTTTGGCAAAGTGATGGTTGGTTGTGTGTTTCCTTTGGGATTCGAGCCCGGGCCCTTAGTGTTGCTTTGGGAGTTGGATTTAAGTGAGTTTTATTTATTGGAAAAGATTGCTTCGGTCGGGTCTCGGAGGAGGAAGCCGGGAAATGGGATTTTAAGGTTTTGATTTGGATAAAAGTGGATAAGGATGGAAATAGGATTAAATCCCATTTATTTCCTTTTATTTCCCATTTTTCTTTTATTTCCCTTTTTCTTTTATTTTTTTCCCCAAAATCCATTTTCTCTCTCTCTCTCTCTCTCTCTCTCTCTCTCTCCCCGACCTAGCCCCCCCTCCTAGCCGACCCAGCCCTTGGCTCGCCCATTGAGCCAGCGGCCAGCAAATTTCAACCAGCTCAACTCGCCCAGCCCGCCCCGCCAGCGCCCTCGCCTGCCAGTCATGCCATCGCCCGGCCAGCGCTTCGCGCGGCGTCGCCCAGCCCTCGCGCGCCCTCGCCACAGCTTACCGAACGCGCGCCGCGCGGCGCCAGCCGAGCTAGAGCGCGCCCGTGAGCCAATGCTCGCTCGCGTCTTCGCCAGCGCAGCCTCGGTGCCCAGCCGAGCAGCGCCCCCTTCCGCCGCGTGCGGCGCCCAAAGAGCCCCCCCTGGCCCTCAGGCCCAGCGCCCAGCCACCTAGTCTTTAGTCGCTAGCCCATGCAAATTTGCTGGTTCGCGTGTCAGCCGCGCCTCGTGAGTTGCTCCCGAGCTGAGCCCTATTTATTTTATTGTATTTAGGGCTATTTTATGATTATTGATGTGTTTGTTTGGCTCACTATAGGTTGCTCGGGTTCGATCGCAGTTAATTTTATTGAGTGTTGTTGCCTTCCGGCGGTAAGGATTTCTTCTACGGAGTTGTGTGGGCCTGCGATATTTTCATGATTATGCCTTGCTTGTTTCTTTGATCGTTATGAGCATGATAGTAATAGATCGGCTTTGATTGATTTACGCTAGCATGTTTGCTTGATTTTACATGTTAGTGCCATGCTAGGTTTGTTTGCTACCAAAGATGCTTATGATTCTGCTTAAGCTCGTAGTATCATGCTAGGTAAATGTGATTGATGTCGGTCATTGTTTGCTAGCCAGGAATCATTGCTTTTTACTCTGTACTCTTAGATAGAGTTGTAGGGTTTGTCATCATCCAGAGGCTGAGAGCGGACATAACGTATCTTGTCCCCACCGGTCGGGAGTAAAGCGAAGCATTGCTTCAGTGTTGAGAGCGACATAACGTACTTTGTCCCCAAAGTGGTCGGATATTGAGCAAAGCATAACATACCTTGCTTTTTCTCCCCCTCCCGACCAATGAGACTTAGCTACCTCATTGGCATATGCCTAGTTTGTAGCTCTGCTAGAGCGGAACCACCGCCAACGGTGTAAGCTTTGCCTTGGCCGGTTCTTAGCTTCAGTCGATGGATCGGGCTACGGATGGCGCCGAGGGCCTCGCGCATCGTGATCGATGACACCGCTTCGAGTCATAGGCATGTGCACTGGCCCGCGTAGTTTGCCCTTAGGCCCCCGCATTTACGCCTTGTTGCGAGAGCATGCTATGTGCGCGCACAGCGCGTAGTTGCTTGCGGTTCGGAGAGCTCCCCAGGCTAATGTCGTGAGTACACCATTCCTTCCGTTAGAGCGACTTGGTACTCTCCCGTAAGTCCAGCTTTAGTGCCGGGGCAAGGAGGCCCTTGAGGACATTCTAGGGATTAGTGTATTCCCCGAGTGTGAGAGATACCTCGGTGATGTCTGGATTGGTCGATGTATCCAATCCCGGTCAGTAGGAAGAAAGAGACTTCCGATGACTCCAGATCTTGTTTTATGAGCTCGTTGAGCTATGATCTGTGTTGGTAGATGTTTGCTTGCATGCTTTGGTACTAGATGACTGATTATATCGTATTGTACCCCGGTTGGGGATTCTTACTGAGTAATTCGTTACTCACCCTTATTTCTGTGGTTTTTCCACAGGTAACCATGGTGCGAGACAAGATGGCTGGAGGAGGAGCTATGATCATGGAAACCCGTTGTTCAACTCTGAGTTTTATGTTTATGATTTAAATGTTCTCTGAATGCATGTAGTTGGGCACGGAGCCCTAGGGTGTTTTCTAAATGTATTTCCGGATTCTAGCATTGTTGTAAAGTTTTTATGTTTTAAATAAATCTCTGATTAGTGTAAGTTTTGTAAATGTATTTGCCTTGGAACAGGGGTTCTAACTAGGCCGTTACCTCAATGCATGCATTACAAATCTATAGAAAATTTGCAAGACGGTGTTCGGATTCTAAGTAAAAACTAAAACATAAAACATCCATTTAAAATCCTGAAACCTGTCCCTGTTTCCAAGCACCTGTTCCAAGACAAATACATTTACAAAACTTACTCTGATAAGAGATTTATTTAAAACATACAAACTTTACAACAATGCTAGAATCCGGAAATACATTTAGAAAACACCCTAGGGCTCCGTGCCCAACTACATGCATTCAGAGAACATTTAAATCATAAACATAAGACTCAGAGTTGAACAACGGGTTTCCATGATCACAGCTCCTCCTCCAGCCATCCTGTCTCGCACCATGATTACCTGTGGAAAAAAACCACAGAAATAAGGGTGAGTAACGAATTACTCAGTAAGAATCCCCAACCGGGGTACAATACGATATAATCAGTCATCTAGTACCAAAGCATGCAAGCAAACAACTACCAACACAGATCATGGCTCAACGAGCTCATAAAAACAAGATCTGGAGTCATCGGAAGTCTCCTACTTCCGGCCTAGCTGGGATTGGATACACTAACCAATCCTGGACATCACCAAGGTATCTGTCACTCGGGGGGAATACACTGATCCCAAGAATGTCCTCAAGGGCCTCCTTGCCCTTGCACTAATCTGGACTTACGGGAGAGTACCCGAAGTCAGGCTCTAACGGAAGGAATGGTGTACTCACGACATTAGCCCGGGGGAGCTCTCCGAACCGGCAACTAAGGCGTGTGCGCACACACCGCATGCTCCTCTGCAACCGGCGTAAATGCGGGGGCCTAAGGGCAAACTACGGGGGCCAGGTGCACATGCCTATGACTCGGAAGCGGTGTCACTGATCACAGTAGCGCGAGGCCCTCGGCGCTCATCTGTGCAGCATGATCCACCGACCTGAAGCTAAGAACCGGCCAGGGCAGGCTTACACCGATGGCAGGGTTCCACTCTAGCAGGCTACAAACTAGGCTATGCCGAAGTGGGTAGCTAATTCCACAACCGGCTGGTCGGGGGTAGCAAGATACGTTATGCTTCGCACACTTTACTCCCTACCTGAGCTACTGGGACAAAGTACGTTATGTCCTCTCACCTGCGGATGATGACAAACCCTACAACTCTATCTAAGAGTACAGAGAAAAAGCAATGATTCTGGCTAGCAAGCAAAGACCGACATCAATCACACTACCTAGCATGATACTACGAGCTTAGCGGGAATCACAAGCATCTTTGTGAGAACAAACCTAGCATGGCACTAACATGTAATATCAAGCAAACATGCTAGCGAAAATCAATCAAAGCTGCTCTATTATTATCATGCTCATAACAATCGAAAACAAGCAAGGCATAATCATGAAAATATCGCAGGGCCCACACAACTCCGGTAAGAAATCCTTACCTGGTCGGAAGGCAACAACACACAATAAAAATAACTGCGATCAAACCCGAGCAACCTATAACGATCCAAGCAAAAACATCAATAATCATAAATAGCCCTAAATACACTAAAATAAATAGGGCACGGCTCGGGAGCAACTCACGACGCGCAGCTGACACGCGAACGAGCCGCATTTGCACGCAGGCTAAGCGACCAAAAGTGGCTGGGGGCGCGGCTGCGCGCGCCTTGGACATCTTGATGCGCTGGGGTGACGCTGGGCGCGGGCGCTTGCTCGGCTGGGCGACGGCGCGCGGCGCTGCTCGACACAGAAGACAACGCGCGGGCGCGAGCGACACGATTCAGGGGCGCGCGATCTGGCTCTGGGACGCGCGACTCGAGCGCGGACGACACGGCGACGCGACGCGGCATTGTGCGCGGCTCGGCACAGTGCGCAGCTGGGCGACACAAACTAGGGTAGGGCGCGCGACGCTCGGGCTGGCGAGGGCGAGGGCACGCGAGGCTCGGGCTGGGCGACTGGGCGGTCTTGCGCGGGTGGGGGCGAGGGCTAGCTCGGCCGGGCGCTGGGCTGCTCGCTTTCGCCGAAATTTGAGCTAGCTCGGCCGGGCGCTTGGCTCTCAGGCTGGTGGGCTTGGGCGAGCCAACATCTGGGCTAGGGGCTAGGTCGGGGAGAGAGAGAGAGAAAGAGAAAATTGATTTTGGGGAAAAATAAAAGAAAAAAGGGAAATAAAAAGGAAAAATGGGAAAAAAGGGAAAAATGGGATTTTAATTCCATTTTCCATCCTTATCCACTTAAAACCTCAAAATCCCATTTCCCGGCTTCCTCCTTCGAGACCCGACCGAAGCAATCTTTTCCAATCAATCAAACTCACTTAAATCCAACTCCCAAAGCAACACTAAGGGCCCGGGCTCGAATCCCAAAGGAAACACACAACAACCAACACTTTGCCAAAGCCCAAACCACAACCGAGCATCCAACCGACTAGCCCAAACACCACGGGACTCGCAGCCACCAACAAACAAGCCTCGACAAAGGCAGGAGCTACCTCATAGCTCTGAAAACCACAAATCCTGCCCGGAGAGCCAAAAGACCAAAATACCCCCAAGGGGCCAAACGGCTCTAAAACCCAACCAAACAACCGAATCTTGACCCGAAGGCACCTCGAAAACTGGAATAGGAAACTGGGCTGTTACAATACTCCCTCCTTTTAAGACTTTCGTCCTCGAAAGTCCTAAGATGAAACAGCTCCGGAAAACTCCACAGATCCAGCCAACTGAACTTCTCGGCCAACAACACTAGCCTTCTACGAGAACCAAACCCTCTTGGGTTCTCAAAAACTCAAGGCCACAATGCCATCCATACTGGGCATACACTGAACTCCAAAGGAACAGACGACAAACCACTTCCTCAACTCGCACCAACTCTCAAAGGGTGCTACTCCCAGCAAACTCGAGGACGGGCCACAAGCTCTGAAACTCTACACCACGCACTGGCGAACTCCTCTGGAAACTCACAGCTGCTAACAAGCAGCCTCAACCCAACAACAAACTGGCCAAACAACTGAACCTTCCAGGTTGCAGAAAACCAAACGGCCAACAAACAGCAGCCTCTCAACGGCCGAAAGCAAACTTTTCCATGCAAACCTACTAGCAACTGGCCAAAGAAAACAATGCCAGGCAAGGAAACCACCAAAATTCCTCTCAAGGAAAACTCGGGCTGCAAGGACTAAACCATCACGCAGACTCTGCGGCACAAACACCTTGAGGAAAACAGCTCAACGACTTTACCAACAAAGCCACGGCACCTCTGTGCCAACTCACTCAAACGGCTCTGCTACTCCAATCTGCGAAGCACAACAACAAGGAGCAAAGCCCCGAGAAGGGCTTGCTCGTGAGAACTCAAACCAAACTCGAGAGACTAGGGGAAGGGATATCTTCGATCCCCAAAAAAAGCGACAACTTGCCGTAAACAACTCTTACTTGGTGGCCACCATCCCTTGCGAGGACAAACAACTCTTGCTTGCTAACAACACAAAGCGAGGACCCTCTCATTGGTGACCATTTGCACTACTCGACCAACTACACAACTCGGAGCTAAGGCGACTCTGCCAAACGGGAAACGACTTTCCCGGCAAAGCAAACTCAAGAAGGCGCGAACTTCACACAAGCTCGCTGACTAGCTCAAACCCAAGGCAACAGCAACCAACTCTCTTGGAAGCAACAACAAAGTGAAAACTCAACCAATCGGATCACAAATCCGGAACCAACAAAACTTACTCAACTGCCGAGGGAGGGGTCAACTCCCAAAACTTCCTGACTAGGAAAAAGATCCCAGGGCAACGCCCTCCAACTAGAACCGAACTAGCTCTCGAAACAACAAGAGAACCAAATCTTGGCCAAACACTCACAAGAGGCAGAACAACCTTTACTGAAGCCTCTAGAACACCATCTAAGAGTCCACCTAACTGGACAAACAACTGCTTCCAAGCAGCCAACAAACCTTTCCCTCTTGCTAGCACCACTACCATCAATTCCAAGACCAAAGGAGTAACCTGACAAATCCCCGAAGGAAACGGCTCTTACAAGCAGACAACCAAAGGACAAAGAGCTCCACATACGCTCACTGTCTTGCTCCACTAGAGCAACAACATCTACATCTCACGGGGCAACCACAGGGGTCCACCTCAGACTGAACCTCCAAATGCCAAACGGGGCAACTCGACATCCTAGAAACAGGAAAACAACCAACTGGACACGAACCATTCGTCCCACGAGCAAAGCTAATCTCTAGCAGCTCCAAACCACACCTTGGTCAACACCAAGCATCAACTTGCCACCGCACCGGAACCAATCCGGACTCTGCTCCAAACAAACTCTGGCTTGCTAGTTTAGCAAGACTGCTAGCAACTCAACCGAGGCTACAACTACACGCCTCCAGCTTGCCCACTGAAACTCACTACCTGGGCCTGACTGAGCTCTAGAGAGGCTCTCCAAAACCTAGGGATCCTCCGATCACCCTCCGACACATACGGCCGACAAACGAGCTAACAGCCAACTGCCTGAACAGGCACAATTCACTCCAGCATCTCAACCATGCTGGCCAACTCGAACTCCTTGGGACCAAGAGGACCCGAAAATGCTACCGAATGCGTCATCCTCCTACTCAAACATCAGCCACAACAAGGCTTCTACCCAAGGAAAGGATCCAAACAACTCTCTTAGCCAAGGCGATCGAAATCTATGCGGCTTTGCTACCATCAACACTTGTTCGGTTTCAATCGAACTCCAACTGATGGAACACCAAAAGTTCCATCTCCACACGATGCTAAAAGCTGAGGCAACCTTGCTCTACCAAGGCATAACCATGCCAAACCGAACTCACTTTATACCAAGCCTGTACCAAGGGTGCTTACCCATAAGGCATCCAAATCCTCTCGCAAGGCATCAGCTCATCTCGCCTCAAAAGCATCCAACTCGCCTCATAGGCATCCAACTCGCCTCATAGGCATCCAGCTCATCTCATGAGCATCCAACTCAGGGTCCCTCTGCTGGACCAAACTCGCATCAACGATGTTCAACTCTCCTCAGATGAGGCCCTCGAAGGTAGTTAACCGCACTACCAACCACAAAGAACTCTTGGCCTTAACACTAGCGCGAGACTCACGCACACCAACACTTGCCAACCGACAACCTGCTGACTTACTCAAACTCCAGAAACACTGGGAAGAGGCTCCGGCTCCTCTCGAGCATCCTTTCGCTTGTAGTCCATCGACTACCACTGAACTAGCCCTCTGGCACGACCTAAACAGGTGCAACTGCCATAAACAGATCCAAGGCTAAAGGAGTGCGCTGAACTCCGAACGGCATAGAACCATCTGCTATGCCCATGCCAAACTCAAGCCTGAACCAGACTTAGTGCCAAAGTGGCACACCAACCAATGCACCTCAAGTGCTACTACTACCAAATCCACATCATACTACAGATGGGGCCAACAAGGTCACTAAATCAAGTGACAACAACTCTGGCTAGGCATACGAGGGCTCAACTCAAACAGCCATGCCTATGGCATCTCATCAAACCGAAGGCCCACGGCCTACACTAGCATCTCCTCATGATGCTCAACAAAGCTCTGGCCGGATCTCTACAAGCAGCAGCTAGCTCCTCTCTAGGAGCTCACCAAGGAAGAGTGCTCAACTCTACCAAACATCTGAGGAAACTGGGCTGTTAAACAACAGCAGGCTTGCAAGGGGGCAAAGATGTCCCTACATCTGCCTCAAGCTACTAACACGGTAACTTGCCAATCAATCGGGCGGCTGGTGGAGACTCTGCTAGTCCACCTCTCACAAGGGACTACCACCACCAACTGCTGTACCAAACAACACAGGAACGGCACACCTCGGCCTCTGAACAGCAGGGCATCCCACACACGGATGCTAAACTCAAACCTGGCCAACTGCTTTACTACTAGCAGCAGGACTTACTAAAACAAACAACACTTTATGGGAGCACAAAGATGCCTCAACAATCTCCTCGAGGTCGCCAACTCTGCGCTTACTCACCGGGCAATCAACAATCGCTAAGGCTCAAGATCAACACTTGAGCTACCCAGGCTAGTCCACACGGGGACCTGCTCCACAAGCATCCTCATCGACATAAACCTGCTGATCATGCCCTCCCTGGAACCTCCGAGTCTACAAGAGCTACATGGGGGAAATGCTGAAACAAACTCTGTCAGCTGGGCTATCTGTGCCCGAGACTCCTCACTACGCGCTACAAACTGCGCCTGGGAATCCGCTCTCTGATAGCTAAAGACCTGCCATCGAATCTCTCATGGCTGGAGCACACTCTGCTCAAGGAGTCTCACTCTGCTACCGCTTAGCCTCTACCCCCTCCACTAGGCAACTCAATCGCTCAGGCCAAATCTGGCCAACGGATCTAAACGACCCTGGACGCAGCCTCAACATCAACACGATCAGTCCAACTCCTCGGTCGGACATGCCAAGCGTTCTGCTCCTCTGAGTGCGATCAACATACTGGCGATCTGCACAAAGCACCTCCACCCTCTCACTAGGGGAAAAGCAGCAACTGGGCCACAAATGGCCAGTGGGAGTCTAAGCTCTACCTCCCTCGGGGACGACGTCCCAGGGCATCCGAATCTATCTGGATACCACAACAAGCTGCTAAAACATGCTTGCACTGCGGGAAAGTTGGCATGATGGCTCTCTAAGCCCAAACCAACAACGAGTCATAACCTGCTCGTCTCCGCTCCACAACTCTACACAAGGCATACACTAGATGAAAAGTATTGTAAATTCTTACCCCTTTCTTTAAAACAGTAAACTTAGGCGTGCTGATGACCGCCGAGTCTGTCTTATGATCATGGAAAAACGACCTACAACAAAGGTCAGTCTACAGAATCTATGACTCTGAGCTCTGATACGAACTTGTAACGACCCGACCCGAAAGGGGTTCTAACTAGGCCGTTACCTCAATGCATGCATTAAAAATCTACAGAAAATTTGCAAGACGGTGTTCGGATTCTAAGTAAAAACTAAAACATAAAACATCCATTTAAAATCCTGAAACCTGTCCCTGTTTCCAAGCACCTATTCCAAGACAAATACATTTACAAAACTTACTCTGATAAGAGATTTATTTAAAACATACAAACTTTACAACAATGCTAGAATCCGGAAATACATTTAGAAAACACCCTAGGGCTCCGTGCCCAACTACATGCATTCAGAGAACATTTAAATCATAAACATAAAACTCAGAGTTGAACAACGGGTTTCCATGATCATAGCTCCTCCTCCAGCCATCCTGTCTCGCACCATGATTACCTGTGGAAAAAAACCACAGAAATAAGGGTGAGTAACGAATTACTCAGTAAGAATCCCCAACCGGGGTACAATACGATATAATCAGTCATCTAGTACCAAAGCATGCAAGCAAACAGCTACCAACACAGATCATGGCTCAACGAGCTCTTAAAAACAAGATCTGGAGTCATCGGAAGTCTCCTACTTCCGGCCTAGCTGGGATTGGATGCACTGACCAATCCTGGACATCACCGAGGTATCTGCCACTCGGGGGGAATATACTGATCCCAAGAATGTCCTCAAGGGCCTCCTTGCCCTTGCACTAATCTGGACTTACGGGAGAGTACCCGAAGTCAGGCTCTAACGGAAGGAATGGTGTACTCACGACATTAGCCCGGGAGCTCTCCGAATGAAACTAACGCGCAGGTGCGCGCACACCGCATGCTCCTCTTCAACCGGCGTAAATGCGGGGGCCTAAGGGAAAACTACGCGGGCCAGGTGCACATGCCTATGACTCGGAAGCGGTGTCACTGATCACAGTAGCGCGAGGCCCTCGGCGCTTATCTGTGCATCATGATACACCGACCTGAAGCTAAGAACCGGCCCGGGCAGGCTTACACCGATGGCAGAGTTCCACTCTAGCAGGCTACAAACTAGGCTATGCCGAAGTGGGTAGCTAATTCCACAACCGGCGAGTCGGGGGGGGGGGGGGTAGCAAGATACGTTATGCTTCGCACACTTTACTCCCGACCTGAGCTACTGGGGACAAAGTACGTTATGTCCGCTCAGCCTCTGGATGATGACAAACCCTACAACTCTATCTAAGAGTACAGAGAAAAAGCAATGATTCCTGGCTAGCAAGCAAAGGCCGACATCAATCACACTACTTAGCATGATACTACGAGCTTAAGCAGGAATCACAAGCATTCTGGCAGAACAAACCTAGCATGGCACTAACATGTAATATCAAGCAAACATGCTAGCAGAAATCAATCAAAGCTGCTCTATTATTATCATGCTCATAACAGTCAGCAAACAAGCAAGGCATAATCATGAAAATATCGCAGGGCCCACACAACTCCGGAAAGAAATCCTTACCTGGTCGGAAGGCAACAACACACAATAAAAATAACTGCGATCGAACCCGAGCAACCTATAACGAGTCAAGCAAAAACATCAATAATCATAAATAGCCCTAAATACACTAAAATAAACAGGGCACGGCTCGGGAGTAACTCACGAGGCGCAATGACACGCTGTGAGCCGGCGCGCATTTTGCCAGGCAGCTAAAGGAAAGCTGGCGCGCGCGCAGCAGCGCGGAGGCAGCGCTAGGGCGACGCTAGGCGCACGGGCGCGGGCGCTTGCTCGGCTGGGCGACGGCGTGGCTCGGCACAGGGGACGGAGCGTGGGCGCGAGCGACACGACGCGGGGGTGCGTGATCTGGCACTGGGACGCGCGACTCGAGCGCGGACGAAACGGCGACGCGATGCGGCACTGCGCGCGGCTCGGCACAGTGCGCAGCTAAGTGACAGGGACTAGGGCAGGGCACGCGACGCTCGGGCTTTCGAGGGCGAGAGCTCGTGAGGGTCGGGCTGGCGAGGGCGAGGGCGCGCGAGGCTCGGGCTGGGCGACCTGGGCGAGGGCGCGCGCGGGCTGGGGCCGGGCTAGCTCGGGCTGGGCGCTGGGCTGCTCTGGCTGGGTTAGCTCGGGCTGGGCACTGGGCTTGGGCTGGCTGGGCTTGGGCGAGCCAAGGGCTGGGCTAGGGGCTAGGTCGGGGAGAGAGAGAGAGAGAGAGAAAATTGATTTTGGGGAAAAATAAAAGAAAAAAGGGAAATAAAAAGGAAAAATGGGAAAAAGGGAAAAATGGGATTTTAATTCCATTTTCCATCCTTATCCACTTAAAACCTCAAAATCCCATTTCCCGGCTTTCTCCTTCGAGACCCGACCGAAGCAATCCTTTCCAATCAATCAAACTCACTTAAATCAAACTCCCAAAGCAACACTAAGGGCCCGGGCTCGAATCCCAAAGGAAACACACAACAACCAACACTTTGCCAAAGCCCAAACACCACGAGACTCGCAGCCACCAACAAACAAGCCTCGACAAAGGCAGGAGCTACCTCGAAGCTCTGAAAACCACAAATCTTGCCCGGAGAGCCAAAAGACCAAAATACCCCCAAGGGGCCAAACGGCTCTAAAACCCAACCAAACAACCGAATCTTGACCCGAAGGCACCTCGAAAACTGGAATAGAAAACTGGGCTGTTACAATACTCCTTCCTTTTAAGACTTTCGTCCTCGAAAGTCCTAAGACGAAACAGCTCCAGGAAAACTCCACAGATCCAGCCAACTGAACTTCTCGGCCAACAACACTAGCCTTCTACGAGAACCAAACCCTCTTGGGTTCTAAAAAACTAAAGGCCACAATGCCATCCATACTGGGCATACACTGAACTCCAAAGAAACAGACGGCAAACCACTTCCTCAACTCGCACCAACTCTCAAAGGGTGCTACTCCCAGCAAACTCGAGGATGGGCCACAAGCTCTGAAACTCTACACCACGCACAGGCGAACTCCTCTAGAAACTCACAGCTGCTAACAAGCAGCCTCAACCCAACAACAAACTGGCCAAACAACTGAACCTTCCAGGTTGCAGAAAACCAAACGGCCAACAAACAGCAGCCTCTCAACGGCCGAAAGCAAACTTTTCCATGCAAACCTACTAGCAACGGGCCAAAGAAAACACTGCCAGCAAGGAAACCACCAAAATTCCTCTCAAGGAAAACTCGGGCTGCAAGGACTAAACCATCACGCAGCTCTGCTGCACACAACACCTTGAGGAAAATAGCTCACGGGCTTTACCAGCCAAAGCCACGGCACCTCTCGTGCCAAACTCACTCAAACGGCTCTGCTACTCCAATCATGCGAGCGCACAACAACAACAAGGAGCAAAGCCCGAGAAGGGCTTGCTCGGTGAGAACTCAAACCAAACTCGAGAGACTAGGAGGAAGGGAAATCTTGATCCCCAAAAAACCGACAACTTGCGAAAACAACTCTTCTTGGTGGCCACCGCCTTTGCGGGGACAAACAACTCTTGCTTGCTAACAACACAAAGCAGGGACCCTCTCGCTGGGCTGACCGCTGCGCTACTCTGACCAACTACACAACTCAGAGCTAAGCTGACTCCTGCCAAACGGGAAACGACTTTCCCAGCAAGCAAACTCAAGAAGGCGGCCGAACTTCACACCACATTTCGACTAGCTCAAACCCAAGGCAACGACAACCAACTCTCTTGGAAGCAACAACAAAGGGAAAACTCAACCAATCGGATCACAAATCCAGAACCAACAAAACTTACTCAACTGCCGAGGGAGGGGTCAACTCCCAAAACTTCCTGACTAGGAAAAAGACCTCAGGGCAACGCCTTCCAACTAGAACCGAACTAGCTCTCGAAACAACAAGAGAACCAAATCTTGGCCAAACACTCACAAGAGGCAGAACAACCTTTACTGCAGCCTCTAGAACACCATCCAAGAGTCCACCTAACTGGACAAACAACTGCTTCCAAGCAGCCAACAAACTTTTCCCTCTTGCTAGCACCACTACCATCAATTCCAAGACCAAAGGAGTTACCTGACAAATCCCCGAAGGAAACGGCTCTTACAAGCAGACAACCAAAGGACAGAGAGCTCCACATACGCTCACTGTCTTGCTCCACTAGAGCAACAACATCTACACCTCACGGGGAAACCACATGGGTCCACCTCAGACTGAACCTCCAAATGCCAAACGGGGCAACTCGACATCCTGGAAACAGGAAAACAACCAACTGGACACGAACCATTCGTCCCACGAGCAAAGCTAATCTCTAGCAGCTCCAAACCACACCTTGGTCAACACCAAACATCAACTTGCCACCGCACCGGAACCAATCCGGACTCTGCTCCAAACAAACTCTGGCTTGCTAGTCTACCAAGACTGCTAGCAACTCAATCGAGGCTACAACTACACGCCTCCAGCTTGCCCACTGAAACTCACTACCTGGGCCTGACTGAGCTCTAGAGAGGCTCTCCAAAACCTAGGGATCCTCCGATCACCCTCCGACACATACGGCCGACAAACGAGCTAACAGTCAACTGCCTGAACAGGCACAACTCACTCCAGCATCTCAACCATGCTGGCCAACTCCAACTCCTTGGGAACCAAGAGGACCCAAAACGCAACCGAATGCGTCGTCCTCCTAGTCAAACATCAGCCTCAACAAGGCTTCTACCCAAGGAAAGGATCCAAACAACTCTCTTAGCCAAGGCGATCAGAAACTGCGCGGCTTTGCTACCACCGCACTTGTTCAGTTTCCAACTGAACTCCAACTGATGGAACACCAAAAGTTCCATCTCCACACGATGCTAAAAGTTGAGGCAACCTTGCTCTACCAAGGCATAACCATGCCAAACCGAACTCACTTTATACCAAGCCTCTACCAAGGGTGCTTACCCATAAGGCATCCAAATCCTCTCGCAAGGAATCAGCTCATCTCGCCTCAGAAGCATCCAACTCGCCTCATAGGCATCCAACTCGCCTCATAGGCATCCAGCTCATCTCATGAGCATCCAACTCAGGGTCCCTCTGCTGGACCAAACTCGCATCAACGATGCTCAACTCTCCTCAGATGAGGCCCTCGAAGGTAGTTAACCGCACTACCAACCACAAAGAACTCTTGGCCTTAACACTAGCGCGAGACTCACGCACACCAACACTTGCCAACCGACAACCTGCTGACTTACTCAACCTCCAGAAACACTGGGAAGAGGCTCCGGCTCCTCTCGAGCATCCTTTCGCTTGTAGTCCATCGACTACCACTGAACTAGCCCTCTGGCACGACCTAAACAGGTGCAACTGCCATAAACAGATCCAAGGCTAAAGGAGTGCGCTGAACTCCGAACGGCATAGAACCATCTGCTATGCCCATGCCAAACTCAAGCCTGAACCAGAATTAGTGCCAAAGTGGCACACCAACCAATGCACCTCAAGTGCTACTACTACCAAATCCACATCATACTACAGATGGGGCCAACAAGGTCACTACCTCAAGTGACAACAACTCTGGCTAGGCATACGAGGGCTCAACTCAAACAGCCATGCCTATGGCATCTCATCAAACCGAAGGCCCACGGCCTACACTGGCATCTCCTCATGATGCTCAACAAAGCTCTGGCCGGATCTCTACAAGCAGCAGCTAGCTCCTCTCTAGGAGCTCACTAAGGAAGAGTGCTCAACTCTACCAAACATCTGAGAAACTGGGTCATTAAACAACAAAGAGCTTGCAAGGGGGCAAAGATGTCCCTACATCTGCCTCAAGCCACTAACACGGTAACTTGCCAATCAATCGGGCGGCTGGTGGAGACTCTGCTAGTCCACCTCTCACAAGGGACTACCACCACCAACTGCTGTACCAAACAGCACAGGAACGGCACACCTCGGCCTCTGAACAGCAGGGCATCCCACACACGGATGCTAAACTCAAACTCAGCCCAATCGCTTTACTACTAGCAAAGCGGGACTTACTAAAACAAACAACACTTTATGGGAGCACAAAGATGCCTCAACAATCTCCTCGAAGGCTGCCAACTCTGCAGCTACTCACTGGGCAATCAACAATCTGCTAAGGCTCAAGATCAACACTTGAGCTACCCAGGCTAGTCCACACGGGGACCTGCTCCACAAGCATCCTCATCGACATAAACCTGCTGATCATGCCCTCCCGGGAACCTCCGGGGCTACAAGAGCTACAGGGGGGAAATGCTGAAACAAACTCTGTCAGCTGGGCTATCTGTGCCCGAGACTCCTCACTACGCGCTACAAACTGCGCCTGGGCCTCCGCTCTCTGATAGCTAAAGACCTGCCATCGAATCTCTCATGGCTGGAGCACACTCTGCTCAAGGAGTCTCACTCTAAAGCGCTGCTAGCCTCTACCCCCTCCACTAGGCAACTCAACTGCCTGGGCCAAATCTGGCCAACGGGTCTAAACGACCCTGGACGCGGCCTCAACATCAACACGATCAGTCCAACTCCTCGGTCGGACATGCCAAGCGTCCTGCTCCTCTGGATGCGATCAACATACTGGCGATCTGCACAAAGCACCTCCACCCTCTCACTAGGGGAAAAGCAGCAACTGGGCCACAAATGGCCAATGGGTGTCTAAGCTCTACCTCCCTCGCGGACGACGTCCCAGGGCATCCGAATCTATCTGGATACCACAACAAGCTGCTAAAACATGCTCGCACTACGGGAAAGTTGGCATGATGGCTCTCTAAGCCCAAACCAACAACGAGTCAGAACCTGCTCGTCTCCGCTCCACAACTCTACACAAGGCATACACTAGATGAAAAGTATTGTAAATTCTTACCCCTTTCTTTAAAACAAGATAAACTTAGGCGTACTGATGACCGTCGAGATCCGATGATCATGGAAAAACGTCCTACAACAAAGTCGATCCTACGAATCTATGACTCTGAGCTCTAATACCAACCTGTAACGACCTGACCCGAAAGGGGTTCTAACTAGGCCGTTACCTCAATGCATGCATTACAAATCTACAGAAAATTTGCAAGACGGTGTTCGGATTCTAAGTAAAAACTAAAACATAAAACATCCATTTAAAATCCTGAAACCTGTCCCTGTTTCCAAGCACCTGTTCCAAGACAAATACATTTACAAAACTTACTCTGATCAGAGATTTATTTAAAACATACAAACTTTACAACAATGCTAGAATCCGGAAATACATTTAGAAAACACCCTAGGGCTCCGTGCCCAACTACATGCATTCAAAGAACATTTAAATCATAAACATAAGACTCAGTGTTGAACAACAGGTTTCCATGATCACAGCTCCTCCTCCAGCCATCCTGTCTCGCACCATGATTACCTGTGGAAAAAAACCACAAAAATAAGGGTGAGTAACGAATTACTCAGTAAGAATCCCCAACCGGGGTACAATACGATATAATCAGTCATCTAGTACCAAAGCATGCAAGCAAACAAACTACCAACACGGATCATGGCTCAACGAGCTCATAAAAACAAGATCTGAGAGTCATCGGAAGTCTCCTACTTCCGGCCTAGCTGGGATTGGATACACTGACCAATCCTGGACATCACCGAGGTATCTGGCCACTCGGGGAATACACTTGATCCCAAGAATGTCCTCAAGGGCCTCCTTGCCCTTGCACTAATCTGGACTTACGGAGAGTACCCAAGTCGGGCTCTAACGGAAGGAATGGTGTACTCACGACATTAGCCCGGGGGAGCTCTCCGAACCGGCAACTAACGCGTGTGCGCGCACACCGCATGCTCCTCTGCAACCGGCGTAAATGCGGGGACTAAGGGCAAACTACGCGGGCAGTGCACATGCCTATGACTTTCGGAAGCGGTGTCACCGATCACGATGCGAGGCCCTCGGCGCTCATCTGTGCAGCATGATCCACCGACCTGAAGCTAAGAACCGGCCAGGGCAGGCTTACACCGATGGCAGGGTTCCACTCTAGCAGGCTACAAACTAGGCTATGCCGAAGTGGGTAGCTAATTCCACAACCGGCTGGTCGGGGTAGCAAGATACGTTATGCTTCGCACACTTTACTCCCGACCTGAGCTACTGGGACAAAGTACGTTATGTCCGCTCAGCCTCTAGATGATGACAAACCCTACAACTCTATCTAAGAGTACAGAGAAAAAGCAATGATTCCTGGCTAGCAAGCAAAGACCGACATCAATCACACTACCTAGCATGATACTACGAGCTTAAGCAGGAATCACAAGCATGCTGGCAGAACAAACCTAGCATGGCACTAACATGTAATATCAAGCAAACATGCTAGCAGAAATCAATCAAAGCTGCTCTATTATTATCATGCTCATAACAGTCAGCAAACAAGCAAGGCATAATCATGAAAATATCGCAGGGCCCACACAACTCCGGTAAGAAATCCTTACCTGGTCGGAAGGCAACAACATACAATAAAAATAACTGCGATCGAACCCGAGCAACCTATAACGAGCCAAGCAAAAACATCAATAATCATAAATAGCCCTAAATACAGTAAAATAAACAGGGCACGGCTCGGGAGCAACTCACGAGGCGCAGCTGACAAACGAACGAGCCGGCTGCACTGGCTAGGCAGCCAAAGGGGCTGGTTGGGCGCGAGCTGCGCGCGGACAGGCGCTAGGGCGACGCTGGGCGCTTGCTCGGCTGGGCGACGGCGCGCGGCGCGGCTCGGCATAGGGACGGCGCGCGGGCACGAGCGACACGACGCGGGGGCGCGCGATCTGGCGTGGGACGCGCGACTCGAGCGCGGACGACACGGCCACGCGACGCGGCACTGTGCGCGGCTCGGCACAGTGCGCAGCTGGGCGACACGGACTAGTGCAGGGCGCGCGACGCTTGGGGTGGCGAGGGCGAGGGCGCGCGACGCTCGGGCTTTCGAGGGCAAGGGCGCGCGAGGCTCGTGCTGGGCGACCTAGGCGAGGGCGCGCGCGGGCTGGGGCTGGGCTAGCTCGGGCTGGGCGCTGGGCTTGGACGAGCCAAGGGCTGGGCTAGGGGCGAGGTCGGGGAGAGAGAGAGAGAGAGAGAGAGAGAGAGAGAGAGAGAGAGAGAGAGAGAGAGAGAGAGAGAGAGAGAGAGAGAGAGAGAGAGAGAGAGAGAGAGAGAGAGAGAGAGAGAGAGAGAGAGAGAGAGAGAGAGAGAGAGAGAGAAAATTGATTTTGGGGAAAAATAAAAGAAAAAAGGGAAATAAAAAGGAAAAATGGGAAAAAAGGGAAAAATGGGATTTTAATTCCATTTTCCATCCTTATCCACTTAAAACCTCAAAATCCCATTTCCCGTCTTCCTCCTTCGAGACCCGACCGAAGCAATCTTTTCCAATCAATCAAACTCACTTAAATCCAACTCCCAAAGCAACACTAAGGGCCCGGGCTCGAATCCCAAAGGAAACACACAACAACCAACACTTTGCCAAAGCCCAAACCACAACCGAGTATCCAACCGACTAGCCCAAACACCACGGGACTCGCAGCCACCAACAAACAAGCCTCGAAAAAGGCAGGAGCTACCTCGAGCTCACGAAAACCACGAATCTGCCCGGAGAGCCAAAAGACCAAAATACCCCCAAGGGGCCAAACGACTCTAAAACCCAACCAAACAACCGAATCTTGACCCGAAGGCACCTCGAAAACTGGAATAGGAAACTGGGCTGTTACAATGCCTGTAGAGCTCGATGTTTCAGAAAGTCCTGCTGCTAGTAGTAAAGCAGTTGGCCAGGTTTGAGTTTAGCATCCGTGTGTTGGGATGCCCTGCTTTGTTCGAGGCCGAGGTGTGTCGTTCTGTCTTTGTTTGGTACAAAGAGCAGGTTGGTGGTGTAAGTCCCTTGTGAGAGGTGGACAAGCAGAGTCTCCACCAGTCGCCCGATTGTTTGGCAAGTTGCCGTGTTAGTGGCTTGAGGCAGATGTAGAGACATCTTTGCCCCTTGCAAGCGTGCTGTTGTTTAACAGCCAAGTTTCCTCTGATGTTTGGTAGAGTTGAGCACTCTTCCTTGGTGAGCTCCTAGAGTGGAGCTAGCTGCTGCATGTTGAGAGATCCGGCCAGAGTTTTGTTGAGCATCATGTGGAGATGCTAGAGTAGGCTGTGAGCCTTCGGTTTGATGAGATGCCATAGGCATGGCTGTTTGAGTTGAGCCCTTGTATGCCTAGCCAGAGTTGTTGTTACTTGAGGTAGTGACCTTGCTGGCCCCATCTGTAGTAAGATGTGGATTTGGTAGTAGTAGCACTTGAGGTGCATTGGTTGGTGTGCCACTTTGGCACTAAGTCTGGTTCAGGCTTGAGTTTGGCTTGGGCATAGCAGATGGTTCTATGCCGTTCGGAGTTCAACGCACTCCTTTAGCCTTGGATCCGTTTATGGCAGTTGCACCTGTTTAGGTCGTGCCAGAGGGCTAGTTCAGTGGTAGTAGATGGACTACAAGCGAAAGGATGCTCGAGAGAAGCCGGAGCCTCTTCCCAGTGTTTCTAAGGGTTGAGTAAGTCAGCAAGTTGCCGGTTGGTAAGTGTTGGTGCGCGTGAGTCTCGCGCTAGTGTTAAGGCCAAGAGGTTCTTTGTGGTTGGTAGTGCGGTCAACTACCTTCGAGTGCCTTGATCTGAGGAGAGTTGAGCATCATAGATGCGAGTTCGGTCCAGTAGAGGGACCCTGAGTTGGATGCTCATGAGATGAGCTGGATGCCTATGAGGCGAGTTGGATGCCTATGAGGCGAGTTGGATGCTTTTGAGGCGAGATGAGCTGATTCCTTGCGAGAGGATTTGGATGCCTTATGGGTAAGCACCCTTGGTAGAGGCTTGGTATAAAGTAAGTTCGGTGTGGCATGGTTATGCCTTGGTAAAGCAAGGTTGCCTCAGCTTTGAGCATCGTGTGGAGATGGAACTTTTGGTGTTCCATCGGTTGGAGTTCAGTTGGAAACTGAGCAAGTGCGGTGGTAGCAAAGCCGCGCAGTTTCTAATCGCCTTGGCTAAGAGAGTTGTTTGGATCCTTTCCTTGGGTAGGAGCCTTGTTGAGGCTGATGTTTGAGTAGGAGGACGACGCATTCGGTAGCGTTTCGGGTCCTTTTGGTTCCCAAGGAGTTGGAGTTGGCCAGCATGGTTGAGATGCTGGGGAGAGTTGTGCCTGTTCAGGCAGTTGGCTGTTAGCTCGTTTGTCGGTAGTGTGTGTCGAGGGTTGCCGTAGAACCCTAGGTTGTGGAGAGCCTCTCCAGAGCTCAGTCAGGCCCAGGTAGTGAGTTTCAGTTGACAAGTTGGAGGCGTGTAGTTTGTAGCCTCGGTTGAGTTGCTGGTAGTCTTGGTAGACTAGTAAGCCAGTGGTTGTTTGGAGTAGAGTCCGGATTGGTTCTGGTGCGGTGGCAAGTTGATGCTTGGTGTTGACCAAGGTGTGGTTTGGAGCTACTAGAGATTAGTTTTGCTCGTGGGGCGAGTGGTTTGTGCCCTGTTGGTGGCTTTCCTGTTTCCAGGATGTTGAGTTGCCCCGTTTGGCATTTGGAGGTTCAGTCTGAGATGGACCCCTGTTGTTGCCCCGTGAGATTTAGATGTTGTTGCTCTAGTGGAGCAAGACAGTGAGCGTATGTGGAGCTCTCTGTCCTTCGGTTGTCTGGTTGTAAGAGCCGTTTCCTCCTGGGAGATGTCAGATTTCTCCCGTAGCCATGAGTTGATGGTAGAGGTGCTAGCTAGAAGGAAAAGTTTGTTGGCTGCTTGGAAGCAGTTGTTTGTCCAGTTAGGTGGACTCTTGGATGGTGTTCTAGAGGCTGCAGTAAGGGTTGTTTTGCCTCTTGTGAGTGTTGGGCCAAGGTTTGGTCCTCTTGTTGTTTCTAGAGCTAGTTCGGTTCTAGCTAGAGGGCGTTGCCTTGAGGTCTTATTCCTAGTCAGGAAGTTTTGGGAGTTGACCCCTCCCTCGGCAGTTGAGTAAGTGTTGTTAGTTTCGGATTGGTGATCCGATTGGTTGAGTTTCCCCTTGGGTGTTGCTTCCAAGAGAGTTGGTTGCTGTTGCCTTGGGTTTGAGCAAGTCGTGCGCGTGTGTGGAGTTCACGCCCTTCGGAGTTTGCTTGCCGGGGAAAGTCGTTTCCGTTTGGCGTGAGTCAGCTTAGCTCTTGAGTTGTGTAGTGGATCAGAGTAGCGCAGCGGTCAGCCCAGCGAGAGGGCCCCTGCATTGTGTTGTTAGCAAGCAAGTTGTTTGTCCCCGCAAGGGCGGTGGCCTGCCAGTAAGAGGTGTTTCTGACAAGTTGTTGGTTCCTTGGGGATTGAAGATTTCCCTTTCCCCTAGTCTCTGTGGTGGTTGAGTTGCTCCCTGGATGTCAGCCTCGAGTGTTAGCTTTCGAGGTAGTCTTGCGGATTCGTGTGGCTCAGGATCCTTAAGCTTTGAGGTTGTCGTTATCCGTTTTCCTTGTGAGGTTTCGGGAGTGGAGCTTCTGGTTGGGAGCTGAGTTAGGCTTAAGCTTAAAGGAGAAGTCCTTTGAGTAGCCAGTTGTATTTTTAGAGTTGAGTAGTAGCTTGGAGGCGAGCGTTGCTCGTTATAAGTTTGGGTTGAGTTCTGCTGAGCAAGCCCTTCTCGGGCTTTGCTCCTAGTTGTTGTGCGTTTGCAGTTGGCGTAGCAGAGCCGTTTGAGTGAGTTGGCACAGAGGTGCCGTGGCTTTGGTTGGTAAAGCCGTTGAGCTGTTTTCCTCAAGGTGTTGTGCCGCAGAGAGCTGCGTGATGGTTTAGTCCTTGCAGCCCGAGTTTTCCTTGAGAGGAATGTTGGTGCCCCTTGCCTCGTTAAGGCTGTAGGCAAGGTTTGAGGTTCGTTGGCCTCTTGTGAAGTAAGAGTTGGCCGTTTGGGTTTCTAGAACCTGAGAGGTTCAGTTGTTTGGCCAGTTTGTTGTGGGTTGAGGCTGCTTGTTAGCAGCTGTGAGCTCCCAGAGGAGTTTTGCCAGTGTGTTGTGTAGAGTTTCAGAGCTTGTGGCCAGTCCTCGAGTTTGCTGAGAGTAGCACCGTTTGAGAGTTGGTGCGAGTTGAGGACGTGGTTTGCCATCTATTCCCTTGGAGTTCAGGGTATGCCAGTCTTGGTTGTAGTTTGTGGCTTTGAGATTTGAGAACCCAAGAGGGTTTGGTTTTCGAAGAAGGTTGGTGTTGTTGGCTGAGAAGTTCAGTTGGCTGGATCAGTGGAGTTTTCCTGGAGCTGTTTCGTCTTAGGACTTTCGAGGACGAAAGTCTTAAAATGAGGGAGTATTGTAACAACCCAGTTCCCTATTCCAGTTTTCGAGGTGCCTTCGGGTCACGATTCGGTTGTTTGGTTGGGTTTTAGAGCCGTTTGGACCCTTGGGGGTATTTTGGTCTTTTGGCTCCCGGCGGGATTTGTGGTTTTCGGGGCTTCGAGAGGCTCCCCGCTTTTTGTCGAGGCTTGTTTGTTGTTGGCTGCGAGTCCCGTGGTGTTTGGGCTAGTCGGTTGGATGCTCGGTTGTGGTTTGGGCTTTGGCAAAGTGATGGTTGGTTGTGTGCTTCCTTTGGGATTCGAGCCCGGGCCCTTAGTGTTGCTTTGGGAGTTGGATTGAAGTGAGTTTTATTTATTGGAAAAGATTGCTTCGGTCGGGTCTCGGAGGAGGAAGCCGGGAAATGGGATTTTAAGGTTTTGATTTGGATAAAAGTGGATAAGGATGGAAATAGGATTAAATCCCATTTATTTCCTTTTATTTCCCATTTTTCTTTTATTTCCCTTTTTCTTTTATTTTTTTCCCCAAAATCCATTTTTTCTCTCTCTCTCTCTCTCTCCCCGACCTAGCCCCCTCTAGCCGACCCACCCCTTGGCTCGCCGCCCCCACCGCAGCGCCCACCCCGCTCGAGAGCCACCCACTCGCCCGACCACCCGCACTCCCTAGCCCTGCCCAGGTCGTGCCATTGCCAGCCCCAGCTCGCCCGAGCGACGCCCAGCCCTCGCGCGCCCTCGCCCAGCCCAGCGTCGCACAGCCCCTGCTCGTGTCGCTCGAGCTCGCCCAGGCTGTCGCGTCGCCAGCCCGAGCTCGCCCAGCTCGTGTCCGTCTGCGCTCGAGTCGCCCAACCTCGAGCCGCGTCACCCAGTGCCGAGCCCAGCTCGAGTCGCGCGTCCCAGCGCCAGATCGTGCGTCCCCGCGCCCGTGTCGCGCGCAGCTCAGTGCCCCAGCGCCCGTGCCAGCGCGCCCCAGCGAGTCCCCTGCGGCCCCAGCGCACCCAGCCAGCCCCTTTGGCGGCCTAGCCCGTGCAGCCGGCTTGTTCGCGTGTCAGCCGCGCCTCGTGAGTTTCTCCTGAGCCGAGCCCTGTTTATTTTATTGTATTTAGGGCTATTTTATGATTATTGATGTGTTTGTTTGGCTCGCTATAGGTTGCTCGGGTTCGATCGCAGTTAATTTTATTGTGTGTTGTTGCCTTCCGACCAGGTAAGGATTTCTTACCGGAGTTGTGTGGGCCCTGCGATATTTTCATGATTATTCCTTGCTTGTTTGCTGACTGTTATGAGCATGATAGTAATAGATCAGCTTTGATTGATTTCTGCTAGCATGTTTGCTTGATTTTACATGTTAGTGCCATGCTAGGTTTGTTCTCACAAAGATGCTTATGATTCCTGCTTAAGCTCGTAGTATCATGCTAGGTAAATGTGATTGATGTCGGTCATTGTTTGCTAGCCAGGAATCATTCCTTTTTACTCTGTACTCTTAGATAGAGTTGTAGGGTTTGTCATCATCCAGAGGCTGAGAGCGGACATAACGTATCTTGTCCCTACCGGTTGGGAGTAAAGCGAAGCATTGCTTCAGGGGTTGAGAGCGGACATAACGTACTTTGTCCCCAGTGGTCGGATATTGAGCAAAGCATAACATACATTGCTTTTTCTCCCCCCTCCCGGCAGCCAATGAGACTTAGCTACCTCATTGGCGTATGCTTAGTTTGTAGCCTGCTATAGCGGAACCCTGCCAGCGG
The DNA here is from genome assembly GCA_036507275.1 of Sicyos edulis. Lineage (NCBI taxonomy): Eukaryota > Viridiplantae > Streptophyta > Magnoliopsida > Cucurbitales > Cucurbitaceae > Sicyos > Sicyos edulis. The sequence continues at coordinate 12,229,847 of CM071850.1, forward strand.
TGTAAGCTGCCTTGGCGCTTCTTAGCTTCAGTCGGTGGAACAGTGCGCACGATGAGCGCCGAGGGCCTCGCGCTACTGTGATCAGTGACACCGTTTCTGAGTCATAGGCATGTGCACCTGGCCCGCGTAGTTTGCCCTTAGGCCCCCGCATTTACGCCGGTTGCAGAGAGCATGCGGTGTGACTTCGGGTACTCTCCCGTAAGTCCAGTTTAGTGCAAGGGCAAGGAGGCCCTTGAGGACATTCTAGGGATTAGTGTATTCCCCCCGAATGACAGATACCTCGATGATGTCCTGGATTGGTCAGTGTATCCAATCCCCGTTAGGCCGAAAGAAAGAGACTTCCGATGACTCCAGATCTTGTTTTATGAGCTCGTTGAGCTATGATCTGTGTTGGTAGCTGTTTGCTTGCATGCTTTGGTACTAGATGACTGATTATATCGTATTGTACCCCCCTTGGGGATTCTTCTTGAGTAATTCGTTACTCACCCTTATTTCTCGTGGTTTTTCCACGGTAACCATGGTGCGAGAGACAGGATGGCTGGAGGAGGAGCTATGATCATGGAAACCCGTTGTTCAACTCTGAGTTTTATGTTTATGATTTAAATGTTCTCTGAATGCATGTAGTTGGGCACGGAGCCCTAGGGTGTTTTCTGAATGTATTTTCGGATTCTAGCATTGTTGTAAAGTTTGTATGTTTTAAATAAATCACTGATGAGAGTAAGTTTTGTAAATGTATTTGTCTTGGAACAGGTGCTTGGAAACAGGGACAGGTTTCAGGAAATTTTGTTAACTTTTTAAATGGATGTTTTATGTTTTAGTTTTTACTTAGAATCCGAACACCATCTTGCAAATTTTCTGTAGATTTGTATGCATGCATTGAGGTAACGACCTATTTTAGAACCATTTCGGGTCGGGTCGTTACAGTTTTGCTGAGGGTAAGAGGCCATTGAGGACATCTAGTTGGGATCAGCTTTTGAGTTGGTCATTTGGTCGAGGGAGAAAGACTCTCGAGGATGTCTTTTAGGATTGGTTTTGAGAGCCAATCATTAGGCTGGGAGTAGGAGACTTCCTGGATTCTAGATTTGTATTGTTAGCTCTTGAGCAAAGATCTGTGTTGGTAACTGTTTGCATGTATACTAGGATGCTAGATAATTTGTTGTTTCGTACAGTACCCCAGTTGGAGATTCTTACTGAGTGCCTTTGTACTCACCCTTATTTTCTATACTATGTCTTCTGTTTATGTCTTCTATTATTTTGATTCAGCATGCAGTCGGACACGGAGTCCGTAGGATTTGAATATGAAACCTGATGTTGTTGTTTTTGATACTTGGTTTCTGGATATTTTAAATTATACTCTGGCCAAGGCTTACTTTTAATGATTTGAACAGAGAATGTTTTAAATGTTTCAAAACAAGTTATGTGAGATTGAACAGAGAAGTTATAAATGTTGAAATGTTTTTATTATCTTTTAATGCATGCGTGCTGAGTTAGAACCTAGGTTAGGACCATTTTGGGTCGGGTCCTTACACACTCCAAAGATTATTATATGGCCAAAGATAGAGTGTGCATAACGCATTCCCGGAATGCGACGCTCGGAGCATGCATAGTTGGTGCAATTAAAATTTTTGGCTCCGAGCATTTGTATGTTTTTAATTTCTCTTATTTCTTGCTTAGTTATTGAATTTTGCTAGGTTAGATTTCCTTTTATTAGTTTGTTAGGATAGTTTAATTTTTTTTCTAGTTTTGTGTTGGAAAAGCGAATAGGTATTGGCAGCGCGAAGTTGAAAAAGTGCAAAGCAGGATGAACAAACAGCAAGGAAGCAACAAAAGCAGTGTTGTAGCGACAAATTCCAGATTGAAAGCAAAAGGAAGTTTCAGTCATTCTATTTATTTATTATTTATATCTATGCTGATTTTTTTTTAATGTTTTTACCTTAGCCTAGGAAGCGAATTAGGACTAAATAGAGAAATCTTTTGCTCATATTCATACATCTTTTAAACTGAAACAATGAATGCTATATATAAATGTTTTTTTCGCTCTGCTCTCTAATGTTATAGTCTAGTATAGTCAAAATTTCTAAAAAATCTAAAACTCCCACCTTTATTCTTAGGATTTTAGGAGAATGGACTAGCCAAAATATGGACCGAGTTGATAATGCACTAATCCCCAATCGGAATAAAAAATGAGTTAACTCTCAAGGTTAAAACTGAAAGCTTGAAACATGGAATTCAAACCGTAGAACAAAGTAAGTTTGGAGGAACTAAGCCTTACCTTCATTGAGGACAATGAGGATTTTAAGTTTGAGGGTGAGGGCAAGCCTGATGAGTGAAATACTAAGAAAGAAAAGAGTGATCGAGGCAGCATTGAAAAAAAATCATCAAAAATAAAAAAAAAGATATGATGAAAAAATAAAGATCAAAACATTCTAGGTAAGAGCGAAACGAAAACACAAGCGAATGAGCCATGGGTGATCCAAGTATTTTGCTAGCACTGCTACAAACAAACCATTTAGAAGCAAGCAGAACATTTTACTCAAAGCTATCCAAAACAATAAGTCGTGGACATTAATGTTATGGGCAAACTCAAGATGATCGAGGGTTTGAGTGAAGTGGTTCGAGTCATAGGCATTAATCTCTAGGAGGGCTCAGTTTTTAGTCTAACTTCGAAGAGCGTGTTATCAATAGAAAAGTGTTTTAGCAAGACTAGGACTCTAAAATCTATGGGATAGAAGTTGATGCCTTTAGCTTGTGACGAAATTTTGCTTAATTAAACTGCGATATTTAGAGCACTATTGAGAGCATTTACATAAAAACATTTGTATGAATTTTCCTTGCACGTTAATATGTGGAGCATTACTCGAGACGAGCAATGATTCAAGTTTGGGGGTTTGATAGCTCTCAAATATAGCATTATTTAGGCTAATATCTTAATATATATTCTAAAGCTATTTTTGCATTAATTGAATAAACTTTAGAGTCGGAATAAGCATTAAGAAGGTAAATTCATGCAAGTATGAGCCTAAATATAAAGGGCTAGGGAAAGTAGTGCATTTTAGAATAAAATGTGAATGTTGAATGTTTTTTATACTTAAATGCCAACGATTCCATGCTGAGCTAATTTATTGATATATCTACAAGAATTGGAAACATGGTTAGCATCGCATTCAAAGGAGAAGCGAAAGGTCAAAATGCGCATCCGGCCGCTTTGGAGGTTGCAGACCGAAGGATCTCCCAAATAATATTTGTGAAGGACAAATACCTGTTCAAAAGATCAGATGTAAAAGCCTCAATAAGAAAAGAATCGGATGTCGAGCTAATGCCAACTATCAGATTGTTGAATAGATAAATTGCAATAATCATGAGATTCATACCTTAATCAGCAAAGATGTGATTGAAAAAATCAGAGTAAATCTGTCGCAAGAATCAAGGGATATGCAATAAAAGGTATTAAAAGTCCAAATCAAATGCTTACCTTCCAAGTCGATTTCTTATTCCCCAAGCATTTCAAGCCTATAAAAAGGAGAAGAACTAATCAGTTCTAACTGCTTGAATAAATAGAAACAGATCTGAACTAATAACACAATTAACAGGCAATGTTTCAAGCATTGAATAGATTACTACGCAAGTGCACGCAGTCAATTGCAATCAAGTGATAAGTTTACAAGCCATCTCCACAGGGACTGGCTTAATCTTAGAATAAGCGTTAATTGAAGAGTCAACGACAGGAAAATAAAGGAAATGATGATGGTAACCGATTTTACCAAACACAATTTAAATAACACTAGAATGCGGCAGAAATGCTAAAGACACTGAAAAACCAACAAATTCAACTATGACATGATAAATGCTATAAACTTCCAACGACAAAATGCCATAACAAAAGAAATTAACTGCTAATGTAATAACACAGATGCAACAAAATAATGCTGGGAACAGAAGAAAGATACTCGATTGAGGAGGTAGGCTTGGGTTAAGAGTCGGTTGAGTGTGGTTAACATACAACTAGGGTGAGACTATGGTGAGAAGAAAACTCCGCACAACACGTAACCAAATACTATTTCTCAAGATGCATTCATGCTCTTCAAGCTTGAGCTCTCGCATCTAAACTCGAAGCTACAAACAGTGAAATGCGCACTAGTGAGGTGGCTATCTCTAGCCTCCCTCTTTTACAAGCAGGAGATTCTAACATGAAACTAGTGGACATGAATAGGTTATCTCTCATCCTCCTCTCTCTCGAGATGAAAAGACGAGCAAACATGAATGGATGATCAGTCGAAACATGCTTTTGAATAAAACGCCTATTATGCCTTAGCCTAACATCTTCTTTCTCACCCAAGATACATGCAACACACACTCGTCCCCTTAACCCTCGCCTATATGAGTTTAGCTCATGGTTATGCTAGAACAAACAAAAACAGACGGTAGGAATGCTGTAGACATCATGCAATAGAAACTTGTAAACGAAGTTTTCGCAAAATGAAGTAGAATAGCAATGGAACAGTGAACAACCAATAAGCTCAAATATAGACAAAATGACGAAATTATTTCAGAACAACTCAGAAGAAGATGAACAGAAACCTAAAATACGTAATGAAGTTCAATAAGCTAAAAACGAACATTCAATAGAAATCTGTGCTTGGAAACTACAATATAGAAGATAGAAGAAAAACTACAAAGAAGGAAAGCAAAACAAGAATGTTCTTATGGAAAATGTAAAATCACGAAAAGTAATGCTGCAAACACAGTGGAGCTTCGTCACTTCCAGCAGCTCCAATATTTGGCTTTGGTCTAGAAATCCAAGCTCTCTTTCTTTCCTAAAAAATTGTGTTTAAATACTCCCCTCATCAAGATAGATCAACGGCTGAGATTCTAGGGCAAAATGGTGACTTGCTCTCCAATCCCGGGCCGACCAGATCTGATTTGTAGTAGGGGGACCACATACAGGCTTTTCTGACACCAATCAGAATCACAGCTTTTTGCAGAAAATTGTTATTCCGTAGACATTGACACTCTCCTGCAAATGGCTTTTCTTCTTGAATTCAACTCCTCAGATTTAGGCTCAGCACATCAATCGCAGAATCGAAAAACCTGAAATGATAACAGAACATTAACGAGACAAGAGGTTCTAGAAATGCGATCACAAATGCTTTAAACATTAACGTTTTGACATAGAAACTCATAATTTCTTAAGATTTCTAATCCTAGCCTCCTTTGCTACATGCAATGCAGTTTAAGCTCAATTCCCCATTCATAAGTAGTTATATGCATTGAAAGTTACTGAAAATGCCTGATTCTACGTTAAAACATCCTATTAGAAGGGCTCAATAACTCTCTATTTGAGAGTTATCAAGAACCAAAAGTGAAAGTGTGCCTGTTTTCGGAGTTCTTCTCCCACACTTTGGATGAAGGTTTTGAAGTGAAGTTCGTGTTCCTATTGACACGGAGTCCTATTCTTCAAGCAGTCGCCACCATTTACTGTTTTCCAGTTTATTTTATGCTTTCTTTATTTTCAGTACCATTGTTTCCCTTTCGAACAATTCTTGCATTTGAACTAATTCAATTTTCTTTTGCAATGACTTCCGTTTTATTCTTAATTATACTTTCCCTTACTTTCATGTCTAGCTAAGAATTTTAGGCAAAGGTTAAGGGTGTGGATTGTAGATATCATGTACTAGGGTAAATGAAGTTGTTAATTGAAGCATGTTAAATTAGGATCTTAATTAAATAAAAATGTCGACCAATCATCCACATGTATTAATAGGTTGTAAATCGGAAGAGGAATAACCTAAAGCTAGTTTACATGTTCAATAGGTTAGTATTTTGACGGTTGTAGTACTTTAAATCGGAGTTTAGGAATAAACACGTAACTATTGCATACATAGCGCCAGGTTATCATTACATCAAGTTGCGATGGACGTCAGACTTGATGTGAATGGAAGCGGAAGTGGACGTTTGTTAGGCAAAGTATGACAATTACTACTTAAGTTTGGTTGTCAGATCGGACGTCTCAAGAATTCCTTCCTACGACTATCAAACATTTTATTCTAACATTTTTTTTTCATTCACCTCTAACATTTTTTCCACGACTTATTTGTTTTTAGGTACCTCTGAGTAAAATGTTCTACTTGCCGCTAAATGGTATGTAGTAGTGCTAGCAGAATACTTAGATCACCCACGACTCATTCGCACGTTTCACTGTTTCTTTTATCCAAAATGTGTTAAGGATATTTTTTTGAACAAAAAGAAAAATAGCAAAAAGTAAAGTATTAAAATGTGCAAGCATGTGCACTTCTCACCCCAAACTTAAACTCTTGATTGTCCCAATGAAGGTGAGTGATTGCCGGTCTGCGATGATCTGTGTTGCAAACGTGGTTTCTCTTAGTGTGAATTTATCCCACTACACGCAAGTATACATGGTCTGCAGCAAGTAATAAGTAATTTATCGTACTCCACAGGGACTGGAAAATTATTCAAGGTGATGTTTAGAATTGAAATATAATTTGCATGAATAAGTTGTATTGGTAGAATTTTTGGTTTTGTATGAAAATGAAGTTATTAAACAAAGAACAATTTTGCTAAATTAAGGCTAAACTAGGATAATTGTGAGTCCAATAGTAATGCAATAATAAGAAATATGCGGTTTACACTCTATTGCTTCTGCTTTTATTCGGCACCTAGCCCAGATTCCGCTACGACTAAATGTGATTATGACCTGCGCTAAGTATTTAATAGTTACACGTTTATTCCTAAACTTCGATTTAAAATGTCACATCGGTAACACTACCTATTAAACATGCATGATAGACTTAGATCGTTTCCTCTTCCGATTTACAATCTATTAGCTTGTGTGGATGGCCGGCCGACACTTACTGTAAAGACCCGACCCAAAAGGGCTCTAAATAGGCCTTTACCCCAATGCATGCATTCAAAGTAAAGGACAATATGCAAATAAATTTTCGGATTCCCAATTAAAACAAAACAATCAAGGTTCAATCAGAAATCAATATAATTTGTTGAAACTCGTCCCTGTCTCCAAGCACTGCTTTCAAGGCAAATACATTTCCAAAACGTACACTCGATCGAGATTTATTAAAACATTTGAAACATCCTCAAATTCAATAAAGCGGGAATCCACAAAAACATTCAGAAAACATCCTAGGGCTCCGTGCCCGACTACATGCATTCAGGGGAAAATAGAAGACAAGAGTCATAGAAATAAAAAGTTAGAGACGACAGCAGGTTCCCATGATCACAGCTCCTCCTTCAGCCATACTGTCTCGCCCCTTGGTTACCTGTGGAAAACCACAAAATAAGGGTGAGTAACGAATTACTCAGTAAGAATCCCCAACCGGGGTACAATACGATGCACATGGTCATTTAGATGAGTGTATGCAAGCTATGAATATAAACACGTAATAGAGCACATAGCTTAAGTCCACACTTGGACCTCGGATGCCAACTCGGGGGTCTTAGTCCGGAGATAAATCACCACACAATACGCCCTATACGAGAAACGAGTCCCGACCTCACTTTCTCTCATCGCCGAATGAAAGGTGCACTAGCTCAAGATCCCGAGGAGCTCTCCGGCCGACGCCAGAATGAGCGTAAGCATGCACCGCGTGCTTCTACAGACTATGGGGTGCCGGGTCTAGTGGCAAGCTGCCCATATCCGGATACCACGCCTAACTAAATCGGATCGGTGTCACCGACATAGGGGTGTGAGACACGGACACGTGAACTATGTCACTGTACCACCGCACTGAGGCTAAGGAACGGGTCGTGGTAGGCTTACACCGTGAAGCCGTCCTTACCTTAACAGTGGCAATCAAGGGCTCTTGCCTAACAAGCCGAGGACGTGCTTACCGCCGCCGGACTAGGCATTGCCAAGTCATCATCCCGACCGCTGGGGCATCGCTTAGACTACCACCCTCACCCAAGATTGCGGGGCCTACCGGTTGGGATAGCTAATCCCTCACGGGGTCCAAGGATGGAGAATCGTCTCGAACGCCCTTGCCATGGATGCAAGATACTTTATGCATCGGGCCCGATGATGCTATCTACCCGATTTCTAACTCGCCTTAACAATCAAACAAACAATCCAATACAATCCAATACGTGCTCAAGAGGAAAACAACGAACCTAGCATGATACTACGAAGCAAGAATAAACACGAGCATGCCGAATCGGAACAACCTAGCATGGACTAACATGAAAGAACAATATGCGAAGTCATGCCATCGAGAATACATAACAGAGCACCTAAACTATACATGCCGATAATCACAAACAAACATACAACATCAATCACAAAGAACATCGCGAGGTCCACACAACTCCTGTAAAGAAATCCTTACAGCCGGAGCAACTACACACAAAAACCTAAGATGCGATCGAACCCGAGCTAGCTACACGAGAACCTAACAAAAACAATGATAATCACAATCCATAAGCCTAAGTATAATAAAATAAACAAGTCTCGGCTTGGAAGCAACTCACGCGGCTCACCGACACGCGACGGGCAGGCGGCGGACGGGGCTGGTCTTTGCTGCGCAGATGGCGCAGCAGAGCTGGAGCAGACGCGCGCGCGCGACAGTGGCGGACACGCGCGCGCGCATGGACGACGACGGCGCGCGCGCGCGCGCCCGCAGAGGAGCGCGCGGCGCTGGCGCGCGGCGAGCAACGCGAAGCGGCGGCGCGCGATAGCCTGACGGCGACGGCGCGCGCTGCCCGTCGCGGCGGCGCGACGGCTTTGGCGCGCTGGCGCTGCGTCTTCTTGGGAGCTCACAGGCGTCTGGGCGGCTCTTCTGCTGGGCGCTGGGCTGCTGGTGCGATCTCGGGCTGGGCTGCTCGACCGGCCGGCTTCTCACCGTGGGTTGCTTGGCTGGCCGGAACAACACTCGAACGACTCTCGGGAGAAGACTCATGCAAGATGGCTAGAGAGAAGAGGCTTGGGCGGCCATAGGGGGGTTTGGAGAATAAAACACAAAAACCTAATTTCCTTTCATTTAATCAAATGCACCAAAACCCGAAGAACTCAAGGCTAACCAAGATATGTTGCTGAGAGAGTAACAAAAACACTTGGTGGCTCAACTGGCCACACCACCCACCTGACTTCCCAGACCACTTGGGTTCGAAACCCACCAAACACACTTTTAACTCCTAATTTTCCTTTTGCATCTCCCCATGCCCAAACACATCCACGAAGCCTAAAAAACTTACATAAATCCATCCAATAATTTTAGCAACTGGAAAAGACATAAACGGCCCTGACGGCCCGACCAAATTACCAAAATACCCCTAGGGCATACCTGGAAGACCGGGATGAAAACCTGGGCCGTTACACTTACTGTTTTGATGAAGTACCTATCTTAAATGCTCTAGATTAAACCCTTCCAAACTCCTTTGATAACTCTCAAAGAGAGCAGATTTTAGGCTATTTAGGATGCATTATTTTAATATTTAGGTAATGAATATCTGCATTCTTAGAAGAAAAACGAAGAATTAACTGAGAAAATCAGCATGCATGCATAACATTGCATCAAAAGCATGAATTCGCGCTTTAGCAATTCGCAAAACAACTGTGCCTAATTTAGGCTTTTTAGCAGGATTTTTTGGAGCATCGAGGCAAACGACAATGATACGAATGCTGATCGAAGCACGCAAGTATGCTGAACCCAAGAAGGAATTACGACCGAAAAAGATTCAACTATAAGGAAAGAATCAGAAGAATAAATTATGCAATCAAGGCAATGGCAATTGAATAAATCTCGACGAAAATTATGGAATATGCATTGATGAAGATTTGTATAGCTCACCTCTACTTGTGGATCACGAAATTCAATCCTATAAATATAGAAGCAAGGAGCGGAATCCATCAAGATGATGGTGGTGGTGCTGTGGGAACTGATGGCAAGGAGACTACTCACCTTCAACCGTGCCAATTCCATTTATTATTTTCTTAAGAGTAGTTGTAGTGTTTAAATAGTATTTTAGTCGTAATAAAATCATCTAATTTAAAATTCAATTTGGTGTTTATTTACTATGATTGTATTATAGGAGTTTAGGATGATTAAATATGAATAGAGCATGTTATTAGTGTAGGTCTTTGAATGTTACACTGTTGAATGTTTATTGATTATATATATGCGTCGATTAGCTACCCATGCATGTACCTTGTGAAGAATCGGAAGAGGAATCGCATGTTGACCCAGTACGCTACTTTAGGATTGAGTGAACAACTGTTCATCATTTAGGGAGTTAGGAATAACCCCATTATTGTTTGCGTCGCCCTGTGCTTAGTATGATCTTCGGATCTGAAGCTGGTTCACCCATAAATCATGAGTCACGGAAGTGATAGTTGTTAGGGAAGTAAGACATTCAGTGGCTAGTCCACACTCTTAGCATCTTCTAGGAATACGTAGTTAGCATTACTCATTGCATGCATTTTATTTCATTAATGCATTTTATTTTATCTTATCAAACAAAACAAAAACCACTCCACATATTCACTTATTTACTTTTTCGCATGACTCTGACTTAAGGGTATTTGCTCTAGACATTAATCTCTATGGGATCGATAAAATTTATTGTAAAGACCCGACCCAAAAGGGGCTCTAAATGGGCCTTTACCTCCATGCATGCATTCAAAGTAAAGGACAATATGCAGGTATGTTTTCGGATTCCAATTAAAACTAAAACATTCAACATTCAATCCAGAAATCAATACAGTTTATTGAAACCTGTCCCTATCTCGAAGCACCTGTTTCAAACAAATACGTTTCCAAAAGTTTACTCTGATCAGAGATTTATTAAAACATTCAAAACCTTCTCAGTTACAACAATGATGGAATCCACAAAAGCATTTAGAAAACAACCTAGGGCTCTGTGCCCGGCTACATGCATTCAGAGGAAATAAAAAGGCAAAGAGTCATAATATAAAAATCAGAGACAACAGCAGGTTCCCATGATGACAGCTCCTTCTTCAGCCATCCTGTCTCGCACCTTGGTTACCTGTGGAAAACCACAAAATAAGGGTGAGTAACGAATTACTCAGTAAGAATTCCCAACCGGGGTACAATACGATATACATGGTCATCTAGCCGAAAGATATGCAAGTTATGAATATAAACACAGAATAGAGCACATAGCTTAAATCCACTTACAAACCTCGGATGCCAACTCGTCTCCGCTCCACAACACTAAACAAGGCATACACTAGATGAAAAGTATTGTAAATTCTTAACCCTTTTCTAACAACAGTAAACTTAGGCGTACCTGATGACTGTCGGAGTGCTGGTGATCATGGGGAAAACGACCTACAACAAAAGGTCAGTTTACAGAATCTATGACTTTGAGCTCTGATACCAATCAGAAAGACCACCCCCAAAGGGGTTTCTAAATGGGCCTTTACCTCAATGCATGCATTCAAAGTAAAGGACAATATGCAGGTATGTTTTCAGATTCCAATTAAAACTAAAACATTCAACATTTAATCCAGAAATCAATACAGTTTATTGAAACCTGTGCCTGTCTCGAAGCACCTGTTTCAAACAAATACGTTTGCAAAAGTTTACTCTGATCAGAGATTTATTAAAACATTCAAAACCTTCTCAGTTACAACAATGTTGAAATCCACAAAAGCATTTAGAAAATAACCTAGGGCTCGTGTGCCGTCATGCATTCAGAGGAAATAAAAAGGCAAAGAGTCATAATATAAAAATCGAGACAACAAGGCGGGTTCCCATGATCACAGCTCCTCCTTCAGCCATCCTGTCTCGCACCTTGGTTACCTGTGGAAAACCACAAAATAAGGGTGAGTAACGAATTACTCAGTAAGAATCCCCAACCGGGGTATAATACGATATACATGGTCATCTAGCCGAAAGATATGCAAGCTATGAATATAAACACAGAATAGAGCACATAGCTTAAATCCACTTACAAACCTCGGATGCCAATTCAGGGTCTTAGTCTAGAAAATCCATCACACAAAATGCCCTATACGAGAAAAAAGTCCCGGCCTCAGCCTGTCTACTGTCGATACGAAAGGTGCAGTGGCTTACAATCCCGAGGAGACCTCCAGTCGGCGCTGTAATGAGCGTAAGCGCACACCGCATGCTACTGCAGACTTTGGAGGTTGCCGGGTCTAGTGGCAAGCTGCCCAGATCCAGTCACCATGCCTAACTAAATCTCTGGATCGGTGTCACTGACATAGGGGTGTGAGACTGACACGTGAACTATGTCACCTGACCCGCACCGCACTTTGAGGCTAAGGAATCGGTCGTGGTAGGCTTACACCAAGAAGCCATCCTTGCCCTAACAGGTGGCAATCAGAGCTACTGCCGAACACGCTGAGGACGTGCCGGCTGCCGGGGACTAGGCATTGCCAAGTCATCATCCCGACCGTTGGGGCATCGCACAGACTGCCACCCTCACCCAAGATTGCAGGGCCTACCGGTAGGGTTAGCTAAACCCTAACGGGGTCCAGGGACGGAGTATTACCTCGTGCGTCCCTGCCATGGATGCAAGATACTTTATGCATACTGGCCCGGATGATGCTATCTACCTGAACTCTAACCTATCATATCAACAACAAACAATCCAATACGTGCTCAACAGATACAACGAACCTAGCATGATACTACGAAGCAAGAACAGATAACGAGCATGCCAGAACAGAACAACCTAGCATGGACTAACATGAAGAACAACATAAGAAATCATGCTAGTCGAGAATTCAGAACAGAGCACCTATCACTAAATATGCTGATAAACACAAACAAGCATACAAACATCAATCACATATATTATCGCAGGGCCCACACAACTCCGGTAAGAAATCCTTACCTGGCCGGGAGGCAACTACACACAAAATCCTAAGCTGCGATCGAACCCGAGATAGCTACCGAGAACCTAACAAACACAATAATAATCACAATCCATAGGCCTAAATATAATAAAATAAATAAGGCTCGGCTCGGGAACAACTCACGCGGCGTGGCTGAGACGCAGACGGGCGCAAAGACGCGCGAGGCCGCTTTGGCGTCGCGGTGGTGGGCGCAGGCGCACGCCGACAGCGCCAGGGCGCGGCGGCGCAGCATGGACAGGCGCTGAGGCGCGGGCTGCGCGCGGACGACGCTGATGGAGGCGCGCAGGCGAGCGACGTGATGCGGCAGGCGCGCAAAAGCTACGACGGTGATCTGGGCGGCTGCGACGGGCGATCTAGGCGGCGCGATGGCTGTGGTGCGCGCGCAGTGCAACAGCAGCGCGAGCGTCACGGCAGGTATCGCCTCGAGATCTGGGCAGCCTGCTGCTGGGCGCCTGGCTGGGCTGCTCCTCGGCCGGGACGATGCACAAACTACGGGGCTACAAGGGGAGAAGGAGCTCGGCTTGGGAGCTAGGGAGAAATGCTTGGGCGGCCAAGGAGCATTTGGAGAAGAAGACCCAAAACCCTATTTTCTCTTCTTTTAATCAAATGCACAAAACTCCAAAGATCCAAGGCTAACCAAGATATGTCGCCAAAAGAGTAACAAGAGCTCCCAGTAGCTCAACTGGCACACAACCCAACAGGCTTTCCCGGAGACCCGAGTTCGAATCCCAGCTGTAACACAATTTCCTCTATTTTTACTTTTGCATCTATCCAAGCTCAAACCCATCCACAAAGCCTAAAAAACCTACATAAACCCATCCAATAATTTTAGCAACTGGAAAAAGACATAAACGACCCTGACGACCCGACCAAATTACGAAAATACCCCTAGGGCATACTTGGAAGACCGGGATGAAAACCTGAGCCGTAACATTTATATACTTATTACTTACTACAATTCCCGACCGCGTATACTTGCGCGTGAGTGATTCCAATTGCGTTTTGCATAAGAATTATATAATGTTCAATATATTAGCAATGGAATCGTTCGGTCAAGTTTTTTGCGTCGTTGCCTGGGATTGATTATTTAGAGTTGATATACTTAGGAAGGAGTTGTTCTTAATTGTTTAAGATTAAATTCATTTTTTATTTTAGGGAAACGTGAGGTCTGTACCAATTTGATCAACAGGAAACAGACTCCCAGAGAAATTCATCACCACGACTATTTAATGGATCATAATCAGTTTACCAATCAGCAATGGGTGCAGTTCTATATTCCGCACTACTTAGACAACTTACAGCAACAAGGCTATGCAGAGGAGTTTAACAGAGCACATCTTCGTTCGATTGAAATTTTTCAGTCGCACTATTGGGAGGACGATAACAGCTTCTATCAGCAACAATTTTATTCGCGGGGAGATCGCAACAACATGGGCTATGCATGGAATTCCAGAAGTCATGAACCTAAGAAACACATGTATACTTTTGGGCAGTCTCTGATGGATATAACTGCAGAGGAAGAAGAACAGCTAAGAAGAACACAATGGTTGAGGGATAATGGTATCATATCAGAACCTCAGCAACCCCATAATACAAACCAATACTCTCTGCGAGAACCAGAAGGAACCTATGCAGCAAGCAGTAGGCAAGAAGAAGAAGAATATCTAGAGGCCAATATACTTAACGAGGAGGCAATGGATTTGCTCTATGAGAAAGATCTCTCATAGGAGGACTTCCGAGGTGCCACCATAGCCAAAGCACAAGAGGCCAGAGAACTACAACTTGGAGAAATAGAAAGAGAGTAGATGCGACGATACAGGGAACAAGAAGAAGCTTGGGCAAGATTCCACACTCCAGCAGTTTCAAAAGCAGATGAAACAGAATATGTTGAAGAAAACAGCGAGGAAAGCTCCATGATCGATCTTAAAAATACAACTGAAGGTGAAAACAACCAATATGAGGGTATACCGAGTGATCAACCTGTAGATACAGAAGAAGAAAGTACGCATCAACCCGAAAGGGGAAATGTGGACTCTACCCAATTGCAGGAAGAAGAGTATAACGTTGAAAATCTCAATCTACCATCAATGATAACTGAGTTCTTTTCGTTAACAACAGAGCACATATCGCAGGAATTAATCTGTCGAAGTAGCGACAAATGGGCAATTCAACCAAGTTTGCGCATAATTTACATCCTATCAGTATTGTATGTGATAGAAGGTCTAGGCATTAAGGCGTAGGGAGAAGAAAGGCATGAGAAGGTGACTAAAGATGGCGTTACCCCAGAAATGAAAGGTTCTTTGGGAAGATAAGAGAGAGGAAGGATACTTATTGTAACGGCCCAGGTTTCTATCTCGGTTCTCGAGGAGCTTCCGGTTCAGATTCAGTGGTTCGGTTGGGCCGTTAGAGCTGTTTTGACCCTTAGCGGTATTTTGGTCTTTTGGCTCCCTGGGCAGGATTTGTGGATTTTCAGGGCTTCGAGGCAGCTTCGGCCTTTGTTGCGGCTTGTTTGTTGGTGGCTGCGAGTCCCGAGATGTTTGGGCTATTCGTTTGGGAGTTCGGTTGTGATTTGGGTTTTGGGCAAAGTTATGGTTGTTTGGGTGTTTCCTTTGGGATTCGAGCCCGGGCCCTTGGAGTTGATTTGGGAGGTTGATTTAAGTGAGATTTATTGTTTGGAAATGGTTGCTTCAGTCGGGTCTCGAAGGAGGAAGCCGAAAAATGGGATTTAAGGATTTTAAGGATTTTTGGAAAATTGGAAAATTGGATTTATTTGGATAAGGATGGAAATTTAATAAAAGAGAAAAAGAAAAGAAAATAAAAGAAAATCCCATTTTTCCCCCATTTTTCCCTTTCTCTCTCCTCCAACCCAAGCCCCCCCTTGGCCCCTCACCTCCCTGCCCGGCGACCTGTCGCCCACCACTCGCCGCCCAGCCAGAGCGAGCCAGCGCCCGAGCTACCGCCTGCCACGTCGCACGCGATGCGAGCCCCGCCCCTCGCGTCCCTTGTCCCGTCAACGTCTGTGTCGCCCGATCCGCGCCGCGCCCGAGCCGTCCGCGCCCCGCTACAGCCAAGATCTCGCCGAAGTCCATGCGCCCCTATAGCTAGCTCGTCGTGCCGAGCCCGTGCGCCCTGTAGCGCGTCGTGTCGCTCGCGCCCGCGCGCGCCGTCCCCTGTGCCGAGCCGCTCCACACGTCGTCGCCCAGCCGAGCTCGAGCCCGCGCCCTTGCCTCTCCTCAGCTCGCCCGCGCGCAGCCTCCGCGCCCAGCGCTTCTGTGCCTGCGCCTAGCCCAGCGCCCAGCAGCCTGCCTAATGTGTGTTGGTTTGGCCCAAGCCTTGTGGCTTCTCGGATGGTATTTCCCGAGTCTTTTCTTCGTTGGGCCTAGATTTGTTGGCTGCTGGTTATTGATTTTATTGGGCTGTTTTATGTATTTGATTTGGGTGCTTTATTTGATGTATAGGTTGTTCGGGTTCGATTAGAGGCTCGAGGATTCGTTCGTTGATTTGTGATTATTATTATTGTTTTTCTGCTTGTCCCAGGTAAGGATTTCTTACCGTGGTTGTGTGGACCCTACGATATATCTCGATATGCCTTGCTTGTTTGTTGACTGTTATGAGCATGTTAGAGATAGAGCAGTTGATTGATTTCTTGCTAGCATGTTTGCCTGGTTTTACATGTTAATGCCATGCTAGGTTTGTTCTGCCAGCATGCTTATGATTCCTGCTTAAGTTGTAGTATCATGCTAGGTAATGTGATTTATGTCGGTCATTACTTGCTAGCCAAGAATCATTGTTTTTGCTCTGTACTCTTAGATAGAGTTGTAAGGGTTGTCATCATCCATAGGCTCAGAGCGGACATAAAGTACCTTGTCCCCACCGGTCGGGAGTAAAGCGAAGCATTGCTTCAGGGGTTGAGAGAGGACATAACGTACTTTGTCCCCAGTGGTCAGATATAGAGCAAAGCATAACATACATTGCTTTTTCTCCCTGCTCCCGGAAGCCAATGAGACTTAGCTACCTCATTGGCGTATGCCTAGTTTGTAGCCTGCTAGAGCGGAACCCTGCCAACGGTGTAAGCCTACCTTGGCCGGTTCTTAGCTTCAGGTCGGTGGATCAGCCGCATGATGAGCGTCGAGGGCCTCGCGCTCGTGATCGATGACACCGCTTCCGAGTCATAGGCATGTGCACTGCCCGCGTAGTTTGCCCTTAGGCCCCCGCATTTACGCCGGTTGCGAGAGAGCATGAGGTGCGCGCAAGACACGCGTTAGTTGCCGCCTCGGAGCTCCCCAGTGCTAATGTCGTGAGTACACCATTCTTTCCGTTAGAGCCTGACTTCGGGTACTCTCTCGTAAGTCCAGATTAGTGCAAGGGCAAGGAGGCCCTTGAGGACATTCTAGGGATAAGTGTATTCACCCCGAGTGACAGATACCTCGGTGATGTCCCAGGATTGGTCGATGTATCCAATCCCAGCTTAGGCCTAAGTAAGAGACTTCCGATGGCTCCAGATCTTGTTTTATGAGCTCGTTGAGCTATGATCCGTGTTGATAGTCGCTTTTCTTGCATGTTGAGGTGCTAGATGACTGATGTATCGTATTGTACCCGGTTGGGGATTCTTCACGAGTATCTTTATACTCACCCTTATTTATCTTTCGTGTAGGTTGGGACAACACCGGGATGGCTAGCGGAGGAGCCGATTGATCATGGGGGCCGCAGCACTCTGTCATTTATTATTGCATTGTTTATTCAAAGATGTAGATGGACAGGAGTCCTAGGGGAACATTGTTTAAAAAGTTGTTTAAATTGTATTGTATATTTTTATAAATACTGGCAAGGTTGTTTTACTTCGTTGGATTGTTTAAATGAAAACTGTTGTTTATGTTTTAAGGGTTCCCCCTTCTCATATGTTTTGAATGGTTTTAATATGAGCACTAAACCGCTTATTATCATATTTAACTTGCATGTTGAGTGAGAACCCCGGTTTAGGACCATGTTTTGGGTCGGGTTCGTCACAGTTGGTATCAGAGCACAGAGTCATAGATTCTGTAGACTAACCTGCTTTGTAGGTTGTTACTCCCATGATCATCAGCACTCCACGGCCGCCAGGTTTGTCTGAGTTCAATTAAGCTAAGGGGTAAGAATTTACAATACTTTTCATCTAGCTTTTATGCCTTGTGTAGAGTTCTGGAGCGGAGACGAGTAGGTTCTGACTCGTTGTTGGTTTGGGCTTAGAAAGCCATCATGCCAACTTCCCGCAGTGCGAGCAGCTTGTTGAGCAGTGAGAGCCCCAGTGTGGGCCAACATTTATGCTTTGTGCAGATCGCCAGTGTGTCGATCGCACCCAGAGGGAGGCAGAGCTTAGACTCCCGTAGGCCATTTGTGGCCCAGTTGTTGCTTTTCCCCTAGTGAGAGGGTGGAGGTGCTTTGTGCAGATCGCCAGTGTGTTGATCGCACTCAGAGGAGCAGGACGCTTGGCATGTCCACCCCGAGGTGTTGGACTGATTGTATTGATGATGAGGCCGCGTCCCAGGGTCGTTTAGACCCGTTGGCCAGAGTTGGCCCTGGCAGTTGAGTTGCCAAGTGGAGGAGGTAGAGGTTAGCACGCCTCAGAGTGAGACTCCTTGAGCAGAGTGTGCTCCAGCCATGAGAGATTTGATGGCAGGTCTTTGGCTATCAGAGAGCGGAGACCCAGGCGCAGTTTGTAGCGCGCAGTGAGGAGTCCCGGGCACTGATAGCCCTGCTGACAGAGTTTGTTTAAGCATTTCCCCCCAGTAGCTCTTGTAGCCCCAGAGGTTCCCGGGAGGGCATGATCAGCAGGTTTATGCAGACGAGTTTGTTGGCGTTGATGGAGCCGCCCAGTTTGGCAAGTGGATGCCTGTAGAGCTCGTTGTTTTTGGAAAGTCCTACTGCTAGTAGTAAAGCAGTTGGCCAGGTTTGAGTTTAGCATCCTTGTGTTGGGATGCTCTGCTGTTCAGAGGCCGAGTTGTGCCGTTCCTGTGCTGTTTGGTACATCAGTTGGTGGTGGTAGTCCCTTGAGAGAGGTGGACTAGCTGAGTCTCCACCAGTCGCCCGATTGATTGGCAAGTTGTTGTGTTTGTGGCTTGAGGCAGATGTAGAGACATCTTTGCCCCCTTGCAAGCCTGCTGTTGTTTTGCAGCCAGTTCTTTTAGTACCCTCGTAGCCAGGGTGTAGTGTGGAGTTGCTTGCCAGGGTTTGATCCGTTTATGGATTTCAGCGGGCTAGTAGAGTGGAGCACTCTTTTGTTTGGATGTTCCCAGTGTGGAACTAGTTGTTGCCACCCGAGGTGTTAGCCTGAGCTTCTGTTGAGCATCGAGTGAGATGCAAGAGTTGGCCTGAGCTTTGTTGAGCATCGAGTGGGATGCAGGAGTAGGCCTTGGCATGTCTTTTGGTGAGATGCCAGAGATTAGGCTGCCCGAGTGTTTGGACTCTTGTGCTGAGTGCCATTGCCCCGTCACTTGGAGTGTGACCTTCCCTTTCCTCAGAGGGGCATAAAGCTCGTTAAGGCTGATTTGTGTTGTAAAGGATGTAGTGCCTGTTGGCACCAGGCTTTGAGAGGAGGCCTAGATTGAGGCCAGTTGGCCCTGTTATGCAGGTGGTTCCGTAGCCGCCCAGAGTACAGCATCCCCGCTAGTCTTGTACCCCTTTTCCTGAGGTTGCACCTGTTTGGGTTGCATAAGAGATCTAGCTCGGTGGTAGTCAGAGGACTACAAGTATGAGGTTTTCGAGGGAAAGTAGGAGCTTTCGAGTGTCGCCGAGAGTTGGGTACCAAAGGATGCTGTAGGCTGTTAAGAGCTAGCACGTTCGAGTTCTCGCGCCTGTGTTGTGAGCCTGTGAGCCAGTGGATGGTAGCATGATTCGGCTACCCCTTTAGTTACCCTAGTATGGGTAGTGTTGGCATCGATGGATGCGTGGCTAATCCAGTGTTAGAGCCATTAGTTGGATGGCTGTTCGGAGCTTGTTTAGTAGGCACATTGGCTTGAGGTATGATTGCTTGGTATGGATGCGCTCTTGTAAGAGTGAGTTGGCCAATGTGGTTTTCCGTGGTGAGTCGACCCCGAGTGGGTTTGGACTCTTGTTGCTCCCTAGATAGTAGTGGCTCTATTTGGAGGCAAAAGTTGCCCTGTGTGAGAGCCCTTGTTGGCATTGGATCAAGTTGGAGCTGTACACCCCGGTGTACTTTTGTGTTGCTCGTTCCGTGGTTTATGTTTGGAAACCACGAAGGGTTCGTGTTGAGGAGCCAGTGCTCAGTCTTTGGGTTGTCAAGGTTTGGTTCTTGGCAAGTGCCCCAGCTTTGGTTGTAAGGATGCCGTGCTCGTTGCCGGGTTGTTGTTTAAGCAAGTTTTGCTTGTTGGTCCTTAGCCTGGTCAGAGTTCAGTTGGATCTGAACAAGAGCGGTAGTAGCAAAGCCGCGTAGTTTCTATTCGTTATGGCTAAGAGAGTTGTTCGGATCCTTACCTTGGGCAGAAGGTTGTTGTGGCTGATGTTTGAGTTGGAGGATGACGCATTCTGTAGCGTCTCCGGTCCTCTTGGTTTTCAAGAGTTGGAGTTGGCCAGCTTAGTTGAGATGTTGGAGAGGGTTGTGCCCGTGTAGCCGGTTGTCTTTTAGATCGTTTGACGACCGTGAGTGTCAGAGGGTGATCGGAGGATCCCTAGGTTGTGGAGAGCCTCTCCAGAGCTCAATTAGACCCAGGCAGTGTTCCTTGGGTGAGTTGCTTGCAGACTTGGTAGTCTAGCAAGTTAGTGCTTGTTTGGAGCAGAGTCCGGATTGGTTCCGGTTTGGAGGCTAGTTGGTGCTTGGTGTTGACCAAGATTTGGTTCTCTTGATGGTTTCAAGAGCTAGCTCGGTTCGAGCAAGAGGGCGATGCCCTGAGGATCTGTTCCAAGTCAGGAAGTTTTTGGGAGTTGACCCCTACCTCGGAAGTTGAGTAAGTTCTGCTAGTTCTGGTTGGTGGTCCAATCAGTTGAGGTTTCCCTTGGGTGTGCTTCCAAGTTGAGTTGGTTGCTGTTGCCTTGGGTTTGAGCAAGTCAGCGAGCTTGTGTGATGTTCGCTGCCCTTCAGAGGTTGCTTGCTGGGAAATCGTTCCCGTTGAGGAGTCAGCGTAGCTCCTGAGTTGTGTAGTGGATCAGTGTAGCGCAGTGGTTAGCCCAGCGAGAGGGTCCCTACATTGTGTTGTTAGCAAGCGAAAGTTGTTTGTCCCCGCAAGAGCGGAGGCCAGTCAGTTTAAGAGTTGAGCTTTTGCTGGAAAGTTGTTGGTTCTTTGGGGTTTGAAGTTTTTCCCCCTAGTTTCTATGGTGGTTGAGTTGCACCATGGATGCCAGCCTCGAGTATTATCTTTGGAGATAGCCTCGTCGGTCCGTTTTCCTTGCGATGTTCCGAGTGTGGAGTTTCTAGTCGCAAGATGAGTTAGGCCTTGGCTAAAAGGAGGAAGTCCTTTGAGTAGCTAGTTGGACTTAAGAGTTGAGTGGTAGCTTGGAGGCGAGCTTTGCTCGCTATGAGCTTGAGTTGAGTTCTGCTGAGCAAGTCTTTCTCGGGCTTTGCTTCTAGTTGTTGTGCTTTCGCAGTTGGAGATTAGCGGAGCCTCAGGTGAGTAAGTTGGCACAGTGGTGCCGTGGCTCTGGTTGGTTAGCCTTTGGGCTGTTCTCCTCAAGCTGTTGTGTTGCTAGTGGCTGCGTGATGGTTCGGTCCTTGCAGCCCGAGATTTTCCATGAGAGGAACGTTGGTTGCTTCCTTGCCTGGCAAAGTTCTCCTTGGCCAGTTGCTAGTAGATTTGCATGGAAAAGTTTGTGTTCGGCCGTTGAGAGGCTCTAGTTTTTTGGCTTGGCCGAGTGGAGCCTGTGCCTGGTTTTGGCCATTTAGGGTTGGCCATAGTTGAAGTTTCAGCTTGTGCTTGTTGGGAAAAGTTTGCCTTTTTGGATCAATCGCCAGTTGGTGGTTCGATTTGTTGTTCGTTAAGGCTTTAGGCAAGCTTTGTGGTTCGCTGGTCTCTTGTGGGCAAGAGTAGGCCGTTTGGTTTCTGGAACCTGAGAGGTGCAGCTGTTTGGCCAGCATGGTGTATAGTTGAGGCTGTTTGTTATCAGCTGTGGGCATTTAGAGAAGTTACGCCAGTGCGTGGCGTTGAGTTTTGGAGCTTGTGCCCAGTCTGCGAGTTTGTTGAGAGTAACACCGTAGAGAGGTGTTCCGTGTTGGATTAGCAGAGGGTTTGTTTGAGCCCCAGGTTTGTAGGGCTTTTGAGTTAGTCTGTGGTAGACTGGATAGCTTTGTGGCTTTGAGCCTTTGAGAACCCAAGAGGGTTTGGTTCTCGAGGAGGGCTAGTGTTATCTTAGCCGAGAAGTTCAGTTGGCTAGGAATCAGTGGAGTATTCCTAGAGCCATTTCTTCTTAGGACTTTCGAGGACGAAAGTCTTATAAGGAGGGAGTATTGTAACGGCCTAGGTTTCTATCCCGGTTCTCGAAGAGTTTCCGGTTCAGATTCAGTGGTTCGGTTGGGCCGTTAGAGCTGTTTTGACCCTTAGGGGTATTTTAGTCTTTTGGCTCCCTGGGCAGGATTTTTGGATTTTCAGGGCTTCGAGGCAGCTTCTGCCTTTGTTGAGGCTTGTTTGTTGGTGGCTGCGAGTCCCGAGATGTTTGGGCTATTCGTTTGCGAGTTCGGTTGTGATTTGGGTTTTGGGCAAAGTTATGGTTGTTTGGGTGTTTAAATTGGTATTCAAGCCCGGGCCCTTGGTGTTGATTTGGGAGGTTGATTTAAGTGAGATTTATTGTTTGGAAATGGTTGCTTCAGTCGGGTCTCGAAGGAGGAAGCCGAGAAATGGGATACAAGGATTTTAAGGATTTTGGAAAATTGGAAAATTGGATTTATTTGGATAAGGATGGAAATTTAATAAAAGAGAAAAAGAAAAGAAAAAAAAAAAGAAAATCCCATTTTTCCCCCATTTTTCCCTTTCTCTCTCCTCCAACCCGAGCCCCCCCCCCCTTGGCCCCTCACCTCCCTGCCCGAGCAGCCCCTGGTCGCCCACCCTGGCCGCCCAGCCCGAGCCAGCCCCAACGCCCAGCTCGCCCTACCGTGTCGCACAGTGTCTAGCCCAGCCCTCGCGTCGCTCGTCCCGTCTGCGTCCCCGTCGCCGCCCTGATTCGCCTCGCCCGAGCCGTCCGCGCCAGCTCCGCCTTTGTCGCGCGAGTCCGTGCGCCCAGAGCTCGCTCGTGTCGAGCCCGTGCGCTCATGCGATCGCGTTGCGCCGCCCGCGACGTCGTCCCTCAGAGCGCGTCGTGTCGCTCGCCGCCCAAGGCTGCCGGCCGATCTTGCGCCGCGCCAAGCACGTCGTCGTCCAGCCGAGCTCGAGCCCGCGCCCGCGCGCCCTTGCCTCGCCCCTCCACCGCGTGCGCCCCTCGCGCCAGCGCCCACATGCTGCAAGGCTGCGCTGCGCCCAGCAGCCTGCCTGATGTGTGTTGGTTTGGCCCGAGCCTTGTGGCTTCTCGGATGGTATTTCCCGAGTCTTTTCTTCGTTGGGCCTGGATTTGTTGGCTGCTGGTTATTGATTTTATTGGGTTGTTTTATGTATTTGATTTGGGTGCTTTATTTGATGTATAGGCTGTTCGGGTTCGATTAGAGGCTCGAGGATTCATTCGTTAATTTGTGATTATTATTATTGTTTTTCTGCTTGTCCCAGGTAAGGATTTCTTACCGTGGTTGTGTGGACCCTGCGATATATCTCGATATGCCTTGCTTGTTTGCTGACTGTTATGAGCATGTTAGAGATAGAGCAGTTGATTGATTTCTTGCTAGCATGTTTGCCTGATTTTACATGTTAGTGCCATGCTAGGTTTGTTCTCGCAAAGATGCTTATGATTCCCGCTAAGTTGTAGTATCATGCTAGGTAATGTGATTTATGTCGGTCATTGCTTGCTAGCCAGGAATCATTGTTTTTGCTCTGTACTCTTAGATAGAGTTGTAGGGTTTGTCATCAACCAGAGGCTGAGAGCAGACATAAAGTACCTTGTCCCCACCGGTCGGGAGTAAAGAGAAGCGTTGCTTCAGGGGTTGAGAGCGGACATAACGTACTTTGTCCCCAGTGGTCAGATATAGAGCAAAGCATAACATACATTGCTTTTTCTCATCCCTCCCGGCAGCCAATGAGACTTAGCTACCTCATTGGCGTATGCCTAGTTTGTAGCCTGCTAGAGCGGAACCCTGCCAACGGTGTAAGCCTACCTTGGCCGGTTCTTAGCTTCAGGTCGGTGGATCAGGATGCACAGATGAGCGCCGAGGGCCTCGCGCCATCGTGATCGCGATGACACCGCCTCGAAGTCATAGGCATGTGCACCTGGCCCACGTAGTTTGCCCTTAGGCCCCCCGCATTTACGCCGGTTGCAGAGAGCATGCGGTGTGCGAGCACACGCGTTAGTTGCCGGTTCGAAGAGCTCCCCCGGGCTAATGTCGTGAGTACACCATTCTTTCCGTTAGAGCCTGACTTCGGGTACTCTCCCGTAAGTCCAGATTAGTGCATGGGCAAGGAGGCCCTTGAGGACATTCTAGGGATCAGTGTATTCCCCCCGAGTGATAGATACCTCGGTGATGTCCCAGGATTGGTCAGTGTATCCAATCCGAGTTAGGCCGGAAGTAAGAGACTTCCGATGGCTCCAGATCTTGTTTTATGAGCTCGTTGAGCTATGATCTGTGTTGATAGCTGTTTGCTTGCATGTTGAGGTGCTAGATGACTGATGTATCGTATTGTACCCCTGTTGAGGATTCTTACTGAGTATCTTTATACTCACCCTTATTTATCTTTCAGGTAGCTTGGGACAACACCAGGATGGCTAGCGGAGGGAGCTGATTGATCATGGGGAGCCGCCGACACTCTGTCATTTATTATTGCATTGTTTATTCAGCATGTAGATGGACAGGAGTCCTAGGGGAACATTGTTTAAAAAGTTGTTTAAATTGTATTGTATATTTTTATAAATACTGGCCAGGTTGTTTTACTTCGTTGGATTGTTTAAATGAAAATTTTTGTTTATGTTTTAAGGGTTCCCCCTTCTCATATGTTTTGAATGGTTTTTAAATATGAGCACTAAACCGCTTGTTATCATATTTAACTTGCATGCTGAGTGAGAACCCCGGTTTAGGACCATGTTTTGGGTCGGGTTCGTCACACTTACGCATCCTTTATTGTACTAAATAGTGATGAGGAAACTCCTGAAGAGTTATCGCACTAGGAATCATCAGACAAGGAAGAACAAACTCCACATGAAGGAGTGGTTTCGGAAAGGGATGAATCAATAGAGGAGGATCTAGAGGAGATAGAGCCATGCCAAGATGGATGTGCCAACAATGATGGAATGACAACAGAAGGCAAAAGCATTCCAGCAGTCAAACAACCATAACCAACCCTAGAGATACGAGTCAGGAAGGATGTAACTTTTGCATCAATCTATGCTGAGAAAAATTTTCTCAAGTTTCAGAACAAAGGATTTATGTGAGAACTGGACCTAACTATATCAGATGACATTAAGATCGTGATTCATCATTTTGGATGGCTAAAATATTTCTTCCTTAGAATGGATGCAAGAGCAGATTGGGTGTGCCAATTTTATGAAAATCTGAACGAGGAAGTTCCATCTTTCTCAAGAGTAAATGGTCAATTGATTGACTATCGACCAACTGCATGGAATAAAGCCTTGGCAGTACCTAATGCGCCGATGTCATTCCTTTAGAAATTGATCAACTCCCCCACTACGGAGCAGATGAAAGAATGACTATCAGTAATAGGAATAAGGGGAGCAGAATGGAATGACCCAACGTTGATACAAAGACAGATGATTCAAGAAGACTTGCAAAAATGGCTGACAATAATAAAGACAACATTGCTACCATTAGAAAATTGAGCTCTGATTCCGAAGGATCAAGCTATGCTACTGGTAGCAATAAAACTTGGGGTAAGCATTAATCTGGGGAACCTTCTAGAAACACAAGTGCAAAGCTGCGCTAGTGAAGAGCATATGTACTATCCATTTGAGATTACTCAGCTATGTGTTGATCAGGAATCCGACCACATCCATGTGATAGAACCTTGAGTGTATTCCCATCAAGAAGAAGCATAGAAAGAGAAAGAAAAGGAAGCAAGGACAAAACTGCAGAAGCAGACTTAGAAGAGAGGATAACCAAACTTGAGGAGGTTATGCAGGATTATCTGAATCAGAAAAAGAAAAGCGGCAGAGCAGCAAAGTAGATGGAAGTCTCACTCCCTTTTTATTGTGCTTTCCTTATGTTTTGTTTTGTTTATTTCTGCATGCATTTCATGATTAGATGCTTACTAGGATCATGTATTTAGGATGCAATTTTTATGCTTTATTAGGATGTTTTCTTTATGATAATTCTTTAATGCAGTAGTTCTTTTCTTTTGAAAGTCTAACAAGTCCCGACAGAATTCATGGAATATACATTGATGATGATTTGTACAGCTCACCTCTACTTGCGGATCACTAAATTCAATCCTATAAATACCAAAGTAAGGAGCGGAATCCATCGAGCTGGTCGGTTGGCCATAGGCCAATCGAGGACTTGAGCTACTATAGAGAAGCTGATGGTGGTGCTGTGGGATCTAATGACAAGGAAACTACTCACCTTCAACCGTGCCAATTCCATTTATTATTGTCTTAGGAGTAGTTGTAGTGTTAATGTAAAGACCCGACCCGAATAGGGTCCTAAACCTAGGTCTTAAACCCTTATGCATGTAAATAGACTCGAAATCGAAAATGTGGAATTATAAAAAACTTTAAAACCATAAAACATTCAGTGAAATTCAGTTAATTGGACCTGTCCCTGTTTCTAAGCACCTGTCAAAACATTTATCAAATCCAACCCTGCCAAGAGTTTCTTTTATTTGCAAGTAAACACATTTAGAACAAATCCAACAAATGAAGCAAATACTTTAATATCCAAAAATACAGCAAGTCCACCTAAGGGCTCCAGGCCCTGGCTACATGCATAAAGAGTTAAAAAGAAGACGAAACAAGACTCAGAGTAATATTATCCATGATCATCCAGCAACCTCCTCCTAGCCATCCAGTCTCGGTCCCAAGTTACCTGGTGGAAAACCACAGAAAAGTAAGGGTGAGCAACGGAGTCGCTCAGTAAGAATCCCCAACCAGGATACAATACGAAAAAAAATCATCTAGCACACAGATACATGCAACCAATCACGAGCACAGAGAAATCAACTTAGATTAGGCTAACCGCCACCCCTAGAACTTGCCTAACAAGGACTTACCGAGCTGCCCTTCGGGACTTACGACTACAACCTACATTCGGTTTCACACATGGATGCCCATCGGGGTATTATACCAGCTAGAACACGCGGATGCCCATCGAGGTCTTACACCAGCTCAACTCAAGGATGCCCATCGGGGTCTTACTCTTGCAGGATGCCCATTGGGGTCTTATACCTGATGATGCCCATTGGGGTTTTACTCAATTTAGGGCGCGATGATGCCCTACGAGGTCTTACTCAATCAGCACTCAAGGTTGCCCATCGGGGTCTTACACCTGCTTAAGCTCAAGGATGCCCATCGGGGTCTTACACCTACTCAAACACAAGGAAGCCCATCAGGGTCTTATACCTGCTTAAGCACAATGATGCCCATCGGGGACTTACTTCTGCTAGGATCACAAAGCTGCCCTATAGGGTCTTACACTCCCTAACTGCACTATGATGCCCATCTGGGACTTACACATACTGCAACAGTGGGTTGCCCATCGGGGACTTACATACACTAGCAATGCATTGGTGCCCATCGGGGTCTTACCCATGCGAGACCAAAACAAGTAACTCCTAACAGTCTCCTAAGTACAATAATACAAGCTAACAGATCGACCAGGTAATATTCAATAGCAACACAATCCTAGCATGGCTCTACAGAAAATGAACAGGAAACATGGATATGCCAGAGTAAGAAAATCCCTAGCACGGAGCTAACATGAACAAGACGACAGACATGCCAGCAAGTCAGAAACAAGAATCATATCCACTAGAATGCTCATAAACAATCACAAGATATCAATGTGCTATTAAAGTAATCGCAGTGTCCACACAACCCTGGTAAGAAATCCTTACCTGAAGTTAGAAGCGGATAGAAGACAACAAATCGAACTTCTCGAGCTACAGAACAATCACAAAAACCTAACAGATAGAGGCGTAATAATTAATCAACTACCCAACACAAAACGATAGTACAAACTCCCGAGATTAGGGCTTTACCCAAAATCGAGAGCACTCCAACACGACAGCTCAACAGCCTCAGCAGGTGTGTGCGACAGCTCTCGACGAAGGGCGTGCAATTGGCGAACAGGTGCAGCAGGCATAGGCGTGCGGTGCTGCAGCAGCAAGGCTGCGTGGGACGTCGCTGAGGCGAGACTCGCGTGGACGACGTGAGCAGACGCGGGATCGCGTACGCGCGGCAGTGGCGAGGCGATGTGGGTCGCTGCGGCGAAGTGTCGCATGGGCGAGTGGGTGTGAAGGCCGATGTGCTGCGGCTTCGCTGGTGCTGGCAATCGACAGCACTGCGGTCGCTACTGTGCGGCTGCGTGTGGACGGCTGCGATAGGTAGGGGTCGAGTGAGCGATGGGGGAGCAAAGGCGACCGGCTACGTGCGACGTGAAGGGCTCGGGTGAGCTGGGCGTGGGAAATCGATGGGCTGCAATGGGGCTTCTCGGCAACCAAAAAGAACACGATTAGGCTTGCTCTCCAAAAGGAATGGGATCGATTAAGGGGAAGGAGGAAGAAGAAGAAGAACCATTGTAAGAACCCGACCCAAACTACGGTCCTAAACCTAGGTTCTCACTCAGCATGCAAGTTAAATACTTCATCAAGCGGTTTAGTGCTCATATTTAAAACCTTCCAAAACATTTAAAAGCGTGGACACTTAAAACATAAACAACAACCTTCATTTAAGCAAACCAACAAAGTAAAACAAGCCTGGCCAGTGTTTATGAAATCATACAATACAATTTAAATAACTGTTAAAAACATCCCCCTAGGACTCCTGTCCGTCTACATGCTGAACAAATTATGCAAACAATAATAGACAGAGTGCCGCGCGCTCCCCATGATCAATCGGCTCCTTCGCTAGCTGCCCCGATGTTTGTCACAAGTTACCCGTGAAAACCACAGAAATAAGGGTGAGTATAAACATACTCAGTAAGAATCCCCAACCGGGGTACAATACGATACATCAATCATCTGGCACCCTAGTATACATGCAAACAGTTACCAACACAGATCATAGCTCAAAGAGCTTACAAGGCAGAATCTGGAATCCTCGGAAGTCTCCTACTTCCGGCCCAATGATTGGCTCTCATAACCAATCCCGGGACATCTTCGAGGGTCTCTCTCCCTCGGCCAATTGATCAGCTCAAAAACCGATCCCAAAGATGTCCGACACCCTCGAGGGTCTTTCTCCTTCGACCATATGACCAGCTCAAAAGCCAATCCCAATGGGTGTCCTCAACGGCCTCTTACCCTCGCTAACAAATATGGACTATCGGGAGAGTACCCGAAGTCTGGCTCTAAACTGGAAGGAACTGGTGTACTCACAAACATTAGCCCGGGGGAGCTCTCCGAACCGGCGACTAACGCGTGTGCGCGCACACCGCATGCTGCTGCAACCGGCGTAAATGTGGGGGCCTAAGTACAAACTACGTGGGCCAGGTACGCATGCCTAAAGACTCGGAAACGGTGTCACTGATCACAGTAGTGCGAGGCCCTCGGCACTCATCTCATGCAAACAGTACCACCGACTGGCTAAGAACCGCCAAGGCAGCGGCTTGCACCGTTGGCAGGGTTCCGCTCTAGCAGGCTACAAACTAGGCTTATGCCGATGTGGTAGCTAAATCCACATCGGCTGCCCGGGGGAAGCAATGTACGTTATGCTTCGCTCTACACCCGACCGGTGGGGACAAGGTACGTTATGTCCGCTCTCAGCCTCTGGATGATGACAAACCCTACTATACTAGCTAGGAGTACAAAATAACTGATTCCTGGCTAAACATACATACCAACATCAATCACACATAACCTAGCATGATACTACGAACTTAAAGCAGGAATCTCAAGCATGCTGGAAGAACAATCCTAGCATGGCACTAACATGTACAAACAGGCAAACATGCTAGCAAGAATGCAATCACAAGCTGTCCTATCCACTAATCATGTTCATAGAAGTAAACATGCATTTAAGGCGCAATCAAGAAAGCATCGCAGGGTCCACACAACCACGGTAAGAAATCCTTACCTGGAAACGACCAGAAATAACTTTCACAATCAAATAATGACCCTCGAGCTTTAAACCGAGCAACCTAAGCATTTTAGTAAAAACAACCTAATTAAATAAACAGCAGCCAACAGCCTAGTGCCCAAAGGAGAAAAGACTTGGGAATTACCGACCGAGAAGACACAAGGTCATGCCCCAACTCGCACGGCAGGGCAGGCTGTCCGTCAGCAAGGACAAGTAGGGCGCGCTGGCGCTGGGCGCTGGCACTGGGCGCTGGGTGCTGGCGCTAGCGAGGCAGGGGATGTGCAGACGCGGGCTGTCGCAGGCGAGCGAACACGCTGGGTCGGGCGCGCGGGCGAGACGTCGGGTCTACGAGGACGGCGCCCGGGCGACGCTTCTGGGCGGCAGCGAGCGGAGCAGCTCGGCGCGTCTAGGCGGCCTAGTGCGGAACGGCGCAGCGCGTCTGGGCGCACCTGGGCTGAGCGGCACGGAGCGGCACGGAGCGGCGCTGGGCGACGCGTGCAGACGGCAACAAGCGGCGCGGTGCGGCGCGGCACGTCTGGGCGGAATTGCTGGGCTGTGCGGCGCGGCCTAGTACAGAGCGGCTGGGCATGGCTGTGGCTCGGGCTGAGCGGCTAGGGTGTGGTGGCTCGGCTGGGGTTGGTGCGGCAAGGGCTGGGCATGGTGCGGCTAGGGTTTTGAGAGAGAGAGAGAGAGAGAGAGAGAGAGAGAGAGATTGCAAAACAAGGGGAAAGGGACTTTCTTGATTTTCTTCCCTTCTTCCTAAAATAAATGGGTCTAAAATCCCTTCCCAAAGCTTCCTCTTTCAAAACCCGGCCCAAACAAACTTTTCTTTCTAATAAAACTCTTTTTCCTTCAAACTCCCAAAACCATTTAGGGCAAGGGTTCAAATCCCAAAGGAAGCACCCAAAAAAAAACCCATTAATTTTGCCAATAAATAAAATA
Organism: Sicyos edulis; assembly: GCA_036507275.1. NCBI lineage: Eukaryota > Viridiplantae > Streptophyta > Magnoliopsida > Cucurbitales > Cucurbitaceae > Sicyos > Sicyos edulis. Next base: position 12,260,958 of record CM071850.1, read on the forward strand.
CCTCCAAACTCCCAAACAACTTGCCCAAACCTCTTGGGTCTTGCAACCAACAACCACCAAACTTCGACGAAGGCACGAAAGGCTCTGAAATCTTGAAAATCCTCAAAACCCTGACCGGGGGCAAAAAGACCAAAATACCCCTAAGGGTTAAAACAGCTCTAACGGCCCATCCGAACAACCGAATAATGACCCGAAATCACCTGGGTAACCGAAATAGAAAACTGGGCCGTTACAACCATACCTTCCCAGGCTTGATCGATTGACAAAGGGGCGACATGGAGATGCGATGCAATTTGGGAGAGAATCTTACGATCCGGAGAGGGAGAACAGGAAGCGACTGCTTTTCCTTTTCCTTCTGTACGAACCACAAAACACAAAAACCCCTTTAATTCCATTTAGCTCTTAACTCCGCATAACCACGGGACGAGAAAAACACAAACGAACAAGATCAAAACTTACCCTCTTGGCTCAACTGGAACTGCTGTAATCCGAGTTCGAGCCTTGGCTCCAGCTCCCTTTCCTTTTAATTTTCTTTTAAGCTACACCACCTCCACGTACTAGATCTTGGGTTCGAAACCCACCAAGGCCTAAATAAACCCTTCTTTATTTTTATTTACAAAGAAAACTTCCAAGTCTCACAATCCAACATGGAAAATTCCTGGAACTGAACTCTAAAAACTGGGTCGTTACAATACTCCCTCCTTAGAAGACTTTCGTCCTCGGAAGTTGCTGTACTAGAATAACTCTGGGTAGTTTCTTCTCATCTCTCCTTCCAACTCCCAAGTTGCTTCCTCAACCTTCTGATTTTGCCATTGTACCTTCACTAAATCAATGGCTCGGTTCCTCAAAACCTTTTTGTCGAAGGCCAAGACTTTTACAGGCTTATTCTCAAAGCTCAGGTCACTATTTAGCTGTAATGGCTCAAAATCCACAATGTGCGAAGGGTCTGCCACATACTGGCAGAGCATCGAAATGTGAAACACGCTATGCACTACAGCTAAGGACGGTGGCAATGCTAACCGGTAAGCTACAGCTCCAATCCTCTCAAGGGTCTCGAAAGGTCCAACAAACTTGGGGCTTAGCTTTCCCCGCTTACCAAACCTCAGAACTCCATGCACCGGTGCTACCTTAAGGAAAACATGCTGACCCACCTCAAACTCTAAATCTCTACGCCTGACATCGGCGTAGCTTTTCTACCTGCTCTAAGCAACTCGAGACCCAAAACCTGCCTGTCCCTAACCTCTTCCCAGAAAACTGGGGATCTGCAACCCTTACCATACAACGCCTCAAACGGTGCCATCGGATGGTCGACTGATAACTGTTGTTGTAGGAAAACTCCATCAAATATAAGTACTGGTCCCAACTGCCCAGAAAATCCAACACACAGGCTCGCAACATATCCTCCAGGATCTGATTCACCCGCTCTGTCTGACCATCGGTCTGTGGATGAAAAGCTGTACTGTAGTTGCACTCAGTACCCAAACCTGCTTGAAGAGCTCTCCAAAACTGAGACGTAAAACGAGAATCCCAGTTAGAGATGATCTTAACTAGCACCCCATGGTACCTAACTATCTGCTCAAGGAACAATTGTGCCCACTACTCCACGGTATAATTTATTTTACCAAGGACGAAGTGCGCACACTTGGTCAATTTGTCAATGATCACCCAAATCTGTGTATAACCTCTTGGAGTCTTGGGAAAACCTGAAATAAAGTCCATGGTAATTTCTTCCCATTTCTACTATGATACACCAAGTGACTGCAACAAGCCTGCTGGTTTCTGCCTAGGTGCCTTCACTTGCTGACAAGTGAGACACCGACTTACAAATTGGGCAATCTCTCTCTTCATCCCCATCCACCAAAAACTCTGCTTAAGATCCTGGTACAATTTTGTTACCTCCTAAATGCCATACCAAAGGCGAAGTGTGAGCCTCGGTCAATAACTCTATATAGATACTAGCATCAGTTGGAACACAAAGCCGACCCTTATACCTCAAGCCACCATCTGGTGCGAGCATAAAATCGAAGTCACCATCAGCCTGAACTCTTTCATTACAAACTCTTTAACTTAGGATCATTCGACTGGCCATCGATAATCTTTTGCTTTATCGAAGGCTGGATGGTCAACTGGGCTACCCTTGTGGTAACCTCCCTTAACATCACTGCTATACCAGCCCTCTCAAGATCTTTTCTGCTCATACTGTTTCAACTGTCTCGAAGCATACGCTATCACTTTACCGTGCTGCATCAGAACGCAACCCAACTCGAACTTGCTGGCATCACTAAACACCATGAAACCTCCTGTTCCCTCTAGAATAGCCAACCTGGTGCGGACGTCAAACTGTACTTCAGCTTAGCAAAACTCTCTTCGCACTTCTCATCCCAAATGAAATTGACGCCCTTCCTCGTCAAACGAGTAAGCGGTGAAGCTATAGCGGAAAAATCTCGAGTAAACGGTCATAACCAGCCAAACCCAGAAAACTACAAATCTCAGATAGAGTGGTCGGTCTGGCCCATGAACTAACTGCTTCTATTTTTTAGGGGTCCACAACCACTCCCTCCTTGAACTCAATGTGTCCAAGGAAAGCTACTTCCTCAAGCCAAAAATCACACTTAGAAAACTTCGCATAAAGCTGGTTCTCTCTTAAGGCTGACAAAATCAGTCTTAGGTGCGAAGCATAGTCCTCCTTAGACTTTGAATAAATAAGAATGTCATCTATGAATACGATGACAAGGTGATCCAAGAATGCCTTGAACACCCTGTCCATCATATCCATAAATGCAGCTGGGGGGTTCGTCAGTCCGAAAGATATGACCACGAACTCATAATGACCATACCTCGACCTGAATGTTGTCTTGGGGATATCGGCAGCCCGGATCCTCAACTGATGATACCCTGACCTCAGGACAATCTTTGAAAACACACAAGCTCCCTGGAGCTGGTTAAACAGGTCATCAATGCTTGGTAGGGGATACTTATTCTTAATGGTTACCTTGTTCAGCTCCCTATAATCAATGCACAGATGCATCGAACCATCCCTCTTCTTAACAAACAGCACAGGTGCTCCCCACGGGGACACACTCGGTCTAATGAATCCTCTGTCAAGCATGTCTTGCAACTGCTTCTTTAGCTCTTTCAATTCAGTTGGCGCCATACGGTAAGGAGCTTTCGAGATAGGGAGGGTTCTTGGCTCGAGCTCTATTATGAAATCCACCTCTCTCTTCGAGGTAACTCTTCAGGAAACACGTCTGCAAACTCTTGCACAATGGGCACTTGCTCAACAGATAACTGATCCCATCTCTTTCTGGACAACTTGGCTAAAAAGCCCCATGCTCCTCGAGCTAACAACCGCTGGGCCTTAACTGCAAAAATCATTGGTGGACACACTCCGCCCTGGACACCTCAGAACTTAAAACTTGGCCTGCTCGGTGGGCTGAACACTACTTCCGTCCGGCGACAGTTAATCATTGCGTGGTTATCAGCTAACCACTCCATGCCGAGAATCACATCAAAGCCGCTCATAGCCAACACTATGAGGGTAATCCGAAGAGACTCGTTGGATATCTGTATCCGATCGTCCTTTACTTTTTGACTAGCTAGCATACTAACTCCTGAAGGAGTTGCAACAGATAACTCAAATCCTAGCGGCTCTAAATTCATACAAGCATGCTCAGCAAACACAGCAGAAATGAAAGAATGGGTGGAACCCTAATCAAATAACACAAAAGCAAGGTGATCAAGAACTAAGAGCGTACCTGCTACTACGACATCGGTTCGCTCAGCCTCTTGACAAGTCGTAGCATACTCTCGCCCCTACTATTGGACTGGCTATGCTACTACTGCTTTCTGCTGGCAAAATCGGGTCTGATGCCCCTCCTTTCCACATTTATAACATGCCCTAGGGTTACCTCCACAGAGACCCCAATGCGGCTTCCCATAGGGATTACAGAATGGAGGCAGCTTCCATCTGCCCTACTGGCGAGGCTGATCTCGGTTCCAGTTTCTGTGCTGGTCTTTCCCTTGATAGGAACCCTGGCGGCGCTGTCTGCCCGCTAGATTAACACTCCCCGAGACAAACGTCCTTTTCTGGCTCGAATATACTAGGGCCTTTTGCACAGAAGCACTAACAATCTGCTTTGGTGGATACTTCCCATCGTAAATCGTCGCCAACTGCACTGCCTTGGCAAACGTCTCTGGGGCCTGTGCCCTAACATTCTGAGACACTCCCTGTCTCAAACCAGCAATAAACTTCCAGATTTTCAGCTCAGGAGTAGGGATCAGCTGAGGAGCGAAATATCCGTACTCTTAAAACTTCCTCTCATAAACCTCGATTGTATCAGATCCCTTCTTTAAGTTCGAGAACAACTCAATCATCTTCTCTTGGGCCTCCTCACTAATAAACTTTACCTTGAAATCAGCCTTGAAGAAATTTTAGGTGGCAGGTGGAGACCCAGTCGGTCTCTCACTCAAAATGGACTCCCACCACCATTTAGCTGTACCAGCTAAAATATGAGCTGCATAACGGACTCACTGCACCTCATGACATGCCATCACCTTGAAGGTGTACTCTAGCTCGGCAACCCACCTGGCTGCTGTTAACGGATTTCTAGGGGCACTGAATTTCTCAGGCTTCCACTTGAGATGCCTCATCAGTCCCAATCACAATCGGCTCTTGTGGAGCCGGCGGTTCTGGCGGCACTACAGTCCTCTGCTGAACAAGTTGTGTCAGCTTCTCCATCTAGAGATGAGACTCCTCCCTCTATGCAGCTAGCAGACTAACAATTAGAGCCCTCATGGACTCGGCAAACGCTGCTCCAAGAGCATTCTCTTGAGGCTCTGTCGCCTCCGCGCCCTCTCCAGGAAAATCAGCAGTAGGGTCCATAGGTGGCCTGTCACCATCTTCAGCTTAGGACAACGTCCTTCCTGTGTCAGAATCAATACGAATGCCCTGGTTGATCAGCCTTGAGCCTCCTCGTTCTCTACGAGTAACTCGCATGCTGGCGATCTACACCCAAACCAACAACGAATCAGAACCTACTCGTACCCGTTCTACAAACAACAAGCCATGTACATGCTAGATTCAAACAGTATTGTAAAGACCCGACCCAAAAGGGGCTCTAAATGGGCCTTTACCCCAATGCATGTAGTGAAAATAAAAGATATTAAGAAAAATACATTTCGGATCCCAAGTAAAAACAGAAACATTCAACAACCAAAACATACATTTCTAAAAGCATACTCTGATCAGAGATTTATTTAAACCATTAAAACAATCCACAAGTACAAATATGCTGGAATCCATAAAACGTAAGAAAACATCCTGGGCTCTGTGTCTGCCTACATGCATTCAGGGAAATAACGAAAGTCAAGAGTCATGATAAATAAAATAGAATAATCGAGATGACAAAGCAGATTCCATGATCACAGCTCCTCCATCACCCATCCTGCCTCCCGCTTTGATTACCCGTGGAAAACCACGTAATAAGGGTGAGTAACGAATTACCCAAGAAGAATCCCCAACCGGGTACAATACGATATACATGATCATCTAGAAGAATGTATGCAAGCTATGAGTACAAACACAGAGCGGAGCACATAGCTAAGTCCACACTTGGACCTCGGATGCCATCTCGTGGTCTTAGTCCGAAAAATACCACAACACACTATACGCGCTATACGGAAGTCCCGGCCTCGGCTTTCATCGCCGATACGAAAGGTGCACTAGCTCAAGATCCCGAGGAGCTCTCCACCGGCGCCAGTAATGAGCGTAAGCGCGCACCGCATGCTACCGCAAACTCGGGGTGCCGGGTCTAGTGGCAAGCCGCCTGTGTTCACCACCATGCCTAACTAAATCTCTGGATCGGTGTCACCGACATAGGGTGTGAGACTCGACACGTGAACTATGTCACCGTACCACCGCACTTTGAGGCTAAGGAACCGGTCGTGGTAGGCTTACACCAGAAGCGGTCCTTGCCCTAACAGTGGCAATCAAGGGCTACGGCCGAACACGCCGAGGACGCGCCGATCGCCGGGGCGAGGCAATGCCAAGTCATCATCCCGACCGTTGGGGCATTTAACGATCGCCACCCTCACCCAAGATTGCGGGGCCTACCGGTTGGGATAGCTAATCCTCACGGGGTCCAAGGACGGAGAATCGTCTCGAACGTCCTTGCCATAGATGCAAGATACTTTATGCATCGGGCCCTGATGATTCTATCTACCTCAATTCTAAACCTTAACAATAATAACGATTCAATCAATGCACCCAATACGTGCTCATCGGATACACAAAGAACCTAGCATGATACTACGAAGCAAGAATGATATCGAACATGCTAGAATAGAACAACCTAGCATGGGCTAACATGAGAAACAATACAAGAGTTCATGCCATCAGAATTGAGCAGAGCACCTAGAGATAAACATGCTAGTAATCATACACAGCATACAAAACAACAATCACAAATATACCGCAGGTCCACACAACCCCTGTAAGAAATCCTTACCTTGGTCTCCAAGACTTCTACACACAAATCCTAAGTCATGGAACAATCCCGAGCTAGCGAGCGGAAACCTAGCAAACCAACAATAATCAAGATCTAAAATATCTAAACAACAATAGAACAAAGAAGCTCGGCTCGGGAACTCACGCGCGCGACGACACGAGCTTGGGGCCACGGGCGGCGAGCCGGCACGGCAAGGACGCTACTACGGTAGCTGCGCTACAGCACGCACGGACGCTGCTGGCTGCTAACTACAGCTGCAGAGACGACGGACGCTTGCTATGGCCGCGCTACCGCACGGCACGGCAGGACGCGCGCGCGCGGGCGCGTTTAAGCGAAGCGGCGCGCGCGGCGCCGGGCGTCTGGCGATCGCGGACACGGCGAGCGGCTTCAGCGAGGAGCCGCGCGCGGGCGAACGTCTCGGGCGGCGCGCGGGCGAGCGCTTCGGCAAGCGGACACGGCGGCGGGCGATGCGATGGCGACGCGCGACGCGCGAGGGCGCGCGCGATGGGCGACGCGGCGCGCGGCCGACGCGCGGCGCTGGCGAGACCTCTCGGCGTCGCGAGCGATCGGGCGATCAGGCCTTTCTGGGCGAACGGCAAGGCCGCTGGGACAGATCTGGGCGTGGCGAGCGATCGGGGCGATTCTTTCGCCGCTCGCTACACTCTACCGGGCCGCAATCAACACAACACACACAACACACCTCTTTTCACTTGGCCAAACGCACACCAAACGGATGAGAAGAAGAAGAAGAAGATCAATACCTACCCGGAATGATGATGATCGAACCCAAGGAGATGCAAGGATGAAGAATCGGCAAGGCTATGGAGATGGAGAGCTTGGGCGGCCAAGAGGTGTTTTGGAGAAGAAGATGGAATAACCTAATACTATTTCATTTAACCAAATGCACCAAAACTCCAAAATCCAAGGTTAACTAAGAAGTGATGCAGAAAGAGCAACAAGAGCACCTAATGGCTCAATTGGCACACCTCTCTACAAGCTTCCCAGAGACCCGGTTCAAACCCCACCAAGCAAAGACAATTCCCTTTATTTTTACTTTTGCATCAAACCTTGCCCAAACCAAACCTCAAACCTCCAAAACCTACAAAACCATCCAATAATTTTAGTAATCGAAAAAGACACAAACGACTTCGACGGGCCCGACCAAATTACCAAATTACCCCTAGGGCATACCTGGAAGACCGGGAAGAAAAACCTGGGTCGTTACAAGTATTGTAATTCTTAACCCTTAAACATTAAACTTACGGACTGTAACAGCCCAGTTTCCTATTCCAGTTTTCGAGGTGCCTTCGGGTCAAGTTTCGGTTATTGGTTGGGTCGTTAGAGCGGTTTTGACCCTTGGGGGTATTTTGGTCTTTTGGATCTTCGGGCAGGATTTGTGGTTTTCTGGGCTTCGAGGTAGCTCCTGCCTTTGTCGAGGCTTATTTCTTGGTGGCTGCGAGTCCCGAGGTGTTTGGGCTAGTACGTCAGTTGCTCGGTTGCGGTTTGGGCTTTGGCAAAGTATTGGTTGTTGGGTGTTTCCTTTGGGATTCGAGCCCGGGCCCTTAGTGTTGCTTTGGGAGTTGGATTTAAGTGAGATTTGTTTGTTGGAAAGGGTTGCTTCGGTCGGGTCTCGAAGGAGGAAGCCGGGAAATGGGATTTTAAGGTTTTAAAGTGGATAAGGATGGAAAAATGAGATAAAAATCCCATTTTTCACTTTTTTCCCATTTTCCTTTTTATTTCCCATTTTTCTTTTCATTTTTTCCCAAAATTCATTTTTCTCTCTCTCTCTCTCTCCCCGACCTAGCCCCCCACCTAGCCGCCCAGTGCCTTGGATCGCCCAGCCCTAGCCCGTGCAGCCCAAGCCCAGCCCGAGCTAGCTCGGCCCCACTTCCCGCACAGTGTGCCACCCTCCCGCCGCCCTCTCTAGACCCAGCTCGCCCTCTCCACCTCTTCGCCTGAAGGCCGCCCGACTCTCGCTGCTCGCCCAAGCCGTCGCGTCGCCGGCTCGAAGCTCGCCTCGCTACTGTCCGTTTCGCCCACCAAGACAATGCAATGCCGCGCGCGCTTCGTGGTCGTCCGCGCTGAAGTCGCGCATCCCAGCGCACGATCGCGCGCCCCGCTGGCGTCGTCGCTCGCTTCGCGACCCGTCCCTCGTGGCCGAAGTCGCGCAAGACACCGCCACCTGGGCCGAGCAAGCGCCGCGCCATTGCGTCGCCAGGCGCGCTGTCGCGCCTAGCGCCCGCGCGCTAGCTAGCGCCGAGCCAGCGCCCCTCATGCCCAGCCAGGCCCAAACCACTTTGGTTGGCTGCCTAGCCTGCGGCAAATGCGCTTGTTCGCAGTGTCACCGCGCCGTGAGTTGCTCCCGAGCCGAGCCCCGCTTATTTTAGTGTATTTAGGGCTATTTTATGATTATTGATGTGTTTGTTTGGCTCGTTATAGGTTGCTCTGGTTCGATCGCAGCTTATTTTTGTTGTGTGGGCCTGCGATATTTTCATGATTATGCCTTGCTTGTTTGCCGATCACATGAGCATGATAATAATAGAGCAAATTTGATTGATTTCTCGCTAGCATGTTTGCTTGATATTACATGTTAGTGCCATGCTAGGTTTGTTCTCACAAAGATGCTTGTGATTCCCGCTAAGCTCGTAGTATCATGCTAGGTAGTGTGATTGATGTCGGTCTTTGCTTGCTAGCCAGAATCATTGCTTTTTCCTTTGTACTCTTAGATAGAGTTGTAGGGTTTGTCATCATCCGCAGGCCGAGCGACATAACGTACTTTGTCCCCGTGAGCTCGTGCCGGGAGTAAAGTGTGCGAAGCATAACGTATCTTGCTACCCCCGACCACGGCTTGTGGAATTAGCTACCCACTTCGGCATAGCCTAGTTTGTAGCCCGCTAGAGCGGAACCCTACCATCGGTGTAAGCCCGCCTCGCCGATTCTTAGCTTCAGTCGCTGGATCATGCCGCACGATGAGCGCCGAGGGCCTCGCGCTCTGTGATCGCGACACCGCCTCCGAGTCATAGGCATGTGCACTGCCCGCGTAGTTTGCCCTTAGGCCCCTGCATTTACGCCGGTTGCGAGAGGAGCATGCGGTGTGCGCGCACACGCCAAGTAGTTGCCGGCCCGAGAGCTCCCCGCTAATGTCGTGAGTACACCATTCCTTCCGCATATGACGACTTCCGGTACTCTCCCGTAAGTCCAGCTTTAGTGCAAGGGCAAGGAGGCCCTTGAGGACATTCTAGGGATCGCAGTATTCCCCGAGTGACAGATACCTCGGTGATGTCCAGATTGGTCGATGTATCCAATCCTCAGCTAGGCCTAAGAAAGAGACTTCCGATGACTCCAAATCTTGTTTTATGAGCTCGTTGAGCCATGATCTGTGTTGGTAGCTGTTTGCTTGCATGCTTTGGTACTAGATGACTGATTATATCGTATTGTACCCCGGTTGGGGATTCTTACTGAGTAATTCGTTAATCACCCTTATTTCTGTGGTTTTTCCATAGGTAACCATGGTGCGAGACATGATGGCTGGAGGAGGAGCTGTGATCTTGGAAACCCGTTGTTCAACTCTGAGTTTTATGTTTATGTTTTAAATGTTCTCTGAATGCATGTAGTTGGGCACGGAGCCCTAGGGTGTTTTCTGAATGTATTTCCGGATTCTAGCATTGTTGTAAAGTTTGTATGTTTTAAATGAATCTCTGATCAGAGTAAGTTTTGTAAATGTATTTGTCTTGGAACAGGTGCTTGGAAACAGGGACAGGTTTCAGGAAATTATGTTGATTTTAAATAGATGTTTTATGTTTTAGTTTTACTTAGAATCCGAAAGCGTCTTGCAAATTTTCTGTAGATTTGTAATGCATGCATTGAGATAACGGCCTAGTTAGAACCCCTTTCGGGTCGGGTCGTTACACAGACGTACCTGATGGCTGTTGGAGCACTGATGATCATGGAAATACAACCTACAACTGTAAAGACCCACCTCGAATAGGGTCCTAAACCTAGGTCTTAAACCCTTATGAATGTAACAAGACTCGAAATAAAAAACATGAAATTATAAATAACTTTAAAACCATAAAACATTAAGTGATATTCAGTTAATTGGACCTGTCCCTGTTTCCAAGCACCTGTCAAAATATTTATCAAATCCAACCCTGGCTAGAGTTTCTTTTATTTGCATGTAAACACATTCAGAACAGATCCAACAAACGAAGCAAATACTTTAATATTTAGAAATACAACAAGTCCACCTAAAGGGTTCGTGCCCAGGCTACATGCATAAAGAGTTAAAAAGAAGACGAAACAAGACTCAGAGTAATATTATGCATGATCATCCAGCAGCCTCCTCCTAGCCATCCAGTCTCGGTCCCAAGTTACCTGGTGGAAAACCATAAAAAAGTAAGGGTGAGCAACGAGTCGCTCAATAAGAATCCCAACCGGGGTACAATACGCAAACAAATCATCTAGCACACAGATACATGCAACCCATCACGAGCACAGAGAAATCAACTTAGATTAGGCTAACTGCCACCCCTAGAACTTGCCTAACAAGGACTTACCGAGCTGCCCTTCGGGACTTAGGACTACAACCTGCATTCGGTTTCGCACATGGATGCAGATCGGGGTCTTATACCAGCTAGAACACGTGGATGCCCATCGGGGTCTTACATCAGCTCAACTCAAGGATGCCCATCGGGGTCTTACTCCTGCAAGATGCCCATCTTGGTCTTACTCAATTTAGGGCGCGATGATGCCCTACGGAGTCTTACTCAATGAGCACTCAAGGTTGACCATCGGGGTCTTACACCTGTATAAGCTCAAGGATGCCCATCGGGGTCTTACACCTACTTAAACACAAGAAAGCCTATTGGTGTCTTATACCTGCTTAAACACAAAGATGCCCATCGGGGACTTACTCCTACTAGAATCACAAAGCTGCCCTACAGGGTCTTACACTCCCTAGCTCCACTATGATGCCCATCGGGGACTTACACATACTACAACAGTGTGATGCCCATTGGGGACTTACATACACTGGCAACGCATTGGTGCCCATCGGGGTCTTACCCATGTTAGACTAAACTAGTAACTCCTAACAGTCTCCTAAGTACAGTAATACAAGCTAACATATCGACCAGGCAATATTCAATAGCAACACAATCCTTGCATGGCTCTACAGAAAATGAACAGGAAACATGGATATGCCAGAGTAAGAAAATCCCTAGCATGAAGCTAACATGAACAAGACGACAGACATGCCAGCAAGTCAGAAACAAGAATCCTATCCACTAAAATGCTCATAAACAATCACAAGATATCAATGTGCTATTAAAGTAATCGCAGGGTCCACACAACCCCGGTAAGAAATCCTTACTTGAAGTTAGAAGCTGACAGAAGACAACAAATCGAACTACCCAAGCTACCAAACAATTACGAAAATCTAACAGTAGAGGCACAATAATTAATCAACTACACAACACAAAAAAATAGTATAAACTCCTGAGATTAGGGCTTTACCCAAAATCGAGAGCAATCCAACACGGAAGCTCAACAGCCCTGGGAGGTGTGTGCGGCAGCTCTCGGCGAAGTGCGGGCAGCTGGCAAACAGGTGTAGCAGGCATAGGCGTGCGGTGTTGCAACGGCTCGGTGGCAAGGCTGCTTAGGACGTCGCTGCTGCGAAACTCGTGTGGACGACGCGAGCAAATGAGGGATCGCGTACGCACGGAAGTGGCGAGGTGAATTGAGGCGATGCTGGTCGTTGCGGCGAAGTGTCGCATGGGTGCGAAGGTGGCTATGTTGAGGCTTCGTTGGTGCTGGCGATCGACAGCGCTGTGGTCGCTGTTGTGCGGCTGCTTACAGACAGCTGCGATCGGCAGGGCTTAGGAGAGCAATGGGCTGCGACAGCGACCGACTGAGTGCGATGTGAAAGGCTCGGGTACGCTAGACGTGGGCGATCGATGGGCTGCGATGGGGCTTCTCGGTAACCAAAAAGAACACGATTAGGCTTGCTCTCCAAAAGGAATGGGATCTATTAAGGGGAAGGAAGAAGAAGAAGAAGAAGAACCATACCTTCTCGGGATTGATCGATCGACAAAGGGGCGACGTGGAGATGCGATGCAATTTGGGAGAGAACCTTGCGATCGGGAGAGGGAGGACAGGAAGCGGCTACTTTTCTTTTTTCCTTCTGTATGAACCACAAAACACAAAGACCCTTTTAATTCCATTTAGCTCTTAACTCCGCATAACCACGGGACAAGAAAAACACAAACGAACAAGATCATAACTTACCCTTTTGGCTTAATTGGAATTGCTGCAACCAGGACAACCCGAGATCGAGCCTCGGCTCGAGCTCCCCTTCCTTTTAATTTTCTTTTAAGCTACACCACCTCCACGTACGAGATCTTGGGTTAGAAACCCACCAAGGCCTAAATAAACCCCTCTTTATTTTTATTTACAAAGAAAACTTCCAAGCCTCACAATCCAACCGGGACAATTCCTGGAACTGAACTCTGAAAATCGGGCCGTTATAGTTAAACAATATTTTAATCATAATAAAATTGTCTAATTTAAACCTCTATTTGGTGTTTATTTACTATGATTGCGTTATAGGAGTTTATGATGATTAAGTATGAATAGATCATGTTATTAGTGTAGGTCTTTGAATGTTACACTGTTGAATGTTTATTGATTATATATATGCCCCGATTAGCTACCCATGCATGTAACTTATAAAGAATCGGAAGAGGAATTGCATGTTTACCTAGTACTCTACTTTAGGATTGAGTGAACAGCTGTTCATCATTTAGGGAGTTAGGAATAACCCCACTATTGCTTACGTCGCCCTGTGCTTAGTATGGTGTTCGCAGTGAAAGCTGGTTCACCCATAAATCATGAGTCACAAAAGTGATCATTGTTAGGGAAGTAAGACATTCACTAGCTAGTCCGCACTCTTAGCATCTTCTAGGAATTCGTAGTTAGCATTACTCATTGCATGCATTTTATTTCATTTTTTCATTTCACTTTATCTTATCAAACAAAAAACAATTACTCCACGTATTCACTTATTTACTTTTTCAAACAACTCTGACGTAAGGGTATTTTCTCTAGACATCAATCTTTGTGGGATCGATAAAATTTATATACTTATTACCTGCTGCAATTCCCGAACGCGTATACTTGCGCGTAAGTGATTCTAATTACGTTTCACATAAAAATTAGTTATTGTTCAATTTATTAGCAGTGGTATTTTCCCAGTGGTGTCAATTGCACTCTCTGGCGCCTGGCGTTGCTTGCTTCAGCCATTTCTCTGTTTCTACGTCGCAACAGGTCCTCCGACGTAGGAATTTCTCTTCTTCCCGTACTCCGATCCTCAACCAACATCGGGGCTCTTCCTTCCCACTGTACTCAGACTTCTTCCTCCTCTGCATCAACCGTTGCAACATACTCCAAGTTCTTTTGTCGTGGTGCAGAGATAACAACCCTTTGTTCCCCAAGAACCATCGAAGACTCCTCTACTGCTGCAACGTTGCTCCGTTCTTCCGGTTGGAGCAGTCACTTGCCTTCACATGGTTGGTCGCTTGTGACTGTCCATTGTCACTACGTACGGACGCAACAGCCAATGGCTCAAGCTCTTGAACGAGGTTTAATTCCCCTTGCTGCTCCAATCTTACCTGCCACATTCGTCGATACGTGGTTGCAAGTCCTCGCACCATGGTGAAGGTTATGGAAGAATTGTAGACATTGTTGATTGCAAAGAATGAGTAAAGGTCAAATCCCTTGCAGGGTATTTATCAATCAAAACATCGGGTATGACGATTGAATTGCAATCGATGCTTAGGTCATGGAAACGATTGGGCTTTTGGCGGCTGTGCATTCTCTACACATAGTTGGATCGAAATGCATGTGGTTCGATTGCTCGGTATCCCTTCGTAATTAATGAATGATATGAATGTAAAAGAGATTTACTGATTTATTGAAATTTAAAAATAGAAAGTGAAAATAAAGAATTAAATTTAGATAATCTTTTAGCATAAGTAGATAGGAAATATTAAAACTTAGTATGCATAGAGCGAAAATTTAAAGGTACCGATACGCTCTAGCTCCATTAGCATGCTTGCTCACTCATTTTTCAGTTAATGCGAATAAGATATTCCACGTTGAACATCCTCATTCCACTAATGCTTTAATCTCTGGCCATTGACTGGAATCTCGTTTCCAGTGGCTTCGTTCTTGATTCATACTACTCCTCCAACTTTTACCTGTGTAACATAAAATGGCATATACCACTTGGATCTAAGTTACCCTAGAAACAAACGAAGTCTAGAGTTAAATAATAACACTTGCTGTTACGTCATATGGGATGGAATGACATGGCTTGCTAAATAATTGCCAATGTCCGCGAACCAAGGGGCATTCCTTTCTTCTACTATTGTTAGCGCAAAAGCTTGCTCATCAGGAAATTTTTCTGATATGCTAAGCATAGTTGTGTAGGGATATGTGACCTCTAGTCGTGATAGCTGATCTGCCACAACATTTTCACATCTTTTCTTGTCCTTGATTTCTATGTCAAACTCTTGCAGAAGAAGATCCATCTAATCAGCCTCGGTTTTGCATTACCCTTGCTCATTAAATATCTTATAGCAGCATGGTCAGTGAACACCATTACCTTAGATCTGATTAGGTAGGAACAAAATTTTTCTAACGCGTAGACCACTGCCAGAAACTCTTTCGTGGTTGTATAGTTCTGATCTGCTTCCGTCAAGGTTCTGCTCGCATAGTAAATATGAAAGGTCATATTTTCTCTCTTCTGGCTCAGAATAGCTCCTATTGCGTAGTCACTTGCGTCGAACATAAGTTCGAATGGTTTTTCCTAATTTTGTGTATCATTATTGACGCAGAAATCAGAGCCCTTTTAATTGCTCAAATGCTTGAAGATAGCATGCGTCAAAATTAAAGGTTTGATAAGCTTCTAGAAGCTCGCACATGGGTTTCGCTATTTTTGAAAAATCTTTAATGAATCGCCTATAAAACCTAGTGTGGCCTAAGAAACTATGCACATTTTTCACGTTTTGCGGTGGCTCCAACTTTTCTATTGCTTCCACTCTTTCTTGATCGACTTCCATTCCTTTCCTAGAGATTCTGTGCCCAAGAACAATTCCTTCCTTTACTATGAAATGACACTTCTCCCAATTGAGCACCAAGTGCGTTTCTCGCATCGGTTGAGCACTTTCTCGAGGTTTGCTAAAACATTATGGAAGGTGTATTCGAACACTGTAAAATCATCCATAAAGACTTCCATAAAATCTTCAAGCATGTTTGAGAAAATATACATCATACATCTTTGGAAGGTGGCTGGTGCATTACATAATCTAAACGACATTTTTCTGAAGGCGAAAGTTCCATAGGGGCAGGTGAATGTAGTTTTCTCCTGGTCTTTTAAATCGATCGTAATTTGGTTGTATCTGGAATATCCATCCAATAATACTCCTTTCCTGCGATGCGATCTAACATTTGGTCGATATAAGGTAATGGAAAATGATCCTTCTTTGTTTCCTTCTTCATCCTCTAACTGTTCGTGTGGCAATTAGCTCATTTTCTCATTACGAACAATAGTGGTGCCTCCCTTCTTAGGTATGCACCGGATTGGACTAACCCACTGACTGTCTGATATGAGATAGATGATCCTAGCATCCATCCATTTCAAAATTTCCTTTTTAACTACTTCCTTCATGGCAGTGTTTAATCGTCTTTGCTGTTTTACTCACGTCCTCACATTTTCCTCTAGAAGGATCTTGTGCATACAAAATATGGGACTGATGCCTGCTATATCTGCTATAGTCCATCCAATTGCCTACTCGTGCTACGCGAGGAGTGCTAGTAACGACTGCTCGTGCTCCGTGGTTAATTGCCAAGATATGTAACTTGTATTGTCTCGTTCTCTCTAAGGTAGGTGTATTTTAAATGATCAGGGAGGGGTTTTAAATCTAGCCAAGGAGGTTCGTCGGTTGAGGGCTACTGCGTAGAACTACATTTTGTCCCCACATTCTGTAACGGCCTAGGTTTTCATTCTAGATCTTCAGGTATGTTCAGTTATTTATTCAGTCGTTTGGTTGGGTCGTTAGGGCTTTCTAAGCTTCTAGGGGTATTTTGGTCATTTGGCCTCCGAGGGCAGTTTGGTAATTGTTCAGGGTTTTGAGTTGTTTCCAAGTCTGGTGTTGAGTTGTTATTTATGTTTTGGTTTCAGGTTTCAGGACCGAGAGTTGTTCGAGGTCGTTCGAGATTTATCAGAAAATTGGGAATTAAAAGTGAGCTTGCTAGGACTCGAAGGAGAAACCTCTTTTTGACACTTGGCACTTGGAGAGATTTTGAAGCATTTTATATTGAGAAAATAGAAGAACATTCCCCATCCTTCTTCTCTTTGGAACGTGCAAGCCCTAGCCTCCATTCCCCTTCATCTCTTTCTTGTCGACTTCTCTCCTAGCTCACCACCACCGCTTAACCTCCAAGCCCCATCGTCCCATTCCAGCGCCGCCATACGCACAACCCAGTGCCGTCGCTCCTACCGTATCTGCCTTGCCATCGCTAATCTTAGAGCAGCCCAGCACCGAGCGCAGCCACGCCGTCGAAGCTTTCCATCTCGCTCGCATCCGTCCGTGAGCAGCCTCGCATCTCCAATAGCTTGCCCCGCGAGCCATCGCGTCGCCATGTCGCCCGTCAACATCAGTCCGTACAGCAACCGAGTTTCGCCTGCCGCAGAGCCGCTCACGTCCCTGCCTCGCTTGCATTGCCTTGCGAGCTTTGTTGCCTGCACCGATGCTCGCTGCTAATCCGCTTCACCTCAGCGAAGCCAGCAACATTTCTCGCAAGTCCGGCTGCGCCTCTATCGCTCGCGTCCGCCCCGTAGCCCTCGCACCCGTGTGCCTCGCCGCTCACCCGCGCATCCAGCCGCATGACTGCTCCATGCACACTCCCACACCGAGCTACCTGCTGCCGTGTCTTTGCCGCCGAGCCTAGTTGTATTGAGCAAGCTCCTCGATTTTGGATAGGGTAGTTTTTCCGAGGCTGTTTGTTGTCATTTGTTGAATTGTTGCTTAGGTTTAATTCTGTGTTGTGCCATGTTATTGTTAGGTGATTCGTGTGTCCCTGCAGCCCGAGATCACTTTTCGTTTGTCCGCTATTTCCATTGATCAGGTAAGGATTCCTTGCTGGGGTTATGTGCGCACGGCTTGATAGATTCCTAGTTGAATGCCTTACATGATTTATAAACTGTTGCTAGGGCTTGGCATGTAGTTTATGAGATTGATTGTAGCACTCCCTTGTGTAGTAAGTGTCTTGAATGTCTGCACTTGTCCTATTGACTATAGACTCGTTGATTGTTAGACACTCTTGGCTCTAGGTTGCCTATAGTAGTAGTGCTTGCTAGGGATACCCGAGTGGCAGCCGAGTTGTGTGCTGGCACGGTTATACCCACGAGTGACAGTCGAGTTGCGTGCTGGCTCGTTGTGCCCCGAGTGATAGTCGAGTTGAGTGCTGGCTTGGTTTGTGTTAGGGTTTAGCTCAGTTGTGTGCTACCAGGTATAGTTAGTACAAGCACAGTAGTGTGCTGTCCCTAGTTAGCCCAGTTGAGTGCTAACCTAGTTCTGTCTTTGAGATAGACAATTAGAGACCGACGCCTTTAGTGTAACGGCCCAGGTTTTCATCCCGATCTTCCAGGTATGTTCTAAGGGTATTTTGGTAATTTGGTCGGGCCGTTAGAGTTGTTTCTGTGTTCTCAGCTGTTTATATTCTTGGATGTTCAAAATTGGGGTTTGGATGCATTCTGGTTGAGTTTGGAGTGTTGAGAGTTGCAAAAATAAAAATGAGAGTTTTGCCGGAATAAAATTGCAGTAGCTCCTTGGGCCAGGGTGGCCTGGCTAGTTAGCTGAAGGGCCTTGCCAGATGAGCTTCAGGCAGTTATTGATACTCATTCCGCAGGTTATCTTGGTTGCCTTGGTTTTCGGGACATAAGTGAGTTTGATTAAAAAGAAAAGAAATAGGTTTTTCTCTTTTCTCCTTCCCAAATCCCCTTGCCGCATTCCACCTCTTCAAGCTCCTTCTTGCCGTGCGTCTTCCTCCCGAGAGCATCGATCGATCGCCCTGGGTAAGTTTTTCGTTGTGCCTCGATTTCTTCTTCTTATTGTTGGTTGTCGATCCATTGGCTAAGGGAGTTGTTGTTTGTCTTTTGGTTGCTTTGTCATTGTGTAGTGCAGCCGCATGGAGTCGCCCAGCCTGCAGCAGCCCCACCGCGTGGCCGCACAACTTGCGGCGGCCCGCCCATCGCCGATCCACCCGGCCGCAGAACGCCCGCCAAAGACCGAGACGCATCGCTCAGCCACCGAGCGCAAGCAAGCGACCACGCTGAACGCAGCCTCTTCAGACGCCAAATGCCGAGCCGCGCACGCTTGCTTCTCCTGCGCAGCTCCCAAAGACCCGATCGCAAAGATCGCCGACGCTTGACCTCGCCGCTCGCTCGCTCGCGCCTGCACCGTGCCGCATGCTGCCCAACCGCGTAGCAGTGCAGACGCACGCTCTAGCGCCGCTTAGCTCGCTAGCCAGCGCCGCGACGCCTGCGTCTGCACTCCTCGCCGAGCCCTCGCTCACGCGCCCCACCGCACGCCGCCGAAGCTATGTGCCTTGCGGCTGCTTCGTTCGCTCGATCACCACGCGCCGTGTGAGTTGCTTTCGACCGAGCCGAGTTCTGTTTCTATTTTACCTAAGGCCTATAGATTGTAATGTTTGTTGTTTGCTTGTTAGGTTCCCGATAGCTAGCTCAGGTTCGGTTGCAGCTTAGGGTCTTTTGTGTGTTGTTGCCTTCTGATTCAGGTAAGGATTTCGTACCGAAGTTGTGTGGGCCGTGCGATATTTTCTGTGATTGTTGATTGTATGCATGTTTATGTTTATCAACATGTTAGTGGATAGGTGCTCTGTTCTTGTAAGGACCCGACCCGAAATACGGTCCTAAACCTAGGTCCTCACTCAGCATGCAAGTTAAATATCTCAACAAGCGGTTTAGTGCTCAGATTTAAAACTTTTCAAAACATTTGGAAAGGGGGAACACTTAAAACATAACCAACAATTTTCATAAAGCAAATCCAACAAGGTAAAACAAGCCTGACGAGTATTTATAAAAGAACATTCAAAACAGTTTAAACAACTTTAACATCATTCCCCTAGGACTCCTGTGTAAAGACCCGACCCAAAAGGGGCTCTAAATGAGCCTTTACCTCAATGCATGCATTCAAAGTAAAGGACAATAAGCAGGTATGTTTTCGGATTCCAATTAAAACTAAAACATTCAACATTCAATCAAGAAATCAATACATTTTACTAAAACCTGTCCCTGTCTCCAAGCACCTGTTTCAAGACAAATACGTTTCCAAAAGTTTACTCTGATCAGAGATTTATTAAAAACATTCAAAACCTTCTCACTTACAACAATGCTGGAATCCACAAAAACATTTAGAAAACAACCTAGGGCTCCGTGCCAGGCTACATGCATTCAGAGGAAATAAAAGGCAAAGAGTCATAATATAAAAATCAGAGACAACAGCAGGTTCCCATGATCACATCTCCTCCTTCAGCCATCATGTCTCGCACCTTGGTTACTTGTGGAAAACCCCAAAAATAAGGGTGAGTAACGAATTACTCACTAAGAATCCCCAACCGGGGTACAATACGATATACATGGTCATCTAGATGAATGTATGCAAGCTATGAATATAAACACAGGATAGAGCACATAGCTTAAATCCACATATAAGCCTCGGATGCCAACTCAGGGTCTTAGTCCAGAAAACCACCACACAATACGCCTTATACGAGAAACAAGTCCCGACCTCAGCCTGTCTACTGTCGATACGAAAGGTGCACTGGCTCACAAGCTCGAGGAGCTCTCCAGTCGGCGTTGTAATGAGCGTATGCGCGCACCGCATGCTACTGCAGACTCTGGGGGGGGGGGGCCTAGTGGCAAGCTGCCCAGGTTCGTCACCATGCCTAACTAAATCTCTGGATCGGTGTCACTGACATAGGGGTGTGAAACCTGGACACGTGAACTATGTCAGCCTGAACCACCGCACCTGAGGCTAAGGAATCGGTCGTGGTAGGCTTACACCAGGAAGCCGTCCTTGCCCTAACAGGTGGCAATCAAGGGCTACTACCGAACACGCTGAGGACGTGCCGGCTGTCGGGGACTAGGCATTACCAAGTCATCATCCCGACCGTTGGGGCATCGCACAGACTGCCACCCTCACCCAAGATTGCAGGGCCTACCGGTAGGATTAGCTAAACCCTAACGGGGTCTAGGGACGGAGTATTACCTCGTGCGTCCCTACCATGGATGCAAGATACTTTATGCATTCTGGCCCGGATGATGCTACCTATCTGGACTCTAAGCTATAACATCAACAACAAACAATCCAATACGTGCTCAACAGATACAACGAACCTAGCATGATACTTCGAAGCAAGAACAGATAACGAGCATGCCAGAACAGAACAACCTAGCATGGGCTAACATGAGAAACAACATAAGAAATCATGCTAGTCGGGAATTCTGAATAGAGCACATAACACTAAACATGCTGATAATCACAAACAAGCATACAAACAGAAATCACATAAAATATCGCAGGGCCCACACAACTCCGGTAAGAAATCCTTACCTTGGTCGGGAGGCTTCTACACATAAAATCCTAAGCTGCGATCAAACCCGAGCTAGCTAACGAGAACCTAACAAACATAGAAATAATCACAATCCATAGGCCTAAAATATAATAAAACAAGTAGGCTCGGCTCGGGGGCACTCACACGGCACGGCGACACGGGGCCAAGCGCCACAAGCGGGCTGGTGCGGCTTGGTCGCGCTACCGATGTGCGATGGCACGACTTCCGGCGCTGGCCGCGCACGGACAGTGTCTGGGCGCGAGCTGCGCACGGCAGGCCCGCGGGTGAAAGGCACGGAGAGAGGACGCGGGCGAGCGGGAGACACGGAGCGAGGACGCGCGCGGGAGAGCGGCATAGAGCGAGGACGCGCGCGGACGAACGATACCGTGGATCGCGATCTAGGCGCGCTAGGGCTCGCGACGGCGATCTGGCAGCTGGCGCGTCGCTTCCACGCGCGAGCAAAATGCGACGAGGCCGGGCGATCTGGGTAGGCTGCAACGGCGACCTGGGCGTGCTGCAATGGCGACCGATGTGCCGGGCGCTCGCTTGGTCTGGGGCTTCCTCTACCGGCCGCACAAGACACACACACACACAATCTCTTCTTCTTACATTCGGCCAGCAAGAATCCAAATCGGAGAAGACGAAGAGACGAAGAAACTTACCCGGAATGATGATAGAACTACGGAGCTGCAAATGGAATGAAAATCGGCTTGGGGAGCTAGGTAGAACAAGCTTGGACGGCAAGGAGAGTTTTGGAGAAGAGAGAACAAAAACCTAATTTATTTTTCATTTAACCAAATGCACCAAAACTCCAAGGAACCAAGGCTAACCAAGATATGTCGCGAAAAGAGCAACAAGAGCTCCCAATAGCTCATCTGGCACGCATCCCCATAGGCTTTCCCAGAGACCCGGGCTCGAATCCCAATTGCAACACAATTTTCCTCTAATTTTACTTTTGCATCTATCCATGCTCAAACCCATCCACAAAGCCTAAAAAACCTACATAAACCCATCCAATAATTTTAGCAACTGGAAAAAGACATAAACGGCCCTGATGGCCCGACCAAATTACCAAAATACCCCTAGGGCATACCTGGAAGACCGGGATGAAAACCTGGGCCGTTACATCCTGTCCATCTACATGCTGAATAAATAAATGCAAACGATAAACGACAGAGTGCCGACAGTTCCCATGATCAATCAGCTCCCTCCGCTAGTCATCCCGGTGCTGTCCCAAGTTACCTGGTGGAAAAACCACAGAAATAAGGGTGAGTATAAACATACTCAATAAGAATCCCCAACCGGGGTACAATACGATACATCAGTCATCTAGCACCTTAGTATACATGCAAACAATATGAGCTCAGAAGCAACAAGTTGGCTCAGGCTAACCGCCGGTCTAGAAATTGCCTATTCAAGGACTTACTACCGCAACCTACACTAGGTTCTACACCTTGATGCCCATCGGGGTCTTACACAACCTAGGACGCGATGATGCCCATCGGGGTCTTACACATAAGGATGCCGATCGGGGTCTTACACCTGCTAGACTCAGTGATGCCCATCGGGGACTTACACACAAGGATGCCCATCGGGGTCTTACTCCACAATTCAATGATGCCCATCGGGGTCTTACACATACGGATGCCCATCGGGGTCTTACACCTCAAATCAATGATGCCCATCGGGGTCTTACACATACGGATGCCCATCAGGGTCTTACACCTCTAGCCATCAATGCTGCCCAACAGGGTCTTACACATCTAGGATGCCCATCGGGGTCTTACTCCAGCTATCAATGATGCCCATCGGGGACTTACACCTCAAATCAATGTTGCCCATCGGGGTCTTACGCATACGGATGCCCATCGGGGTCTTACACCTCTAGCCATCAATGCTGCCCAATGGGGTCTTACACATCTAGGATGCCCATCGGGGACTGACTCAGGCTAGGATCACGGAGATGCCCATCGGGGTCTTACACTCCCTAGCAACCTTATGACGCCCATCGGGGACTTACACATAAGCCAACAGTGTAGTGCCCATCGGGGACTTACATACACTAGCAACGCATTGGTGCCCATCGGGGACTTACCCAAGCGGAACCTAAACTAACAACCCCTAACGATCTCCTAAGTACAGGGACACAAACTAGCCTAACAATCAGACAATCAACATTACCTGTCTAACCCTAGCAAGAAACCAACAGAGTACGAGCAGGAAACATGGATATGCCAAGGTAAGGAAAGTCCCTAGCATGATACTACGAACTCAAGCAGGAATCAAAAGCATGCTGGAAGAACAAACATAGCATGACACTAACATGAACAACAAGCAAACATGCTAGCAAGATTTCAAACACAAGCTGTCCTATAGCTAACATGCTCATAACAGTAACCAAGCATACAAGGCACAATCCTGAAAGCATCGCTGGGTCCACACAACCACGGTAAGAAATCCTTACACGAAAACCAAAGAGAAAATAACTACCATAAATCAATAAGCGACCCTCGAGCTTCTAAGTGTACCCGAGCAACCTAAGCAATCAACAAAATCATCCTAATTAAGCAAACAACAACTAACATCTTATGGTCCAAAAGAGTGGAGGTTCGGGAATTACCAACCGAGAAGGCACTAGGTCTCGGCCCAACTCTCTTTTGGCAAAACAGGCTCTATGTAGCAAGGGGCAGGCAGGTCGGGCGGTAGAGGCGAGCAGGCTGGGCGCTGCTGGGCGCGCTGGCTGGGCGCGACGCGAGCAGGCTGGCGAGGGCTTCTGGGCGCGATGCAGGGGCTGTGCTGGGGCATCTGGGCTGCTCGGCTCCGTGGTGTCACGAAAAAGATGCTTCTGCTGGTGCAGCTACCGGCTGGCAAAGCGTAGGCGGCGGCGCTGAATGCGTGCACGGCGAGCGGCGGTCCGATCTACTGGTGCGCTCTCTCATGTGCGACGGCTCGGCTGCTTGGTCTTGGCTCTCGGTTCTTGATTCTTGGAGGACGGCAAGGTGAGAAATAGGGCTCATTCCCTTCTTTTCCTTTTTCCTAATTTTAAATAAGCCTTGGTGATCTAAAATCCCTTCCCAGGGCTTTCCTCCTTCGAGTCCCCGCTGAGACAATCTTTTCTTTTTAATAAAACTCATTTAAATCAAGCTTCCAACTCACCATTAGGTCAAGGGTTCAAATCCCACTGGAGGCACTTTAATTAACATTATTTTTTCTTATAACCAAATCACCTCCAAACTTCCAAACAACTAGCACAAACTTCTTGGGTCTTGCAACCAACAACAAACAAATCTCAATAAAGGGCAGAAATAACCCTGGAATCCTGAAAATCTACAAACCCTGACTGGGGAGCAAAAAGACCAAAATACCCCTAAGGGTTAAAATAGCTTTAACGGCCCAACCGAACAACCAAATATTGAACCGGAAACACTTGAGAAACCAGAATAGAAAACTGGGCCATTATAGTTCTGAATTTCGATTGGCATGATTCTCTTGTTAATTCTCATGTTAGTTCCATGCTAGGTTGTTCTGTTCTGGCATGTTCGTTATCTGTTCTTGCTTCGTAGTATCATGCTAGGTTCCTTGTTTCTGCTGAGCACGTGTTAGTATATTTGCTGTTAGCTGTTTATAGCTTAGAGTTCTGTTAGGTAGCATCATCCGAGCGAGGATGCATAACGTAACTTGCATCCGTGGCAAGGACGTGCGAGGTAGTACTCCGTCCCTGATCCGTCGTTAGGGTTTAGCTAACCTTAACGGCAACCCAGTGCACTCCTGGGTGAGGGTGGCAGACTGTTAAATGCCCCAACGGTCGGCAGAATGACGAGGCATTGCCTTGTCCCCGGCAGTCGACACGACCTCAGCGTGTCGGCAATAGCCCTTGATTGCCACCTGTTAGGGCAAGGACGGGTTCCTGGTGTTAGCCTACCACGGCCGGTTTCTTAGCCTCAGGTGCGGTGGTACAGGCTGACATAGTCATAGTGTCCTGGTCTCACACCACTATGTTCAGTGACACCGATCCAGAGATTCTTTTAGGCATGCGTACTGGACCAGGGCAGCATGCCCTAGACCCAGCACCTCCCTAGTTTGCAGTAGCATGTGGTGCGCGCACACGCTCATTACAGCGCCGACTGGAGGGCACCTCCGGATCTTGTGTTCAGTGCACCTTTCGTATTGACACTAGTAGGAAAGCTGAGGCCGAGATTAATTTCTCTTAGAGTATCGAGATGCGTTGTAGTTTTCAGAGTAAGACCTTAAGATGGCATCCGTGGTATTCAAGTATGGATTAAAGTGATGTGCTCTCTTCTATGTTGTATTCATATCTTGCATACTTTCTGCTAGATGACCAGTTGTATCGTATTGTACCCCGGTTGGGGATTCTTACTGAGTAATTCGTTACTCACCCTTATTTTGTGGTTTTCCACAGGTAATCAGGGCGCGAGATAGGATGGCTGAAGAAGGGGCTGCGGATAATGGAATAACTGTTGTCTTTAAACTGTAAGTTTATATTTATGCTTTTAGTTTGTCCTCTGAATGCATGTAGTTGGGCACTGTAACGACCCGACCCGAAAGGGGTTCTAAAATAGGCCGTTACCTCAATGCATGCATACAAATCTACAGAAAATTTGCAAGATGGTGTTCGGATTCTAAGTAAAAACTAAAACATAAAACATCCATTTAAAAAGTCAACATAATTTCCTGAAACCTGTCCCTGTTTCCAAGCACCTGTTCCAAGACAAATACATTTACAAAACTTACTCTGATCAGAGATTTATTTAAAACATACAAACTTTACAACAATGCTAGAATCCGGAAATACATTCAGAAAACACCCTAGGGCTCCGTGCCCAACTACTTGCATTCAGAGGACATTTAAATCATAGCATAAACATAAAACTCAGAGTTGAACAACGGGTTTCCATGATCACAGCTCCTCCTCCAAAGAATCTGCCTCGCACCATGGTTACCCGTGGAAAAACCACAAAAATAAGGGTGAGTAACGAATTACTCAGTAAGAATCCCCAACCGGGGTACAATACGATATAATCAGTCATGTAGTACCAAAACATGCAAGCAAACAGCTACCAACACAGATCATAGCTCAACGAGCTTACAAAGAAAGATCTGGAATCATCGGAAGTCTCCTACTTCCGGCCTTAGGATTGGATACACTGACCAATCCAGGGACATCACCGAGGTATCTTTCACTCGGGGGGAATACACTGATCCCAAGAATGTCCTCAAGGGCCTCCTTGCCCTTGCACTAATCTGGACTTACGGGAGAGTACCCGAAGTCTGGCTCTAACGGAAGGAATGGTGTACTCACGACATTAGCCCGGGGGAGCTCTCCGAACCGACAACTAACGCGTGTGCGCGCACACCTCATGCTGCTGCAACCGACGTAAATGCGGGGGCCTAAGGGCAAACTACGCCAGCCAGGTACGCATGCCTATGACTCGGAAGCGGTGTCATCGATCACGAGAGCGAGGCCCTCGACGCCATCTGCGGCAAATGATCCACCCACCGACTGCTACGAATCGGCCAGGCGACTTACACCGATGGCAGGGTTCCGCTCTAGCAGGCTACAAACTAGGCTTATGCCGATGTGGGCAGCTAATTCCACAAAAGGCGGGTCGGGGGGGGGGGGAAGCAAGATACGTTATGTTGCGCACACTTTACTCCCGATTAGTGGGGACAAAGTACGTTATGTCCGCTCAGCCTCTGGATGATGACAAACCCTACAACTCTATCTAAGAGTACAGAGTAAAATCAATGATTCCTGGTTAGCAAACAATGAACGACATCAAACACATTACCTAGCATGATACTACGAGCTTAAGCAGGAATCATAAGCATGCTGGCAGAACAAACCTAGCATTGCACTAACATGTAAAATCAGGCAAACAAGCTAACAAGAATTCAATCAAACTGCTCTATCTCTAACATGCTCATAACAGTCAGCAAACAAGCAAGGCATATTATGAAAAATATCGCAGGGCCCACACAACTCCGGTAAGAAATCCTTACCTGGTCGGAAGGCAACAACACACAATAAAATTAACTGCGATCGAACCCGAGCAACCTATAGCGAGCCAAACAAACACATTAAAAATCACACAATAGGCCTTAATAATAATAAAATAAACAGAGCTCGGCTCGGGAGCAACTCACGAGGCGCGGCTGACACGCGAACGAGCCGGCCAGCACGGCTAGGCAAAGCGCACTGGGCGCAGAGGGCGCAGGTCGGGCGCCGAAGCTCGGCGCTGGCTGCGCGCAGACGGGCGCGCGGGCGCGGGCGCTAGCTCGACTGGGCGCTGGGACGCGCGGGCTGGCACGGCGAGCTACAGGGACGAAGGCGCGCGACACGGCACAGGGCGACACGGCGCGCGCGACTCGCGACACTGCGCGCAGGCTCGCCACGAGCAGCAGGCCGGGCGACATTGCGCGCGGCCGGGCGACTGGATGGGCGAGGCTCGGCGACGCGAGCAGGGCGATGGCGCGAGCGAGCTCGGGCTGGCGACCAGGGCTCGGCACTCGGGCTGGCTGGGCTACCTCGGGCTGGCTGGGTTGGGCGAGCTAAGGGGCTGGGTCGGGCTAGGTGGGGGCTAGCTCGGGGAGAGAGAGAGAGATAGAGAGAGAGAGAGAGAAAATGGATTTTGGGAAAAACAATAAAAGAAAATGGGAAATAAAAAGGAAAAATGGGAAAAATGGGATTTTATCTCATTTTTCCATACTTATCCAAATTTTATCCAAACTTAAAAATCCTTAAAATCCCATTTCCCGGCTTCCTCCTTCGAAACCCGACCGAAGCAACATTTTCTAATCAATAAAACTCACTTAAATCCAACTCCCAAACCAACAATAAGGGCCCGGGCTCGAATCCCAAAGGAAACACCCAAACAACCATAACTTTGCCAAAGCCCAAACCACAACCGAGCATCCAACCAACTAGCCCAAACATCTCGGGACTCGCAGCCAACAACAAACAAGCCTCGACAAAGGCAGGAGCTACCTCGAAGCCCTGAAAACCACAAATCCTGCCCGGGGAGCCAAAAGACCAAAATACCCATAAGGGTCACAATGGCTCTAAGACCCAACCAAACAACCGAATCATGACCCGAAGGCACCTCGAAAACTGGAATAGGAAACTGGGCTGTTACAGGCACTGAGCCCATAGTATGTTTTCTGGTTGCTTCTAGATTCTGACACTGTTGTAAACTTTTTGGGGTTTTGAATGTTTTGAATAACTCTCTGATCAGAGTAAGTTTTAGACTGTATTTAGCTTGGAACAGGTGCTTGGAAACAGGGACAGGTTTCATGACTTTTTATGCTTATTGTTAAAGTGATTATTTGCAAGTTTTTATTTTCATCAGAGTCTGGAAAGGTTTGCATATTACTTTTAAGTTTTAAAAGCATGCATTGAGGTAAAGGCCTAATTTAGGACCTCTTTCGGGTCGGGTCTTTACACTTAGGTTGCCCTCTGGTTTAGTCAGCCCAGTGGTGTGCTGACCCTACTCGTCACTTGTTGACTCTTATTGTTGAGACTGCATATATGTGATGTTATTGCTTGTATGCTAGGATACTAAATGATTTGTCTTGCATAATGTTCCCCGATTGGGGAATTATTACTGAGTCCAATTGTACCCACCCGTTCTGTGGTTTCTTCCACCAGGTAACTTGGCGCAGCATCGAGGTGGCTAGTGGAGGAGCTGGTTGATCATGGGGACCAGTCCGTTGCATCTTTCTTTCTGCATTACACTTTACTTTCTGAAAGACTTTTATTATGTTGGGTTTTTTATTCTTTTGTATACTCTGGCCAGAGGCTATAGGTTTTTAAAGGATTATGTTTTAACTGTGGTGTTTTGAGTTATTGAATTATTTTTTATGAAGTGCATGTTTTCTTAAATATTTTATGTCCATATTTTGAAATTATGAGTCTTGGCATTTAATAAGGACCATTCGTGACCATTTAGAGTCGGGTTCTTACAGTTGGTATCAGAGCTCAAAGTCATAGATTCTGTAGATTGACCTACTGAGTTAGGTCGTTATGTCCCATGATCATCAGCACTCCAACAGCTGCCAGGTATGTGTTTAAGCTTGTTTAAGGGTTAAGTTTACATTACTTGCATCTAGCATACTAGGCTTGTTTTGTTGTTGGAAGTGTTGGTCCGAGCTTGGACTAACTTAGTGTTTTGGGTATAGATCGCCAGTATGTCGATTACCCATCGTGGAGCACGATCGTCCGGTACAGCCAACTGAGGTGTTGGTATTGAGATATCGACTGATGAGACAACATCAGGACTGAACCAGACCCTTAGGCCGCTTGTGGCCCCAGCTGCTGATTTACCCCGAGCAGGGGGAAAGACTTCTCAGCCCTAGGCTGCAGCTCCTGGAGTAAAGCTGGCATCGATGATGTGTGAGATGATGCTCATGATGGCTGAGTAGAGGGCTGAGTCTCAAGCGCAGTTTTCAGCACAGCTTACAGAGTAGCTTGCAGTGTAGAGAAAGGAGTCTCGAGCCTAGATGGCTCATTTGACTCAGTTGTTTAGTCAGGCGCCACCAGTTGCACCTGCAACCCCAGTGAACCCTCAAGAAGGGCAGGAGCCTGTAGTTTTCGAGGCTGCTCCAGGAAATGGAGCCGTCGATTATGGCCATTGGCTCAAGGATTTCTGCAAGTGGAAGCCTAAGGAGTTTAATGCAACTGAAGACCCGTTGAAGGCAGCGTGATGGTTGGCCAAAATGGAGTACATCTTCCAGGTAATGGATTGCCCAAATACTCAGAGACCACGGTGTGTCGTGTATGTCCTTGCTGGCACAGTAGTGTGGTGGTGGGAGTCCACACTTCGAGGCAGACCTGCAGTATCCTCGCCCCTTACTTGGGAATTCTTCAGGGTTGCATTCAAGACGCAGTACATCAGTGAGGAAGCCCAACAAGTGATGGTTGAGGAATTTAATAGTCTGAAGTAGGGAGATGATTCCATAGAGGAATATGAGAGGAAGTTTTCTGAGCACAGTCACTTTGCCCAGAGCTAGTTGCCACCGAGGAACTTAAGATTAAGAAGTTCATCGGAGGGTTCAGGTTGGAGGTTGCGCAGGACATTAGGGCACTCGCTCCAGACACCTACACCAGGACTGTGGCGCTGGCCAAGATTTACAATAGGAAGTATCCCAGTGTGAAGGTTGCTGTACTGACTCAAAGTCTACCGGCCAGTTCAGGGAAGAAGAGGAAATTTGATCAGAGGGGTCAGTAGTGGCGACAGGGCCATTTTCAGCAGTGAGATCAAGGTCGCCAGTAGGGCGTAGTGAGACAGCCGCCTTATTGTCGGACTTGTGGCGAGAATCACTTTGAAATGTGTGGGACTTCACCTAGATGCTACGCCAGTACGTCGCAGACCCGTCCTACATTGTTGATTACGAGCCATTGGAGCTTAACCAGGATGTAAGCTTTGAGGAGAGGCCTGTGCAGATTTTAGCTCTGGAGCACAAGGTTTTGCATAACTGGGAGATCAACCTAGTCAAGGTTCAGTGGAGAAATGTAACGACCCGACCCGAAAGGGGTTCTAAAATAGGTCGTTACCTCAATGCATGCATTCAAATCTACAGAAAATTTGCAAAATGGTGTTCAGATTCTAAGTAAAAACTAAAACATAAAACATCCATTTAAAAAGTCAACATCAATTCCTCAAACTCGTCCCTCGCTTTCCAAGCACTGCTTCCAAGACAAATACATTTACAAAACTCACTCTGATCAGAGATTTATTTAAAACATACAAGCTTCGCAATAGTTACAACAATGCTAGAATCCGGAAATACATTCAGAAAACACCCTAGGGCTCCGTGCCCAACTACATGCATTCAGAGGACATTTAAAATCATAAAACATAAACAAGACTCAGAGTTGAACAACGGGTTTCCATGATCACAGCTCCTCCTCCAGCCATCATGTCTCGCACCAAGGTTACCTGTGGAAAAACCACAAAAATAAGGGTGAGTAACGAATTACTCAGTAAGAATCCCCAACCGTGGTACAATACGATACAATCAATCATCTAGCACCCAAGCACGCAAGCAAACAGCTACCAACACATATCATAGCTCAACGAGCTTACAAGGAAAGATCTGGAATCATCGAAAGTCTCCTACTTCCGACCTAATGATTGGTTATCCTAACCAATCCCGGGACATCTTCGAGGGTCTACCTCCCTCGGTAAGCTGATCAGCTCAAATACTGATCCTGGGGATGTCCTCAAGGGTCTCTTACACTTGCTAACAAATCTGGACTTAAGGGAGAGTACCCGAAGTCTGGCTCTAAACTGGAAGGAATGGTGTACTCACGACATTAGCCCGGGGGAGCTCTTCGAACCGACAACTAAGGCGTGTGCGTGCACACTGCATGCTGCTACAACCGGCGTAAATGTGGGGGCCTAAGAACAAACTACGCGGGCCAGTTACGCATGCCTAAGACTCAGAAGCGGTGTCACTGATCACAGTAGTGCGAGGCCCTCGACACTCATCTGTGTAGCATGATCCACTGACCTGAAGCTAAGAACCGGCCAGGGCAGGCTTACACCGATGGCAGGGTTCCGCTCTAGCAGGCTACAAACTAGGCTTATGCCGATGTGTGTAGCTAAATCCACATCGGCGGCCAGGGGGGGGGGGAAGCAATGTACATTATGTTGCGCGCACTTTACTCCCGACCAGTGAGGACAAAGTACGTTATGTCCGCTCTCAGCCTCTGGATGATGACAAACCCTACAACTCTATCTAAGAGTACATAGTAAATAAATGATTCCTGACTAGCAAACAATGACCGACATCAATCACATTTACCTAGCATGATACTACGAACTTAAGCAGGAATCATAAGCATGCTGGAAGAACAAACCTAGCATGGCACTAACATGTAAAATCAGGCAAACATGCTAGCAAGAAATCAATCAAAGCTGCTCTATCACTATCATGCTCATAACAGTCAACAAGCATACAAGGCATATCATGAAAATATCGCAGGGCACACACAACTCCGGTAAGAAATCCTTACATGGTCGGAAGGCAACAACACACAATAAACCTAAGCTGCGATCGAACTCGAGCAACCTAAAGCGAGCCAACACAACAATAATCACAAAATAGGCCTAAATATAATAAAATAAACAAGGCTCGGCTCGGGAGCAACTCACGAGGCGCGGCTGACACGCAAATGAGCCGGCTGCACTGGCGAGGCAGCTGCTGGGCGCTGGGGTGCTGGGCTGCGCGCGGACGAGCGCCGGGGTGACACAGGGGCGCGCGGGCGCGAGCTCGGCTAGGCGACGGTGCGCGGCGCGGCTCTGCACAGGGACGGCGAGCGGGCGCAAGCGACACGACGCGACGGGCTACAGGACGCGCGACTCGGCACAGGGCGGCTCGGATCTGGGAGACACGGGCGTGGACGGGACGGCCTGGCGCGGGGACGAGCAACGCGGCACTGTGCAAGGCGACTTGGGGATGGGCGACGCGACACTGTGCGAGGCGACTCGAGGCTGGGCGACGCGACGCGAGCTGGGCAGGGCAGGGCTCGGGCTGCAGACTCGGGCGAGCTGGGGCTCGGGCGACGCGAGCAGGGGTTGGGCCAGCTTGGGCTGGGGCTAGCTCGGGCTTAGGGAGAGAGAGAGAGAGAGAGAAAAAAAAGAGGGAAAAAAAAGAAAAAAAAAAGGGAAAATGGGAAAGTATGGGATTTTTATCTCTTTTTCTATCCTTATCCATTTTCCATCCTTATCCATCTACATGCTGAATAAACAATGCAATAATAAATGAGAGAGTGCCGACGGGTCCCCATGATCAATCAGCTCCCTCCGCTAGTGTAAAGACCCGACCCAAAAAGGGCTCTAAATAGGTCTTTACCCCAATGCATGCATTCAAAGTAAAGAACAATATGCAATTTAGTTTTTGGATTCCCAATTAAAACAAAACAAAAGAGATTCAATCAGAAATCAAATAGATTGTCAAACTCATCCTGTTTCCAAGCACTGTTTCAAGGCAAATACATTTCTAAACGCATACTGATCGTAGATTTATTAAAACATTTGAAACAATCCTCAAATACAACAAAGCTGGAATCCATAAAAACATTCAGAAAAACATCCTAGGGCTCCGTGCCCAGCTACATGCATTCAGGGGAAAATAAAAGACAAGAGTCATAGAAATAAAAAGTCAGAGACGACAGCAGGTTCCCATGATCACAGCTCCTCTTTCAGCCATCCTGTCTCGCCCCTTGGTTACCTGTGGAAAAGCACAAAATAAGGGTGAGTAACGAATTACTCAGTAAGAATCCCCAACCGGGGTACAATACGATGCACATGGTCATCTAGGTGAGTGTATGCAAGCTATGAATATAAACACGTAAATAGAGCACATAGCTTAAGTCCACACTTGGACCTCGGATGCCAACTCGTGGTCTTAGTCCGAGTAATCCACACCACACAATACGCCCTATACGAGAAACAAGTCTCGGCCTCACTGCCTCATCGTCGATACGAAAAGGTGCACTAGCTCAAGATCCCGAGGAGCTCTCCGGTCGGTCTTTGTAATGAGCGTAAGCGTGCACCGCATGCTACTGCAGAACTATGGGGTGTGCCGGTCTAGTGGCAAGTCGCCCATGTCCATCACCACGCCTAACTAAATCTCCGGATCGGTGTCACCGACATAGGGGTGTGAGACCGGACACGTGAACTATGTCACCTGAACCACCGCACCGAGGCTAAGGAATCGGTCATGGTAGGCATACACCGTGAAGCCGCCCTTGCCCTATCGGTGGCAATCAAGGGCTACGGCCGAACACGCCGAGGACGTGCCGATCGCCGAACGAGGCAATGCCAAGTCATCATCCCGACCGCTGGGGCATTTAACGATCGCCACCCTCACCCAAGATTGCAGGGGCTACCGGTCAGTTAGCTAAACCCTAACGGGGTCCGTGGATCGGAGAACTGCTTTCGCACGTCCCTGCCATGGATGCAAGGTACTTTATGCATCAGGCCCGGATGATGCTACCTACCTACACTTTAACCTATCATATCGATATGAAACAATCCATTACAATCCAAAACGAGCTCAAGAGATACAACGAACCTAGCATGGTACTACGAAGCAAGAATGATTACGAGCATGCCAGAATGGAACAACCTAGCATGGACTAACATGAGAGAACAACATACGAAGTCATGCCAGTCAGGAATTCAGAACAGAGCACCTAAACTATACATGCTGATAATCACAAACAAACATACAAACATCAATCACATAGAACATCGCAGGGTCCACACAACTCCGGTAAGAAATCCTTACCTTGGTCGGGAGGATTCTACACACAAATCCTAAGCTGCGAATAATCCCGAGCTAGCTAACGGAACCTAGCAAACACAATAATAATCAACAACTATAAGCCTAAAAAAAATAAAATAGCAGGCTCGGCTCGGGAGCACTCACACGGCACGGCGACACGAGACTAGGCGCGCTGCCGCAGTCAGTGCGGCTGGCTGGCGCTGGTCGCGCTACCATGGCACGGCGCTGCGGCGCGGCTGCAGCGCGACGACAGCAGAGACACGACAGCGCGCGGCGGCACGACACGGCGCTGAGCGTGCGGCGCGGATACGGCGATCTGCTGCTGCGCGCGACGGGCGGCCGGGTGTAATGCGATGGCGAGCGATGGCATGCAGGAGGGCTGCGACGGCAGATCTGGCGCGACCTGGGCGTCTGCTCGGGCGGATCTGGTGCCACGGCGAGTGATGGCGTGCGGGAGGGCTGCGACGGCAGATCTGGCGCGACCTGGGCGTCTGCTCGGGCGGATCTGGTGCGACTGCGAGCGATGGCGACAGGGCTGGCTGGCAATGGGGCTGGCTGGTTCCATCGCCTGCTGCACCAAACACACACACACACACACACACTTTCTTACCTTCGGCCAGCAAAAACACCCGATCGAGAAAAGGAAGAGGATGAAGACTTACCCAGAATGATTATTGAACCTCGGGGCTGCAAAGGGAATGAAAAATCGGCAAGAGAGCTTGGGAGAAAGCTTGGGCGGCCACAAGATTTTGGAGAAGAAGACATGGCAAAACCTATTTTCTTTTCATTTAACCAAATGCACCAAAACTCCAAAATCCAAGGCTAACCATAAAATGATACGGACAGAGCAACAAGAGCTCTCAATAGCTCATCTGGCACGCATCTCCATAAGCTTTCCTGGAGACCAGGGTTCAAAACCCAGCTGCAACAAAATTTTCTTTATTTTTACTTTTGCATCAAACCTTGCTCAAACCCCTCCACAAAGCCTCAAAAGCCTACATAAATCCATCCAATAATCTTAGCAACTGGAAAAAGACATAAACGGCCCTGAAAACCCGACAAAATTACCAAAATACCCCTAGGGCCAGCCTGGAAGACCGGGATGAAAACCTGAGCCGTTACAGCTAGCCATCCTGGTGTTGTCCCAAGTTACCTGAAAGATAAATAAGGGTGAGTATAAACATACTCAGTAAGAATCCCCAACCGGGGTACAATACGATACATCAGTCATCTAGCACCTCAACATGCAAGCAAACAGCTATCAACACAGATCATAGGTCAATGAGCTCATAATACAAGATCTGGAGCCATCAGAAGTCTCCTACTTCCGGCCTAAGGATTGGATACACTGACCAATCCTGGGACATCACCGAGGTATCTTTCACTCGGGGGGAATGCACTGATCCCAAGAATGTCCTCAAGGGCCTCCTTGCCCTTGCTACTAATCTGGACTTACGGAGAGTACCCGGTCGCTCTAACGGAAAGAATGGTGTACTCACGACATTAGCCCGGGGGAGCTCTCCGAACCGGCGACTAACGCGTGTGCGCGCACACCGCATGCTGCTGCAACCGGCGTAAATGCAGGGGCCTAAGAGCAAACTACGCGGGCCAGGTATGCATGCCTATGACTCGGAAGCGGTGTCACTGATCATAGTAGCGCGAGGCCCTCGGCGCTCATCTGTGCAGCATGATCCACCGACCTGAAGCTAAGAACCGGCCAAGGCAGGCTTACACCGATGGCAGGGTTCCGGTCTAGCAGGCTACAAACTAGGCTTATGCCGAAGTGGGTAGCTAAGTCCACAACCGACGGGTCGAGGGGGGAAGCAAGATACGTTATGCTGCTCACACTTTACTCCCGACCAGAGCTAAATCCACCTTGGCGACCGGGGGGGAAGCAAAATACGTTATGTTGCACACACTTTACTCCCGATCAGTGGGGACAAAGTACGTTATGTCCGCTCAGCCTCTAGATGATGACAAACCCTACAACTCTATCTAAGAGTACATAGCAAATAAATGATTCCTGGCTAGCAAGCAATGACCGACCTCAATCACATTTACCTAGCATGATACTACAACTTAAAGCAGGAATCATAAGCATGCTGGAAGAACAAACCTAGCATGGCACTAACATGTACAATCAGGTAAACATGCTAGCAAGAAATCAATCAAAGCCGCCTATCACTATCATGCTCATAACAATCAGCAAACATACAAGGTACAATCGTGATAATATCGCAGGGTCCACACAACCACGGTAAGAAATCCTTACCTCGGACAAGCAGAAAATAATTACAAATCATAATAAATCAACGAGCGATCCTCGAGCCTCTAATTGAACCCGAACAGCCTATACATTTCAAATAAAGCACTCAAATCAAATACATAAAACACCCCAATAAAATCCATAACCAGCAGCCAACAATTCAAGTCCCAACGAAGAAAAGACTCGGGAAATACCATCCGAGAAGCCACAAGGCTCGGGCCAACCAACACACCACAAGCAGGCTTTTGGCAGGGGCAGAAGCTGGCTGGGCGCAGACGCTGGGCGCGGAGCGTGCGCGGGCGCGGGCTGGGGCGAGGCAAGGGCGCGCGGCGCGGCTCGGCACAAGGGACGGCGCGCGCGGGCGCGAGCGACACGAAGCGCTACAAGGACGCGCACGCGGGGCGACGCTACGCGACGGCTCGGGGCGCTCGAGCTGGCATGGCACGACGAGCTATAGGGCGCACGGACTCGGCACAGTGCAGGGCGGCACGGACCTAGGCGACGCGGGGACTGGGCGAGGGATGAGCGACGCGGTCCGGCGGCCTGGGAGTTGGGCGACGCGGGGACGGCCTGGGCGAGTTGGGGCTGGGCGCTGGGCACCGTGGCGCGGCGGTTGGCTGGCGAGCAGTGGGACTCGAACGTGGCGGTAGCCGGGCGCAGGGTTTGGCGCGACAGGATGAGCACGGCGTGGCGAGTGGGGGGGTAAGGCCGAGGAGAGAGAAAGGGAAGAAAATTGGAATTTTGGGGATTTTGGGGAAAATGGGAAAAATAAAAAGGAAAATAGGATTTTAAATAAAAAAAGAAATTTCCTTTTTCTTTTTTATCCTTATTTTCCATCCTTATCCATTTTTATCCAAATTCTAAAAATCCATAAAATCCTTAAATCCCATTTCCCGGCTTCCTCCTTCGAGACCCTACTGAAGCAACCATTTCCAATCAACAAATCTCACTTAAATCAACCTCCCAAATCAACACCAAGGGCCCGGGCTCGAATCCCAAAGGAAACACCCAAACAACCATAACTTTGCCCAAAACCCAAATCACAACCGAACTCCCAAACGAATAGCCCAAACATCTCTGGACTCTCAGACCACCAACAAACAAGCCTCAACAAAGGCGTGAGCCGCCTCAAGCCCCTGAAAAACCACAAATCCTGCCCGGGGAGCAAAAAGACCAAAATACCCCTAAGGGTCAAAACAGCTCTAACGGCCCAACCAAACCACTGAATCTGAACCGGAAGCTCCTCGAGAACCGGAATAGAAAATTGGGTCGTTACATAATAACTCTAAATAATCAATCTCCTAGCTCACCACCACCGCCTAACCTCCAAGCCTCATCGTCCCATTCCAGTGCCGCCGCACGCACAACCTAGCCCCGCCGCTCCTGCCGTATCTGCCTTGCCATCGCCAATCGTAGAGCAGCCTAGAACCGAGCGCAGCCACGCCATCGAAGCTTCCCCGCTTGCTTGCATCCTTCTGTGAGCAGCCCCGCATTGCTAAAAGCTCTCTCCGCAAGCCATCTCATCCTCGTGTCACCTGTCAGCGTCCGTCTGCGCAGCAGCTGAGTTCTGCCTGCCATAGAGCCGCGCACGTCCCCGCCTCTCTCACATAGCCCCGTACAACAAGAGGATGCACATCGGGGACTTACACCAGCTTAAACTCAAGGATGTCCATCGGGGACTTATACCTGGTCAATACACGAAAGCCCATCGGGGTCTTATACCAGCTTAAGCTCAAGGATGCCCATTGGGGACTTACTTCTACTAGGTTTATAAGCTGCCCAACAGGGACTTACACTCCCTAGATTGACTATGATGCCCATCGGGGACTTACACATACTGCAACAGAGTGATTCCCAACGGGGACTTACACCCACTGACCTGAGCTAACAACTCCTAACAGTTTCCTACATAGACATACAAATAGCAGAGCAATCAGGCAGAGACCTATGACTATACGACCCTAGTAGACCCTACAATACTTAAACAGGAGACATGAGTTTACCAGAGTAAGAAGTACACCTAGCATGGCTCTACAAAACTTAAAACAGGAAGCATGGATAATCAACGAATGTGCCGGCAATTCAGAAACAAAGATCCTATCCACTAGAATACTCATACATGCTTGCAAGATACAAACGTGCTATTAAGGTATTTCGCAGGGCCCATACAACTCCGATAAGATATCCTTACCTGGACAAGCAGAAGTAAAAGTAGTAAATTGCTCCTTGAGCTGTAGAGGCACACAACCCTAAAATGGAAGGAAAAAGGTCTCGACACTTGGCCTCTGCGAAGGTGTCAGCGAAGGGGAAGTTGCGGCTATGATGTTAAGCGAAGGCGAACGGCTCAGCTTCGTGGTTCGCTGGGGTGAATGAGGGTGCGACCAGGCGAAGGTAATGCTGTCAAGGGCGAACAAGCAGCGAAGTTCGGTTAGGCTCGGCGAAAGGGGCTCGGCGACGGCGAAGTTAGGAGAATCCCTCTCGGGTGGGATTTGGAGAAAAGTGGGAAATGAAGACAAAAATGACCATAGCCTCTTATTTATAGGCAAATGTTGAGAAATATAATTACCAAACTGCCCCTAAGGGTCAAAAGTACCAAAATTCCCTAAGAGTTTCAACCAGCCCTAATGGCCCAACTAATCAGCCGAGAAATTCACCAAACATACCTGGGGAATCGGAAAGGAGAACTGGGCCGTTACAATACTCCCCCCTTAGAAGACTTCCGTCCTTGGAAGTCGCTGTACTAGAACAACTCCTGGTCGTTCCTTCTCATCTCTCCTTCTAACTCCCATGTTGCTTCCTCAAGTCCCTGACTTAGCCACTATACTTTTACCAAATCAAATTCTCGGTTTCTCAAAACCTTCTTCTCAAACGTCAAGATCTTTACAGGTTTCTCCTCAAAGCTCAGGTCGCTGTTCAGCTGTAATGGCTCGAAATCCACAATGTGCGAAGGGTCTGCTACGTACTGGCGGAGCATCGAAACGTGAAACACACTATGCACTACGGCCAAGGATGGTGGCAACGCTAACTGGTAAGCTACAGCTCTAACCCTCTCAAGGATCTCGAAAGTTCCAACAAACCTGAGGCTCAACTTTCCCCGTTTACCAAACCTCAGAACCCCACGCAACGGTGCTACTTTAAGAAAAACATG
Organism: Sicyos edulis; assembly: GCA_036507275.1. Lineage (NCBI taxonomy): Eukaryota > Viridiplantae > Streptophyta > Magnoliopsida > Cucurbitales > Cucurbitaceae > Sicyos > Sicyos edulis. The sequence goes on from CM071850.1 coordinate 12,300,886, forward strand.
TTGTCCAACCTCAAATTCTAATTCTCCACGTCTGACAACGGCCCTGATCTTCTGGACTGCCTCATTAGTCAACTGGAGCAACTCGGGACCCAAAACCTTCCTGTCACCAACCTCCTCCCAGAATATCGGAAATCTGCAACGCTTATCGTACAACGCCTCAAACAGTGCCATCTGTATGGTCGACTGATAACTATTGTTGTAGGCAAACTCCATCAAATACAAGTACTGATCCCAACTGCCAGAAAAATCTAACTCACAAGCTCGCAACATGTCCTCCAGTATCTGGTTTACTCGCTCTGTCTGGCCATCAGTCTGTGGATGAAATGTTGTACTGTAGTTACACTCTATGCCAAACCCTGCCTGGAGGGCTCTCCAAAACCGAGACGTGAAACGAGAATCCCAGTCCGAGATTATCTTGACTGGCACTCTGTGATACCTCACTATCTGCTCAAGGAACAACTGTGCCCACTACTCCACGGTATAATTTATTCTACTAGGGACGAAGTGCGCACACTTGGTCAATTTGTCAACAATCATCCAAATCTGCGTATAAACTCTCGGAGACCTGGGCAAACTTGAAATAAAGTCCATAGTAATTTATTCCCACTTCCACTGCGGTACACTTAGCTGCTGCAACAAACCTGCTGGTTTCTGTCTAGGCACCTTCACTTATTAACAAGTGAGACACCGGCTGACAAACTGGGCAATCTCTCTCTTCATTCCCATCTACCAAAAAGTCTGCTTAAGGTCTTGGTACATTTTGTTACTACCTGGATGCCACACAAAAGGCAAAGTGTGAGCCTCAGACAACAGCTTTGCACGAATACTAACATCGTCTGGAACACAAAGCCGACCCTTAAATCTCAAGCCTTCTTCTGGTGAGATCGCAAAATCGAAGTCGCCATCAGCTTGAACTCTTTCGTTCAAACTTTTTAACTTAGGGTCATTCAACTAGCCATCAATAATCCTTTGCTTTATCGAAGGCTGAATGGTCAACTGGGCTATCCAAGCGGTAACCTCCCCCAACATCACTGCTATACCAGCCCTCTCAAGGTCTTTCCTTATAAAACTTCTGGGGTTCAACAGCGCCGCTGAATGCGAGGTCTTTCTACTTAGTGCGTCTGCCACAACATTTGCCTTTCCCGGGTGGTACAAGATCTCGCAGTCGTAATCCTTTACTAATTCCAACCATCTCCTCTGTCTCATGTTTACTTCTTTCTAGGTAAAGAAATACTTGAGGCTTTGGTGATCCGTAAACAGCTGTACCCTTTCTCCATACAAGTAATGCCTCCAAATCTTAAGTGCAAAGACAACGGCTGCCAACTCCAAGTCATGGGTCGGGTAATTTTGCTCATACGGCTTCAACTGTCTCGAAGCATATGCTATTACTTTACCATGTTGCAGCAGAACGCAACCCAAACTGAATTTACTGGCATCACAATACACCACAAATCCTCCAGTTCCCTCTAGAACAGCCAACACAGGTGCAGACGTCAAATTGTACTTCAGTTTTGCAAAACTCTCGTCACACTTCTCATCCCACACAAATTCAATGCCCTTCCTTGTCAATTGAGTGACCGGGGAAGCTATAGCGAAAAAATCCCTAACGAAACGATGATAATAACCAGTCAAACCCAGGAAACTACGAACCTCCGATAGAGTGGTCGGTCTGGCCCACGAACTAACTGCTTCTATTTTTTAGGGATCCATAGCCACTCCCTCTTTAGACACAACGTGTCCAAGGAAAGCTACTTTCTCAAGCCAAAAGTCACACTTGGAAAATTTCGCATAAAGCTGGTTCTCCCTTAAGGCCTTCAAAATCTATCTTAGGTGTGAAGCATGGTCCTCCTTAGATTTTGAATAAATAAGAATGTCATCTATGAACACGATGACAAAGTGATCCAAGAATGCCTTGAACACTCTGTCCATCATATCCATAAATGCAGCTGGGGCGTTCGTTAGTCCGAAAGACATGACTACGAACTCATAATGGCCATATCTCGACCTGAACGCCGTCTTGGGGATATCAGCATCCTGAATCCTCAACTGGTGATAACTTGATCTCAAATCAATCTTTGAAAACACATGGGCTCCCTGAAGCTGGTCAAACAAGTCATCAATGCGAGGCAGTGGATACTTATTCTTTACGGTCACCTTATTTTGCTCCCTATAATCGATGCACAGGCGCATCGATCCATCTTTTTTCTTAACAAACAGCACAGGTGCTCGCCATAGGGACCCACTCGATCTAATGAATCCTCTGTCGAGCATCTCTTGCTACTGCTTCTTTAACTCTTTCAACTCAGTTGGCGCCATATGGTTTGGAGCTTTCGAGATAGGGAGGGTCCCTAGCTCGAGCTCTATTGTGAAGTCCACCTCTCTCTCTCTGGCAGCAAGCCAGGCAACTCTTCGGGAAACACATCCGCAAACGTTCGTACAACAGGAACTTGCTCAACCGACAACTGATCCCAGCTCTCTCCGGACAACTTCGCTAAGAAACCCCAAGCTCCACGAGCTAACAACCGCTGAGCTTTAACGGCGGATACCACTAGAGGACACTCCCCGCCCCAGACTCCTCAAAACTTAAAAATAGGCCTGCTCGACGGGCTGAACAAAACTTCCTTACGGTGGCAATCAGTCATCGCGTGGTTATCAGCTAACCATTCCACGCCAAGAGTCACATCAAAATCGCTCATAGCCAACACTATGAGTGTAAAGACCTGACCCGAAAGAGGTCCTAACCTAGGCCTTTACCACAATGCATGCTTTGAAAACTTAAATAAGTTATGCAAGATTGCCATCCAGATTCTGAATAAATTTAAAACTTACAACCATTCATTAAACAAACAAACATAAAAACATCCTGAAACCTGTCCCTGTTTCCAAGCACCTGTTCCAAGCTATAAATAATTCAAAACATACTCTGATCAGAGATTTATTTCAAAACATTCAATTCCAAATCAGTTCAATGAAAAGACAGAATCCAAATACAATCCAAAAACATCCTAAGGGCTCCGTGGCCTAACTACATGCATTCAAAACCATAAAAAGAAACAATCAATAACATAAGACTCAGAGTTTATAAAACAGCAGGATTCCATGATCAGCAGCTCCTCCTTCAGCCATCCTGTCTCGTGCCCTAGTTACCTGTGGAAACCACAAAAGTAAGGGTGAGTAACGAATTACTGAGTAAGAATCCCCAACAAAGGTACAATACAATACAACTGGTCATCTAGTATAATGTATGCAAGCTATAAATACAAACACTGAAGAGAGCACTTTACTTTAATCCATACATAAATATAAACGGATGCCATCTTACTGTCTTACTCCGAGAGTTATCTCGAAACTCGGAACTCTATGAGAAACTAGTCTCGGCCTTAGCTTTTCTACTATACTGTCGATACGAAAGGTGCACTAAACTCAAGATCTCGAGGAGCTCTCCAGTCGGCGCTGTAATGAGCATGTGCGCACACCGCATGCTGCTGCAAACCAGGGAGGTGCTGGGTCTAGGGCATGCTGCCCTGGTCCAGTGCGCTTGCCTAAAAGAATCTCTGGATCGGTGTCATTGAACATAGTGGTGTGAGACCAGGACACTAGGGGTGTTCGTCGATCGGTCGGGGTTGTTTTTTGGAGAAAATCGACATCGATAAACGACATATTGGTTTTCTAATAATAAAAACCAAAAAAAATTTGAATCGAGAATTCAGATCGATGGTCGGTCGGTCGGATCGGTCGGTTAAGGGGTTTCTTTTTAAAAAAAACAAATCTAAATATTTTTCATTGGAAAACCATGGATTTTACTCTTATAATTTAATTTTTTTTAGAAAATTCTCTTACCGACAGACCGTCGGTTAATTATTTAATTTAACCGACTCCGACCGACCTTATCAAAAAATTGACTGACCGACCTTGATTTGGTCGATTTTGGTCGGTTGGTTCGGTTTTCGGATAAAATGTGAACACCCCTACAAGACACTATGACTATGTCAGCCTGTACCACCGCACCTGAGGCTAAGTAACCGTCCATGGTAGGCTTACGCCAGGGACCGGTCCTTGCTCTATCAAGTGGTAATCAAGGGCTACGGTCGACACGTTGAGGTTGTGTCGACTGCCGGGGACAAGGCAATGCCTCGTCATTCCCCTGACCATTGGGGCATTTAACAGTCTGCCACCCTCACCCAAGATTACAACTGGGCTGCCATTAGGGTTAGCTAAACCCTAAAGACGGATCAAGTACGGAGTACTGCCTCGCATGTCCCTGCCACGGATGCAAGTTACGTTATGCATCCTCTCCCGGATGATGCTACCTATCAGAACACTATGCTATAAACAGCTAATAGAAATCATACTAACACGGGCTCAACAGAATCAACGAACCTAGCATGGTACTACGAAACAAGAACAGAATACGAACATGCCAGAATAGAACAACCTAGCATGGAACTAACATGAGAATAAATACGAGAAATCATGCCAGTCGGAATTCAGAGCAAAGCACCTAATAACTAAACGTGCTGGTAATCATAAGCAAACATACAAACAAAAATCACAGAAATATCGCAGGGCCCACACAACTTCGGTAAGAAATTCTTACCTAAAAAATAAGCAGAAACATATAGCAATAACTAATTGCTCGTTGAGCTGCAGGTCACCAACCTAGCTACTAGCAACCTATCACATAAACCAAACATGCTTTTACTAACAGAACTAGCTAAACATGACTAAACAGCTACACCGAGCTAAGGACAGAGTTTACCAAAACCCGAACAGGTGCTCGGGATAACCTCTCGGCCAAACAGGGCTCTCGGTAAAGCTAAGCAAACACCACTCCTGGCAAGGCAGCTCTCAGCTAGACAACCAGCGAACACAAACAAAACAGCACAAATTAATCCAAACGACGAATCAAAATTACATAAACAGCCTAGGGGAAGGACTAACCCAAATCGAAGCTCAACTCGGCAACAAGGACCCTCGGCAGGTTAAGGCAGCGACACGGTAGGGCTGAGCGCGGACGGAGCGGCAGGGCAAGCGGGGTTGTGAGAGTGCGAGAGGCGAAGGGCTGTGACGCTGGATCGGCAAGGGCACGGCCAAAATGAGTCTCGATTAGGAAAAGCAACCAGTAAGGAAAATATTTGGTTAGGGTTAGAAATTTACCTCTCGGATCTCAGCAGCAAGCTTCGGTGATTGAAGCCAACGGGAATTCGGCTAGGGTCTAATCTCGACGATGATGATGGAGAGGGGGAAACAAACGAATGAAAGAAAATTCTGGAAGAGGCAGAGAGAAATCGCCTGGCAGAGGAGAAATTGCAAAAGCCTTTTGGAGAAATTAATCCTCTCTGTCTTTTCCCGTAACCCAATCGCAAAAGCACTCCCCCTCTTGCCACGTGTCCCATGGATTTAACGATTCCTACCCTGGCCATCTCCCCTTCGAGTCCCAGCTCCAACGCATTTATCTTCCAATTAAATCTTTTTAAAACAAGCCTCCAACCAACAAGGGACGAGAAAATTAACAAACGAACAAGGTCATAAACAACAACTAGACCAACCCGGGTTTGAATTCTAGCAGCAACACTAAATAATTTCCAAATAAACAACAACCAACTCCAACTCCAAGCCACCTGGCTTCAATTCCTGGCTTGAACACTTTTCTTTAAAATTTTCCTTTTTCAATCCAAGCCACCAAAAGCCTAACAGGTCACAAGTTCGAAACCCAACAGACGCACAAACAAAACTTATTTTATCTTTTAAACCGAAAGTCCTTCAAACTACTCTGAATGCATTCCAACCCTGAAAACCCAAAACCAAGGAACAACCAATCTTAATGAATGATAGAAACAGCCCACAGACTCTGGTTAAACGCCAAACCGGCCCTGAGGGCAAAATGACCAAAATGCCTTTAAGGGCTAAAACTACCCTAACGGCCCAACTGAATACCGAAAATAATAACCGAACATGCCTAGAGGACCAAAATAGAAATCTAAGCCTTTATAATGAGGGAAACCCGAAGGGACTCGTTAGATATCTGTATCCAACCTTCCTTCACCTCCTGACTAGCTAACGTGCTAACTCCCGCAAGGGTTGCGATGGATAACTCATACCCTAGAGGTTCTAACCTATAACAGCCCAGGTTTTCATCTCGGTCTTCCAGGTATGCCCTAGGGGTATTTTAGTAATTTGGTCGGGCTGTTAGGGTGCCAGTTGAGCCATTGGGTCCTCTTGTTGCTCTTTCTGCGGTATGTCTTGGTTAGCTATGGGTCTTTGGGATTTGGTGTATTTGGTTAAATGAAGAGGAAAATAGGTTTTGCTATTTTGTGTTCTTCCAAACTGCCTAGCCGCCCCAAGCTCCCTAGCTCCTTGCCGTGTCCCCTTGCCAAGCTCCGTCGATTGTTCGTCGCCCTGGGTAAGTGTCCTCGATCCCTTCTTCTTTTGTTTGGTGTATTCTTGCTGGTATAGAGAAGAAGAGGTGAGCCTTGGTGTTGTGCGACCCAATGAGCAAAGAATCGCCTTACCCATCGCCGAGTAGCGACCAATGACCGTAGCTCGTCCGTCCGTCCGGCGTCGGTCGTCTTGCAGTGTGAGTTGCTCCCGAGATGAGGCCTGTTTGATTTATTATTTTAGGCCTATTGATTGTAAAATGTGTTGTTGTTCGCTAGGTACCCGATAGCTACCCGATAGCTAGCTCGGGGTTCGTTTGCAGCTTAGGACTTTGTGTGTAGTTGCCTTCCGACCAAGGTAAGGATTTCTTACCGGAGTTGTGTGGGCCCTGCGATGTAATATGTGATTGCTGTTTGTATGCTTGTTTATGTTTATCAGCATGTTTAGTGATAGGTGCCTTGTTCTGAATTCCGACTGGCATGATTCTCGTGTTGTTTCTCATGTCAGTTCCATGCTAGGTTGTTCTGTTCTTGCATGCTCGTTACCTGTTCTTGCTTCGTAGTATCATGCTAGGTTCATTGTCTCTGCTGAGCACGTATTGGATTGTTTGTTGTATCTGTTATAGTTACAATCATGATAGGTAGCATCATCCGGGCGAGGATGCATAACGTAACTTGCATTCGTGGCGGTGGACGTCTGCGAGGCGATATTCGCCCTCGATCCGTCGTTAGGGTTTAGCTAACCCTAACGGCAGCCCTTTGCAATCTTGGGTGAGGGTGGCAGACTGTTAAATGCCCCAACGGTCGGGATGATGACATGGCATTGCCTTGTCCCCGGCAGTCAGCACGTCCTCAGCGTGTTCGGCCATAGCCCTTGATTGCTACCTGATAAGGCAAGGACCGTTTCCTGGTGTAAGCCTACCACGACCGGTTCCTTAGCCTCAAGTGCGGTGGTACAGGCTGACATAGTTTACGTGTTCCGGTCACACACCCCTATGTTCAGGGACACCGATCCAGAGATTAGTTAGGCATGAGTATCGACTGTGTAGCGGCTTGCTCTAGACCCAAAGAACCCCTAGTTTGCAAAGAAGATGCAAAGTGCGCGCACACGCTCATTACAACACACCGGAGAGAGCTCCTCGGGATCTTGAGTTCATGCACCTTTCGTATCGATCGGCGATGAGCGGTGAGGTCGAGACTAGTTTCTCGTATAGGATCGTAAAGCGTTGTAGTTTTCTGGAGTAAGACCCTGAGATGGCATCTGAGGTTTATGTGAGGATTGAAGTAAAGTGCTTTCTTCTATGTTTATATTCATGGCTTGCTTACTTTCTGCTAGATGACCAGTTATATCGTATTGTACCCCGGTTGGGGATTCTTACTGAGTAATTCGTTACTCACCCTTATTTTGTGGTTTTCCACAGGTAACCATGGTGCGAGACAGGATGACTGAAGGAGGAGCTGTGATCATGGAAACCCGTTGTTTCGAACTCTGAGTCTTTTATTTATGTTTTTATGTTTTAAATGTCCTCTGAATGCATGTAGTTCGGCACGAAGCCCTTAGGTTGTTTTCTGGATTCTGACACTGATGTAAACCATTTTTGGATTTGAATGTTGAATTAAATCTCTGATCAGAGTACGTTTTAAATTGTATTTACCTTGGAACAAGTACTTGGAAATAGGGACAGGTTCCAGGACATTTTGTTGTTGTTTTGAATGGATGTTTACTGCTTTTTGTTTTAATCAGAATCTGGCATACAACCTTGCATATTATTTTTCTAAGTTTTAAAGCATGCATTGAGGTAAAGGCCTAGTTTGGGACCCCATTCGGGTCGGGTCTTTACATAACCTCATACAAGCATCCTCAGCAAACATAGTAGAAATAAAGGAATGGGAGGAACCCGAATCAAATAACACAAAAGCAAGGTGATCAAGAACAAAGAGCGTACCTACTACTGTGGCATTGGTCCGCTCAGCCTCCTGGCGAGTCGTAGCGTACACTCGCCCCTGCTGCTGAACTGGCTGCGCTATAACTGCTTTTTGCTGGTAAAATTGGGCCTGATGCCCCTCCTACCCACACCTATAACACGCTCTAGGATTGCCTCCACAGGGACCCCAATGTGCCTTCCTACAAGATTTACAAAATGGAGGCGGCTTCCACCCGCCCTACTGGCGATGCTGATCCTGGTTCCAGTTTCTGTGCTGCTCTCTCCCCTGATGGGAACCTATGTGGCGTTGTCCGCCTGCTTGGTTACAACTCCCGAGGTAAACTTTCTTTTCTGGCTCAAGTACACTAGGGCCTTCTGAACAGGAGCACTGACAACCTGCTCAAGAGGATATATCCCGTTGTAAATTTTCGCCAACTCCACAGCCTTGGCAAACGTCTCGTGGGCCTGTGCCCTAACATCTTGAGACACTCCCTATCTCAACCCAGAAATACACTTTCTGATCTTCAGCTCAGGAGTAGCGATCAGCTCAGGAGCGAAATATCTGTATTCCGAGAACTTCCTTTCACAGACCTCTATCAAATCAGAAGCCTATTTAAGGTTTGAGAACAACTCAATCATCTTCTCCTGGGCTTCTTCACTGATAAACTTTGCCTTGAACTCAGCCTTAAAGAAATCCCAGGTGGCAGGTTGAGACCCAGTCGGTCTCTCACTCAAAACAGACTCCCACCACCACTTAGCTGTACCTGCTAAAACATGGGCTGCACAACGGGCTCGCTGCACCTCTGGGCAAGCCATTACCTTGAAAGTGTACTCCAGCTCGACAACCCATCTGGCTGCTGTTAACGGATCTCTAGGGGCACTGAATTTCTCGAGGTTTCACTTGTCAAAATCCTTCAGCCACTTTCCCAGATCCTCTGCACCCTCTGCCTCGTCAGTCTCAATCACAATCGGCTCTTGTGGAGCCGGCGGTGCTCTGTTGCACCAGCCGTGTCAGTTGTTCCATCTGAATACGAGACTCTTCCCTCTGCGCAACTAACAAAGCCTGCGTCTCAGCTCTCTGCTCAACTCTCTGATCAGCAAGTAAACCAACCATCAGAGCCCTCATGGACTCGGCAAAGGCTGCTTTAGGAGCAGCCTGTTGGGGCTCAGTCGCCTCCACGCCCTCTCTAGGCACATCGGCAGTAGGGTTCACAGATGGTCGGTCGCCATCCTTAACTTGGGATATCGTCCCCCCTATGTCAGAATCGATACGAATGCCCTGGTTGGTCGGCCTCGAGCCTCCTCGTCCTCTACGAGTAATCGGTATGCTGGCAATCTGTACTAAACCAATCAACGAGTGAGAACCTGCTCGTACCTGCTCTACAGCCATAACAAAAACCATGCTAGTTGCAACCAGTATTGTAATTCTTTAACCCTTAAACGTTAAACTTACGGACGTACTGAATGGTCGTTGGAGCGTTGATGATCATGGAAAATACAACCTATGACTGTAGGTCAGTCTGCAGAATCTATGACTCTGAGCTCTGATACCAACTGAAATGACCCGACCCGAACATGGTCCTAAACCTAGGTCTTTAGCCTCTTATGCATGTAATAAAACTTGGGAACATAAGTGCGAAAATACAAACTTTAAATCAGTAAACACATTTAAAGAAATTTCGTTTATTTAGACCTGTCCCTGTTTCCAAGCACCTGTGAAAACATTTGACAAAACCAACCCTGGCCAGAGTATCGTTTATTTACAAAAGGAAACCTCAAAACAAATTTACAAAGAAACCGAAATACAATAGAATGCTCTTGTGGGTTCTATGCCCTATCTACATGCAAAAGAACTAAAAACAACAAGACACGACCCAAAGTACTCTGTCCATGATCATCCAGCAGCATCCACCTAGCCATCCAGTCTTGGTCCCAAGTTACCTAGTGGAAAACCACAGAAGATAAGGGTGAGCAACGAGTCGCTCAGTAAGAATCCCCAACCGGGGTACAATACGAAAAAAAAAACCAATCATCCAGAACACAGATACAAGCAACCACAATACAAGCTCGGAAGAAACAGTTTGGCTCAAGCTATCCGTCATTCTAGAACTTGCCTAAACAAGGACTTGCTACTGCAACTTACTCCTAGTTTCCACTTTGGATGCCCATCGGGGTAATACACCAACTAAACACAAGGAAGCCCATCGGAGTTTTACACTTGTAGGATGCCCATTGGGTTCTTATACCTGGTGAGGCCCATCAGGGTCTTACTCACTTTTAAGCGTGATGATGCCCAACAGGGTCTTACTCAAACAGCACTCAAGGTTGCCCATCGGGGACTTACACCAGCTTAAGCACGAGGATGCCCATCGGGGTCTTATACCTGGTCAATACACGGAAGCCCATCGAGGTCTTATACTAGCTTAAGCTCAAGGATGCCCTTCGGGGACTTACTCCTACTAGGTTTATAAGCTGCCCAACAGGGACTTACACTCCCTAGAAGTACATTGATGCCCATCGGGGACTTACACATACTGCAACAGTGTGATGCCCAACGGGGACTTACACCCACTGACCTGAACTAACAACTCCTAACAGTTTCCTACACAGACATACAAATAGCAGAGCAATCAGGCAGAGACCTATGACTATACGACCCTAGTAGGCCCTACAATACTTAAACAGGAGACATGAGTTTGCCAGAGTAAGAAGTACACCTAGCATGGCTCTACAAAACTTAAAACAGGAAGCATGGATAATCAACGAACTCTTCGGCAATTTAGAAACAAAGATCTTTTCCTCTAGAATACTCATACATGCTTGCAAGATATAAACGTGCTATTAAGGTATTTCGCAGGGCCCACACAACTCTGGTAAGAAATCCTTACCTAGACAAGCAGAAATAAAAGTAGTAAATTGCTCCTTGAGCTGCAGAGACACACAACCCTAAAATGGAAGGAAAAAGGTCTCGGCAATTGGCCTCGGCGAAGGTGACAGCGAAGGCGAAGTTGCGGCTATGATGTTTTGCTTATCCCGTGGTTGCTTGGGATTTGAATTAAAATTAAAAGTTAAGGGTTGGGGGTTGTTTCATTTGTTTCAGAATACAGAAGGTTGGCTCCTCTCCCTCTCCCTCTTCGTGTTGCAATTCCACCATCTCCCGAGTGCCGTCTCTGATCGCTCAAGCCGTGAAGGTAAGCTCTAGTCTTTTCCTTTTGTTCTTCCAGTTTCCATTCGTCTCATCTCCATTTTGGCCTAATTGTTTCCCTTGTTCGTCTGAGATAGCCCTTGCAGCCGTCCATCTGCACTCCCAGCTTCCCAGCCGATCGCAGCCCCTCGCAATCGCCCGAACGTTCGCGCCCTGCCAAGCCTCGCAGCAGCAGTCGCAGCCGCATGCATGCCTGCGCCCTGCCAGCCGCGCAACAGCAGTCGAAGTCGTACGCACCCTGCCCAGCCGCGCAGCAGCCCATCACTCGCCCCGTGCCGCACGCCCTTGCCGAGCCCTGCCGCTCATGCCCGCGAGCAGCATGTCTGCATGCCAGCTCCCTGCCGTGTGCCTTGCAGTTGAGACACCCCTAGTGCTTGGCCGTGTTGTGTGAGTTGCTTCCGACCGAGCTGAGGTTCTGTTGTATTTTATTTAGGGCCTATTGTTAGTGATGTAATTACTATTTGTTTGTTAGGGTCCATTAGCTAGCTCGTGTTTGTTTGCAGCTCGGGAGTTCTCTTGTATGTTGGTTTGTCCTCCGATTCAGGTAAGGATTTCTTACCGGAGTTGTGTAGGCCCTGCGATATTTCTGTGATTGTTGTGTGTATGATTGTTTATGATTACCAGCATGTTTAGTTGATAGGTGCCTTATTCTGAATTACGACTGGCATGATTTCCGTGTTTATACTCATGTTAGTTCCATGCTAGGTTGTTCTGTTCTGGCATGTTCGTATTCAGTTCTGTTCATAGTACCATGCTAGGTTCTTTGATTCTTCTGAGCATGTGTTGGTATTTTTTGCTGTTAGCTGTTATAGCATAGTGTTTTGATAGGTAGCATCATCCGGGCGAGGATGCATAACGTAACTTGCATCTGTGGCAGGGATATGCGGAGCAGTACTCCGTCCTTGATCCGTCGTTAGGGTTTAGCTAACCCTAACGGCATCCCAGTTGTAATCTTGGGTGAGGGTGACAGACTGTTAAATGCCCAAACGGTCTGGGGAATGACGAGGCCTTACCTTGTCCCCGGCAGTCGACACGACCTCAGCGTGTTGGCAGTAGCCCTTGATTACCACCTGATAGGGCAAGGACCAGTTCCTGGTGTAAGCCTACCATGGACAGTTCTTTAGCCTCAGGTGCGGTGGTACAGGCTTTCATAGTCATAGTGTCCTGGGCTCACACCACTATGTTCAGTGACACCGATCCCGAGATTCTTTGAGGCATGCGTACTGGATCAGGGTAGCCTGCCTTAGACCTAGCACCTCCCTAGTTTGCAGCAGCATGCGGTGCGCGCGCACTCTCATTACAACGCCGTCTGGAGAGCTCCTAGGGATCTTGAGTTCAGTTCACCTTTCGTATCGACAGTAGTAGTAAAGCTGAGGACGAGAATAGTTTATCATAGAGTACCGAGTTTCGATGTAGTTCCCGGAGTAAGTCTGTAAGATGGCATCCGTTGTATTTATGTATGGATTAAGTAAAGTGCTCTCTTCAGTGTTTGTATTCATAGCTTGCATACATTCTACTAGATGGCCAGTTGTATCGTATTGTACCCTGGTTGGGGATTCTTACTGAGTAATTCGTTACTCACCCTTATTTTTGTGGTTTCCACAGGTAACCAGGGCGCGAGACAGGATGGCCGAAGGAGGAGCTGCTGATCATGGAAACTTGCTGTTTTACAAACTCTGAGTTTATGTTTTATGTTTTTTATCTCTGAATGCATGTAGCTGGGGACGGAGCCCTTAGGATGTTTTTGGATTGTAACTGGATTATGTCTTTTATTGAACTGATTTGGAATTGGATGTTTTGAAATAAAATCTTTGATCAGAGTATGTTTGAACTGTTTTTAGCTTGGAGCAGGTGCTTGGAAACATGGACAAGTTTCAGGATGTTTTTAATTGTTTGTTAAATGAATGGTTGCAAGTTTTACATTTTGTTCAGAATTTGGATGACAATCTTGGATAACATATTTAAGTTTTAAAAGCATGCATTGAGGTAAAGGCCTAGGTTAGGACCTCTTTCGGGTCGGGTCTTTACAGCTGGGGCGAACGAGGGTGCGACCAGGCGAAGCTAATGCTGTCAAGGGCGAACAAGCGGCGAAGTTTAGTTAGGCTCGACGAAAGGGGTTCGGCGACGGCGAAGCTTGGAGAATCCCTCTCGGGTGGGATTTGGAGAAAAGTTGGAAATGAAGGCAAAAATAACCTTAGCCCCTTATTTATAGGCAAATGTTGAGAAATATAATTACCAAACTGCCCCTAAGGGTCAAAATTACCAAAATGCCCTTAGAGGTTCAAACAGCCATAACGGCCCAACTGATCAGCCGAGAAACTCATCGAACATACTCGGGGAACCGGAACGGAGAACTGGGCCGTTACAATGTTATACATGTTATTGGTCAACACAGGTGTCTACCTCCACTATTTAATCTATTCATACCTTGATATGCCATATATGTGAAGTCTCCCTATTGCGTTCGCATGACTCTATCTCTCTCATCTACCTTCTGTGCTGGTGGAAGATTGGGATCTTCATTTGCTCTTTCTTTCGCACCTGCTACTGGTGGGTTCATCATTCCAGCTTGCTGTTGTGCCATGGGATCTATCTCATTTGTGAGTGTTTCTTCTTCGCTCACGTATCCTCCTTCGAAGGGTTGGTTCGAGTTCTGGATCAATTGCAAGAGAAGCGTTCATGCACTAGCAAGTCTGAAATGTTGACAAATGAATCTGTTACTAAAAATAAAAAAAAAATTTATATTCTGAACACTCTCGTCTCAAAAATAAATTTTGCACAATCCTCCGCAACTGCACCAAAAACTTGATTGGGGTTTGCGTTGTTCTGTGTTACAAACGTGGTTTCTCTTAGTGTGAATTGATCCCAATACATGCAACTATACGTGGTCTGCAGCAAGGAATAAGTAGATTATCATACTCCACAGGGACTGGAAAATTATTCAAGGTGATATTTAGAATTGAAATATAAAGTGCATAAATAAGTTGTGTTGATAGAATTTTTTGTTTTGTATGAAAATGAAGTAAATAAATAACTAATAGATTTGCTAAATTAAGGCTAAACTAGGATACTTGCAAGTTCAGTAGCAATGCAATAATTAGAAATATGCGGTAAGGGAATCTATCATACTACGCTTACAAACTACTACTTCCGCTATCGTTCGGCACCTAGCCCAGATTCTGTTACGACTAAATGTGATTATGATTCACGCTAAGTATGTAATAGTTAAGCGTTAATTCCTAAACTCCAATTTAAAATGTCACAGCTATAACTGTAACGGCCCAGTTTTCCATGCTGGTTTCCCAGGTGTTTTAGGTTCATGATTCGGATGTCCGGTTGGGCCGTTAGGGCTGTTTCTATCTTTTTCTGAGGCTCGGTTGATGTTGGTTGCAGGTTCCCGGGAGTTATGCTGTTTGTTGGGGTTTTGGAGGTTTGTCGGTTATAAGAGAATAATAAGAATTAAAGTGTTGTTGCTGGGATTCGAACCTGTGACCAGTAAGGCATTTGGAGACTTGTTTTGGGAAAAGAAAATTAAGGGAAATAAATAGAGTTGCTACCAGGACTCGAACCTGTGACCAGTTGGGCTTTGGAAAGCTTGCTTTGTAGAGATTTAAAAATAAGAGGAAAAGATGTCACTTGTGGGATTCGAATCCTTGACATGTAAGGGAGTTTGAAGTCTTGGAACTAATGGATTAAATTAAAAAGAGAATTGTGCTGAAGTCGGGACTCGAAGGGGGGATGCCCAGGAGATGGAATCGTAAAAAATCAAAAAAGGAATCGTATTATTTCGTTCCCAACTTTTACGATTCTTCCTGAGACCTAGCCTCATTGCTTTTCTCCTTCTTGCGATCTCTCTCTCTCCTTTTTCCACCTCCTCTTGCCGTTTCTCCAATATCAAGATCAAGAATCGAGGTAAGACTTCTCTTTTTCCCTTCTTCTTCCTTTCTAGCCGAAAGCCCTTCTTCCTGTTGTGTTGATCAAGCCTTAATCTCTAATGGTGTTATTTGTTTGTGTGTGTCTTCTTCCAGCCGAGGGAAGCCCCACGCCCGACCAGCAATAACCGCTTCTCAGCCCTGTCAACTCACCCTAGCGAAGCCGCACCGAACGCAGCCTCATTCGCTCTTCGCCTAGCCCTAGCACCATCTCGCCCTCTCGCTACTGCTGCAGCGATCTGCCATCGTTGATGCCCACTACTCGACAGCCCTTCGCTCCTGCATGAACGTTGCCGTTGTAGCGAGCCGCAGCCCAGCGTCGCTCCATCTCGCTCTCTCGAAGCCACGCAATTGCAGCTCCTGTTCGCCTTGCGCAGCCGCGTCTCCCAGCCATCTTCCCTCACCCGATTGTGTCCGCACGCATGGATCACCCAGCATTTTTGCCGCAGCGCAGCTTTGGCCAGCTCCATCCGTTCGAGCGCAGCCGCAGCACCGCACGCACGGATCCCCTCGAAGCCCGACCGCAACGACGCTTGCTGCTTGTCGCCACGCGCCTCGCCTCGTGCCAGCACGCAGCTGTCCACCGAGCATTGCTGAACCTGCCGCAAGCACCTTCATCGTTCACTGTCGAGGTTCCCTGCATCCTGTCGAGCCAGCCTAGCTGCTGAGTGTTGCCTCCTTGGTTTTGGGTAGCCTCTTGCACCTTGAGCTTTGGCTCTTGTTTCTTTTAGATAGCCGGTTTATTTATGATGCTCGTATGTTTGTATTTTTGCTAGGTTGTGTTGATCTCTGCAGCTCAAAGAGCATTGTCCTATTGTGTTTATTCTTGTTTATTTCAGGTAAGGATTTCTTACAAGGGTTGTGTGGGTCCTACGAAACACTTTAATAGCGCATGTATATTATGCAAGTATGTATGAGCATTCTAGTGAATAGGATCTTTATTTCTGATTTGCTAGCATGTCTGTTGACTTATTCATGTTTCTTATTTATGTTTTGTAGAGCCATGCTAGGGATTTTCTTACTCTGGCATATCCATGTTTCCTGTTTATGTTATGTAGAGCCATGCCAGGAATGTGTTGTCATTGATTTCTGTCTGGACAGACTGTTAGCTAGTATTACTGTGCCTAGGAGACTAGTAGGAGCTGTTAGTGTAGGTCTCGCATGGGTAAGACCCCGAAGGGCACAAACGCGTTGTCAGTGTGTGTAAGTCCCCGATGGGCATCACACTGTTGCGGTATGTGTAAGTCCCCGATGGGCATCATAGTGTAGCTAGGGAGTGTAAGACCTTGTTGGGCAGCTTGTGAACCTAGGAGGAGTAAGTCCCCGATGGGCATCCTTGAGCTTAAGATGGTTTAAGACCCCGATGGGCTTCCGTGTATTGAGTAGGTGTAAGACCCCGATGGGCATCCTCGAGCTTAAGCTGGTGTAAGTCCCCGATGGGCAACCTTGAGTGTTGTTGGAGTAAGACCCTGTAGGGCGTCATCGCGCTCAAAAGTGAGTAAGACCCTGATGGGCATCACCAGGTATAAGACTCCAATGGGCATCCTTGAGTTTGAGCTGGTGTAAGACCCCGATGGGCATCCACGTGTTCTAGTTGGTATAAGACCCCGATGGGCACCCATATGTTAAACCGAATGTAGGTTGTAGTTGTAAGCCCCGAAGGGCAGCTAGGTAAATCTTTGAATAGGCAAGTTCTAGGGTTGACGGTTAGCTTGAACCAAGTTGTTTCCTTTGTGCTCATGATTGGTTGCATGTACCTGTGTGCTAGATGATTTGTTTTTCGTATTGTACCCCGGTTGGGGATTCTTATTGAGGGACTCGTTGCTCAACCTTACTTTTCTGTGGTTTTCCACCAGGTAACTTGGGACCGAGACTGGATGGCTAGGAGGAAGCTACTGGATGATCATGGATAGAGTACTTTGAGTCTTGTTTCGTCTGCTCTTAATTCTTTTGCATGTAGACAGGGCACGGAGCCCTTAGGTGGACTTTGTGGTATTTCTGGATGTTAAACTATTTGCATCATTTTTGTTGAAATTATTCTAGATGTTTTTATTTGCAAACAAAAGAAACTCTGGCCAGGGTTAGATTTAATAAAAGTTTTGACAGGTTCTTAGAAACATGGACAGGTCCAAAAATAAAAACTGAATTTCAATGAATGCTTATTTGTTTTAAAGTTTTTATGAATTCCGCGTTTATGATTCGAGTCTATTTGCATGCATAAGGGTTTAAGACCTAGGTTTAGGACCCTATTTGGGTCGGGTCTTTACAATAACACTACTTATTAAACACGCATGACAGACTTAGATCGTTTCCTCTACCGATTTACAATCTATTAGTCTGTGTGGATGGTCGGTCGACACTTACTGTTTTGATGAAGTACCTATCTTACATGCTCTAGATTAAACCCTTCAAAACTTGTAATGGCATAGGATTCTATTCTGGTTCCCCAGGTATATTCAGTTAGTTTTTCGGTTGTTCGGTTGGGCTGTTAGGGGCAGTTTTAGCCCTTAGGGGCATTTTGGTCATTTTTCCCTCAGAGCCGGATTTGCGAATTACCAGGGTTTCAAGGCTGTTTCTGCCATTCTTTAGGTTTATTTATGCTTCGATTCCACGTTTCTAGGGTTGGAATGCATTTTTGAGATATTTGAGGTCTTCCGGTTAAACAGAAAAAAATAAGAATTGAATGTGTGTTTGTTGGGACTCGAAGAGTGTTGGATTTGGGAGTTTGGCTTTTAAATAAAATAGGAGATTAAAAGTGTTGCTGTTGGGATTCGAACGAGTGACCAACTAGGCTTTTGGAGGCTTGTTTTTAAAAGAGATAAATTAAGAGGAAAATGTGTTGTGGCTGGGACTCGAAATCAGGATGGCCAGGATTTCCAATCAACAAAATCAAAAAGGTGAAATCGTTTTTTTTTCTCCTTCCGGTAGCAGCATATTCACGAGATAGAAGCCTCTGGATTTTTGCGATTCCTCTTCTCCATCTTGCCGATTTCTTCCACCATTCCTCTCCTTTTGTTGAGCACTTCATCCTCCTCATCCCCTCTCTTCGTTTGCTTGCTTGCCTTGCCGAGAGCACATCCCCCATCCATTGGCGACTTCTTCTCCTTCCCCTTTTTCTCTTAGTCTTGCCATAAGAAAACCCTAGCCGAGAGGGAGAATTTTCTTCACTTCTTCTCCTTCTTAGCCGAGCACCCATTCCCCTTAACCTTCTGTTTCCAAAAACCTCTTCTTCCTCTCCTTGTGATGGTCGAACATACTAGCACCCCAAATCTTGATCTTGATTTTGATATAGCCTTGTTGCCGAGACCTCACCACCATCATCAACCCTATCTGCAAGCTTCTTTAGGCCAACTTCCTGGGACAGCCACATCTTCCTTTTTGCATTCTTGCTGGCCAATAAGACTTTTTTTTGCCATGAGTTTCTTCAAGCACCCAAGCCAAGATCCTTTGGGTTAAGCTCTAGGAGTTGTCGATCTCTCTTTCTCTTCAACGAAGCCGAGAGGAGTCTTCCTTCTTGTCACAAAGGACACACCCTAGCCGAGAGTCTTGTGCCATGAACCATCACCAAGCCGATAGCATCTTTGAAACCTTGTTCCTTATCGTGTTCATCAAAGGGTAATTTGGTGTTGTTAAATTATGAAGGTTGGTGGTGAGAGTAACCTTGGCCGAGAGCTACATGTTAGCTTCAAGGGTGCATGTTGAACACCCCTTGGGCGAGGATGGGTGTGTGTGTTGGATGTGTTGACGAGAAACTAATTCGTGTTGGTTGTTTGTTGTGATGCCCTAGTCGAGAGCTTGCTTTGCCAGAAGTGGAGAATTGCCTAGTCGAAGGCACCTTGGACAAGTGTTGAAGTCGAGAGCTTCAATTGGTTTCATCCCCTTAGTGCTTGGCCGAGAGCACTAGTGTTGCTAGTGGGATTGTTTCTCGAATCCCTTGCTTCTAGTTCCTAGTTTGGTTGTTAGCTAGCTAGGTTTAATTGTATGTATTTATGATATTGTTAGGTTCTGAGACACTACAGCTCAAAGAGCACTTTATTTATTGTTTTCTGCTTGTTCCAAGTAAGGATTTATTACCGGGGTTGTGTGGACCATGCGATGTATCATGATTGTGACTTTTATGTATGTTGATTGTTATGAGCATGATTAGTGGATAGGACTATTTTTTTGAATGATTTCTGCTAGTATGTTTACCCCTGTTTCTACATGTTAGTGCCATGCTAGGTTTGTCCTTCCAGCATGTTCTGTGATTCCTGCTTTAAGTTCATAGTATCATGCTAGGTTGTGTATTTGTACTATTGACCATGTTTGTATAGCCAGGAATCGATTACTCTGAAATCTTAGATAGAACTTGTAACGGCCCGGAAATTTCATCCCGGTCTTCCTGGGAGGCCCAGGGGCATTTTGGTAATTTTGGGTCAGGCCGACAGGGCTGGTTATGTAATTGAAAATTGCCGGAATAATTATGAGTCAATTTGAAAGGGATCGGGAATTTTGGTGAAGGCATTTGGGCTTGGGAAAGAGTGAAAATAAATAAGGAATTAAATAACGCGTCGAGTGAGATTCGAGCCAGGGACGTGTCGCGTGCTAGGCAGGGGTCGCTGCCAATCGAGCCACTGAGCGCTCTTGTGCTTCTAAACGCGCCAGCTTCTATAAGAGCCTGTTCGATGCGAGATTTGGTTTAAAGGGCCAGCCCGCCCGAGAGTCTTCTTCTTCCTTCTCCTTTGTTCCTCGACCGACCCGAGCTCCCTCTCGCGATTCTCCCTCGCCGACCCCAGTTCAACTAAGCTTCTCCTCCATTTCAAGGTCGTTTTGCTTGTTCCGAGCAGCAGGTATGTGTTTCTCTTCTCTTCTTCTTCTTCTCCCCCAATTCCTTCCCATTCTCCCCTGTTTCCGATTTCTTCCTTCCCGGCCGAATTGAAGCGAGTGGCTTGTAAGTTTCGTGTGGCCAACCAATGGGAAGTGGTCCAGCAGCGAATCGGCCGTCGAATCTTCTCCAATCGCTCGGAATCGAGCTCGTCTTCTCCGATGCTCTCTTCGCCCCTGTTTGCGCGTAGAGTAGCCCAGCCTGCCGAGCCACGCCGCACATCGTCCCGTGCTCGCGCGCGCATCCTCTGCCCAGATCGTCCTCTCCCCGCCCAGATCGCCTCGCCGGTCCGCGCGCATGCTGCTTCGCCTCGCCGCGCCCGCCGCATCGCGTCGCCCGAGCCCTGCTCGCCGAGTCGCGCGCCGCGATCGCCCGCGCTGTTGCGCTCGCGTCGCGCGCTGCGCTGCCGCGCCACCGAGCCGCCGATCGCTCGCCAACGGTCTGTTCGTCCGTGCGCAGCTCGCGCCCTAGCGCCCGTCCGCGCGCAGCCAGCGCGCCATGCGCCATTCTGCGCCCTCACTCACCACCAGCCAGTTCTTTGCCGCCTCGTTAAATGCAGTCGGCTGCTTAAATGCGTTCGTCGTGCCTCGTGAGTTGCTCCCGAGCTGAGCCTTGTTTGTTTTACTATATTTAGGCCCATTGTGTGATTTTTGTTGTGATTGATAGGTTCTTGGTAGCTAGTTCGGGTTCGTTCGCCGCTTAGGATTTCGTGTCAAATTGTCCCCGGCCAAGGTAAGGATTTCTTACCGGAGTTGTGTGGACCCTGCGATATTATATGTGATTGCTGATTGATTGCTTGTTTGTGTTTATTGACATGTATAGCTAGGTACTCAATTCTGAATTCCCGATTAGCATGTTGTTCCTGATTAATTCTCATGTTAATCCATGCTAGGTTGTTCCCTTCTAGCATGCTCGTATCTGCTCCTTGCTTCATAGTATCATGCTAGGCTAGTTGTATTCTTATTGAGCACGTATTGGATTTTATGGAATTGTTTGCTGTTTGCTAGGGCAGGTTAGAATTGCAGGTAGATAGCATCATCCGGGCCTGATGCATAAAGTACCTTGCATCCATGGCAGGGACGTCGAGCAAGTCATTCCGTCCCTGGACCCCGTGAGGGATTAGCTAACCCAAGCGGTAGGCCCTGCAATCTTGGGTGAGGGTGGCAGTTGTTAATGCCCCAACGGTCGGGATGATAACTTGGCATTGCCTCGTCCCTGGCAGCCGGCATGTCCTCGGCATGTTTGGCGAAGAGCCCCGATTGCCACTGTTAAGGCAAGGACGGCTTCGGTGTAAGCCTACCACGACCGCCCTTGGCCCTGTGTGCGGTGGTTCAGCCGACATAGTTTACGTGTCTGTGTCTCACACCCCTATGTCGGTGACACCGATCCAAAGAATTAGTTAGGCGTGGTGGATCGGACATGGGCGCCTTGCCTCTCTGACCCGGCACCCCCATGGTCTCGCAGAGCACGCGGTGCATGCTTACGCTCATTACAGCGCCACCGAGAGAGCTCCTCGGGATTGTGAGCCGCTGTACCTTTCGTCGACGAGAGATGTGCAGTGAGGCCGAGACTTGTTTCTCGTATAGGGCGACTTATGTATTAGACTGCGTGTGTGATATTATTCGGACTAAGACCCTAAATTGGCATCCGAGGCCCAAGTGTGGGCTAAGCTATGTGCTCTATTCTGTTTTATATTCATAGCTTGCATGCGCTCATCGAGATGACCATGTATATCGTGTATTGTACCGGTTGGGGATTCTTACTTGAGTAATTCGTTACTCACCCTTACTGTGGTTTTTCCACAGGTAACCAAGTTACGAGACAGGATGGCTGAAGGAGGAGCTGTGATCATGGGGCTCAATCATCAAACTCTGATTTTGTGTTATGACTCTTTATGTTTTATTTTCCCCTGAATGCATATAGCCGGGCACGGAGCCCAAGGATGTTTTCTGAATATTTTGTGGATTCCAGCATTATTGTATCTAGACATGTTTTGAATGATTTTAAGAAATCTCTGATCGGAGTATACTTTGGGAATGTATTTATCTTGGAACAGGTGCTTGGAAACAGGCACAGGTTCCAGGGAAATTGTCTAGTTTTTAAAGGGGTTATTTTGAATGTTTTGTTTTAATTGGAATCCGAAATCATGTCTGTTTAAATGTCTTTTACTTTGAATGCATGCATTGGGGTAAGGGCCCATTTAGTGCCCCATTCGGGTCGGTCCCTTACAGAACTGTCAGGTTGTCATCATCCAGAGGCTGAGAGCAGACATAATGTACTTTGTCCCCACCGGTTGGGATTCCGTGCGAAGCAAAACGTACTTTGCTTCCACCCTGGCAGCCGATGTGAATTAGCTCTCAAATCGGCAAAAGCCTAGTTTGTAAGCCTGCTAGAGCGGAACCCAACCAATGGTGTAAGCCTACCTATACGACGTAGTTTGTGCCTAGGCCCTCACATTTACACCGGTTTGTAGCAGCATGCGGTGTGCACGCACACTCGTTAGTCGCCAGTTCGGAGAGCTCCCCCCGACTAATGTTTGTGAGTACACCACTTCCGTTCCAGTTTAGAGCTAGACTTCAGGTACTCTCCTATTTGTCAAGAAATTGCTTAGCCGAGGGTAAGAGGCCCTCGAGGACACCTATTTGGGATCATTTTTTGAGCTGGTCATTTGGCCGAGGGAGAAAGACCCTCGAGGGTGTGTGACATCTATTTGGGATCAGCTTTTGAGTTGGTCATTTGGCCGAAGGAGAAGGACCCTCGAGGATGTCATTTGGGATTGGTTAGGAGAGCCAATCATTAGGCCGAAAGTTTGAGACTTCCGAGGATTCCAGATTTGCCCCATAGCTTGTTGAGCCAAGATCTGTGTTGGTAACTATGTGCATGTATACTAGGATGCTAAATGATTGATGTATCGTATTGTACCCCGGTTGGGGATTCTTACTGAGTGCTTTGTACTCACCCTTATTTCTGTGGTTTTTCCACCTTGTAACTTGGGAGAGCCCTAGGAAGACTAGCGGAGGGAGCTGATTGATCATGAGAGCTGTCGGCGTTACTCTATCTTTCTATTTGTCTTTCTGAGTCATAATTTCCTTGATAGCAGGTTAGAGAAACTGTTTTGTTTTGAGAAGTTGTTTTAATTATTAAGTACTGGTCAGGACTTGTTTAATGATGTTTTATTGAATGGATGCTTTTCTACAGATTTATTAAATGAGTTTTCTTGTTAAGCAGTTTCGAAGTTAATTTAAATGATTTTAAATTTTAAGCATGCTAAGTGAGAACCGGGTTTAGGACCACTGTTTGGGTCGGGTTCTTACAGTTGGTATCAGAGCACAGAGTCATAGATTCTGTAGACTAACCTACTTTGTAGGTTGTTTGTCCCCATGATCATCAGCACTCCACGGCCGTCAGGTTTATCTAAGTTCTGTGTTTAAGGGTTTTTACAATACTGCATCTAGTATACATGTGTTACCCTTGTTGGGCAGTGAGAGTCCAAGCGTGGACTAGCTTTTGTGTTTTGTATAGATCGCCAGCATGCCGATTACACGTAGAGGAGCAAGGACTTTTGGAATTTCCAACTGAGGAGTTGGACTGAACATGTTTTTTATGAGACCACATCTAGGGTTTACTAGACCCGTAGACCACCTTTGGCCCCGGTAGTTGAGTTGTAGAGAGAGGGGGTAGAGGCCACCGTGCCTTAGAGTGAGACTTTAGGAGCAAAGTTTTTTCTAGCCATGAGAGAGATGATGGCAGGTCTTCTAGCTGATTAGACAGCGGAGACCCTAGCCCAGTTAGCAGCGCAAAGAGAGAAGTCCTAGCACAGATAGCCCAGTTGTCAAAGCTGAATTCAGCAGGCACCCCTAGTAGCTCCAATATCCCCGTGAGTTTCCTGGAAGGACATGGTCAGTAGGATCATGCTGATGAGTTAGATGGTGCAGATGGAGCCGCCGAGTTTGGCAAGTGGCTCAAGAACTTTACCAAATGGAAGCACTTAGAGTTTAATGCTTCGAAGGATCCGTTAGTGGCGGTAAAGTGGTTGGCCAGGACAGAGTATATCTTCCTAGAGATGGGATGTCCTGATGTTTAGAGGCCGAGATGTGCAGCCCATGTGCTGATAGATATAACAGTTTGGTGGTGGGAGTTCACCGAGAGAGGCGGACTAAGAGAGTCTCCACCAGCCACTTGGTTTTTCTTGAGCATAGAGTTTCGGGCTAAATGTGTTAGCAAAGAGGCCCAGTAGAAGATGGTAGAGGCCTTCTCAAACTTGAAATAGGGAGCAGATAGCTCAGCTGACATAGTGCTGCAGCCATGAGAAACATGGTTAGAGAGATGTTTGTTGAACATCAAGCTAAGATTTGGGAGTGGATCTTGAGCACGTCTGATGGACGAGGTGCTAAAAGCCAATTCGAGGAGTCTAAGTTCTTGTGCGAGTGGTGGGTGTTGCCGTCACTAGAGGTTGTGACCTTATTGGCCTATTTGTAGCAGGGCCTAGAGTTTCGTTATTAGCAACACTTCGTCTTATGGCTGAAGGATGTTCGTTTGGCACCAAGCTTGGGTGCAGGGCTAGGTTCAGGCTCAGTTCGCACTATTGTGCAGGTGATTTTTATGATCTAATTGGAAGTGCAGCATGTTCTTCTAGATGTTGCACCGATTGTGCCAGTCGAAACCCTTGTTCTTGTAGCACAAGTGGTAGTCAGATGGACACGAGAGAAAAACGTGTGAGGAATGGTCGAGAGCATCTGTAACGACCCAATTTTCTGTTCTGGTTCTTTAGGTGCTTTTGGTTCATTATTTGGTTGTTCGGTTGGGCTGTTAGAGCTATTTTATCCTTTAAAGGCATTTTGGTCATTTTGCTCCCCGATCAGGGTTTGTGGATTTTTAGGGTTCCACGGCTGAATCTGTCATTTACTGAGATCTGTGAATTTTTTGGTGGCTTTTTCCCAAGAGACGGGTTGTTTGATAGGGTTTGCAGGTGTTCCGGTTAATTGGAAAATTATAAGGAAATAAGTGCTTCCATTGGGATTTGAAGCCTTGACCTAAAGGGATTGGGAGACATGGATTTAAATGTTTTTATAAAGAGAAAAGATTGCTTCAGCTGGGACTCGAAGGGGGAAAGACCAGGGAAGAAATCACTTAACCTATTTAAGAACAAAAAAGGAGATCAAGAACCAAGATCAAGAACCGAGTAAGTCTTCTTCTTTCTCTCCTTCTTCCTTAGGTGAGGTCCCTTGTCCTTGTCGCCTGGCCAAGCCCTAATCGTTGTTGTGTGTGTGTGTGTGTGTTCTGCCCAGCCGAGAATAGCCCTTGCTGCCTCCCCTAACCCAAGCCTAGCTGCAAAACCGAAGCAGCCCCGTCGGCTTGCTCCCGCAAACCCACCATCGCCAGTACCACAGCCCGCAGCGAATAACCCAAAGAATGACCCTCATCCGTTCGCCCCACTCCGCGATAGTGAACCCACCGAGCCCCATTGCGCCGCCGCACACAGCCAAGCTCACCTTCGTGCACCCCTTGTTCGCCCAGAGATGCTCGCCCTTTGTGCCAGTGCGCTCGTCCCCGCCGCAATGAGATCGCGCCGCCCAGCCACTCAGCAGCGAGTCGCGTCGCATCGCTCATGTGCAGCCGCATTGATAGGCAGCGCTCCTTCGCCGCCGTGTCTCCTTCGCCAGCATCTAGATCGCAGCCCTAGCGCCTGTGAGCAGCAGCATCTCTTCGCCAGTCAGAGCTTCGCCCCAGTGAACCCTTGAGGCAGCTGAATTGTCTTCCCAGCTTGTAACGACCCAGGTTTTCTTCCCGGTCTTCCAGGTATGCCCTAGGGGTAATTTGGTAATTTGGTCGGGCCGTCAGGGTCGTTTGTGTCTTTTCCAGCTACTAAAATTATTGGATGGTTTTATGTAGGTTTTTGGAGGAGTTTGTGGTTTGGTTTGAGCAAGGTTTGTTGCAAAAGTAAAAATAAAGGAATTTGTCTTTGCCGGGGGTTTGAACCTGGTCTCCTGGAAGCTTGTAGAGATGTGTGCCAAATGAGCCATTAGGTGCTCTTGTTACTCTTTCTGCATCACATCTTAGTTAACCTTGGATTTTTGGAGTTTTGGTGCATTTGGTTAAATGAAATAGAAATAAGTTATTTCATCTCCTTCTCCAAAACATCTCTTGGCCGCCCAAGCTCTCCATCTCCATAGCCTTGCCGAGTTCTTCATCCTTGCATCTCCTTGGGTTCGATCATCATCATTCCGGTAAGTCTTCGTCTTCTTCATCTTCTCATTTGGGTGTTTGTTGGCCGAATGTAAGAAAAAGGGGTTGTGTGTGTGTGTGTGTTGTGCGGCCCGGCCGAGAGGAGCAACATCATCCTCGGCCCGGCTCGCCGCGCCCGGATCGGTCGAGCCGCCCACGCCGCGCGCCCAGATCGGTCGAGCCACCGCATGCGACGCCCAGATCGGTCGGTCGAGCCACCCTGCCGCGACGCGCCAGACTGTTCCGCGGCGGAGCCTCGCCGTTCGCCCAAAGCGAAGATCGCCCGATCGCCGCGACGCCAGAGGTCCTCGCCAGCGCCAAAGACGCGTCCAGCCGATCGCGCTCGCACACCTCGCGCCGTGTCCGCTTGCCGAGCCGTTCGCGCGCGCTTCGCCGCTCGAGCGTTCGCCGCGCCCGCGCCCAGACGCCGCGCGCCGCGCTGCGCCGCCCGCCCGGCGCCAGCGCGCGCCGCCGTCGAGCCTTCGCCCGCGCGCGTGTCCCTGCTTCCGTGCGGTAACGCAACGGTAGCGTGTCCTGCTGTGTGCCCAGCGCGCGCCCGGCGCCCGACCTTGCCGAGCGAGCTTGCCAGCTGACCCCAAGCTCGTGTCGTCGCGCGCGCGAGTTTCCCTTTGAGCCGAGCTTGGCTGTTTCTATTGTTGTTTAGATATTTTAGATAATGATTATTGTTGGTTTGCTAGGTTCCCGCCGCTAGCTCGGGATTTGTTCCGGCCTTAGGATTTGTGTGTAAAAGTCTTCCGACCAAGGTAAGGATTTCTTCACAGGGGTTGTGTGGACCTCGCGGTATATTTGTGATTGTTGTTTTGTATGCTGTGTATGATTACTAGCATGTTTATCTCTAGGTGCTCTGCTTTTGAATTCTCGATCGCATGATCTCTTGTATTGTTTCTCATGTTAGCCCATGCTAGGTTGTTCTGTTCTAGCATGTTCGATATCTCGTTCTTGCTTCGTAGTATCATGCTAGGTTCTTTGTATCCGATGAGCACGTATTGGACCGCATTGATTGAATCGTTATTATTGTTAAGGTTTAGAATTCGGTGTAGATAGCATCATCCGGCCCGATGCATAAAGTATCTTGCATCTATGGCAAGGACGATTGAGACAGCTTCTCCGTCCTTGGACCCCGTGAGGGATTAGCTATCCCAACCGGTAGGCCCCGCAATCTTGGGTGAGGGTGGTAGTCTAAGCGATGCCCCAATGGTCGGGATGATGACTTGGCAATGCCTAGTCCCCGGCAGCGCGCACGTCCTCGGCGTGTTCGGCAGTGTCCTGATTGCCACCGATAAGGTAAGGACGGCTTCCGGTGTGTAAGCCTACCATGACCCGCCCTTAGCCTCGGTGCGGTGGTACAGCCGACATAGTTCACGTGTCCAGTGTCTCACACCCCTATGTCGCTGACACCGATCCGCAGAGATTTAGTTAGGCGTGGTATCCGGATATGGGCAACTTGCCACTAGACCCGGCACCCCCATAGTCTGTAGAAGCACGCGGTGCATCCTTACGCTCATTACAAATACGATCGAGAGCTCCTCGGGATCTTGAGCGATGCACACCTTTCGTATCGACGCGAGACAGCCGAGGCCGGGACTTGTTCCCGTATAGTGCGTTTAGTGTGTTGTGATGTTTCCGGACTAAGACCCTCGAGATGGCATCCGAGGTCCAAGTGTGGACTTAGCTATGTGCTCCGCTCTGTGTTTGTACTCATAGCTTGCATACATTCTTCTAGATGATCATGTATATCGTATTGTACCCCCGTTGGGGATTCTTACTGGGTAATTCGTTACTCACCCTTATTCTGTGGTTTTCCACGTGTAATCAAGGCGGGAGACAGGATGGTCAAGGAGGAGCTATGATCATGGAACCTCATTGTCTTCTCTGATTGTTTTATTTTAATTTTAATTATTATGACTCTTCACTTTTTATTATTTCCCTGAATGCATGTAGACGGGCACAGCCCCGTGATGTTTTTCTTACGCTTTATGGATTCCAAAGATATTGGTACTTGTGGATTGTTTTAATGGTTTAAATAAATCTCTCGATCAGTGTGCTTTTAGAAATGTATGTTTTGGTTGTTGAATGTTTCTGCTTTTACTTGGAATCCAAATGTATTTTTCATAATGTCTTTTATTTTCACTACATGCATTGGGGTAAAGGCCCATTTAGAGCCCCTTTTGGGTCGGGTCTTTACAGATTGGTATCAAAGCTCGAGTCATAGATTCTCAGAGACCGACCTTTTGTTGTAGGTCGCTTTCCATGATCATCAAGATCTCGACACCATCAGTACGCCTAGATTTATTGTTTTAGAAAGGAAAGGGGTTAAGAATTTACAATACCTATCATCTAGTGTATGCCTTGTTTAGTGTTGTGGAATGGTGACAGCGTGTTTTGATTCGTTGTTGGTTTGGATGTAGATCGCCAAAGATGCTACCATCACCCGCATCGGGAGAGGAGGTTCGAGAGCGTGTCGAGGTATCGTGGATCGGATCTCGACATCGCAGGACATCGTCCCAAGCCGACACCGATGGCATTCCACCAGCAGCTCCTCTGCTACGCCTAGAGCGGGCGTTGAGGCGATCGAAGCGCCGTGAGATCGCTCCTCCCGGAGCAGAGTTTGCCGAGTCTATGAGGACTTTTATGGTCAGCATGTTGAGTGACCAGAGGCAGAGACCTGTGCCTTGTTGGCGCCGCAATGAAGAGTCCCGAGCCCAGATCGAGCAAACGACTCGATTGGTTGGTTCAGTGAGCTCAAGTAGCACCTCCACCTCCACAGAGCAAGTAGCCCCAGAGGCGATATGGCGGAGGGTGCAGGAATTGGGTAGGTGGTCAAGGATTTTGTGAAGTGGAAGCTCGAGAAGTTTGATGCCACCGGGTGATGCGTTAGCGGCAGCCTGGTGGATTGCCCATTTGGAGTACACCTTCCGATCATGGTGTGCCCCGATATTCGAGGGCCGAGATGTGCGGCTCATGTGCTAGGAGGCACAATGAGATGGTGGTGGGAGTCCACCTTGAGCGAGAGACCACCGGGTCTCCACCCGCTACTTGGGAGTTCTTCAAGGCCGAGTTCAAGGTAAAGTTCATCGATGATGAGGCTCGGGAGAAGATGGTGGAGCTCTTCCGGAACCTCAAGCGGTTCTCCGATTCCATTGAGGAATATGAGCGCAAGTTCTCGTGAGTATGGATATTTTGCTCCTCGCTTGATTGCCACTCCGCAGTGAAGATTCTGGAAGTTCATATCCGGATTGAGGCGGTGTTTCCCGTGATGTCGTGGCTCGTGCCCCGACACTTATGCTAGGGCTGTCCCATTACCCACGATCTATAATGGGAAGTATCTCGCCGAGCGGGTTGTTGCCGCTCTGCTCAGCGTCCCGTCCCAGCAATGTGGGGCGTAAGAGAAAGTTTGACTTTCGGGGTGGCGGCGGCGTCGCCAAGGGCGATTCAAAGCCGGATCAAGATAGGGCCCGATCCGCTTTCACCGCCAGCGGGCGGTCCCGAGCGAGTTCCTCGCCAGCTTCTTGCGGGAGGACCCACACCGGAGCTTGCGAGCACAGGGCCCAGAGTGTGTTTTCGTTGTGGTAAAGAGGACATATGATCCGTTTCTCCTCCTCGGCCATGCTATGGCAACTCGGCCAGCAACGCAAAGCGGCAGGTCGAGTGTTTGCTACGACCCGTCAGAGGCCGAGCGTGCGGATGCCGCTGTGGCGTGTACGCTTCTTGTTTTAGATCACACTGCGCATTTGTCTTGTTTGATTCTGGTTCTACGCATTCATTTGTATCTCGTGTTGTTTGGTTGAGCATGCTAAGTTAAGACTAGAACCTCTAGGTTTTGAGTTATCTGTTGCAACTCCTTCGGGAGTTAGTATGTTGGCTAGAGATAAGATTAAGGATGGCCGGATCGAGATATCCGGAGAGTTGCTTAGTAGCCACACTCATAGTTCTCGCCTATGAGTGGTTTTGATGTGATTCTTGGTATGGAGTGGTTAGTCGCTAACCACGCGCGTTGATTGACCGCCACCGAAAGAAGTAGTGTTCAGCCGCCAGTCGTCCAACTTTTTTAAGTTTCGTGGAGTCCGTGGTGGAGTTTGCCCGCCGATGGTGTCACCGTGAAAGCTCGTCGCTTTGCTAGCTCATGGAGCTTGGGGCTATCTAGCCAAGTTGTGCGGGAAGAGCCGCCCCGCGCTGTCATCGATCAGTGCCGTCGTGCAAGAGTTCGCGGATGTGTTTCCCGAGGAGTTACAGGGGTTGCCCCAAAGAGAGAGGTTGACTTCAATATTGAGCTCGAGCCGTGGACCTCCCTATCTCGAAGGCTCCGTGACGCATGGCGCCACGTGAGTTAAAGGAATCAAGATTCAGCTTGCGGGAGATGTTAGACCGAGGGTTCATCCGTCCAAGTGTGTCCCGTGGGGAGCACCATTCTGCTTGTGAAAAGAAGGATGGTTCTATGCGCTTATGTATTGATTACCGCGAGCTTAATAAGGTGACAATGAAGAATAAGTATCCGTTGCCTCCGTGATCGATGATTTGTTCGATCACCTTCCAGGAGCTTCGGTGTTCTCCAAGATAGATCTGAGATCCGGTTACCATCGATTGCGGATCGTGGATGCCGACATTCCTAAGACGACTTTCGTGTCCGATATGGTCACTATGAGTTTGTGGTTATGTCGTTTGGATTGACCAATGCCCAGTACCGCGTTCATGGACATGATGGATAGGGTGTTCAAATCATTTTTGGACAAATCGTCATCGTGTTCATTGACGATATTCCGATTTATTCGAGGTCTAAAGAATACCATGCAGAGCATTTGAGACGAGTATTGGCAGCTTTGAGGAAAACCACTTTATGCGAAGTTTTCCAAATGTGATTTCTGGATGGAGCGGTGGCCTTCCTAGGCCACGTGGTTTCGAGAGATGGTATAGCCGTGGACCCCGCGAAGATTGAGGCCGTGAGTTCATGGGCCAAGCCGACTTCGATTCTTGCCGAGATTCGCAGCTTTCTGGGTTTGGCGAGTTACTACCGCTCGGTTCGTCAAGGACTTTTTCGCTTTAGCCTCGCCCCTCACTCGTCCGACGAGGAAGGGTGTCGAGTTTGTTTGGGACAAAGAGTGTGATGAGAGCTTTGCCGTGCTCAAGCGTAGTTTGACTTCAAAGACTGGTGTTGGCGATCCCGAGGGGACAGTGGTTTCGTGGTCTACAATGATGCTTCCAAGTTTGGATTAGGTTGTGTGTTGATGCAAAGACGGAAGGTCATTGCCTATGCTTCCCGTCACCAAGCCGTATGAGCGAGAACTACCCGACTCATGATATGGAGTTGGCGGCGATGGTGTTTGCACCGAAGATTTGGAGGCATTACCGTATGGTGAGCGGATCCAGATGTTTACCGATCACCGAGCCTCAAGTATCTGCTTACTCGTAAGGAGTTGAATATGAGGCGAGAGGAGATGGTTAGAGTTGGTAAAGGATTATGATCATGAGATTTTGTACCATCCGGTAAAGCCAATGTAGTGGCCGATGCTTTGAGCGAGAAAGACGTCGCACTCTGCGGCGTTGTTGAGTTCCCACCCGAGCTTGCGAGAGAGAGTTCGAGCGGGCCGAGGTTGCAGTGTTGTTGGGAGAGGTTACCGCCGTGGTAGCTCACTTGATTGCTCACCGCCGTCGATCGGCAAATGGATTATAGACGGCCCAGCTTGGGTGACCCCGCACTTAAGAGATTGGTTGACAGAGTTAGTGCCGACGGTGACTTTGACTTTGTATATTCACCGATGTGGGTTGACTTATAGAGGCCGGTTGTGTGTTCCGGACATTGCAGTTTTTGCGAGCGAGTTGCTCTCGAGGCCCACTGTTCCTTTTTTTGCTTGGCACCCCTGGGGTACCAAGATGTATCGACCTTAGCAGCATTTTCTCGTGGATGGGGATGAAGAGAGATGTGGCAGAGTTTGTCACCGGTGTCTCACTTGTCGCAAGTGAAGGCACCTGTGCAGAGGCCAGCCAGAGTTTGTTGCAACCACTCGAGTGTACCCCAGTGGAAATGGGAAGAGATCTCTATGGACTTTATATCCGTTTTGCCAAGGACTCCGAGGAAGTTCTCTCGATTTGGGTGATTGTCGACCGCTTGACCAAGAGCGCACACTTCATTCCCGGTAGAGACACTTATACCGTGGAACAAAGGGGCGCAATGCTTTTGGAGCAGATCATCCGTTATCATGGTGTACCGGTGAGGATTGTGTCCGATCGTGACTCGCGTTCACTTCTCGCTTCGGAGAGCGCCCGTAGGGTTTGGGCACAGAGTGCGCCAAAGACAGCTTTTCACCCTCGACGGATGGTGGTCGATCGAGAGAGTGAATCGATTCTCGAGGATATGTTGAGGGCTTGTGTGTTGGATTTCCCGCATTGGGACCAAAGATTCTCATTCTGATGGAGTTTGCCTATAACAACAGATTACGATCGACGATCTGAGATGGCTCCATTCGAGGCATTGTATGGTAAGCGTTAGTCGGTCCCCCGTGTTCGGGAAGAGGGTCGGTGATAGACGTGTTTTGGGTCCCGAGTTACTGCAGCTGACCAATGGTGCAGTCAGTGAAGATTAGAGCTCGTATGTTGACAAACTCGAGCAGGTGAGAGAGATTTACGCCGATGTTCGGCGCCGAGATTTGGAGTTTGAGGTTGGTCAAAGACGTGTTCCTTAAGGTTGCTCCGATGCGAGGTGTTCTACGAGGTTTGCAAGTAAGCGTGGGAAGTTGAGTCCCGTTTTGTTGGTCCATTTGAGATCCTAGAGAGGATTGGCAGAGTTGCTTACGGTTAGCCCTACCTCCGTCACTATCGCGGTGCATAGTGTTTTTCATGTATCGATGTTGAGGCAAGATGTGCCGGACCCGCCGCACATTGTGGACTTTGAGCCTTTGCAAATGAATGAGGATTTGAACTTTGAGGAGAAGCCAGTGAGGATCCTCGCCCTTGAGACCAAGACGCTGCGTAATCGCGAGATTCGTTTGGTAAAGGTTCGATGGAAGAATCGGGTTCGAGGAAGCCACTTGGGAGCAGGAAGACGAGATGAGGTTGCATTACCCTCGAGTGTTTTACATTTTAGGACTTTCGAGGACGAAAGTCATAAAAGGAGGGAATATTGTAACGACCAGTGTTTTCTTCCCGTCTTCCGTGTATGCCCTAGGGGTAATTTGGTAATTTGGTCGGGCCACGTCGAGTCGTTTGTGTCTTTTCCAAATACTAAAATTATTGGATGGTTTTATGTAGGTTTTTGGAGGAGTTTGTGGTTTGGTTTGAGCAAGGTTTGTTGCAAAAGTAAAAATAAAGGAATTTGTCTCTTGCAGTGGGGTTTGAACCCGGGTCTCTGAGGAAGCTTGTAGAGATGTGTGCCAAATGAGCCATTAGGTGCTCTTGTTACTCTTTTCTCGCATCACATCTTAGTTAACCTTGGATTTTTGGAGTTTTGGTGCATTTGGTTAAATGAAATAGAAATAGGTTATTTCATCTCCTTCTCCAAAACATCTCTTGGCCGCCCAAGCTCTCCATCTCCATAGCCTTGCCGAGTTCTTCATCCTTGCATCTCCTTGGGTTCGATCATCATCATTCCGGTAAGTCTTCGTCTTCTTCATCTTCTCAT
The DNA here is from genome assembly GCA_036507275.1 of Sicyos edulis. Taxonomy (NCBI): domain Eukaryota; kingdom Viridiplantae; phylum Streptophyta; class Magnoliopsida; order Cucurbitales; family Cucurbitaceae; genus Sicyos; species Sicyos edulis. The sequence goes on from CM071850.1 coordinate 12,335,047, forward strand.
TTGGGTGTTTGTTGGCGAATGTAAGAAAAAGGGGTGTGTGTGTGTGTGTGTGTTGTGCAACCACCGAGAGGAGCAAAACCATCATCCTCACCCACAGACGCGCCCAGATCGGTCGAGCCACCGCCAGCCGCGCCCAGATCGGTCGAGCCACCACATCGCGACGCCCAGACGGTCGAGCCACCCGCCGCACGCCCGGACACTGCTCCGCAGCAGCCTCGCTGTTCGCCCAAAGAAGAGATCGCCCGATCGCTCGCCGACGCCAGAGGTCCTCGCCAGCGCCAAAGACGCCCACCGATCGCTCGCACACTCGCCGTGTCCGCTTGCCGAGCCGTTCGCGCGCGCCTTCGCTCGACGTTCGCCCGCGCGCCGCTTCTCGCCTGAACGCGCCGCCGCCGCGCGCGCCAGACGCCCGGCGCCAGCAAGGCCGCCGTCCAGACGCTCGCCGCTACGCGCGTGTCCACGCTTCCGTGCAGGTAGCGCAAGAACTGGCGCGTGTCCTGCTGCGTGCCGTGCAGCAGCGCGGCCACCAAATTTGCCGAGCCGAGCTTGCCGCCAGCACCCCAAGCTCGTGTCGTCGCGCGCGTGAGTTCCCTGAGCCGAGCTTGCTGTTCTATTGTTGTTTAGATATTTTAGATACGATTATTGTTGGTTTGCTAGGTTCCCGCCGCTAGCTCGGATTTGTTCCAGCCTTAGGATTTGTGTGTAAAAGTCTTCCGACCAAGGTAAGGATTTCTTACCGGGGTTGTGTGGACCTCATGGTATATTTGTGATTGTTGTTTTGTATGCCTGTGTATGATTACTAGCATGTTTATCTCTAGGTGCTCTGCTTTGAATTCTCGATCGCATGATCTCTTGTATTGTTTCTCATGTTAGCCCATGCTAGGTTGTTCTGTTCTAGCATGTTCGATATCTGCTCTTGCTTCGTAGTATCATGCTAGGTTCTTTGTATCCGATGAGCACGTATTGGACCGCATTGATTGAATCGTTATTATTGTTAAGGTTTAGAATTCGGGTAGATAGCATCATCCGGGCCCGATGCATAAAGTATCTTGCATCTATGGCAAGGACGATTGAGACGATTCTCCGTCCTTGGACCCCGTGAGGGATTAGCTATCCCAACCGGTAGGCCCCGCAATCTTGGGTGAGGGTGGTAGTCTAAGCGATGCCCCAATGGTCGGGATGATGACTTGGCAATGCCTAGTCCCCGGCACGCAACGTCCTCGGCGTGTTCGGCAAGTGAGCCTTGATTGCCACCGATAAGGTAAGGACGGCTTCCCGGTGTAAGCCTACCATGACCCGTTCCTTAGCCTCAAAGCGGTGGTACAGCCGACATAGTTCACGTGTCCGTGTCTCACACCCCTATGTCGGTGACACCGATCCGAGAGATTTAGTTAGGCGTGGTATCCGGATATGGGCGCTTGCCACTGGACCCGCACCCCATAGTGCTGTAGAAGCACGCGGTGCATCCTTACGCTCATTACAGCGCCGATGGGAGAGCTCCTCGGGATCTTGAGCCGTGCACCTTTCGTATCGACGATGAGAGCCGAGGCCGGACTTGTTCCGTATAGTGCGTTTAGTGTGTTGTGATGTTTCCGGACTAAGACCACGAGATGGCATCCGAGGTCCAAGTGTGGACTTAGCTATGTGCTCCGCTCTGTGTTTGTACTCATAGCTTGCATACATTCTTCTAGATGATCATGTATATCGTATTGTACCCGGTTGAGGATTCTTACTGGGTAATTCGTTACTCACCCTTATTCTGTGGTTTTCCACAGTAATCAAGCGGGAGACAGGGATGGTCAAGGAGGAGCTATGATCATGGAACCCGCTTGCCTTTCTCCGATTGTTTTATTTTAATTTTAATTATTATGACTCTTCACTTTTTATTATTTCCCTGAATGCATGTAGACGGGCACAGAGCCCCGGATGTTTTTCTTACGTTTTATGGATTCCAAATATTGGTACTTGTGGATTGTTTTAATGGTTTAAATAAATCTCTCCGATCAGTGTGCTTTTAGAAATGTATGTTTTGGTTGTTGAATGTTTCATTTTTACTTGGAATCCGAAATGTATTTTTCATAATGTCTTTTATTTTCACTACATGCATTGGGGTAAAGGCCCATTTAGAGCCCCTTTTGGGTCGGGTCTTTACATTTGCTGCACACACGCACTTTGCCTGCCACCGGCTAGCTACTTTATTCTTTGCCATACGGCTCTTGCGAAACCAGACCTAGTGCGGAGAGCTTCCTTCTTGCTTGAGTTGGTCCTTGCAGCTTACAGAGTTTGCTATTGTGTTATTGTTTTCTGCTTGTTTCCAGGTAAAGATTTCTTACCGTGGTTGTGTGAACCCTGCGATATTATCATGATGTGCCTTGTATGCTTGTTGACTGTTATGAGCATGATAGTGATAGGACAGCTATGATTGATCTCTTGCTAGCATGCTTGCCTGTTTGTACATGTTAGTGCCATGCTAGGTTTGTTCTTCCAGCATGCTTGTGATTCCTGCTTTAAATTCGTAGTATCATGCTAGGCTATATGTGTATAATGTTGATTATGTATGTTTAGTCAGGAATCATTTATTCTGCACTCTTAGTTAGAACAGTAGGGTTTGTCGTCATCTAGAGGCTGAGAGTTAGACATAACGTACGTGGCTTCCACCCCGACAGCCGATGTGGATTTGCTCACGCATCGGCATAAGCCTAGTTTGTAGCCTGCTAGAGCGGAACCCTACCAACGGTGTAAGCCTACCTTGGCCGGTTCTTAGCTTCAGTGCGTGTGGTAGTGCAGTACATTCTGATGAGTCTGAGAGGGCCTCGCCTCTGTGTTCAGTGACACCACTTCCGAGTCTTTAGTCATGCGTACCTGGCCCGCGTAGTTTGTCCTTAGGCCCTCAAATTTACGCCGGTTGCAGCAGCATGCGGTGTGCGCGCACACGCGTTAGTCGCTGGTTCAGAGAGATCCCCTGGGCTAATGTTTGTGAGTACACCACTTCCGTTCCAGTTTAGAGCCAGACTTCGGGTTCTCTCCCGTTAGTCAAGTTTTTGCTAGCCGAGGGTAAGAGGACCTCGAGGACACCCATTTGGGATTGGTTTTTGAGCTGATCATACGGTCGAGGGAGAAATACCCTCGAGGGTGTCTAAAATCTATTGGGATCAGTTTTTTAGCTGATCATTTGGCCAAGGGAGAAAGACCCTCGGGGATGTCTTGGGATTGGTTAGGAGGACCAATCATTAGGCCAGAAGTAGGATACTTCCGAGGATTCCGAATTTTGCCTTGTAAGCTCGTTGAGCTAAGATCTGTGTTGCTAGATGACTGATGTATCGTATTGTACCCCAGTTGGGGATTGTTACTGAGTATGTTTATACTCACCCTTAGTTCTGTGGTTTTTCCACCAGGTAACTTGGTACAGAACAGGGATGGCTAGCGGATGGAGCTGAGTGATCATGGGAGCTGCCGGCACTCTATCGTTTTTATTTGCATTATTTATTCAGCATGTAGATGGACATGAGTCCTAAGGGAACGTTGTTAAAAGTTGTTTAAACTGTTTTGAGTGTTTTTAGAAATACTGGCCAGGCTTATTTTTACATAGTTGGTTTTGCTTAATGAAAACTATTGGTGATGTTTTAAAGGTTCCCCATTCATTGATGTTTGAAAAGTTTTAAATATGAGCACTAAACCGTTTATAAACATATTTCTCTTGCATGCTGAGTGAGAACCTAGGTTTAGGACCTTATTTCGGGTAGGGTTCTTACAGCATCATTCCATAAGTTTACTTGAAAGTTGGGCAAGGGTTAGAGTTAGAGAGTGTAGAGTGGAAACCTTGGTGTTCAGTCTTTTGGTTGTGACTCTGTAGGGAGTCAGCTGGTGGCATCTCTATGAGAGTTGGCTAGACTTTGGCCTTGTGCAGTTATTAGTCTTTGTACTCACATGTGTACCTGTGAGTAGCTTATTCCCGGTGTGAGTTGTTATTGGGAACCATGTTAGACTGCTTTGTTGGAGCGAGACTACGCTCAGTTTTCGAAGGAGTTGGGCTTTAAAGTTTGCAGATGTATTCTGCTCGTTGTGGGATTGCTTATCTTCAGACAAGGGTTGTTCGTTTGGAACGTGACCGTGGATGGTAAGAATTCTTGTTGTTGTTTCGTTAGAGCCCAGTTGGGATCGAGCAAGTCGTGGTTGGCTAGAATCCATGCAATGGTTGACTGGTGTTGATAGGGGTGTGTAGATATCTTTACCCGGACTAAAGCTACGAGGTGGCTGGTGCTTTGAATAAGAGGATGACACATTCTGCATCGTGTCTGGTCTCTTGCCCTTGTATCTAGAAAGTTGGAGCTAGCTATTGTAGATGTGATGCTTAAGAAGGTTTCTTCTTGTTAGTCAGATGGCTGAATAACCGTCTTTACGGTAGTTTATGTCTGAGGGTCGTCAAGAGGACCCTAAGCTCGTGGAGATCCTTGCCAGAGCTCAGTCAGACATAGATAGTGAGTTTGCAAATGCTTGGCTGGAGCTTTGCTGTCAGCTGTCAAGCTAGGGATAGTTTCTCAATAACCTTCGGATTAGCTTAGAGTTACGACATAAGGTTGAGCTCGATCGTAACCAAGGTTTGTTTTGTGGATGTTGTAGATCCTGAGAAGGTGGTTGGAGACCATCAGTAGGGCTTGCATTGTTGTTATTATCAAGGGAAAGTTGTCTTAAAAGATCAGTGGTTGTTTATCACTTTTTGTAACAGCCCAAGATTTCCTTCCGGTTCTCCAGGTTTATTCGGTTGTTCCTCCAGTGAGTTGGTTGGGCTGTTAGGGCTTTTTGTGCTTCTAGGGGCATTTTGTCCTTCAGGGGTATTTTGGTCATTTTGCCTTCCCGAGACAGTTTTGCATTAAGACAGGGTTTCAGGAATGTTTTATGAGTTGGTGGACTTAAGTTTATTCTTCGGTTTCAAGTTTCAGGTCAAGAATTCCATTTATGGTAAGTTTGGAGCCCTCCCGGTTAAAAGAAGAAAAATTAAAATAAAAGTGTTGGAGCTAGGATTCGAACCATGGTGGCTTGGGAGGTGAGTTTGAGCCTTGTGTAGAGGAAAATAAAATAGTTTTTAAAAGTTCTCTTGGTGGGATTTGAAGGTGAGATTTTTAGAGGTATTTTATAATTAAAAATAGGGGAAAATACCTAGGGTTTCATCATTTTCTCCTTCCCCCTCCCCTTGGCCGACCCACCATTTGTTCTTTCTCTCTTCCTTGGTCGAGCACTCCTCTCCATCTTCTCTCCATCTCCATTGCTTCCATTCTCAAAATCTTTAAGTGTTGCTCCCTAGCTTTTCATCTCCATTGTTGTTCTAAGGTAAGTTTGCAAGCTCTTATCTTTTCTTCTCTCCTTGCCATGGCCGAGACTAGCCTTAACTAAGAGAGGTTGTTTTCCTCTCTTCTCTTCTTGTAGATCCGAGAAGCTTGCTTGGGTGGAGGAGATCTTGTTTGTTCTCCTTATTTGATTGAGATCTGAGAGCACTCTCCTTCCCAACCTCCATTGTCGAGAGTCCAAGGTAGGTTTAATGGTGTTTATGTTGTGTTTTGGTTGGTGGTTGGTGTAGATCTAACTTTGTGCTTCATCCATGTGCAAGTTAAGCCTAGCCGAGGCTCCCCTTGTTGTGCAACCATCTTGGCCGAGACACCTAGCTTCATTGGAGGTCCTTGTCGAATCTTCTTGGTGAGTTGGTAAGTGTTGTGTTGCTATGCTTGTGTGTTGGTTTGGCCGAGAGCCTCTCTTGGTTTGTTTGGCCGAGAGCTTCATAAAATGGTTGGGAGTGTTGGCTTGCTTCATGGATAAGAGATCTAACTTGTGTTGGTGTTTGTTGTGTTGCCCTAGCCAAGACCAAGTGTTGAAGGGGTTGTGGCCGAGAGCTTCTAGGGTTTCTCTAAGTGCTTGGCCGAGAGCACTTGTTGCTTGTTGTTGGGGTAGTTTCTTATTCCCTTGCCTTGGTTTGGTGTTTGGTTAGGTAATTATCTAGCTAGGTTTATTGATTGGTTATATGTTTTTAGGTTGTGAGACACTACAGCTCAAGGAGCACTTTTCTGTTTATATTTATGCTTGTTCCAAGTAAGGATCTCTTACCAGGGTTGTGTGGACCCTACGATATGTTTTGATTGCATCTTATATATATATGTTGTTTGTTATGAGCATGCAGTGGTTAGGACTGTTTCACTGTTTATCTCTGCTAGCATGTTTGCCCTGTTTCTACATGTTAATGCCATGCTAGGTTTGTCCTTTCAGCATGTCTGAGTTCCCTGTTTACATTCGTAGTATCATGCTAGGTTGTTCTTGTATTCTTGATCAGCATGTTCAGTTGCTAGGGATGTATATTATGTGATATTAGATAGTTAGCTAGACTTGTCTTCCAGAGGCTGAGAGTGGACATAACGTATCTTGTCCCCACTGGTCGGGATTAGTGAGAGGCATAACGTACTTTGTCTCTGCCCCCGGCAGCCGGTGCGGATTAGCTCCCGCATTGGTACAAGCCTAGTTTGTAACCTACTAGAAGGGAACCAGTCACGGGTGCAAGCCTGCTCGGAGACAGATCTTAGCTTCAGGTTGATGGTACAGGCTGCTACAGTTGAGTGTCGAGGGCTTTGCACTACTGTAGATCAGTGACCCCATTCTTATTCTTGTTTAGAGCCTGACCTCAGGTACACTTCCGTTGTTTTAGGGTTTAGCCTGGCCGGGGGTAAGAGGCCCCCGAGAACACCTATTCAGGATCAGCTTTTGAGTTGGTCAATTGGCCGAGGGAGAAAGACCCTCGAGGGTGTCTGACATCTATTTGGGATCAGCTTTTGAGTTGGTCAGTTGGCCGAGGGAGAAAGACCCTAGAGGATGTCTTTGGGATTGGTTAGGAGAACCAATTATTAGGCCGGAAGTAGGAAACTTTCGAGGTTCCCGAACTTGACTTGATTAGCTTGTTGAGCAAAGTTTTTGTGTTGGTAACTAATTGCATGTATACTAGGATGCTTGATGATGGATGTATCGTATTGTACCCCGGTTGGGGATTCTTACTGGGTATGTTTATACTCACCCTTACTTATCATTCAGGTAACTTGAGACAGCACTGGGATGGCTAGTGGAGGGAGCTGTGTGATCATAGGAGCTGCCGACGTACTCTGTTGTCTTTATCATTTGGAGTCTTTTATTATGTAGTATCATGCTGGGAACTTTGTTTACTATTGAGACTTGTTAAACTATTTTGTTTGAAATACTGGCCAGGATTGTTTTAAGGATGTTTATGAAATGATTGTTTCTATTATGATGTCTAAATGAGTTTTATCTTTTAGTTGTTTCCATAATGTTTTTAAAAGTTTTTAATTGTAAGCTTGCTAGTAAGAACCGGGTTTAGGACCATTTTGGGTCGGGTTCTTACACTTTTGCTCGAGCGTGATCGTAAGTGGTTGTGGTGTTCTCTAAATTTAGAATGTTTTCCCTTTTGTAAATAACCGCTTTTTGGTTGTGAATTGGTAGGAAGATTTTGTCCTCGAGAGAGTTGGAGTGATGACTTTTAAGCCCGAGTGATGATTGTGTTTTGGCAGCTTATTAATGCTTGGTCAAGACGTTCTTGTTTAATCCTTAGGGATTTCGTGGTACTTTAAGATAAAAAAGGAGGAAGTCCTTTGGGCTAAGGATCTTGCTGCGTTGCAGCACAGTTTGACATCAGCCCTAGTTGGCAGTTATAGAGGGAACAAGTGGTTTGTAGTGTTTAGAGATGTTTTTCGAGTTTGGGATGGGTTGTGTGATGATGCAGCATGGAAAGGTGACTGTAGATGCCTTCCGACAGTTGAAGCCTTACGAGGCAGAGAAGGTGGCTCGAGTTAGTAGGAGATTATGACTGTAAGATTGTCTAACACCTAGGAAAGGCCAATGTTGTTGCCGATTCCTTAAGTAGGAAGACGTCTGTAATGACCCAGTTTTCCATTCCGGTTTCCCAGGTACCTTCGATTCAGTATTCGGACGTTCGGTTGGGCCGTTAGGGCTATTTAACCCTGAATGGCATTTTGGTCATTTTGCTCTTAGGGCTGACGCGATGGATATTTAGGGTTCTAGGGTTGTTTCTGTCTTTCTTTGAGACATGACTTTTTGTTGGTTGTCGGTTCCCGGAAGTTATGATGTTTATTAAGGTTTTGGAGGTATCCCAGTTAAATGTAAAAATTAAGGAAAATTTAAAAGAAAAGTGCTCGAGCCAGGACTCGAACCCAGGTGGCTAGGAGTTGAAGTTTGTTGTTGATTAATTAAGAATTAATTAATGTTGTTGCTGGGATTCGAACCTGTGACCTGCTAGGCTTTTGGGAAGCTTGAGTGGAAAGGAAAAATTAGGATTTTAAAGGTGTTGGTGCTAGGACTCGAACCTTGGTTGTTTTGGAGTTGAGAGCTTAGTTTAAACAAGTTTTAAAAGAGGAAAAAAAAAAGTGTTGCTTGTGGGATTCGAACTCTTGACCTGCAAAGGAGTTTGGAGGCTTGGATTAAAAAGGATTAATTAAGAAGAAATTTGTGTTGCAGCTGGGACTTGAAGGGGAGATGCCTAGGATTTCAATCAACAAAAAAAAAAAAAAAAAAATCGTTCTTTTTTTCCTTTTGGTCTGAGACCTAGCCGCATGTCTTCCCCATTCTTGCAATTTGTTCTTCTCCTTCTCCTTTCTTCTCCAAGCTCTTGTGATTTTGTTTCAAGGTTGAACCCTTGCCAAGCTCTTCATCTCCTTCATCTACTCCTTAGTCGAAACCCTAGCCCTAGTTGAGAAAATTTCTCCTCTCTTCTCCTCCTACCTAGCCGGGCACCCATTCTTCTTTATCTTGTGTTGCCAAAAACTTCCTCCCTTTAATCTTCTTGCCGTTTCTCCAAGAATCAAGACCAAGAACCAAGAGGTAAGCTTTCTTCTCCTTCTCTCCTAGCCGAAAGCTCTTTTCCTTCTTGCTTGAACAAGCCATAACCGAGCAAGTTGTCTTTCCTCTTGTAGCCGAGACCCCTTGGTGTTTCTTGGGGATTGTCGAGCCTTGTTGCCTCTTCTTGAGTGTGCCGATCATCTTCTTGTTCTTCTCCTTGTGTAGTCGCAAGCCCTAGTTCAAGAGGCTTGGCCGAGAGGTGTCTTTGTAAGCTTTAGTTGGAGTTGTTGTTGCCGAATCACACCCAAACCACCAACCTTTGTTGCCGCACCTTCCCTCAAGCACAACCGTGAAGCCGAATCTTGTTAAGGTAAGTTTTTCTCCCCTTGGCCGAGAACCTTAGCTTGCTGGTTGGGTGTGCCCTAATCATGTTCCTACTGTTTTGCAAGCTCCAACCGAAGCTGAGAGAGTTCCTGCATCAAGCCCTAGCAGCGTGAGCATGGCCTAGCCGAGCACACTCCCGAGGTAAGTTCACAATCCTAGCCGAGAGCATGTTTGTGTGGTAGGAGTGTGTTGGTTATTCTTCGAGAAAGCTAATCGGTGTTCATTTCATTTGAGGTAAAGTCGAGCTAAGTCCAGGAAGTTGGTGAGAGGAGGCCAAGAGCAAGCCCTAGCTGAGAGCTCCCTTGGACACTCTCCAAGGGTTTGGCCGAGAGCTTGTGTAGCTCACCGGGTAACTTCCCGCCTCTTGCTTCCTTGAGTTTAGTTTAGAGATAGCTAGATTAGGTTATTGATGTAACTATGTATGTTTTGCTAGGTTATGTGTTTCTGCAGCTTAAGGAGCATTATAGTTATTTTCTACTTGTTTCCAGGTAAGGATTTCTTACCGTGGTTGTGTGGACCCTGCGATATTATCATGATGTGCCTTGTATGCTTGTTGACTGTTATGAGCATGTTAGTGATAGGACAACTATGATTGATCTCTTACTAGAATGTTTGCCTGTTTGTACATGTTAGTGTCATGCTAGGTTTGTTCTTCCAACATGCTTGTGATTCCTGCTTTAAGTTCGTAGTATCATGCTAGGTTATGTGTGTATGTTGTTGAGCATGTATGTTTAGCCAGGAATCATTTACAATGTATTCTTAGATATAACTGTAGGGTTTGTCATCATCTAGAGGCTGAGAGCTGACATATTGTACTTTGTCCCTACCGGTTGGGATCCAGTGCGAAGCATAACGTACTTTGCTTCCACCCTGGCAGCCGATGTGGATTTGCTCCCGCATCGGCATAAGCCTAGTTTGTAGCCTGCTAGAGCAGAACTCTGCCAACGGTGTAAGCCTACCTTGGCCAGTTCTTAGCTTCAGGTCGGTGGTACAGGCTGTACACATGAGTGTCGAGGGCCTTGCACTATTGTATTCAGTGACACCGCTTCCAAGTCTTTAGGCATGCGTACTTGGACAATGTAGTTTGTCCCTAGGCCCCCACATTTACGCTGGTTACAGCAGCATGCGGTGTGCGTGCACACGCGTTAGTCGCCGGTTCGGAGCGCTCCCCCGGGCTAATGTTCGTGAGTACACCACTTCCTTTCCAGTTTAGAGCCAGACTTCGGGTACTCTCCCGTTAGTTAAGTTTTAACTAGCCGAGGGTAAGAGACCCTTGAGGACACCTACTTGGGATTGGCTTTTGAGCCGATCATACTATCGAGGGAGAAAGACCCTCGAAGGTGTCTGACATCTATTGGGATCGGTTTTTTAGCAGATCATATGGCTGAGGGAAAAAGACCCTCGCGGATGTCTTGGGATTGGCCAGGAGAGCCAATCATTAGGCCAGAAGTAGGAGACTTCCGAGGATTCCGGATTACCCCGTTAGCTCGTTGGGCAATATTCTGTGTTGGTAACTGTTTGCATGTATACTAGGATGCCAGGTGACTGTTATATCGTATTATACCCAGGTTGGGGATTCTTACTGAGTATGTTTATACTCACCCTTATTTCTGTGGTTTTTCCACTAGGTAACTTGGGACAACACCGGGACGGCTAGCGGAGGGAGCTGTTTGATAATGGGAGCCGCGACACTCTGTCTTTCTATTTGTCTTTATGAGTCTTTAATTCCTTGATAGCATGCTAGAGAAACTGTTTTGTTGTGAAAAGTTGTTTTAACTAGTGGATTTTAAATACTGGCCAGGACTTGTTTAATGACGTTTATTTGAATGGATGTTTTCGTACAGATTTAATAAATGAGCTTTCTTGTTAAGCAGTTTCAAAGTTAATTTAAATGTTTTTAAATTTAAGCATGCTAGGTGAGAACCGGGTTTAGGACCACTTTTTGGGTCGGGTTGTTACAACGTCGCACTTCGCAGCCTTGTTGGGCTCCCAAATTGAATTGCGGAAAGAGTTTAAGTGAGCCGGTATTGCAGTTTTGCTGGGAGAGGTTACTGCCAGGGTAGCCCAGTTAACATTTCAGCCGTTGATTAAGCAGAGGATCATTAATGACCAGCTGAGTGATCCCAAGATGAAAAGACTGTTCGAGAGAGTTTAGGCAGATAGCGACTTTGATTTTGTCATAGCACCAGACGGAGGTTTGAGATATAGAGGTCATTTGTGTGCCCCAGATGAAGCAGGGCTACGAGTCGAGTTGCTTACTGAGGCTCATAGCTCCCCGTTTACTTGGCACCCAGGAGGTACCAAGATGTATCAGGATCTCAAGCAGACATTTTGGTGGATGGGTATGAAGCGAGATATAACTGAGTTTGTTAGCCAGTGTCTCACTTGTCAGCAAGTGAAGGCTCCCAAGTAGAAACCGGCAGCTTTATTGCAGCAGTTGAGCGTTCCACAGTGGAAATGGGATGTGATTACGATGGATTACATTTCTAGGTTGTCGATGACACCGAGAGGGTTTACTCAGATCTGGGTAGTTGTGGATCAGCTGACTAAGAGTGCACACTTTATCCCGGATAGAATTAATTATACCGTGAATAGTGGGCACAATTATTCATGGAACAGATCGTTCGATTCCATGGGGTACTAGTGAAGATTGTGTCGGATCGGGATTCTAGGTTCACTTCTCGCTTCTGTAGAGCGCTCTAGAAGGGTTTTGGAATCGAGTGTAGTTTCAAAGATCGCTTTTCACCCTCGCATGATGGTCGATCGAGAGGGTGAACCAGATTCTTGAGGATATGCTGAAAGCCTGTGTATTGGACTTTCCAGGCAGTTGGGATCAGTTCCTATATTTGATGGAGTTTGCGTATAACCACAGTTATCAATTGACTAATCAGATGGCTTCATTCGAGGCTTTGTATTTTAAGTGGGGGAAGGTCAGCCCCAGGATTGTAGGGCCTTTCTAGATCCTTGTGCGGATCGAGGTAGTAGTTTACCGTTTGGAGTTGCCCCCATCTTTGGCAATAGTGCATAACATTTTTTTTCACTTTTCGTTGTTGAGAAAGTATGTGGTAGTCCCGACACACATAGTTGATCATGAGCTTTTAGAGTTGAACAAGGATTTGAGTTTCGAGGAGAAGCCTGAGCAGATTTTGGCCCGGGAGCTCAAGACTTTACGTAACCGGGAGATCAACCTGGTGAAGGTTCAGTGGAGAAATCAGAGGGCCGGCAGAGTTAGTGACCTAGGGAGTTAGAGAATGAGATGACGACACATTTCCCGAAGTTGTTTCAGTCTTAGGACTTTCGGGGACGAAAGTCTTAAAAGGAGGGAGTCTTGTTATTGCCCAGGATTCTATTCTAGTTTCCCAGGTATATTCAGTTAGTTTTTCGATTGTTCGATTGGGGTGTTAGGGGTAGTTTTAGCCCTTAGGGGCATTTTGGTCATTGTGCCCTCAGAGCTGGATTTGCGAATTACCAGGGTTTCAGGGTTGTTTCTGCCATTCTTTAGGTTTATTTATGCTTCAGCTCGAGGTTTCTAGGGTTGGAATGCATTTTTGAGATATTTGGAGGTCTTCCGGCTAAAAAGAAAAAAAATAATAATTAAATGTGTGTTTGTTGGAACTCGAAAAGTGTTGGATTTGAGAGTTTGACTTTTAAATAAAATAGAAGATTAAAAGTATTGCTGCTGGGATTCAAACCTCCGACAAGCTAGGCTTTTGGAGGCTTGTTTTTAATAGAGATAAATTAAGAGGAAAATGTGATGTGGCTGGGACTCGGAGTCAAGATGGCCAGGATTTCCAATCGACAAAATCAAAAAGGAGAAATCATTTTTTTCTCCTTCCCATAGCCACATATTCACGAGATAGAAGCCTTTGGTTTTTTGCAATTCCTCTTCTCCATCTTGCCGATTTCTTTCGCCATTCCTCTCCTTTTGCCGAGCATTTCATCCTCCTCATCCCCTCTCTTTGTTTGCTTACTTGCCTTGCTGAGAGGACATCCCCCATCCATTGGCAACTTCTTCTCCTTCCCTTTTTACTCTTAGTCTTGGCTCAAGAAAACCCTAGCCGAGAGGGAGAGTTCTTTTCTCTTCTTCTCCTTCCTAGCCGAGCACCCATTCCTCTTCACCTTGTGTTTCCGAAAACCCCTTCTTCCCCTCCTTGTGATTGCCGAACACACTAGCACCCCAAATCTTGATCTTGATCTTGATCTTGATTTTGATCTAGCCATGTTGTCGAGACCTCACCACCATCATCAACCCTAGCCGCGGGCTTCTTCAGGCCGAGTGCCCGAGAGAGCCGCATCTTCTTTTTTGCATTCTTGCTGGCCAAAAAGACTTTAGTTTGCAGAGAGTTTCTTCAAGCAGCCAAGCCGAGATCCTTTGGGTTGAGCTCTAGGAGTTGTCGATTTCTCTTTCTCTTCAACCAAGCTGAGAGGAGTCTTCTTTCTTGCCGTAAAGGACACACCGTAGCCGAGAGTTGTGTGGACCCTACATCCATCACGACTGCTTCTTTTATATGTTTGCTTGTTATGTGCATATTAGTGGATAGGTTTCTTGTTTGTGAACGAGCATGTTATGATTGTTATCCTGTCCTGTTCTGCTAGCATGTATGTTGTTCCTGTGACATGTTAGTACCATGCTAGGTTGTTCTCCGTCATGCATTCCATTGTTTTCTGTTGAGCTTGTTCGGCATGTTAAGGCACGGGGTGGGACTCTTAGATAGACTTGTTAGGGTTTGTCTTCATCCAAAGGCTGAGAGCGAACATAATGTATGGTGTCCTCAAGGGCCGGGATCGCGAGTTCTCGTATCGACATAAGCCTAGTTTGTAGCCTGCTAGAGCAGAACCCAGTAGACTATGTAAGCCTGTGGTGGCCGGTTCTTAGCTTCAGGTGTGCAGTGGTCTTATGCTGCTTACAGTTGAGTGCCGAGGACCTCGCACTACTGTATGTTAAGTGACATTGCTCCTAGTCGTAGGCATGCGTATCAAGACCGGTGTATTAATTTTAGGTCCCACTTCCTTACATGGGATAATGCTTACAGTCAACATTCCTTTCCGAGTCTAGAGCCAGACACTGGGTACTCTTCCGTGTGTTCATGACCAGTTTGGAGAGCTGGTCGGTAGTTTGGACATAACGTATCTTGTCCCAGTGATTGGACATTCGTGTCCCAGATGATTGGACATTCATGTCCTAGTTGTTTGGACCTTCGGGTCCTAGTTTTTGGACAGTGATGTCCCAGTTTCAGGATTAATTGTTGAGCTAATCACTAGGCCAGTGGAAAGAGACCCCGATGATTCAGGAGTTGCTTGGTTGACTCAAAGGTTTGATCTGTGTTGGTAGCGGTAGTATGTATTAAGTATGCTGTATGATTGATGTTTATACTGTACCCCGGTTGAGGATTCTTACTGAGTATGTTTGTCCTCACCCTTATTTCTGTGGTTTCCACCAGGTAACTTAGGACAGCATCGCGAAGGCTAGCGGAGGGAGCTGGATGATCATGGGAGCTACCGACGTTTTACTCTGTGTTTATGTCTAAGTCTTTATTTGTTCAATTCAGCATGTAGTCGGACACGGAGTCCGTAGGTCATGCACATGGAACCTGATGATTTTGAATGTCTATTTCTGGAAGTTTCAATTTGTATTTTGATACCTTATTTCTGAATGTTTTAAATTTATACTCTGGCCAAAATTATTTATATGATTTGAACAAAATTTCTTATAAGGATTTTCCAAACAGGTTCCTCAAGATTGTTCTTTTAAGAAATGCCTATTATTATGTTCAAATGAATTTTATTCACTGTTTACACATGCATACTGAGAAGGAACAGGGTTTAGGACCATGTTTGAAGTCGGGTTCTTACAGTGCTACTAGCCTTGATCTTCCGAGCTTAAGTACTCGTGCTCGTGCAACTTGA
This sequence comes from Sicyos edulis, assembly GCA_036507275.1. Lineage (NCBI taxonomy): Eukaryota > Viridiplantae > Streptophyta > Magnoliopsida > Cucurbitales > Cucurbitaceae > Sicyos > Sicyos edulis. The sequence continues at coordinate 12,350,182 of CM071850.1, forward strand.
TTCCCCTTGCGGCAATGTTCTCTTAGCGTTAATCTTGAGAAACATAAATAGTCATAAGTTTCTGCGAACCTTATGGTAATGCGCTTCTTTTATCTTTTTTATAGCATGATAACCATTATTTAGCATTCAACTTCGCAAATGCAAAACATTAGCGAATTACACCTTTTTGCGCATAATTTTGACTTCCCTGATACTTAATATAAATTAAATAATATGAATAATGATCCAAAGTTAGGCTAAAATCTGACTCTATTTTAGAGTCATCAGTGAGATTTAACTCCCCCGAACTTGGTCTTTTGCATTTAGCTTTTAGAATTCCTTCTTTAAACATTCTATCTTTCTCCCTACTCATAGAACCCACTATTGCTAATTCTCAACTGTTACTAGAAAACCTGCTTTCCCGGTACTTCTGATTTACCTAATGCCTTTTTAGCTATAAAATAGTAATCAATGGATTGCGAATTTTAAAGTAATGAAATTTTCTACCTATGAAAGTGTATGCGAGTGCTAAGTAGAGTTTAGTTAGAAAAGACTGAAAGAAAAATATTTAATGCAAATACCCAAAAAGTTAAATACTTCATTTAGCTCTCTACATCCTCGTTGTCTATGGGCGAGTCTGCAAGTGGTATCCATTCATGTAGCAATTTTGTTGGGAAAGGAGGAAGGTGAAAAGTTGGGTTCCTCCTTTGTAGCTCTCTTCTGATGTTGTGATCTGATGCGTGCTTATATGTTCATGCGGCTCGCGCTTGTCTAGCAAAGTGTTGCATCTGACTTTGAAACTTCTCGTTCCTCCGATCTGCCACATTAAATAGGTTGGTTATCCTTTTAAGCATCGTGCTTGGGGTTCTTTGTGTGGATGCCTCTGCTTGCTGTGGTGGCGGTGTGGAGTCTACATTTTCTAGCAGTGTGGGCGAAGATTGCCCTTTATTCCTTGCAGGTATCCGCTATGTTGTTTGCTCGTCAGTCTGCTTTGTGGGTTCCCGCTACTCTTGTAGCAAAGAAATTACTTCTTCGACATTTCTAGTTACCTTCCTTCTTCTTTTTAGTGGCTTGATGTCCTCGGTTCTGGCTCATTGTTGATGTCGTCGCCATATTGCTACAATGCTGGTTCAAGAGTTACTTGTGTTGGGGTAGACAGCATTATCTTATGTACGTGTCTTACTCCCTGTTTCCTTCGTCTTTACTGGATTTGAACAGATAGTTTTGTCAGCGCTTCTGCACTCATAGTGGCCTTATGCCTCACTATTTTCTCCTTGATCTTTATGATTCACTCTTAGGCCTTATGCCTCAAGACTTCGTGAGGGTGGACACGTTCGCGCTCTTCTTCATCCTTTGTCGCAGGACTCTCAACTTCCTCGGCTTCTTCTCCTTGCTCTTCGCCTCTCGCTAAGCCCACCCCTGAGGCGTTAGCAAAATTCAGGCGACGTACCAGCGGTGCATCATCAGCCTCTTCGCTAAACTCGTTAGCAAAAACTTTCATTTCATTTTCAGGGTCTTCGCCCTTGAACTCCGCAACAGCGAACTGCTCTTCTTCTTTCTCGATTTCCATTGTTTCACTCCTCTCGGCCATAGAAGCCTGAGGAGTTTCCCTCGCCTTGGCGCCGTTCTTATCTGCCCTTTGTTGCCTTTTCACCGTAGCGACTTCTTCTTCTTCCTTCTCTTTTCTTTTCCTGTCTTTTCTCTCTCTCTCTTCCGTCTTTTTCTCCTCCAGCAATCGCTGCTGCTCAGCCCTGGCCTTCGCCAATTCAACCTCCAATTCTGCCATCTTTCTTATCATGGCCAACTACTCTTTGTTGTCCTTCTCCTCGGCCGCTTCCTTTGCGACCGGCTTCTTCCTCTGTAGCTCAGCGGACTTGACCGAACTGACCTTCGCTGGCGTGAAGGCCTTCACATGAGCAAGCTTTGCGCATGCCCCTTCTGGCTGCTTCGCTGAGCTACTATCTTTCAGCGAACTTTTCCCCTTGCCTACAGAAGGAACCACTTGTGAGGCCGAGCTTGCTCCTAACTTCGCTGTCTTTTTCAACATGATTTTTTGCCTGACTCCCTCAGAAAGAGTCTCCGATAATGTGGAGCTTTCTGCCGTTTCGCTTGAAGCTTGTTGGTGAAGTCTCGTCGCAGCGAGAACACTCAGCTTCTTTTCCTCGCTCTTCTTGGGGAGGCGACAGGGATCTGGGTTCTAGAGGCCATTTGGAATTTAGAAATTTTGGTAAAGGGTTTTTAGAAGTTGCGAAATTCTCAGCGAAAGGATGAAAGCTCGACAAAATTTAAAAACTCGGAAGCGAGAAAAAGAGAGAATGAGAATAAAATGTGAAATTTATAGGTCACAAGGATTAGTGCAAATAAACGCACGGTGAGATACAGGCTGTTAGATTGAACTTTTGGCTGACACGTGTCAAAAAGAGTCAGGCGATTAATGCCACGTATTTAAGACGCGTTTGCAATTCGATGATGTCACTCCCAGACTTCAATTTTCCCTTGTTAAATTAATTCTCAACGACGGAAAATTTTCGAACTAGATTTCCTCGGTTTAGCGCAATAAAAACAAAACTAACGAAAACTAAAACTACACAAAATAAAACAAGTAAAGATTAAATATTTACAGATAAACTTCACTAACCTAGTGTAGAGAAATTTTTATGAAATCAAAGCAGATAATACCTTTTGTGGTGCCCCATCCTTAATTTCTTGCTTGAGCCTTGGCTGAAGCTCATATAATTTCGCTTCAGCGCCCTTTATAATAGAGATTATGAACAAACTCCCGAGATTTGCACTTTGAACCATATTGCCTCCTTCGATCATCAAGGCTTTTGCTTGAATTTTGCCATTCGCATGGCATTGCTCTACCATAACATTATCATTGCTCGCTCCATCATTCCCCTGAACATTCGATCTTTGAGGGCATGGAGGTGGAGGAATTTCAAGCGTGGCCAAACTCTCCTTGGATCCTTCTTCAGCTAGAGGCCTTTGAGCTAGATTTTCAACAATGGATTCTTTTTCTTCTTCGCAAGGTTCTTGATCGAAATTCGCATCGGCGACACAGCCCACATTTGACTCTTCCATTCTTTCAACTTTGCTTAGATACTCATCATCTGTCAAAATTATAGCGAAGGATTCTTCCTTGGGCTTGTCCTCGAGATTTAGCTCACATTTCCTTTCGATCATATTCACTCCAGTGAGATATTTTATCGAAATCTGTTCAACCTAGGTTTTCTCTTCTTCGGTCAAACCTTCATCAATTGGCAATGTCAAAGCCTGAACTTGCTCCATTTCAAACTCATCCACTTCTTGTTCATCTAGAATATATTCGTTGATATGGTTTAGCTCACATGCAGCGTCTAGTTGAGTCGCTTCTACTTCCAGGTTGATTGTAGAGGTTCGTTGGTTTTCATAGACTCCGTTTAATCTGTCTATACTGCAGCGAAGCAACTCTTCCAGCGAAATATCTGCATTTTGCTCTATGGAAGAGAAATCAAAATTGGCAAACTCAAGCTATCTGAGCCCACATGTTTACACCAACCTCTTTCTTAGCAAGAGCACAACACAGACCCTTTCAGAAGCATCACTACAAGCTACAAAGCCATTTGACCTCTCCGGTCCTGACCAAACAGTCTGGAAATCAACCATCTTCTCGAATTCCTGAACCAACATCAAACCCAACTGATTGCACCATGCCCGACCTCTTCCTAGTCAACTATGCTATCGATCCTCAACAACTGATGGAAACCATAACAAAACAATCTTGGTTAACACTATGACACTCTGAAGTTGATTAGCAAGTATATGATCTCAACTGATACCTTAACAAGCTTTACATAGCCAATATAAAACTCAAAGGCCCATCATTCTCCTTAAGAAGCAGCACGATGCTTCCATAATGACACATTGGGACGGAAGAAACCACTATCAACAACTCCCGCAACTAAACCTTCAAGTTATTTTAACTCTATCGAGGTCATCACAAACAAAACCCTTGAGATAGGGTCATTCCCCAACTCCAGCTCAATTCAAAGAAACACTGCTCGGGGCGGAGACACTCTTGGCAAATCCTTTGGAAACACAATAGCGAACTTGCTCACTACTGGAACTGAACAGACAATCCACCCAGAATGCTCTACTCCTGAAAATGAGGCTAGATAGCCCGCGCTTCTTTAACTCACAGCTTTTGCACATTCAAAGCCGAAAATGACATGAGACTCTCTCTTGCTACCTGCCTTTGAACTGAAAGCTCGATTTTTCAAAGCGCCTGAAATCACTTACTTAGAATTGCCAACAACCACAACCTGATTCTCTAACAACCACTCCAAACCTAGAATCAAATTTGACTCACTCGCAGGCAACCATGAACGACATCTGACGATTCCCCAGATGCAACCCGCTAATTGGCTTTGGCCTCAAACTCATCGAATCCTTAACTTTGCTACTGACTCCCAAACCTAGGCAATTTGGTAATCTCAAACTTTCTCTCTCACCAAACAACATGAGTAAGCTCCTTGGAAAAAATTGCAAGTCCAATCAGTTTATCTCATAAACTGACACTACGTCATTCCCCTGCTGAAAGTAGGGGCAAGCCAATCGAGAAATAGCTTTCTAAGGTCAATCAATCAGGTCAAAATCACCACAGACCATCACCAGACCTTGTCTGGTCGAACTCTCAAGTGAAACATCACGTTGAATCTTCTGCCCCTTTGGGCAAACTCGGTGGTTGAAGATCATCTCGAATAGTGACAAACACGCCTCGACTACTAAGGAGAATTTAGATAGTCCAACAAAGTGGTACGAATCCCACTTCTTAAACTGTTTAAGATCTTTGAAAATTCTACAATTCCCATTACTGCGCCTAACCTGCGCATCTGCAACTGGTGTAGACGCCTGAGCAACACCTTGCCCGATCTGAAAAGCATCTTTCAACTGATAATTAACATGCATGCAGCCAACATCTCAGCTTCCAGCCCAACTCTTGCAACTACAGCAATTGTCAACAATACTAAGTGTCTCTACTGCTCAACTCTAGGCTGCACCTCAAGATTTGTGCACCTCTTGAGCTTAAAAGCTCGCACCGCTCCACGACGCTTGAACTTTTAACATCACTTTTAGTAACTCTACTAGGCATGTCCAAATTGTACAACAGTCTCGTGAACATCTCAGTCTCGTCCACAAACTCCAAGCTAGCAAGTAAGTGACATAATGCAATAAAAATGCAATGCAATGCAACATAGCTGATCATACTTAACAGGCTACAAAGCCTTAACCTCCCTACTATAATACTTGATGTCGATCGGCAGCTGAAGACCATGGGGACCAACACAACAGCTTACAATGTAAGCTAGTCTACAAAATCTATGACTCTGAGCTCTGATACCAACTGTAAAGACCCGACCCAAACTAGGGTCTGAACCTAAGTCCTTAACTCTAAGTGCATGAAAATAGTACTTGACATCCCGGGCATGTAAATTTAAAACAAAACTCCTTTCAAACAACTCAGAAGAACAAGTTTATAAAACCATAAATTCATTAAAACATTTATAGGGTACCCAAAAATCAAAACATAAAAGCTCGGTAAAACATGTTCCACTTATCATGCCCTTAAATAGTTCATGTAGAGAGAATAAATTAAAAGACTCTACACAAAGTAATGCAGCAGGTCCCATGGTCATCTCCAGCTACGTCGATCATCCATCTCGGTACAATCTAGTAGTACTTATGGGGATTCCACAGTGAAAAGGGTGAGTTTTCGCAAACTCAGTAAGGCTTCCCCAACTCGGGGACAGACATGCACAAGAATACATACATCAGCAGACAAGTATGACCAGCAACGCAACCAAGGGGTATACAAAACCCAAGCTCCTGGGTGCTAGGTCTAGAAACCTCGTCCTCGACGAGCACCACGCAGAGCAGTCTAAGGATCGTAGACCCAAGACCAAAAGCTCACAAGAGTCCTCTAACTCGAGAGCAATCTGGCATCCTACTCTAGAGAGAACTGGTGAGTTGAGCAACCTGTTGGCCCCAGGCCCCGTACTCACAGCGAGAGGTGGTGCCACACCAATCACCAAAGAACCATATCAGGCCCATACCACCTACCTGGAGAGAGCCTAGGCTACTAGTAGAAACCATCAAGGGTCGTGTGCCTGGCCGGCAGACCATCCACGGAAGTCTTGCTGAGCGAGAGAATATCACCTCAATCTAGGGTGTGTGCCCGAATATCATCGTCCACACCCACCTACTAGTCTCTTTTATCCGGTCTCCATGACTCGTTTGGGTCTAAACGAGGCATCAAGTCGTGCATCAAACATCTCAAAATTCCATATCAGGACAGATGTGCAAGTCCATATCGGGACACTCATGCAACCACATGCAACACGGCCATATCTGGCAGACATATATGATTCATGCATCACTAGTCATACAAGAGACAAGCATGAAATGTATATGCTCACGATGCAATCAAATGCAACATATAATGCACATGGTTATGCTACAATCAGACAAATCAACTAATGCAAATAAACTGGCACATGTATTAACCACAGGTCCTCGAGAAGGGGTAAAAGGTCCCTTACCTTGGCCGATTCCCCTGACAGCACTTCAAGAATCTCCTAGAAGCTCCAAATGACCAACCAAAACTCCGAGTCCTTGAAAAATGAGTCCTGGAGACACCCAATGGCTACACGTGCCTCACGAACTGAGCTCGAAGAACAGAAAATGGTTCGAGTCAAATCTGGTCAATAAAAGTCAATGGGTCAAAACTCTTCATTTTACCCAAGCCAAACACCCATTAAACTCGAGTCATACAACCATTAAACCCATAGGCAAACACACCTTAATTCACAACTTAGATAAATTTACACCTCTAGCCAAACAAGCTTGACCATTAATTAAATATCCATAACTCCATAAACAAACATCTTTAATCCATGACTTAAATGATTTTAAACCAATGGCCAAACAAGTCAAAACCATCACTTGAATATTTTAAAACTAGCAACCAAACACCAACAACCAAACAGCCCCTAATCTTCATTTAAATAACCTCTCACTTGGAAACAAACACTCTTTATCCATATTTTAAATAGCTTTAAACTTGCAAACAAATAACCTTTATTCCTTATTTAAATAACCATAAACCAGCAAACAAACACCACCTATCCATAACTTGAATAGCTTAGAACCTGCAACCAAACAAGCTTAATCTCAACTTAAATAATATAAACCAAAGAAATGAAAACAACCTTTATTCCTCTTTTAAATAGAATAACTCTTGCAAACAAACAGCCCTTATTCCTTCATTTGAATAACTTTAAACCCCACCCAAACATGGGTCTTCTTCAAGCTTGAGACAACACAAAAGCTAACCAAAGAGGGACCTTCTTACCTCAACTCCAACGAATGGCAACGATGCCTCGAACCACTCCTCAGCGACGGCTGAACCAAACGGGACTGTCGGTGCTGCTCGAACCACCTCTAATACGGCGTTGACAAAGCCATGCCGGCGACGACGAACCCACGCGAACAAACCCAACTACACCTACAACAACACCACTCCCACAATGCATCCCGCTCAACCCGTAACTCACGGCAGCGGTAGAACTCCACGGCAGCCCTAGTACCGTACCGACGTCGACAAAGAGCAGTCGCGGCTCAAACCCACGTACCAGCAGCTGCGATGCTTCCAAACTCGAACCTGCAGCGACGACAGACCCGCAACCACACAGCTCCACACACGGCGGCCACGCGACTCTAGCAAGTTGCCCAGCGAAGATGATGAACAGTGAGGCGTGCACAGTGGATTCTCAGACCTAGGGATTCCAAAATTCTTTTAAATACTAGGTGTTAAAAGACAATCTTGCCCTTCCTATCCAACATGAATACAAAATGCACTTTTACCTTTTATTCCAATAAAACCCAACAAAATTGGGTTATTACAGGTAAAGTCTACCCCTCTCTTTGGGGGTAAAGCCGGTAACTCTTGCACTATTGGTACCATATCAACGGGGTACTACTTTCACCTGACAACTTTGCTAAATAGCCTCAAGCTCCTCGAACTATCAAACGTCGGGCTTTCACTGCTGAAATCAACGGCGAACACACTTTGCCCTGGGCACTGCGGAACTTGGAGCTCTGCTTCTGGGACGGTCTAAACACGACTTCTTTATGGCAGCATTCTATCATAGCATGGTTCTCATCTAACCAATCCATACCAAGGATAACGTCAAACCACTCATAGGTAGGACTATGAAAGTAGCCACTTAAAGCTCTCCAGATATCTGTATCCAACCACTCTTAATCTTATTACTAGCTAGCATACTTGCTCTCGAAAGAGTTGCAACATACAACTCAAACCCTAAGGGTGTGTTTAGAGCACCAGTTTGGTTATGATAGATGGAAGGTTATGATAAACAGTCGATGATGATAAACGGTGGCTTATAATAAATGGTGTTTGAAGGGTAAGTTATTATAATAGGAATTATGATAAACGGTGTTTAAAGGGTTGGTTATGTAACAAAAAGTAATATATGAAAGGTTTAGTTAAACGGACAAGTAGGTTTAGATAAACAGGCACGCAGATTTAGGAAACCACCGGTTATAATAAACGATGGGGCAAACATCAGTTGGGTTATTATAACCAACTTGGCCGTTTAAATAAACTGGGGCCCAAATGCACCTTAAAGGTTTGAGTTCCAAACAGGCTTGTCTAACAAATGCATCAGAAACAAACGAATGGGTCGAGCCCAAATCAAACAACCCGAATGCATAGTGATCTACGACAAGCAGCATACCTGCAGCTGCAGCGTCAGTACGCTCTGCCTCCTAACGAGTCGTGGCAAACACTCAGCTCTACTGCTGGGCTGGTCTGGCAACTGCTCCAGCCTGGGTACAAGCTCTGGCTAGATGCCCCCCTTGCCACATTTATAGCAAGCACGGGGTGATGCTCCATAAATTCCAAAGTGTGCTTTTCCACAAGTGTGGCACTAAGGCAGCTGCCTAACAACGCCCTGATGAAGGTTTTGTGATTTATACTGCGCTAATCTCGACCTCGAAACTGGCCCTAACAGCGAGCATGCTGTCCACCTCAAAAGACCCACTAGAAGACTCAAACTTCCTTTTCTGCCCTGAGTGTTGCTGAACAAACTGAGTTGGTGCATCAAAACCCTGCACCGGAGGGTACTAGGAATTATAAATGGTTGCCAGCGCCACGACTCTAGCATATGACTCAGGCGCGAGTGCTCGTACATCCTGAGCAACCTCTTTTCTCAGCCCGCCAATGAACTTCTTGGTAATGAACCCCTCTGTGGCTATGAGCTCTGGGCAAAGTAGTTGTACTCTAAAAACTTCTTCTCATAACTGGCTATGATATATGTCCCCTGTTTCACATTCAAGAAGGCCTCCGCCATCTTCTGCTGAGCCTCGTCACTAACTTACTTGGCTCCGAACTTGGTTCTAAAGAACTCACATTCGAGAAGTCCTCCGCCATCTTCTTCTCATAACTGTTCTTGCCCTATCGGTTGACTCTCACCACTAAACTGCTGTGTCTGCCAGCACATGGGTGGCGCATCTCGGCCTCTGTACATAAGGACATCCCATCACTCGGAAGATATACTCCATCCTGGCCAACCACTTTACTTCCACTAACGGATTCTCAAAACCATTAAACTCAATAGGCTTCCACTTGGTAAAGTCCTTGAGCCACTTGTCAAACTCAACAGCTTCATTAGCATCATCTAACTCATCAATATGATCCTGCTGATCTTGCCCTCCAAGAGGGATCACCGGGGCTACTAGAGTTGTTGGGGGTGCCTGCTGAATCAGTTGTGTCAGCTAGGCTTTCACCCTATACTCTTCTCTCTACGCTGCAAGCTAAGCTTGAGTCTCAGCTCTCTGTTCAGTATTAGGCCCATCTTCATATCAAGCATACTTGAAGCTAATTTTGCTTCTGAAGTTGCACTTTGAGGCATAGTAGCCTCCATGTAACGACCCAGGTTTTCATCCCGGTCTTCCAGGTATGCCCTAGGGGTATTTTAGTAATTTGGTCGGGCCGTCAGGACCGTTTATGTCTTTTTCCAGTTGCTAAAATTATTGGATGGTTTTATGAAGGTTTTTGAGGCTTTGTGGTTTGGTTTGAGCATGGGTAGATGCAAAAGTAAAAATAAAGGTACGGGGTTTGAACCCGGGTCTCCTGGGAAGCTTGTAGAGATGTGTGCCAATTGAGCCATTAGGTGCTCTTGTTGCTCTTTCTGCATCACATCTTAGTTAACCTTGGATCTTTGGTGTTTGGTGCATTTGGTTAAATGAAATAGAAATTAGGTTTGTTGTGTTTTCTTCTCCAAAAGAGTTGTGGCCGCCCAAGCTTTCTCCCAAGCTCTCCTTGCCGATTCTTCATCCTTGCAGCTCCCTTGGATCGTTCATCATCATTCCGGGTAAGTCTTCATCCTCTTCATCTTCTCGATTGGGTGTTCTTGTTGGCCGAAGGTAAGGAGAAGAGCTTGTGTGTGTGTGTGTTTGTAGCAGTCGCCCGGCATGCCCAGATCTGCCAAAGAAGAAGCCCAGCCGCCCAGATCGCCCAAAGAAGAAGCCCAGATCGCCGAGTCACCCAGCTCCATCGCCCCTGCTTGTGCCATCGAGCGGCTTTGTCGCTCAGCGGCCGAGCGAGCCTTTCGAGCAGCCTGCCGCGGCCAAGCGAGACGCTCGAGCAGCCCTGTCGCGATCCAGCCAGTCGCCTGCCGAGCCCTCGCGGCGAGCGAAATCGCGCGTCGAGCGCTCGTCGGCCAGCGCGCCCGTCGTCGCGTTGCTACGCCGCGCGTGTCCGTCCGCTTCAGGCTTGTCGCGCCCGTCTGCGCTGCGCCCGGCTGGCGTCCGCGCAGCAGCGTGCGCCCAGCTCTGCCGCCAATCTGCGCTGTCGGCCAGCGTGCGCGCGCAGCCCCGCCGCCTCTGCGCCCGTCGGCGCCAGCCAGCCCGCCGCCGTCTTTGCCCCGTCCGCGTGTCGGTCGTGCCGTGTGTGAGTGCCCGAGCCGAGCACGCTTGTTTTATTATATTTTTTAGGGCTATGATTGTGATTTCTATTGTGTTTGTTAGGTTCTCGTTAGCTAGCTCGGGATCGATCGCAGCGTAGGATTTTGTGTGTAGTTGCCCCCGGCCAAGGTAAGGATCTCTTACCGGAGTTGTGTGGACCTGCGATGTTCTATGTGATTGTTGTTTGTATGTTTGTTTGTGATTATCAGCATGTATAGTTTAGGTGCTCTGATCGAATTCCTCGACTAGCATGACTTCGTATGTTGTTCTCTCATGTTAGCCCATGCTAGGTTGTTCCGTTCTAGCATGCTCATATCTGTTCTTGCTTCGTAGTACCATGCTAGGTTCGTTGTATCTGTTGAGCACGTTTTGGATTGTATTGGATTGTATGTTATTGATATGATAGGTTAAAGTGTAGGTAGGTAGCATCATCCGGCCCGATGCATAAAGTATCTTGCATCCATGGCGGGGACGCGTCGAGACAGCTTCTCGTCCCCGGACCCCGTTAGGGTTTAGCTAACCCGACCGGTAGGCCCTGCAATCTTGGGTGAGGGTGGCGGATCGTTAAATGCCCCAACGGTCGGGATGATGACTTGGCATTGCCTCGTCCCGGACACGATCGGCGCGTCCTCGGCGTGTTCGGCCGTAGCCCTTGATTGCCACTGTTAGGGCAAGGACCGCTTCGGTGTAAGCCTACCACGACCGGTTCCTTAGCCTCAAAGTGCGGTGGTTCAGTGACATAGTTCACGTGTCCGTGTCTCACACCCCTATGTCGTCGTGACACCGATCCGGAGATTTAGTTAGGCGTGGTGGCTCGGACATGGGCAACTTGCCACTAGACCCGGCACCCCCATAGTCTGCAGATGCACGCGGTGCATGCTTACGCTCATTACAACGCCGGCCGGAGAGCTCCTCGGGATCTTGAGTTAGTGTACCTTTCGTATCGGCAGAGATGCATCGAGGCCGAGACTTGGTTCTCGTATAGGGCGTATTGTGTGGTGTGGATTATTCCGACTAAGACCACGAGTTGGCATCCGAGGTCCAAGTGTGGACTTTAGCTATGTGCTCTATTATGTGTTTATGTTCATAGCTTGCATACACTCATCTAGATGACCATGTGCATCGTATTGTACCCCGGTTGGGGATTCTTCTTGAGTAATTCGTTACTCACCCTTACTTATCTTTCGAGGTAACCATGGCGCGAGGCGGGATGGTGAAGGAGGAGCTATGATCATGGGAGCGTCTTTGTCGTCTCGACTTTTTATTTCTATGACTCTTGTCTTTCATTTTCCCCTGAATGCATGTGGCGGGCACGAGCCCCTAGGATGTTTTCTCAATGATTTTGTGGATTCCCGCTTTATTGACTTTGAGGATGTTTCAAATGTTTTAATAAATCTCTCGATCGAGTGTACGTTTTGGAAATGTATTTGCCTTGAAACAGTGCTTGGAGACAGGGGATGTGTTTCAACAAACTATATTGATTTCGATTGAACCTTGATTGTTTTGTTTTAATTGGGAATCTAAAAACTTATTTGCATATTATCTTTTCCTTTGAATGCATGCATTGGGGTAAAGGCCTATTTAGAGCCCCTTTTGGGTGGGTCTTTACTGCTTGGTATCGAGCTCGAGTCATAGATTCGTAGACCGACCTTTTGTTGTAGGTCGTTTTTCCATGATCATCAAGACTCCGACGGTCATCAGTACGCCTAGGTTTATTGTTTTAGAAAGAAAAAGGGTTAAGAATTTACAATACACTGGCCATCTTGTGTATGCCTTGTGTAGTGTTGTGGAGCGAGACGAGCGCAGTTCGACTCGTTGTTGGTTTGGGCTTAGTGAGCCATCATGCCAACTTTCCAGCGCATCGCGCGGTTTGTTTAGCGGCTTGTTGAGGTATCCAGATAGATTCGGATGCCCCGGGACATCGTTCGGAGGAGGTAGAGCTTAGACTCCCGCTGGCCATTTGTGGCCCGATTCTTTCGCTTTTCCCCTAGTGAGAGGGTGGTGGTGCTTCGTGCGGATCGCCAAGATGTTGATCGCACCCGCAGGAGCAGTGGCGCTTGGCATGTCCGACCGAGGAGTTGGACCGATCGTGTTGATGTTGAGGCCGCGTCCGGGGTTGTTAGGCCCGCATGCCGTGATTTTTGCCCCCGGCAGATTGAGTTGCCTAGAGGAGGGGGTAGAGGCTAGCGGCGCCTCGAGTGAGACTTCTTGAGCGAGAGTGTGCTCCACCATGAGAGATTTGATGACGTGTCTTTAGCTATCGAGAGCGGAGACCAGTGCGCAGCTTTGTAGCGCGTGGTGAGGAGTCCCGGCACAGATAGCCCAAATGACAGAGTTTGTTTCAAAGATTTTTCCCCAAGAGCTCTTGTAGCCCCTGAGGTTCCCTGGAGGGCATGATCAGCAGACTTTATTCGGATGAGTTTGTTGGCATTGATGGAGACGCCCGAGTGTTGGCAAATGGATGCCTCAGTAGAGCTCGATGTTTTAGTAAGTCCTACCGCTAGTAGTAAAGTAGTTGGCCAGTTTGAGTTTAGCATCCGTGTGTGGGATGCCCCTGCTTGCTCGAGAGGCCGAGGTGTGCCGTTCTGTCTCTTGCTTTGGTTCATCGATGGTGGTGGAAGTCCCTTGTGAGAGGTGGACTAGCGAGTCTCCACCAAAGGCCCGATTGTTTGGCAAGTTGCCGTGTTAGTGGCTTGAGGCGGATGAAGGGTCATCTTTGCCCCTTGCGAGCTCTCTTTGTTGTTTAACACCCAGCTTCCTCGATGTGTGGATTTGGTAGTAGTAGCACTTGAGGTGCATTGGTTGGTGTGCCACTTTGGCACTAAGTCCGGTTCAGCTTGAGTTTGGCTTGGGCATAGCGGATGGTTCTATGCCGCCGTTCGAGTTCAGCGCACTCCTTTAGCCTTGGATCTGTTTATGGCGAGTTGCACCCGTTTTAGGTCGTGCGGAGGGCTAGTTTAGTGGTAGTCGATGGACTACAAGCGAAAGATGCTCGAGAGGAGCCGAGCCTCTTCCCAGTGTGTTTACGGAGGTTGAGTAAGTCACAGAGGTTGCGGTTGGTAAATATTGGTGCGCGTGAGTCTCGCGCTAGTGTTAAGGCCAAGAGATTTTCCTTGTGGTTGGTAGTGCGGTCAACTACCTTCGAGTGCCTAAATCTGAGGAGAGTTGAGCATTGTAGATGCGAATTTGGTCCAGCTGAGGGACCATGAGTTGGATGCTTATCGATGAGCCGGATGCCTATGAGGCGAGTTGGATGCTTTTGAGGCAAGATGAGCGGATGCCTTGCGAGAGGTTTTGGATGCCTTAGGGTAAGCACCCTTGGTAGAGGCTTGGTACAAAGCAAGTTTGGTTTGGCATGATTATGCTTTGGTAGAGCAAGGTTGCCTCACTTCGAGCATCGTGTAGAGATGGAACTTTTGGTGTTCCTTGGATTGTTTGTATCATTTGCCAGGAGTTATCGTTGCTTTGTGGAAAAGCGCTTGTTAGTCTTGGATCTCTAAAGGAAGGTTGGGAGTTGTGCACACAAGTGTGTTTTGTGTGGTTCGTTCCGTGGCGAGAGTTTCAGATCCATGTAGGGTTTGCTTTGGAGATCTCGTGCTCAGTTCCTTGAGAAGTTGGACTCCAGGTGGTTGTTGTAAGGCTTTGGTTGAGGTGGTAAGGATACCGTGCTCGTGGTATCAAGTTGTTGCTTAGGTAAGATTTGTTAAGTTAGGCCTAAGCTTGGTTGGCGGATCTTCTTGTTGATCGTTGGTTGGAGTTCAGTTGGAAACTGAACAAGAGCGGTGGTAGCTAAGCCGCGTGGTTTCTGATCGTCATGGCTAAGAGAGTTGTTCGGATCCTTCCTTGGGTAGAAGTTATGTTGTGGCCGATGTTTTGAGTAGGAGGATGACGCGTCTCAGTAGCGTTTCGGTCCTCTAGGTTCCCAAGGAGTTGGAGTTGGCCAAAGATGGTTGGGATGCCGGAAATTGGAGTTGTTTGTTCAGCAGGTTGTCTGTTAAATCGTATGCCTGCAGGTGTGTGTGTCGAGGGTGCCAAGAACCCTAGGTTGTGGAGAGCCTCTCCGAGCTCGGTCGAGCCCAGCTAGTGAGTTTCAGTTGGCTAGCCGGGCGTGTAGTTTGTAGCCTCGGTGGAGTTGCTAGCGATCTTGGTAGACTAGCAAGCTAGTGTTTGTTTGGAGTAAAGTCCGGAGTGGTTTCGGTGTGGTGGCAAGTTGATGCTTGGTGTTGACCAAGGTGTGGATTGGAGTCGTTAGAGTTTAGTTTTGCTCGTGGGGGCGAGTGGTTTGTACCATGTTGGTTGTTTTTCCTGTTTCCGTGGATGTTGAGTTGCCCCGTTTGGCATTTGGGAGGTTCATGCGAGATGGACCCTTGTTGCGCCCGTGAGATTAGATGTTGTTGCTCGTGGTGGAGCAAGGCGGTGGCGTATGTGGAGTTCTCTGTCCGTTGGTTGTCCGCTTGTAAGAGCCGTTTCCTTCGGGAGTTGTCGTTACTCCTTGGTCTTGGAGTTAATGGTGGAAGCGCTAGCTTGAAGGAAAAGTTTGTTGGCCGCTTGAAGTAGTCGTTTGTCCGATTAAGCGGATTCTTGGATGGTGTTCTAGAGGCTGCAGATAAAGGTTGTTCTGCCTCTTGTGAGTGTTTGGCCAAGATTTGGTTCGTTTGTTGTTTCGAGAGCTAGTTCGGTTCTAGCCGAGGGCGCGTTGCCCTGAGGTCTTGTTCCTAGTCAGTAAGTTTTGGGAGTTGACCCCTCCCTCGGCAGTTGAGCAAGTGTTGTTTGTTTCGGTTTGGTGGTCCGATTGGTTGAGTTTTCTCTTGGGTGTTGCTTCCAAGAGAGTTGGTTCTTGTTGCCTTGGGTTTGAGCAAGTCGTGGCGTGTGTGGAGTTCACGCCCTTCCGAGTTTGCTTGCTTTGGGAAGTCGTTTCCCGTTTGGCGAGTCGACTTAGCTCCCGAGTTGTGTAGTCGATCGAGTAGCGCAGCGATCACCCAAATGAGAGGGTCCACTGCTTTGTGTTGTTAGCAAGCAAGAGTTGTTTGTTCCCGCAAGGGCGAGGCCACCCAGTAAGAGTTGAGTTGTTCTCGGCAAGTTGTTGGTTCTTTGGGGATTGAAGATTTCCTCTTCCTCTAGCCTCTGTGGTGGTTGAGTTGCTCCTTGGATGCCACCTCGAGTGATAGCTTGCGAGGTAGTCTTGCGGATTCGTGTGGCTCGTGATCCGTAAGCTTTGAGGTTGTCGTTATCCGTTTTCCTTGTGAGGTTTTGGGAGTGGAGCTTACGGTTGGAAGATGAGTTAGGCTTAGGCTTAAAGGGAAGTCCTTTGAGTAGCCGGTTGGATTTTAAGAGTTGAGTAGTAGCTTGGAGGCGGCGTTGCTCGTTATAAGTTTGGGTTGAGTTCTGCTGAGCAAGCCCTTCTCGGGCTTTGTTCCTAGTTGTTGTGAGTTCCCGCCATGCGTTAGTAGAGCCGCGTTTGAGTGAGTTGGCACGAGGTGCCGTGGCATTGGTTGGTAAGTCGTTGAGCCGCTTTCCTCAAGGTGTTGTGTCGCAGATAGGCTGCGTGATGGTTTAGTCCTTGCTTCCCGAGTTTTCCTTGAGAGGAATGTTGGATGTTCCTTGCCTGGCGATTTTCTCCTTAAGATGGTTGCTTAAGTGTTGTGGTCGTGTTCTAGTTGGAGAAGTTTGTCTTTTTGGATCAGTCGCCAGTTGGTGGTTCGTTTGTATCTCGTTAAGGCTGTAGTCAAGGTTTGAGGTTTGTTGGTCTTTTGTGAAGTAAGAGTAGGCCGTTTAGTTTTGGAATCTGGAAGGTTCAGTTGTTTGGCCAGTTTGTTGTAGGGTTGAGTTTGTTTGTTGACAGCTGTGCACAGTGTTTTCATGTATCGGTTGAGGCAGCATGTGCCGGACCCATTGTTCATTGTGGACTTTGAGCCCTTGCAGCTGATTGAGGGTTTGGGCTTCAAGGAGAAGCCTATGAGTATTCTGGTCTTGAGTCGAAGACGTTGCGTAGAAGTGAGATCCGTTGGTAAAAGTTTAGTGAAGGAGTCTGAGTTCGGAGGAGGCCGCTCGTGAGCGGGAAGGACGGGATGAGAATGCAGTATCCTGTGTTGTTTCAGTCTTAAGGACTTTCGAGGACGAAAGTCATAAAAGGAGGGAATATTGTAACGACCCAGGTTTTCATCCCGGTCTTCCAGGTATGCCCTAGGGGTATTTTAGTAATTTGGTCGGGCCGTCAGGACCGTTTATGTCTTTTTCCAGTTGCTAAAATTATTGGATGGTTTTATGAAGGTTTTTGAGGCTTTGTGGTTTGGTTTGAGCATGGGTAGATGCAAAAGTAAAAATAAAGGTATTTGTGCTGCAGCCGGGGTTTGAACCCGGGTCTCCTAGGAAGCTTGTAGAGATGTGTGCCAATTGAGCCATTAGGTGCTCTTGTTGCTCTTTCTGCATCACATCTTAGTTAACCTTGGATCTTTGGTGTTTGGTGCATTTGGTTAAATGAAATAGAAATTAGGTTTGTTGTGTTTTCTTCTCCAAAAGAGTTGTGGCCGCCCAAGCTTTCTCCCAAGCTCTCCTTGCCGATTCTTCATCCTTGCGGCTCCCTTGGATCGTTCATCATCATTCCGGTAAGTCTTCATCCTCTTCATCTTCTCGATTGGGTGTTCTTGTTGGCGAAGGTTAGGAGAAGAGCTTGTGTGTGTGTGTGTTTGTAGCAGTCGCCCAAAGATGCCCAGATCTGCCAAAGAAGAAGCCCGAGCCGCCCAGACGCCCAAAGCAAGCCCGAGATCGCCGGAGTCGCCCGGCTCCATCGCCCCTGCTGTGCCATCGAGCGGCTGTCCGCTCGGCCAAGAGCCGAGCGACGCTCGAGACAGCCCTGTCGCGCAGCCAATGAGCCTTTCGACAGCCCTATCGCGATCCAGCGAATGCGCCTGCCGAGCCTCTGCAGCGAAGATCGCGCGCCGAGCGCTCCGTCGGCCGCATGCGCCCGTCGTCGCGGCGCCGCGCCAGCGTGTCCGTCCGCTTCAGCTTGTCGCGCCCGTGCGCTGCGCCGGCCGGCCGTCCGTCGCGCGCGCAGCGCGCGCGCCAGCTCTGCCGCCCATCTGCGCTGTCGGTAGCGCGCGCACGCCGACCTACTCCGCGCCTCTGCTTCGCGTCAGCGCCAAGCGAGCCAGCCGTCTTTGCTGCCCGTCCGCGTGTCGGCCGTGCCGTGTGAGTGCCCTGCCCGAGCACCTTGTTTTATTATATTTTTAGGGCTATGATTGTGATTTCTATTGTGTTTGTTAGGTTCTCGTTAGCTAGCTCGGGATCGATCGCAGCGTAGGATTTTGTGTGTAGTTGCCCCGGCCAAGGTAAGGATCTCTTACCGGAGTTGTGTGGACCTGCGATGTTCTATGTGATTGTTGTTTGTATGTTTGTTTGTGATTATCAGCATGTATAGTTTAGGTGCTCTCAGTCTTGAATTCCCGACTAGCATGACTTCGTATGTTGTTCTCTCATGTTAGCCCATGCTAGGTTGTTCCGTTCTAGCATGCTCATATCTGTTCTTGCTTCGTAGTACCATGCTAGGTTCGTTGTATCTGTTGAGCACGTTTTGGATTGTATTGGATTGTATGTTATTGATATGATAGGTTAAAGTGTAGGTAGGTAGCATCATCCGGGCCGATGCATAAAGTATCTTGCATCCATGGCGGGGGCGCCGAGACGCTTCTCGTCCCCTGACCCCGTTAGGGGTTTAGCTAACCCGACCGGTAGGCCCTGCAATCTTGGGTGAGGGTGGCAGACTGTTAAATGCCCCAACGGTCGGGATGATGACTTGGCATTGCCTCGTCCTCGACAGTCGGCACGTCCTCAGCGTGTTCGGCCGTAGCCCTTGATTGCCACCTGTTAGGGCAAGGACCGCTTCGGTGTAAGCCTACCACGGCCGGTTCCTTAGCCTCAAAGCGGTGGTTCAGTGACATAGTTCACGTGTCGAGTCTCTCACACCCTATGTCGCTGACACCGATCCGGAGATTTAGTTAGGCGTGGTGATTGGACATGGGCGACTTGCCACTAGACCGGCACCCCCATAGTCTGCGATAGCACGCGGTGCATGCTTACGCTCATTCTGGCGCCGACCGGAGAGCTCCTCGGGATCTTGAGTTAGTGTACCTTTCGTATCGACGATGAGAGATGGTCGAGGCCGAGACTTGGTTCTCGTATAGGGCGTATTGTGTGGTGTGGATTATTCCGGACTAAGACCCTGAGTTGGCATCCGAGGTCCAAGTGTGGACTTTAGCTATGTGCTCTATTATGTGTTTATGTTCATAGCTTGCATACACTCATCTAGATGACCATGTGCATCGTATTGTACCCCGGTTGGGGATTCTTACTGAGTAATTCGTTACTCACCCTTACTTATCTTTCAGGTAACCATGGCGCGAGGCGATGGTGAAGGAGGAGCTATGATCATGGGAACGTCTTTGTCGTCTCGACTTTTTATTTCTATGACTCTTGTCTTTCATTTTCCCTGAATGCATGTATGTAAGACACAGAGCCCTAGGATGTTTTCTGAATGATTTTGTGGATTCCCGCTTTATTGACTTTGAGGATGTTTCAAATGTTTTAATAAATCTCTGATCAGAGTGTACGTTTTGGAAATGTATTTGCCTTGAAACAGGTGCTTGGAGACAGGGACAGGTTTCAGCAAACTATATTGATTTCTGATTGAACCTTGATTGTTTTGTTTTAATTGGGAATCTGAAAACTTATTTGCATATTATCTTTTCCTTTGAATGCATGCATTGGGGTAAAGGCCTATTTAGAGCCCCTTTTGGGTCGGGTCTTTACACTCCACCCCTCTCCATGAAAGTTAATTGTCGGGGCCACAGGTGGACTACGGGTCAGGTCAACCCTCGACGTCGTCTCATCAATAATATGCTCAAATCCAACTCCCCGATTGGCAATACCAACGTCCCTACTCCTCCATATGTGACCGGCATACTGGCGATCTACACAAAACGTAAAGAGCTAGTCCACACTTGGACTCTCACTACCAACAACAGGTAACACATGTATACTAGATGCTATTGTAACAAAAAACCTTAAACAAAGAACTTTGACAAACCTGATGGCTGTTGAAGTGCTGATGTTCATGGGGACAAACAACCTACAAAGTAGGTTAGTCGATAGAATCTATGACTCTATGCCATGATACCAACTATAAGATCCTAACCTAAAATGTGGTCCTAAGCCTAGGTTCTTACTCAACACGCATGTAAATAAAACAATCATTTCAAAATCTCTGTTTTAAATCATCAAAACTGCATCGGGAAAATTAAACTTCTTCATTTCAAGTAAACATTCATAGATAAAACCTGTAAAAATAGAAAACATATCCTGACCAGTGATTTAATAAAAAAAATCCATAAATAGTTTAAACATCACAATGCAAAATCTCCTAAGGACTCCGTGTACAGCTACATGCTGAATAATAAAAAAATAACAGAGTACGGTGGCAGGCTCCCATGATCAATCAGCTCATCCGCTAGCCATCCTAGTGCTGTCCCAAGTTTCTGGGTCGAAAAACCACAGAAAATAAGAGTGAGTACAAAAGCACTTAGTAAGAATCCCCAATCGGGGTACAGTACGAAACATCAAATCATCAAGCATCCTAGTATACATGCAAACAGTTACCAACACAGATCTTTGCTCATGAGCTAATGATGTAAATTCAGAATCCTCGAAAGTCTCCTACTTTCGGCCTAATGAGTGGCTCTCCTAACCAATCTCAAATGACATCCTCGAGGGTCTTTCTCCCTCTGCCAAATAACCAACTCAAAAGTTAATCCAAACTAGATGTCCTCGAGGGCCTCTTACCCTCGGCCAAGCTGTTCCTATGCTCAACGAGAGAGTACCTGATGTCTGGCTCTAAATTGGAATGGAAGTGGTGTATTCACGAACATTATCCCAAGGCAACTCTCCTCCCGTGTAAGGATGTGGGACCTACACAAACTACACCAGTCTAGGTATGTATGCCTAAGACTCAGAAGCGGTGTCACAGATCTACAGTAGTGCGAGGTCATTGGCACTCAACTATAGCAGCCTGTATACCACCAACCTAAAGCTAAGAATCGTTCTAGGCAGGCTTGCACCTGTGATGGGTTTCGCTCTAGTTGGCTACAAACTAGGCTTATGCCATTGTGGTGAGCTAAACCACGCCCGGCTGCCAAGGGCGTGAATAAGTCCTCACTGATCCCGACCTGTGGGTACAAGATACGTAATGTCCATTCTCAGCCTCTAAATGAAGACAACCTGACAAGTTCTATCTAGGAATACACATCTCGTTCCTAAAAGATCAAACTTGCTCGAGACATACGGCCTAACAGGATACTAATAGCTCAACATAAACATCAGGATGCATGTTGGAAGAACAACCTAGCATGGTACTAACATGTCAAGAGGAAACATACATGCTAGCCGGAAACAGAACGAGAAAACAGAACCTATCCACTAAACATGCTTGCAACAAACATACATATCAATCTATCCACTAAGCATGCTCGCAACCAGTAAACAAAGATGCAATCAGTGATAGGATGCAGGGCCCAAACACCCCGGTAAGAAATCCTTACCTGGAAAACAAGTAGAAATCAAAATAATAATAAAGTGCTCCTTGAGTTGCAGGAACACGAACCTAGTAAATAATATAAACAATTACACATAAATAATACTATCTAAACAACTCAAAAACTAGATCGACTAAACATAATTAGGGCTCGGAAAGGTTACCCAATCGATGGAAACAAGAGCTCTCGGCCAACAGGGAGTGCTCTCGGCAATGCACTAGGGAAGTGGCCAAGAGAAGCTAGCTTGGTGCTCTCGGCTAAGGGGCTATTTGGTGTGGCAAGGAGAAAAAGAGAGGAAACCTCACGGCTACAATGGTGACCTCGGCAAGACTTGTGGCAATGGTGAAGGTGGTGCGACTAGGTGATCCTCAGCAGTGGAGTTGAGAGAAGGGAGACTCGTAAAAGGCAAGAGCTTGGCTTCAATGGTGTTGGTGATCGATGAAGAGAATAGGAATAGGGAAGGAGAATAATCGGTAAAATGAAGGGGGGGGGGGGGCGAAGATGGAATCACAAAAACGGGCTAGGGCAAGGGAAATCGGAAAAATGCAAATGCAGAATCCCTTTTGTTTTTAATAAAATCATTCTCCAAATGCCACATGTCCCTAGCCATCCGCCTTCGAGTCCCAGCGAAGTCACATTTTCTCCTTTTTCTCTTCTTTTAATAAAACCTCCAAAATCCCAAATCAATCCACCCTTCGAGTCTTAGCGAAGACACTTTTTCTCTTTTTTCTCTTCTTTTAACAAAACTTCCAAACTCCTTGTCAATCACCCCTTCGAGTCCCGGCGAAGATACAAAATTTTCTTATTTTCTCTTTTAACCAAAGGAACCTCCAAGTTTTCCAAGATGCAACTCTAGTCCTCAGAACCTGAAACCGAGGAATAACCGAACTAAGCAAATAACAAAAACTGCCCTGAATTCCGATTAATTACAAAATCGGCCCTAAAATATCAATTACCAAAATGCCCCTAAAGGCTCAAATTGCCCTAACGGCCCAATTGAACATACCTAGGAAACTGGAATAGAAAGCTTGGCCATTACATTTTATTTATGCCTTTTGCATTCCTCGCAAGTTGCAGTCATATCTACAAAATCCATAGTTCTTAGCGTAAATGTTTTGAACATCAAACAATTTCACTAAGCAAAAGAATTTCAAGCTTGCGCTAATGTAGACAACGGAATACTTAAGGTATTTTTGGGCTTATATGCCAGTAACGACCTTCTTATTTTTGCCAGAGTAGGTTGATAATTGTTTTTTAAAAAAACCAGGCTGCCCTCAACCCCAAACTTAAATCTTCATAGATGCAATTGCTCTACGCTATCGTGAGTTTCTTTGGCGTCCTTGCAAATGTTTTGTGCTTTCTATCATTTATGACAGAGATTATTCTAATGCTAGGTTTGAATCTGAGGGAACTTAAGAATTTTACAAAATGAACTAATGTTTCTACCAGATCTAATTGTTGTGATAATAAACATTTACTAGATTTTCAAAAGAAAAGAACTACTGGATTAAAGAAAATAGCATATGAATTAAGATAAATTGCATCCTAAATGCATGATCCTAATAAAGCTTCTAATCATGAAGTGCATGCGGAAGGAAATAAAATGTAGAAAGCATAATAAAAGAGAGCGAGACTTCCATCTACTTTGCTATTCTACCTCTTTTCTTTCCCTTACCCTTAACAAACTCCGAATTTCCTAAGTGTTTTGGAAATTAAAACCATTCGGAGTATCCTTGTAGTGCTCTAACAGCTATTAGAATTAGTTAATCTCTTGAATTCGCATAGGTCCAATAGCTATCCGAATGTTTTCATAGCTTATCAAATTGATGCACCAGGCTATCTATATTTATTAGCATCATTTCATTTTCTTCCTTTCCTTCTTCTTCCATGACTTTTACCTTTCTTGGTTGGATTCTTAACAATCTGTCAGTTGGCTGCATCTAAACTCCTTACTCCCTACATAGCTGTGTAATGGTATGTGGGAAAAATACCTTTCTACGACTAGGCGAAGCCCATCGCTGAAGCTGCCCTTCCACTATCTTCCCCAGATTAACACTTACTCCGCTTGTGATTGAAAAAAGTAACAATGCTTGCTCCTTGCTGACTATCCTTGCATTTTCTGAGAGCATGATTGCATTTTTTATAAACATAATCCATCCTCGTAACTCAGGCTTGACATCCTCCATAGGGAATGTCCATCGGTTTTTTCACTTGGCCTTTTCCATGTCGATGGTCCTTACACACTCTTGTAGCTGCTTCTTGGTTGGCTTCTTCAGCACCTCTCGTCCTTCTTCTCTTGGTTTGTCCGGTAGATAGAAGACTTCGTTAAAAGCCGTCGATATGTAATCAATTAATTGACCTTCTACTAGAGAAAAGAACTTTTGTTCTTTATTTAGATTCGCATAGAACTAGAGAACCCAATCTAGCCTCGCATCCATTCTTGGTGTGGCTAGGCTTGCCCAACCTAAGCTATCTATCTTTTCAAAGGTAGCTTTGGTCATGAATGCGTTCGGCCAGCCTTAATCTCTCCAAAACCTTCTTTTTAGTAGCGCGACATACCTAGCGCTGGCCAATTTTGCCGCATTTTGTTCTATGCTCCCTTCAACTTCCTTTCCCTTGAGGTGCAAGGTGCTGCTTGAATCCATTTGAGGGAGGTGTAAATGTAACTGTAAAGACCCGACCCAAAAGGGGCTCTAAATGGGCCTTTACCCCAATGCATGTATTGAAAATAAAAGACATTATGAAAAATACATTTCGGATCCCAAGTAAAAATAGAAACATTCAACAACCAAAACATACATTTCTAAAAGCATACTCTGATCAGAGATTTATTTAAACCGTTTAAACAATCCACAAGTACAAATATGCTGGAATCCATAAAACGTAAGAAAACATCCTAGGGCTCCGTGCCTGTCTACATGCATTCAGGGGAAATAACAAAAGTCAAGAGTCATGATATAATAAAATGGTCAGAGATGACAGCAGGATTCCATGATCACGCCTCCTCCTTCACCCATCCTGTCTCCCGCTTGATTACTCCGTGGAAAACCACGAGAATAAGGGTGAGTAACGAATTACCAGTAAGAATCCCCAACCGGGGTACAATACGATATACATGATCATCTAGAAGAATGTATGCAAGCTATGAGTACAAACACAGAGAGGAGCACATAGCTAAGTCCACACTTGGACCTCGGATGCCAACTCGTGGTCTTAGTCCGAAAATACCACAACACACTATACGCGCTATACGGGAACAAGTCCCGGCCTCACTGTCTCTCTCACGACGATACGAAAGGTGCACTGCTCAAGATCCCGAGGAGCTCTCCGGTCGGCGCGCTGTAATGAGCGTAAGCGCGCACCGCATGCTCACCGCAAACTCGGGGGTGCCGGGTCTAGTGGCAAGCCGCGCCAAGGTTCGATCCACCATGCCTAACTAAATCTCGGATCGGTGTCACCGACATAGGGGTGTGAGACACGGACACGTTAACTATGTCACCTGTACCACCGCACTGAGGCTAAGGAACCGGTCGTGGTAGGCTTACACCAGAAGCGGTCCTTGCCTAACAGTGGCAATCAAGGGCTACGGCCGAACACGCCGAGGACGTGCCGATCGGCTGCCGGGGCGAGGCAATGCCAAGTCATCATCCCGACCGTTGGGGCATTTAACGATCCCACCCTCACCCAAGATTGCGGGGCGGTAGTTAGGGTTAGCTAAACCCTAACGGGATCGAGACGAGTACCATCTCGTGCGTCCCCGTCGGGGATGCAAGTTACGTTATGCATCCGGCCCGGATGATGCTACCTACTTGAACTCTAAACCATAACAATAATAACAATTCATTCAATGCACCAATACGTGCTCAATGAGATACAAGGAACCTAGCATGATACTACGAAGCAAGAACAGATATCGAACATGCCGAATGGAACAACCTAGCATGGGCTAACATGAGAAACAATACAAGAGTTCATGCGATCGAGAATTGAACAGAGCACCTAGGGCTAAACATGCTAATAATCATACACAGGCATACAAAACAACAATCACAAATATACTGCGGGGCCCACACAACTCCGGTAAGAAATCCTTACCTTGGTCGGAGAGCTTCTACACACAAATCCTAAGTCATGGAACAATCCCGAGCTAGCGAGCGGAAACCTAGCAAACCAATAATAATCAGGCATCTAAAACGTCTAAACAACAATAGAACAGCAAGCTCGGCTCGAGGAACACGCGCGGCACGGTGACACGAGCTTGGAGCTGCTGCAAGCGCACGGCAGCAGGCTGGCGCTGCTCATGCTACCGCACAAGACGGCACGTATGCACGGCAGCGACGGCGCGCGCGCGAAGCGTCTGGCGTGCGGGCGGCGGCTTCGAAGCGCGCGCGGCGGCGCTGGCGTCGTCGGCGGCGGCAGCGAGCGCGACGCGCGGCGCGCGGCGCGCGCAGCGGCGGCGGCGCGCGGCGCGCGCGCGGCGTCACGCGTCTCTCGCTCTTCTGCGCCGCGATCGCGATTCGCACGACGACGAGCGATGGCGTGCGGGGGAGGGGCGCGACGAGTGTGGATCTGGCGCGACCGGCGGCGATGGCGTCTTTGGCGATCCGGCGGCGATGGTGTCGCGGCGGTCGCTTCAACGAATCTGGGCGAAGGGCGGTGGCGATGGCGTCTTTGGCGATCCGCGAGCGATGGCGTGCGCGGCGTGGCTGCTTCAACAGATCTGGGCGAGGGGCCTGGCGGCGGCGATGCGGCTGCTGCTTGGCTTCTCTCGGTGCGGGCTGCAATCAACACAAACACACACAACACTCTACTTCTAACCTTCGGCATCAAAAACCAAATGAGGAGATGAAGAGGATGAAGACTTACCCGAATGATGATGATCGAACCCAAGGAGATGCAAGGGAAAGAAGAATCGGCAAGGGCTATGGAGAGGGAGAGCTTGTGCGGCCAAGAGGTGATTTGGAGAAGAAGATGGAATAAACCTAATTTCTATTTCATTTAACCAAATGCACCAAAACTCCAAAATCCAAGGCTAACCATAAAATGATGCAGGAAGAGCAACAAGAGCACCTAATGGCTCAATTGGCACACATCTCCACAAGCTTCCCAGGAGACCGGGTTCAAACCCCATTGCAAAGACAATTTCCTTTATTTTTACTTTTGCATCAAACCTTGCTCAAACCAAACCACAAACCCCTCAAAACCTACAAAAACCATCCAATAATTTTAGTAACTGGAAAAGACACAAACGACCCTGACGGCCCGACCAAATTACCAAATTACCCCTAGGGCATACCTGGAAGACCGGGAAGAAAAACATGGGTCGTTACAATATTCCCTCCTTTTTATGACTTTCGTCCTCGAAAGTCCTTAAGATAGAAACACTCGAGGGTAATGCAATCTCATCTCGCCTTCCCGCCTCCCAAGTGGCTTCCTCGGAACCCCGATTCTTCCACTTTGAACCTTTACTAAACGAATCTCGCGATTACGCAACGTCTTGGTCTCAAAGGCAAGGATCCTCACCGCTTCTCCTCGAAGTTCAAATCCTCATTCACCGCAAAGGCTCAAAGTCCACAATGTGCGACGGGTCCGCACATCTTGCCTCAACATCGATACATGAAAAACACTATGCACCGATAGTGACGGAGGTAGGGCTAACCGGTAAGCAACTCTGCCAATCCTCTCTAGGATCTCAAATGGACCAACAAAACGGGGACTCAACTTCCCACGCTTACCAAACCTCGTAACACCTCGCATCGGAGCAACCTTAAGGAACACATGCCGACCAACCTCAAACTCCAAATCTCGACGCCGAACATCGGCGTAACTCTTCTCTGCTCTGAAATGTCAACATACGAGCTCTAATCTTCTCATCTTGCACCATTGGTCAACTGCAGAACTCGGGACCCAAAACCTGTCTATCACCAACCTCTTCTCCGAACACGGGGACCGACAAACGCTTACCATACAATGCCTCGAATGGAGCCATCTCAATCGTCGATCGTAATCGTTGTTATAGGCAAACTCCATCAAGCAATCTGATCTTTGGTCCCAATCGCTCGGAAATCCAACACACAAGCCCTCAACATATCCTCGAGAATCGATTCACTCTCTCGGTCGACCATCCGTCTGAGGGTGAAAAGTCAGGCTCTTTGGCGCACTCTGTGCCCAAACCCTTCCGGGCGCTCTCCGAAACGAGAAGTGAACCGCGAGTCACGATCGGACACAATCCTCACCGGCACACCATGATAACGGATGATCTGTTCCAAAAACAATCTGCGCCCACTGTTCCACGGTATAAGTGTCTCTACCGGGATGAAGTGTGCGCTCTTGTGAAACGGTCGACTATCACCCAAATCGAGAGAACTTCCTCGAGTCCTTGGCAAACCAGAGATAAAGTCCATGGAGATCTCTTCCCATTTCCACTGGGTACACTCGGTGGTTGCAACAAACCAGTGGCCTCTGCTGGGTGCCTTCACTTGGCGACAAGTGAGACACCTACCGACAAACTCTGCCACATCTCTCTTCATTCCCATCCACCGAAGGTCCGCTTAAGGTCTGATACATCTTGGTACCCCGGGTGCCAAGCAAAAGGGGGAATGGGCCTCCGAGAGCAACTCGCTCGCAAACTCGCAATGTCTGGAACACACAACCGGCCTCTATAAGTCAACCCACCGACCGGTGAATATACAAAGTCAAAGTCACCGTCGGCACTAACTCACAACCAATCTCTTAAGTGCGGGGTCACCCAACCGGCCGTCTATAATCCATTTTGCCTAATCGACGGTGAGCAGTCAAAGCTAGCTACCCGCGGCGGTAACCTCACCCAACAACATCGCAACCTCGGCCCGCTCGAACTATCTCCGCAAACTGGGCTGGAACTCAACAACGCCCGCAGAGTGCGGCGTCTTTCTACTCAAAGCATCGGCCACTACATTGGCTTTACCGGATGGTACAAAATCTCGCAGTCATAATCCTTTACCAACTCTAACCATCTCCTCTCGCCTCATATTCAACTCCTTCGAGTAAACAGATACTTGAGGCTCGGTGATCGGTAAACATCTGAATCCGCTCACCATACAGTAATGCCTCCAAATCTTCATTGCAAACACCACTCACGCCAACTCCATATCATGAGTCGGGTAGTTCTGCTCATACGGCTTCAAATGACGGGAAGCATAGGCAATGACCTTCCCGTCTTTGCATCAACACACAACCTAATCCAAACTTGGAAGCATCATCAGAGACCACGAAACCACTGTCCCCTCCGGATCGCCAACACCGGTGCCAAGTCAAATCTGCGCTTGAGCACGCAAAGCTCTCATCACACTGCTTGTCCCAAACAAACTCGACACCCTTCCTCGTCCGACGAGTGAGGGCGAGGCTAAAGTAGAAAAGTCCTTGACGAACCGACGGTAGTAACTCGCCAAACCCGTAAAGTCTGCGAATCTCGGCAATCGAAGTCGGCTTGGCCCATGAACTCACGGCCTCAATCTTCGCGGGGTCCATGGCTATACCATCTCTCGAAACCACGTGGCCTAGGAAGGCCACCGCTCCAACCAGAAATCACATTTGGAAAACTTCGCGCATAAAGCGGGTTTTCCTCAAAGCCGCCAATACTCGCCTCAAATGCTCGCATGGTCTTCTTTAGACCTCGAATAAATCGAATATCGTCAATGAACACGATGACGGCCGTCCCAAAAATGATTTGAACACCCTATCCATCATGTCCATGAACGCAAATTTGGGGCATTGGTCAATCCAAACGACATGACCACAAACTCATAGTGACCATATCTAGACACGAAAGTCGTCTTAGGAATGTCGGCATCCCCGATCCGCATGAATCGATGGTAACCGGATCTCGGATCTATCTTGGAGAACACGGAAGCTCCTCGGCCGATCGAACAAATCATCGATACGGGCAACGGATACTTATTCTTCATCACACCTTATTAAGCTCGCGGTAATCAATACATAAGCGCATAGAACCATCCTTCTTTTTCACAAACAGAATCGGTGCTCCCACGGGGACACACTCGGACGGATGAACCCTCGATCTAACATCTCCTGCAAATCGAATCTTGGTTCCTTTAACTCACTGGCGCCATACGATACGGAGCCTTCGAGATAGGGAGGGTCCTCGGCTCGAGCTCAATTGTGAAGTCAACCTCTCTCTTCGGGGCAACCCCAGTAACTCCTCAGAAATACGTCCGCAAACTCCCCGCACGACCGGCACTGATCAACAGACAATGAGGGGCGGCTCTTCCCGCACAACTTGGCTAGATAGCCCCAAGCTCCATGAGCTAGCAAACGACGAGCTTTCACAAATGACACCATCGGCGGGCAAACTCCACCTGGACTCCACGAAACTTAAAGTGGGCGACACGGCGGCTCGAACACTACTTCTTTCCGGTGGCGGTCAATCAACGCGTGGTTAGCAAACTAACCACTCCATACCAAGAATCACATCAAAACCGCTCATAGGCGTAAACTATGAGCGTAGCCTACAAGCAACTCTCCTGGATATCTCGATCCGCCATCCCTAATCTTATCTCTAGCCAACATATTAACTCCCGAAGGAGTTGCAACAGATAACTCGAAACCTAGAGGCTCTAGTCTTAACTTAGCATGCTCAAAGAAACAACACAGATACAAATGAATGCGTAGAACCAGAATCAAACAAGACAAATGCGCAGTGATCTAAAACAAGAAGCGTACACGCCACACGCGGCATCCGTGACGCTGGCCTCTGACGGGTCGTAGCAAACACTCGACCTCGCCGCTGCATTGGCCGAGCCGCCATAGCTGGTCCGATCACAAAACGGGCCATGTGCCCCTCTCTACCACAACGGAAGCACAATCTAGGTCCATCGACAAGCTCGGCGTGGATTTTCACACAAGTAGCACAAGCGGAACTCGCTCGGGTCCTCCTCGCTGCTGGGCCGAAACGGACCGGAGCTCTCCGCCGATCTCTGCTTCGAATCGCCCTTGGCGGCGCCGCCGCCTCCCCTGAAAATCAAACTTCCTCTTCGCCCTACACCGTTGGGACGGGGCCCAACAGAGCGGCAACAACCCGCCAAGCAGATACTTCCCATTATAGATCGTGGCTAATCGGGATGTACTTAGCATAAGTGTCGGGGCCCGAGCCCTCGACATCCTGGGAAACACCCCCTGCCTCAATCCAGATATGAACTTCCGAATCTTCACTCGGGGTGGCAATCAACCGAGGAGCAAAATATCCATACTCGAGAACTTGCGCTCATATTCCTCAATGGAATCAGAACCACTTTTTTAGGTTCCGGAAGAGCTCCACCATCTTCTCTTGAGCCTCATCACCGATGAACTTTACCTTGAACTCACCTTGAAGAACTCCCAAGTAGCGGGTGGAGACCCAGGTGGTCTCTCGCTCAAGGTGGACTCCCACCACCATCTCGCCGTGCCTCCTAGCACATGAGCCGCACACCTCGGCCTCTCAAATATCGGGGCACACCATGATCGGGAAGGTGTACTCCAAATGGGCAATCCACTGGCCGCCGCTAACGCATCACCGGTGGCATCAAACTTCTCGAGCTTCCACTTCACAAAATCCTTCACCACCTACCCAATTCCTCGGCACCCTCTGCCATATCTCCTCTCTGGGGCTACTTGCTCATGTGGAGCCGGAGGTGCTACTTGAGCTCTGCTTGAACCAATCGAGTCACCGCTCGATCTGGGCTCGGGACTCTTCCCGCCGCGCCGCCAACAAGGCACAGGTCTCTACCCTCTGGTCACTCAACATGCTGACCATAAAAGCCCTCATAGACTCAAAGAAACTCTTCTCCAGAGCGATCTCACGGCGCTCGGCCACGCCTTAACGCCCGCTCTAGGCGTAACAGAGGAGCTGCTGGTGGAATGCCATCGATCTCGGCTTGGGACGATGTCCTGCGATGACGAGATCCGATCCCGATACCTCGACCGCTCTCGAACCTCCTCTCCCGATGCGGGTGGTATCGCATCTTCGGCGATCTACATCCAAACCAACAACGAATCAAAACCCTGCTGTCACCACTCCACAACACCAAACAAGGCATACACTAGATGATAGGTATTGTAAATTCTTAACCCTTTTTCAACAACAAATAGTAAACTTAGGCGTGCTGATGATGACGTCGAGTCTTGATGATCATGGAAAAACGTCCTACAACAAAAAGGTCGAGTCTACGTAATCTATGACTCGAGCTCGATACCAATCTGTAAAGACCCGACCCAAAAGGGGCTCTAAATGGGCCTTTACCCCAATGCATGTATTGAAAATAAAAGACATTATGAAAAATACATTTCGATCCCAAGTAAAAACAGAAACATTCAACAACCAAAACATACATTTCTAAAAGCATACTCGATCGAGATTTATTTAAACCGTTTAAACAATCCACAAGTACAAATATGCTGGAATCCATAAAACGTAAGAAAACATCCTAGGGCTCCGTGCTTGTCTACATGCATTCGGGGAAATAACAAAAGTCAAGAGTCATGATATAATAAAATGGTCGAGAGATGACAGCAGGATTCCATGATCACAGCTCCTCCTTCACCATCCTGTCTCCCGCTTTGATTACCTGGAAAACCACGTAATAAGGGTGAGTAACGAATTACCAGTAAGAATCCCCAACCGGGTACAATACGATATACATGATCATCTAGAAGAATGTATGCAAGCTATGAGTACAAACACAGAGCGGAGCACATAGCTAAGTCCACACTTGGACCTCGGATGCCAACTCGGGGTCTTAGTCCGGAAAATACCACAACACACTATACGCGCTATACGGGAACAAGTACCGGCCTCGGCTGCCTCACCGACGATACGAAAGGTGCATCGCTCAAGATCCCGAGGAGCTCTCCGGTCGGCGCCAGAATGAGCGTAAGCGCGCACCGCATGCTACCGCAAACTCGGGGTGCCGGGTCTAGTGGCAAGCCGCCTGTGTTTGATCACCATGCCTAACTAAATCTCTCGGATCGGTGTCACCGACATAGGGGTGTGAGACACGACACGTGAACTATGTCACCAGATACCACCGCACTTTGAGGCTAAGGAACCGGTCGTGGTAGGCTTACACCAGAAGCGGTCCTTGCCCTAACAGTGGCAATCAAGGGCTACGGCCGAACACGCTAAGGACGTGCCGATCGCCGGGGCGAGGCAATGCCAAGTCATCATCCCGACCGTTGGGGCATTTAACACCCGCCACCCTCACCCAAGATTGCGGGGCGGTAGTTAGGGTTAGCTAAACCCTAACGGATCGGGGACTTGAGTACCATCTCGTGCGTCCCCGCTTGGGGATGCAAGTTATGTTATGCATCCGGCCCGGATGATGCTACCTACTTGAACTCTAAACCATAACAATAATAACAATTCATTCAATGCACCCAATACGTGCTCAATGGATACAAGGAACCTAACATGATACTACGAAGCAAGAACAGATATCGAACATGCCGAATGGAACAACCTAGCATGGGCTAACATGAGAAACAATACAAGAGTTCATGCGATCGAGAATTCAAACAGAGCACCTAGGGCTAAACATGCTAATAATCATACACAGGCATACAAAACAACAATCACAAATATACCGCAGGCCCACACAACTCCTGGTAACAAATCCTTACTTTGGTCGGGAGGCTTCTACACACAAATCCTAAGTCATGGAACAATCCCGAGCTAGCGAGCGGGAACCTAGCAAACCAATAATAATCAAAGATCTAAAACGTCTAAACAACAATAGAACAACGAAAGCTCGGCTCGGGAACTCACGCGCGCACGCGACACGAGCTTGAGCCGCTGCAAGCCGGGCACGGCAGGGCTGGCGCAGCCGCGCGCCCAGCACGGCAGGCTGGCGCTGCTCCGCTACCGCACAAGACGACGCACGCACGGATGCAGCAGCGGACGCGCGCGCGCGGCGAAGCGTCGCGGGCGCGCGCGCGAGCAGCCAAGCCTTGGCGCGCGGCGCGTCGCGCGCGCGACAGCGCGCGACGCGGCTGGGCGCGGCGGCGAGCAAAGCGGCGGCGCGGCGCGCGGCGCGCTGGCGTCTCTGGCGTCTCGCTGCTGCAAGCGCGATCGCACGACGACGACAGCGATGGCGTGCGGGAGGGGCTGCGACGGTGGATCTGGCGCGACTCGCGAGCGATAAGCGTCTTTAGCGATCTCGCGAGCGATGGTGTCTGCGGCGGCTGCTTCAACAGATCTGGGCGAGGGGCCGGTGAGCGATGGCGTCTTTGGCGATCCGCGCGAGCGATGGCGTGCGGCGGTGGCTGCTTCAACAGAATCTGGGCGAGGGCTGGCGGCGACGATGGTCTGCTGCTGGCTTCTCTCTACCGGCCGCAATCAACACAAACACACACAACACTCTACTTCTTACCTTCGGCCAGCATCAAAAACCAAATGAGGAGATGAAGAGGATGAAGACTTACCCGGAATGATGATGATCGAACCCAAGGAGATGCAAGGGAAAGAAGAATCGGCAAGGGCTATGGAGAGGGAGAGCTTGTGCGGCCAAGAGGTGATTTGGAGAAGAAGATGGAATAAACCTAATTTCTATTTCATTTAACCAAATGCACCAAAACTCCAAAATCCAAGGCTAACCATAAAATGATGCAGGAAGAGCAACAAGAGCACCTAATGGCTCAATTGGCACACATCTCCACAAGCTTCTTAGGAGACCCGGGTTCAAACCTCGGCTGCAGCACAATTTCCTTTATTTTTACTTTTGCATCAAACCTTGCTCAAACCAAACCACAAACCCCTACAAAAACCTTCCAATAATTTTAGTAACTGGAAAAGACACAAACGACCCTGACGGCCCGACCAAATTACCAAATTACCCCTAGGGCATACTTGGAAGACCGGGAAGAAAAACCTGGGTCGTTACAGTAACGACCCGACCCGAAAGGGGTTCTAAAATAGGTCGTTACCTCAATGCATGCATTCAAATCTACAAAAAATTTGCAAGATGGTGTTCGGATTCTAAGTGCAAACTAAAACATAAAACATCCATTTTAAAAGTTAACATAATTTCCTGAAACCTGTCCCTGTTTCCAAGCACCTGTTCTAAGACAAATACATTTACAAAACTTACTTTGATCAGAGATTTATTAAAACATACAAACTTTACAATAGTTACAACAATGCTAGGATCCGGAAATACATTCAGAAAACACCCTAGGGTTCCGTGCCCAACTACATGCATTCAGAGGACATTTAAATCATAAACATAAACAAGACTCAGAGTTGAACAACGGGTTTCCATGATCACAGCTCCTCCTCCAGCCATCCTGTCTCGCACCATGGCTACCTGTGGAAAAACCACAAAAACAAGGGTGAGTAACGAATTACTCAGTAAGAATCCCCAACCGGGGTACAATACGATATACATGGTCATCTGGCAGAAAGGTATGCAAGCTATGAATATAAACACAGAATAGAGCACATAACTTAGCCCACACAATACGCCCTATAAGAGAAACAAGTCTCGGCCTCAACCTGTCTACTGTCGACGAAAGGTGCACTGGCTCAAGATCCCGAGGAGCTCTCCGGTCTGCGCTATAATGAGCGTTCGCGCGTGCATCGCGGTGCTCTCGCAGACTATGGGGGGTGCCGGGTCTAGTGGCAAGCTGCCCATGTCCAGTCACCACGCCTAACTAAATCTCTGGATCAGTGTCACTGACATAGGGGTGTGAGACCTGGACACGTGAACTATGTCAGCCTGAACCACCGCACCTGAGGCTAAGGCACGGGTCGGGGACAAGGCAATGCCAAGTCATCATCCCGACCGTTGGGGCATTTAACAGTCTGCCACCCTCACCCAAGATTGCGGGGACCGTCGTTAGGGTTAGCTAGTCCCTAACGGGATCAGGGACGGAGCACCATCTCGTACGTCCCTGTCGAGGATGCAAGGTTCGTTATGCACCCGGCCCGGATGATGCTATCTACCTGAACTCTAACCTGTCATAGCAATCAGCAAACAATCCAAACAATCCAATATGTGCTCAATAAGAATACAACAAACCTAGCATGATACTACGAAGCAAGAACAGATACGAGCATGCCAGAAAGGGACAACCTAGCATGGACTAACATGAGAAACAACAGAGAAAATCATGCCAGTCGGGAATTCAGAATAGAGCACTTATCACTAAACATGTCAATAAACACAAACAAGCATACAATCAGCAATCACATAATATATCGCAAGGCCCACACAACTCCGGTAAGAAATCCTTACCTGGTCGGAGGGCAACAACACACAACAAACCTAACTGCGATCGAACCCGAGCAACCTATAGCGAGCCAAACAAACACATCAATAATCATAAAATAGCCCTAAATACAATAAAATAAACAGGGCTCAGCTCGGGAGCAACTCACGAGGCGCGGCTGACACGCGAACGAGCCGGCTGCACTGGCGAGGCAGCGAAAGGGGCTGGCTGGGCGTGCTGGGGCACAAAGATGGGCGCTGGCACACTGGCTCGGGCGCGCTAGCGACACAGAGGCGCGCGGGCGCGGGCGCTAGCTCGGCTGGGCGACGGCGCGCGATGCGGCTCGGCACAAGGACATCGCACAGGCGCGAGCGACACGACGCAACGGCTACAGAATGCGCGATCTGGCCGACACGGGCTCAGACGACACGGGCGACGCGAGAGCTGGGCGGCCTGGCACTGTGCGCGGCTAGGGCTAGGCGACGCGACACTGTGCGGCAGGGGCTCGGGCTGGGCGACGCTCGGGCTAAAGACGCGACCTGGGCAGGGCAGCTGGGCGATCGGGCTCGGGCTGGGCGACGCTCGGGCTGACGACGCGACCAGGGGCTGGGGCTTGGCTCAGGCTAGCTGGCCTGGGCGACCAAATGGGGCTGGCTCGGGCTAGGTGGGGGCTCGGGGGGAGAGAGAGGGAGAGAGAGAGAGAGAGAGAGAGAGAGAAAAAGAAAAAATTGGAATTTAGAAAATAAAAGGGAAAATGGGAAAAAGGGAATAAATGGGATTTTAATCCTATTTCCATCCTTATCCACTTTTATCTAAATTAAAACCTTAAAATCCCATTTCCCGGCTTCCTCCTTCGAGACCCGACCAAAGCAATCTTTTTCAATAAATAAAACTCACTTAAATCCAACTCCCAAATCAACACTGAGGGCCCGGGCTCGAATCCCAAAGGAAACACCCAAACAGCCATCACTTTGCCAAAGCCCAAACCACAACCGAGCATCCAACCGACTAGCCCAAACACCTCGGGACTCGCAGCCAACTACAAACAAGCCTCGACAAAGGCAGGAGCTACCTCGAAGCCCTGAAAACCACAAATCCTGTCTGGGGAGCCAAAAGACCAAAATACCCCCAAGGGTCCAAACCGCTCTAAGACCCAACCAAACAACCGAATCTTGACCCGAACGCACCTCGAAAAGTGGAATAGGAAACTGGGCTGTTACAATACTCCCTCCTTTTAAGACTTTCGTCCTCGAAAGTCCTAAGACGAAACAGCTCCAGGAAAACTCCACTCATCCAGCCAACTGAACTTCTCGGCCAAGACAACACTAGCCCTTCTTCGAAAACCAAACCCTCTTGGGTTCTCAAAGGCTCAAAGCCATAATGCCATCCAGACTGCCACAACTATCTCAACCAAGACTGGGCATACACTGAACTCCAAAGGGAATAGACGACAAACCACGTCCTCAACTCGCACCAACTCTCAAAGGGTGCTACTCTCGGCAAACTCGAGGACGGGCCACAAGCTCTGAAACTCTACACCACGCATTGGCAAAACTCCTCTGGAAGCTCACAGCTGTTAACAAACAGCCTCAACCCTACAACAAACTGGCCAAACAACTGAACCTTCCAGGTTCCAGAAAACCAAACGGCCTACTCTTACTTCACAGAGACTAGCGAACCTCAAACCTTGCCTACAGCCTTAACGAAATCCAATCAAATCACCAACTGGCGACTGATCAAAAAGGCAAGGGGCACCATCCTGGTACACCCAACGGCTAACAACACTCACACCAGCTGAAACTTCAGCTACGGCCACCTCTAAAAGACAAGGGCTAAGCACAGGCTCCACTCGGCCAAGCCAACAAACTA
This sequence comes from Sicyos edulis, assembly GCA_036507275.1. Lineage (NCBI taxonomy): Eukaryota > Viridiplantae > Streptophyta > Magnoliopsida > Cucurbitales > Cucurbitaceae > Sicyos > Sicyos edulis. Next base: position 12,387,876 of record CM071850.1, read on the forward strand.
GAGCTCCTCATCGGCCGAACGCAAACTTTCCAACAACTGGCCAAAGAAAATATTGCCAGGCCAGGAACAACCAACATTCCTCTCAAGGAAAACTCGGGCTGCAAGGACTAACCCATCACGCAGCTATCTGCGGCACAACACCTTGAGGAAAACAGCTCAACAGCTTTACCAAACAAAGCCACGGCACCTCTGTGCCAACTCACTCAAACGAGGCTCCGCTATCGCCAACTGAGAACGCACAAAAATTAGAAGCAAAGCCCGAGAAGGGCTTGCTCAGCAGAACTCAACCCAAACTTATAACGAGAAACGCTCGCCTCGAAGCTACCACTCAACTCTTAAAATCCATCAGGCTACTCAAAGGACTTCTTCCTTTTAGCTTAAGCCTAACTCAACTTCCAACCAGAAGCTCCACTCCCGAAACCTCGCAAGGAAAACGGATGACGACAACCTCAAAGATTACGGATCCTGAGCCACACGAATCCGCAAGACTACCTCGGAAGCTAACATTCGAGGCTGACATCCAGGGAGCAACTCAATCACCACAGAGACTAGGGGGAAAGGGAAATCTTCAATCCCCAAAGAACCAACAACTTGCCAGAAACAACTCAACTCTTTACTGGCTGGCCTCCGCCCTTGCGGGGACAAACAACTTTGCTTGCTAACAACACAAAGCAGGGACCCTCTCGCTTGGCTGACCACTGCGCTACTCTGACCAACTACACAACTCTGGAGCTAAGCTGACTCCTTCTAAACGGGAAACGATTTTCCCAGCATGCAAACTCTGAAGGGCAGCGAACATCACACAAGCTCGCTGACTTGCTCAAACCCAAGGCAACAGCAACCAACTCTCTTGGAAGCAACACCCAAGGGAAAACTCAACCAATCGGATCACCAATTCGGAACTAACAGAACTTACTCAACCGCCGAGGGAGGGGTCAACTCCCAAAACTTCCTGACTAGGAAAAAGACCACAGGGCAATGCCCTCCAGCTAGAACCGAACTAGATCTCGAAACAACAAGAGGACCAAACCTTGGCCCAACACTCACAAGAAGCAAAACAACCCTTACTGCAGCCTCTAGAACACCATCCAAGAGTCCACCTAACTGGACAAACAACTGCTTCCAAGCAGCCAACAAACTTTTCCTTCTAGCTAGCACCTCTACCATCAACTCATGGCTACGGGAGAAATCTGGCAACTCCCAGAAGAAACGGCTCTTACAAGCAGACAACCGAAGGACAGAGATTCCACACACGCTCACTGTCTTGCTCCACTAGAGCAACAACATCTAATCTCACGGGGCAACAACAGGGGGTCCACCACAGACTGAACCTCCCAATGCCAAACGGGGCAACTCAACATCCTGAAAAACAGGAAAACAACGAACAGGGCACGAACCATTCGCCCCACGAGCAAAACTAATTTCTAGCAGCTCCAAACCACACCTTGGTCAACACCAAGCATCAACTTGCCACCGCACCGGAACCAATCTAGACTCTACTCCAAACAACCACTGGCTTGCTAGTCTACCAAGACTGTTAGCAACTCACCCGAGGCTACAAACTACACGCCTCCAACTTGCCAACTGAAACTCACTACCTGGGCTGGCTGAGCTCTGGAGAGGCTCTCCACAACCTAGGGTTCTTCGGCAACCCTCGACACACACTGTCGACAAACGAGCTAACAGCCAACTACCTGAACAGGCACAACTCTCACCAGCATCTCAACCATGCTGGCCAACTCCAATTCCTTGGGAACCAAGAGGACCCGAAACGCTACCGAATGCGTCGTCCTCCTACTCAAACATCAGCCACAACAAGGCTTCTACCCAAGGAAAGGATCCAAACAACTCTCTTAGCCAAGGCGAACAGAAACTGTGCGGCTTTGCTACCACCGCTCTTGTTCAGTTTCCAACTGAACTCTAACCAAAGGAACACCAAAAGTTCCTTCTCCATACGATGCTCAAAGCTGAGGCAACCTTGCTCTACCAAGGCATAACCATGCCACACTGAACTTACTTTATACCAAGCCTCTACCAAGGGTGCTTACCCATAAGGCATCCAAATCCTCTCGCAAGGCATCAACTCATCTCGCCTCAAAGGCATCCAACTCGCCTCATAGGCATCCAACTGGCCTCATAGGCATCCAGCTCATCTCATGAGCATCCAACTCAGGGTCCCTCTGCTGGACCAAACTCACATCTACGATGCTCAACTCTCCTCAGATTAAGGCACTCGAAGATAGTTGACCGCACTACCAACCACAAGGAATCTCTTGGCCTTAATACTAGCGCGAGACTCACGCGCACCAACACTTACCAACCGCAAATCTGCTGACTTACTCAACCTCCAGAAACACTGGGAAGAGACTCCGGCTCCTCTCGAGCATCCTTTCGCTTGTAGTCCATCGACTACCACTGAACTAGCCCTCTGGAACGACCTAAACAGGTGCAACTGCCATAAACGGATCCAAGGCTAAAGGAGTGCGTTGAACTCGACGGCATAGAACCATCTCGCTATGCCCATGCCAAACTCAAGCTCGAACAGGACTTAGTACCAAAGTGGCACACCAACCAATGCACCTCAAGTGCTACTACTACCAAATCCACATCTTACTACAAATGGGGCCAGCAAGGTCACTACCTCAAGTGACAACAACTCTGGCTAGGCATACAAGGGCTCAACTCAACCAACTATGCCTATGGCATCTCATCAAACCGAAGGCTCACAGCCTACTCTTGCATCTCCACATGATGATCAACAAAACTCTGGCCGGATCTCTCAACATGCAGCAGCTAGCTCCACTCTAGGAGCTCACCAAGGAAGAGTGCTCAACTCTACCAAACATCTGAGGAAACTGGTCATTAAACAACAAAGAGGCTTGCAAGGGGGCAAAGATGTCTCTACATCTGCCTCAAGCCACTAACACGGCAACTTGCCAATCAATCGGGCAACTGGTGGAGACTCTGCTAGTCCACCTCTCACAAGGGACTTCCACCACCAACTGTTGTACCAAACAGCACAGGAACGGCACACCTCGGCCTCTAAGCAGCAGGGCATCCCAACACACGGATGCTAAACTCAAACCCGGCCAAGCGCTTTACTACTAGCAGCAGGACTTACTAAAACATCGAGCTCTACAGCATCCACTTGCCAAACTGGGCGGCTCCATCATCGCCAACAATCTCATCTGAATAAACCTACTGATCATGCCCTCCCGGGAACCTCCGGGGCTACAAGAGCTACTGGGGGAAATGCTTTGAAACAAACTCTGTCAGCTGGGCTATCTGTGCCCGGGACTCCTCACTACGCGCTACAAACTGCGCCTAGGTCTCCGCTCTCTGATAGCTAAAGACCTGCCATCAAATCTCTCATGGCTGGAGCACTTTCTGCTCAAGGAGTCTCACTCTGAGGCATGCTAGCCTCTACCCCCTCCACTAGGCAACTCAACTGCCAGGGCCAACTCTGGCCAACGGGTCTAAACAACCCTGGACGCGGCCTCAACATCAACATGACCAGTCCAACTCCTCGGTCGGACATGCCAAGCGTCCTGCTCCTCTGAGTGCGATCAACATACTGGCGATCTGCACAAAGCACCTCCACCCTCTCACTAGGGAAAAGATGGCGGGCCACAAATGGCCTATGGGAGTCTTAGCTCTGCCTCCCTCGGGGACGACGTCCCTGGGGCATCCGAATCTATCTGGATACCTCAACAAGCTGCTAAATAATGCTCACACTGTGGAAAGTTGGCATGATGGCTCTCTAAGCCCAAACCAACAACGAGTCAGAACCTGCTCGTCTCCGCTCCACAACTCTACACAAGGCATACACTAGATGAAAAGTATTGTAAATTCTTACCCCTTTCTTTAAAACAGTAAACTTAGGCGTACCTGATGACTGTCGGAGTGCTGATGATCATGGAAAAACGACCTACAACAAAGGTCGAGTCTCACGAGAATCTATGACTCGAGCTCGATACCAACTCAGAACGACCCGACCCGAAAGGGGTTCTAAAATAGGCCATTACCTCAATGCATGCATTCAAATCTACAAAAAATTTGCAAGATGGTGTTCGGATTCTAAGTAAAAACTAAAACATAAAACATCCATTTAAAAAGTTAACATAATTTCCTGAAACCTGTCCCTGTTTTTCAAGCACTGCTCCAAGACAAATACATTTACAAAACTTACTCTGATCAGAGATTTATTAAAACATACAAACTTTACAATAGTTACAACAATGCTAGGATCCGGAAATACATTCAGAAAACACCCTAGGGCTCCATGCCCAACTACATGCATTCAGAGGACATTTAAATCATAAACATAAACAAGACTCAGAGTTGAACAACGGGTTTCCATGATCACAGCTCCTCCTCCAGCCATCCTGTCTCGCACCATGGCTACCTGTGGAAAAACCACAAAAACAAGGGTGAGTAACGAATTACTCAGTAAGAATCCCCAACCGGGGTACAATACGATATACATGGTCATCTAGCAGAAAGGTATGCAAGCTATGAATATAAACACAGAATAGAGCACATAACTTAGCCCACACTTGGGCCTCGGATGCCAACTCAGGGTCTTAGTCCGGAAATAACTCACCACACAATACGCCCTATACGAGAAACAAGTCTCGGCCTCACCGCATCTCACATCGCCGACGAAAAGGTGCACTCGCTCAAGATCCCGAGGAGCTCTCCGGTCTGCGCTATAATGAGCGTTCGCGCGCATCGCGCGTGCTCTGCGCACTACTATGGGGGTGCCGGGTCTAGTGGCAAGCCGCCCATGTCCATCCACCACGCCTAACTAAATCTCTCGGATCGATGTCACCGACATAGGGTGTGAGACTGGACACGTGAACTATGTCGTCACCAACCACCGCACTGAGGCTAAGGCACGGGTCGTGGTAAGCTTACACCAGAAACCGCCCTTGCCCTATCGGTGGCAACTCAAGGGCTACCGCCAAACACGCCGAGGACGTCTTTGTTTCGGGACAAGGCAATGCCAAGTCATCATCCCGACCGTTGGGGCATTTAACAGTCTGCCACCCTCACCCAAGATTGCGGGGCCCGTCGTTAGGGTTAGCTAGTCCCTAACGGGATCAGGGACGGAGCACCATCTCGTACGTCCCTGTCGGGGATGCAAGGTTCGTTATGCACCCGGCCCGGATGATGCTATCTACCTGAACTCTAACCTGTCATAGCAATCAGCAAACAATCCAAACAATCCAATATGTGCTCAATAAGAATACAACGAACCTAGCATGATACTACGAAGCAAGAACAGATACGAGCATGCCAGAAAGGAACAACCTAGCATGGACTAACATGAGAAACAACAGAGGAAATCATTCCAGTCGGGAATTCAGAATAGAGCACTTATCACTAAACATGTTAATAAACACAAACAAGCATACAATCAGCAATCACATAATATATCGCAGGGCCCACACAACTCCGGTAAGAAATCCTTACCTGGTCGGAGGCCAACAACACACAACAAACCTAACTGCGATCGAACCCGAGCAACCTATAGCGAGCCAAACTGTAAAGACCCGACCCAAAAGGGGCTCTAAATGGGCCTTTACCCCAATGCATGTAGTGAAAATAAAAGACATTATGAAAAATACATTTCGGATTCCAAGTAAAAACAGAAACATTCAACAACCAAAACATACATTTCTAAAAGCACACTCTGATCAGAGATTTATTTAAACCATTAAAACAATCCACAAGTACCAATATGCTGGAATCCATAAAACGTAAGAAAAACATCCTGGGGCTCTGTGCCCGTCTACATGCATTCAGGGGAAATAATAAAAAGTGAAGAGTCATAATAATTAAAATTAAAATAAAACAATCAGAGAAGACAGCAGGTTCCATGATCATAGCTCCTCCTTCAGCCATCCTGTCTCCCGCTTTGATTACCCGTGGAAAACCACGAATAAGGGTGAGTAACGAATTACCCAGTAAGAATCCCCAACCGGGTACAATACGATATACATGATCATCTAGAAGAATGTATGCAAGCTATGAGTACAAACACAGAGCGGAGCACATAGCTAAGTCCACACTTGGACCTCGGATGCCATCTCAGGGTCTTAGTCCGGAAACATCACAACACACTAAACGCACTATACGGGAACAAGTCCCGGCCTCACCGTGTCTCTCGTCGATCACGAAAGGTGCACCGCTCAAGATCCCGAGGAGCTCTCCGTCGCGCGCCAGAATGAGCGTAAGGATGCACCGCGTGCTTCTACAGACTATGGGGTGCCGGTCTAGTGGCAAGCGCGCCATATCCGGATACCACGCCTAACTAAATCTCTCGGATCGGTGTCACCGACATAGGGTGTGAGACACGGACACGTGAACTATGTCACTGTACCACCGCACTGAGGCTAAGGAACGGGTCATGGTAGGCTTACACCGTGAAGCCGCCCTTACCTTATCGTGGCAATCATGGGCTACTGCCGAACACGCCGAGGACGTGCATTTTGCCGGGACTAGGCATTGCCAAGTCATCATCCCGACCATTGGGGCATCGCTTAGACTACCACCCTCACCCAAGATTGCGGGGCCTACCGGTTGGGATAGCTAATCCCTCACGGGGTCCAAGGACGAGAATCTGTCTCAATCGTCCTTGCCATAGATGCAAGATACTTTATGCATCGGGCCCTGATGATGCTATCTACCGAATTCTAAACCTTAACAATAATAACGATTCAATCAATGCGATCCAATACGTGCTCATCGGATACAAAGAACCTAGCATGATACTACGAAGCAAGAACAGATATCGAACATGCTAGAACAGAACAACCTAGCATGGGCTAACATGAGAAACAATACAAGAGATCATGCCATCAGAATTCAAAACAGAGAGCACCTAGAGATAAACATGCTAGTAATCATACACAGCATACAAAACAACAATCACAAATATACCGCAGAAGTCCACACAACCCCTGTAAGAAATCCTTACCTTGGTGGAAGACTTTTACACACAAATCCTAAGTCATGCGAACAAATCCCGAGCTAGCGAGCGGGAACCTAGCAAACCAACAATAATCGATATCTAAAATATCTAAACAACAATAGAACAACAAGCTCGGCTCGGGGAACTCACGCGCGCGCGACGACCACGAGCTTGGGGCTCACGGCAAGCCGCTCGGCAAGGTGGGCGCTGGCTGCGCTACCGGGCACGGCAGGGACACGCTACCGTTGCGCTTACCGCACGGAAGCGAGGACACACGCGCGCGCGGCGAGCGCGCTCGACGGCGCGCGCGGCGCCGGCGTCTCGGGCGAAGGCGCGCGGCGAACGTCTGAGCGAAGGCGCGCGCGCGCGAACGGCGGCGGCAAGCGGACACGGCGAGGTGTGCGAGCGATCGGCCGGACGCGTCTTTGTGCTTGGCGAGGACCTCTCTGGCGTCGGCGAGCGATCGGGCGATCTCGCCGGGCGAACGGCGAGGCTGCTGCGAACAGTGCGGGCGTCGGCAGGGCTGCTCGACCGATCGGGCGTCGCGATGCTACGCTCGACCGACCGATCGGGCGTCGGCAGGTGGCTCGACGACCGATCTGGCGTCTGAGTGGGCCGAGGATGATGGTCGCTCCTCTCGGTGGTTGCACAACACACACACACACACAACCCCTTTTTCTTACATTCGGCCAACAAACACCCAAATGAGAAGATGAAGAAGACGAAGACTTACCCTAATGATGATGATCGAACCCAAGGAGATGCAAGGATGAAGAACTCGGCAAGGCTATGGAGATGGAGAGCTTGGGCGGCCAAGAGATGTTTTGGAGAAGGAGATGAAATAACCTATTTCTATTTCATTTAACCAAATGCACCAAAACTCCAAAAATCCAAGGTTAACTAAGATGTGATGCAGAAAAGAGTAACAAGAGCACCTAATGGCTCATTTGGCACACATCTCTACAAGCTTCCCAGGAGACCCGGGTTCAAACCCCAGGCTGCAAAGACAAATTCCTTTATTTTTACTTTTGCAACAAACCTTGCTCAAACCAAACCACAAACTCCTCCAAAACCTACATAAAACCATCCAATAATTTTAGTAGCTGGAAAAGACACAAACGACTCCTGACGGCCCCACCAAATTACCAAATTACCCCTAGGGCATACCGGAAGACCGGGAAGAAAACTCGGTCGTTACAATATTCCCTCCTTTTTATGACTTTCGTCCTCGAAAGTCCTTAAGACAAAAAAGCTTTCGGGGGTAATGCAACCTCATCTCGTCTTCCCGCTCCCAAGTGGCTTCCTCGAACCCCGATTCTTCCATCGAACCTTTACCAAACGAATCTCGCGATTACGCAACGTCTTTGGTCTCAAGGGCGAGGATCCTCACCGCTTCTCCTCAAAGTTCAAATCCTCATTCACCGCAAAGGCTCAAAGTCCACAATGTGCGACGGGTCCGGCACATCTTGCCTCAACATCGATACATGAAAAACACTATGCACCGATAGTGACGGAGGTAGGGCTAACCGGTAAGCAACTCTGCCAATCCTCTCTAGGATCTCAAATGGACCAACAAAACGGGGACTCAACTTCCCACGCTTACCAAACCTCGTAACACCTCGCGATCGGAGCAACCTTAAGGAACACGTCTTGACCAACCTCAAACTCCAAATCTCGACGCCGAACATCGGCGTAACTCTTCTACTACTCTCCGAGCTTTGTCAACATACGAGCTCTAATCTTCTCGCCTTCGCACCATTGGTCAATCTACGCAGTAACTCGGGACCCAAAACTCGTCTATCACCGACCTCTTCCCGAAACACGGGGGACCGACAACGCTTACCATACAATGCCTCGAATGGAGCCATCTCGAATCGCCGATCGTAATCGTTGTTATAGGCAAACTCCATCAAGCATGAATCATCGGTCCCAATCGCTGGAAATCCAACACACAAGCCCTCAACATATCCTCGAGAATCGATTCACTCTCTCGGTCGACCATCCGTCTCGAGGGTGAAAAGTCAGTCTTTGAAATCGCACTCGTGCCCAAACCCTTACGGAGCGCTCTCGAGCGAGAGGTGAACCGCGAGTCACGATCGGACACAATCCTCACCGGTACACCATGATAACGGATGATCTGCTCCAAAAGCAACCGCGCGCCATTGTTCCACGGTATAAGTGTCTCTACCGGGAATGAAGTGTGCGCTCTTGGTCAAACGGTCGACAATCACCCAAATCGAGAGAACTTCCTGAGTCCTTGGCAAACCAGATATAAAGTCCATAGAGATCTCTTCCCATTTCCACTTGGGTACACTCGATGGTTTGCAACAAACCTGCTGCCTCTGCTGGTGCCTTCACTTGCGACAAGTGAGACACCTACCGACAAACTCTGCCACATCTCTCTTCATCCCCATCCACCGAAAGTCTGCTTAAGGTCTCTGACATCTTGGTACCCCCGGGGTGCCAAGCAAAGGGGGTGGGCCTCCGAGAGCAACTCGCTCATGAAACTGCAATGTCCGGAACACACAACCGGCCTCTATAAGTCAACCCATCATCTCGTGAATATACAAAGTCAAAGTCACCACAAGACTAACTCTGTCAACCAATCTCTTAAGTGCGGGGTCACCCAACCGGCTTGTCTATAATCCATTTGCCGAATCGACGGCCGAATAAGTCAATCGAGCTACCACAGGCGGTAACCTCTCCCAACAACATCGCAACCTCGGCCGCTCGAACTCTCTCTCTCGCAAACGGGCTGAAACTCAACAACGCCGCAGAGTGCGACGTCTTTCTCGCTCAAAGCATCGGCCACTACATTGGCTTTACCGGATGGTACAAAATCTCGCAGTCATAATCCTTTACCAACTCTAACCATCTCCTCTGCCTCATATTCAACTCCTTACGAGTAAACAGATACTTGAGGCTCTCGGTGATCGGTAAACATCCGGATCTGCTCACCATACAGTAATGCCTCCAAATCTTCAGTGCAAACACCACTGCGCCAACTCCATATCATGAGTCGGGTAGTTCTGCTCATACGGCTTCAAATGACGGGAAGCATAGGCAATGACCTTCCCGTCTTGCATCAACACACAACCTAATCCAAACTTGGAAGCATCATCAGAGACCACGAAACCACTGTCCCCTCCGGATCGCCAACACTCTTTGAAGTCAAACTACGCTTGAGCACAGCAAAGCTCTCATCACACCTGCCCCCAAACAAACTCGACACCCTTCCTCGTCGGGCGAGTGAGGGGCGAGGCTAAAGCGAAAAGTCCTTGACGAACCGACGGTAGTAACTCGCCAAACCAGAAGCCGCGAATCTCGGCAATCAAAGTCGGCTTGGCCCATGAACTCACGGCCTCAATCTTCGCGGGTCCACGGCTATACCATCTCTCGAAACCACGTGGCCTAGGAAGGCCACCGCTCCATCCAGAATCACATTTGGAAAACTTCGCATAAAGTGGTTTTCCTCAAAGCCGCCAATACTCGTCTCAAATGCTCTGCATGGTCTTCTTTAGACCTCGAATAAATCGAGAATATCGTCAATGAACACGATGACGGCCGTCCAAAAATGATTTGAACACCCTATCCATCATGTCCATGAACGCTACCGGGGCATTGGTCAATCCAAACGACATAACCACAAACTCATAGTGACCATATCCGGACACGAAAGTCGTCTTAGGAATGTCGGCATCCCCGATCCGCAATCGATGGTAACCGGATCTCGGATCTATCTTGGAGAACACCAAGCTCCTGGCCGATCGAACAAATCATCGATCACGGGGCAACGGATACTTATTCTTCATTTGTCACCTTATTAAGCTCGCGGTAATCAATACATAAGCGCATAGAACCATCCTTCTTTTCACAAAGGTAATCGTGCTCCCCACGGGACACACTTGGACGGATGAACCCTCGGTCTAACATCTCCTGCCAAGCCCGAATCTTGATTCCTTTAACTCACTGGCGCCATGCGATCGGAGCCTTCGAGATAGGGAGGGTCCTCGGCTCGAGCTCAATATTGAAGTCAACCTCTCTCTTTGGGCAACCCCAGTAACTCCTCGAGAAACACATCCGCGAACTCTTGCACGACCGGCACTGATCGACAGACGGCGGGCGGCTCTTCCCAGCACAACTTGGCTAGATAGCCCCAAGCTCCATGAGCTAGCAAACGACGAGCTTTCACGGTGACACCATCGGCGGGCAAACTCCACCCTGACTCCACGAAACTTAAAGTGGGCGACGACAGGCGGCCCAACACTACTTCTTTCCGGTGGCGGTCAATCAACGCGCGTGGTTAGCACTAACCACTCCATACCAAGAATCACATCAAAACCACTCATAGGCGTAACTATGAGTGTGGCTACAAACAACTCTCCTGGATATCTCGATCCGGCCATCCTTAATCTTATCTCTAGCCAACATACTAACTCCCGAAGGAGTTGCAACAGATAACTCAAAACCTAGAGGTTCTAGTCTTAACTTAGCATGCTCAAAGAAACAACACAGATACAAATGAATGCGTAGAACCAGAATCAAACAAGACAAATGCGCAGTGATCTAAAACAAGAAGCGTACCGCCAGTTGGCATCCATCCGTGACGCTCGGCCTCTGACGGGTCGTAGCAAACACTCGACTCGCTAACTGCTGCTGCTTGGCCGAGCCGCCATAGCCGGCCGAGGACAGAAAACGGATCATATGTCCCTCTTTACCACAACGAAAACACACTCGGGCCCCGCCCGCAAGCTCCAGGTGTGGGTCCTCCCGCAAGAAGCACAAGCGAGAACTCGCTCGGGACCGCCACTGCGGCGAGGCCGAAAGCGGATCGGGGCCTATCGCCGATCCCGCTTTGAATCGCCCTTGGCGACACGGCCGCCACCCCGAAAGTCAAACTTTCTCTTACGCCCCACAGTTGCTGGGACGGACGGCCAACAGAGCGGCAACAACCCGCTCAGCAGATACTTCCCATTATAGATCGTGGCTAATCGACAGCCCTAGCATAAGTGTCGGGGCCCGAGCCCCGACATCTGGGGAAACACCACGCCTCAATCCGGATATGAACTTCCGAATCTTCACTCTGGGTGGCAATCAACCGAGGAGCAAAATATCCATACTCACGAGAACTTGCGCTCATATTCCTCAATGGAATCGTAACCCCGCTTCGAGTTTCCGGGAAGAGCTCCACCATCTTCTCCCGAGCCTCATCACCGATGAACTTTACCTTGAACTCACCCTTGAAGAACTCCCAAGTAGCGGGTGGAGACCCACCGGTCTCTCGCTCAAGGTGGACTCCCACCACCATCTCGTTGTGCCTCCCTAGCACATGAGCCGCACATCTCGGCCTCTGAATATCGGGGCACACCATGATCGGAAGGTGTACTCCAAATGGGCAATCCACTGGCTGCCTAACGCATCACCGGTGGCATCAAACTTCTCGAGCTTCCACTTCACAAAATCCTTCACCACCTACCCAATTCCTCGGCACCCTCTCGCCATATCGCCTCTGGGCTACTTGCTCTGTGGAGCCGGAGGTGCTACGAGCTCTGCTGAACCAATCGAGTCACCGCTCGATCTGGGCTCGGGACTCTTCCCGCTTGGCTAACAAGGCACAGGTCTCGCCCTCTCCGGTCACTCAACATGCGACCATAAAAGTCCTCATAGACTCGGCAAACTCTGCTCCAGGAGCGATCTCACGGCGCTTCGATCGCCTCAACGCCCGCTCTAGGCGTAACGGGAGAAGCTCTTTGGTGGAATGCCATCGATGTCGGCTTGGGGCGATGTCCTGCAGTGTCGATCCGATCCCGATACCTCGACCGCTCTCGAACCTCCTCTCCCGATGCAGGGTGGTAGCATCTTTGGCGATCTACATCCAAACCAACAACGAATCAAAACCTACTCACACCATTCCACAACACTAAACAAGGCATACACTAGATGATAGGTATTGTAAATTCTTAACCCCTTTCCTTTCTAAAACAATAAATCTAGGCGTACTGATGACTATCGAGTCTTGATGATCATGGAAAACGACCTACAACAAAAGGTCGATCACTGAGAATCTATGACTCGAGCTCGATACCAATCAGAAAGACCCGACCCAAAAGGGGGCTCTAAATGGGCCTTTACCCCAATGCATGTAGTGAAAATAAAAGACATTATGAAAAATACATTTCGGATTCCAAGTAAAAACAGAAACATTCAACAACCAAAACATACATTTCTAAAAGCACACTCTGATCAGAGATTTATTTAAACCATTAAAACAATCCACAAGTACCAATATGCTGGAATCCATAAAACGTAAGAAAAACATCCTGGGGCTCTGTGCCCGTCTACATGCATTCAGGGGAAATAATAAAAAGTGAAGAGTCATAATAATTAAAATTAAAATAAAACAATCAGAGAAGACAGCAGGTTCCATGATCATAGCTCCTCCTTCAGCCATCCTGTCTCCCGCCTTGATTACCTGTGGAAAACCACAGAATAAGGGTGAGTAACGAATTACCCAGTAAGAATCCCCAACCGGGGTACAATACGATATACATGATCATCTAGAAGAATGTATGCAAGCTATGAGTACAAACACAGAGCGGAGCACATAGCTAAGTCCACACTTGGACCTCGGATGCCATCTCAGGGTCTTAGTCCGGAAACATCACAACACACTAAACGCACTATACGGGAACAAGTCCCGGCCTCGGCTGTCTCTCGCCGATACGAAAGGTGCAATCGCTCAAGATCCCGAGGAGCTCTCGATCGGCGCCAGAATGAGCGTAAGGATGCACCGCGCGTGCTTCTACAGACTATATGGGGTGCCGGGTCTAGTGGCAAGCTGCCCATATCCGGATACCACGCCTAACTAAATCTCCGGATCGGTGTCACCGACATAGGGGTGTGAGACTCGACACGTGAACTATGTCGGCTGTACCACCGCACTGAGGCTAAGGAACGGGTCATGGTAGGCTTACACCGTGAAGCCGTCCTTACCTTATCGGTGGCAATCAAGGGCTCTTGCCGAACACGCCGAGGACGCGTCGTGCGGCTGCAGGGGACTAGGCATTGCCAAGTCATCATCCCGACCATTGGGGCATCGCTTAGACTACCACCCTCACCCAAGATTGCGGGGCCTACCGGTTGGGATAGCTAATCCCTCACGGGTCAAGGATGGAGAATGTCTCAATCGTCCTTGCCATAGATGCAAGATACTTTATGCATCGGGCTCGGATGATGCTATCTACCCGAATTCTAAACCTTAACAATAATAACGATTCAATCAATGCACCCAATACGTGCTCATCGGATACAAAGAACCTAGCATGATACTACGAAGCAAGAACAGATATCGAACATGCTAGAAACAGAACAACCTAGCATGGGCTAACATGAGAAACAATACAAGAGATCATGCCATCGGGAATTTCAAAACAGAGCACCTAGAGATAAACATGCTAGTAATCATACACAGCATACAAAACAACAATCACAAATATACCGCGAGGTCCACACAACCCCGTGAAGAAATCCTTACCTTGGTCGGAAGACTTTTACACACAAATCCTAAGTCTGCGAACAAATCCCGAGCTAGCGAGCGGGAACCTAGCAAACCAACAATAATCGATATCTAAAATATCTAAACAACAATAGAAAAGCAAGCTCGGCTCGGGGAACTCACGCGCGCGACGACCACGAGCTTGGGGCTGCTTGGCAGCCGGCTCGGCAAGGCTGGGCGCTGGCTGCTACCGCACGGCAGGACACACGTCTTGCTGCTTGTATTCCGCACGGAAGCGGTGGACACGCGCGCGGCGAGCGGCAGCGTCTGACGGCGCGCGCGCCGCCGGCGTTCGTCTGGCGGCGCGCGCGCGCTGGCGGCGGCGTCTGGCGGCGGCGCGCGAAGCGAAACGTTTGAGCGGCGCGGCGCGCGGGCGAACGGCTCGGCAAGCGGACACGGCGAGGGTCTGCGAGCGATCGGCCGGACGTCTTTGGCGCTGGCGAGACCTCTGGCGTCTGAGCGATCGGGCGATCTTCTTTGGGCGAACGGCGAGGCTGCTGCGGAATGTGTGCGGCGTCTGGGCGGTAGCTCGACCGATCTGGGCGTCGCGACAGTAGCTGCTCGACCGATCCGGGCGTCGCGACAGGCTGGCTCGACCGATCTGGGCGTCTGGTGGGGTGAGGATGATGGTCGCTCCTCTCGGTGGGCCGCACAACACACACACACACACAACCCCTTTTTCTTACATTCGGCCAACAAACACCCAAATGAGAAGATGAAGAAGACGAAGACTTACCCGAATGATGATGATCGAACCCAAGGAGATGCAAGGATGAAGAACTCGGCAAGGCTATGGAGATGGAGAGCTTGGGCGGCCAAGAGATGTTTTGGAGAAGGAGATGAAATAACCTATTTCTATTTCATTTAACCAAATGCACCAAAACTCCAAAAATCCAAGGTTAACTAAGATGTGATGCAGAAAGAGTAACAAGAGCACCTAATGGCTCATTTGGCACACATCTCTACAAGCTTCCCAGGAGACCGGGTTCAAACCCCATGCGGCAAAGACAAATTCCTTTATTTTTACTTTTGCAACAAACCTTGCTCAAACCAAACCACAAACTCCTCCAAAAACCTACATAAAACCATCCAATAATTTTAGTAGCTGGAAAAGACACAAACGACCCTGACGGCCCGACCAAATTACCAAATTACCCCTAGGGCATACCTGGAAGACCGGGAAGAAAACCTGGGTCGTTACACAAACAAACACATCAATAATCATAAAATAGCCCTAAATACAATAAAATAAATAGGGCTCGACTCGGGAGCAACTCACGAGGTGCGGCTGACACGCGAACGAGCCGGCTGCACGGGCGAGGCAGCTAAAGGGGCTTGGGCGCGCTAGGGCGCAGAGATGGGCGCTGACACGCTGGCTCGGGCGCGCGGGCGCTAGCTCGGCTAAGCGACGGCGCCCGGCGCGGCTCGGCCCAGGGACAGCGCGCGGGCGCGAGCGACACGACGCCACGGCTACAGGACGCGCGATCTGGCCGACACGGGCGACGCGAGAGCTGGGCGGCTGGCACTGTGCGCGACTAGGGCTGGGCGACGCGACACTGTGCGGTAGGGGCTCGGGCTGGGTGACGCTCGGGCTGACGACGCGACTTAGGCGCGGGCGGTGGGCGCGAGCGGTGCTCGGTGGGTGGCGCTTCGGGACGACAGCGCAACCGGGGTTGGGGCTTGGTTCGGGCTGACGACGCGACGAGGGGTTGGGGCTTGGCTCGGGCTAGCTGGCCTGGGCGACCAAATGGGGCTGGCTCGGGCTAGGTGGGGGCGAGGGGAGAGAGAGAGAGAGAGAGAGAAAAAAAAAAAGAGAAAAATAAAAGAAAAAATTGGAATTTAGAAAATAAAAGGGAAAATGGGAAAAAGGGAATAAATGGGATTTTAATCCTATTTCCATCCTTATCCACTTTTATCTAAATTAAAACCTTAAAATCCCATTTCCCGGCTTCCTCCTTCGAGACCCGACCAAAGCAATCTTTTCCAATAAATAAAACTACTTAAATCCAACTCCCAAATCAACACTGAGGGCCTGGGCTCGAATCCCAAAGGAAACACCCAAACAACCATCACTTTGTCAAAGCCCAAACCACAACCGAGCATCCAACCGACTAGCCCAAACACCTCGGGACTCGCAGCCAACAACAAACAAGCCTCGACAAATGCAGGAGCTACCTCGAAGCCCTGAAAACCACAAATCCTGCTCGGGGAGCCAAAAGACCAAAATACCCCCAAAGGGTCCAAACCGCTCTAAGACCCAACCAAACAACCGAATCTTGACCCGAAGGCACCTCGAAAACTGGAATAGGAACCTGGGCTGTTACAGTAAAAGACTCTTAACTATTGAATTAGACGAGTATGGAGTGTCGTGATCGATTCTTCCTCACACCGAGTTTATATAAAGGTCAAGTATTAATTTCAGAATCCTCATGCAAGGAAAGTAATCAATTCACAAGGAAAGTATCTAAAATTATTCGGTCCAATTCCTTCCTAAATGTAAAAAAAAAATGGAAATTGCAAAAGTAGAAATACTTCCTAAAATTACAAAATCAAATATAATAAAATTTTCCAAATTAATACAATTAAATATTGTGCACAAAGTCAGAGATACCGGATTTTCGCATTCTAGGAATGTTGTTGAGTAACTTTGGGTAGAATCTTTGCGCTAATTCCGTCTGGCCTAGATCATCCATATTTTTGTGATATTATAATTTCTGGGGCGACACCATCTTTAGTCGTCTTCTCGTGCCTTTCTTATCCATGCACCTTTATGCGTAGACCTCCTATCAAGCACAACGTTGATAGGATGTAACTATTTATGCTAAAGTTCGGTTAAATTTCCCACATGTCGCTTCCTCAACAAATCAATTCCTGCGATGCGTGTTATGATGTGAACTAGAAAAAATTAGGTACCATTGCTGGTGGATTGAGATTTTTAACGTACTCTTCTTCCTGCAGATGGGTTTCAAATTGATGTGCACTTGCATCCCTTAGACCTACAGGTTCATCACCTTTCATGCCCTCATGTTGGCAAGTTTTACCTTCAGTTATACTCTCAATATCGACCCTGGAGCTCTCTTTGTTGTTCTCCATAACACACTCTTCTTCGTCCACTTATGAAGCTGTTGAGGTAGCGAACCTTGCCCAAGCTTCCTCTTACTTCTTGTATTGTCGCTACTACTCTCTTTCTCTTTTTGTTGCAAGTTGTAGTTCCCTGACCTCTTGTTCTCTTGCTATTGTAGCTGCTCGGAATCCTCCCATGAGAGTTCTTTCTCATAGAGAAAATCCATTGTTGCTGCCTTATTAAGTACATCGGCCTCTAGATATGATGCTTCTACTCGCCTATTGCTCGCTGCACAAGTTCTTACTAGTTCCTGTAGAAAGTGTTGGTTCTTGGAATGGGGCTGCTGAGATTCTGATATGATACCATTATCATTCAACCACTGTGTTCTTCTTAGCTGCTCTTCTTCCTTTAGGTCATGTCCTTTGGAGACTGCCCAAGAGTATACATGTGATTCATAGGTTAATGACTCCTAGCATCCCATGTATATCCCATGTTGCTGCGATCTCTTTGCAGATCGAACTGTTGTTGATAGAGGCTGTTGTGGCCTTCCCAATAGTGCGACTGAAAATCTTCATTCGAATGAAGTTGTGCTATGTTAATCTCCTCCTCAGAGCCTTGTTGCTGAAAGTTATTTAACGGCTGCGGAATGTAATATTACATGCATTGCTGATTTGTAAACTGATTAGGTTCCATTGGATAATCGTAGTGATGAGTTACTCTGGGACTCTGTTTCCCTTGTGATCAAATTAGTTTGGACTTCACGTTTCCTGAAATAAAAAAGAATTTAATATTTTGATAATTAAGAACTACTCTTTCCTAAGTATATAAACTCTAAATGATCAATCCCCAACAACGACGCCAAAAACTTGATTGCGAGATTCCACTACTAATATATTGAACATTAATTAATTCTAAGCTAACTTATGCTAAGTACACTTGGAATCACTTACGTGCAAGTATACGTGGTCGGGAATTATAAAAAGTAATAAGTATATAAATTTATCGATCCCACAGAGATTGATTTCTAGAGCAAATACCACTTAAGTCAGAGTAATGCGGAAAATAAAAGGCAAATGTTGTTGAGTTGGGTGGTTTTTGTTTTGATAAAATAATTAAAATACATAAATAAAATAGTAATGCATGTAATGAATAATGCTAACTAATTAATCCTAGAAGATGCTAAGAGCATGGACTAGCCAAAGAATGTCTAACTTCCCTAACAATTATTACTTTTGTAACTAATGATTTATAGGCGAACCATCTTCCACTGCGAACTCTATACTAGCACGACGTAAGCAATAGTGAGGTTATTCCTAACTCCCTAAATGTTGAACAACCGTTCATGCAACCTAAAGAAGCGTACTAGATCATCATGCGGTTCCTCTTCCAATTCTTCACAAGGTACATGCGTGGGTAGCTAATCGACTCATATATATATATATATATATAAACATTCAGCAATGTAACATTCAGTGACCTACGTTCTTAACACAATTTAGTTATATATAACTAACATGCACTCCTATAATGCAGTCATAACAATAAATACAATATAAATGGAATTGGCACGGCTGAAAGTGTGTAGTCCCCTTGTCATCTGCTCCCATGACACCACCAATTGCTCATCTGCAATAGACTCAAGCCTTCAGCTTACAGTCACCCGATCGACTCATGGGCAACCGACCAGCTCAATGATCTCCACTCTTGCTTTGGTATTTATAGAGTTGAATTTATTGGTCTGCAAGTTGAGGTGAGCTGTACAAATTCTCATATATGTAGAATTCCATGATTTTTGTCAGGATTTATTTGATTGTTGTCGCCTTGATTACATGATTGATTTTCTATTTTTTTTTTTTCCTTGTAGACATAGCCTTGTTCGGACGTGTTTCCTTTTAGCTTTCTGCGTCTTCCGCATGATTTGGTCATTGTTCGCATTGCTTTTTTTTCCCACGATGCTACGTGAAACCCTGCTAAAAGCATTAATAAGACACAATTTCTCTACAATTTATGCTAAAACACGGATTCATGCTTATGATGCTACTTTATGAATGCATGCTGATTTTCTAAGTTATTTCTTCGCATTTCTTCTAGGAATGTATATATTTTTTACTTTAATTCTAAAATAATGCAAACTAAAGCAGCCTAAAATATGCTCCTTTTTAGAGTTATCAGTGCATGGTCATGGATGCATTTTATTTTGTATTGATGGGGCTAGCTCATTTGTATGATTGGACATTATTTTGGAAAAATTATATCGGCTGGAAATTTTAAGCATGCATGTTAATTAACAAATAGATTGTATGGGTTATGAAACTTCTGAAACTATGGTTGGAACTTAAATGCACTATTTTGAGAATGTACATAATTTCTTTCCAGGTTTGGTTTACCCATTTTTCAGAGGAAGCATTGCCGAAATTTTTAAAGATTTTGTTTATCAAAAGAAAGGAAGAATTCAATGAATAATTGCTAGTCATTGTAAAACCTAAATTAGTTAGTGGTTGTCATGGGTTTCATGGTCTAGATGAGATCATTATCGGCATGCCACATCCTAGGTTTGTATGGAATTCGAGGCAGGGTGTGTCAAGATCCCACCCAAGCAGGCATAAGCTTAGCGGGTATTTGATCCCAAAAATTTGGATTCGACCCTTGCAAAAAGTAAGCCAAAGCGGGTATTTCGGTTCAAAACTTCGGATTTAATTCAAGATGGTCTTCCCAATATGGCCACCAACTTAAGGGTGCATGTTGGAAATACTCATCTTGTGGCAATTGTCCCATATTAAAAAGGTGAGGATTCTTCAACATGTTTATAAGTGATATGGGTTAGTTCTTTCATTGCCAATTGATTTTGAGATGGAACCTCATATTCTCTAATATTATCAAAACACAATGAACTTATAACCATCACTCTTTTTATATTAAACGATAAGTAAATAAAATTCGATGTAGACTCAATCTTACAGTCACTTTTGAGCATTGTCTCCCTATGTCTCCCACACCCTTTATAACTAAAAGAAAACTTTATGTAGACTCAATGGGTTTGAACTGGATTACTATCAAACAACGAAACCATCAAGCCCCCGACCCTTTTGATTACAAGTCTCTCACTTTAGTTAGTGATTTAAACGAACAATCACTTTTTCAATGAATACACAAAAAATCTTCCTTATGGTGACGAATTACGATGTGGTAGTTGAATTTCGTAGAGTGTGTAGAATGGTAAGAGGTTGATGAAGACAAAACTTTGTCTAAATGATAATTTTGCTCATCTAATTTAATCTTGAGTAGGTTCAACGCTAATCAAACAGAGGTAATTGATCAAATTAAAAGTTATGTAATTGTTATAACCAGAGGTGGTTGTACAATTTTTTATTTAAAATATAACGGTCGCCACTAGAATGACATTAAAATACGTTAATTGTTTTTCTTTTTGGAGAAACAAAATACGTTAATCGTAACTTTTTAATATTTATCAATATAAGAATAAATTTTGAAACATTTTTGAAAAGTTAAAATAATATTACTATATTTTTTTACAAATGACAATTATTTAACAAAAATTAATCAATCAAACATATTGGAACTAAAAAAAAAAGATCAATCAAACATACTTAACTAATATAAAATTAAGGGATAGTTGTTGATACAAATCAGACAACAGATTCATTGCATGTACCTGAAGGACCTATTACAAGAAGCAAGACAAAGAAGATTCAAGAGGCATATATATACATCTTCAAAAACTTGCCAATGCATAAGAAGAGATTGAAGTGAAGATGGCATGAGAGTAGTCATTTATTTTGGAATATGACAACATGGAAGAATTTTAAATAAAGAAATTTTCAGATTTCTTATTTTGGGACTTTTTTATTTCAATGCTTGCCAACCATGCTCATAATTGCAAGGGACCTTTTAGAAGAGTTGGTTGAGTCTATTTAAAGCATATCTACCCTTTTGTCCAGCATTTAAGCCATGCAATTGACTTTTGGCTTCTTATGTCTTATTTTCTACAAAATGCATTTATTAGCTTTTTTTAGTCCTTTTGTATTTCAAGACATGCCCGAAGTTTTGCCTTTAAAATGGCTTGTAAACATCATTTTGGACACATTTATGAATTAAAAAAACTTGTGTCTTCTTAGACCCCTTTTGGTGTTGTCTTTCTTTTTAAATCTTGCTTTAGGTTTGAAGTTAAATCAATTCATTGGATTAGTCTTGATCAAGCTAATTCATTGGATTAGTCTTGATCAAGCTAATACTTAAATTAGCCTTTATTGTGAGTTGTTGCAAGGATCGTACAAGGACCTCTAGCCTTGTAATATTCAAGCAACGATCGGTGCTTATCATTTGGTATTAGAGCCTTAGGTCGACTTTTTTTTTCTGACTCTTGAGGTGAACTATCTTTACTTTGTGTTTGTTACTTTTATTTTCATCTCTTTCAATTTTCTTTTCAAGAAATTACAAGTGTATTCTTTGAAGTACTTTCTAGAAATCTATTTGTTTTGCCTTTGGATCATTAAAAAAAGAAAAAAATCAGTAGCAAAAAAAAACATAGTAGCAAAAGCAAAAAAAAAATCTGTTGCAAAAACAAAAGTAACAAGGATCTAAGACACATTGAAGTTCTTGTTATTTGTTTATGTTTTTTTTAAATTAGCTGCGATTCTAAGTTGAAATACTCTAGTTTAGTTTGTGAAAGTTGATTATTTAATTGGTTTTATATCAAGTTTAAAGCAAGATTGCACCAAATATTTAGACCAGCCCTTACATTTTTTACCTAGTACCAAAAGCATACCTTTGAGTGTTAAACACGAGTGTCCCGAGTGAAATTTGTGTGAGAAGTGTGGAGAGGTCCATTTTGAAATTTGCAACATGTTACATAATGAGGAAAAAGTACCACAAGTTCCGGATGTTAATGCTGCTATTCTTCAAGCCCTTCAAGGTATGATGGAAATGATGAGGGAAGATAGAGAGGAAATTAAGAGAGCACATCAGCGAAGAGAAGAACGAGCATTGCAAAATGATGAATGTATGTTAGACTTGGTTGGACAAGAGAGACTAGGTGGAGGAAGAGGTAATGCAAGGGGAGGAAGAAATAATCATGCAAATATCATGCAACCTAGAAGGATAGAAAGAATGCATGAAGATAGAGAAGCTGGAGTTAAACTCAAAATTCCACCCTTTAGTGGAACTGCAACTCTTGAGGCATACTTGCAATGGGAAAGAAAAATAGAACATGTGTTTGATTGTAATGCTTATAGTGAGAATAAGAAGATGAAGCTTGCCATTGCCAGATTCACAAACCATGCCGATGAATGGTATCAACATCTCAAATCCGAAAGAAAAATAAAAGAGAAGGATCCAATAGAGACATGGGAAGAACTTAAAGAAGCTATGAGAAAGAGGTATGTTCCTAAACATTATGAAAGAGATTTGAAAACTAAATTACAAGCTTTGAGGCAGGGAACAAAAAGTGTGGCTAAATATTATTAAGAGATGGAGTCATTGATGGAAAGAGCAAAAATTCGAGAAGAAGAGAAGGACACCGTGTCTAGGTTTTTTGGAGGTTTAAATCAAGAAATTGCTCATCCGGCTGATAGGAATTCACCACCTTACCTTGAAGATATGTATCATTATGCCATAAAAATTGAAGCTCAATTGAAGTAAGACAAGAAGCATTTGAAAAGGTATTCTTCTAAAGCTCATACTTTTTAAAATTATAATACTTGGAGCAAGGATGGTTTTTTGCATAGGAATGAATCAATGCAACAAAAAGGAAAGTTTGTGGTTGCCAAAAGAGTAGAGGCCGAGAGCTCCAATACTAAAAAGAATGAAGTTCCAAGGGAGATAAGGGAGAAGTCTAGTTCTATTCAATGTTGGAAATGCAAATAATTTGGGCACATGAGCAAGGAATGTGTCAATAAAAGAGTTTAAGTGATAAGAAATGGTGTAATTGATTCGGATGATGATTGTGCGGAGCATGATGAAGAACTTGAAGCAGAATATGGAGCGCATGATGATGAGTACATCGAAGAAGGTAACTTCATTTCTTTGATCACATAAAGGGTCCTAACTGTGAAAATTAAAGAAGAAAAAGTTGAATATCAAAGGGAAAACTTGTTTCATACAAGATGCTTAGTTAAAGGAAACCCATGTGGTGTGGTAATTGATAGTGGAAGTTGCACAAATGTGGTGAGTAGCTTTCTGGTTAAGAGACTCAAACTTACTACTCGTCCACATTCGAAACCATACAAGCTTCAATGGTTGACCAACAGATGAGAACTTAAGGTAAACTTTCAAGCTCTTATACCTTTTACTTTGGGAAGATATAAAGATGAAGTTCTTTGTGATGTTGTGCCTATGCATGCGGGGGATATTTTGTTAGGCCGACCTTGGCAATATGATAGAGAGGTCACTTTTGATGGAGTGAGAAATAAGTATACTTTTACTTTTAGTGGAAAAAAATTTACTTTACTTCCATTGTCTCCATATGAAGTACATTGTGATCATTTGAAATTAGAACAGAAAAGAAAAGAATTTGAAGAGCAAGAGAGGAGAGAAGAAAGTAAGGTAAGAGAGAAGAGTGAAGAAAGAGAGAAAAGTGAGGTGCAAAAGGTGAGTGGAAATAAAGAGAGAAAAAAGAGTGATTTTGAGGAAAAAAGAAAGAATGTGAGTTTGGTTATACAAAAAAGGGAAGTGAGGAAAGTTTTATCTCAAGAACCAAAATTTGTACTTATGTGCAAAGGGGTGTGTTTGGCAAATGAGCCAAAATCTAAAAATGTTTTGCCAAGTGTTTTTAAGTCTATTTTGCAAGAATTTAATGTCATGTTTCCACATGAAGATGCACCTATGGGATTACCCTCTCTAAGAGGAATTGAGCACCAAATTGACTTCATTCCTGGAGCAACTCTTTCAAACATGGCTTCCTATAGGACCAATCAAACCAAAACGAAGGAGATTCAAAGGCAAGTGGAAGAACTCCTGGATAAAGGCTTTGTTAGGGAAAGCATGAGTCCTTGTTCAGTTCTAGTTATTTTCGTACCCAAGAAAGATGATACTTGGAGGATGTGTGTTGGTTGTCGAACCATCAACAAGATAATGGTAAAGTATCGACATCCCAATCCTAGATTAGATGATATGCTAGATGAATTACATGGCGCAAACTTGTTTTCAAAAATCGATCTTAAAAGTGGTTATCATCAAATTAGAATGCATGTAGGAGATGAGTGGAAAACTGCTTTTAAAACAAAGTTTGGGCATTATGAGTGGCTTGTTATTCCATTTGGCCTTACTAATGCACCAAGTACTTTTATGCGGTTAATGAATCATGTCTTAACAGAATATATTGGGAAATTTGTTGTGGTATACTTTGATGTTATCCTTGTTTACTCAAAAAGTTTGAATGATCATGTTTTGCATGTGAAGACAATTTTACTTAAACTTAGAGAAGAGAAGATTTATGCCAACTTCAAAAAGTGTAGTTTTTATCTAGACCAAGTTAATTTCCTAGGATTCATTGTTGGAAAGACTGGAGTGCAAGTTGATGAAGAAAAGGTTAAGGCTATTCGAGAGTGGCCAACACCAACAAATGCAATGGAGGTAAGATCTTTTCATGGTTTGGCTAGTTTCTATAGGAGGTTTATTAAGGATTTTAGTAGCATAGCTTCACCATTGAATGAACTTGTTAAGAAGAATGTAAAATTTGAATGGAAACAAAAGCAAGAGATTGCATTCAATGAACTTAAAGAAAAATTGACCAATGCACCTTGTCTTTCTCTACCTAACTTTGATCAATCATTTGAGATTGAATGTGATGCAAGTGGAATAGTTATAGGGGTTGTGTTGATGCAAGAGAGAAAGCCAATCATGTTCTTTAGTGAAAAGCTAAATGAAGCACAACTCAAATATCCGACATATGACAAAGAACTGCATGCACTTGTGAGGGCTTTGCAAGTTTGGCAACATTATTTGTGGCCAAAAGAGCTTTTCATCCACACTGATCATGAGAGTTTGAAGCATCTCAAGAGCCAAACAAAGCTGAACAAGAGACATGCTAAATCGGTAGAATTCATTGAGACATTTCCTTATGTCATTCATTATAAGAAAGGTAAAGACAATATGGTCACTGATGCATTATCAAGAAGGTATGCTTTTTTTTCTTCTCTTAGTGCAAAAAATTTTGGTTTTAAACACATGATTAAGTTGTATAAAGTTGAAAATTTTGAATTTCATGATGTTTATATGCAATGCTTAGGAGGGAACAATGCTCATGATCATATTGTATTTGATGACATGCTTTTTAGGAAATGGAAGCTTTGTATTCCTAAGTGTTCAATTAGAGAGTTACTTGTAAAATAAGCTCATAGGGAAGGACTTATGGGACATTTTGGGGAATTTAAAACATATAGCATATTGAGTGATCACTTTTATTGGTTGAAAATGAGGAAGGATGTGAACAAAGTATGCAAACAATGTTTCAAATGTAAAGAGGCTAAGTCTAAGACACAAGCACATGGTCTTTACACACCTTTAGATGTTCCTAGCGAACCTTGGGTTGACATTAGCATGGATTTTGTTCTAGGATTACCAACGACTAAGAGACATCATGATAGTGTTAGGGATTATGCCCTAAAGGCCTAGAAGTTTGTAATTAAAGAACAAGCATTTAATTTTAGCTGTTTAATGTTATATTTCAGTTATTCATAAAGGTTATTATTTTCATTAATTGTGCATTTAATATACAAACGTCGTTCAGCTTTATCGCATTAACTGGATTAATAAAGATATTCTCATGGTTATTTGGATGTACACTTGGACAAGTATGTGAGACATATAAGTTGATCTAGTTCCAAGCCAATAACCTAAAATGTTTATAGTATATGGACTAAGGTTGGGGCTTAAATCTTGGTGACACTATTGGTACGGTCTGCTTTGCAAAGGTTGCAAACAACCTGATCCTGGTTGTTCATGTGGAGACATGTGAGTGGGGGTGCCTATGCAAAAGGGAGTTTTTGCATAAAACGGGACCAGAAGTTTTATGATCGATCTAGTAATTTCGTTATAGAATCGTATCAACTACTTCACTAAGGATGATCGTACGTCGATGTGATTTTAATCCTGAGTGGGTTGTGAACTCCTACTTTATGAAAGCGTCCTTTGATGTGCATGGGTGAGACCAGCCAAATAGCGTTGGGTCAATAAGCCTCGACGTTGGAGATTTTCATAGTGAGTGGCTGGGAATGCAACATCACAAGAAAGAATTCAAGCCTTCCCAAATTTTAAGGAAGATGTAGAGTTGTTCCCTTAAGAACTGATTCTGGGGCTTGGACATAGGGATCCCGCCTGTCATTTACTCGAGAGGACATTGATTTATAGTTGTACTATAAACACTTGTTCATTAGAGGAATCAGTGGAGCTTAAGGAGAAAGATGTAATCATAGGGGTAGAACGGATTTCTTGTCCCAACTGTGAATTATGAACAAAGTCGTGAAGGATCATATGAAAGATGACCGATTATATTTGTGGACGCTAACTTGTCCTATAGTGCAAAAGAGTTCAGCACAGACCTTTAGTGGAATAATTCTCATGTTAACGAATAGGGATCGGATCCCGAGTCATTGTAGCTTTCAACCTATAGGTCCATCGATCTTCAGGCTAGCTCATACTTGCTGGTGTACTGTTTTATTAGAGAGTGAGTTTGAAGAGTTCAAATTCACATATTAATTATGTGAGACATAATTAATAGGAGCATAAAGTTTAAATTATTAAACTTTCAAATTAATATATTAGATATATTAATTTAATATTTATTGAATAAATATTAATAAGGAGAAGTTAATTTATTTGATAATAATTAATTATTTAATTAAGAGATCACATCAAATTAAAAAATGTTGGACATATTAATTGGTTTAATCATTATTGGATAATTATTACATGGAGAATATTGATTCATATGTTGGACATATTAATTGGGTTAACAATTATTGGATAATTATTAAAGTAGAGAATTAATTTATTAGATATATTAGTAAGATATTTATAATATATTTGATATATTATGGAATTGAAATTTATTGAATAAATATCAATTAAAATAAATAAAATAAAATATGCATTTTTCGAAAATTAAATTAGAAAAATCAAATGGGAAAAATGCATAATGCTTTGTCCAAGCTCTTAGTTGGAACCTTCATCACTCCACTATAAATAGAAAGTCTTGGAGGCTTTCATTCTCATTTCACTCACTTTTAGAGTAACCTTTCTCATAAGTTAAAAAACCTCTTGAAAGCTGAGATCTCTTTTCTCCTCCATAATCAGATTATTCTGACAAAGTTTTTTAGCTCCCTTCTCTAAAGACTTCCCACCAAGCATACCCTAGAAGAGCAGAGGAGATAGTTCAAGTTTTTCCACAAAGAATAGTTGATCTTGCTTAACATAAAGACCCGCTAGATTAGATCAGAGGCGACAGTCAATGTAAGTATTCTTTTTCAATAACATGTCAATCACCTAGGGTATTGCATTTATATTAATTAGATTAATCAAAGATAATTAATTGGATTAATTATTGTGAAAAATTTTATTATTCGCACGCTTCCGCCGTGCTAAATGCATGTTCCTACCTGAATATTCCCAACAATTGGTATCAGAGCATTGAGTCAAGGTGATTGTTGTTATTGACATCTTCTTATTGGTGGGTTGTAATTTTCATTGGATGAATGTGGAATTATTATTGTTTTTTGGTGGAGGTTTTTTGTTTGGCATTAGGATTTTTATAAATTCTTAGATCTTGTGTAAACCCAAGTATATGGGTATAGGAACAAATTTGTACAATTTGTTTTTTTCGATTTTATGCAATTTGGAATTGGCAAAAAGATGAAGAACACGAAAAACGCCAAGGATGAAAAAAAAATCATAAATAAAAAAGGGATATTTTTTCCTAGAATATTTTTGGAAAATATTTGGGTAGGAAAAACAATTTTTTAAAATTGAAATATTTTTAAATTTATTTATTATCTTTTAAAACTTGATATTTTTTGAAAATATCATTGAATTTAATGATGGTTAATGTTTTTGGAAAATATGGGTAACCATAAATAATTAAAAGATAAAGATTTTTAAATTAAATCAATCATCTTTGGAAGATGAGATAATTTTATGGAAATCTTTATCTTGGAGTTATTCAAATATTAAAATATTTGGGAAATATTTAAAGGGACTTGTTCTTGCCAGTCAAAGTTTCCAGAAGATCAAGAAGTGAAGACAAATATTATTCTTGGAGAATTTCTTAGCTTATGTCGCAAAATATGTCAAACATCAAATCGGTCATTAACTATTTAAATTATATGTTACTTATTTGCATGTCTTAGTTGTTGTATAAAGTATGTCTATAGATTTAAAATCCCACCATAGGTTTAAAAGATTCATGCATCCTAAATATGTATTAAATATATTAGATATATTTTAGGAATTAGATTCCATATTTAGGATTGTTCAACATGTAGATATCAAAAATAAATAATGGTTTTTTATTTATTGATTATGTTGAATGTATGGATTAAATATATTTGAAAATTGATTTTTCAAAATAGAACTCAAAGAATATTCATTTTAAATCTGCTTCAAAAATGAATCTATTCTTTTAAAATGGTTTTAAAAGGTGTAGAGCCTAATAATCCGTAAAAGTTGATAGAATTAATAGGATTAATTGCTATCACTTAAATCTTTAGTTAATAGGATTAATTAAAGAGCAATTTGATTCTGTAAGGATTGGTTGGAGGGAACCCTGCCTAACGAAGGTTCTGCAGAAGGATAGAGGTATTTAAGGATAGATCATTTTGTGCAGGCTCAGATAATGTGATTAGTTTTAGAGAAAAAAAACTTGGCAATTCATATTAAAAATCAATCTAACCAAGATAGGGAAACGATTGGGACTTGGATGAACAAGATTAGCCTAGTTTATCTGAGTGGGAGGGAACCCTGCTAAAAAATAGATAGTGAGAGAACTGATCCTACGATCTCCATCAAGAACTTGCATCGTGAGATCCTAGTGGGGCTATGTGTCGGCAGTTTGAGTCGACCCCCCTCGATGTGTGTTCACTAGGGTCAATATCAGAGCGAGTTTCTCGAAAGGGATAGCACGAGATCAGTACTTGACTTATCATTCGACTGCACTTATTGAGAGAGATTAACATGTTCGAATTGATGGGCTACACTATCAAGAGATTGGTTAAGGAGTTAGCCAAGTCCTAGATCAAACAAATGGTAGCTGGAACCATAGGGATAAAAGTTATCCTGGTACTGAGTTTCTGGTTGAGAAGAATCTCACACTAGGGAGGAGTACTTGACTTATCATTTGATGGTACTTACTCTAAACCTTTGTAGTTGTACCATGACATTAATCTTAAACAATTATAGGGTTTCTTGTTGATTTTAACTTGGAAAGTTTTAAATCAATTTTATGCCAAAACCTATAAATGACGTTTTTAAATGGAAATCAAATTGAAATGTTCTTTTTCTTATTTGGCACAACGCCTAAATCACTTATCTCAATAATGTCAATTGACAAATTAACCAAAGAAAAATACTACATGGAAAAACAATATCATCACGATTCTTCTTGTCGATGACAAGGAATTTGTTCTCATGGAGGAATGTCCTCCAGCACCAGCACTTAATGCGGCACAAAATATTCGTGAAGCGCATGATCGTTGGCATAATGCTAATGAAAAGGCAAGGGTCTATATCTTGGCAAGTGTCTCGGACATTCTAGCCAAGAAACTGGAGAACATAGTAACTGCTTTAGAGATGATGATAGCCCTTTATGAAATTTTTGGCCAGTCGTCGTCTTAGGTAAAGCATGATGTTCTCTAGGTCGTAATAGATAAAGCTAGTAAGGTAAACTTTATTTTTGAGATGATACCAAGTAGTTTCTTACAATTTAAAAGGAATATTCGTTGTGAACAAGATTGCCTTTAACCCCACTACTCTTCTTAATGAACCTAAAACCTTCGAGTCCATGATGAAAGTCAAGGAAAAAGAGGAGGAGATAAAATGTTGTCACCAAGAATAAGAGTTTTGGGACCACAGGTTTAGGGACCAAGCCTAAAGGTTGGACCTTCAAGGCAAAGTTCTCAAAGAAGAAAAAGATTTGTTGGAGCAAGAATAAACACAATGCTCCAAGGAAAGTAAAGGCTGAGAAGGATGAGAAATGTTTCCATTTTCAAAAGCTTGGTCATTGGAAAAGGACTAGTCCTAAGTACAAAGGAATGAAGAAAGAAAAAGAAGGTAAATCTCGTTTACTGGTTCTAGAGTCTTGTTTCGTGGAAGAATCATCCAATGGTTGGATATTAGATTCAGGCACCACTTAATCACATTTGTTCTTCATTTCTGGGAAGTGACTCTTGAGAGCAGTTAGAACCTGGGCAGATAACTTTGAAGGTGGGGACCGATGAAGTTGTTTTGGAAACCGCTGTTGGAAGTGTCAAGTTATTTTTAAGCAATTCTTTTTTATTATTAGAGAATGTGTTGTTGGTTCTGCGGATTAAGAGGAACCTAGTTTCAATTTCTTGCCTTGTAGAACAATTTCATTCAATAAATTTTAATGGAAATTTAGTTCTATTTCAAAGAATGGCTTCGAAAATTAATGAAAATAACTTGTAGTCATTCTAATACTGAATTATTTTAAACAACAAATAGTAGAACAAACAAACGACAAAGAATTTCTCCTTAATCGGATACATATCTTTGGCATTTAAGGTTAGGTCACATAAATTTCAATAGAATTGAAAGGTTAGTAAAAAGTGGTTCTCTAACTAATCCTTAGAACTTATACATTCAGACCCATGCGGTTCGATGAATGTTAAAGGTCGGGGAGGGTATGAGTACTTTGTATCCTTTAAGGATGACTACTATAGATATGGGCATATTTATCTAATGCAGCACAAGTGGGAGACTCTTGAAAAATTTAAAGAGCCTAAGGCTGAGGTTGAGAACCTATTAGATAAAAGGATTATGACATTGCGATCAGATCGTGGTCGAGAGTATATGGACCTGGAATTTCAAAAATACTTGGTAGAACATGGAATAATGTCCCAACTCTCAGCACTTGGAACACCTCAACAGAATGGTGTTTCAGAGAGGAGAAATAAAACCCTTTTGAAAATGGTTCGGTCGATGATGAGCTTTTCTCAACTGTCGATATTGTTTTGGGGATACACATTAGAGACCACATTATACATTTTGTATATGGTACCTACAAAGAGTGTCTTGGAGACACCCTATGAGTTGTGGAGGGGTTATTTGTAGGCTACCCAAAGGAAACGAAAGGGGGTTATTTTTATAACTCATATGAAAATAAGGTGTTTGTATCGACAAATGCAACATTCTTAGAAGAGGATTATGTTAGAGACCATAACCCTCGATTGGCAGTAGTGTTGAAAGAATTGTCTTCCAATGATGCTACAAATCCTACAACAAATGTTGTTGCAGGAGGGTCAACAAGGGTTGTTGACAGCTCACCAGCATTGGATGCTGGAAACTCATCAACTAGGATAGTTGATGGATCCTTGGGATTTGACATACAAATCTCACCCAGTCAAGAAAGACGTCTACCTCGACATCGTGAGAGGATTAGAAATAATCTGGTTCCCTATATAGATGTCTTAGAGACACATAATGTTATTCAGGATAATGTTTAAGATCCTCATTCTTTTAGAAAGGCAATGGAGGATATTGACTGGGAAGAATGGATAAAGGCCATGAACCTCAAAATGGAATCGATGTACTTCAGGTCAGTCTGGTCACTCATAGATGCACCAAAGGATGTAAGGCCTATTGGGTGTAGGTGGATCTACAAGAGAAAAAGGGGTGTAGATAGGAAGGTGCAAACCTTCAAAGCTAGACTTGTAGAAAAGGGCTTCACTCATAGAGAAAGAGTGGATTATAAAGAAATCTTCTCCCCTGTTGCTATGTTAAAGTCTATAAGGATTCTCTTATCCATTGCCTCATATTATGACTATGAGATATGGCAGATGGATGTCAAGATTGCTTTCTTAAATGGCAATCTTGAAGAGAATATCTACATGAACCAACTAGAGGGGTTTGAGTCTAAAGGACAAGAGCAAAAAGTTTGCAAACTTATTAAATCCATTTATGGATTAAAACAAGTGTCCATGTCTTGAAACAAGAGATTTGATGATGTAATTAAATCATATGATTTTGAGTAGAACATTGATGAGCCTTATGTTTACAAGAAAATCAATGACAATAAAGTAGCATTAATATTATTATATGTAGATGACATCTTACTCATTGGAAATGATGTAAGAGTATTGACTGATATCAAGCAATGGCTAGCTAACCAATTCCAGATGAAGGATTTGGGTGACGCTTTGTATGTCCTTGGGATCCAGATAATAAGGGATCGGTGCAAGAGACCATTAGCCTTGTCTCAAGTGTCGTATATTGACAAAATGCTTGTCAGGTATGCGATGAGAGATTCCAAGAAAGGTCATTTACCTTTTAGGCATGGAATTTCATTGTCTAAGGATAATAGTCCTAAGACACCTCAAGAAGTTGAGGAAATAAGACAGATACCCTACGCTTCAGTAGTAGGGAGCTTGATGTACGCTATGTTGTGTACAAAACCTGACATTTGCTATGCAGTAGGCATTGTCAGCAGATATCTGTCAAATCCAGGAATTGATCACTAGATTGCGGTTAAGAATATTCTTAAGTATCTTAGAAGAACGAGAAATTATATGCTTGTGTACGGTCCTAAGGATTTGATCCTTACTGGGTACACAGACTCTGATTTCAAACTAATAAGGACTCTAGGAAGTCTACATCAGGTTCAATGTTCACCCTCAATGGCGTAGCTGTAGTTTTGAGAAGCATCAAGCAAGGATGCATCGCAGACTCTACTATGGAAGCTAAGTACGTAGCTGCTTGTGAAGCAGCAAAAGAGGCAATATGGTTGAAAAACTTCCTTACAGATTTGGAAGTGGTTCCGGGTATGGATAAGCCGATCACTTTATATTGTGATAACAACGGGGTTGTGACTAACTCCAGGGAACCTAGAAGCCATAAACTAGGGAAGCATAAGAGAGAAAATACCACCTCATCAGAGAGATAATGCATAGAGGCGAAGTTGCAAACTTATTAAATCCATTTATGGATTAAAACAAGTGTCCATGTCTTGAAACAAGAGATTTGATGATGTAATTAAATCATATGATTTTGAGTAGAACATTGATGAGCCTTATGTTTACAAGAAAATCAATGACAATAAAGTAGCATTGATATTATTATATGTAGATGACATCTTACTCATTGGAAATGATGTAAGAGTATTGACTGATATCAAGCAATGGCTAGCTAACCAATTCCAGATGAAGGATTTGGGTGACGCTTTGTATGTCCTTGGGATCCAGATAATAAGGGATCGGTGCAAGAGACCATTAGCCTTGTCTCAAGCGTCGTATATTGACAAAATGCTTGTCAGGTATGCGATGAGAGATTCCAAGAAAGGTCATTTACCTTTTAGGCATGGAATTTCATTGTCTAAGGATAATAGTCCTAAGACACCTCAAGAAGTTGAGGAAATAAGACAGATACCCTACGCTTCAGTAGTAGGGAGCTTGATGTACGCTATGTTGTGTACAAAACCTGACATTTGCTATGCAGTAGGCATTGTCAGCAGATATCTGTCAAATCCAGGAATTGATCACTAGATTGCGGTTAAGAATATTCTTAAGTATCTTAGAAGAACGAGAAATTATATGCTTGTGTACGGTCCTACGGATTTGATCCTTACTGGGTACACAGACTCTGATTTCAAACTAATAAGGACTCTAGGAAGTCTACATCAGGTTCAATGTTCACCCTCAATGGCGTAGCTGTAGTTTTGAGAAGCATCAAGCAAGGATGCATCGCAGACTCTACTATGGAAGCTAAGTACGTAGCTGCTTGTGAAGCAGCAAAAGAGGCAATATGGTTGAAAAACTTCCTTACAGATTTGGAAGTGGTTCCGGGTATGGATAAGCCGATCACTTTATATTGTGATAACAACGGGGTTGTGACTAACTCCAGGGAACCTAGAAGCCATAAACTAGGGAAGCATAAGAGAGAAAATACCACCTCATCAGAGAGATAATGCATAGAGGCGAAGTTGCAAACTTATTAAATCCATTTATGGATTAAAACAAGTGTCCATGTCTTGAAACAAGAGATTTGATGATGTAATTAAATCATATGATTTTGAGTAGAACATTGATGAGCCTTATGTTTACAAGAAAATCAATGACAATAAAGTAGCATTGATATTATTATATGTAGATGACATCTTACTCATTGGAAATGATGTAAGAGTATTGACTGATATCAAGCAATGGCTAGCTAACCAATTCCAGATGAAGGATTTGGGTGACGCTTTGTATGTCCTTGGGATCCAGATAATAAGGGATCGGTGCAAGAGACCATTAGCCTTGTCTCAAGCGTCGTATATTGACAAAATGCTTGTCAGGTATGCGATGAGAGATTCCAAGAAAGGTCATTTACCTTTTAGGCATGGAATTTCATTGTCTAAGGATAATAGTCCTAAGACACCTCAAGAAGTTGAGGAAATAAGACGAGATACCCTACGCTTGATGTAGTAGGGAGCTTGATGTACGCTATGTTGTGTACAAAACCCGACATTTGCTATGCAGTAGGCATTGTCAGCAGATATCTGTCAAATCCAGGAATTGATCACTAGATTGCGGTTAAGAATATTCTTAAGTATCTTAGAAGAACGAGAAATTATATGCTTGTGTACGGTCCTAAGGATTTGATCCTTCTGGGTACCACAGACTGACGATTTCAAACTAATAAGGACTCTAGGAAGTCTACATCAGGTTCAATGTTCACCCTCAATGGCGTAGCTGTAGTTTTGAGAAGCATCAAGCAAGGATGCATCGCAGACTCTACTATGGAAGCTAAGTACGTAGCTGCTTGTGAAGCAGCAAAAGAGGCAATATGGTTGAAAAACTTCCTTACAGATTTGGAAGTGGTTAGGGTATGGATAAGCCGATCACTTTATATTGTGATAACAACGGGGTTGTGACTAACTCCAGGGAACCTAGAAGCCATAAACTAGGGAAGCATAAGAGAGAAAATACCACCTCATCAGAGAGATAATGCATAGAGGCGAAGTTGCAAACTTATTAAATCCATTTATGGATTAAAACAAGTGTCCATGTCTTGAAACAAGAGATTTGATGATGTAATTAAATCATATGATTTTGAGTAGAACATTGATGAGCCTTATGTTTACAAGAAAATCAATGACAATAAAGTAGCATTGATATTATTATATGTAGATGACATCTTACTCATTGGAAATGATGTAAGAGTATTGATCGATATCAAGCAATGGCTAGCTAACCAATTCCGGATGAAGGATTTGGGTGGCGCTTTGTATGTCCTTGGGATCCAGATAATAAGGGATCGGTGCAAGAGACCATTAGCCTTGTCTCAAGCGTCGTATATTGACAAAATGCTTGTCAGGTATGCGATGAGAGATTCCAAGAAAGGTCATTTACCTTTTCGGCATGGAATTTCATTGTCTAAGGATAATAGTCCTAAGACACCTCAAGAAGTTGAGGAAATAAGACGGATACCCTACGCTTGATGGTAGGGAGCTTGATGTGCGCGCTATGTTGTGTACAAAACCCGACATTTGCTATGCAAAGAGGCATTGTCGTGAGATATCTGTCAAATCCGAGAATTGATCACTAGATTGCGGTTAAGAATATTCTTAAGTATCTTAGAAGAACGAGAAATTATATGTTTGTGTACGGTCCTAAGGATTTGATCCTTACTGGGTACACAGACTCTGATTTCAAACTAATAAGGACTCTAGGAAGTCTACATCAGGTTCAATGTTCACCCTCAATGGCGTAGTTTGTAGTTTTGAGAAGCATCAAGCAAGGATGCATCGCAGACTCTCTACTATGGAAGCTAAATGCGTAGGCTGCTTGTGAAAGCGACAAAAGAGGCATATATGGTTGAAAAACTTCCTTACAGATTTGGAAGTGGTTCCGGGTATGGATAAGCCGATCACTTTATATTGTGATAACAACGGGGTTGTGACTAACTCCAGGGAACCTAGAAGCCATAAACTAGGGAAGCATAAGAGAGAAAATACCACCTCATCAGAGAGATAATGCATAGAGGCGAAGTTGCAAACTTATTAAATCCATTTATGGATTAAAACAAGTGTCCATGTCTTGAAACAAGAGATTTGATGATGTAATTAAATCATATGATTTTGAGTAGAACATTGATGAGCCTTATGTTTACAAGAAAATCAATGACAATAAAGTAGCATTGATATTATTATATGTAGATGACATCTTACTCATTGGAAATGATGTAAGAGTATTGACTGATATCAAGCAATGGCTAGCTAACCAATTCCAGATGAAGGATTTGGGTGACGCTTTGTATGTCCTTGGGATCCGGATAATAAGGGATCGGTGCAAGAGACCATTAGCCTTGTCTCAAGCGTCGTATATTGACAAAATGCTTGTCAGGTATGCGATGAGAGATTCCAAGAAAGGTCATTTACCTTTTAGGCATGGAATTTCATTGTCTAAGGATAATAGTCCTAAGACACCTCAAGAAGTTGAGGAAATAAGACAGATACCCTACGCTTCAGTAGTAGGGAGCTTGATGTACGCTATGTTGTGTACAAAACCTGACATTTGCTATGCAGTAGGCATTGTCAGGCAATATCTGTCAAATCCGAGGAATTGATCACTAGATTGCGGTTAAGAATATTCTTAAGTATCTTAGAAGAACGAGAAATTATATGCTTGTGTACTGCGGTCCTAAGGATTTGATCCTTCTGGGTACCACAGCACTGATTTCAAACTAATAAGGACTCTAGGAAGTCTACATCGGGTTCAATGTTCACCCTCAATGGCGTAGTCTGTAGTTTTGAGAAGCATCAAGCAAGGATGCATCGCAGACTCTACTATGGAAGCTAAATCGTAGTAATGCTTGTGAAGCAAAGAAAAGAGGCAATATGGTTGAAAAACTTCCTTACAGATTTGGAAGTGGTTACGGGTATGGATAAGCCGATCACTTTATATTGTGATAACAACGGGGTTGTGACTAACTCCAGGGAACCTAGAAGCCATAAACTAGGGAAGCATAAGAGAGAAAATACCACCTCATCAGAGAGATAATGCATAGAGGCGAAGTTGCAAACTTATTAAATCCATTTATGGATTAAAACAAGTGTCCATGTCTTGAAACAAGAGATTTGATGATGTAATTAAATCATATGATTTTGAGTAGAACATTGATGAGCCTTATGTTTACAAGAAAATCAATGACAATAAAGTAGCATTGATATTATTATATGTAGATGACATCTTACTCATTGGAAATGATGTAAGAGTATTGACTGATATCAAGCAATGGCTAGCTAACCAATTCCAGATGAAGGATTTGGGTGGCGCTTTGTATGTCCTTGGGATCCAGATAATAAGGGATCGGTGCAAGAGACCATTAGCCTTGTCTCAAGCGTCGTATATTGACAAAATGCTTGTCAGGTATGCGATGAGAGATTCCAAGAAAGGTCATTTACCTTTTCGGCATGGAATTTCATTGTCTAAGGATAATAGTCCTAAGACACCTCAAGAAGTTGAGGAAATAAGATGAGATACCCTACGCTTGATGGTAGGGAGCTTGATGTACGCTATGTTGTGTACAAAACCTCGACATTTGCTATCACATTAGGCATTGTCGTGAGATATCTGTCAAATCCAGGAATTGATCACTAGATTGCGGTTAAGAATATTCTTAAGTATCTTAGAAGAACGAGAAATTATATGCTTGTGTACGGTCCTAAGGATTTGATCCTTACTGGGTACACAGACTCTGATTTCAAACTAATAAGGACTCTAGGAAGTCTACATCAGGTTCAATGTTCACCTTCAATGGCGTAGCTGTAGTTTTGAGAAGCATCAAGCAAGGATGCATCGCAGACTCTACTATGGAAGCTAAGTACGTAGCTGCTTGTGAAGCAGCAAAAGAGGCAATATGGTTGAAAAACTTCCTTACAGATTTGGAAGTGGTTCCGGGTATGGATAAGCCGATCACTTTATATTGTGATAACAACGGGGTTGTGACTAACTCCAGGGAACCTAGAAGCCATAAACTAGGGAAGCATAAGAGAGAAAATACCACCTCATCAGAGAGATGATGCATAGAGGCGAAGTTGTTGTCACCAAGATTAACAAGGTTGACGATGTTACTGAACGGTTGACGATGTTGCTGATCCTTTTACAAAGGCTCTCCCGGCTAAAGTGTTCGAGAGTCACCTAATGAGTTTGGGTCTACTAGGACTTTAGTGCAAGTGGGAGATTGTTAGGCATTGTGCTCTGAAGGCCTAGAACTTTGTTTTAAAGAATAAGCATTTAATTTTAAACGTTTATTGTTATATTTTAGTTTTTAATAAAGGTTATTATTTTCATTAATTGCATTTAATATACACTTGGACAAGTATGTGAGACATATGAGCCGAACCGAACCGACCAAATATAACATAGAAACAAAATAAGCATCCTGACCACATATGCATCATTGGGATTACCAATCCTTTATTTTATTTATTCGTATTTGTTTAGCTAAATACAAAATAAACACGCCATGTCCCATATTCGAACCATGGTGAAGACAAACACGAACTAAAGGACACGCCAATTAAGCTACCACTTCTTTTTTATTCCTTTACCTCTTTTGCTATATATAATATTCTGTCAGTTCGATTTATTTCCGATAAAAAACTGAAACCGACTAATTTTTTCGGTTTTTCTTATTTTTAAAACTGAAACCGCTCAATAAAATCGGTTTCAGCTTGAATCGATGTCGGTTTCGGACGGTTTTGACGGTTTTGACGGTTTTTCGATTTTACCTTGCACCCCTAGGACTAAGGTTGGTGCCTAAGTCTTGGTGACACTATTGGTACGGCCTGCTTTGCAAAGGTTGCAAACAACCTGATCCTGGTTATTCATGTGGAGACATGGAAGTGGGGGTGCCTATGCAAAAAGAAGTTTTTGCATAAGACCATACCAAAAGTTTTATGATCAATCTAGTAATTCTGTTATAGAATCAAGTAAGTCCTTGGGACCAGAAGTTTTGTGATTTTAACCCTGAGTGGGTTGTGAACTCCTGCTTTATGAAAGTGTCATTTGATGTACATGGGTGAGACCAACCAAACTGCGCTGGGTCAATAACCCTCCCACGTTGGAGATTGTCGTAGTGAGTGACTAGGAATGCAACATCACAAGAAGGAATTCTTGCCTTCCCAAATTTTGAGGAAGATGTAGAGTTGTTCCCTTCAAAACCGATTCTGGGGCTTGGACATAGGGATCCCACCTCCAATTGTGTAAAGACCCGACCCAAAAAGGGCTCTAAATAGGCCTTTAACCCAATGCATGCATTCAGAGTAAAGGACAATATGCAAATAATTTTCGGATTCCCAATTAAAACAAAACAATCAAGGTTCAATCAGAAATAAAGATAGTTTGCTGAAACCTGTCCCTGTCTCCAAGCACCTGTTTCAAGGCAAATACATTTCCAAAACGTACACTCTGATCAGAGATTTATTAAAACATTTGAAACATCCTCAAATTCAATAAAGCGGGAATCCACAAAAACATTCAGAAAAACATCCTAGGGCTCGTGCTGACTACATGCATTCAGGGGAAAATAAAAGACAAGAGTCATAGAAATAAAAAGTCGAGACGACAAAGAGTTCCCATGATCACGGCTCCTCCTTGACCATCCTGTCTCGCCCTTGGTTACCTGTGGAAAACCACAAAATAAGGGTGAGTAACGAATTACTCAGTAAGAATCCCCAACCGGGGTACAATACGATGCACATGGTCATCTAGGTGAGTGCATGCAAGCTATGAATATAAACACAGAATAGAGCACATAGCTTAAGTCCACACTTGGACCTCGGATGCCAACTCGTGGTCTTAGTCCGGAAATAAATCACCACACAATATGCCCTATACGAGAAACAAGTCCGGCCTCGGCTGTCTCATCGTCGATCTGAAAGGTGCACTCGCTCACAATCCCGAGGAGCCCTCCGATCGGCGTTGTAATGAGCGTATCGCGCGCATCGCATGCTACCGCAACTCGGGGGTTGCGGGGTCTAGTGGCAAGTCGCCCGAGTCCATCCACCATGCCTAACTAAATCTGGGATCGGTGTCACCGACATAGGGGTGTGACTCGGACACGTGAACTATGTCGGCTGAACCACCGCACCGAGGCTAAGGAATCGGTCGTGGTAGGCTTACACTAGGAAGCCATCCTTGCCCTAACAGTGGCAATCGGGGCTCTTGCCGAACACGCCGAGGACGTGCCGGCTGCCGGGACGAGGCAATGCCAAGTCATCATCCCGACCGTTGGGGCATCGCGCAGACTACCACCCTCACCCAAGATTGCAGGGCCTACCGGTCGGGTTAGCTAAACCCTCACGGGGTCCAGGGACGGAGTATTACCTCGTACGTCCCTGCCATGGATGCAAGATACTTTATGCATCAGGCCCGGATGATGCTACCTACCTACACTCTAACCTATCATAACAATAACATACAATCCAATACAATCCAAAACGTGCTCAACAGATACAATGAACCTAGCATGGTACTATGAAACAAGAACAGATATGAGCATGCCAGAACTGAACAACCTAACATGGACTAACATGAGAGAACAACATACGAAGTCATGCTAGTCAGGAATTCAGAATAGAGCACCTAAACTATACATGCTGATAATCACAAACAAACATACAAACAACAATCACATAGAACATCGCAGGGTCCACACAACTCTGGTAAGAAATCCTTACCTTGGTCGGGAGGATTCTACACACAAATCCTAAGCTGCGAACAATCCCGAGCTAGCTAACGGAACCTAGTAAACACAATAATAATCAACATCTATAAGCCTAAAAATAATAAAACAGCAAGCTCG
This sequence comes from Sicyos edulis, assembly GCA_036507275.1. Lineage (NCBI taxonomy): Eukaryota > Viridiplantae > Streptophyta > Magnoliopsida > Cucurbitales > Cucurbitaceae > Sicyos > Sicyos edulis. The sequence continues at coordinate 12,429,501 of CM071850.1, forward strand.
GCCCGGGAGCACTCACACGGCACGGCAACACGGGGCTAGGCGCTGCTGGCAGGCTGGGCTGCGCCCACGGACAATGGCCCTGAGACACGGTGCGCGGCGCGCGCGCGCGCTGGCGCTGAGCGCGAGCGACGCGACGAGCGGCTGGCGCGCGGCGTCGCGGTGCGGCGGCAGGCTGCGACAGCGTGCGACAGGGGCCTAGCGCGCGATGGCTGCGACTTCGAGCGACCGGCGATCTGGCGCGCGATGGAGAGGCTGCCAGTAACCTTGGGCGATCTGGGCTGCTGCTGTGAGCGACGGACGGAGGGCTGGGCGACTTCGAGCGATCTGGGCTGCTGTTGTCCGGCCTGGGGGCTGCGATGGCGCGAATCTGGGGTGGTCTGATGGCGGTGGGCGTCATGATGGCAGATCTGGGCGTGGTCTGGCCGGCTAGGGCGTGCGACGGTGGCTGCTGGCTGGGGCTTTTCTCGACTGGCCGGAACGACGATTGATCCTCGGGGCTGCAAAGAGGGGTTGAAAAATTGGCAAGGCTAGAGAGGGCTAGCTTGGGCGGCAAGATGATGTGAGGAAGAAGAATTGCAAAACCTAATTTCTTTTTCATTTAACCAAATGCACCAAAACTCCAAGAATCCAAGGCTAACATAGATGTGATGCAGAAAGAGCAACAAGAGCTCTCCATGGCTCAACTGGCACACATCCCCACAGGCTTTCCCGAAAACCCGGGTTTGAATCCCAGCTTCTACACAAATTCCTTTATTTTTACTTTTGCACCAACTCAAGCTCAAACCAATCCACAAGGCCTCAAAAACCCACATAAATCCATCCAATAATTTTAGCAACTAGAAAAGACATAAACGGCCCTGACGGCCCGACCAAATTACCAAAATACCCTTAGGGCCTTTCTGGAAGACCGGGATGAAAACCTGGGCCGTTACAATATTCCCTCCTTTTTATGACTTTCGTCCTCGAAAGTTCTTAAGACTGAAACAACACAGGATACTGCAACCTCATCCCGTCTTCCCCGCTCACGAGCGACTTACTTTGAACATCTGACTCCTCCATTAAACTGTTACCGAACGGATCACACGGCCACGCAGCGTCTTCGCCTCAAAGACCAGAATACTCACATGCTTCCCCACGAAGCTCAAACCCTCACGCAGCTGCAAAGGCTCAACGTCCTCAATAAGCAAAGGGGGTCCGGCACACACTGCCCCAACATCGATACATAAAAAAAACACTGTACACAGCTGTCAATGACGGGAAAGCACTAACCGATATGCAACTCTGCCAATCCTCTCGAGAATCTCAGAACGGACCAACAACCGGGGACTCAACTTCCCTCGCTTACAAAACCCCAACACTACTTACAAACCTCAACACACCTAGCATCGATGCAACCTTAAAACATGAGCTGTCCAGCCTCAAACTCTAAAACTCGACGCCAAACATCGGCGTAACTTTTTTGCCTACTCTGAGCTAACCACAAACGAGCTCAAACTCCTGCACAACACCTCTAGTCAACTGCAGCAACTCAGGACCCAAAACAAAACGGACAGCCACCAACCTTTTCTCACAGCACTAGAGACCTGCAACATTTACCTTACCATGCTTCAACAGAACCAAAAGAACTAGCAGCCGGGAACTGCTATCCGAGGCGACCTCATAAAATCCAACACTGGTTTCCGCTGCCTAACCACGAAAACACCAACTCACAACAAGCTCCAACGGATCTGGCTCACTCCTCCAAAATACCATCTGTCAGAGGGTGAAAACACTACAGAAACTGCACACGGCGCATAAGCCTCTAAACAACGCTCTCCAGAACCACAGTTCAACCACGCACAGCCTAGAACAAACCTTTGTTGCCACACCCTGGTGACAACAATTCCAGCCTGCAACTGACATGCCTCTACTCCATAGAAATGGCATCTGCACACGAAACGAGGTGCGAGCTCTAGCTACCGAAACCAATCTTTCAAAAAAAATCTATTCTCGCACAACAACCTCAACTAACTGACAGCTCCCACACGGAAACTTACAATCCAACAACTCGAGTGCTACGAAATCGGAAGCTCAAACAACTACAAACTGCATAGCTATGCCAATCCACTCATCTCTAGCTCGACTCAAATCACTAGATAGGCAAGACAACCCACAAACAACCAGGCTCCAGAGGGCTCCAACCACTAAACTTACCTCCATGCAAACAACGGAACAAAGCTCGCCTCAAATATGAAACACCTCTCACAAGTCCAAACGATAACCATACAGGCTTAACCCTCAAGCTTAGGCTTAATGCACCTTCCCACCGAAACTTCATAAACGGAACTCCATTACCTGGTCAACACCAACTACCAAGAACAAGAATACCAACAATGGCTGGCAGAGAACAAGCTACACTAACCAGCAAGGATCCCTCAAAATGTCAAGACCCTAATCCAACCACAATGGTGCAACCTCTTCCACAACTGAAACAAAGGGGCCTTCAACTACAAAGGTGCAACAGCTTCCAAGCTAACACACAAACCTTAGCCAACTAGGCCAAACACTCATAGGAGGCAGAACAACTCTTACTGCAACTTCCAGAACACCACTCAAGAGTCCGCTTAACTGGACAAACAACTGCTATCAGGTGGCCAACAGACTTTCCACCTACTAACACCACTACCGCCAAGTCCAAGACCAAGGGATAATCCGAAAACTCCAAAAAGGAAACAGATCCTTACAAGCGGACATCCAAGAAGAGCAGGAGCTCCACAAACGCTCGCTAACTTGCTCAGCTAAGCACAACATCCAACTCTCTCACTGAGGCAACAACAGGGGGTCCACCACAGACTGGACCGCCGACCACGAACAAGCAAAGACTCGCCCTCCAACACCAAATGAGGGCACTCTCAAACTCTGGGAACATGAGAGACATCCTACAGGGCAAACCACTTACCCACGAACAAGGCTAACTCCTTAGCAACTCGAAAACCACACCTTGGCCAACATCAAGCACCAACTTGCCACCACACCGGAACCAAATCTGGACTCTACTCCAAACAAACTCTGGCTTGCTAGCCTACCAAAACTGCCAGCAACTCACCCGAGGCTACAAACTACTCGACTCTGGCTTGCCAACTAAACTCACTACCTGGGTCTGACTGAGCTCTGGTGAGGCTCTCCACAACTAGGGTTCTTCGACAACCCTCAACACACACTGTCGTCTAACGGTCTAACAACCAACTACCTGAACAAACAACTCCTTTTCCCAACATCACAACCACGCTGGCCTGCTCCGAACCTCGAAACCAAAAAGACCAGAAACGCTTCAGAATGTGTCATCCTCCTACTCAAAGCATCAGCCACAACGTAGCTTCCACCCAGGGTAAGGATTCCGAGCAACACGCTTAGCAACTACGATCAGAAACTACGCGGCTTCACTACAACCACCATTTGTTCAGTACCATCTGAACTCCAACCATGAACAACAAGAGGTTCCACCTTCTCCAAGAACTGAGCACCAGTTCTCCAATGCAAACCCTTCATGCTTCAGAAACTCTCGCCACCAGAACGAACTACACAAAAGCACACTTGTGTGCACAACTCCCAACCTTCCTTTAGGGATCCAAGGCTAACAGGCGCTTTCTAAAAGAAAAGCAACAACTACTATAAACACTGGAGAGGACATTGATCTATAGTTGGACTATAAACACTTGTTCATTAGAGGAATCAGTGGCACTTAAGGAGAAAGATGTAATCACAGGGGTAGAACGGATTTCTTGTCCCTGCTGTAAATTACGAACAAGCTCGTGAAGGATCATATGAAAGATGATCGATTATATCTATGGACGTTAACTTGTCCTATAGTGCAAAAGAGTTCAGCACAGACCTTTAGTGGAATAAGTCTGATGTTGACAAATAGGGATCAGATCCTGAGTTGTTGTACCTTTCAAACTATAGGTCCACCGGTCTCTGGGCTAGCTCATACTTGATGGTATACTATTTTATTAGAGAGTGAGTTTGAAGAGTTCAAATTCACATATTAATTATGTGAGACATAATTAATAGGAGCATAAAGTTTAAATTATTAAAATTGCAAATTAATATAATGGATATATTAATTTAATATTTATTGAATAAATATTAATAAGGAGAAAGCTAAATTAATTATTTAATTAAGAGATCACAACAAATTAATATGTTGGACATATTAATTGGTTTAATAATTATTGAATAATTATTAAATGGGGAATATTGATTAATATGTGGACATATTAATTGGGTTAATAATAATTGGATAATTATTAAAGTAGAGAATTAATATATTAGATATATTAATTAGATATTTATTTATTTATAATATATTTGAAATATTATGGAATTTAAATTTATTGGATAAATATCAATTAAAATAAAATAAAATATAGATTTTTCGAAAATTAAATTGGAAAAATCAAATGGGAAAAATGCATAATGCTTTGTCCCACATCGGAAAGCTCTTAGTTTGAGCCTTCATCACTCCACTATAAATAGGAAGCATTGGAGGCTTTCATTCTTACCCCACTTACTTTCAAAGTAACCTTTCTCATAAGTTGAAAAACCTCCCTGAAAGCTGAGATCTCTTTTCTCCTCCATAGTCAGACTATTCTGACAAAGTTTTTTAGCTCCCTTCTCTAAAGGCTTCCCACCAAGCACTCAGTGTTAGCAAAGAAATCATAGCCTGGAAGAGCGGAGGAGATAGTTCAAGTTTTTCCATGGGGAATAGTTGATCCTGCTCAACATAAAGACCCGCCAGATTAGATTAGAGGCGACAGTCAATGTAGGTATTCTTTTTCAATAACATGTCAATCACCAAGGGTATTGCATTTAGATTAATTAGATTAATCAAAGATAATGAATTAGATTAATTATTGTGAAATTTTTTATTATTCACACGCTTCCACTGCAATAAATGCATGTTCCTACCCCAATATTCCCAACAGATAGCATTTTTGTTGTTGTTGATAGGTTTAATAAGATGGCACATTTCATTCCATGTAATAAAACAGATGATGCTACTAACATAGCTAATCTTTTCTTTAGGGAAGTTGTTAGATTACATGGAATTCCGAAAAAAATTGTGAGTGATAGAGATGTCAAATTTTTAAGTCATTTTTGGAAAGTTTTATGGGGGAAAATTGGGTACCAAGCTTTTTTTTTTCTACAACATGTCACCCCCAAACTGATGGAAAACTCGAGGTGGTTAATAGAACATTAGGAGCCCTACTTAGATCCTTAATTTCAAAGAATCTGAATATACGAGAAGATACTCTACCAATTGTGGAATTTGCATACAATAAAGTGATACATAGCACCTCTCATTGTTCACCTTTTGGGATTGTGTATGTCTTTAATCCTTTAACTCCACTAGATTTATCATCATTGTCGCCTAATATGTTTACTAGTGATGCAGCATCTTCTAAGGCTGAATACGTAAAGGAATTGCACAAAGAAATCAAAGAAAGGATTGAAAACAAAAATTAGAAGTTAATCACTACCAAAAATCATGGGAGAAAGTAATTGATTTTTAAAAAGGTGATTAGATTTGGGTTCATCTACGAAAAGAGAGGTTTCCGGATCAAAGGAAGTCTATACTACAACCAAGGGTAGATGGTCATTTTCAAGTACTTGAATGAATCAATGATAATGCATACAAGCTAGATCTTCGAGGTGAGTACAATGTAAGTTCTACTTTTAATGTGGCTGACTTGACTCATTTTGATGTAGGTACTGAAGATCTTGATTTGAGGTCAAATTCTTTTAACGAAAGGGGGGATGATATGAATCAAACAACAGATTCATTGCATGTACCTGAAAGACCTATTAGAAGAAATAAGGCAAAGAAGATTCAAGAGGCATATATATTACATCTTTAGAAGGTTGCCAATGCACAAGAAGAGAAAAAGCTTTTTCAGGCCGAATTTATTTACAACATTAGCACAAAAAGTGAAGAAGAGATTGAAGTGAACATGGCATGATTAGAGTAGTCATTTATTTTGGAAGATGACAACATGGAGGAATTTTAAATAAAGAAATTTTTTGATTTCTTATTTTGGGACTTTTTTATTTCAATGCTTGCCAACCATGCTCATAATTGTAAGGGACCTTCTAAAAGAGTTGAAAGAGTTGGTTGAGTCTATTTAAAGCATATCAACCCTTTTGTCCAGCATTTAAGCCATGCAATTGACTTTTGGCTTCATATGTCTTATTTTCTATAAAATGCATTTATTAGTTTTTTTAGTCTTTTTGTATTTCAAGGCATGCACGAATTTTTTGCCTCTAAAATTTCTTGTAATACATCATTTTTTACAGATTTATGAATTAAAAAAACTTTTGTTTCGGTGTTGTCAATCTTGCTTTAAGTTTGAAGTTAAATTAATTCATTGGATTAATCTTGAGCAAGCTGATTCTAGAGTGAGTTGTCTTTATGTAAAGACCCAACCCGAAATACGGTCCTAAACCTAGGTCTTTACTCAGCATGCATGTGAAAAGTATAAATGACACAACCAGCAGTTGAATTTAAAAACTTTTCAAACATAGAGAGTGGAAAACATTTAAATCAAACCAAATAATTCTTAAGCAAATCCATGCAATTTAAAAACAAGTGACTGATCAGTACCTTTCTTTAAAACATAAAAGATAGTTCGAACAACAATAAATACGTTTTCCCTACGGACTCATGTCCAACTACATGCAGAATTCAAAAATGCAAATAAAGACACGACAGAGTGTCAGCAGCATCTATGGTCTCCCAACTCCCTCCACTAGCCGCCTCGGTGCTGTTCCAAGTTACCTGGTGGAAAAACCACGGAAAGGGTGAGTACAAACATACTCAGTAAGAATCCCCGACTGGGGTACGATACAATGCAATCAATCATCTAGCAACCTAGTACACATGTAAACAGATATCAACACAGATCTTAGCTCAACGAGCTGACAAGGCAAAATCCAGAGTCCTCGGAAGTCTTCTACTTCTGGCCTACTGATTGGTTCTCATAACCAATCCCGGCACATCTCCGAGGGTCTTTCTCCCTCAGCCAATTGATCAGTTCAAAAACCGATCCCAACAGATGTTCGACACCCTCGAGGGTCTATCTCCCTCGACCAAATGATCAGCTCAAAAACCAATCCCAATGGGTGTCCTCAAGGGCCTCTTACCCTCGCTAACAAATCTGGACTAACGGGAGAGTACCCAAAGTCTGGCTCTAAACTGGAAGAAACGGGTGTACTCACGAACATTAGCCCGGGGGAGCTCTTCGTACCGACGACTAACACGTGTGTGCGCACACCACATGCTGCTGCAACCGGAGTAACTGTGGGGGCCTAGGGACAAACTACGCGGGCTAGGTACGCATTCCTAAAGACTCAGAAGTGGTGTCACTTAATACAGTAGTGCGAGGACCTCGGCACTCATCTGTAACAGCCTGTACCACCGACCTGAAGCTAAGAACCTGCCAAGGTAGGCTTGCATCGTTGGCAGGGTTCTCCTCTAGCAGGCTACAAACTAGGCTTATGCCGATGTGGTAGCTAAATCCACATCGGCTGCCAGGGAAAGCAATGTACGTTATGCTTTGCTCTAACTCCCGACCCGTGGGGACAACGTACGTTATGTCCACTCTCAGCCTCTAGATGATGACAAACCCTACTATTCTAACTACGAGTACAGAATAATTGATTCCAGGCTAAACATACATATCAACATCAATCACACATAACCTAGCATGATGCTACGAACTTAAAGCAAGAACCATAGCATGCTGGAAGAACAAACCTAGCATGGCACTAACATGTACAAACAGGCAAACATGCTAGCAGGAATTCAAACACAAGCTGTCCTATCCAATAACATGCTCATAAAAGTAAACAAGCATACAATGCACAATCAAGAAAACATCGCAGGGTCCACACAACCCCGGTAAGGAATCCTTACCTGGAAACAAGCAGAAAATAATTATAATGCTCCTTGAGCTGCAGAAACACACAACCTAGAAAAAAAAAACATTAACATCTAAACTAGCTAACCCTAGCTACAAACCAAGAGAAACAAGAGCCGGGAAACTACCTAGCTAGTCCCACAAGCTCTCGGCCAAGCTTGGCTTTTGGCCTTCACAAACAACAACTTCCCGGAACTTGCTCGGCTTCACCTCAACAGGAAAGAACACAAGTTAGCTAACCGGAAAAACAAACAACACACCCCTAAACATACCCTCGAGCTCTCGGCAAGGATGGGGATTTTACCTCGGGGTTGTGTTTTGCTTGGCTATTGCTCTCGGCCTCAAGGGTTAGTTGCGGGAACTCTTTCGGCTTCGATCGGAGCTTGCAAAACAAAGGAGAAAGGCTTAGAACACAACCAACCAGCAATGGTATGCTCTCGGCCATGAAGGGAAGAACTCACCTTAATCAAGATTCGGCTCCAAGAAAGAAGAAGAAGAGAGAACTTACATGAATCTTGAGCTTGGTTCTTGTTCTTGGAGGATTCGGCAAGGGGAGTGAGAGAGAGAGAGAGAGTGTGGATTCGGCAAGGGTGAGAGAGGGAGAGAGTGAATTCGGCAAGTGCAAGGGAAAATAGGGTTTCTTGTTTTCTTTTTTTTTTTCTTTTCCTAATTTAATTAGGCTTTGGCGACCTAGAGCCCCTTCCCAGGGCTTTCCTCCTTCGAGTCCCAGCTGACGCGTCTTATTTTCATAATTAAATTAAAGCTTTCAAACCCCCTTTAAGGTCAGGGGTTCGAATCCTCCCGGAAACACTTTTAAAAACCTTATTTACAATTAACCGGAAGCTTCCAGAAACTCCAAACAATCTCAACAACTCTTGGTAACCTGCACCAACAACCTAACCAACTTAGCAAAGCCAGAAACAAACTCGGATTCCCTAAAATCCCACGAGGCCATCCCTAAGAGCATAATGACCAAAATGCCCTTCAGGGTTAAAAAGCCCTAACGGCCCAACCAAACAATCAAATACTGAACTGAACATACCTGGGGAACCGGAACGAAAGCCTGGGCCGTTACAATACTCCCTCCTTTTAAGACTTTCATCCTCGAAAGTCCTAAGATTGAAACAGCTCCGGGTAATGAGTCCTCATATCATCCTCTAGCTCCTATGTCACTTCCTCTGCCCTCTGATGCCTCCACAGAACCTTTACTAAGCTTATCTCTCGGTTGCGCAAAACCTTGCCCTCACGAGCCAAAATTTGCACAGGCTTCTCCTCGAAGGACAAATCTTTACTCAACTCTAAGGGCTCGTGATCTAGCACATGTGTCGGGTCTGCCACGTACTGCCTCAGCATCGAGACGTGGAACACGTTATGCACTGCTGCCAATGACGGGGGCAAAGCTGATCGATAGGCCACTGCTCTGATCCGCTCAAGGATCTCAAAAGGCCCTACAAACCTGGGGCTCAATTTGCCTCGCTTACCAAACCTTAACACACCACGCGTTGGTGCTACCTTCAAAAAAACATGTTGACCCACCTCGAACTCCAAATCCCTACGCCTCACATCAGCGTAACTTTTCTGCCTACTCTGAGCTGTCAACATGCGAGCCCTGATCTTCTACACTGCGTCGTTCGTCATCTAGAGTAACTCGGGACCCATAACCTGTCTATCACCGACCTCCTCCCAGAACATTGGGGATCTACACTGCTTACCATACAAAGCCTCAATTGGGGCCATCTAAATAGTCGACTGATAACTGTTATTGTATGCGAACTCCATCAAATACAGGTACTGGTCCCAACTGCCTGGAAAGTTCAAAACACAGGCTCGCAACATATCCTCAAGAATCTGATTCACCCTCTCGGTCTGACCATCTGTTTGAGGGTGAAAAGAAGTACTGAAACTGCACTAGGTTCCCAAGCCCTTTTGGAGCGCTCTCCAGAAGCGAGATGTGAACCGAGAATCCCGATCTGACACTATCTTCGCCGGTACCCCATGGCACCGAACAATCTGCTCCAAGAATAACTGTGCCCACTGTTCCACGGTATATTTAATCCTGTCGGGAATAAAGTGTGCACTCTTAGTCAACCGGTCCACTACTACCCAGATCTGAGTAAACCCTCTCGGTGTCCTCGGCAACCCAGAGATATAATCCATCAAAATTTTGTCCCACTTCCACTGTGGAACACTCAACGGCTACAATAATCCTGCTGGCTTCTGTCTGGGAGCCTTCACTTGCTGACAAGTGAGACACCGGCTAACAAACTCAGTTATATCTCGCTTCATACCCATCCACCAAAACGTCTGCTTGAGATCCTGATACATCTTGGTACCTCTTGGGTGCCAAGTGAATGGGGAACTATGAGCCTCGGTGAGTAACTCGGCTCGAATCCCTGCGTCGTCTGGGACGCACAACCGACCTCTGTATCTCAAACCTCCGTCTGGTGCTATGACAAAGTCAAAATCGCCATCAGCCTCAACTCTCTCGAGCAATCTTTTTAACTTGGGATCACTCAGCTGTCTGTCGATGATCCTCTACTTAAGTGACGGCTGAACTGTCAATTGGGCTACCCTGGCGGTAAGCTCTCCCAACAAAACTGCGATACCGGTTCGCTCAAACTCTTTCCGCAATTCAACCTGAGAACTCAGCAAAGCTGCGGAATGTGATGTCTTCCTACTCAGTGCATCAGCCACAACGTTGGCCTTTCTGGGGTGATACAAGATCTCACAGTCGTAGTCCTTTACCAACTCGAGCCACCTTCTCTGCCTCATGTTCAACTCCTTCTGAGTGAAGAAATACTTAAGGCTCTGGTGGTCCGTGAACAATTGAATTCTTTCACCATACAAATAGTGCCTCCAAATCTTTAGGGCGAAAGCAACTACAGCCAACTCCATATCATGAGTTGGATAATTCTTCTCATAAGGCTTCAACTGTCGGGAAGCATAAACTATCACTTTCCCATGTTGTATCAACACACAGCCTAAACCATACTTGGAAGCATCACTATAAACTACGAAACCTCGTGTTCTCTCAAGAACTGCCAACACTGGCGCTGTCGTCAAACTGAGCTTAAGCTGGGCAAAACTTTCCTCACATCTGGCATCTTAAACAAAGTCAACACCCTTCTTGGTCAGACGGGTTAGGGGTACTTCCTTAGCAAAAAAGTCTTTCACGAAACGCCGGTAATAACCTGCCAGTCCCAGAAAGCTGCGAATCTCGGCGACCGTCGTCGGTCTGGCCCACGAACTAACTGCCTCTATCTTTGCGGGGTCCACCGCTATTCCATCTCTGGATACGATATGTCCAAGAAAGTCTACTTTCTCTAGCCAGAAGTCACACTTTGAAAACTTCGCGAACAACTGATTCTCTCGCAATGCTGTCAAAACCTGTCTCAGATGAGAAGCATGGTCCTCCTTTGTCTTGGAATAAATCAAAATATCGTCTATGAACACGATGACAAAGTTGTCCAAGAATGCCTTGAACACTCTATCCATCAAGTCCATAAACACTGCAAGGGCGTTCGTTAGTCCAAAAGACATGACCACGAACTCATAATGACCATACCTCGATCTAAATGCGGTCTTACGGATATCTACATCCCGAATCCTCAGTTGATGGTACCCTGACCTCAAATAGATCTTAGAAAACACTGAAGCTGATCAAACAAATCATTAATACGCGGTAGGGGATACTTATTCTTCACCGTGACTTTATTCAGCTCTTTGTAGTCTATACACAAGTGCATGGATCCATCCTTCTTTTTAACAAACAGGACAGGCGCTCCCCACGGGGACACACTCGGTCGGATGAAACCTCGATCCAGCATCTCCTGCAACTGCACTTTGAGTTCTTTCAACTCAGCTGGCGTCATACGATATGGGGCTTTAGAAATGGGAAGACTCCCTAGCTCCAGCCCAATGGTGAAATCTACCTCTCTCTTCGGGGGTAAACCTGGTAACTCTTCAGGGAAAACATCTGCAAACTTTTGCACTACAGGGACCATGTCAACAGACAACGCGGTACTGCTATCTCCTGAAAGCTTTGCCAAGAAGCCCCAAGCTCCTCGAGCTAACAACCGACGGGCTTTCACTGCTGAGATCAACGGCGGACAAACTCCGCCCTGGACACCGCGAAACTTGAAGCTCAGTTTCTGAGGCGGCCTAAACACGACTTTTTTCCGGTGGCAGTCTATCAAAGCATGGTTCTCCGCCAACCAATCCATACCAAGGATCACATCGAAACCGCTTATAGACAGAACTATGAGGGTAGCCTCTAAAATCTCATCGGATATCTGTATCTGGCCACTCTTAACTCTATTGCTAGCTAACATACTCGCTCCCGAGGGAGTGGCAACACACAGCTCAAACCCTAGAGGTTCGAGTTCTACACAAGTTTGTCTAACAAATGCATCAGAAACAAAAGAATGGGTCGAACCCGAATCGAACAACACAAATGCATAATGCTCTAAGACAAGCAGCGTACCTGCAAGTGCATCATCAGTACGCTCCGCCTCCTGGCGAGTAGTGGCAAACACACGACCTATTTCTTTGGGTTTGGTCTTCTTGTTGCTAAATCCTGAGTACAAAATCTGGCCAAATGCCCTTCCTTGCCACATCTGTAGCAAGCATGGGGCGATGCTCCACACAATCCAAAATGCGCCTTACCACACTTGTTGCAATGAGACGGCTGCCTGGCCCCGCCCTGCTGGCGATCCTGTGCTCTACCCTGTGGTCGGCGCTGATCCCGACCTCTAGTCCGCCCCGACGGCGAAGTCATCATCCCACCGACCGGGAACCATTGGAAGACCCAAACTTCCTCTCATGCCCGAATCTTTCTTGAACAAAATTTGAATCGATCGAGTGGTGCAACGAAATCCTACACGGGCGGATATTTCGGATTATAAATTGTGGCTAACTCCACTGCTCGGTCATAACTCTCAGGAGAGAGTGCTCGAACATCCTGAGCAACCTCCTTCTTCAGCTCACTAATAAATTTTTTAGTCTTGAGCTCCTCAGTTGCAATGAGCTCCAGGGCAAAATAACTATATTCAGAGAACTTCTTTTCATAGGCAGCAATACTATCTGATCCCTGCTTCAGATTCGAGAAGGCCTCTGCCATCTCCTGCTAAGCCTCGTCGTTGACATACTTGGCTCTAAATTTCGTCCTAAAGAACTCCCAGGTGGCTGGAGAAGACCCAGTTGGTCTAGCTTTATCTGTGGACTCCCACCACCATTCAGCTGTGTCAGTAAGAACATGGGCCGCACATCTCGGCCTCTGCACATCGAGGCATCCCATAACCCTAAAAATATACTCCATTCTTGTCAACCACCTGACTTCCACTAGTGGGTTCTCTAAAGCATTGAATTCCTTCGGCTTCCACTTGGTGAAATCTTTCAGCCACTTGCCAAACTCAGCGGCTCCCTCCGCACTATCAAGTGACTCAGTCTGGTTCTGCTGACCCTACCCCTCGGTTGAGTCTGCTTGGGACTCTCAAGGCCGCTTTGGGCTATTGGAGCTGCTGGGGTGCTCACTTGCATAAGCCGTGTGTCAATCCCAGGCTATCTGTGCCCTAGACTCCTTTCTCTGCGCTGCTAGCTGCGCCTGAGTCTCAGCTCTCTGCTCGGCCATTAGGCCCATCATCATGTCTCTCATAGCAGAAACATCTTTCTCCTGGAGCTGCACCTCTAGGCATAGCAGCCTCCACCCCTTCTCTGGGCAAGTTAGCACTTGGGGCCACAAGCAGCCTACGAGCCTGATCTATCCTGGCTGCTGGCTCTACAACATCTCTATTTGCAGTTTTGGACGGGCTTGCTCCACTGCGTGTAACCGGCATACTGGCGATCTACACGGAAACCACAACGGGTTAGTCCACTCTCGGACTCTCTCTGCCAACAAAGGTAACTCATGTGTACTTCATACAGTATCGTAAACAAAACCCTTATCTTAACAAACTTAGGCAAACCTGACAGCCGTGGAGTGCTGGAGATCATGGGAACACAACCAACAAACAGGTAAGTCTACAGAATCTTTGACTCTGTGCTTTGATACCAACTGTAAAGACCCAACCTGAAATATGGTCATAAACCTAGGTCTTTACTCAGCATGCATGTGAAAAGTATAAATGACACAACCAGCAGTTGAATTTAAAAACTTTTCAAATATAAAGAGTGGAAAATATTTAAATCAAACCAAATAATTCTTAAGCAAATCCATGCAATTTAAAACCAGTGACTGATCAGTACCTTTCTTAAAAGCATAAAAGATACTTCGAACAACAATAAATAAGTTTTCCCTACGGACTCATGTCCAACTACATGTTGAATTCAAAAATGTAAATAAAGACACGACAGAGTGTCAGCAGCATCCATGGTCTCCCAGCTCCCTCCACTAGCTGCCCCGATGTTGTTCCAAGTTACCTGGTGGAAAAACCACGGAAAGGGTGAGTACAAACATACTCAGTAAGAATCCCCGACTGGGGTACGATACGATGCAATCAATCATCTAGCAACCTAGTACACATGTAAACAGATATCAACACAGATCTTAGCTCAACGAGCTAACAAGGCAAAATCCGGAGTCCTCGGAAATCTCCTACTTCCGACCTACTGATTGGTTCTCATAACCAATCCCAGGACATCTCCGAGGGTCTTTCTCCTTCGGCCAATTGATCAGTTCAAAAACCGATCCCAAAAGATGTCCGACACCCTCGAGGGTCTATCTCCCTCGACCAAACGATCAGCTCAAAAACCAATCCCAATGGGTGTCCTCAAGGGCCTCTTACCCTCGCTAATAAATCTGGACTAACGGGAGAGTACCCGAAGTCTGGCTCTAAACTGGAAGGAACTGGTGTAGTCACGAACATTAGCCCGGGGGAGCTCTTCGTACCGGCGACTAACGCGTGTGCACGCACACCGCATGCTTCTGCAACCGGCGTAACTGTGGGGGCCTAGGGACAAACTACGCGGGCCAAGTACGCATGCCTAAGGACTCGAAAGTGGTGTCACAGAATACAGTAGTGCGAGGCCCTCAGCACTCATCTGTAACAGCCTGTACCACCAACCTGAAGCTAAGAACCGGAAAAGGTAGGCTTGCACCGTTGGCAGGGTTCTGCTCTAGCAGGCTACAAACTAGGCTTATGCCGATGTGGTAGCTAAATCCACATCGGCTGCTGGGGGAAGCAATGTACGTTATGCTTCGCTCTAACTCCCGACCCGTGGGGACAACGTACCTTATGTCCACTCTCAACCTCTAGATGATGACAAACCCTACTATTCTAACTACGAGTACAGAATAATTGATTCCTGGCTAAACATACATATCAACATCAATCACACATAACCTAGCATGATGCTACGAACTTAAAGCAGGAACCATAGCATGCTGGAAGAACAAACGAGCATGGCACTAACATGTATAAACAGGCAAACATGCTAGCAGGAATTCAAACACAAGTTGTCCTATCCACTAACATGCTCATAAAAGTAAACAGGCATACAAGGCACAATCAAGAAAACATCGCAGGGTCCACACAACCCCGGTAAGGAATCCTTACCTGGAAACAAGCAGAAAATAATTATAATGCTCCTTGAGCTGCAGAAACACACAACCTAGAAAAACAACCAAAATACATTAACATCTAAACTAGCTAACCCTAGCTACAAACCAAGAGAAACAAGAGCCGGGAAACTACCTAGCTAGTCCCACAAGCTCTCGGCCAAGCTTGGCTTTTGGTGTAACGGCCCAGGTTTTCGTCCCAGTCTTCCAGGTATGCCCTAGGGGTATTTTAGTAATTTGGTCGGGCCGTCAGGGCCGTTTATGTCCTTTCCAGTTACTAAAATTATTGGATGGTTTTATGTAGGTTTTTTGGAGGGGTTTGTGGTTTGGTTTGAGCAAGGTTTGATGCAAAAGTAAAAATAAAGGAATTTGTCTTTGCAGTAGGGGTTTGAACCCGGGTCTCCTGGGAAGCTTGTAGAGATGTGTGCCAATTGAGCCATTAGGTGCTCTTGTTGCTCTTTCTGCATCACATCTTAGTTAACCTTGGATCTTTGGTGTTTGGTGCATTTGGTTAAATGAAATAGAAATAGGTTATTTCATCCCCTTCTCCAAAACATCTCTTGGCCGCCCAAGCTCTCCATCTCCATAGCCTTGCCGAGTTCTTCATCCTTGCATCTCCTTGGGTTCGATCATCATCATTCCGGTAAGTCTTCGTCTTCTTCATCTTCTCATTTGGGTGTTTGTTGGCGAATGTAAGAAAAAGGGTTGTGTGTGTGTGTGTGTTGTGCGGCCCGGTAGAGGAGCGACCATCATCCTCACCACATCGCCACGCCCGGTCGGTCGAGCGGCCACCACGCACGCCCAGATCGGTCGAGCGACCCTGCCGCACGCCCGGACTGCTCCGCGCGACCTTCGCGCGTTCGCCCGCCAGAAGAGATCGCCCGATCGCTCGCGACGCCAGAGAGGTCCACGCCAGCGCCGGCCCGCGTCCGGCCGATCGCTCGCACACCCTCGGCTGTGTCCGCTTGCCGAAGCCGCTCGCCGCGCGCGCCGCCGCTCGAGCGTTCGCCCGCGCGCGCTTACGCCCGAGACGCTGGGCGCCGCGCCTTCGTCGACGCGCTCGCCAGCGCGTCCCCTCTGCGCGTGTGCTGGTTGCCGGCGGCGCGGCCAGCGTGTGTCGTCCGTGCGGTAGCGCAACAAGCGCGTGTCCTGCCGTGCCGGTACGCGGCGCCACGCCCTTTGCTTGAGCCGAGCTTGCCGCGTGACCCCAAGCTCGTGTCGTCGTCGCGCGTGAGTTCCGAGCCGAGCTTGCTTGCTGTTCTATTGTTGTTTAGATATTTTAGATACTCGATTATTGTTGGTTTGCTAGGTTTCCGCTCGCTAGCTCGGGATAGTTCCGCACTTAGGATTTGTGTGTAAAAGTCTTCCGACCAAGGTAAGGATTTCTTACCGGGTTGTGTGGACCTCGCGGTATATTTGTGATTGTTGTTTTGTATGCACGTATGATTACTAGCATGTTTATCTCTAGGTGCTCTGTTCAATTCTGATCGGCATGATCTCTTGTATTGTTTCTCATGTTAGCCCATGCTAGGTTGTTCTGTTCTAGCATGTTCGATATCTCTTCTTGCTTCGTAGTATCATGCTAGGTTCTTTGTATCGATGAGCACGTATTGGACCGCATTGATTGAATCGTTATTATTGTTAAGGTTTAGAATTCGGGTAGATAGCATCATCCGGCCCGATGCATAAAGTATCTTGCATCTATGGCAAGGACGATTGAGACAGATTCTCCGTCCTTGGACCCCGTGAGGGATTAGCTATCCCAACCGGTAGGCCACGCAATCTTGGGTGAGGGTGGTAGTCTAAGCGATGCCCCAATGGTCGGGATGATGACTTGGCAATGCCTAGTCCCCGGCGGTAGCACGTCCTCGGCGTGTTCGGCAAAGAGCCCTGATTGCCACCGATAAGGTAAGGACGGCTTCTGGTGTAAGCCTACCATGACCCGTTCCTTAGCCTCGGTGTGCGGTGGTACAGTGACATAGTTCACGTGTCCGTGTCTCACACCCCTATGTCGGTGACACCGATCCGGAGATTTAGTTAGGCGTGGTATCCGGATATGGGCGGCTTGCCTCTGGGCCCGGCACCCCCCATAGTCTGTAAGCAGCGCGCGTGCATCCTTACGCTCATTACAAACACGCCGCCCGAGAGCTCCTCGGGATCTTGAGCTAGTGCACCTTTCGTATCGGCGAGTAGTCGGTGAGGCCGGGACTTGTTCCCGTATAGCGCGCTTAGTGTGTTGTGGTATTTCCTGACTAAGACCACGAGTTGGCATCCGAGGTCCAAGTGTGGACTTAAGCTATGTGCTCTATTCTGTGTTTGTACTCATAGCTTGCATACATTCTTCTAGATGATCATGTATATCGTATTGTACCCCGTTGGGGATTCTTACTGAGTAATTCGTTACTCACCCTTATTCTGTGGTTTTCCACAGTAACCAAGGCGCGAGACAGATGGTGGTGAAGGAGGAGCTGTGATCATGGAATCCTGCTTTGTCATCTCGATTATTTTATTTTATCATGACTCTTGACTTTTGTTATTTCCCCGAATGCATGTAGACGGGCACAGAGCCCCGGGATGCTTTCTTACGTTTTATGGATTCCAATATTTGTACTTGTGGATTGTTTTAATGGTTTAAATAAATCTCTGATCGTGAGTATGCTTTTAGAAATGTATGTTTTGGTGGTTGAATGTTTCGCTTTTTACTTGGGATCCAAATGTATTTTTCATAATGTCTTTTATTTTCACTACATGCATTGGGGTAAAGGCCCATTTAGAGCCCCTTTTGGGTGGGTCTTTCTGATTGGTATCGAGCTCGTAGTCATAGATTCTGTGAGACCGACCTTTTGTTGTAGGTCATCCTTCCATGATCACCAAAGACTCAAGCGATCATCAGTGTACGCCTAGGTTTATTGTTTTAGAAAGAAAAAGGGTTAAGAATTTACAATACCTATCATCTTGTGTATGCCTTGTGTAGTGTTGTGGAGCGGAGACGAGCAGGTTCTGACTCGTTGTTGGTTTGGGCTTAGTGAGCCATCATGCCAACTTTCTCGCAGATCGCGGCAGTTTGTTTAGCGGCTTGTTGAGGTATCCGAGATAGATTCGGATGCCCCAGGACATCGTTCCGCAGGGAGGCGAGCTTAGACTCCGCTTGGCCATTTGTGGCCCGATTCTTGCTTCTTCTCCCTAGTGAGAGGGTGGAGGTGCTTCGCGCAGATCGCCAGTATGTTGATCGCACCCAGAGGAGCAGGGCGCTTGGCATGTCCGACCGAGGAGTTGGACCGATCGTGTTGATGTTGAGGCCGCGTCCAGGGTTGTTAGGCCCGCATGCCGATTTGGCCCCACGCGATTGAGTTGCCTAGAGGAGGGGGTAGAGGCTAGCGGCGCCTCAGTGAGACTCCTTGAGCGAGTGTGCTCCACCATGAGAGATTTGATGGCGGTGTCTTTAGCTATCGAGAGCGGAGACCCAGCGCGATTTGTAGCGCGTAGTGAGAGTCCCGGCACAATTAGCCCAAATGGTGTGATCTGTTTCACATTTTTCCCCAGTAGCTCTTGTAGCCCCTGAGGTTCTCGGAGGGCACGATCGTGAGTTTATTCGGATGAGTTTGTTGGCGTTGTTGGAGACGCCCGAGTTGGCAAATGGATGCCTGTAGAGCTCGATGTTTTAGTAAGTCCTACTGATAGTAGTAAAGTAGTTGGCGAGTTTGAGTTTAGCATCCGTGTGTGGGATGCCTGGCATGCTCAAAGGCCGAGGTGTGCCGTTCCTCGTCTTTGTTTGGTTCATCGGATGGTGGTGGAAATCCCTTGTGAGAGGTGGTCTAGCGAGTCTCCACCATCGCTTGATTGTTTGGCAAGTTGCCGTGTTAGTGGCTTGAGGCGGATGAAGGGTCATCTTTGCCCCCTTGCGAGCTCTTTGTTGTTTAACACCCAGCTTCCTCGGATGTGGATTTGGTAGTAGTAGCACTTGAGGTGCATTGGTTGGTGTGCCACTTTGGCACTAAGTCCAGTTCGAGCTTGAGTTTGGCTTGGGCATAGCGGATGGTTCTATGCCGTTCGGAGTTCAGCGTACTCCTTTAGCCTTGGATCTGCTTATGGCGATTGCACCCGTTTAGGTCGTGCGGAGGGCTAGTTCAGTGGTAGTCGATGGACTACAAGCGAAAGGATGATCGAGAGGAGCCGAAGCCTCTTCCCAGTGCTTCTGGAGGTTGAGTAAGTCAGCAGGTTGCCGGTTGGTAAATGTTGGTGCGCGTGAGTCCCGCGCTAGTGTTAAGGCCAAGAGATTTTCCTTGTGGTTGGTAGTGCGGTCAACTACCTTCGAGTGCCTAAATCTGAGGAGAGTTGAGCATTGTAGATGCGAGTTTGGTCCAACTGAGGGACCATGAGTTGGATGCTTATCAGATGAGCTGGATGCCTATGAGGCGAGTTGGATGCTTTTGAGGCGAGATGAGCTGATGCCTTGCGAGAGGTTTTGGATGCCTCGGGGGTAAGCACCCTTGGTAGAGGCTTGGTATAAAGTAAGTTTGGTTTGGCATGATTATGCTTTGGTAGAGCAAGGTTGCCTCGGCTTTCAGTATCGTGTGGAGATGGGACTTTTGGTGTTCCTTGGATTGTTTGTATCATTGCCGCCAGAGTTATCGTTGCTTTGTGGAAAAGCGCTTGTTAGTCTTGGATCTCTAAAGGAAGGTTGGGAGTTATGCACACAAGTGTGTTTTGTGTGGTCCGTTCCGTGGCGAGAGTTTCAGATCCATGTAGGGTTTGCTTTGGAGATCTCGTGCTCGCCTCCTTGAGAAGTTGGACTCGGTGGTTGTTGTAAGGCTTTGGTTGAGGTGGTAAGGATACCGTGCTCGTGGTATCAAGTTGTTGCTTAGGCAAGATTTGTTAAGTTGGGCCTAAGCTTGGTTGGCGGATCTTCTTGTTGATCGTTGGTTGGAGTTCGATTGGAAACCGAACAAGAGCGATGGTAGCTAAGCGCGTGGTTTACGATCGACATGGCTAAGAGAGTTGTTCGGATCCTTCCTTGGGTAGAAGTTATGTTGTGGCCGATGCTTTGAGTAGGAGGATGACGCGTCTCAGTAGCGTTTGGGTCCTCTAGGTTCCCAAGGAGTCGAAGTTGGCCAACATGGTTGGGATCTTGGAAATTGGAGTTGTTTGTTCAGCGGTTGTCTGCATTAGATCGTATGCCTGGCAGCAGTGTGTGTGTCGAGGGTTGCCGAAGAACCCTAGGTTGTGGAGAGCCTCTCTAGAGCTCGGTCGAGCCCAGCTAGTGAGTTTCAGTTGGCTAGCCGGGGCGTGTAGTTTGTAGCCTCGGTGGAGTTGCTAGCGATCTTGGTAGACTAGCAAGCTAGTGTTTATTTGGAGTAAAGTCCGGAGTGGTTTCGGTGTGGTGGCAAGTTGATGCTTGGTGTTGACCAAGTGTGGATTGAAGTTGCTAGAGTTTAGTTTTGCTCGTGGGGGCGAGTGGTTTGTGCCATGTTGGTTGTTTTTCCTGTTTCCGGGATGTTGAGTTGCCCCGTTTGGCATTTGGAGGTTCATGCGAGATGGACCCTTGTTGTGCCGCGTGAGATTAGATGTTGTTGCTCGGTGGAGCAAGGCAGTGAGCGTATGTGGAGTCTCTGTCCGTTGGTTGTCCGCTTGTAGGAGCCGTTTCCTTGGGAGTTGTCGAGTTACTCCTTGGTCTTGGAGTTGGTGGTGGAAGCGCTAGCTTGAAGGAAAAGTTTGTTGGTCGCTTGGAAGTAGTCGTTTGTCCAGTTAAGCGGATTCTTGGAGGGTGTTCTAGAGGCTGCAGTAAAGGTTGTCCTGCCTCTTATGAGTGTTTGGCCTAGTTGGTTAAGATTTTGTGTGTTGGCATGGAAGATGTTGCACCTTTGTAGTTGAAGGCCCTTTGTTTGATTGTGGATGAGGTTGCACCTTTGTGGTGCATTGGATTAGGTCCGGACTTATTGAGGGATCCTTGCTGGCTAGTGTAGCTTGCACTCTGCCAGCCATTGTTGGTATTCTTGTTCTTGGTAGTTGGTGTTGACCAGGTAGTGGAGTTCCGTTAATGAAGTTTCGGTGGGAAGGTGCATTAAGCCTAAGCTTGAGGGTTAAGCTTGATGTGTTATCGTTTGGACTTGTGAGATGTGTTTCATATTTGAGGCGAGCTTTGTTCCGTTGTTTGCATGGAGGTAAGTTTAGTGGATGGAGCCCTCTGGGGCCTGGTTGTTTGCAGGTTGTCTTGCCCAGCTAGTGATTTGAGTCGAGCTAGAGATGAGTGGTTTGGCATAGCTATGCGATTGTAGTTGTTTGAGCTTCCTAGTTCGTAGCACTCAAGTTGTTGGATTGTAAGTTTCCGTGTGGGAGCCGTCGGCTAGTTGAGGTTGTTGTGTGAGTTCGGATTTTTGGAGTATTGACTTGATGAGCTAGAGCTCGCACCTCGGTTGGTGTCAGCGATGCCATTTCTATGGAGTAGAGGCATGTCGATTTTGAGTTGGAGATGTTGCCATTAGGGTGTGGCAACAAAGGTTTGTTCTAGGCGATGCGTGGGCGAACCGTGATTCAGAGAGTGTTCTTAGAGGCTTATGAGCCGAGTGCGATTCTGTAGTGTTTTCACCCTTTTTGTCCGATGGTCTTTTGGGAGGAGTGAGCCGAGATCCTTCCGGAGCTTGTTGCGAGTTGGTGTTTCCGTGATTAGGCGGCGGGAGACCAGTGTGGTTTTAGGAGGTTGCCTTGGGTAGCGCTTCTCGCCGTCGATTCTTGTGGTTCCATTGAGGCATTGTATGGTAAGTGTTGCGTGTCTCTAGTGTTTGTGAGAAAAGGTTGGTGGCCGTCGGTGTTGTTTTGGGTCCCGTGTTGCTGCAGATTGACCAGAGGTGTTGTGCAAGAGGTTGAGCTCGTTTGTGGTTAGCTCAGAGCGAGCATGAAAGTTTCGTCGATGTTCGTGTCGAGTTTTAGAGTTTGAGGTTGGGCAAGTGCGTGCTTTTAAGGTTGTGCCGTTGTGAGTTGTGTTGAGTTTTGGTAAGCGGGAGAAGTGGAGTCTCTGTTGTTGGACCATTTGAGATTCTCGAGAGGATTGGCGAGTTGCATATTGGTTAGCTTTTTCATCATTGTCGCCTTGTGCGATATTCTCATGTATCGGTGTGAGGCGATGTGTCGGACCCATCGCTCGATGTGGACTTTGAGCCTTTGCGGTGATTGAGGATTTGAGCTTCAAGGGGAAGCTTGTGAGTATTCTGGTCTTTGAGACGAAGACGTTGCATAATCGTGAGATCCGTTTGGTAAAAGTTCGGTGGAGGTGTTAGAGTTCAGAGGAGGCCGCTTGTGAGCGGGAAGAGACGGATGAGATTGCAGTATCTGTCTTTGTTTTGATCTTAAGGACTTTCGAGGACGAAAGTCATAAAAAGGAGGGAATATTGTAACGGCCCGTGTTTTCGTCCCGCCTTCCAGTATGCCTAGGGGTATTTTAGTAATTTGGTCGGGCCGTCGTACGTTTATATCCTTTCCATTACTAAAATTATTGGATGGTTTTATGTAGGTTTTTGGAGGGGTTTGTGGTTTGGTTTGAGCAAGGTTTGATGCAAAAGTAAAAATAAAGGAATTTGTCTTTGCAGTGGGTTTGAACCCGGTCTCTGGAAGCTTGTAGAGATGTGTGCCAATTGAGCCATTAGGTGCTCTTGTTGCTCTTTCTGCATCACATCTTAGTTAACCTTGGATCTTTGGTGTTTGGTGCATTTGGTTAAATGAAATAGAAATAGGTTATTTCATCCCCTTCTCCAAAACATCTCTTGGCCGCCCAAGCTCTCCATCTCCATAGCCTTGCCGAGTTCTTCATCCTTGCATCTCCTTGGGTTCGATCATCATCATTCCGGGTAAGTCTTCGTCTTCTTCATCTTCTCATTTGGGTGTTTGTTGGCCGAATGTAAGAAAAAGGGGTTGTGTGTGTGTGTGTGTTGTGCAGCCCGGTAGAGAGGAGCAGCCATCATCCTCACCTGTCGCGCGCGCCCGGATCGGTCGAGCGAGCCACTGCCGCGACGCCCGGATCGGTCGAGCCACCACCCCACGCCCGCACTGTTCGCGGCGGCCTCGCCGTTCGCCCGGCCGAATCGCCGCGATCGCTCGCCGACGCCCGGAGGTCCACGCCAGGCGCCGGCAGACGTCCAGCCGATCGCTCGCACACACTCGCCGTGTCCGCTTGCCGAGCCGCTCGCCGCGCGCGCGCTTCGCTCGAGCGTTCGCCGCGCGCCTTCGCCACGCCGCCCACGCCAAGCGCGCGCCCCGAGCGCTGCGCGCGCCGCGTATCGCTGTCCTGCTTGCCGTGCAGCAAGCAAGCGCGGCCAGCGTGTCCGTCCGTGCCCGGTAGCGCAACAACCAGCGTGTCCTGCTGTGCCCGGCCAGCGCGGCCAGCGCCCGACCTTGCCGAGCCAGCTTGCGGCGACCCCAAGCTCGTGTCGTCGCGCGCGTGAGTTCCCGAGCCGAGCTTGCTCGTTCTATTGTTGTTTAGATATTTTAGATACTCGATTATTGTTGGTTTGCTAGGTTTCCGCTCGCTAGCTCGGGATAGTTCCGCAGCTTAGGATTTGTGTGTAAAAGTCTTCCACCAAGGTAAGGATTTCTTACCGGGGTTGTGTGGACCTGCGGTATATTTGTGATTGTTGTTTTGTATGCACGCATATGATTACTAGCATGTTTATCTCTAGGTGCTCTGTTCAATTCTCGATCGGCATGATCTCTTGTATTGTTTCTCATGTTAGCCCATGCTAGGTTGTTCTGTTCTAGCATGTTCGATATCTGTTCTTGCTTCGTAGTATCATGCTAGGTTCTTTGTATCCGATGAGCACGTATTGGACCGCATTGATTGAATCGTTATTATTGTTAAGGTTTAGAATTCGTAGATAGCATCATCCGGGCCCGATGCATAAAGTATCTTGCATCTATGGCAAGGACGATTGAGACAGATTCTCAGTCCTTGGACCCCGTGAGGATTAGCTATCCCAACCGGTGAGGCCCCGCAATCTTGGGTGAGGGTGGTAGTCTAAGCGATGCCCCAATGGTCGGGATGATGACTTGGCAATGCCTAGTCCCCGCGGCCGCACGTCCTCGGCGTGTTCGGCGGTAGCCCTTGATTGCCACCGATAAGGTAAGGGCGGCTTCTGGTGTAAGCCTACCATGACCCGTTCCTTAGCCTCAGTGCGGTGGTACAGTGACATAGTTCACGTGTCCGAGTCTCACACCCCTATGTCGGTGACACCGATCCGGAGAGATTTAGTTAGGCGTGGTATCCGGATATGGGCGACTTGCCTCTGACCCGGCACCCCATAGTCTCAGTAGAAGCACGCGGTGCATCCTTACGCTCATTACAAATACACGACCGGAGAGCTCCTCGGGATCTTGAGCTAGTGCACCTTTCGTATCGACAGTAGTCAGGCTGAGGCCGGGACTTGTTCCCGTATAGCGCGTTTAGTGTGTTGTGGTATTTCCGGACTAAGACCCTGAGTTGGCATCCGAGGTCCAAGTGTGGACTTAAGCTATGTGCTCTATTCTGTGTTTGTACTCATAGCTTGCATACATTCTTCTAGATGATCATGTATATCGTATTGTACCCCGGTTGGGGATTCTTACTGAGTAATTCGTTACTCACCCTTATTCTGTGGTTTTCCACAGGTAACCAAGGCGCGAGACAGGATGGCTGAAGGAGGAGCTGTGATCATGGAATCCTGCTGTCATCTCTGATTATTTTATTTTATCATGACTCTTGACTTTTGTTATTTCCCCTGAATGCATGTAGACGGGCACAGAGCCCCAGGATGCTTTCTTACGTTTTATGGATTCCAGCATATTTGTACTTGTGGATTGTTTTAATGGTTTAAATAAATCTCTGATCAGAGTATGCTTTTAGAAATGTATGTTTTGGTGGTTGAATGTTTCTGTTTTTACTTGGGATCCGAAATGTATTTTTCATAATGTCTTTTATTTTCACTACATGCATTGGGGTAAAGGCCCATTTAGAGCCCCTTTTGGGTCGGGTCTTTACATTTGGCCTTCACAAACAACAACTTCCCGGAACTTGCTCGGCTTCACCTCAACAGGAAAGAACACAAGTTAGCTAACCGGAAAAATAGACAACACACCCCTAAACATACCCTCGAGCTCTCGGCAAGGATGGGGATTTTACCTCGGGGTTGTGTTTTGCTTGGCTATTGCTCTCGGCTTCAAGGGTTAGTTGCGGGAACTCTTCCGGCTTCGATTGGAGCTTGCAAAACAAAGGAGAAAGGATTAGAACACAACCAACCAGCAATGGTATGCTCTCGGCCAATAAGGGAAGAACTCACCTTAATCAAGATTCGGCTCCAAGAAAGAAGAAGAAGAGAGAACTTACATGAATCTTGAGCTTGGTTCTTGTTCTTGGAGGATTCGGCAAGGGGAGTGAGAGAGAGAGTGTGTGTGAATTCGGCAAGGGTGAGAGAGGGAGAGAGTGAATTCGGCAAGTACAAGGGAAAATAGGGTTTCTTGTTTTCTTTTTTTTTCTTTTCCTAATTTAATTAGGCTTTGGCGACCTAGAGCCCCTTCCCAAGGCTTTCCTCATTCGAGTCCCAGCTGACGCATCTTATTTTCATAATTAAATTAAAGCTTTCAAACCCCCTTTAAGGTCAGGGGTTCGAATCCTCCAGGAAACACTTTTAAAAACCTTATTTACAATTAACCGGAAGCTTCCAAAAACTCCAAACAATCTCAACAACTCTTGGTAACCTGCACCAACAACCTAACCAACTTAGCAAAGCCAGAAACAAACTCGGATTCCCTAAAATCCCACGAGGTCATCCCTAAGAGCATAATGACCAAAATGCCCTTCAGGGTTAAAAAGCCCTAACGGCCCAACCAAACAACCAAATACTGAACTGAACATACCTGGGGAACAGGAACGAAAGCCTGGGTCATTACACTTTAGGATCTAAGAGTGACTATTTTAGATTTTAAGTATGATCTAAGTTAGTCTTTATTGTGAATTTTTGCAAGGATCGTACAAGGATCTCTAGCTTTGTAATATTCAAGAAACGATCGCCGCTTATCAGTTGTTTAAAAATTTCTTCCAAACAAACCTTGTAGGAATGTTTTTTTTTTTTTTAGAAACAGGAATGATTGTTATCATTGTATTCAAAACTAATAGATATTTGAACTTTAAAAAAATACTAATAGATATTTACATTATAAAAAACTAATATATATTTAATATAGTCTCAATTATAAACTATTTTTAAAGTTTGAAAAAAAAATATAGAATGGATTACAAAAAAATAATCCTGAAGAATAAAGTTTATGTAAAAAATACTCCTAAATTTTGTTTTTTTTAAAGAATACCACTCAACTTTTTAAAAAATAACGGTTTAAAAAATACTTTTATGAAACCACCCAAATTTGTTTAAAAAATATTCATAAACTTTAAAAATAATTTTAAAAAATATCCTTAACTTAAAATAAAAGTTAAAAAAAATAATAATAATTTTGGATGAAATACGTTAAAGTTTTTTTTTACTAATATGTTATTGACTTTTTAATTCAAAAATATTTTTCAAAAATAGTAATTCTTCTCTCTATATTTTTCACTCTGTGAAAATTGATGAGAATAAATATATTATTCACATTTAAAATGTCCTAAAACTAATTTGATTAAATAAGTTTTAGAAATTCAAAGTTGATAATCATAATTATCCACTCATATCAAATTGAAAAAGGCTAAATTTTTGTTAAGATACATCGAAAAACTCAACTAATACATCCCAATAGGATAATTTGTTCACATCTTTAAAGTGAAATGCAATAACTTATCGTTATTTTGCTCGTGAAATTCATTTCTAACTTAAATTGTTTAAATAATATAACCGTTCAAATATTTAAATTTAATATCGTACACTAAGATGAAAAATAAATTATCGGTAATCTACATATTACTTTCAAATTCGTATAGATGCTTATCAGTACATCAAAACTAATATTAAAATTTAAAGTTTATTTGTAACTCTGTAATTTATTTTAATTTAAACATTATACAACTGATCATACATAACAACCAAAAAATAGAAGCTAGTTTGAGTTAGCATCTAATTAATAGATTGACTATTACTTTGAACCAATAAACGAAAAAGTAAAGGTAAAAATAATAAATTACAATCACAAAAGAAATATAGCAAACAATTAATTTCAATCATCATATTAACGATTCAATTAATTAAACCACAAATATTAACTTAATTAAATTTCTAGGATATTTAGAACAAGATATTAATATTGTTATAAAAAGTTTATACGATAATTTTTTATACAATCCAATCTAAAGAAAATATTATTGGAGGTTACGTTTGTTGGGGTTGGAGCCAACCCAATATTTAACTTTTGAACGGCACCCAGGAAATCCGATTAGAGACTTTCTTTTTCTTTCATTTTTTTTTTTTTTTTTTTTTGCAATAGAAATTTTTTTTTCTTATTTATTTATATATTTTTTAATTTCTTTCAATTCGTTTTTATATAAATATTTCTTTACAGTTTTTAATTTTGTATTTTTATTTATTTTAAAACTTTGAAGTAATACATAATTTTTTCACTTAAATTTATATTTGTTCTTATTTTAATTTTAACATGCATAGTATTTGCTGAACAATATATAATTGAATTAATTTTGAATCAACATTATTTTAGCCGAATATTTATGAGAGAAAATATTAATTTACATATCAAATTTTTTATTAATTTAAAATAAATATTATGCATTATTTGTTAAAAAAATTACTCTTTTTTTTCCTTCAATATATATTTGATGTTACTTTCTTAATTTACAAGAATATTGTTCTTAAAAATAATATATTCATCATATATTTGAGTCAACATCATTTTATATGAATGATTTAGTGAGAAATAATATTTTAAATTTGTTGTTTAATTTGACTTAAAATTTATTTGCACTTTATTTTATAAAATATTTTTTATATTAAATCATATAATTTTTTTTGAAAAATTTTTAAAATAAATTTTTAATACATATCATATATTTTTATACTACATGTATTAACTTTTAAAAATTTTAAAAAGATAATTGTAAACTATAAAGTAGAAAAAAAAAACAAAAAATGAGAAATTATTATGAAACAAATTTTGTTACGCAAACAATTATAAATACATTTTTGTTTTTTATTCTAAAAAATCTGCTAAAATATATTCTTGTTTTTAAACAAAAAGTAAGAAACCATTCTTACAAATGAACCCTTAGAGAACATGCTTTCCCATTGATACTCGCCGAGAGTTTCTCTGCTTCTGCGTTGTTGCATTCTGTGTTCAATGGACACAGCATTTTGAATCTTTCTCCAAACATGAAAGCTAACAACACACACACTTTTCAATCCTAATTCTATGTAATTTTGTTTTTTCCTTTCTTTCTTAGTGGCCTTAAATTACAAGCACAGTCAAAATTCAATTCTAAATTGGTTAAAATTAGACCGTGATTTACACACTAAATTAGGATTACAATAAATTAACCTTTTTTTTTTAATGGTATTGGGTTATCAGTCATTTATTTTGACTTAGCTACCAATAAATATTAATTTATGAAATGTAATGATTAATGGTAATAATTTCTTGAATTAAATTAGGAAAAGAAAAATGGACCTGGTGGATTGATAAAAAGGAAGAGGTGGGGGAAGAGGATCTTGTTTGTCTTCCATCTTGGTTAAATCCAAGAGGGGAAGAACAAAAAAACTATTTGGAGGAGAAAGATCATTCTTGAGATTTCAACTTTCTCCTTCAAATTTCAGATTCAAATCCCTCTAAATTCAATTGAAAATTCCAGGTGTGGTTTCTGTTTTTGTAGCATTTTAATCTCTTAATGTTGAATACATTTTCTTGGTCATATGGAATTGTTAGAACATGATGGATATCTCTCTGGGATAAATTTTTTCTTTTTTTTATGATTCCTTGAATTAGTTGCTTTTTAAAAAAAAAATTTATTACAAAAATGTTATTTCGTGCAAAATCGAATCTTGTATTGTGGGATCTCAAAACCAATCGGGGAAGAGAGGTTTTCACTCTTTTCGATGTGAGATCCTCGACAATAATATCTTATGCGATTTTTGGATTTGTGTTTGGATTTTTGGATTAGGTGCCTGTTTGATTCTCTGAAAAATTGTGATTTCTTTATCGGATTCTCAGATTGATTGGTATTGTTGATGAGAAAAGCTGTGTTTTGATATTGTTTATAGATTTGGACTTTCCTGAATATATTTGTTTGATGGGTCTTGAAATTCCTTTAAAAGGTTAGAGCATTTCTACATTTCGTGGATCTTGCACATGGGCAATTGTTGTGCTACTCCTGTGTCTCATTCGGCTAAGCCTAAAGGTCACCGCAAGAAGAAAACTTATCCATTTTCTTCTAAGGATGGTGGGAAGAAAGGGAATGGTGGTGGTGGCAAGCTTCAAGTGTTGAAAAACCCAACTGGTCATGACATTTTGGCTCATTATGAACTCGGCCGCGAGCTTGGTCGAGGCGAATTTGGTGTAACATATTTATGCACAGATATTAATACAGGTGAGAATTTCGCTTGTAAATCTATATCAAAGAAGAAACTTAGGACTGCTATTGATATCGAGGATGTGAGAAGAGAGGTTCACATAATGAAGCTTTTACCCAAGCATTCGAATCTTGTTACGCTAAAGGATACTTATGAGGATGATCAGGCAGTTTACATTGTGATGGAACTGTGCGAGGGCGGGGAGTTGTTCGACCGAATTGTTGCAAGGGGCCATTACACAGAGCGTGCAGCGGCTGTCATTATGCGGACGATTGTGGAAGTTGTTCAGGTGAAAAGAAAATCTTGCTTAACTTTTGATCATGGCAGAGTTGTATATGTTGATTGTATTTGCTGCGTAATTTTGACATTTTCGTTCTCGATGAGCAATCTAATTTATCTACAGGCTTGTCATAAACACGGAGTTATGCATCGTGATCTCAAACCAGAGAATTTTCTTTTTGCAAACAAGAAGGAATCGTCCCCATTGATGGCAATTGATTTTGGACTGTCTGTCACTTTTAAACCAGGTATTATACGGCTTGTATTCAATCGACATGTGAGACTCGTGTTATCGTTATGTCATGCATTCTTGTCTGTGTTGTCGCACTTGCCATACTATTCGATTTTCTCATGTTATGAACACTAATGCTTCTATTGGATTAGGTGAACAATTCAATGAAATAGTAGGAAGTCCTTATTACATGGCCCCAGAGGTTCTAAAAAGGAATTATGGTCCAGAAGTTGATGTTTGGAGTGCTGGGGTTATCCTCTACATTTTACTCTGTGGCATCCCACCATTTTGGGCAGGTTGAATTTTTGTTCTCAACAGTTAGTTCATGTCTTGAACACTATTTGCTTTATTTAATCTATGAAGGTCGCAATCGGAAAAGAAAAGTGAGTCCAGATACACTATTTTCTTCATTTAAAAAGGGAAATTGTACTGGATGAGCTCTTTTGACAAAATAATTATAAATGTAGGCAAATTCTGAATTATTTGCATCCATAATCATTAGTACTGGTATTATAAAAAAGTTCATAACAATACTCATTAATATCAATGACTATATTTGTTAATCTTTTTTAAAGTGACCATATTTGTAATTACTTTCTAGAGTCCGGCAAGTTTCCTTAAAAAAAAAGTTCTTATTACTTGTGGATAGCCCAATAGTGTAGTTTTTGTTAATGATTTTCAGACTTCCTGATAATTTGAATTCCAAATTTCATGTAGAAACTGAGCAGGGTGTAGCACAGGCAATTATTCGCTCGGTCATTAGTTTTAGGAGAGACCCGTGGCCAAGAGTTTCCGAAAATGCAAAGGATCTTGTAAGAAAAATGCTTGATCCCGATCCGAAGCGGCGCCTTACTGCTCAGCAAGTTCTAGGTATATAGCATCATTCTGGTTTCACATGCCTTATGGTTCAGAGTTTGCCGAGTACAACACTTCAAAGAAATATCACTTTTGCTTTGTACAGATCACCCATGGTTACAAAATGCTAAGAAGGCTCCAAATGTTCCGTTAGGCGAGACCGTAAAAGCGAGGCTCAAGCAATTTTCTGTGATGAACAAGCTCAAGAAACGAGCTCTAAGGGTAATTACACAAGTCATTTGGGGTTTTTATAGAAAAGATTACTCGAGTTATAAACGACATTTCATTTTATTATCGTCCTTAGGTGATTGCCAAGCATTTGTCGGTGGAGGAAGTCGCCGGCATAAAGGAAGCATTTGATATGATGGATGTTCAAAAGAGAGGCAAGATAAATGTCGAAGAGCTTCGAAGCGGATTGCAAAAGCTTGGACAACAGATTCCAGAAACAGATCTTCAGATACTTATGGAAGCAGTATGCACAATTCTCTCTTTTGTTGTACTTTCCCATCCTTCAGCTTTGTGCATTTGATTTTCAACAGAAATTTTAAAAATAAAAACATGGTTAGATTCTAGGATTTGTTGCTGTCGTTCATGATTCAAATGCGGTCTATCTTAAGAAAACTCGAACTTGTACTTCTTGTGAAGTACTAGTAATAGACAGTTAGTGACTCAAAACTTTTATTTCTACAGGCGGGAGTTCATGATGATGGAACTCTAAGCTACGGAGAGTTTGTTGCAATTTCAATCCACCTTAAAAAGATGGCAAACGACGAGCACCTACACAAGGCTTTTGCATTCTTTGATCAAAATCAGAATGGATTCATCGAGATGGAAGAGCTTCAAGCTGTGCTGAACGATGAAGATGAAACGAACAACCAGGATGTCATCGGTGTCATTATGCACGATGTTGACACCGATAAGGTCAGCATTGCAGTTGATAATAGGTGTAGAAACTTGTTTGCAAGTTCTTCCAACCCTTCTGTTCATCTTTTGTAGGACGGACGCATAAGCTACGAAGAGTTTGCAGCCATGATGAAGGCGGGAACCGATTGGAGATTAGTGTCGAGGCAATATTCACGGGAAAGATTCAACAACCTGAGCTTGAAGTTGTTTAGAGAAGGGTCTTTCAATCTTACTAGTTGAGGTAGATGAACAGATTCAACTTACATTTGCAGTATACAAATACATTTATGTTGGGTTTTGAGCTGCTCATTTATGATAAGTATTAATATTATTATTATTCTTATCATTTGAAACCATTGCATCAGGATCATGGTCTCAAGTGTATGAACATCTTCTCCAACTCTATTATTAGAGCAACTTTGCTTGTGTTTTTGAAGAAGCTGACATGCAAAGGCAAAGAGCTGTTGGGAATTGCCCATTTTGGCCCTCCATTTGTGAAAGTAGAGACAACACTTTCTGGGATCTTCTTGTCAACTTCCATTAATCATGACTTACATATTCCTATTCTTGTAGAGAGAGAAAGAGAGAGGATATTGAAATTCTTCTGGTTGATGTATAATACAAAAACAAAAGACCACCAAAGAATTCATTCATATATGTAGAGATCAATGCCTGAATTGCGGTAATGATTCCCTTTTTGATTGGACATTTTTACCTGAAACTTATATATGTTTCAAGTAAATTCATTTACTTCAGATTGTTCTTCTTCTTGGATTGCTAAGACTTGCTCATATTTCTGTTTTGATTGTGATTTTTGAACTAGAAAGTTACAAATTCACCCATACAAAGTAATAATTTGAAATTATAACAGTAACATATTAGGAGGTAGTTAAATCCCATGGGTTAAAACCAGAGTGAATTTAATTTATGGTTGGATCAAAGTTGTAATTTGCAACTAGTATAAAACAAGAGAAAGACATGAAGAATGATTCATAGCTTTGTTTAACAGATTTTACAATTAAACTCCAAATTATGAACTCAAAGGAAAGAGTTTAATGGGGAGGAAGGGGGAAAAATAAGACACAACAGAGAGAACATCTAAGAAAATCAGTTTCGGCAAATACGTGCAGTGGGATTTGTTACACAGACCACAGCATACTTCTGCTTGGCTTCAGAGGTGCCACGCTTGGGCTCGTCCGCCATTGCCACCTTCGCAAAGCTTGCCACCGCCACTATCACGGAAGTCGCTACCAACTCCCGCCGCCCGCTCTCAACCTTCACATTCTTGATCTCCAAGTTGGTGTTGGAGGCGTCAGTGGCAGTGGCGGTGGAGGCCTTGGCGATGATGAGTGCTTTTCGGGCGGTGGCGGAGGAGTGGTTGGCAGCAATGGGGAGGAAGGAGGCTGTCATAGCCATGGATGCCATGTTTAGGGCTTTGGAGGAATTGAGGATTGGAGAGATTGTTAATAATGGTTAGGGGGAAGGAGGATATAGTTATGTTTAGGAGTGTGCCCAACTGATTCAAGCTTCATGTTTGATTCTTCAATAAAACATCATCCATTTCCTTATCCTAACAGATTTTCTAACCCACTACTTTCTTGCCACATGTTCTTCCTTTATCTCTATGTCATTATAAACCTTTCCATACAAAAGAAACTTTTGTTAAGAATAATGTAGCCAACTCCACTATGGAATAATAAAATGTTTAGGCTATTTACGAATTTAGTCTCTTCTAATTTGTATTTGTTGGGAAAAATGGAATATGAAGTGAATATTGCGGAAGCAAAAGTCAAATCAAAGTCTCAATGTTTGTTGAACAAAGAGAGAAAAAGTGAGAGTGAAACAAATAAGAATATGTTTCTATTAGAAATGAGGAAATTGGTGATACAAACCTCTCATGGAAGTTCACCCTTTTATAGGTACAAAATATGGAGCCTATTTAATTTCTATAACTTAAAAATTAAAAATAGAAACTTAAAACAACTTAAAACATAAAACTTACATGGAGTTAAGTTATCTTGTAAAATGAAACTTAAAACAATTAATAAAAAAAAACATAAGCCATAAATAAAATTGAAAATAATTAAAAAGAAAAAACTCATAAACTTTAACACTCCTCCTTGAGGTTTTTCTTTGTGACACCCAACTTTTGGCGTAGAAACACAAATTTCCTATGCGGTAGAGCTTTCGTGAGAATATCGGCAAGTTGTTCTTCAGAACTGCAAAAAATAAGTTTAATGTCACCTTCTTTCTCTCGCTTCCCTCAATAAATGGAATTTAACTTTGATATGTTTCGTTCTACCATGTTGTCTTTGGATTTGATGCAATAGCAATAGTGACTTGTTATCACAAAATAAATTTGTAGGCTTGTCGAGTTCAAATCTCAAATCACTAAGCGATTTGTGAAGCCATATTGCTTGATTTGCACCGATGCTGGTGAAATATATTCAAACCTGCGATGGATTTGAGCTACAACTTCTTGTTTTCTTGAATTCCAAGAAAATATTCCGTACCAAGAGAAAAACATAACTAGAAGTACTTTTGGAATCATCATCACAACCACCCCAATCACTATCAATATATCCAATAATTCCAAGTCACCGTAAATTTGAACCAAATTCCAAAATCAAGAGTGTCTTTTAAATATCTAAGGACTCTTTTGGCAATACCAAAATGAGTTTCACTAGGTGAATTCATATATCTTGAGAGCAAACTTGCAAACAAACATCAAGTCCGGCCTAGATGTTTGTCAAATACAAGAGACTTCCTACTAAACTTCTATAGTTTGTAGGATTAGAAAGTTTCTCACCATCATTTTTGAGACTTTCAAGTTTATATCTAAAGGAGTCGAGGCAACCTTACATTTTTCCATCTTAAATTTCTTCAAAATTCCTTGAGCATACTTTCTTTGGGCAATAAAAATTCCCTCATCTTCTTGATGAATTTCTATACCAAGAAAATAATGCATATAACCAAGATCTGACATCTCAAACATTTTTTCCATCTCAACTTTAAAATCTTGCAGCATTTGGTAATCATTTTCGGTCACTAGCATATCATCAACATAAAGAGAAAGAATGAGTTGTTTAGAGTTGTCACCAACCTTAACATAGAGAGTAGTTTCGCTCATACTCCTTTGGAAACCTTGAAGAAGCAAGTAAGAATCAATCTTACTATACCAAGCACGAGGTGCTTGTTTCAGTCCATAGAGAGCTTTCTTCAGATGGTATACTTTGTTTTCTTGGCCTTTATCCACGAACCCTTATGGTTGGTTCACATAAATCTCCTCCTCAAGATCGCCATTCAAAAAAGCTGACTTGACATCTAGATGAAATATTTTCCATCCCAAGTATGCAGCTAAAGCAATAATCAATCGTATTGTGTCGTGTCGTGCAACTGGAGCAAATGTATCTCCATAATCAATTCCAGGTTGTTGTGCATAACCTTTAACCACTAACCTTACTTTATATTTGTTGATTGAACCATCAGAATTATACTTCACTCTGAATACCCATTTCACACCCAAGACGTTCTTTCCTTGAGGTTGATCTACAAGCTCCCACGTATTATTTTTATGGATCATCTCCAATTCTTCTTTCATAGCAACAATCCATTCAGCAGATCGTGAAGCTTCATAATAAGTATTTGGTTCAACAATAACAAGATTACAACTTTCATATACATCAGCAAGTGATCTCACCTTATAATTTGGATCATCACCTGTTGCATCAACACGATCATCATCATTTGAGAGAGGATTTTGATCATTAGAATCAATTGAATCAAAAGAAGATTCATTTTGTTCTAAGACTTCAAAATTGGTGGATAAGTCTCGCACAATAGTTTTCTTATCAAAATCCCAATAAGAATCTTCATCAACGATGACATCACGACTCAAGATTATCTTTTCACCATCCAAATCAAAAATTCTATACCCTTTTGAATCAGTGGCATAGCCAACAAATACTCCTTTAGTTGCCTTCTCATCAAGTTTTGATCTCTTAATAGGAGGAACAAAAAAGTAACATATAGATCCAAAAATCTTCAAGTTTTTAACGGAAGGTTTTTTACCTGACCAAGCTTCATAAGGAGTCTTGCCTTCAACTGCCCTTGTAGGTAGTCTATTGAGCAAGTAAATAGCAGTGCTTACAGCTTCTGCCCAAAATATCTTTGGTAATTTTTTTTCAAAGAGAAGACATCTTGCCATCTCCATCACGGTTCTGTTTTTCCTTTCTGATACACCATTCTGTTGTGGTGTATAGGTAATAGATAATTGATGTTTGATTCCCAAGTCTTCACAAAACCTATCAAATTGCTTGGAAGTATATTCCTTCCCGTTATCGGTTCTCAAAGTTTTAAGCTTACAACCACTTTGAGTTTGAACCAAATTTACAAACTTTTTGAAAATCTAAAAAACTTGAGCTTTTTCAATCAAAAAATATACCCATGTCATCCTGGTAAAATCATCAATAAATAAAATAAAATATTTATTGTTCCCAATTCGTAATGAGGAGCATGTTGAGGGTGCATTTCATGCTAAGTCTAAAGGCAAGAAATCTTTTGCAGAAAATGATAGACAAACAACCAAAGTACAAGAGAGCAAGGGAAAAGGAGGAGTTTCAAATAAAGGTAAATTTCATTCTTGTCGTTATTGCAAAAAAACCAATCATGATGAGAAAAAATGTTGGTATAAAACAAGCAAACCTATCATTGTGATTACTGCAACAAGAATGGTCATACAGATAAATTTTGTTATGCCAAGAAAAATCAAACTCAAGATCCTCATGAACAAGCAAATTGTGCCGACAATAAAACTGTCATCTGTATTGCGCATGGGACCGCAAACATCACTATGCACCAATTCAAGTTTGTCTTTGGCTCTAAAACTGTCATCTGTTGGAAAAGGTAGTTTGTGCATCTTCCCTTCTTGACAACTTTCACAAATTTGGTCAAATGATGTAAAATTTGAAAGGTCATCAACCATTTTAGAAGAATGCAAAATTTTCAAGGCCTTGTTGTTGTAGTGGCCAAAACGATGATGCCACTTTTTGCTTTCTTCTACTTTGGCATTTAGTACATGGTGACATAAAGATTCACCATTTAAAAGGAAAGCATTTCCAACCATGGCGACCCTTGCAATTTCTACTCCTTGCTGGTCATAAATTACACAAACTTGGTCCTTGAAAACCACAGAAAACTTGTTATGCAACAATTGAGCAATACTAAGCAAGTTTTGAGATAATCTCGGAACATATAAAACATTGGATATTTTCTTTTCACCTTGCTTAGTATGCATAATGACAGTACCTTTACCTTGAGATAGTCTTACCTCGCCATGTCCAAGAATTATCTTAGACTTTATAGATCTATCAACTTGGCTAAAAAGATTGATATCTTTAGCCATGTGCATGGTGCATCCACTGTCAATAAGCCAAGAGGTTGACTCTTTGTCATCAATATGGGAAGCCATAAACAAAAAATTTGTTTCTGGTTTATTGTCGGCACAATTTGCTTGTTCATGAGGATCTTGAGTTTGATTTTTCTTGGCATAACAAAATTTATCTGTATGACCATTCTTGTTGCAGTAATCACAATGATAGGTTTGCTTGTTTTATACCAACATTTTTTCTCATCATGATTGGTTTTTTTGCAATAACGACAAGAATGAAATTTACCTTTATTTGAAACTCCTCCTTTTCCCTTGCTCTCTTGTACTTTGGTTGTTTGTCTATCATTTTCTGCAAAAGATTTCTTGCCTTTAGACTTAGCATGAAATGCACCCTCAACATGCTCCTCATTACGAATTGTGTCCCTTTGCTCTTGGGCTTGCAATTTGCTAATTAACTCAAATTATGGTTAGAGTAGTCAAATCTGAAGACTCCTCTATAGCTGAGATCTTTGACTCAAATTTGTTCGGAACACTGACCATTATTTTTTCCACAACTCTTTGATCAGCAAAAGTTTCACCAGCAAGTCTTATCTGGTTTACAATAGTCATCACTTTTGTTGTGTAGTCCCTTACAGAATCTGAATCCTTCATTTTTAGCATTTCAAACTCTCTTTTGAGAGTCAATAATTTGACAGCCTTCACCCTTGCACTGCCTTCAAATTCCCCTTGCAATTTATCCCAAGCTTCTTTTGTTGTTTTACAATCAATAATCCTAGCAAATATAGGATCTGATAAAGCAGCATGAATCACAGATAGAGCTTTGGGCTTCTTCAATTTCTCCTCTTCATGTAATCTGATCTGATTCAACGTTGGATTTTCTCCTAATGGTTGAGGATCAACATCAGTAGAAACACATTCCCAAAAGCCGAGGGCTTTGAGATAGGATTGCATTTTAACAACCCAAAATTGGTAATTTTCACCATTAAAATGTGGAGGAGAGGTGACACCAAAATTTGAAGACATATTCAAATACAAAAAATAAAATTTTCACTCTCAAATACAATCACAGGCCTTTAAATCTGAGGCTCTGATACCACTGTTGGGAAAAATGGAATATGAAGTGAATATTGCGGAAGCAAAAGTCAAATCAAAGTCTCAATGTTTGTTGAACAAAGAGAGAAAAAGTGAGAGTGAAACAAATAAGAATATGTTTCTATTAGAGAAATGAGGAAATTGGTGATACAAACTTCTCATGGAAGTTCACCCTTTTATAGGTACAAAATATGGAGCCTATTTAATTTCTATAACTTAAAAATTAAAAATAGAAACTTAAAACAACTTAAAACATAAAACTTACATGGAGTTAAGTTATCTTGTAAAATGAAACTTAAAACAATTAATAAAAAAAAACATAAGCCATAAATAAAATTGAAAATAATTAAAAAGAAAAAACTCATAAACTTTAACAGTATTAAATCTTAGACTTCAAAAGTTTTCACCCAACGTAGAATTATTTAAGATTAAGTGGTCTTAATTTTGAAGTTCATATATATAATTGAAGTAGAAGGTGCATTTTTATTGATACAAGTAGTAGCGGTCAATTTTTTAAAAAAAATTCTCACCATGACTTGCATAAAATGGATAAGATTGCTTTCTTTCAAATATAGTTATGGTTCTTTATGTACTCCTCATGAACTCAAGTATTTACGAGAGTAACTTCCAGTGGGCTAGAAACAATTAAATAATAAATTATGAGATTTAACCAAAGTATATGGCATGAAAACTTTTACTATTATATTATATGAATTAAATTGAAATTAAGCTCAAATGCTAATGACTAAATTGAAATTTCTAAATTTATTTCTAAATTTTATGAACCAAATCGATAGTTTAATCTAAATTATCATTTTATCAATGATTTTATTTAGATTTAAACATCATTTTCATCCTTCAACTTTAAGGTTTTCAATTTGTTCACTTTTTTTATTTTAAAATATCTGTTTTAATCTCGTAGCTTATACAAATAATTATAAGATTGTTCTCATGATTCTCTCCTCGATCATTTTTTTTGTTGAAAATTTCTCTCCTCAACGATTGTTGAGATATGCCTTGAACGAGTTAATACCCCTAAGATTACTTAGTCAGGGGTCTCGCTGCCCGGTCTATATTGCTCTTTTCTTTCGTATAAAAACCAATTCGAAGGTGTCAAGAATAGACGTGAAAGTCGGAAAAATTACCAGAGGGAGAAGTTTCAGTCTATGGCAGATTAAGATGCACACTTTATTGAAGCAACAAGGATTGTGCAAGCCTCTTACTGCCAAACGAAAAGATGCAACATTAGACGAAGATGAGGAGTTGATGAGCCTAGAAGAAAAGGCCCATTCAACGATCATGATGTACCTTGTTGATGATGTCATCGTTTAGGTCGCAAATCAAGTGAAAGCTTCTGGTTTGTGGTTAAAGCTCGAGAGTCTATTCATGCAATTTTTCGGTGCCATATAATTAAGGCAAATGCGGAAGAGTAAGTGGAGAATGCTCTTCTTACTAAAGAAGACCGCCACATGGTCGCTGGTATAATAGAAAGTGGAGAGTCTAGGTTGGTTGCAACATGAAGCAAAAGGTTGTGGAAAGCCTGGAAAGAAGAAACCAAATGAATTTATCCCTAATTCTAAAGGCTCAAAGACAAATAATTCCAAGGCCAACGATACTTGCGCTTACCGCAGCAAAAAGAGGCATTGGAAGCTTAATTGTCCTCGCAGTAACATTTACCAACCTGATAAAAAGTAAGGTTCAGCAGGCATAACAGAGGTTGATGGCAGCTCATAACAAGATCTGGCCCTAGCTGTAAATGATCACACATATTCGAAAGGTGTGTGGATCCTCAATTTAGGGGCGTCGTATCACATGTGTCTGAACAAGGAGTGGTTTTCAACATATGAGTAGATTGATTGAGGTAATATGTCAATGGAAAAAAGTGCACTCTGCAAGGTAGTTGGAATTGGCTCAATCAGGATACGAACGCACGATGGATTATTCTACACTTTGAATGATGTAAGACATGTTCCATCGATGACCAAGAGTTAGAAAAAGTGAGATGT
Organism: Sicyos edulis; assembly: GCA_036507275.1. NCBI lineage: Eukaryota > Viridiplantae > Streptophyta > Magnoliopsida > Cucurbitales > Cucurbitaceae > Sicyos > Sicyos edulis. The sequence continues at coordinate 12,470,292 of CM071850.1, forward strand.
ATGTTGTCTTTTGCTAGTTTTCCCAAAGTCTTTTGAGGTGAGGCAGTTAACATTGCTCCCTACATCATTAATAGAAGTCCTCTAACTGCTTTGAATTTTAAGACTCCTCAAGAAATTTGGATAGGTTCTGTAAGGAACCGACCCGAATGGGGCACTAAATGGGCCCTTATCCCAATGCATGCATTCAAAGTAAAGGACATTTAAACAGACATGATTTCGGATTCCAATTAAAACAAAACATTCAAAATAACCCCTTTAAAAACTAGACAATTTCCCTGGAACCTGTCCCTGTTTCCAAGCACCTGTTCCAAGATAAATACATTTCCAAAGTATACTCCGATCAGAGATTTCTTAAAATCATTCAAAACATGTCTAGATACAATAATGCTGGTATCCACAAAATATTCAGAAAACATCCTAGGGCTTCGTGCCCGGCTACATGCATTCAGGGGAAAATAAAACATAAAGAGTCATAACACAAAATCAGAGTTTGATGACTGAGCCCCATGATCACAACTCCTCCTTGACCATCTTGTCTCGCAACTTGGTTACTGTGGAAAAACCACGATGGGGTGAGTAACGAATTACTCAAGAAGAATCCCCAACCGGGGTACAATACGATATACATGGTCATCTCGATGAGCGTATGCAAGCTATGAATATAAACACGAATAGAGCACATAGCTTAGCCCACACTTGGGCCTCGGATGCCAATTTAAGGTCTTAGTCCCGAATAATATCACCACACGATCCAATACACAAGTCGCCTATACGAGAAACAAGTCCCGGCCTCGGCTCATCTTCGACGAAAGGTACACTGGCCCAAGATCCCGATGAGCTCTCGGTCGGCGCTGTAATGAGCGTAAGCATGTACCGCGCGTGCTCTGCGCAGACTATGGGGTCTGCAAGGGTCTAGAGGCAAGCCGCCCATGTCCAGTCACCACGCCTAACTAAATCTTTGGATCGGTGTCACCGACATAGGGTGTGAGACACGGACACGTAAACTATGTCACCAACCAACCACACTTTGGGGCCAAGGAAGCGGGTCGTGGTAGGCTTACACCAGGAAGTCGTCCTTGCCATAACAGGTGGCAATCAGGGGCTACTGCCAAACATGCTGAGGACATGTCGGCTGCCAAGGACGAGGCAATGCCAAGTCATCATCCCGACCGTTGGGGCATTTAACAGTCTGCCACCCTCACCCAAGATTGCAGGGCCTACCGGTAGGGTTAGCTAATCCCTCACGGGGTCCAGGGACGGAATGACTTGCTCGACGTCCCCGCCATGGATGCAAGGTACTTTATGCATCGGGCCGGATGATGCTATCTACTACGCAACTCTAACTCGCCCTAGCAATCAGCAACAAATCCATAAAATCCAATACGTGCTCAATAAGAATACAACGAGCCTAGCATGATACTACGAAGCAAGGAACAGATACGAGCATGCTAGAAAGGAACAACCTAGCATGGATTAACATGAGAATTAAATCAGGAAGATCATGCTAATCGGGAATTCAGAATAGAATACCTAGTTACACATGTCAATAAACACAAACAAGCGATCAATCAAAGAATCACATATAATATCGCGGTCCACACAACTCCGTAAAAATCCTTACCTTGGTCGGGGGACGATTTGACACGAAAACCTAAGCGGCGAACGAACCCGAACTAGCTATCGAGAACCTATCAATCACAACAAAAATCACACAATAGGCCTAAATATAATAAAACAAACAAGGCTCAGCTCGGGAACAACTCACGAGGCGCGACGAACGCACGAACGGGCCGATTGCACGAACGGGCAAAGAACGGAGGCTGGGCGACGCGGGGCGCAGGAGTAGGCGCGCGCGCGCTGCTGGCTGCTACAGCGCGCGCGGGGCTGCGCGCGCGACGGAAGCGCGGCGATGCACTCTACTGGCTGGCGCTGGCGCGGCGCGCGCACGCAGACGCGGATCTGGGCAAGGATGCGCGGCGTGGCTCGGCGGCTGGGCTGCGACTGCTCACGCGAGCAAGGGGCACGACGCAGCCGCGCGCGCGATCTGGCGAGGGCGATCTGGCGAGCTATACGAACAGAGGCGATCTGGGCGTTGGAGAAGAACGAGCTCGAATTCGAGCGATTGGAGAGGATTCAACGGCCGATTCGTTGATGAAGAACTCCCCTATACTAGCTGCACAACACCCACACCCCAAATCACCTCGACTCGGCCGGAAATGGCGAGGCCCGAAACAGGGGAGAAAGGAATCGGATTTTGGACGGAGAGGGAGAAGAAGAACTCACGAGCAGCTCGGAGGGAGATTGACTTCGAATTTGGGAGAGGAACCCGGTCGAATTGGAGCTGGAGAAGGACGAATTCGCGATCACGAAGCTCGGTCGGTCGAGGAAATGTCGCGAAGGAGAAGAAGAAGAATGGGGGAGAAGCTTCGGGCGGCTCTAGTTTTAAACCCGAAGGCACGAAAACACGGCTATATACAAGGTCGCGCGCGAAGATTAACAAACACGCCCAGTGGCTCGACTCGCAGCGACCCCTGCCTAGCACGCGACACGTCCTTGGCTCGAATCTCACTCAACGCGCTATTTAATTCCTTATTTATTTCCACATTCTTCCAAGCCCAAATGCCTTCACCAAAATTCCCGATCCTATTCAAATCGACTCATAATTTTTCCGAAAATTTACAATTTCAAAACCGGCCCTGTCGGCCCGACCCAAAATTACCAAAATGCCCCTGGGCCTCCCGGGAAGACCGGGATGAAATTTCTGGGCCGTTACAGGTTCTCCACCAAATCCAATACATTTGAAAGTGTTTGGTTGTGCAACATACGCACATACTAAGAAATAAGATAAGCTAGATTTTAGAGCCAAAAGATGTATCCTTATTGGATATGCTTCTAGAGTGAAGGACACAAGCTTTGGTCTTTTTAATCAGGAGATCGAAAATGTTTTGGAAGTAGAGATGTCAAATTCAACGAAGAATTATTTCCCTGGAAATGGACTTTTAATAGTGAAGTTGAAAATAATTAAAAAATTGCCAAGAAGATGAGTTATGAGATTGAGTTACTTGGCAAGGATTCAAACACTGATTTGACTTCTTCTTCTGCTTCTACATTAAGAGATTCTTCTGCTTATCTATCTGTGCATTTTGATAGTGCACATTCTGATCTCGTGGTTGTTGCTCCTGAGCCAAAAATGTTCCTGCGCGTTTAAGCAAAGAATTCTGACATTCAGTCATGTCAGCTTGCCAAAGATAGGCAGAGAAGGGTAATTAAATCTCCATCGAGATATGATGAAGCTCTTTTTCAAGGTTTTACTTTGTATTGTTATGATGATGAAAGTATTTATGAACCAAATACCTATAAGCAAGCTTTGAATTCCAATCATTCTGTTGAATGGATTGAGGCGATAGATAGAGAAATGACTTCTTTGAAGAAGAATTAGACTTGGGATTCGGTGGAACGTCCTGAAAATTGTAAAATTATTGACGGCAGATGGTTGTTTAAGGTGAAACCAGGAATTAAGGAATTTTCTCAACCTCGTTTTAAAGCGAGATTAGTTGCCAAAGGTTACACAAAAGAAGAGGGGATTGACTACACTGAAGTTTTTTCTCTAGTCGTTAAGCATTCTTCCATAAGAGCCTTATTGGTAATGGTCGTTCAATACAACCTTGAATTAGAGCAGGTGGATGTGACTACGACATTCTTGCATGGAACCTTGGATGAAGATATCTTTATGAAACGACCTCCTGGATATAAAGTAGATGGTCAGTCTGACATGGTTTATCATTTCAAGGCAGTGGAATAAGTGTTTTGGCTCGTTCATATCTGAGAATGGTTTTGCTAAAAATTCCTTTGACTCTTGTGTTTATAGAAAGATTGTTAATGCAAATTGTTTCACCCTACTTCTGTTATATGTGGATGATATTCTGATTGCATCGAGCATTGTTGTTGAGATTAAAAGGGTAAAGGATCTGTTGGATAGAAAATTTGAGATGGAAATTTTGGGTACTAATAAGAAAATTTTGGGAATGAAGTTGAGTAGAAACCGAGATTACCACAATTTGATTATCATTCAACCTGAGTATCTGGTTGGTATTGTGAAACGCTTTCATATAGAAAGTTGCAAGTCGGTGAAGACTCCATTAGCTCAGCATTGCAAATTATCATCAAAATAGTCACCATCTTCTGATGATGAAATGCAAGATATGAAGAAGGGGTTCTTTATTCTAATCTTGTTAGGAGTATTATGTAAGTCATGATATCGTGTATACCTGATTTGGGATACTCGATGAGTGTGGTTAACAGGTACATGAACAATCCTGGTAAGCCCCACTAGGAAGCAGCTAAGGGGATATTAAGGTATATTAAAGGCTCAGTCACGAAGGGTCTTTTGTATACGAAATCTGATAGTTATGAAGAATCCATTCTCACAGGTTATGTTGATTCTAATTATGTTGTTGACACCGATAGGCGTAGATCCCTTACAGGATATGTTCTCATGTTGTTCGATAATGTTATTAGTTGGAAGTCTAGCTTGCAGTCAATTGTTGCTTTGTCCTCGATTGAAGCATAATATATTGCTTTGACTGATGCTGTTAAGGAGTCCTTGTGGCTTAAAGGTTTGATTTCTGAAATGCTTGATTTAGACTATTTGATTGCTTTGCATTGCGATAGCCAGAGTGTTCTGGCATTGTCTAAGAATCCTACTTTTCATAATCGAACTAAGCATATTGATGTTAGATTCCATTCTGTTCGAGATGTTGCTGTTGAGAACAGATTGACATTGTTGAAGGTGAACACGGTTCACAATCCTACAGATATTCTAACGAAATCCTTGTCTTTTGAGAGCTTTGAGTATTTGTGTGATTTGCTCGACATGGGTGAATTCTGAGCCAAGATTGTTTGGCATTCTTATTTTAGCTGCTCTGTTTGGGTAGCTTCTAATCCAAGTGAGTCTAGAATTTTGATATTATGATTATTCAGCGTGAACAAGAGCTCAACTGAACTCTGAAACAACTTCATACAACTTTAGAAAGTTCATCACGCACAATAGAACCAAACTTGTTCAAATCAACATCAAGGAAGATTAGACTCGTCACTCTCTTGTCCATATCCTCTAGAGAGAAAAACGGTTATCTGAGGAACAAAATATTAAATGAGTCACTCAATATGGTTATTATTCTTATTTTATTCTGTTTTTATTTTTATTTTGAGGATATCTTTTTATTTTTATTTACTGAAATTAATATTGTTTTTTTTTTAAAACATTATGGTTGTTATTTTAAAACTGTAAAAAAAATCATAAAATTGGTTTTCTCTCTAATAATCGTTGGCTACAAAATGTAACGTATTTTTTTACCTTAAAATTCAACCTATTTTTACCATATATCACTAATACATCTAATAGTACAAGGGAAATTTACATAAAATTGGTTCCATACAAAATTTTTCTAAATTAGAAAAAATAAAATAAAATGTGGCATGTGCCTTAATAGGCCCTAATACAAAAAGGCGTCATTAAAGCGACACATCCAACAATGCAGTCGTACATCTGTGAGTAGCATAGTGTCCTTCTGCTGTGTCAGTTATTGCAGACGGTTAAAAAAATCACAATTTGAATTAAACTGGGCCTCGTGTCCATTTCTTTTTGGGCCTTGGTTTGCGAGCCCCTTAACTTGGGCTTTGTGCTCCACTAACCAACCACATTACATGCAGCCCTCTCCTCACGGTTGGCCTATTTATTTTATTTTATATTTTTTTTATAAAGCATCTTTATTTTATTATTTCCAACGGTAACTTTTTGTAATATTCATTGTTATTCTATGGGTTTATTATAAGTCTTTTGAAAAAATAAATAAAATGTACTAGAAACTAGTGGCAGTGGCTTAAAACTGCCCTTTTTTTAATGTAAAGAAATCAGGAAAAGACAAAGATTGACAAGATGAAAAATATATTTATTTTATGGAATATTTAGCTCTCAATTTTAATAAGTTTGAAGTACATAAATTTAAAGAGTCCAAATTTTTAAGGAAATAAATATGTTTCTTCCTTGCACTAATTGTTTCTGCCACAACAGATCGCACCTTGGAAATCTGCCGCAAGGCCCGCATGCCAACCGCACCTTTTCATTTGTTGTGCATCAGTGTAGCATCGCATCGCTCACGCTTCGCAGCAACAATTTTGCATCAATCAGGTACCCCAGCGTTGATCCCTCCATCGTTCGCATGCCTGGACAAATTGCACGTCGTCCCAGTGCTTGACCCCATGCACCTCAGTACCAGACTTATTGCCTGCGTTTGTGTGTCTAACCGCAACCACACCCCTTGCATGCAGCCTCGCATCGACACACCTCCATCAAGCCGCTTGCCGTTATTTCGAAATTAGGTAACTTCTATTCCTTACGTCACTGTTAGTTAGTTTGATTAACATGATTGCTTGATTATTCGTATTTGTTTAGGTTGTGATATTAAGTTGTCATATTGATATATGGAGCTCGTTGGAGCCTTGTTTTGCATCTTATTTCAGATAAGTATTTTTTACTTTAGATTGTGTGGACCATGTGCATACATTACTATTATCTTATTAGTTTTTCTGTATCTGTTTGATTGGTGGATCTGTTTCGTATGAGTGTTGTTTTGTGATTGAATTGAAATTCCTTGACGAGGGTGTGCGTTAATGGCTAAGACTTACTGAGACAACACTATTTTGGCTATGTAAATAATTATGCAGTTGTGAAATTGTTTGATTATAAGTTGATGACGATTGAGTTAGAGGATGTAATGGTGTCACCCCCAACTGGGGAAGTCGAGGGAATGCCGCCTCTAGTTGGGGAAGTGATGGATCAACCGTCTCCGAGCTAGGGATGTCGAGGTATATGCCGCCCCCATTCGAGGAAGTCGATGGATCATATGCCATCTCGTAGTGGTTGTACTGGAAATGGTCTCGTAACGTATCTGAGACCTAGTTTGTATGTTTAGCTCAAGCAATGCTAGTTTAGTAGTATATCTGTGATGGAGTTTTATATAAATTTTGTACCCCTAGTTTCGGATCCTTACTAAATACCTTATACTCACCCTTACTGTGGTTTACCTTTCAGGTAATCAAGACATTTACTAGGGTAGTTGAGCTGGAGGGAGTTGACAGGATCATGGGATAGTTTGTGGTGTAGTCTTTCTTTGTTATTTCTTTCATTCGTTTAGCATGAACTTTTAGAAGATAGGTTACACTTATTTTGTTATAATTTGTTTAACCTTGGTCAGAGGCTCATATGTTATTTCTGAACTATTTAGCTAGAATTCATCTTAATTGCAAATAAGAATCGTTATTTTTTTAACTGAATTTCTTTGTATAACCGTTATTTTCATGCATATTGAGTAAGGACCTCTGTCTAGTTATATTTAGAAAGTTTGATTTTTACAAGATGAAAAGCTTAAATGGATAGGTTCATGTTGGGATTTGTTCAATTTTTAAGGATTATAAATCATTATTTTGGTTGGGATTGATTTCTAACTTGAATTATTTAATTAATTTAACAGTCTAAATGTCTTAACTTAATGTAACTCTATGAATAAGAAATAAATTTTCGATAACTCATATACTGCTTTGAATTTCAAATTCATTGTTTACCATTGCATCAAGATTAATACAAGATTTTAGAGTTCATTTGTAACTCATAATTTATTTAAACTTTCAAGTTTTTTTTTTTTTTTATCAATTCTTAATATAACATTAAATTTAAAATTTTAAAACTCGTTACACTTTATATGCATGAAAAAACAAAAATAAACTACTAAAAAAAAGATGATAATGATTAAACAAACGGAAGAAAATTATATCAACAAACTAATTTCAATGGTGAGACTAGCAAATCAATTAATTAAATAAATAATATTTAAATAAAAATAATCCATAAATTAAGGATACAAATGCACATATTTTCCTTTACATTTTTGTTTTTATATATATCTTTGTATCACATTATATTTGTTGGTAAGTATAGGAAATTTTGCTATTTATATATAATGTGCCGTAACTAAGAGTGGGGGCTTGAGTAGGGTATGAGGTGGAGCACAAAGATTCACAGAGATGGCGTTGCAGAACGGTCACATCACATCTTACGTGTGAGTATGTTGTTTTGAAGCGCTCCCTATTCCTAATCAACTCTACTATGGGTTGTTTGTATGACATATTTAGGTAGGAGTTCGGTATTATGAGATATCAATTCCTCCTGAAAATTTACATCTAAACGAGTTTTTGTTAATTTTTCTTTATTTATACTTTTAAAAATAACTCTCATTTCTAACCATTCATTTTTAATCATTCATTTATAACTGCTCAATCATTTCTAATCTATTATTTTTAATCATTTCTATCAAATCAATCAAAATAACTCATTTTTAACCATTTATTTTTAATCATTTATTTTTTAACTACTAAAAATAATTATTCATTTTTAAATTTACATCAAAACAAGATTTTGACGCTAACTCATCTACACAAAAACTACATTCAAACGAGTTTTTGACACAAATTTCAATTTTTAACTACTCAATACAACTCCTCAATATAACTCCTTAACCAAAAAACTACGTAAATATGTCAAACAAACAACCCCTACTGTGTTTTTTACAACCTTTTATACCTTCAATTACTTTTCCACATTTTTCAAATTTCTTTCTCCCTCTCTCTTAAAATTTCTCAACAAACTTTTTTGTTCTTAAGGCCTCGTTTGATAACCATTTTATTTTTTGTTTATGAAATTTAAGCCTATTTCTATTCAAATTTCCTACATGTGCTCCATCTTTCCTACAATGTATCCATCTTTCCTATAATGTATCCATCTTTTCTTAAGAATGTAAGAGAATGCTAACCAAATTTCAAAAACATAAACAATTTTTTGGAAGCTACTTTTTTGTTTACAAATTTTGATTTTGTTTATTAAAATATAGGTAATATGTAGATATCCAAAAAAGGAAAAAGGTATAATAAGATAGTTGTTGTAGGCTTAAATTCATAAACAAAAAACAAAAAACGAAATAGTTATCAACCATTTTACTTGTTTATATAAACTATATATATATATATATATAATACTTTGTTTGCGAAAACGTGAACACACAATAATAAAAATAATAAGAAAATGAGAATGATGACGTGGTAGCTTGGATTTCGCTGACGCGAAATCTCTACTCAGATTAAGCGAAATGTGTGTGATTTTCCAAAGATGTGCAAGTATACACAGTCTTATTGCAGCAAGTTTTAAAGTAAGTAAAAGTCATCTCCACAGGGATTAGTGATTAACAACATGCTTAAGCGAAAATTAGAGAGTTATGGTAACACAGGGAATATTGTTGTGATGAAAATAAAACTAAGTTGCTGAAATAAGTTGGCTAAACCAGTTCGCTAAAGCGAACAACATGCGAATCTCAATTGACAAAATACTTAAAATGCAAAGAATGATAACTAACTTTAATCAAATTACAGACAATGGAAGGAGGTTGACTTTTCGGAGAGTTTCGCTAAAGCGAAATGACATTTGGCTAAGAAACGAACAACTGATGGCTTTCTCTTTGGCTCTCTCAAGCTTTCTAAGATGGCTCTCTCGAGCTCCTAGTTTGGTTCTCTCGAACTCAAACAACAAATAACTAAGCGATCAGCACTAGGCGAACCTTATCTCTAAGTGTTCTTTTCAAATGCAAGTAAACTTAGCAAAACCTAAGATTATGACATGCAAGGTTGATCTATCCCCTTTCTCTCGAAAGTGAAATAAAGTTCATACAAAGAGTTAGCTAGACAAAATGTATTTCAACACAACATGCATAAATAGTTGACATCTTGCTCCCACTTTGCTTAAGCGAAATACTCATACTTAGCCTATTTCCTTCCGACCAAAAACTTAGCTACACATGATGATAAATAGATTCAACGCCAAGTAAAAGAAAAGTTCATCTTCAATTAAATAAGGAAATAACAACGTATGCTTACAAAAAAAAAAGCGAAAGCGAAACTACTAAAATGAAAGTAAAGAGAAACAAAGTTAAGATTGAAAAGAGAAGCAAACTATAAAAATGACAATGATTTTGGTCTGAAGAAAACTCGACGATGATCTCTCCAACAAAATGGATGATGCCTTTCACACTGACAATAGGTTGGTATTTATACTGCTTCCGACAAGGCTCTACTCCACGATCTCATGCGCATGTCCTTGGCTCTACGATCCCACGTGCAACGATTGAGATTGAAAGGCTTTTCTCAGATTTTTGACACGTCTTCAACTTTAGCTATTTTTCCGAAAACCCATCTCGCTAGATTTAGTTCGCTTAAGCGAAACTTTTAGCAACTGCACTTAGCTCCAAAAAGCTTCTAGCACTTCTGCATTTCGCTCCTTTGGTATGCTAGAGCAAAAACAAAATATTAGATTTATAGAGATGGAACTTTGAACTTAAAGATGTACACATTCATGTACTTTTGCTAAAGCAAACCTCTAAAATGTTATCCTAAACAGAAAACTATAGGATTTTGTAATTCACTCAAATAATTAAGCTAAGCGAACAGACTTAGTGAATTCTTGATATGATGTAGCGAAAGTTCTAGCGAACAGTTTTTAAACTTAGCCCTTAACTCTCATTTCTTGAGAGTTATCATACTTCTAACCTTATTAAAATATTACAAACCTCCTAGAATAAATTCAACAAAAACTTATATTTTATTGACTTTAAACGACTAGAATGTGTACATGATGTTAAGTTCTCATTCTGATGCACTCTATTTTAAATATCATACTACCTTAAAGTGTGGCTTAAGAGAAAAATTATTTTTGGATGATTTTACCCTTAAGTCATACTCTAAATTACAAATATGTCATCTATTAGAATATAAAAAAAATTAAATGCAAATAATGTAGAAGATATTTACAATATCATTTAGATTTTCATAGATAAAATATTTTTATCAAATCTCATAGATTTTATGATTAAGTAGAAGATAAGAGATTTCAACAATCAAATGAAGATATTTTCAATATCATTTAAATTTTCATCATCTTTATAACATATAAAATAAGATATTTTCACCAAATCTCATAGATTTTATTTAACATTTTATATTCTGATTAAAATAATAAATTAAATTTTCCAATCCTATAAATAGTTCCCTACATTTTGTTTACAAGAACAGTTTTTGTTTGCATTGGATTTACTTTTCTTTCTTTCTTTTTTTGTTTTATAATAAGTTATCTTTTTTTGTTGGATTATTTATCTTAACTTTCATCTAATTTTTCTTTTGTTGCAATTACGCAGAAAAAAAAAGTTTGAAGAATGATAAGATTATCCTTTAAGGCTAAAGTGCATGAATTCTTCAGTTTCAAATGTTTGGTAACAATGATTTCATATCATTACTATATATGTATATATATATATATAGTTATGTAACAACCCCGATTCTCCCGTGCGAATAAAAGGTAACTGCTTCTCTTATTCTTTGCCATTTGACACTTACATTTAAAAATACTAATAATAATAAAGAAGGTTTTTAACCGTTTGGCGTTTAACCGATCAAAAAGAGGATTTTGTTAAGATAAGGGATTCGATCGAAAAAAATTTCCTTAGTCGCCTCCTAGTTTTAGTTTATCGATCGAGTCAACGATCTCTCTCAAGCCTTTCCTAAGGAAAATTTTAGATTATTCCATCCCCAATTCTTAGTTCTTGCTCGGTTACATCTCGCGATCAAAATCGTGGCCTTCAATAAAAGATAGGTGGTTTTGCTTAGGAATCATGCCTCAGATCATCCCGAATAGTTGTGGATTTCGAATAATCAGAGGAGAAATGTTAGTTTTTTTTTTTAATTCTTATGGATCTATTAAATTATATTCGAAATTTGGAGCAAAATGGAGGTCATTTCGTCGAAAACGGAAGGAAAATGGGACTTTTCTGCCCAGAAATCGAATCATAACCTAAAACCTAACCTAGCTTCCTGAGCTGTGCCGAGCTGCCTGCCCGAGCGGCACCGCGCTGCCTTTTCGAGTCGCGTCGCGCCGCCTTTCCAAGTCGTTCCGCGCTGCCTTCCCGAGCCGCGCCGAACCGCCTTCCTGAGTCGCGCCGCATCGCCTTCCCTAGCTGAGCCACGTCCGTTGACCATTGACCGTTGACCAAAAAATGAAAACCTTCCATTTTGTTAATTTCGATGTTCTGAATCCATTTTTAGCAGTCTAAGGTACTGATTCTGAACCGTTTGTGATTTATAGGTCCCGGAAGTTAGCAAAAGGCCTAGGAAGAGCTGTTAGTCGAGGAAATTGGCTAAGGTAAGGGAATTTACACTTACAATACCTGCAATACTTCGATAATCTAGCTGCATACTAGATAGGTTGTTTGGTTGTTTAGAATTTAGACATGAGTTGTTGATAATGCTCTAAGGGGTTATGCGCCCACTGTTTGATGATTGTTACATTTGAGGGGTCTTGTGCCCATTTATTTGAGGGATCTTGTGCCCACTAATCCGAGGGGTCTCGTGCCCATTTATCTGAGGGGTCTTGTGCCCATTTATCTGAGGGGTTTTGTGCCAAACTAACTATTACTAAGGGGTTGCGTACCCATTGTTGCTTGAGGCCTTTTGTCCATTGCTATGTATTATTGTGGGGCCTAGTGCTCAATGTTATTGGTGGGGGGTTTGAGCCCAATAACATGTGCTTTAGGCAGTTGATTCCTATTGGGACCCCTTACTGAGTTTGTGAACTCACCCTTTTCCTTTTTCTGTGGTCTGTCCAAAGGTACGTATGTGATATACCGGGAGGGATGATCGGAGTTGCAAGAAGACCATGGGCAAAACTAGTTACCTTGAGTCAATGTTTTTTTAACTATTCCTTTGAACCCCGCAGAAATGGTTGTTAAGCTAGTGTTAACAGTTTTTATCCTGTTCCGAATTTTAACTGTTTTCCAATGGTACCCTGAAAACTGTTTGTTCTGAATAAAATGTGTTCTTAAATGCAGTTGAAAAACGGTGATTTTTTTTAGCCGACTATTTTACGATTATAAATTTTAGTTAAAAGTTTAAGTGAAGGCTAAGGTTAAGACCATGGTTCGGGTCGGGTCATTATAGTTGGTATCAGAGTCTGAGTCAAATATTTTGTAGACTGACTTGCAATGTGAGTCGTTTTGAGTCCCATGGTCCTCATCAGCCGATCGTCATCAGGTAATCGTGTTAGTTAAGATATTAGTTGGGTATGTTAGTTGTTGTTTGTTTTTCTTAGCCATCTGGTTTGTTGGCCACCTGTGTGGCGCTTTTTCGTTGTTATAACTTTTTAGCTCAGAGTGTATTGAGAGATTGAGCTTTCTTCCAAAATTGAAAATGTTTGAGCGTGTAACAAGGAGCTCGACCAGAGCGGAGGGCTGAGGAAGAGGCCATGTAAGGGGTCGAGGAACTCAATTACCCATTCCAGTGCCCAGGATGACCCGATCAGCTAGCCATCAAAATCCAGAGCCACCAGTTGGCACAGGGATGCCGTTAGTAGTACCTGGATTAATCGTAGAAGCCGTGGCAGCCATGCATGAGCTGATTCAGGGGTCCATTCAGGGGTCCATGCAAGGAATTTTTCAAGCTTTAGCCCAGGCAGCTCCTCACACCAGCTTAGGAGGTCAATTCTGCGTCGGTTGACCCTGCATCGAAGACCGCACCTGCTATTGAAACTTTAAATGGTGTGTCAACTGACGGAGTTCAGAAGCAAAACGAGGTTGGCAACAGCAAGGGTGTTTATGAAAACGCCCAGATCATTAAGGATTTAATGAAGTTCAAGTCGAGAGAGTTCTTTGGGGCAGCTGAGACCCCGTTAGCCGTCGAAAATTGGTTGTCCCATATGGAGACGGTCTTCCATCATATGGAATGTTCGAAAAGTCAAAAGGTGCGTTGTGCTTCATTCGTTCTGCAGGATGAGGCAAGAAGATGGTACATGCAAGAAATAAAGAGAAGAGCACCTGGTGAACCGCCACTGACGTGGGACGAGTTTAAGTTTTTGTTTTATGCGAAATATTTCACCGAGTCTGATAGACAGGAGAAGATTTCTCAATTCACCACTATTCAGCAGGGGTCGGATTCGGTAGAGAGGTATGAATTCAGATTTAATGAGTTGTGTCTCTTTGTTGACGAATTGATTTTGACGGAGAAACAGAAGATCTGTTACTTTGTCAACGGACTCCATGACGGTATCCAAGGGGATGTGCTAGACCACAATTCAACCACTTTTCGAGACTGTGTGGAGAAAGTAAAGAACTTGGACAAGAAGTTTAGGAAGGCAGGTTATGTAGTTCCCTCACCTGTAAGCAATCAGGGAATTAAGAGGAAGTTTGAGTCTTCCAGGTCGTCTGGATCTAGGGAAACGAGGCCGAGGTATGACTATGATAAGCATAGAGGAAAACGACTGGAGCAATCGTACCAGAAATATGATCAGCGCCACTATAGGTCTGAGCGACGTCATAACTGGCCCGAGCAACAGAATTTGAGGGACTGTAGAGCATGTGACAAGAAACACTTGGGACGATGCGAGTCAGGGACCAGGATTTGTTATAAGCGTGGCAAAGAGGGCCACTTTGCCAGAAACTGCTCAGTAAAAGAGAATGCAGAAAAATTGGGGTCGTCAGTGGTAGTAAGGACGCCTGCGACAAAAGTGACCCAGCAGGAAGGTAGAGTGTATGCCACCACCAGGAAGGAGGCTGAGACTTCGGCTAATGCGGTCACAGGTACATTATCTATTCTTGATCGTTTTTCTTTTGTACTGTTTGATTCCGGTTCTTCACATTCGTTTATTTCTGCGTGCTTTGTGATATTTGTTGGATTTGAATTAGAACCTCTAGAGTTCGAGTTAGTAGTGGCCACTCCAGCCGGAGTGAGCATGACAGCTCGTGAGAAGATTAAGGCTTGCGAGTTAGTAGTCTCAAGAAATCATTTGAATGTTTCACTTATAGTCTTGACGATGAATGAGTTTGATGTGATTATTGGATTGGATTGGTTGTCCGAGAACCACGCTGTGATCGACTGCCACCGGAAGGAAGTCATTTTCAACCCACCATCGAGCCCAAGCTTTAAATTCAAATGACAAGAATCTGGGGAATGCCCATGCTAATTTCAGCTCTCAAAGCGAGTAAGTTAATGTCTAGAGGAGCCTGGGGATTCTTAGCGTCGATATTCGGGGAGCAAGACTTAGATTTGGCTATTGAGGCTGTGCCAGTGACCAGGGAGTTCACCGATGTGTTTCCCGATGACCTACCAAGGTTACCACCATCTAGAGTTGTCGACTTCTGTATCGAGTTGGAGCCTGGAACAGTTCCAATCTCGAGGGCACCAAACCGGATGGCTCCAGCTGAACTGAATGAATTAAAGGTACAGTTGTAGGAGATGATTGACAATGGATTCATCAGACCTAGTGTGTCACTGTGGGGAGCTCCAGTACTCTTTGTTAAAAAGAAGGATGGTTCGATGAGATTGTGCATTGACTACCGCGAGCTGAATAAAGTGACGATTAAAAATAAGTACCTGTTGTCGAGAATTGAAGATTTGTTTGACTAGTTACAGGGCCTCTGTGTTCTCAAAGATTGACTTGCGATCAGGTTACCATCAGTTGAGGATCCGGGAACAAGATATCCCCAAGACAGCTTTTAGGTCTAGATACGAACACTACGAGTTCGTGGTGATATCGTTCTGCTTGACGAATGCATAGGCAGCTTTCATGGACATGATGGATAGAGTGTTTAAAGAGTTCCTAGACAAGTTTGTAATTTTTTTTATTGACGACATTCTAATTTATTCGAAAAATAAGATGGAACATGAGGAGCACTTGAAAAAGGTTTTGACGGCACAAAGAGACAACCAGTTGTACGCTAAGTTTTCAAAGTGTGAGTTTTGGCTTAGCAGAGTTGCCTTTCTAGGACATGTGGTAGTGAAGGAATCTCGGTAGACCCCGCTAAGATTGAAGTAGTAAGCAATTGGAACACCCCAACCTCTGTGGCTGAGGTGAGAAGTGTTTTGGGCCTAGCGGGCTATTATCGACGTTTTGTGCCTAAGGGAATCGAAGATTTCGTAGTATATAGTGATGCCTCGAAACTTGGACTTAGTTGTGTATTGATGCAGAGAGGGAGAGTTATTTCCTATGCTTCTAGGCAACTCAAAGACTATGAGAAAAATTACCCAACCCACGACATGGAGTTGGTAGCAGTGGTGTTTGCACTGAAGATTTAGAGGCATTACCTCTATGGTGAGAAAATTAAGATTTTCTCGGATCACCAAAGTCTGAAATACTTCTTCACTCAGAAAGAACTAAACATGAAACAACGTCGTTGGTTAGAGTTGGTAAAGGACTATGATTGTGAGATCCTATATCACCCAGGAAAAGCTAATGTCATTGCTAATGCTCTAAGTAGGAAGACGTCGCATTCTGCCGCCCTATCAGTATTGCCAGCGCCCCTACAACGAGATCTAGACCGGTATGAGATTGCGTTAGGCAAAGAGGCTACATAGCAGTTGTCTCAGTTGACAATGCAGTCTTCGTTGAGACAGAGGATTGTTGATAGACAACAGAGTGATCAGGGGCTGTTAGTTTTATTTGCTCGAGCTCATGTTGAGGAGGGTATTGATTGGTCAGTGGCATCAGACGAGGGTTTGCAGTTCCGACAGTGTTTGGTGGTTCCAGATGATGTCGAGATCAAGGCTGAGTGTTAGTTGGGGCTCATAGTTCGCTGTTCGCTTGGCACCCAGGGGGTACAAAGATGTATCAAGACTTGAGACAGTGTTACTGGTGGAATAATATGAAAAAGGATGTAGCCACCTTCATCAGCAAGTGTTTGACTTGTCAGCAGGTGAAAGCACCGAGGCAGAAGCCAGTAGGGTTGTTACAGCTATTGAGCATTCTAGAGTGGAAGTGGAACGACATCTTGATGGATTTTATATCAGGACTCCCTAAGATCGCGAAGGAATATATTGTGATTCTTGTGATTGTAGATCGTCTCACCAAGAGTGCGCATTTCATTCCAGGTAAGCCGGGTTATTTTGTGAAGAAATGGGCGCAGTTGTACTTGGTGGAGGTCGTGCGACTTCATGGGGTTCCTATGAGCATTGTTTCAAATAGAGATACCCGGTTACTTCGCGATTCTGGAAGAGTCTCCAAGAAGGTCTGGGTACTACTTGTAAGTTCAGTACATCTTTCCATCCTCAAACAGATGGTCAAACCAAGAGGGTGAACTAGGTTCTGGAGGATATGTTGAGGGCTTGTGTGCTTAACTTCCAGGGGAGTTGGGATGGATGGTTGTACCTAATGGAGTTTGCTTACAATAACAGTTATCAATCCACCATTGGAATGGCACCATTCCAGGCCTTGTATGGCAAAAGGTGCAGAACGTCTGTCTTTTGGGAAGAGGTGGAGGAAAGAAAGTTGTTGGGTCCCGAACTTCTATAGTTGACCAATGATGCAGTTCGGAATATCCGTGCTAGGATGCTTACAGCCCAGAGCCGGTAAAAGAGTTACACCGATGTTCGACGCAGAGATCTGGAGTTCGAAGTGGGGAATCACGTATTCTTCAAGGTGGCCTCTATGAGAGGCGTTTTGAGATTTGGGAAGAGGGGAAAACTTAGTCCTCGATTTGTTAGCCCATTTAAAATTCTTGAAAGGATTGGTTCAGTAGCTTACAGGTTAGCCTTACCTTCGTCCCTGTCCGGGGTTCATGATGTGTTTCACGTATCGATGCTCAAGTAGTATGTGCGGAACCCTTCTCACGTGATCGCTCATGAGACGATACAGTTGGATAAAGATCTAAGTTTCGAGGAGTAACCGGGGAAGATTCTCGATAAGGACTTAAAAATTATGAGAAATCGAGAGATCAGCATGGTTAAAGTTCTATGGAAAGGCCATTCAGTTGAGGAAGCCATATGGGAGCGTGAGGAGGAGATGCGTGCTCGTTACCCTGGGCCATTCAAAGACGAAAGTCTTCTAAGGGGGGGAATATTGTAACAGCCCTGATTCTCCCGTGCGAATAAAAGGTAACTGCTCCTCTTATCTTTTGCCATTTGGCACTTACATTTAAAAATAATAATAATAATAATAAAGAAGGATTTTAACCAGGCGTTTGACCGGTCAAAAGAGGATTTTGTTAAAAGAAGGGATTCGATCGAAAAAAATTTCCCTAGCCGCCTCCTAGTTTCAGTTTATCGATCGATTCTGCGATCTCTCTCAAGCCTTTCTTGATGAAAATTTTAGATTATTCCATCCCCAATTTTTAGTTCTTGCTCGGTTACATCCCGCGATCGAAATCGTGGCCTTCAATAAAAGATTGGTGGTTTTGCTTGGGAATCGTGCCTCAAATCATCCCAAATAGCTGTGGATTTCGAGTAATTAGAAGAGAAATGTTAGTTTTTTTTTTTTTGAATTTCTTATGGTTCTATAAAATTATGTTCGAAATTTGGAGCAAAATGGAGGTCGTTTGTCGATAACGGAGGAAAAACGGGACTTTTCTGTCAGAAATCAAATCCTGACCTAAAACCTAACCTACCTTCCCGAGCCGCCTTCTCGAGCTGCCTTCCCTAGCCGCTCCACATTCGTTGACCTTTATCCATTGACCATTGACCATTGACCGTTGATAATTGACCATTGACCGTTGATCGTTGACCAAAAAATGAAAAATCCCCATTTTGTTAATTTCAATGTTCTGAATCCATTTTTAGAAGTCAAAGATACTGATTCTAAACCGTTTGTGATTTATAGGTCCCGAAAGTCAACAAAAGGCCTAGGAATAGCTGTTAGTTGAGGAAATTGGCTAAGGTAAGGGAATTTACACTTATAATACCTGCAATACTTCGATAATCTAGCTGCATACTAGATAGGTTGTTTGCTTGTTTAGAGTTTAGACATGAGCTGTTGATAATGCTCTAAGGGGTTATGCGCCCACTGTTTGATGCTTGTTTCATATGAGGGGTCTTGTGCCCATTTATCTGAGGGGTCTTATGCCCACTTATCCGAGGGGTCTCGTGCCCATTTATCTGAGGGGTCTTGTGCCCATTTATCTGAGGGGTTTTGTGCCCAACTAACTGTTACTAAGGGGTTGCATACCCATTGTTGCTTGGGGCCTTGTGTCCATTCCTATGTATTATTGCAGGCCTAGTGCTCAATGTTATTGGTGGGGGGTTTGAGCCCAAGAACATGTGCTTTAGTCAGTTGATTCCTATTGGGACCCCTTACTGAGTTTGTGAACTCACCTTTTTTCTTTATTCTGTGATTTGTCCAAAGGTACGCATGTAATATACCGGGAGGGATGATCGGAGCTGCAAGAAGACCATGGGCAAAACTAGTTACCTTGAGTCAATGTTTTTCAACTATTCCTTTGAACCCCGCAGAAATGGCTGTTAAGCTAGTGTTAACAGTTTTTATCCTGTTCCGAATTTTAGCTGTTATTTAACTGTTTTCCAAGGGTACCCTGAAAACTGTTTGTTCTGAATAAAATGTGTTCTTAAATGTCGTTGAACAACAATGATTTTTTTTTAGCCAACTATTTTACGGTTATAAATTTTAGTTAAAAGTTTAAGTGAAGGCCTAGGTTAAGACCTTGGTTCGGGTCGGGTTGTTACAAGTTACCTATATTTTGTTTACAAACAAATTTGAAACATTCTCTTAGCTTGGGGTTACCTTTTCTGGTTTCCTTTTTTTTATGATAAAAAATTTAGTTATCTTATTTTTGTTGGATTATTTACATTAACTTTCATATAATTTTCTTTTGTTGCAATAATTTTTTTAGGGATCTTTTGTTGCTTAATTGTTGACTTCGAGATCTGGAATTATTTTTTTGAAGATGATAAAATTATCATTTGAGTTTAAATGTAAATTCATAGATGTATACTAATAAATATATTTAGCTTATTTATATTTATAATTATAATAATGATGTAACTCTTATAAATTTTATAATTCAAGAGTAATTGGTCTATTAATAGATAAATTGAGAAAAAATTAAGGAGCATCAATTTTTAAAAATCAGAGATAAAATTTAATTCTAATGCGATAAATTTTATTAATTTTTTTTTTAAAAAAATACTATTGCCTATTATTTTGTAAGCTCAAAATAAAATGTTTTTTAACATATATGTAAATTTTAATAAATTTAACTAACGTGAAAAAACAGTTATAAAATTCAATATTATATTGAAATTATTATTTGATGATTTAAATTTAGTGCAACAATGTAGGAAATAATTTATATATATATATATATACTTACTATTTATTTTACTATTTATTACACTCAATTGACATATTTTATTAAATATATATAATTTATTATTTAAAAAATTATCATGTGCAATGCCATGTTAAAATTCTAGTAAAAGATAAAAAGCAATATTCCAACTAATCAATCGAGAGAAAGTTAATTTTGCAAAATTTGAAAGAATAATACAAATATTTTGAATAAAATTATAAATTTTACGGGCATTGTTTATAATTTGGCCAATATAATTACATCGTTTTTTAATGAGAACTCTAAACTAAATCTATAAAATGATCAATTTGTTTCGATCTAACTTTTAAATATTTATTAGACAAAACATATGTTTTTATAGAATTGAATGCTTTGTTTAATAATGAATTAATGTTTAAAAATGGAACAAGAAGAAGTTCTCAGAACGCCAACTCCACCGGTTAGGAGGTCTAGTAGAACTATCTGACCACCACATAGATATTCCACTACTCTTAATTATATATTATTGACTGACTTGAGTGAACTTGAATATTATGATAAGGCAGTTCAAGTAGAAGATTTTGTCAAGTGGGAGCTAGCCATGAAAGATGAGATGGATTTTCTTATGACGAATCCGACATCGCAACTAGCTGAGTTACTAGAGGTAAGAAAGCTTTAGAGAACAAGTGGGTTTATAGAATCAACCAAGAACTCGATGGGTAGCAAGAGATATAAAGCAAGGCTTGTAGTCGAAGACTTTCAATAGAAGGAAGGTATTGACTTTAATGAGATATTTTCTCATGTAGTTAAATTAATTACAATTAGAACTGTATTTTCAATAGTGGTAGAAGAATATCTATTCTTGGAACAGATGGATGTAAAAACTACTTTTCTTCATGGAGTTTTGGATGGAGAAATTTACATGGTACAACCACAGGGTTTCACAGTTCAAGGAAAAGAGAAAAAAGGTTTACAAACTTCAGAGAAGCCTGTATGGTCTCAAACAGGCTCCTATGTAGTGGTATAAGAAGTTTGATAGTTTTTTGTGCAGTAGTGGGTTTCAAAGATGTCAGGCAAATCATTGTTACTATATAAGGTCTCAAGGTAACTCGTATGTTATTTTACTGTTATATGTTGATGATATGTTGATAGCAGGTGCGAATAAACAAGAAATTTTGAAGATAAAAAGTGAATTATCTCAAAAATTTGATATAAAAGATTTAGGAGTTGCCAAAAAAATCTTAGAAATGAGGATTGAAAGAAAATATGGTATATTGACTTTTCACAGGAAGAATATGTGAAAAATGTGTCAAAGATATTTAACATGGAAAATGCAAAACCTATGAGTACTTCTTTAGCTTGTCACTTTAAATTATGAGCATTAACCCACTACAGAGCAAGAAAGAAATGATATGGCTAAAGTGTCATATGTTTCAACTATAGGGAGCCTGATGTATGCTATGGTTTGCACAAGACCCGACATTGCACATGGAGTGAGAGTTGTCTGTAGCTACATGAGTAATCTAGGGAAACAACATTGGGATGTAGTTAAGTGGATTTTCAAATATTTGAGAGGGACAACAAATTATGCTCTACATTTTAAGAAGTCGAATTTTAAATTGCAGGGTTATGTTGATGCAGATATGGTTGGTGATACAGATGGCTGTAAAAAAAACTACCAGGTATGTTTTTACTTTAGGTGATACTACAATTAGCAGGGTTTCAAGATTGCAGAAGATAATAGCTCTTTCTACTATAAAAGTTGAGTATGTTGCAGTGACTGAGGCAAGTAAAGAAATGATATGGCTTGAGCCTTCTGAATGAACTTGGCTTAAAACTGGGTAAGAGGACTTTGCATTGTGACAATCAGAGTGTTATTCATTTAGCAAAGAATCTAGTGTTTCATTCAAGAACGAAACACATAGATGTGAGATACCATTTTATCAGATCAACTTTGGAAGATGAATTGTTAATGCTTAAAAGATTCTAGGAAATCAAAATCCAACTTATATGTTCACTAAGACCGTTTCGGTTGATAAACTGAAGTTGTGTACAACTTCAATTGGATTTCTACATGAGTAGAAGAGGAGTCACTACTGTCGGGAAGACATGTTGCTTGTTTTTTCTTCAAGTGGGAGATTGTTATATTGTGAATAAAAAACAAGAATGGCCTTTATAAAAGGAAATTGTTTTTGTGCAACTGCGTGGTGTGTGCATGGGAGTGCCGAAACGAGAGAAAATAAAAAGAAATTATTTTTTCTTTATATCCCCACAGTAGTCGCAAAGACACAAAAGACTTAAAAGTTCTTATATGATTTTTTCTTTTGAGTATTGTTGCAAGAGTGATTTATTCTATTGAAGAGTTTGTATTTTTTTTTTTTTTTTTTGAGTGATACGTGAGTATTTTCCTTGAGAGAAAAGTGAGAGAGATCATTCTCCCTGATAATTTAGTGGAACCTGCATCGGTACCAGAAGATTGAAGGTAGCCATTATTGGATGAACCAATATAAATTCGGTGTCAATTTCTCATCCCTTAAGCTTATTTTATTTATCGTTCTTATTATTTGGAAGTTTAGATTAATTTATCTATGATTTTAAAATTCTCGTTTCAAATTGGTAATTTCATTGTATAATTTGGAACTCAAACTTCATCTGGGGAATACAAGAATATTTTTGTCTAAATTAATTTTAATTTGGATTGATTATATTTGAGGGCATGGAGCCAATTTTGCCTAACATTATTCACCTTTCAAAATGGTCTTGTGCAACCATAACTATAGGTATTATAATGAGTAGAGAAGGTGGGTAAGCTTCAATTTCAGTGAAAGCTTCTCTCAGAATGCAGATTGGAGTTTCTGTAGGAAAATTAATTTAACAGAAGAAGAAATAAAGTAGATTTGGAAACAGAGAAAGAAAAAAAAAATACAGAGAGAATTTGCTGAACTTCACTGTGTCAATTTGATTTTTTTACTCCAACAATTTATAGCCAAGATATAACCTAAAAATAAATCGCATAATTCCACTACCTAAAATCTAGGATGCACTATCACACTATTACATGATTTAATTAATGGTTGAAGACCAGAAGACACAATTAATAAAAAATACTGAATTTTAAAAAAACTAAATAAATAAATAAAATAATAAATTAAAATCAGAATTAGTTAAAATATAATCAACATCCCTCCTTAATTCTGATTTGGAATGATCTTCACGCCAAGTAGGTTCCTTAATTTGATAAAGGCATTGATCTTCAACGGCTTAGTAAGAATATCTGCAATCTGATCTTCTGACTTGCAATATTTCAATTCGATCATGTTCTTCCCAACTTGGTCTCGTAAAAAGTGATACCGAATATCAATATGTTTACTTCTTCCATGAAAGACTGGATTCTTTGCCGAATTAATTACAGAGATATTGTCAACATAAATCTTCATTAGACCTTCAAGATTAATGCCAATTTGACTCGTGATATTGTGGAGCCAAACTGATTGGCAAGCACTTGCTGCTGCAGCTACATACTCAGCTTCACATGTGGATAATGCAACAATTGACTGTTTCTTTGATGTCCACGAGAAAACAGTTTTTCCAAGCATAAAACAATGACCACTTGTGCTCTTCCTCTCATCTGAATCTCCACCCCAATCACTATCCGAGTATCCAACGATCTCAATCTCTTTGGATGAAGAGTAGAATAAACCAAAGGTTGTAGTACCTTTAATGTAGCGCATAATTCTTTTTACTGCTTGTAAATGAATCTGTTGAGGTGACTCCATGTATTGACTAACCAATCCCACAACATAACAAATATCAGGTCTAGTGCACGTGAGATATCTTAAACTTCCAACAATCTGCTTAAAGTATGTTGCATCTACACTTCGCTCATCATCATCTTTATTAAGCTTAAGTCCGGTTTCAACTGGCATCTTCACTGAGTTTGAATCTTCCATTTTAAACTTCTTCAAAAATTCAGCAGCATATTTCTTTTGATGAATGAATATTCCATCATCTCCCTGGATAACCTCAATGACCAAAAAGTAAGACATTAGACCAAGATCACTCATTTCAAATTCCTTCATCATAATATGCTTGAAATCACTAATCATCTTGAGATTATGTCCTGTAAAAATCACATCATCAACATAAAGACATATGATTAGCAAATCTCCATAATCATTAGTCTTTACATATAAACCATGATCTGATGGACATTTTTTAAATCCAGTATCATGAAGAAATGAATCAATCCTCTTGTTCCAAGCTCTTGGCACCTGTTTAAGGCCATACAAAGCCTTATTAAGTCTGTAGACATTGTCCTCTTTGCCAGATTGTATAAAACCAGGTGGCTGCTTTACATAAACCTCCTCATCAAGTGGACCGTTAAGAAACGCTGATTTGATGACCATCTGGTGAATTTTCCATTGCTTTTGTGCAGCTAAAGCAATGATCAATCTCACAGTTTTCATTCGTGCTATAGGAGAAAATATTTCTTCATAATCAAAGCCTTCTCTTTGCTTAAATCCCTTCGCCACCAACCTTGCTTTGTATTTGTCAATTTCACCATTTGCTTTCATTTTGATTTTATACACCCACTTCACATCAATTGCTTTGTGTCCTTTTGGAAGATCAGTCAACTGCCATGTGTTATTTTTCTCAATTTCCATCAGTTCTTCGTTCATAGCCTTTTGCCATTTGGGATTTTTAATGGCATCTTCAACTTCAACGGGCTCTGAATCTGCAAGAAAAGAAAAGTGGACTAATTTTCCATCATTATCAACCTCATCATCGAGATTAACCTTGTAATCTTGAAGATGTGCAGGTTGTCGCCGCTCCCTTCTTGGCCTTTCCATAGTAGTTGCAATTGGAGTTGCAATTTCAGGTTGAACTGCAGGTGTTTCTTCATTGACTCTACCTTCTACATCTGCATCCTCATTCAAATCATAAATGTAACGTTTTGTTGAGTCTATATCACCTGTTGTATTCCAATCCCATACCTCGTCTTCTGCAAATGTAACATCGCGACTTACTATCACCTTTTTTGTCATTGGATTGTACAATTTGTACCCTCCTTGCTTATACCCAATGAAAATTGTCTTCGTTGCCTTATCATCCAACTTGGTTCTTGTTGCCTTAGGAACATGAGCATAAGCAACTGAACCAAATATTTTCAAGTGTTGGACATTGGGTTTGAATCCACTCCATGCCTCAATAGGAGTTGTGTTGGGAAGACTTCTGGTAGGTGATCGGTTCAACAAATATACTGCACATGAAACAGCTTCAGCCCAAAAATAATTTGGCATACCTTTCGCTTTAAGCATGCTCCTAGCCATATCTATAATTGATCTATTCTTTCTCTCAGCCACTCCATTGTGTTGAGGAGTGTAGGGAACAGTAATGTTGTGTTGCAATCCAAGCTCCTCACAATGGATTTTGAAATCATTTGACTTGTACTCACCTCCTCCATCACTTCGCATCATCTTGATTAATTTGCCTCTCTGTCTTTCCACAAATGCTTTAAATATTTTAAAGTAGTGAAATACCTCATCTTTGTTCTTCAATAAATAAATCCAACTTTTCCTTGAAAAATCATCAATAAATGTTAGAAAATACTTGTTCCCTCCAATTGATGATATGTTCATTGGGGCACAAACATCTGTATGAACCAGCTCTAAAGGAAATTTTGCATGCCAAGGCTGCTTAACAAAAGCTGTCCTATGATTCTTTCCAAAAATACAAGCTTCACATAATTGATCAGGGTGATGAATATTGGGTAAACCTTTCACTAAATTATGTTTGGAAAGATTTTCCAAACTTTGAAAATTTAAATGCCCAAAACGTAAATTCCATAACCATGATTCATCATTCACCATTGCATTCAAGCACTTGAAATCACCCATATTAAAATCTACTGGAAACATACGATTTTTTGATACAAAGGTTTCAAGAATCATATTACCTTCTTATCAAAAATTGAGAATTTATTTCCAGAGGCGTGCATCACATAACCCTTTTCGGCCAACTGTCCCATACTCAACAAATTACTTTTCATACCAGGTAGGTAGAAAACATTTGAGATGTACCTGTGATCACCATTCTTCAATGTTATAAGAATTCGTCCTTTTCCAGTCACCGGGACGAACCTTCCATCACCAAATTTCACTCTTGTGCCAAACTATTCATCAAAATCTGCAAACAGCTCCTTATGGCCACACATATGATTTGTGCAACCAGTGTCCAAATACCAAGTCTGGTAGTTTGGAGTTTCATTTGATGTGGCTACCATTAATAATGCATGGTCTTCTTCGTCATAATCCTCTTCTTGAGCACAATTGGCAGCTTGATTGTCACATTTTGATATGCACTCATTTGCATAATGACCGCGCTTGTGGCAATTATAACATTCCACATTTGATTTATTATATGTGCCTCCACGACCTCCACGACCATGTCCTCTTTGCCAAGAGGAATTTGCTTTTGAATTTTGATTGGAACCAGTATTATTCTGGTCAGTATCTCCATGATTCTGGCCACCACGACCTTTGTTGGAATAGCCACGACCACGTCCTCTGCCTCTGCCTCGTGAACCACCATGTAAGCTACTAATTGAGACTTGTGCTTGTAAAGTCTGTTCAATTGGTTTTTCAATTTTACTGTCATTCATCCGCTGCTCATGCGCCTTTAGGGAACCTGACAATAACCTTACTGTCATTTTTGACAGGTCATTGGCCTCTTCAATTGCAGCAACAACATGTTCAAATTTGTGAGTTAAAGATCTCAAAATCTTCTCCACCTTTGTCTGCTCTGAATGTGTTTCACCATTAGTCTTCATTTGGTTTGTCAAGGCAAGAATCCTATTGATGTAGTCATCAACAGTTTTTGTTGTCTCCATCTGCAACAACTCATATTGGCGCCTTAGGGTTTGAAGACGACCCTTTTGATCTTGTCATCGCCTTTGTAAGAGGTTGACAAAATGGTCCAGGCCTCATTTGAGGTTGTTGCTCCTTTAACCTGCTCAAATGTCTCATCACATTCATCCCTTGGTGAATGAAATACAATGCTTTTTTGTCTTTCTTCTTCTGTTCGCGATGTGCTACTCGTTGCACATCAGTTGCATTTTCAGCTAATGCAGAAACTCCATGTTCCACGATATCCCATAACTCATGGTAATCGAACAGAGCTTTCATCTGTACAGACCACCGATTATAATTCTTCCCATCCAGAATAGGGACTGATAATTGGGTAGAATTGTTCATGATAACAGATAACCTGGCTCTGATACCACTTTGTATGAAAATTAATTTAACAAAAGAAGAAATAAAGTAGATTTGGAAACAGAGAAAGAAAAAAAAAATACATAGAGAATTTGCTGAATTTCACTGTGTCAATTTCATTTTTTTACTCCAGCAATTTATAGCCAAGGTACAACCTAAAAATAAATCGCATAATTCCACTACCTAAAATCTAGGATGCACTATCACACTATTACACGATTTAATTAATGGCTGAAGACCAGAAGACACGATTAATAAAAAAATACTGAATTTAAAACAAACTAAATAAATAAATAAAATAATAAATTAAAATCAGAATTAATTAAAATATAATCAACAGTTTCAACTGTTCAAAACAAGAAAATCAACGAAAGCTTCTCTTTAATGAATTCTGAGATAGCCTCCTCACTTGTTCCTCATCGGACCACTGACTGTCGTCACCCTGAGGTTCTTCCAAGCGCTATACGAGAAGCACAACGGCCCGAGGTGGGCCTAACCATGTCGATTGATAGAAAAAATTACAGTGTTGATCATTTTTTTCCTCCCTACAAAACACGTCTGCCACATCAAAGTACTTTCCTGCGTAAATTTCATTGAAATCCCGCCCAAATTCTCGCCATTTTTGCCCCCATCGATGTTGATAAGTCCACTTTTGTCGAAAACCTCGTCGGAAAAACCACCCCTCATGGCGGCTCCCTCCTCCTCAACCACCGCGCCGTCGACCCTTCATATTTCATCAAAATCTCCCCCCACTACCAAAATAAACATTTTGTTTAGGTTGATTAATGGAAGAAGAAAAAATTAATTAAAAGAAGAAGGTGTTAATTAAGTTATTTCAATTATAAAGGAAAACAATATAGCAGTTATTAATTAAAAATTAAAAAAAAATTCCACGTGTGAAAATCTTCTATTTTTAACTTAAAAAGAGTTAATTCCAACACTTATCATGGACTTAATTGTTACAAACCCCATTATAGGTGGTTTGTACAATTTTTTTCAATATTCATAATATAATAAGACATGTTTGGATAGAAAATTTATAATATAATAAGACATATTCAAACACTGTGACTGAATTAAAAAGAACATAACTTCCAGAAAGAAAAAAAAAACCAAATATTAAACCCATTTCTCAAGTGAAAACTTGATCCTGGGGCAAGGCAAGAAATATCTTGCCAAAGGGAGTTGAATTCGAAAGTAATTGATTAACAAAGTATATGCAATATAGTTTTAATAATAATGTGTTGTACGTCCATATCACAACGGTAAAAATTCATGAAATTGCGTGACCAAATTGTAAGTTCAATATTAAATAAATCCACTAACAATTCAATATTAAGTAAAGATTCGAAGTTTGTCTACAAAAGAAGAAGTAAAGATTCAAAGCTTAAAACATATCCATAATTTCTATAAAAACAAAAAAAAACCATTGATAATTATATAAATATTATATATTTTTTAATCTAATTATTACACATATGCAGATAAGTGTGGATTGATGGTATTTAATTTTTAAGCCATTTTAACTGAATTTTGTTTAGCCATTTTAAATACAGCAAAACTGAATTAAAAAAAAAAAAAAAAAAAAAAAACAACAACAACAACAACAAAAAAAATTAAAGTACACGCTTAACATACTACGAATGTCACAAAAGATATCTTTTAACATTGTTATAAAAACAAATAACAATTACCGAGGGTAAGTGACACAGTTGGTTATCTTGTCTGCTGTTAATCCATATCAATTCTACGGTCACGAGTTCGACCCTGAAACTCTCATATTATTTGAGAGTAGTTATGCCCTCTATGTAGGGTTTGCTGTCCCTAGGGGGGTGTACATGGGTTGGTAGGGTTAAGAGTTCTTATATTTTAAAATTTTAAAAATATTGTATTTAACCCAATAAAAGATAAAAAGATTGGATAAATTTTTTAGGGAAATTTTTTTTGAGAAAGATTGAAGTTTACTAGCTCATAGAAGGAAAAAAAAAGCAAAAAAAGAAAAAGAAAACATAAAATAAGAAAAGATGTATAACCACTAGGCTATGGACGACTTTATACTACAAAGATATGTTAAGAAATATATATTTATATTCGGGTTCCGGGTTCAACCCAACCCAAAATCCGTGAACCCGTGAACCGACCCAAAAAATCGGGTTTACTAAAAATTTAACCCAACCCAAATTTAAAAAAACATAACCCAACCCAACCCTTACGGTTTGGGTTGGGTAGTTCGGGTAGCTCGGGTTACCGGTTTTTTTGTACACCCCTAACTGTCCCCCTCCCCCCACTTTGTACTAAAAAATAACCAAATGACAATTTTTGTATTAGTTTGCAAGAGACATGATTTAACTACATTGAAATGAAATAATTACATAAAGTCTAACCATTTTGTTGTTAATTTTTGTTCTTTCTAACTGGATGTTTTTTCTTATTTGGATATCTATATCTTACTTATATTCATAAAAATCAAACCAAAATTTGGAAACAAAAATAATAATTTCTAAAAACTTATTTTTATTTTTGAAATTTGATTAGTATTCATATACTTGAAAAAATGAATATATTATAAGAAAGATCGTTCATATAAAAAATTTGAGTAAAAATAAATTTAAATTTAAAAAATAAAAAACAAATAACAAATGATTACGAAAAGAAATTAATTAATTCTAATTCAAAAGTCTTCATGCAAATCTAATAATATCTCACACTCTGTCAAGAAGAATGAAAAATAATGTCATTTGTCAGTGGAAAGTTCAAACGCCACAAGAAAAGGAATTTAGTTTAAAATAAAATTTAAAGAATGTATTTTTAAAAACCAAAAGAAGTGCAAAGCCGCAACTAACATTACCTTAAACGGCACGTACAAAGTTTTATCGGCAAATAGCCACCACCAATCATGTATAATTATTTGAAATTTGGCTGACACGCACACCTTGTTAACTGTGACTGTTGTTTCTCTCTCCTGACATTTAAATATTTACAATGTTAAAAAAAAAAAGTAAATATATACACTCTATTTTTAAGAAACTAGTATTTACCATGTTTTCATTTCTTTATAAAAACATTATTTTATTTGTTAAACATTCAAATTTTAATTTCGGTCTAAACTACGAAGTAAAACCATTTCAATCCGACTCTTTAACTTTTTCTTCCCAACCGAATCTCTAATGTACTTTTTCATAATTAGTTAGCTCTGTGATCATTTTTTTTTTGTTTTTAAAAACTAAGTCTCCAATAATAATTTCATAGTATAATTTCCTTACATTAATACCTATATCTTATTTATGTCGTTAAAAATTGAACCAGTAATTGGAAGTTAAAAACAACAGCTTCCAAAACTTTGATTTGATTTTTAATATTTTGTATCAACATTTTTGTTATGTTTTTTCTAATAAGTTTTATTTATGTTTTTAATTAAAAAAAAAAACTAAAATTTAAAAGCAAAAAAAGTAGGTTAAAAAATTTGCTTTTGTAATAGGAATTTATTTATGGTGTCCACCTTAAAATCAATTTACAATCATAAAATTAACTAATATCTTTTATAAATGTATTGAATCTCCACTTTTTTAATGTAAGACAATTGTGAAATTCTAATCTCTTGAGTTTGACAACTTAAAATTCTACCTTTATGAGGTATTAATTTCTACCATTTATTTTTTTTTGAAAAACGTTATTTTTCCATCGTAGAAATTTATTATTATATCAATCAAATTATTGAATATTTTCATAAGTAAATCAATTCAGGTTCTTGATTTCAAATATTTGATGATTATCTTTTTTTTTGGCAATAAATATTTGATGATTGTCAATTGAAAGTATAATGTTTTAAGAAATTTAAACGTGAAAATTAATGCAACTATTTTCAAATTAATACCTAAACTGGTAGAATTATAAGTTTGAGTATGTGTGAGCTGACGTCTTTCAAATGGAATAGGGTGTATATTAATACACCAGTGAAATTTTACGATTTAAATTGATACAATTATTAGTTTAGAGCTTTTTTTTTTTTGCAACATTTGAGATGAGAATTTGAATACAAAACATTTTCATTATTAGATTATGCAATAAAATTCTGCACTTTGTGTTAGCTTAGCTATTAGTTTGCAAAGTTAAGGGTATAAATTTATATTTATCAAAATTTTTAATTATTTTTTTTTAAAGAGACCAATTTTTTCCATCAATAAATCATTAAGGTGTCACATATTTGGCAATTTATTTGATTAATAAATGTTTCATGTACAAATGTTTGAAGTTAAATATAAGGGTAAAATAAAAGTTTAATCCATATGATTTGAAAAAAGTTAAAGTTTAAGTTTTCATAATTTCAAAAATTAGAGTTTAATCTTTATGATTTGATAAAACTTAAAAAATAGTTTTTGTCGTTTCTAATCGTTAACGAATTAAAGTAGTTAAAAATTAGTTATTCACATACCAATAATGAAATTATGAATAAAGTGACTAATATAACAAAAAAAAAATCATATAATTTAATTTATATATAAATAGTGAACTTTTATCTATTTAAATCGTCTACAATAGAAGAATTATATAAATTTAGATTTTATAAAACCATCTGAACTAAATTATTTTTTTAAACCATAAAAATTAAATTTTAATTTTCTTTTGAACTGTCAACATGAACAGTTGCTCAGCGGCACTAGTAATGCCCCATGACTAGAGATTTTGGGTTTGAGTCCCTCCACCCCCAATTGTTGTAATCTCAAAAAAAAAAAAAAAAACTTTCTTTTGATCTATACTCTAATTTTTTATATCACAACGATAAATTCTAATTTTTTTTACAAATCATACGAATCAAAAACTTATATTTTACTCTAGATATAATTAGGCCTTAACTATTTTTAATGCTCAATATGTGATGTTTGAAAATTTGAACCCCTATTTTTTTTTACCCTATTAACATGTCCATTTGTCCTTAACCAAGCTGATTTGGCTGGTGTAAGTGTTTGACTACAACTACTTTTCATAGAAAGTGGCTGGTGTTAAGTGTTTGACTACAACTACTTTTTCATGGAAAATTCAAAATCCTTTTTCAGCTCAACAAACATGATAGGAAAACCAACTTGCACATAGTTGTGTTAAGATTGTAATTTATTTACATAATAAAAAGAAAAAAGAATACATTAAGTGAAGATTCAGAAAAGAAAGTATAGGGCCTTAAGTCATCCTCACATTCTACAAAGTGCAGAAACTTGAACTTGAGCATCTATTTTTAGCCTTAAACTTAAATTAACATAGTAAGTATTACCGAAAGAGTTAGTCACCTAATGGTTTTGGATTATAATACAATTTAATGGGGTTGGATCCTAGAAATTGATATTTGACTTTCATATTATTGATTAAGAATTCAAATATATTTATCTAAAAAGTTCAACAATAAAAAGTAACTATAAATAGTAGAATAGTTTTATCTAGTAAAGTATAGGAATTCAAACACAAGATTTAACACTTAGTGGGAGGGGGAAGCTATAATCAAAGCCATTAGTTAATGTGTTTTGTCTTTTAGAGTTTAGTCTAGTGGGATTTGACCGTTGGAGATAGAATTATTTAAATAAAAGCACACATTATTGTTTGTTTAAGTTCAAGTTTGGAGCAGAACTTGTGGTATTTGTGCCGAAACTTGATTGTTTATTGGTATTTGGTTTTGCAAACATTTTACCCAAAATCCGAATCCTTTCTCCCCCATCCGCACCCTTCATTAATGGAAAATCAAGGTTTCATTCTCAACCTCAAGGAAATAAATTAGAGGATGGTAAAGAAGGAAGAGGAAAATTAAAAAACACACATTCAGCTTTCATTTGAAATCTCTGTACTCTTTACACTTCACGAGGTTGCACGCCTCTCTCTCTCTCTCTCTCTCAATTTGATTTTCCCCCTTCACTCTCTGGTTTTCGTTTTCCAAACCCAAAAGGGGTTTTTTTTAGGTACATTGGAGTCCATTTCAATGTCGTCATTGGCGACGGTGACCGGTACAAGAAGGCCCAAATGGCAGTACCCGCAACCGGCGCCGCCGACTCCGAGGATCCTCCACTTTCCCCGGAGGCCCAGGATGCGGCGGCGCCCCTCCAAGTCTCTGCCGGAAAAACCCACTTCCGGTTTCGACGGGAGAGGGAAGCTGGAGGCGTTGTTCGACCAGGAACGGGAGTTTGTGAAGGATCGTGGGGAGACCGGCGGTGCAGCGGCGGAGGAGAACTGGCGGTTTCAGGCGGAGATGTTGAGGGCGGAGTGTAACTTGTTGAGAATGGAGAGACAGATTAACAACAAGAAATTGGAGAAGATGAAACTCCGAATGGAAAGGACTCTCAAATCTGCTGTTCAAGCTCTTGTTTCTGTGAGTATTCTTCTTATCTGTTGATTTTCATTTCACATTTCAAAATGGGCAGAACTCAGCAGTGGTAGAAACAAACTAATCAATAAACTGAATCCTCAATATGAAATAGCTACACTTTCTTTCTATGTGTTGGATGTTGGGTATTATGAGAATGAATTATATTCTGAAAATGAAGTTTGATGCAGGGGAGAAACAAGATATATGAAGGCAAGGATATGAAGATGGTATTGGAGGATGAGATCGATGATTTGGCGAAGAAACTCGAGAGATTGCGAAGGGGCTCGAAAGATAAACAAAAGCAAGTTAGAAAGTGTAGTAATTTTGACAAAGGAGCGACGTTATTACAAAGAAAGCTTGACAAAATTCAAGAGGATTCTGATGAACCGATTGTTACAGAGACGAAGGAGGATTGTAGAGATCATGAAAGCTTTATATCAGATGGCAAATTCGATGTAAGAGTGATTTGAATATCAGTTTTCTGATGCTAATATTTCGTGTATCTAATCTATATTTTTGAACTTTGAAGAATGTTCAGGTGGAGGTTTTAAGAAGAAAAATGGAAGATCTGTCGAAGGGAACTTTGTTAGAGAGAATGAGGGAGGAATACAGGTCGATGCTTTCCACTACCACCACCAGCGCCGCCACATCTTCGAAGATGAGATCCGAACATCATTCGGTTTCTTCCATGCCAAAGCACCTACCGAATGTGGTACATTTCTCTTTTGGAGTGATCAAGATCAACCTTATTTTGAATAGAGGATTCAAATCTCTATAACGAGCTTGTGGATTATCTGTTTTTATCCTATTCAGGACTCAACATCACAAGAGCAGAATCAATGCTCAGGGCATTGCAAGGCGATTATTCGAAGGATCATAGAGCAAGTGAAAGCCGAAAAAGATCAATGGTCGCAAATGCAAGAGATGTTGAATCAAGTGAGGGAAGAGATGGAAGAGTTGCAAGTTTCTCGAGAGTTCTGGAAAGATCGAGCCGTAGAATCCGAGTCTCAAATCCAATCTCTTCAATCCTCTGTAAGGAACATTTCTCCTCAATCTCTAATCTGACGATTCGTAATTCAACTTATGCAAGAACAGCACTACTCAAAATGTACACACACAAGAAAATTCCAATGTCCTATCAATCTCCAATCAGATGATTCAAAATTCAATTTCTGAAAAACTTCAATATCTTATCAAACTCTAATCAGATGATTCAAAATTCAATTTCTGCAATCTTCAAAAAGAGCATTACTATAAAATGATCTGATGATTGTAAAACATCGTTTGTGGTAGGTTGAAGAATGGAAACAGAAGGCGATGGCGTATGAAAGCAATGCGAAAGATATGGAGAAACGAAAGAAGAAAGGACATGGACAAGCAGCTTCGTTACCTGATGAGATGGAGAAGCATGTGTTGATTTGCCGAGTGAAAGAACAGAACCCTAACCTCCTCCATGCACGCGATGTTCGAAGCAGGCGGAGAGAGATCTCCATTGATGAACAACAACAACAACAGCAACAACAAATTCATTCGCAAATCAAAACAATCCAGAAATCTCAACGATTACCTTTTAGAGATATTGCTAACCGTCTTTATAACTGAATTTTAATTAACTCTTTCTTGTTCATGCATTTATTTGTTTCCCGAATTTGTACATATGTCTTGAGCCTTTTATGGAAACCTCATTTTAAGCTAAAAAGAACAGGAATGTCACGTTAGTGCGTTTTTTTCAAAGGAAATTTCATGTACTTACAATCCTCTGCCATAGGAAAGAAATAACCAATTGTCCGAGACAACTTGTGTGCACCTTTGATCCCACAATACATTTTAAAGGCTGGACGAATGCATCTCTACATTCAGGTTCCAACAATATTTAACAGTGGGTTCCATCTTTCACTCACCTTGTTTCTGTGCCTTTCATCCTTAACATGACTTGAAAAAGAAAAACAATGAGAATCAATAGCCTTTACAAGCATCTTTTGGAGGGTATGAAACTCCATCAAATAATAATAAATGCTTCATATCTTTCTCTTTTAGAGACCTCATTACCAGAAGTCTAACCCATTTTCCATCTTCTTGAAAAAAAATAGACAAAGTAAACTAGAGGAAAATATGCAACTATGCCCGAATGCCAAATATCTTTAAGGATATTTTGATAAGGAAAGTGAAAGCATTGCACTCCTTTTCCCAAGACTAAAGTTTTTCACATTGTATTTTTCTATCAAGATTTTTAATGAGTCAATTGTTAAAGTAGATAAATAATGTATTCTTTTTTCTTTCGCCAAGACTTTTTTCCATTTAACTTATATACAATGCATACTAACCATTTTGGAGTTTCAAAATATTTATTAAGTAGAGCTTGAAGAGATAGACTCCAACACATTTTCAATTATTCAAATTGAAGTTCAAATGAAGTAGATATGAATGATCGAAAATTAGAAGAAAAACGCATATGGAATAAAACGTGATATTTTTTCCTTTCTTATTCTTTCCTTCCATACCAAAACACTTTCCATGTTATCTCCTTTAAATCTCATTCATCCATCTTTTTTGTCCAGATCCAATGATCATACTTCAACATAATCTTTATCAAATCTCATCCATCCAATGGCCACATTTCTATTGGGTATTTTCTATTGGGTATTTTCACATATGTGAAAAAACACAAAAATAGTGTCCTATTTGCGCTATAGTTTTTAAATATAGAAAAAGTGGGGGTTTTTCACTTTTTTTTGTTTACCATGAAAACTAACTAGCTAGAAAATCAGAAGACAAAAAGAGAAAAAATAGAAAAGAAAGAGCTTTAGGCAGGCTTTTTGTTCAACCTTTTCAAGGTCGATCCGTGGTCCATCAAGCTCAAATTCTAACAGCCTGTTTTTGACGCGAGAGTCTTCAATCCGAATAGAAGAGATTGCATTTGCAGCTTCTAACAAACCAATTGTAGTGAGTGGTTTGGTTCCACATTTATTTGAGACCTTTCTATTTATTTCTTTTTTTGGATTAGTGCGGATTGTTGTCAAGATATTTATCTTGAGATCTTTGATCTTGTATGCCTCTAGTTGTAATTAGGGAGAATTTGTTGTAGTCCATTATTGATTATA
Organism: Sicyos edulis; assembly: GCA_036507275.1. Classification (NCBI taxonomy): domain Eukaryota; kingdom Viridiplantae; phylum Streptophyta; class Magnoliopsida; order Cucurbitales; family Cucurbitaceae; genus Sicyos; species Sicyos edulis. Next base: position 12,507,208 of record CM071850.1, read on the forward strand.
ATGGAGATTGAACTTTGGTCCGTGATTTCTTACTCCTCACCTTAAGGAGGTTTTTTCATGTTAAAATAATTGAGTGTTGTGCTTGAATTCTTTACTATCATATGTTTGTTGATTGTTCATTAGGAACACAAGAGAAAGAATAACTTATTCTTAAAAGCATAGTGTTTATTCTCAATAAGTAGTATTAGAGTTGTGGTTGAGTTTAATTTAAGGTATTGTGTTAAACATGAAAAATAATGGTCGTAGACTGTTTATTCCACAAAATAATCGAGTTTGGAAAAGAAAAATGGAAGATATTTTATATATGAATGATTTAGGAGATGTTTCGATGAGGTTTTGGATGATGAGTTATTTTGAGTAGTTAGAAAATTGATTTTTTTTAATAGTTCGTTTAAATGTAAATTTTTTATGGAGGAGTTGCAACCCAAACACTCGTTTGGATGTTGTTTTTTTTTCTATTTATAGAAGAGTTAGAGACCATAGCTTGTTTTGATGTGAATTTGAAAGGAAAAGTTATTTTAAGTAGTTAAAAATAAATGGTTAGAAATAAGTGGTTAAAAATATTTTGAGTAGTTAAAATGAAGGGAAATTGTATTCAATATACCATTTTCAAGAAATAATTACAAAACTAGGCAACCAACTTTTCTTTTGTATTTATAATTTTCATTTTTGAAATCCGGATTTAATATTTTTATTTAACACCATTTTGCCCTCTCATACATTTATTTCCTTCATTTTAAATGTCTAATAACATAGTCAAACTTCCCATATTTAACAAATCCAAAAATCATCTAACCAATTAATTTCTCATTGTTTAGGAAATTCTCTCACCTCCAAATTCGAATTCCATTTCAAACCTAATAACATAGTCAAACTTCCCATATTTATTGCTAGCAAACTTTCCATATTCATTGCTAGAAAAACCCAATATAGATGTTCAATTCTGTGAAGTAATTTATCGATAGTACACACAATATGGTCAAGTTGTTGAGAATATAGGGTAGGAGCATGCATTTATGTAAAGACCCGACCCAAAAAATGCTCTAAATAGGCCTTTACCCCAATGCATGCATTCAAAGTAAAGGACAATATGCAAATAAATTTTCGGATTCCCAATTTAAACAAAACAATCAAGGTTCAATCAGAAATCAATATAGTTTGTTTGAAACTCATCCTGTCTCCAAGCACTGCTTTCAAGGCAAATACATTTCCAAAACGTACACTCTGATCAGAGATTTATTAAAACATTTGAAACATCCTCAAATTCAATAAAGCGGGAATCCACAAAAACATTCAGAAAACATCCTAGGGCTCCGTGCCCAACTACATGCATTCAGGGGAAATAAAAAGACAAGAGTCATAATATAAAAGAAGTCAGAGTTGACAGCAGGTTCCCATGATCACAGCTTCTCCTTCAGCCATCCTGTCTCGCCCCTTGGTTACCTATGGGAAACCACAAAATAAGGGTGAGTAACGAATTACTCAGTAAGAATCTCCAACCGGGGTACAATACGATGCACATGGTCATCTAGATGAGTGTATGCAAGCTATGAATATAAATACAGAATAGAGCACATAGCTTAAGTCCACACTTGGACCTCGGATGCCAACTCAGGGTCTTAGTCCGGAAGTAGATCACCACACAATACGCCCTATACGAGAAACAAGTCTCGGCCTCACCGCTCTCTCGCATCGATACACGAAAGGTGCACTAGCTCAAGATCCCGAGGAGCTCTCCGGTCGGCGCTGTAATGAGCGTAAGCGCGCACCGCGTGCTACTGCAGACTATGGGGGGTGCCGGGTCTAGTGACAAGCTGCCCATATCCAGTCACCACGCCTAACTAAATCTCCGGATCGGTGTCACCGACATAGGGTGTGAGACTCGACACGTGAACTATGTCACCTGAACCACCGCACTGAGGCTAAGGAACCGGTCGTGGTAGGCTTACACACCAGAAGCGATCCTTGCCCTAACAGTGGCAATCAAGGGCTACGGTGAACACGCCGAGGACGTGCCGATCGCCGGGGATGAGGCAATGCCAAGTCATCATCCCGACCGTTGGGGCATTTAATACCGCCACCCTCACCCAAGATTGCAGGAGCCTACCGGTCGGGTTAGTAAGAACCCGACCCAAAATACTGATCCTAAACCTAGGTTCTCACTCAAAGATGCAAGTTAAAATACTTCATCAAGCGGTTTAGTGCTCATATTTAAAACCTTTCAAAACATTTAGAAACGGGAATGCTTAAAACATAATCAACAGATTTTGTTTAAGAAAAACCAACGAAGTAAAACAAGCTCGGCAGTTTATATATAAAACATTCAAAATAGTTCAAACAACTTTTAATAATGTTTCCCTAGGACTCTGTCCATCTACATGCTTGAACAAATATGCAAACAATAAAGACTGAGTGCCGCGGCTCCCATGATCATTCAACTCCCTCCGCTAGCCGTCCCTGGTTTGTCCCAAGTTACACGTGGAAAACCACAGAAATAAGGGTGAGTATAAACATACTCGGTAAGAATCCCAACCGGGTACAATACGATACTTCAATCATCTAGCACCCTAGTATACATGCAAACGATTACCAACACATGCATCATAGCTCAACGAGCTTACAAAAGGAATCTGGAATCCTCGGAAGTCTCCTACTTCCGGCTAATGATTGGCTCTCATAACCAATCCCGTGACATCTCCGAGGGTCTTTCTCCCTCGGCCAATTAATCACTCAAAAACCGATCCCAAAGATGTCCGACACCCTCGAGGGTCTTTCTCCTCGACCATATGATCACTCAAAAGCCAATCCCAATGGGTGTCCTCAACGGCCTCTTACCCTCGCTATAACTGACTATCGGGAGAGTACCCAAGTCCGGCTCTAAACAGAAGGAACCGGTGTACTCACGAACATTAGCCCGGGGAGCTCTCCGAACCGGCGACTAACGCGTGTGCGCGCGCACACCACATGCTTCTTTGCAACCGGGCGTAAATGTGGGGCCCTAAGTACAAGCTACGCGGGCCAGTACGCATGCCTAAGACTCGGAACGGTGTCACCGAACACGAGAGGTGCGAGGCCATCGGCACTCATCTGCGCAGCTGTCGTACCACCGACTGAAGCTAAGAACCGGCCAAGGCGGAGCTTGCACCGCTGGCGTGGTTCCGCTCTAGCAGCTACAAATTAGGCTTATGCCGATGTGGTAGCTAAATCCACATCGGCTGCCGGGAAGCAATGTACGTTATGCTTCGCTCTACTCCCGACCGGTGGGGACAAGGTACGTTATGTCCGCTCTCGGCCTCTAGATGATGATGACAAACCTAACACACTAGCTAGAGTATAGAGTAAACGATTCTGGCTAAACATACATAATCATCATCAATCATACATAACCTAGCATGATACTACGAACTTAAAGCAGAATCTCAAGCATGCTTTGGAAGAACAATCCTAGCATGGCACTAACATGTACAAACAAGCAAACATGCTAGCGGGAATGCAATCACAAGTCATCCTATCCACTAATCATGTCCATAAAAGTAAACATGCATATAAGGCACAATCCGAAAGCATCGCAGGTCCACACAACCATGGTAAGGAATCCTTACTGAAACGAGCGAAAATAACCTTCACAATCAAAATAATGACCCTCGAGCTTTAAAGTGAAACCGAGCAACCTAAGCATTTTAATAAAAACAACCTAATTAAATAAACAATGCCAATAGCCTAGGGCCCAAAGGAAAAAGTCTCGGGATTACCGACCGAGAAGACACAAGGCCACGCCCCAACCCGCGACGGCAAGCAAGGCAGTCAGTCCGTCCGCCAGAGACAAGCGGGCGTACCGGCGCGCAGGGGAAGGGCGCTGGCGCTGGTTGCGCGCGGATCGCGACAGGGAGCAGCGCGCCGGCGGCGCGCGACGCGACGAAGCGGACACGCACGCAGACGCTTGGCCGCCGCAGCGAGCGAACACGCTGGTCGGCGCGCGCGGCAAGGCGAGACGCCGGGTCGAGCGAGATACGTAGGACGCGGCGACGCGTCGGGGCGGCAGCAGAGCGGAGCGCGCGCGCGCGCGCGTCTGGGCGGCTCGGTGCGAACGCAGCGCGACGCGTCCTGGGCTGGCGGCGAGGCAAGGCGATCGGGCGCGCTGGCATGGGCGATCAGAGCGTCTGGGCGCGCTGGGCATGGGCCGCTTCTGGATCGGTCCGGCGGCGTGGGCTGGGCGTGGCTGGTGCGATCTGGGGGCGTGGTCGGCAGTAGCGGGCGCGATCCGTGTGGGGATGGGCCGAGCGGCTAGGGTTTGGTTTCTTGGTGAGGGGCTCTGCAAGGAGAGAGAGTGAGAGAGAGAGAGAGAGAGAGAGAGAGAGAGAGAGAGAGAGAGAGAGAGAGAGAGAGAGAGAGAGAGAGAGAGAGAGAGAGATTTTTCCAAAACAAGGGGAATAGGATTTTCTTTTCCTTTTCCTAATTTAAATGGGTCTAAAATCCCTTCCCAAGGCTTTCTCTTGCGGGTCCCTGCTAAAGAAATTCTTTTCTTTTAACTAAATCTTCTTTTCTAAAAACTCCAATTTCACCATTAGGGCAAGGGTTCAAATCTCAATGGGACCAATTAAATTCCAATTAATTTTGCTATCAACCGGAATGTCTCCGAACTTCTAATCAACTAACCCCAACTCCTTGGGTCTTGCAACCAACATTAATCAAGTCTCAACGAAGGCCGAAATGACCACAAGCCCTGAAAATTCTCAACCTCGACTGGGCAAAATACCAAAATACCCTTAAAGGTTAAAAAGCTCTAACGGCCCATCCGAACATCCGCATAATGTCCCAAAACTCCTGGGAAACCGAAATAGAAAATCGGGCCATAAACTAAACCCTAACGGTCCAGGGGACGGAGTACTACCTTGTACGTCCCTGCCATGGATGCAAGATACTTTATGCATCGGGCCCGGATGATGCTACCTACCTACACTCTAACCTATCATATCAATAACATACAATCCAATACAATCCAAAACGTGCTCAACAGATACAACGAACCTAGCATGGTACTACTGAAGCAAAAGAAGATATGAGCATGCTAGAACGGAACAACCTGACATGGACTAACATGAGAGAGAACAACATACGAAGTCATGCTAGTCGAATTTCGAATGAGCACCTAAACTATACATGCCGATAATCACAAACAAACATACAAACAACAATCACATAGAACATCGCAGGTCCACACAACTCCTCGTAAGAAATCCTTACCTGGCCGGGAGGCAACTACACACAAAAACCTAAGCTGCGATCGAACCCGAGCTAGCTACCGAGAACCTAACAAAAACAATGATAATCACAATCCATATGCCTAAATATAATAAAATAACCAAGGCTCGACTCGGGAGCAACTCACGCGGCTTGCCGACACGCGACAGGCGGGCGGCAAAGACAATGGGCTGCTTCTGGGCGCTGATGGGAGCAGATGGGCGGCAGAGCTGGGCGCTGGCACGACGCTGGGGGCACGGATGGCGCGGCTGCACGCAGCGCAGGCGCGACGGACACGCGCGGGCGCGCTGGGACGACGACGGGCGCGCGGACGGCGACGGGCGAACGCGGCGCGCGGCCGACGAGCGTCTGACGTGCGATCCGGCCAGGCGATGGCCGCTGCAGACGCGACGACGGCGCATTCTGGCTGGTGAGATCGGGCCGCGATGGGGCTGCTGCTCGCGTCTTGGCTGCGCCGCGATAGCCGCCTCTCTGGCGCGTCTGCTCGGCCGCGAGCGACAGCCGCTCGATGGCACTGTAGGGGCGATGGAGCTAGGCGACTCCGGGCGATCTGGGCTTGCTCTTTGGTGCGATCGCTGGGCCGGGAGCTGCGACGGTGGGGTTTCTTGGTGGGCTCCTCTCTGGTGGCCGCAAAACAAACACACACACACACCCACACTCTTCTACTTACATTCGGCCAGCAAGAACTCAAATCGGAGAAGACGAAGAGACGATCGATACCTACCCGGATTGATGATTGATCCTCGAGCTGCAAAGGGGATGAAACTCGGCTTGGAGAGCTAGGGAGAATAGCTTGGACGGCCACAAAGCTTTTGGAGAAGAAGACATAACAAAACCTAATTTCTTTTCATTTAACCAAATGCACCAAAACTCCAAGATCCAAGGCTAACTATAATATGACGCAGAAATAGCAACAAGAGCTCTCCATAGCTCAACTGGCACGCATCCCCACAGGCTTTCCCGGAGACCCTGGTTCAAATCCCAGTTGCAACACAATTTTCCTTTATTTTTACTTTTACATCTATCCTTGCTCAAACCCATCCACAAAGCCTAAAAAACCTACATAAACCCATCCAATAATTTTAGCAACTGGAAAAAGACATAAATGGCCCTGACGGCCTGACCAAATTACTAAAATGCCCCTAGGGCACACCTGGAAGACCGGGATGAAAACCTGGGCCGTTACAATTTAGCACGGTGCAATCGACCGTTACAATTTAGCACGGTGCAATCGAGTGAATAATAAAAATTTCACAATAATTAATCCAATTAATTATCCTTGATTAATCTAATTCATCTATATGCAATATCCTAGGTGATTGACATGTAATTGAGAAAACAATACTTACATTGACTGACGCCTTTGATCTAATCTAGCGGGTCTTGATGTTGAGTAGGATCGACTATTCCTTGTGGACGATCTCGAACAGTCTCTTCCGCTCTTCCAGGCTATGGCTTCTTTGCTACAAGAAAATGCTTGGTGGGAAGCCTTTAGAGAAAGGAGTTAGAAACTTTGTTAGTATAGTCTGACTATGGAGGAGAAAAAAGATCTTAACTTTTAGAGAGATGTTTCAACTTTAAGAAAAAAGTTACTCTGAAACTGAGTGGGATGAGAATGAAGACCTATAAGGTCTTCTATTTACAGTAGGGGAATGGTTTTTCCAACTTAAAATTTTCGATGTGGGACAAATCAAAGTTATATGCATTTTTCCATTTAACTTTCGAAATTTCTATAAATTGTTTTATTTACTTTAATTGATATTTATCCAATAAATTTCAATTCCATAATATATCCAATATATTATAAATAAATAAATTTTCCAATGTATTAATGTAAGAACCCGACTTCTAAAACCAACCTAGACCCGGTTCTTACTCAACATGCATGGTTCAAATACATTAAACTTCTACACTTTTAAGATAGAAAACTATAAACAAATGCCTGCTTTGTTCAAACTAGAAATAGTTCACAATTCAAATCCATAAAAAGTTAAACACAGTAAAATTCTATCCTACATGCTGAGCCTCTGGCCAGAGATTATTAAAACAACTTAAAAACATGAAATTCGAGGAAAGTAAAAGTCTATCCTACATGTTGAACCAAGACAAGAATAAATAAAATATATGTAATAGCAGACGCCCATGATCATTCAGCTTCTTCTCTAGCCGTCCCGGTGCTGTTCCAAGGTATCTAGTGGAAAAACTATAAAAAGGGTGAGTACAAAGACACTCAGTAAGAATCCCCAGCCGGGTACAACCACATCATCTAGCATCCTAGCATACATGCATTACCGATTACCAACAGGATCACAGCATGAGTCATCAACATGACTCCCAAACCTCGAGAGTCTCTAACTCTCAACTAAGTGATCAACTTTCTAACTGATCCTAGACACTTGAGAGAGTACCCAAGTATCTGGCTCTAAACTAGACAAGGATGGTGTACTGACGACACTAGCTCGAGGAAGCCGTCCTCTCGGCCTTTAGTGCGTGTGCGTGCACACAGCATGCTGTTGCAAATCGGGTAAATGTAGGCCTACACAAACTACATTGAGTCAGGTACGCATGCCTAAGGTTCGGAAAGGTGTCCACTGATCCACAGCTGGTAGGAGGCCCTCGACACCCAACTGTGGTAGCCTGTTCCCACCAACGCCTAAAGCTAAAGGTCGTCCCAAAGTAGGCTTACACCAAGGAAAGGACCCCGCTCTAGCAAGCCATAGACTACGCTTATGTTGGTGTGGTAGCTACTCCACACCCGACTAGCGGGGGTGGGAAATCAATCCTCACTAGTCTTGACCTGTGGGGACAACACACGTCGTGTCCACTTTCAACCTCTAGATGATGACAACCTAACAAACTCTATCTAAGAGTGGAAAGGACAAATTCTAAACAGTATACCAACAATCATCGAACATGCATATAAGGTTCCCTAACATAATACTATAGTCTCAAGTTACATCAGTGCTACATGTCATGCCCTAACAGATCATTCACTAGGTTCCAATATAACAGAACAATACATGTAGTTAATACAGGTCAAACACCACAAGAACCTATCCACTAACACATGCTCGTAAAACAGTAAAGCAAGCAGGCAAACATACAATCAATGGAAATCATGCAGGGTCCGCACAACCCACGACAAGGAACCCTTACTTGAAATAATTATAGAATAATTAAAATGATGCTCCTTGAGCTGCAGACAACCAACACGACCAGCTAATCATAACCTAAATCAAATACAATAAATAGTCAAATAATAATCTAGGCTATCTAAAAATAAAAGGGGCTCGGGAATAGAGGTTGCCCAAAACCGGAATGAAAGGCTTGGCACCACCAGATTGAGGCAGTGGTAGGGACACGCATAGGTGCGCGGGTGAGCGGGCTGCACAGGCAAGCTTTCGAACTGGCTTGCGCAAGGGGCTGCTCGACGATGCAAGCGTGCGCGACTGGTCGAGGCAAGGCTGTGCGTGTGGTTGGGCGAAGTGACGAGGGGTTATGCAGCGTGAGACGGTGTTGCGGGCTCGGAGCTGTGATCGTGAAGGCGATGCAAGCGTGGCTGCTTGCGAGGGATCAATTGTGATCGCGGAGGTGGGGCTGTTGCCGCTGCGGCTCGGCGATGCGGGACGGGACGAGACAGCTGTGCGTGTAGATCTGGACTCGATCAGCGGCGGCTAGACTGGTCTTGGTGGTTCTTGCAGCGGAGAAGGGAAGGAGGAGGAAATGATGGAGAGGAGAAAGGTTTTGGTTTTTTATCGATACAAAAAATGAAAATCCCTTTTTCCTTTTTTTTTTCTTTTCTTTTATTTTCTTTAACCAAAACAAGTACCTGAAATTGCAAACCGACCCTAGGGGTAAAATTACCGAAATTCCCCTCAAGACCTTCAAAGGAATAATAACCCAACGAAACAACCGAAATAGCTGAAAATCATACCTGGAGAACCGAAACGAAAACCCGGGCCGTTACAATTAATTCTCTACTTTAATAATTATCAAATAATTATTAACCCAATTAATATGTCCAACATATCACTACAAGAAATAATGGATGCAATAGCTAACGAAAAAGGCTATAATAAACCTTTTATAGCTTTTTTCAAAAGTCTTGTCACCCATGTTATTAAAAGTTTATGACTGTCTATAGCTCTTTTATATAGCTATAATGTATTTTATAATATAATTTAAAGATATACATAGCTACAAAAACATTTTATAGCATTTAAAAAAAGTATATATAACACGAATAAAGTGCTATCTTTAGCTTTGTAACTTTCTTTTAAAGCTATAATTTAATATTTATAGCATTAATCATATGTCATTTTACTTACTATAATTATTATAATAACCTTTCGATAGCATTTTTTACTAAGACTATTCTATTCTAACTCTTACTCATGCTTAAAATAAGAATGGAAAAGAATTTGAAAAAAAAATCAATAAGGATGAAATACTCAACACATCTCAAGGATTGCAACTTCCATTCATAACTAAAATTTCATTACAAAATATAGTATTCACGAAATGTGCATAATTTAAAAATACAAAATTAACCAAATGTTCAAAACCATAGCAGTATGAGTATGTTGTTGAGCCATCATCCATCATCTGAGCTCCCTTTGTATGTACAAGGTGTCATTTCATTCACCTACACAAATATATAAATATACTATTTTGTGCACTTAAAATAAATAAAAAAAGTATACCTAAATATGTTATTGGAATTAACTACTAAAATTCTTCTTTTGATAATCAACATCTAGATTTATTAAACAAATAAAGCTAATATCCATAATTTATATCATATTCCTAAACTGGGCTCCTCCAAAGAAAAAGAACGTGTTGAGGTCTTTCATGCAACCTGCCATTGTTTATCAATATGGACCTACACCAACACAGATTCAATGACACAAATTTGCATTCCATCCTATAGTTTATAAAAATAAATCAAGGAGCAGCCCATGCACATCAACTAAGTTTCCATCAGTATCTACACCTCCTTCAAGTGTTGATCTATAGCAAGATAACCAACTAAAAACATCAATAGACTTTTCATAAGTATTGGGCAATGAACTTACTGAAAGGTTTCCTCAATATGAAAAATATTATTTCTTGATTGATTACAAAGAGGATAGAGCTACCATTTATATGTGTGAAGCTCAAAAGAATATAAATAACTGTCTAACCAATCTACCTAAAGGCTTAACTTCCTAACCACACTTAGTTTACATAATATTTCCCCACAAACTAAGGTACGAAGAGCCGAAGTTTTCTTCTTAGTAGTAGGAATCGAGTGTGGCTGAGAGCCTTTGTGAAGAAGTCACCCAAGCTGGTCAAGAGTGCCCATATAGTTGATCTGAATGTCCTTTCTAACAGCCTTCTCATGAACGAAATGGTAGTCGATTTCGATATGTTTCATCCGAGCGTGGAAGAGAGGGTTGTTGGCAAGTGAGATAGCTGAGATGTTTTCACACCACAAGGTTGGTGTTTGATGTATTGGAACTTTAAAGTCATAGAGTGTAAGAACCCGACCCAAAATACGGTCCTAAACCTAGGTTCTCACTCAGCATGCAAGTTAAAATACTTCATCAAGCGGTTTAGTGCTCATATTTAAAACCTTTCGAAACATTTAGAAAACGGGGAATGCTTAAAACATAATCAACAATTTTGTTTAAGAAAAACCAACGAAGTAAAACAAGCCTGGCCAGTATATAAAACATTCAAAACAGTTCAAACAACTTTTTATAATGTTTCCCCTAGGACTCCTGTCCATCTACATGCTGAACAAATATGCAAACAATAAAGACAGAGTGCCGGCAGCTCCCATGATCAATCAGCTCCCTCCGCTAGCCGTCCCAGTGCTGTCCCAAGTTACATGGTGGAAAACCACAGAAATAAGGGTGAGTATAAACATACTCAGTAAGAATCCCCAACCGGGGTACAATACGATACATCAATCATCCGCACCCTAGTATACATGCAAACAGCACCAACACAGGATCATAGCTCAACGAGCTTACAAGGCAGAATCTGGAATCCTCGGAAGTCTCCTTCTTCCGGCCTAATGATTGGCTCTCATAACCAATCCCGGGACATCTCCGAGGGTCTTTCTCCCTCGGCCAATTGATCAGTTCAAAAACCGATCCCAAAGATGTCCGACACCCTCGAGGGTCTTTCTCCCTCGACCATATGATTAGCTCAAAAGCCAATCCCAATGGGTGTCCTCAAGGGCCTCTTACCCTCGCTAATAAATCTGGACTATCGGGAGAGTACCCAAAGTCTGGCTCTAAACAGAAGGAACTGTGTACTCAAGAACATTAGCCCGGGAGCTCTCCGAACCGGCGACTAACGCAGCGTGTCTTGCGCGCACACCGCATGCTCTTTACAACCGGCGTAAATGTGGGGCCTAAGTACAAACTACGCGGGCCGTGCGCGCATGCCTAAAGACTCGGAAGCGGTGTCACCAACACGAGTGCGAGGCCCTCGGCACTCATCCATGCAGCTGAACCACCGACACGAAGCTAAGAACCGGCCAAGGTAGGCTTGCACCATTGGCGTGGTTCCGCTCTAGCAGGCTACAAACTAGGCTTATGCCGATGTGGTATCTAAATCCACATCGGCTGCCGGGGGGAAGCAATGTACGTTATGCTTCGCTCTACTCCCGACCGGTGGGGACAAGGTACGTTATGTCCGCTCTCAGCCTCTAGATGATGACAGCCCTAACACACTAGCTAGAGTATAGAGTAAACGATTCCTGGCTAAACATACATAATCATCATCAATCATACATAACCTAGCATGATACTACGAACTTAAAGCAGGAATCTCAAGCATGCTGGGAGAACAATCCTAGCATGGCACTAACATGTACAAACAAGCAAACATGCTAGCAAGAGTGCGATCACAAGCTGTCCTATCCACTAATCATGTTCATACAAGTAAACATGCATATAAGGCACAATCAAGAAAGCATCGCAGGGTCCACACAACCACGGTAAGGAATCCCTACCTGGAAACGAGCAGAAATAACCTTCACAATCAAATAATGACCCTCGAGCTTTAAAGCGAAACCGAGCAACCTAAGCATTTTAAAAGCATCCTAAATAAATATACAGCAGCCAGCAGCTTAAAAATCTACAAGGGATAGGTTCGGGAATTACCAACCGAGAAAGGCACGGGTCTCGCAGAGGAGGGGGCAAGGCCGGGCGCTCTTTGGTGCGTGGCGCTGGCGAGGCTGGCGCTGGCGCTGCTCGGGCGCGCGGCAAGGCGAGACGTCGGGTGCGAGGAGAGACAGCGCGCGAGCGATGCGTTTAAGGGCAGCGAGCGCGCTGGTGACGTCGCGCGGGCGGTAAAGAAGCGCGGGCTGCGCGCGGCGCGTCTGGGCGGCTCGGTGCGAAACAGCCAACGACGCGTCTGGGCTGGGCGAGGCGAGGCGATCGGGCGCGCGCTGGCATGGGCGATCTGCAGTGCGTCTGGGCGCGCTGGGCATGGGCCATCTTCGCGGTCTGCAGTGCGGCGTGGTGGGCGGGGCTTGGTGCGATCTGGCGGCGTGGGGCGTGGCGGTGACGCGATCTGGTGTGGGGATAGGCTGAGCGGCTAGGGTTTGGTTTCTTGGTGAGGGGCTCGGCAAGGAGAGAGAGAGAGAGAGAGAGAGAGAGAGAGAGAGAGAGAGATTTTTCCAAAACAAGGGGAATAGGATTTTCTTTTCCTTTTCCTAATTTAAATGGGTCTAAAATCCCTTCCCAAGGCTTTCTCTTGCGGGTCCCGGCTAAAGAAATTCTTTTCTTTTTTAACTAAATCTTCTTTTTCTAAAAACTCCAATTTCATCATTAGGGCAAGGGTTCAAATCTCAATGGGACCAATTAAATTCCAATTAATTTTGCTATCAACCGGAATGTCTCCGAACTTCTAATCAACCAACCCAAACTCCTTGGGTCTTGCAACCAACATTAATCAAGTCTCAACGAAGGCCGAAATGACCCTGAAGCCCTGAAAATCCTCAACCTCTGACCGGGGAGCAAAATACCAAAATACCCTTAAAGGTTAAAAAGCTCTAACGGCCCATCCGAACATCCGCATAATGTCCCGAAAACTCCTGGGAAACCGAAATAGAAAAGCGGGCGTTACAATACTCCCTCCTTTTAAGACTTTCGTCCTCGAAAGTCCTAAGACGAAAACAACTCTATGAAACTCCACTGATTCTTAACCAACCAAGCTCCTGTTTAAGATAACACAAATCTTTCTTTGGAACCGAACCCTTTTGGGTTCCCAAAGGCTCCAAGCCCAACAGACACCAAGTCTGCCACGAACTATCTCAACCTAAACTGAACTAACACTGAGCTTCGAAGAAAACATGCGATAACTAGTCGGTGAGCCACATCCTTTGATTCGCACCAACTCTCAAACGGTCTTACGACTCTAGGGCTCGCTTATCCCTGCTAACCCAACTCGGAACGCCTCTCTACGGTGCTACTCTCAGTAAACTCGTGGACGGGTCACAAGCTCTAAAACTCAACGCCACGCTCCGGCGTAACTTCTCGGAATGCTCATAGTCATTATCAAACAAATTCGACCCTTCACCATGCCGATCAAACAACCTGAACCTCCTGTGTTTCGTAAACTAAACGGCCTATTCATACTTCGCAAGAGACCTGCGAACCCCACTGGTTGCCTACAATCCTTAACGAAATCCAATTCGAACCACCAACTGGTGACTGATCCCTAGGCAACCTTCTCCAACTAGCATGCGTCCACAACACTAAAGCAACCATCTTACGAGAAATCGAAGCACCAAAGCCAAGGGCACTTTTCTGGTTCACCAAACGGCTACCACCACTCACACTAGCTGATACTTCAGCTTCGGCAACCCCTGAACGACAGGGTCCAAGAACAGGCTCCACTCAGCCAAACTAATAAGTCGGATCCCCTCAACGGCCGACAACAAACTTTCCAATGCAATCCGATCAGCCACTGGCCTAGGTGAACATCGCCAGACAGGAGAACAGACAACATTCCTCTCACGGAAACCTCGAGCAGCAAGGAATAAAACATTACGTGGCTACTAGCAACACGATAGCTGGAGGATCGCAACTCAAGGGCTTTACCACCCAATGCCACGGCACCTCTATGCCAACTCACTCAACTGTGGCTCAGCTAAAATGCCAACTGTGAATGCACAACGACTAAAAGAAAAGCCCGAGAAAGGCTTGCTTAGCAGAAACTCAAACCAAGCTCATAACGAGCAAAGCTCACCTCCAAGCTGCCACTCAACTCTTAAGCCCATCTGGCTGCTCCAAGGACTTCCTCCTTATAGCTTAGACCTAACTCTTCTTCCAATCCAGAAACTCCACCCACGAAACATCGCGAGGAATAAGGATAGCGACGACCACAAGCTTGCGGATCCTGAACAACACGAGTCGGCAAGACTACCTCAAAAGTTAAAACTCGAGGCCGACATCCACGGTGCAACTCAACTACCAAAGAACTAAGGGGTTCTACAAACTCCAAAGATCCAACAACAACTCAAGCCTTTGAACTGGTTGGCCTTCGCCCTCGCGGGAACAAACAACTTTCCGCTTGCTAACAAACAGACGCAGGGACACTCTCATTGGGCTGATCACGCTTACTCGATCAACTACACAACTCAGGAGCTAAGCTGACTCCTCCTCTACAGGAACGATTTCCTAGCAAGCGGACTTCCGAAGGACAGCGAATTTCACACACGCTCGCTGTCTTGCTCAAACTCAACGGCAACAACAACCAATTCTCTCGGAAGCAACATCCGGGGATCCTCAATCGCTTGAACCCCCCAACTTGGAACTAGCAGTGCCTACCCAATTGCCGAGGGAGGGGTCAACTCCCAAAACTTCCTGACTATGAACAAGTCCTCAGGGCAACGCCCGCTTGCTCGAACCGAGCTAGCTCACGAAACAACATGGGAACCAAACCTTGGTCAACACCAAGCACCACCTCGCTAAGAATTCTGAAAATCAACGTGGAGGTTACCAAGAACAACTCTAGCTTGTTAACCGACAACAAGCATCCAGCAACTCAACCGAGGAACACTGCCTGGGTCTGACTGAGCTCTGGTGAGGCTCTCCACAACTTAGGGTTCCTCCGATCTCCCTCCGACACACACTGTCGTCAAACGGTCTATCTGACAACTGGCTACACGAGCACATCTCCCTACAGCATCTCAACTGTGCTGGCCAAAAGCTCTTCCTTGCCACATTTGTAGCAAGCACGGGCGATGCTCCACACAATCTGAAAAGCGCCTTACCACACTTGATGCAATGAGCCGGCTGCCTGGCCCCGCCCTATTGACAATTTTGAGCTCTAACCTGCGGTCGGCGCTGATCCCGACCCCTAGACTGGCCCTATCGGCGAGTCTGCTATCCACCTTAGCGGGAACCACCGAAAGACCCAAACTTCCTCTTGCTCAAAGCATCAGCCACATCGTAGCTTCTATCCAGGGTAAGGATCCGAACAACTCTCTTAGCCATGGCGGCCAGAAACTACGCGATTATGCTACCATCGCCCTTGTTCAGTTCCAACTGAACTCCAACCATCGATCAACAAGAAATGCCTCTACCCAGGTCAAGGGCCAACTAGCATAACTTTCCTACGCAACAACCCGGCTACAACCCAAGTTAGGGCACTTGCCAAGAACTAAAGTCCTAACTCCTCAGAGCTGAGCACTGGTTTCACAACCCGAAACCCCTCGTGGTTCTTGAAAAATACACCACGGAACGAGCTACACAAAAGTACATTGGCGTGTACAGCTCCAACTTGGTTCCTTAAGATCCAAACCAACAAGTATTCTCACACAAGGCAACTTTTGCCTCCCAATAGAGCCACTTCTAGCAAAGGAGCAACAAGAGTTCAACCCACTCAGGGTCAACTCACCACGGAATGCCACATTGGTCGACTCACTCTTACAAGAGCATAGCCACACCAAGCTAACTTACCTCCTACCGATGGTCCACTAAACGTGCTCCGATCAACCATCTAACTCATGGCTCTAACAGTGGATCAACCACGCATCATCGATGCCAACCCTACTCATATTAGGGTAACTTCAGGGTAATCGAATCACACTACCATCCAACTGGCTCACAAGCCCACAACACAGGCGCCAGATCTCGGACGCGCTAGCCCTTAACAACCAACAGTATCCTTTGTATCCAACTCTCGGTGACCCTGAAAGGCTCCTACTTATCCCTCGAACGACCTCAAACTTGTAGTTCTCTAGCTACCACCGAGCTAGATCTCTTATGCAACCCAAGTAGGTGAAATCTCATGAATGGGTACAAGACTAGTGGGGATGCTAAACTCCGGGCGGGTCCTGGAACCACCTGCACAAAAAGTGCCAGTTGGCCTGAATCTAGGCCTCCTCTCAAAGCTTGGTGCCAACAGGCACTACTTCCTTTACAACACAAACATCCCTTTACGGGCTTTAAGCCACTCTGAGGGTAGGGAAGGTCACACTCCAGGTGACAGGGCAATGGCACTCAACACAAGAGTCTCAACAATCGAGTAGACTACTTTCTGACATCACGTCTAACAGACAAGCCAAGGCCCACTCCTGCATCCCACTCGATGCTCAACGAATACTCAGGCCAACCCTCGGGTGGCAGCACCTAGCTCCACACCTGGAACATGCTAACAGAAGGTGCTTCTCTCTAATAGCTGGCTGAAACCACGGACGGATTAAGTCCTGACAAGCAAACTCCACACTACCCCCTGGCTACGAGGGTACTAAAAGAACTGGCTACAAAACGTCTGCAGGCTTGCAGGAGGACAAGATGTCTCTACATCTTCCTCAAAAGCTACTAACTTGGAAGCTTGCCAATCGACCGGGTGGCTGGTGGGAGACTCTGTTTGGTCCGCCTCTCACAGGGGACTTCCACCACCACACTGCTGCATCAAACAACACCAGAATGGCGCGCCTCGACCTCTAAACATCTGGTCATCGGCCTCTGGACACCAGGTCATCCCAACACTTGGATGATAAACTCGAACCTGGGCAACCACCTTGCTACTAGCAGTAGGTCTCAAAACATCCAAATCTCTGCTGGACTTCCACTAGCCAAACTCGGCGGCTCGATCAACGCCAACTATCTTATCAGCATAAACCTGCTGATCAAGCCCTCCCGGGAACCTCCGGGGTTACTAGAACTACAAGGAGGGGTGTCTCCTAAATAAACTCTACCAGCTGGGCTATCTATGCCCAAGACTCCTCACTTCGCGCTACAAACTGCGCCTGGGTCTCCGCTCTCTGTTAGCTAAAAGACACGCCATCAACCCCTTCATGGTCGGGCACACTCTGCTCAAGGAGTCTCACTCGAGGCGTGCTAGCCTCAACCCCTACTCTTGGCAACTCATCTGCCAGGGCCAAAGGTGGCCTACGGGTCTAGACAACCCTAGACGTGGTCTCATGATCAACATGAACAGTCCAACCCCTCGGTTGGAAATACCAAACGTCCCTACTCCTCTAGGTGCAATCAACATACTAGCGATCTACACAGAACATAAAAGCTAGCCCACGCTGGGGCTCTCACTGCCAAACAAGGGTAACACATGTATACTAGATGCAGTATTGTAAAATAAAACCCTTAGCTTAATGAACTCGAGACAAACTGACGGCCGCGAATGCGATGATCATGGGGGCAACAACTCGCAAAGCGAGTTAGTCTCTGAATCTATGACTCGTGCTCGATACCAACTGTAAGAACCCGACCCAAAATACGGTCCTAAACCTAGGTTCTCACTCAGCATGCAATTTAAATACTTCATCAAGCGGTTTAGTGCTCATATTTAAAACCTTTCGAAACATTTAGAAAACGGGGAATGCTTAAAACATAATCAACAATTTTGTTTAAGAAAAACCAACGAAGTAAAACAAGCTCTGCCAAGATATATAAAACATTCAAAATGGTTCAAACAACTTTTTATAATGTTTCCCTAGGACTCTGTCCATCTACATGCCGAACAAATATGCAAACAATAAAGACAGAGTGCCTGGCAGGCTCCATGATCAATCGGCTCCCTCCGCTAGCCGTCTCAGTCTTTGTCCCAAGTTACCCGTGTGAAAACCACGAAAATAAGGGTGAGTATAAACATACTCGGTAAGAATCCCCAACCGGTACAATACGATACATCAATCATCCGGCACCCTAGTATACATGCAAACGATTACCAACACGGATCATAGCTCAACGAGCTTACAAGGCGAGAATCTGGAATCCTCGGAAGTCTCCTTCTTCCTACCTAATGATTGGCTCTCATAACCAATCCGGGACATCTCCGAGGTCTTTCTCCTCGGCCAATTGATCGATTCAAAACCGATCCCAAAGATGTCCGACACCCTCGAGGTCTTTCTCCTCGACCATATGATTAGCTCAAAAGCCAATCCCAATGGGTGTCCTCAAGGGCCTCTTACCCTCGCTAATAAATCGGACTATCGGGAGTACCCAAGTCCGCTCTAAACAGAAGAAAGCGTGTACTCACGAACATTAGCCCGGGGAGCTCTCCGAATCCGGCGACTAACGCTGGCGTGTGCGCGCACCGCATGCATCTTTGCAACCGGCGTAAATGTGGGGCCCTAAGTACAAACTACGCGGGCCAGTGCACGCATGCCTAAAGACTTGGAAGCGGTGTCACCGAACACGAGAGTGCGAGGCCCTCGGCACTCATCTCATGCGGCTGAACCACCGACACGAAGCTAAGAACCGGCCAAGGTAGGCTTGCACCATTGGCGGGTTCCGCTCTAGCAGCTACAAACTAGGCTTATGCCGATGTGGTAACTAAATCCACATCGGCACGCTGGGAAGCATTGCATTATGCGTTATGCTTCGCTCTACTCCCGACCGGTGGGGACAAGGTACGTTATGTCCGCTCTCGGCCTCTAGATGATGACAAATTCTAACACACTAGCTAGAGTATAGAGTAAACGATTCTGGCTAAACATACATAATCATCATCAATCATACATAACCTAGCATGATACTACGAACTTAAAGCGGGAATCTCAAGCATGCTTTGGGAGAACAATCCTAGCATGGCACTAACATGTACAAACAAGCAAACATGCTAGCAAGAGTGCGATCACAAGTCATCCCTATCCACTAATCATGTTCATACAAGTAAACATGCATATAAGGCACAATCAAGAAAGCATCGCGAGGTCCACACAACCACGGTAAGGAATCCCTACACGAAACGCGCGAAATAACCTTCACAATCAAATAATGACCCTCGAGCTTTAAAGCGAAACCGAGCAACCTAAGCATTTTAAAAGCATCCTAAATAAATATACAAAGACCAGCCAGCTTAAAAATCTACAAGGGATAGGTTCGGGAATTACCAACCGAGAAGGCACGGGGTCTCGCAGCAAGGGGGCAAGGCAAGGGCGGTATTCTGGTGCGTGCTGGGCGCTGGGCGCTGGCGAGGCTGGCGCTGGCGCTGCTCGCGCGCGCGTAAGGCGAGGAGGTCGGGTCTGCGAGGACAATGCGCGAGCGACGCGTTTGGCGCGGCAGCCAGTGGCGCTGGCGACGCGGCTCGGCGGCAAGCAAAGCGCGGAGCGCGCGCGCGCGCGTCTGGGCGGCTCGGTGCGGAACGGCGCGCGACGCGCGTCTGGTCTGGCGAGGCAATCTGCGATCGGGCGCGCTGGCATGGGCGATGCGAGCGTCTGGGAGCGCTGGGCATGGGCTGTCTTTGCGGTCGGGTGCGGCGTGGCGTGGCTGGCGGGGCTTGGTGCGATCTGGGCGGCGTGGTAGGGCGGGCGGCGCGCGCGATCTGTGTGGGGATGGGCCGAGCGGCTAGGGTTTGGTTTCTTGGTGAGGGGTTCGGCAAGGAGAGAGAGAGAGAGAGAGAGAGAGAGAGAGAGAGAGAGATTTTTCCAAAACAAGGGGAATAGGATTTTCTTTTCCTTTTCCTAATTTAAATGGGTCTAAAATCCCTTCCCAAGGCTTTCTCTTGCGGGTCCCGGCTAAAGAAATTCTTTTCTTTTTTAACTAAATCTTCTTTTTCTAAAAACTCCAATTTCACCATTAGGGCAAGGGTTCAAATCTCAATGGGACCAATTAAATTCCAATTAATTTTGCTATCAACCGGAATGTCTCCGAACTTCTAATCAACCAACCCAAACTCCTTGGGTCTTGCAACCAACATTAATCAAGTCTCAACGAAGGCCGAAATGACCCTGAAGCCCTGAAAATCCTCAACCTCTGACCGGGGAGCAAAATACCAAAATACCCTTAAAGGTTAAAAAGCTCTAACGGCCCATCCGAACATCCGCATAATGTCCCGAAAACTCCTGGGAAACCGAAATAGAAAACTGGGTCGTTACATAGAGCGATTGACGTATCCAACTCAGTTTAGCTGTTGTGAAGGCTAAAGCACGATACTCTTCCTTGGTGGAGGACCGTGCAACTGTTGGTTGCTTCTTAGCTCTCCATGATATGGGATTAGGACCAAGGAGGATGAGAAATCCAGTGGTAGATCGCCAATCAGTGGGATCTCCAGCCCAATCAGCATCACAATAAGCCAGGAGATTCGGTGTTCCTTTGGAGAATTTGGTGCCTAAGGTGGGGCAACCCTGTAGATATTGCAGTATTCTCTTCACAGTAACAAAGTTATCCTTAGTGGGAGCATGCATATGTTGATAGGCTTTATTTACGGCGAAGGAGATGTCAAGATGTGTGAAAGTCAAGTACCGTAGGGATTCCACAATACTTCTATACTGCTTGATATCAGTTAGAAATGGGGATGATGCAACAGATTCTTTGGTTGCACAGGGTGTGAGACATGTTTTACAACCTATCATTTCAACTTGCTTTAATAGGTCCATGGTGTATTTGGTTTGACAAACTTGGATTTCCCTTGAGCGCCTTATTACTTCTAAGCCTAAAAAGTATTTTAAGGTGCCGAGGTCAGTCATGTCGAATTCACTTTGAAGATCCTGAACCAATTCTTCCACTAATGAGGAAGTACTCCCAGATTAGATGATGTCGTTTACATATAGAAGAAGAAAGACATATCTATTTGTAGTGTGTTTGAGGAATAGAGATAGATCTGATTTGGATGCCTCAAAACTCAAGGTGAGTACATTTGATGTGAACCTTTTGAACCAAGCACGAGGTGCCTGTTTGAGTCCATATTAGGATTCCTTTAGTTGACAAACATGATGTGGATAAGTAGAGTTGATGAACCCTTGAGGTTGCGACATGAATACTTCTTCCTTGAGTGTGCCATGTAAAAAGGAATTCTTTGCATCTAATTGTCGTAAGGGCTAGTCATGATGGGTTGCAAGTGTTGAGAATTTGCGGAATGATTTGGAAGTCCAAAACCCACTATAGGAGGAATTTTTCTTGGCTTCTCTCATGGGGAATTGCGAGATCGAGTCGAGCCAATAACGAGCAACAACAACGTGTACAAAGATATGATCGAAAACCTCTTCTTCTTTCTTCTTTCTTTCTCTTTTCTCTCTTTTCGTTGAAGAACAAGGAGAAACACTCAAGAACGTGCGGGAAAGTAAAGAGATAGAGAAGTGATTGAGAGAGTTGACACAAGATGTAAGTGGTTCACTCAAAATCGGGCTAATCCATTGTGAAGAGCAAGATTCAAATAGTATTTACTATGGAGTTTCTCAAGAACACAAATGGGTTTCTTGGAGCTCTCAAACTACAATCTTAAATCTAGAATTTTCTCTAAAGATGCTTAATGAAGCTCTGAACTACTCCCTAAACCGTTCTACCTACTGATCCTTATATAGAGAAGTTGTTGCAACAAACCTGCAACTAACTTTCTGTTACAGATCCTAGCAGTATAGAAACTACGGTATAGTTAAGCATTGTTTTGCTTGATTCAATTCCCTAAACTAAATGAAGACAGTATGTATGGAACATCCTGTTACAACTGATCTTGATTTACAAATCTCCACCTTTGAATAATCAAAACCAGTCTCTTGCCCTTTTGAAAAAGAAACTTACCCATTTTCTGGCAGCTCAAACCCCTACAAGCTCCAAGCAGTGTTCAAACTTCTGTCTTGGTAAGGGTTTGGTCAGCATATCTGAGGCATTCTCTGATGTGTGAATTTTGCAGACTTCACTCAAACCTTTTTGTATCTGATCTCTAATGAAGTGGTATTTGATATCTACATGCTTCGTCATGTTGTGGAATTGTTGGTTCTTTGACAAGTATATTGCACTGTGGTTGTCACAATATATCTTCACTAAAGCTTGATTGTACCCTAGGTCTTGGAGAAGACCCCTTAGCCATAATCCTTCTTTGATTTCTTCAGTGAGAGTTATGAATTCAGCTTCTATTATTGATAAAGCCACTACTGTCTGAAGATTAGCTTTCTAGCCTAGCACATTTCCACCAAGTAAAAATACATAAAGACCTTCTTCCATCAAAGTCTCCTGCATAATCAGAATCTACAAAACCATACAGATTAGTAGAGTATGTATTTCTGTATTTATATACCAGTTTAGAATATACAATACTTTTCAAGTACCGTATAATCCATTTTGTGGATTCCCAATGTCTTTTTCCAGGATTAGACATGTACCTACTTACCAGGCTTGATGCATAAGATAAATCTGGTCTAGTAGAGATCATTAGATACATAAGACTGCCAACAACTTGTGAGTAAGGAGTTTTAGACATATACCGTATATGCTCACATTCATTCTCCTTTGGCGAATTCTCTTTAGAGAGTTTAAAGTGCTGTGCTATTGAAGTAGTAGCAACCTTAGCATTCTCTAAACTGAATTTGCTCAGAATCTTCTTGCAATAAGTAGATTGGCTTATTCTAAGAGTTCCTTTGGACCTATCTCTTTGAACCTCAATACCTAAGATTCTTTTACATTCTCCAAGATCTTTCATATCAAATTCTTTGCTAAGCAAAGTCTTGGCATGTTTAAGATCCCTTTTTGACTTGCTGACAATTAGCAAATCATCCACATATAGCAACAAAAACATGATAGTACCGTATGTAACAGAATTTATGTAAACACAATCATCATAGGAACTTTTAGAAAATCATATTTTTGAAATGTATTTATCAAACCTTTGATACCAACATCTATATGATTGTTTTAAGCCATATATAGATTTATTTAGGAGAGAATATAGGTCTTTTACCTTTAACCTCATACCCTTTAGGTTGTGGGACCAATTTCAAATTATCATAAACTTTTAGAGAATCCATTTCTACATTCATAGATTTTATCCATTTAGGTTCAAGAGAATTAATGGTTTCTTCAAAAGATATTGGTTCATTTTCACCATGAGAACTAGCTACATTTAATGCTAAATTTATACAAACAGTATTATCGGTGCATTCAATACAATTAGTATTATCAATACATTCAGCATCTGTACATACAGTATTATCAATGCAGTCAATACAATAAGTATTATCAATACATTCAGTATTATCACTACTGTCCAGATTAATACAGTCAACCTCTACATCCTTAGAAGTAGAGTTTCTTTCTACCTTTTCTTCTTCACTAGACTTGCTACTTTCTACAGAATCTTCATTACTAACTTGAGTATTTGAAGTTCCCATAGGTAGCTCCACCTCGAACTGAGTGTTATTAGGCACTAGTTTAGTATTATACGGTATTGTATTAGAGCTGGAAAGTATTTCTTTATGCATAAACATTTCATATTCTCTAAAGACAACATCTCTACTGTTCACACACTGTTTCTCTATAGAATGCCAAAGTCTATAGCCTTTTACCCCTTCGGTGAAACCTACAAACAAACATTTAGTAGCTCTAGGTTTTAACTTTCCTATACTTTGATGAACATACCCAACACACCCAAAAACGTTTAGATTATCTAAGTTAGGTGGATGTTTGGTCCATTTTTCTTCAGGAGTTAGGAAATTAAGAGAAGTGTGAGGGCATTTATTAAGAGTATATAGTGTATAAGATACTGCCTCAGTCCAAAACCTTTCAGGAACCATAGAATCAGATAAATGACATCTTACCCTATCCATTATAGTCCTATTAAGTCTTTCAGCTATTCCATTTTGTTTTGGAGTATATCTAACAGTTCTATGCCTTTTTATCCCATTAAGTTTACAAAATTTGTCAAAATCTTCTCCACAATACTCTAAGCCATTGTTTGTCCTAAACAACTTAACTTTCTTAGAAGTTTTAGTTTCAACTAAGGCTTTCCATTCCTTAAAATTTTCTAGTGCTTGGTCTTTTGTTTTAAGAAAATAGACTCAACTTCTTCTAGAATAATCATCTATAAAAGAAATGAAATACCTTGCTCCACCTATGGATGGTATTTGTGTTGGTCCCCAAAGATCCGAATGCACATAGTCTAGGATTTCCTTTGTTGTATGTTATCCCTTTGTGAAGCTTTGTTTTGTGGATTTACCTACTGTACAATGCTCACAAAACAGATCAGTACAAAGACTTTTGGCCAATAAGCCCTGTTTGGAGAGTTCAATTAAACCTTTAGAACTAATGTGGGATAACCTCTTATGCCATAGTTCACCTTCCGTAAGCTCATTATTAGTAACAACTATGGCTGATTGCAGAACTTCGACGTTCTGTATAACATATACCCCATTTTGTTTAATACCTATCAATACCATATGGTGATCTTTAACAACTTCTAGAGTTCCTTCAAATCCTCTATACGTACAACCTATTGAGTCTAGCATACCCAATAAGATTAAATTTCTCTTGAGTTTTGGAACATGTCTTACATTCCTTAGAAGTTTGGTAGAACTATCTTAAAGTTTGAGTGAGACTGAACCTATCCCCTCAACTTGACAAGAATGATTATTACCCATGTCTACAGTACCACCATTCCATTCTTTAGAAGTGGTAAACCACTCTTTACATGAAGTCATATGAAAAGAACAACCCGAGTCAAGAACCCAATAATTTCTGGTATTTTGACCTACCGCAGTTTTACCTACTGTATTGGCACATACCGTATTGGCGTAGTCATCACATGTAGCTAATGCATCCGAGTATTGAAAGCTATTTTCTCCAACAGAGGCCTCAGCTTGTTGTTTTCCTTTCTTCTTTTCGTCGTTCTTTTTCTGTAAAGACCAACATTATTCTCGTCGATGTCCAAGCTTGTGACAATAGTCGCACTTTGGCTTTGGTTTAGTCTTGTCCTTTTCACCTTTAGGTGCTTTTCCATGGGATTTTTCCTTTCCTTTTGAGAACAAACCCTCAGCTGGTTGTGGTTCTTTCTTCACACTTTGCATTTCAATTTCCTTGGTCCTTAGAGCAGAGATTATACCGTCTGTTGTGACTGAAACTCTTCCATATTTCAATGCGGTTTTAACATCTTTGTAAGTGTCCATAAGTGAATTCAGTAACACAAAAGCCATGTTATCATCTCCAATGAATTCTCCAAGATTTTTGAAATCAGTAGTGATCTTCTTGAACTCATTAAGATTTTGTGAAAGGGTTTTTGATGTACTCATCTTGAAAGTAAAGAATTTTTCTCTACAGTACATCTTGTTCGGTAGATCTTTAGTAGCATAAAGTTTTTCCAACTTTGTCCACATATTGTATGCTGAGTCTTGATCAATAACCTCTCTTAACACATTGTCACTTAGGTTTAGAACCAAAGTTTCATGTGCCGCTAATTCTATAGTCTCTTTGTCATCTTCGGACATTGAGCTAGGAAGAGTTGATGGATCCTAAATGGCCTTGTGAGCCTTTTGCTGCCTAACGGAGCCTTAACTTTCGCTTTCCATAAAGAAAAGTCTCTAGTTCCATCAAACTTTTCAATGTAATACCTTGTAGTCGCCACTATACCGTCTGACAGAAAATAACAATACCGTCTGAAAATCAAGAACAAATTCAAGAAACCACTTACTTTAACTTTCTTGGACGATTTGATCTGGTTTTTCAGCTCTGGTTCTTCTGCTCTGATACCAATTGTTAGAGACAATGGGCAACCACAAACTTCCACATTGATATGATATTTTCCACTTTGGGCCTAGACCATCATGGCTTTGTTTTTGGGCTTCCCCCAAAATACCTCATACCAATGGAAGTTGTTGTAATCTCATTTATACCCAAGAATTTTCCCCTTTCTTTCCCATGTGGGACATTTGGTTGCAATACCAATATCCTCCCCTCGACCAAAGTACCACGAGCCTCCCCTAAGGGGTAACACCATCTAACCAAATTACATTTGAGCTCAACACTTCTGCTATGAAGGCCCAACCACAGAACTTTACTTATGGCTAGACTCACTTTATATATCGAGTTTTGGGGGGATTGAGCCAACAAAGGCTATGAAAGGAGCATGGCTCTGATACCACTTGTTAGGTGGCAATGGGCAACCACAAACTTCCACATTGATATGATATAGAACCATCAGAGTTCCTTTTAATATGGAATACCCATTTGTTACCAACTAAGTTATGACTAGGAGGCAAGGGAACGAGGTCCAAAGTGCCTTGTTTTGTAGAGCAAGAAACTCTTTAGACATTGCTGTCGTCCATTGTTCATGTTTGTTTGCTATAGAAAATGAGGTTGGTTCATCATCAAGTGGTGTAATAGGAACCACAGCAAGCAAAGTTTTCTTTTTCTTGCATATGCCATTCTTTGCTCTAGTAATCATTGGGTGAGTATTTATATTAGACGTTTCCACATCAATACATGGTAATGAAGATTCTTGGAGAATGGAGTGAGAGGAAGCGGAAATAAAGGTGGGGTTGAGAAGATCAATAGATGAAGGATTGGTGTTGGATTGAATATTGGGAGTGGGTTGAGATAAGGCAGGAATTTTGGAAGGTACCTTATTGAAGTCATTCTATATTAAGGATAAAGGAGAGATGTAAGGCTTTCGTATTTGTTCATATTTGCTTACAATAGGAGTAGGTGTGGACTTGGAAAAAGGAAAAGTATGTTCATAAAATAGGGCATGTCTCGAGGTTATAAACCTGTTACTCTCAATGTGATAGCAAACATACCCTTTGGTGTTTTGTAGAAATCCTAAAAAAACATGTTGAGTAGTTTTGGGTTGGAGTTTGTGCTGATTGTATGGTTTTAGCAGAGGATAGAAGGATCATCCGGAGGTTTTAAGTGGTTAAGATCGAGAGATTGTTTATATAGTTGTTCAAAAGGAGACATATGGTTAAGCGATGGTGCTGGTAGTCGATTAATGAGGTAACATGCCATTGTGAAGGCATGATACCAAAAGGTTAGGGGTAGAGAAGCATGCGAGAGTAAGGTTATGACCATTTCAGATAGGTGTTGGTTTTTGCATTCAGCAATGCCATTTTGTTCTAGTGTATATGGGCAAGTAAGTTGATGAGAGATTCCATTTTAGGAGAGCAGTGTTT
The DNA here is from genome assembly GCA_036507275.1 of Sicyos edulis. Taxonomy (NCBI): domain Eukaryota; kingdom Viridiplantae; phylum Streptophyta; class Magnoliopsida; order Cucurbitales; family Cucurbitaceae; genus Sicyos; species Sicyos edulis. The sequence continues at coordinate 12,534,812 of CM071850.1, forward strand.
TTAACGGATTGTTTACATATTCACCACCACCATCGGTCGTAAGTATTTTGATGGGTCTAGATAATTGTTTTTCTATATATGGTTTGAAAATATAAAATATACTAAACACTTGAGATTTATTCATCATAGGGAATAACCAGGTGAACTGAGACATGTCATCAATGAATGTAACATAGTATTTATATCCAGCACATAAAATTGAGGGACTAGGTCCCCATACATCGCTATGAACAAGATCTAGGGGTGCAAAAGAAACAGAATTTGATAAAGGAAAAAGCATTTTATGCATCTTGCCTTGTAAAAAACTAATACATGAACATATATTTGCAAAAAAAGGAATACAAGCTTTCCGTAATGTAATTCGAAGAATTGAGTCAAAGGGGTGACCTAAGCATGCGTGCCAAGGTGTAAAGACCTGACTAAAATAACTAATGTTTAGTAGAACTTTACTGTAAAGACCCGACCCAAAAGGGCTCTAAATGGGCCTTTACCCCAATGCATGTATTCAAAATAAAAGACATTATAAAAAAAAAAAATCGGATTCCAAGTAAAAACAGAAACGTTCAACAATCAAAACAATTTACTCTAAAACCTGTCCCTGTTTCCAAGCACCTGTTTCAGGATAAATACATTTCTAAAAGCATACTATGATCAGAGATTTATTTAAACCATTCAAACCTTCCACAAGTACAACTATGCTGGAATCCATAAAACATAAGAAAACATCCTAGGGCTCCGTGCCCGTCTACATGCATTCAGGGGAAATAACAAAAGTCAAGAGTCATGATATAATAAAATGGTCAGAGATGACAACAGGGCCCATGATCATAGCTCCTCCTTCAGCCATCCTGTCTCGCTCCTTGGTTACCTGTGGAAACCACAAAATAAGGGTGAGTAACGAGTTACTCAGTAAGAATCCCCAACCGGGGTACAATACGATGCACATGGTCATCCAGATGAGTGTATGCAAGCTATGATCATAAACACAGAATAGAGCACATAGTTGGAGTCCACACTTGGACCTCGGATGCCAACTCGTGGTCTTAGTCCTAATTAACTACCATAACCACACAGATCGCTCTATACGAGAAACAAGTCCCGGCCTCAGCCTATCTACTGTCGAATGAAAGGTGCACTAGCTCAAGATCCCGAGGAGCTCTCCGGTCGACGCTGTAATGAGCGTAAGCATGCACCGCGTGCTTCTACAGACTATGGGGGGTGCCGGGTCTATCCGGATACCACGCCTAACTAAATCTCTGGATCGGTGTCACTGACATAGGGGTGTGAGACCTGGACACGTGAACTATGTCACTGTACCACCGCACTTTGAGGCTAAGGAACGGGTCATGGTAGGCTTACACCAGAAGCCGTCCTTACCTTAACAGTGGCAATCAGGGGCTCTCTTGCCGAACACGCCGAGGACGTGCGCATTTGCCGGGACTAGGCATTGCCAAGTCATCATCCCGACCGTTGGGGCATCGCTTAGACTACCACCCTCACCCAAGATTGTAGGGCCTACCGGTTGGGATAGCTAATCCCTCACGGGGTCCAAGGACGGAGAACTGTCTCGAACGTCCTTGCCATGGATGCAAGATACTTTATGCATCGGGCCCGGATGATGCTATCTACCTGAATTCTAACTTGCCTTAACAATCAGCAAACAATCCAATACGTGCTCGAAAGAATACAAAGAGACCTAGCATGGTACTACTGAAACAAGAATGAATATGAGCATGCCGAACGGAACAACCTAGCATGGACTAACATGAAAGAACAACATACGAAGTCATGCCAATCAGAATTCGAACAGAGTACCTAAACTATACATGCGATAATCACAAACAAACATAGAACATCAATCACATAGAACATCGCAGGTCCCACACAACCCCTGGTAAGAAATCCTTACCTTGGTCTAAGACTTCTACACACAAATTCCTAAGCTGCGAACACTTCCGAGCTAGCTATCGAGAACCTACAAACATAGTAACAATCACAACCATAGCCCTAAAAATATAATAAAACAAAGAGGCTCGGCTCGGGAGACTCACTCACACAAGACGAGGCTGGACATCTGCTGGCCGATGTGTCACTGGATCGCTGCTGCTGGCGCAGCGCGCTAGCACGCACGCGCGCGCGCGGGGCGCTGGCGTCGCGATGCGGAACACGGCGAGCGGCGACACGGCCAGGGCGCGGGCGCGCGGCGCGGGCGTGCGGCGAGGCGGACGCGGCGAGCCGCCGCCACGCGCGCGCGCGCGCGCGCACTCAGCGTCGCTCTCGCGCGAGCGACTGGCGACCTTCTGCGATGGCGATCTGGGCGATGGGTTGGCTCGACTGCTGGGCTTGCGACGTGCGATCTGGGCGTGACAGGAGCTGCCGACGTTGGAGCTGGCTGGGCGAACGGCAGGGGCGATCTGGGCGCGACAGGGGCGTCTGCTCGTGCGGATCTGGACGGCTGCTACTCGGATCCGGGCGTCTTGGCTGCTGCGCGCGATGGAGAGGCTGGGCGATGGGCGTCTGGCTCGGCAGCGGGCGACACTGGACAACCCTGCAACAAACACACACACACACAAGCTCTCCTTCTTACCTTCGGCCAGCAAGAACACCCAAACGAGAAGATGAAGAGGATGAAGACTTACCCGGAATGATGATGGAGTCTCGAGCTGCAAAGGGGATGAAGAAATCGACAAGGAGAGCTTGGGAGAAAGCTTGGGCGGCCACAAGATTTTGGAGAAGAAGATATGGCCAAACCTATTTTCTTTTCATTTAACCAAATGCACCAAAACTCCAAAATCCAAGGCTAACCATAAAATAATACGGACAGAGCAATAAGAGCACCTAATGTCTCAATTGGCACACATCCTCACAATCTTTCCAGGAGACCCGGGTTCAAACCCTAGCTGCAGCACAATTTTCCTTTCTTTTTACTTTTGCATCAAACCTTGCTCAAACCCTTCCACGAAGCCTCACAAACCTACATAAATCCATCCAATATTTTTAGCAACTAGAAAGGACATAAACGACCCTGACGGCCCGACAAATTACCAAAATACCCCTTGGGCATACCTGGAAGACTGGGATGAAAACCTGGGTCGTTACATTTACAGACATGTATGATAATATAACTTATTAGAATAAGATTTAAATAGTCAAAGATGCTTTTGATTAAAAATAAATTCTCGAACCACATTTAAGTTCAGCTCCTAGCCAGGATAAGTTTAAACAGAAATTGAAAACAACAACGATAAATTCAAATAGTTCGTGCGAAATTGAAAAGACAAAATAAAATCAATGGGACACATGTCCCCCATGATCATTCGTTGCCTCCAACTCAGCCACCACGGTTCACTCTTTTACCTGAGAGGAGGAAAAAGGATGAGGGTGAGTAATGAGGATTACTTGTTTGGCCTATTTACATAAGGAGCTATCTGGTCCAAGTGTTTACCAACAAGAACTCAACTGCTCCTAGAATAGAAGCTCTACTAGTTCTATCTAAAATTTAGGGACTCAACTGGCTCTAAACAAAACCTATAGGAACACTTACTGGTCCTATAATAAGGTAGGGACTCAACTGGCCCTATTAAGATTAGGAACTCAACTGGTCCTAATAAATCTTATAGGAACGCTACTAGTCCTATAATAATGTAGGGACTCAACTGGCCCTATTAAAATTAGGAACTCAACTGGTCCTCATAAATCTTAAAGGAACGCTACTGGTCCTATAATAATGTAGGGACTTAACTGACTCTATTAAGATTAGGAACTCAATTTTTCCTAATAAAACCTATAGAAAATGCAGCTGGTTCTATAAGTTATAAACATTATATTTACTACTCAGCATCCCATACTACTGAACAGTATCAAGCACAAAGAATATTCATAACAGTATCCACAAGGAATATTCGTATAAAAAAATATGATAAACAAACTATCAGTAGCTCAAACAACTAGTAGAGAAGTTAACGAGGTCAAACTTAGTTCAAAGATTAAATCCAAGCATCTTATAGATATTCTAGCAAATTATCAATCAAATATCAAGTAAATAATGCATTTAAGGACCTCATAACCCTAGGTAAAAGTTCTTACCTCTTGCAGATATAGAACTTCTAAAAATAGCGTGCTAACTCCCGAACAAGGTAAGAGTTTGAGCCTAAAACAAAACATATCCTAAAATTAACCTTGGCTCCCACTCGAAATAATAATAATAATAATAAACCCTTAGTCCAAAGTTTATAAAATATTCCCCCACCCCTTCCTTAAAAATAATAAATAATGTTCAATTATTTATTCCACAATAAAATCCATAAATTTGTTGCATTTATTTATTTTTTTAAAAAAATATTCTATTTGAAAACAAGGCTTAAAATTCAATTATTAAAATCCATAAATTTGTGGCATTTATTTAAAATAAAATAACCCATGCCCATTTACCAAGTTCATAAATTATAAATCCTTTGTCCACTTAAATTCAAGTGCAACAATTTATTTAACTAATTCCAGCAGCCCAAAATATTCCTTTTAATAGCTAACAATCCATAATTATTTTACAAAAAAACAATTTCCAACAATTAAACCCATTTGCTCAAGGGCAAACTAAGTAAATATCTAAATCTAGCAAAATAATTAAGAAAATGTCTAAAAAATCAATATTTTTAAATGCATGTCTACTATTATTTATTTTAAATACAGATTTAATTAATTTAATATCTAATAGTCTAAAATGCCCCTTAGACTAGATTTTTTTTTTTTTTTTGTGTTTAAAATTATTTAAAAATAGACTATGTTCTAACTAACATGAGAGATGATATATTTATTTTTAAATAAATTAATTGATAAATATAATAATGATTTTAATTTCGAATTTTAAAAATCAAAACAGATAATTACGTTGGAGTTTTAAATTTGAAATGTTTTTTTTTCTTTCGAAAATGATAAAATATAATTGTACATCCCATGTCCAGGCTAGTACATCCTAAGCTATGTGTGGTACATATAATGTATAACTAATTTTTAAGATAGTATATAATATGTAAATATGATATTTAATTGCATCTAACTTTAAAAGTGAGTTTGGGGTACCTGAATTTTTCTTAATGAGTTTGACAACAAATTTTGAAAGACACGAATAAGAGTCTTCTACCCTGCCTGTGATAAGTTCAGATGTCATTTCTTTCCTTTTCATCGTTTTGTAGAAGCTAATGTTAACACCATGATTCTCCTTGGCGTACTTAATTACATTGCCAGTGGTACATATCAACTTCTTGGTGGAGCGAATAGTGGACTCAGTGTATTCAGTTATTACTAATGGGATGGTCGACATATGGTCATCATGCGCAATATCTATTGGGCAGGTGTGAGAGTTGACAAACTTCCTAATATCCCATAAATTATCATTCATGTACACTCATGCGTGGACGTACCAGTTACATGTCTCGTGGATACAACATGTCGTAAACTGTTTTTTACTAGACTTCAACATCTTGAATTGGAAGTTCTGTAACAATGTTGTGTTGCATAGGGCATTCTTTAATTCATTCTTGTTTGGTAACATTGCACTTACTCTTAATACAGTGAACTCGCCTGCTAAGTCTGAGATGTACATCTCGGTACGTGTTTGGATGATTTCTATCAGGATACAACAGTCACTGTACATCCAGCCGATGAATCTGTTGTACATCAACTGGACGTCCCTGTCATCCTTCAGTAGTATAACCTTTCATTTGTCAAACTCGTCCTTATATAGTGATATGCTTAAGACTTTTGCATTCTCGTCCAATTCGAGACTTTCCTCGATCGATGATATCAATTGGGATATGGTGGTGATGTAAGTGATCTTAACCATGGTCGTGTTGCAGTTCGCGTATATATCTCTGTCGTCTCAATTTGCATCAAACACGAACATAACTGGTGTAACCTTCATTGAAAATTATAAAATGTTGCTCCCTACGCTCCAAATGTGACATAGAAACTAGTGGGATGCTCATGTTGTAATTTGGTGAAAATGTGAGAATCAGAAAACCACCTAGCACATGTGGAGAGAATTAGTTGACAAGATGATGAGAGTTTAAGTTCCCCACATTTTTTAGGATACATAAATGAGAAATTGGTGGCTAATTTTTGGAAAATGAGATTTGGTGAAAATATCACAATGAAGAGTTATGATGAGTTGAAAGTGATGTGATGAGTGACTAAATGAAAGGTAAGGTTGTTAAATTATATATTGTTGGATTTAATTTGAAATTATGTTATTATAATTTAGTTTGTTGAGGAATTTGTTGAGCCATTTGTTGTTGAAAATGATTTTTCGTCCTAAAATGGTGGGGATGAAGATATTTCGAATACTTAATTAATTTAGAATGTGAGTTTTAATCCTAAAATGGTGGGAGTGAGGGGATTTCAAAAACTTAATTAATTTAGAATGTGAAAAAACTAATTAGTGGAAAAGGGCATAAATGGTACAAATTATTTATCCCTCCTCCCAATTTAGAAATGTAGACACTCATTTTAATTTTATCTCATTTAGACATTTTCCCAATTATTTTGCCAAAAGGAGACATTATCTACCATTTCCCTTTGCTCAATTTAACAACTTAGCCCAAATAAAACTCAAATAGAACAAAGAGAAATCATATAAAATGTCTAATTCTCACAAATTATTTGGGGAAATGTCTAAATTGGAAAATATTAAAATGCATGTTTATTTTCTATTTTATGGTAGGAGAGATAAAACTTTTATTCCATTTGTACCCTTTCTAATTTAATACGATTTATAGAAATTAAAATCAATATCCTACCCACCATTTTAGGATCCATGCAAAATTGAGTAAACAAAATTGACCCCTCCCCTCATTTTTAGGATGTAGTTTTTCCCCAACCAATTGGCAACTACATTTCTTCATTTTCGTCTGTATCAAATTCCAGATCAACCAATTGCCTCCACCTCCATCTTTGATAGGCTGACAAATTCCAGGTCCATTTTTTACCATTTTCCAAATTTTTCATCCACCTATTTTTTTTTTTTTTTTCATTTTATCATATCACTATATTTGTTCATACTCCCATCATCAATTTCCGATCTCTATTTTCTCTATCAATTTTTAAGGGTTAGTAAGCTTCCATTTTTTCAATTTCAAATGGATGTTACATTGGTCACGTTCGTCTTTAATGGCAGATGGAATGAGGGAGATATTTACTCGAACTACACAACATTCGTGGTTGGTATCACACACAACACTTCTGTATCCCTACTAATATCGACTATCGAGGAAAAGTTGGTTTTGGACAAAAACTCAAAAGTCATATCACTATATAAAGACGGGGCACACAAGGAAACGTCAAAGATATTGAAGGATGACAGGGACGTCCAATGGATGTACAACAGAATTGTTGGCGGCATGTACATCGACTGCTACCTCTTGGAGGACATCGTCTAACCACGTACAGAGATGTACATCCTATACTTAATTGGGGGTATCACTGTGTTAATGGCAGGTGCAATGTTCCAGAATAAAGATGAATTGAAGAAGTAGAGTTTTCAATACAAGACGGTGAAGTTTAGTCCCAAACAATTTACGATATATTGCATTCACGAGACATGTAATTGGTATATTCACGCATCGGTGTACATGAATGACAACTTATTGGGTAATTAGGAAGTTTGTCGATTGGAAGCTCGACGTAAGAGGGAGAAGTGGAGGTAAATTTTCTTTGGTACGACAAAACTTTTTCAGATGGATGGAAGTGAAAATGAAGAAAAGACCGAGCTTTCCATGGGTATGTGTTTCGACCGTTCGGCTCCAATATTGAAATTAATGAAAGAAAAAATTAAGTATTGCAACGGCGACAGGTACATTTTTTTACTGTTTTGTCATTTACATTATATTTTAAGAAACCTGGGCCGCAGTACTGACATGGACATGGTATGTACCCGTGTTCACCTCGGTGGAAGGGATTTTTTTTTTCAAAATTTAATATATTTTTAGAAAATAATTCAAAATCTAATATCTTTTTAAAAAATCCAACTTAATTGTTTGTTTAAATTTTCAAAATTTGAAATCAAGATCTTTAGTTATTTTTAAATTTGGTTGGTTGTTAACAAATATATCTCCCATGTTAGTTAGAATATAATATTATTTATGAAAAAGTTGGAAAAAAAATAAGTAACAAAATAAGATGGGTATTTTAGACTTTTACATTTACACAGGAATTAATTTTATATTTAAATAAACTAAAAGTAGACATGCATTTTAATAGTTTCTAATTTAGAAATTTTCTTAAATAGTTTCTTAAATATAGATATTTACCTAGTTTGCCCTAGAACAAATACTAGTAGGCTTTTTTTCTAATTTAAATTCCCAGTCCACTGACCCATGCCATTAGCCCAATACTTCATTTAAAAACCAATAATTGTTTTAAGGGTGAATTAGGGAAATAGCTACTTTAACCAAACTTATTAAATAAATATCTACTTTTGTAGGGAGTTAAAATAAATGTCTAAATTCAATTTTCTAGATTTTTTAAAATAAATAAATATATTATAATGGACTATTGTACCCTTGCAATTAATTACCTTTTTTAGGAATTAATTAATTTTATTTTAGATATTTTTAATAATCACCTAAAAATCAAATCTACTCTGTTTAAATTTAGATTATCGAATAACCACCAAATCTATTTTTTGTTTTAAAAATTAAGAATCAAATATCTTTGATAAAAGAATCGTTCAATTTTTAATTCACAATTTTGGAAATGGGCAGCAAACTAATAAAAAAAAATTTAATTTAAAAAAAACTAAAAAAACTATTTCAAGGTTTATTATATACATCCTCTTACATCTTTGAATGTAGATGCAGAATAATGATAGAATAATACTTTAATTAAAAGTTGAATAAAAACAAGAAATCAACATACCTGTGCATGACCTTCCATCTAAGATTGATAAAAATTAAGCCAACATTCCACCACACATATTCTTCCCAATTAATATATTATACATTTGCATGTATAATGGTATAGTTTTTGTCAGGATGTAACTGTGGTTGTACATGCTGCGCTTAAAATTTTTATCTACATCCATGTACATCATTATCTCTTCCATTGTTACTATACATCCATGTGTGTACGAGCACAACTTTCTATCTGGATGCAATATTTTTTGTCTATGCCACTTGAAAAATCATTATACATCCACTATACATCTCTATGTTGCGAACAAATATCTCATCGGGCAAAGTCAGGCTTGGTCATGATACGTGTATGGCACCACGAGTATAGGGTTGCTCCAACATAGTTGGTTGGAAGGACTCGGCGTTGAAGCGTCTTCTGGAGTGAGGTACACCACGAGTATAGGGTTGCTCCAACATAGTTGGTTGGAAGGACTCGGCGTTGAAGCGTCTTCTAGAGTGAGGTTCTATAGGGATGAATAGACGATTATGTTGAGAATGGAGAGGACTTACACCGATGATTTGGAGCTACATAACCAAGAAGATAGGTTAATGAAGAAATATGACATAAATCTCAGTGCAAGAGAGAGAATGAGTTTACAAAAAAAAAAAAAAATCTAATAAGGATTATAAATAATCTCAAATTCATTTTAGGAAACAAGTTTGATGAAAAAGAAATTAACAAAAATAACTTTTAAATGCATTTTTTATTTTATTTTTTCTGTAAACTCCTCAAATATGGAGAAATAATTATGAAGGTATTCCAAATTTGGATAAACACGCCCCAAAAATCAAAATCTTCCTAAAAATTAAGGCGTGAAACAAAACACAGAAGTTGAATCTAAATTTTTCATACACAAGAAGAAACTTACTTTAGCCTTTCTTCGCAACATTAGACAGTCATTGGCAGTCACACCCGTCCACAAAATTCATGTACAATGTGATTTAACGCTGGTGATTGCCCAAAAGTTTTCCATGAAATCCATTGACTATAAGGTTGTTGCACCATTTTAGAAAAATTGAAGAAATTTTTTTTTGTATGAGAGGAATGTTAGATCGCATGTGTAGAGAAAGAGAAGAAATAGGAGACATTTTAATGACATCCAACCCAAAATCTTAAAATCCAGGAATAATTAATGTGGGGATCATTTGGTTTCAGTAATTAAATATTAAAGAAAATAATTAATCATTGATTTAGGAGATCATTTGATTTAACTAATTAAATATTAAATAAAATTCATTTGAAAATATGGATAAATTGAGGACATTTTTTAAACAAAAAATTTCTATTTCCCACTCATTTTACGAAAAGGACATAAATTTAAACGGTTGAATGATGTAGACATTTGATTATTTATTTCTAAAAAAGTAGTTATACACTACTATTTCCCTTGTTTTAATACAAAACAATTTTGAGCAGCCCAATCCATAACATATTTTAAAACAAACAATGCTACTTTAAATAAAAACCAGCCATAAGCCCAATAACAAATTCCAGCAGCCCACAACTTCATTTAAATCCATTGCTCATTTTAAATTCAGCCCAACAAATCATTTATTTGAAAACAAGCTCAACAACTAAATAAACATTTAAATGAGTAGATTCTCATTATTAGAATAAATTCCAGCAATGTAAATCAACACAACAACCCATTTTTTAAAAGAAAGGGAAAGATAAGGATTATCTAGTTTTCGAAAAATAAACGATTAAATGTCTACCGATTTTTAGCATTTAAATCTATGTTTACCTGGAAGAGAGATAAATTTTTACTCCTCACAATGCCCATCCATTTATATAATCAATATTTTTATTTAGAAAATCTTATACATGAGCCTACATTTTAGGAGTTTTTTTTTTTAAAAAAAAAAAACAGATCTTAATCTAACTAATCTACCACCTACATTTTAGGATTCCTTTTAAATTTCTTTTTATTATTTAACTAACCATTTTTTTCCTACATTTTAGAATACTCATATGTTTTCCTCTGGAGTTTTGTCGCCAAAATCATCGAGAAAAATTGAGGTAACTTAATGACACACTAGTTCTTAGGTCTCGTAATATGTAGGAATTTGTACTTTTAAGTCACTGGTTGTACACGCGTCTGCCTCATGTTTTCACTCGTGCACATTTTACAACCTTTACACCGAATGAGCGTGATTTTTCTATGTAGGTAGCTATATAGCACAGTAGGTGGATGACGACGACCTAGTTATTCGTATGTTGGTCGCTATACCCTCATTCCACCACAATTATGTTGGTCGCTATACCCCAAACTTCCACAATATGTATTTGTATGTAAATGGTTGGGAGATATTAGGGAGCTATTTTTAAGTCTCTTTTTTTTTTCTTTTTTTCAAAATCATTTTAAATTTTCATATTTCAAATCTTAACTTATTTTTCCATCCCATATATTTCCCTTTATAAGGTTATAATTTAAATTTCTTTTTATAATTCAATTTTGTTATTATTCTAATTATAGGGAGTTAGTTAGTTGAAATCTATAATGAGAATATTAAACATTTAAAATACAAATAAATAAAAAGGGTACAAACCTTATTCATTTAATTATAAAATTCCAGAATAATAGATTTAGACATAAATTTAAATGAGTAGAAAGACTAGACATTTGATATTTTATTTTTAAAAAATTAGACATTTGCCTAATTGCTCTTAAAAGAAAATTCACTTGAGTAGCCCAAATAACTCATTTGGAAACTAAGAATTTAAGTCAAAGAATTAACGGACAATTAGGAAAATGTCTCAAATTAAGAAATATATTCAAATAATATCTACCCTACTTCAAATTTTAAATAAATATATACTTTAATTCTTAAAAAATAAATTATTAATCTTTAAAATTAAAATTAAAATAGACATTTATACCCCCAATTTATTCTCAATTTTTTAATTATATAAAATACGTTTTTTTATAAAAAATATGAAAAAAAAATCCTCATATCTAAAATTGGAAAAAAAAATCTTAGATCTTTGACTTAACTTATAACAAATTCAAATATGCTTAAAAGATAACAAACAAAAATTCATAAAAAACAATCATAGGAGATCTTTGACTTAATAATTGGAAGTGGCGGTTACTATAAATCTCTTCCAAATGAATAATTTTTAAATCTACTAACTAAAGTTAAAATTAAAAAAATAAATGCATTTAATTCACGTTATGTGCCCCTCCACTTGAAACTATGTTGAATTTTGTGTTGGGAAGTCTGAGAGATATTACCCACCATATAAATTGCAAATGATAAAGTTGAAGGGTCGATAAAAAATATAACCCTAAAATATATGTTCTCCATTGTATACCCAATAGAAGGACAAAAAGACCACAATGTACATAAATTATACACAAGGTACATACTCCAATATTAATAAATTCATTCTATATGAACTGTACACACAATACATTCATCTTTGGTTAGGGCTATACTTTCCGCACCTTATTTGAAAGGATAAAATTTATACTTTGAAACAGAAAATATACACTCCATTCACAAATTCATTATTCTTTAACTCTATGCATGGTACGTTCATCTTCGATTAGAGCTATACCCCTTATTCGTAAATATATAGACTAAAAACTTTAGAATTTTTGTTCAATTCGAGTCGCCACCAATAAAAGTTAGAATACACAGTTTCATTATCTCATACTCACCGTGATAGACGTAAGTAACTTCCATTAACGGAGTGCTCCTCTTTATCCCTTGGAAAAAAAATTGTGCAATTCTTCAATACTCTGTGGAATGAATCATGTGGAAGAATTTTTCGTCAACTAAGAAAGAGACTTCCCAAAATGAGCTTCCCTTATTCTCTTCTGTCCTTTTCCCTCGACCGTTAACCAACATTGTGAGATGAACGGTTGCTATAGAAAATTCTGTAAAAAAAGTTCTGAGATCTCGTCTTTAAATAATAATAATAATAAGATACTTAATATTTCCAGCTTACTTAAAGCTTAGAATATGAAAAATATATGCAAGATTAATGGATACAAATAGATGTCGAGATTAATGGTTGTGTAATATAACGGAAGAGATACTAAAATTTAGATATTTAAGTTTTTTTTTAAATATTTGAAAATAATATATTTTGAAATAGATAAAAAAAAACCATTAAAAAAGAGAGAGGAGTAGTTGGTTATTCCTTAAATTAAGGATTTGAGATTTTACAAACAATTTGTTTTTTAAAACAAAGTTCCAAAAATATATATTTTTATTTTTAGAAAACAACAATTTGAAAATCTAGAATAAGGACACTTTGGGAATAAATTATCATCTCTCATCTGTGATTTTTTATTTAGACATTGATTTACAGAAATAAAGTTAAGTATGTGAGAAATAGATATTTACTACTGTTTCCAAAGAATTATTCGAGCAGAAGCAAAACCCACGTAAAACAGACCCACTACCTCCACAAGCTAGGTCACGAACCGGGTCGGACGAAGTAGGGTGTGGGTCGCGTGGATCTGGAGCCGGGTCTCGGTGCACTGGAGCTGTTCATGAGTGCGGAATCGCGGGTCGTTGGGTCTAGAATTGCAGAAACTACACTCTGCGTTGTTTTTTTTTTTCTTCTTTCTATTGCGATTTCAGCGACAAAAAGAAAAACGAATAGAGGCGTGGATCAGACAGATCTGGACGAAACAAAGGCTTCACGGTGATAGGTGACGTTTTCCAGCAATTTCGAAGAGATTTGGGGTTGGTTTAACACGAATCGTCACGGATCGGCGAAATTGAAAGTGGGTTTGACCGATTTCTTGCGCAAACGCAGTTGCGCTACTTAGATACCCCTCGGGAAGAATCTCGACACAACAACAACCCAATTCCGATAGCCACAGAGATAACAACGGAAAATCAAATGGGTTTGTGAAATTGAAAGTGGGTTTGACTGAATATGAAGAAGACAGTGTTCATTGTGTTTCTCTATTTTTTTTTCTTTATTAATTTTCCTCTTTAATCAACTTCCCAGTAAACGTACAAAGGGAACATGGAAAGTTTTCCATCAATTAAAAGTCACTTATTCCATTAAATTAAGATAAAAGCCAAATAATTGTGGTTTCATTATATATATATATATATATATATATATATATATATATATATATATAATTTCTCCTCTTTCACCAACTTGGCACAAAACGTACATGGAAAAGAAGGGTTATTAAAATAACTCTTCCAACTAATTTGACAAAAAGAAAAAAAATGCCAATTAAGCATTCAATTTAATTCACAAATTAATAAGCTAGAAGAAACCCAAAGGTTTTGGTAATTTCAAAGAAATCAACAAAATATCTAAATCATTAATTCCAAAGAAAAAAAAATACCTCCACACATAATTTCCTTCATTTAAATTCCACACAAAATAAATTGTGGGAAAAATAAATAGATTTTTAATATAAAAAAATCTCGGTTTGTAACACAAGGTGATGAAGACACTTTGGTAGATACAAAAGCATGCGATCCAACTTGTAAAGACAATGGCTTGATAGTTAGAGGATATAGATCATTCCTAAAAGGGCACTGAAACAAGATTTTATGAGTATATTTGTCACAAATGGTGAAAGAAGAAGCATCAAATTCAATAGAGGAGTAATTATCATGACATAGTTTTTGGATGGATAACAGGTTTGCAGACATGGATGGAACATGTAATATGGAAGGAAGTTTAAATGTATGTGAAAGGGTTGGAAGAATTCCATTTATAATGTGCTGAATAGGAAGGCCTTGTCTGTCTCCAACTGCCACATGATCTTCGGAGTCATAGGGTTGAGCATTGGCAAGTTGAGTTGCATCTTGAGTAATGTGAGCATTGCAACCAGACTCAACAAGCGACATATTTGAGTTGGAGGAGGGAGTAGTTGAATAGCTAGCAGCCATGGCAGCAAGTTGAGTAGGAAGGCGTTGCCCCTTGATAGGAATAATCCATTCGGTGAAAACAATCTAAGGCACTATGTTCTATTTTGTGACAAATCTGGAACTTGCGTTCATCATTCTGATTTTCAGAGGAGTTATTGTGTGCTTGTTGGCCATTGGGGGTTTGACGTCAAACCTTGATATAAATTTCTCCAAGATTGTCTAAAACCATTCGATGTTGAGCCTCGATAAGAGTTTCCCTAAGGTTGACCAAAACCTCGCGCATAGCCCCTGAAACGATTTGAGGAATTTCCCTTTCAACCATTGCCACGATAACCTACCAGATCCTCTACCGGAATTGTTCCTGAGCGAGAGCATGGCTGTGGCTGTGACTAGTTGCTTAGAATTGCGATTTGCAATCTCCATTGATTATTTTTCAGTTTTTAGTAGAGCATACAAATGCTCATAAGTGATAGGATCGGAGCTTGTTTGTATCGATGTACGAAACACATGAAATTCAATGGGGAGGCCATTCAAGGTGTGTATTAGTAGGTCTTCGTCATCCACAGTGATGCTAATGTTGGAAAGATTGTCACGAATGTTCTTTGCTCGCTGGAGATAAGAATCCATTGATTCATCGGGTTTATTGATCAAGGTTTGCAATCGAGAGACAGAGGAGAATCGTGTAATCAATCGGATCCATGTGTCTCGTGAGGTTTCACAACCAACAACAAGGGAAAGAACAGAGGGAGATAGGGTAGTGATGCGATAATTCGGTGTAGTATAGATAAGCAAATGATTAATTCTAAGAGTGAAACTAAGTTTTACACTTCGAATCGTATTAATACTCAAGTATACGCAGTTGAGTATGTAGCAAGTGATAAGTATTTATATTTTATCATTCTCCACATGGATTGATATCTACAATAATTAATCTAAGAGTCGTGCAAGAAAAGTAAAACGAATGAACTTGGGATTTTTGGTTTGCTTTATAACTAAATGCAAAATGAACTAAGTAAGGCTCGGGTTAAGGTTATGGGATGTTTCTAGTAATTCCTAGAATAAAATACGGTGAGTAATAATTGTCATACTTCGCTTAATAAACGTTCGCTTCCGCTTCCATTCAGCACCTAGCCTAACTTCCGCTGCGATTTTATGTAGTGAAAAGCTAACGCTTCGCATGCATTAGTTATGTGTTTATTACTAAACTCAGATTTAAAGTACTACAGTCGTCAAAATACTAACCTATTGAACATGTAAACTAGCCTTAAGTTATTTCCTCTTCCGATTTACAACCTATTAGCGCATGTGGATGATCGGTCAGCATTTGCTATTTAATTAAGATTCTAATTTAACATGCTTCAATTAACAACTCCTTTTACCCTAGTACATGATATCTACAACCCGCATCCTTAACCTTTGCCTAAAATGCTTAGCTATTAGCGCATGTGGATGATCGGTCGACATTTGCTATTTAATTAAGATTCTAATTTAACATGCTTCAATTAATAACTCCCTTTACCCTAGTACATGATATCTACAACCCGCATCCTTAACCTTTGCCTAAAATGCTTAGCTAGACATGAAAGAAGGGGAGAGAATAAAAAAGAATACCATGAAAGTCATTGCAAAAGAAATTGAATTAATTTAAATGCAAGAACAGTTCGAAGAAAAACAATGGTGTTGAAATAAATAAAGCATAAAAGAAATAAAGAAAAGATAAACTAGAAAGCAGTAAATGGTGGCGATTGCTTGAAGAACAATACTCCGTGTCAATAGGAACACGAACTTCGCTTCGAAACCTTTATCCCAAGTGTGGGAGAAGAACTCCGAAAACAGACACCCTTTCACTCTTGGTTCATCTCCTTTTTATAAGCTTGAAATACTTGGAGACTAAGAAATCGACTTGGAAGGCAAGAATTTAATTTGGACTTTTATTTCCTTTTATTGCATATCCCTGGATTCTTGTGACAGATTTCCTCTGATTTTTCCAATCACATCTTTGCTGATTAAAGTATGAATCCATGATTGTTGCAGTTTGTCTATTCTGCAATCTGATAGTTGGCATTAGCTCATCATTCGATTCTTCCCTTATTGAGACTTTTGCATCTGATCGATTTTTCATTAACGTTTTCAATCGACATTGATGATCATGTTTCCAATTCATGTAGATATAGCAATAAATATAGCGCATCATGGAATCTTTGACATTTAAGTACAAAAAGCATTCAACATTCATATTTTACTAAAAAAAATGTGCTAATTTCCTTAATCTTTTATATCTCGGCTCATAAATCATGCATGCATCGTATTTATATGAATTTCTCATCTTAATGTTATTCTAACTCTAAGATTGTAACAACCCAGGTTTTCCTTCCGGTTCTCTAGGTACGTTCGGTTGATTTGCAGTTAGTTGTTTGGGGCTGTTAGAGCTGTTTGAGCTCCTAGGGGTATTTTGGTCATTTTTCCTTCCAGCTCGGTTTTATAGTTAACCAGGGTTTTAGGGCTGTTTCTGTCATTTGTGGACTTCAGTTATCCTTCATTTTTAGGTTCCCACAGTTAGAATGCCTTTTTGTGAAGTTTGAAGGCTTTCCGATTCAAAGAGAAAAATAAGAATAA
Source organism: Sicyos edulis (assembly GCA_036507275.1). Taxonomy (NCBI): domain Eukaryota; kingdom Viridiplantae; phylum Streptophyta; class Magnoliopsida; order Cucurbitales; family Cucurbitaceae; genus Sicyos; species Sicyos edulis. Next base: position 12,552,232 of record CM071850.1, read on the forward strand.
ATTGTGTTGGAGCTAGGATTCGAACCATGGTGGTTTAGAGGGTGGATTTAAGCTAAATGAAGGAAAAATAAAAAGGATTTTTAAAATTGTTCAAGCTAGGATTCGAAGGTGGGATTTTTGGCTTTTATCTTTTAAAAAATAGGGAAAAATCAAAAGGGTTTCATATCTTTATCCTTCCCTTCCCCTTGGCTGACCAACATCTCCTTCTCTTCTCTTCTCCTTGGCTGAATCTCACTTCCTCCATAGCTCTATAGCTCCTTGCTTCTTGCTTCAAGCTTTTGGGAATTTCTCCAAGGTTAGTTCCTTGCAACTCTTCTTCTCCTTTTCTCTTAGCTTGTCTTGGTCGAATCCATAGGTCTAACCAAGAGAGGTTCTTCTTCTCTTCTCCTTGTAGATCCGAGACCTCCATTGTTGAGTTACATCAAGCTTCATCCGAGAATCTCTTCCCTTGGATTCGAGAATCCTTGCCAATCCTTGCATCTTGATCTTTTGTTCTTGTTGGTGAAAATTCGAGAGCTTCTCCTTGTGCCACCATTGCCGAGAGCTTCAAAGGTAAGTGTTGTTGTGTTTTGTTGCTTGGTTGTGTGGATCTAGCCGAGACCTAACTAGTTCTTGAACGAAGGTGTTTGCGAAATCGTGAACACACAATAATTAAAATAATAAGAAAATGAGAATGATGAGTTGTAGCTTGGATTTCGCTAAAGCGAAATCTCTACTTTTTTTTTTGTTAAGCGAAATGTGTGTGATTTCTCCAAGATGTGCAAGTATACACAGTCTTGTTGTAGCAAGTTTTAAAGTAATTAAAAGTCATCTCCAAAAGGATTAGTGATTAACAACATGTTCAAGCAAAAATTAGAGAGTTATGGTAACAAAGGAAATATTGTTGTGATGAAACTAAAACTAAGTTGCTGAAATAAGTTTTCTAAATCAGTTCGCTAAAGCGAACAAAATGCGAATCTCAATTGACAAAATACTTAAGATGCAACGAATGATAAACTAACTTTAATCAAATTAAAAACATTGGAAGGAGGTTAAGACTTTTCGGAGAGTTTCGCTAAAGCAAAATGGCATTTGGCTAAGAAGAGAACAGCTGATGGCTTTCTCTTTGGCTCTCTCAAGCTCTCTAAGTTGGCTCTCTCGAGCTCCTAGTTTGGCTCTCTCGAACTCAAATAACAAATAAACCAAGAGATCAGCACTAGGCGAACCTTATCTCTAAGTGTTCTTTTCAAATGCAAGTAAACTTAGCAAAACCTAATATTATGACATGCAAGGTTGCTCTATTCCCTTTCTCTCGAAAGCGAAATAAAGTTCATACAAATAGTTAGCTAGACAAAATGTATTTCAACACAATACATGATAAATAGATTCAAAGCAAAGTAAAGAGAAAAGTTCATCTTCAATTAAATAAGTAAAAATGTATGCTTACAAAACAAAGCTAAAGCGAAAATACTGAAATGAAAGTAAGAGAAACAAAGTTAAGAAAAAGCCTGATCGAAATCACTCAAATGGTGTCTCTGAATCCAGCTTCAGTTCTACTCTGCAACATTGACTAACTACTTCGCTAGAGCCAACTAACTAAACAAGTGGAAATAGAAAACAACTAAAACGACTAAGCTAACTATAAAAATGACAATGATTTTGGTCTGAAGAAAACTTGACGATGATCTCTCTAACAAAATGGATGATGCCTTTCACAATGACAAAAGGTTGTTATTTATATTGCTTCAAACAAGGATCTACTCCACGATCTCATACGCATGTCCTTTGCTCCACGATCTCACGTGCATCGGTTGATATTGAAAGGCTTTTCTCAGATTTTTTAAACGTCTTCCACTTTAGCTTTTTTTTTAGAACCCACCTCGCTGGATTTCAGTTCACTTAAGCGAAACTTTTAGCAACTGCACTTAGCTCCGTAAAACTTTTCTCGCTGGATTTGTGTTTGCTTAAGCCAAATGTTTAGCAACTACACTTAGCTCCAAAAAGCTTTTATCACTTCTGCGTTTTGCTCCCTTGGTATGCTAGAGCAGAAACAAAATATCAGGTTTATAGAGATGGAACTTAAAGATTTACACATTCATGTACTTTTTCTAAAGCAAACCTCTAAAATGTTATCCTAAATAGAAAACTATTGGATTTTGTAATTCGCTCAAATAATTAAGCGAAGCAAACAGACTTAGCGAATTCTTGCTATGATGTAGCGAAAGTTCTAGCGAACAGCTATTAAACTTAGCCTTTAACTCTAAATTCTTGAGAGTTATCAGAAGGATGTTCTAACAAGCTTCTCTTTATTGTGCAAGCCAAGCCTAGCCGAAAGGCCTTTGGATGTTTGTTGGAGGAGCTAGCCGAGACCTCCCTTGTGCTCTCCCCATTTTTGAATTTTCTAGGTGAGCAAGTGTGTTGGTTGTGGTTGTTCCATCCCCAAATTCCTCTTGGTGGCCGAGAGCTCCATGAGGGAGTTTTTGGTTGCGTGTTGAGTAGAAGTTGTAGCTAACTTGTGTTTTGTGTTTTTGGTGATACCCTAGCCAAGAGTGGAAAAAGTGAGCATTGAGGTTGTGGTGTGGTGGTTGTTCTTGCCTTGGTCGAGACTCTACTTGGGAATTAGAGTTGTGCTCGGGTTTCGATAAAGCCCTAACTTCTATTTGTTGATTGCTTAGAGTGTTTTTGCTTTGGTTGTGACCTTGTGATTTTTTGTTAGGGTAACTTGTGTGGTGATCTGCAGCTCAAGGAGCATCTTCTGTCTTTGGTTCTTCTGTTTGACAGGTAAGGGTTCCTTGCAGGGGTTGTGTGAACCCTGCGCATTGTAATGATATCTCTTAGTTGATTGACTTCATATGTTATTTTCTAGTGGATAGGTTTTCTACAGGTTATCTGAATTACACTGTTAGTGGTTTGGCTCGTGCAGGTTGCTGAATTATTGTTAGTGGATAGGTTATTGCAGGTTCTCGGATACTGCTCTGTTAAGGAACATGTTATTCATGTACGAATGTTGGTTGATGAACATGTTATTCCTGTATGAATGTTGGTTAATGAACATGTTATTCCTGTATGAATGTTGGTTGATGAACATGTTATTCTTGTATGTATGTTGGTTAATGAACATTTTATTCCTGTATGAATATTGACCTGATCTTGTATGTTGTATGTTCTTGTTCATGTGTTGTGATGTAAGCATGTAATGTTCTTATTCATGTGTTGTGATGTAAACATGTTAGTGGATAAGTTTTTTGGATTGTTGTTAGGGCATGCATGTAGAATGATAAACACTGTTTATTTCTGTTACTGCTATTCCTATTGATAGTGCTGATCTATGCTAGCTCTAGGTTGTGTAGCTCTAGTTGTTTTTGCTTAAGTTTACCCAAGACTAGCCTAGTGTGTGCTGTCCAAGGTTGGCCCAGTGTGTTGCCAATCGGGTTTGCTCAGGACTAGCCTAGTGTGTTTTATCCCCTGTTGGCCTAGTGTGCTGCTGACACGTATGAGCCGGACTAGCCCAATGTGTGTTGTTCCTTGTTTGCCCAGTGTGTTGTTGATCCCTGGTTAGCCCAGTGTGTTGCTTCCCGTGTTGCTCAGGACTAGCCCAGTGTGTTGCTGTCCCCTGTTAGCCTAGTGTGTTGCAGTCCTAGACTAGCCCAGTGTGTTGCTGTCCTTAGTTAGCCAAGTGTGTTCTAACCTTGCTTGTTGTACTGTTATAGCTTTTGAGATTACTTAAGTGATTCTCCTGTTTATTAGCCCAGTGTGAGCTAACCTTGTCTAGCTTTGAGCTTAGAACCATGATGTTGTTCATCCTGCTGTTTGTACTGTTGAGACTGCCATGCTATTGTTTTGATGCTTGTATGCTAGGATGCTAGAGGATTTGTTGTACGTATTGTACCCCGGTTGGGGAATTCTTACTGGGTTCAATTGTACTCACCATTTCTATGGTTTTTCCACCAGGTAACTTGGCATAGCATCGAGGTGGCTAGAAGAGGAGCTGGATGATCATGGGGAAGGCCGCTACATCTTCTTGTGTCACTTACTTTCATGTTGTCAAAATGTGTCTTTGGAACTTGTAATGTTTTAATGGGATTTGTAACTGTTTTTATTATACTCTGGCTAGAGGTTGAACCTTTCTTTAATGTTTCTGCATAAGTGTTGAGACTTGAATGTTTTAATAAAATGGAGTTTTGACTTGACTCCTTTATAAGTGTTTTAAGTCTTTGAATCACAACACTAAGTAAAGGCCATTTGGACCATTTAGTGTCGGGTCTTTACAAAGGTTTATTCAATTATTGCACAAGTACCTTTAGAATATATTATGATATTAGCCTAAATAATGCTATATTTGAGAGCTATCAAGTAGAATTGATGAGTACCTTGATCGCACGATCTTAAGAAATCCAATCCATTTATTTTGGATTTGGATTCTCAGTAAGATCTTCCGCATCTGTGCGAAGAAACTGAGCAGAAGGAGTTGACGTGCCCAAAACAAACCCATTAAGTTTGTGAGCTTCAAGAATTGGCAAGATCTAGTGACGCCACAAAGAGTAATTTCCAAAGTCAAGCTTGATCGAGATCAAATTGCAGACATTAGAGAGGAGAAGAATTAGGAGGGAAGTTTGGTTTAAGGCAGAACCAGTGTTAGTGGACATTGTTGAGGGCGACGAAGCAGCCATGGGAGAGAGAGAATCAAAGAAGGATTCAAAGATTTGGGGTTTTAAGGTTTTTGAGATGAGAGAAAATGATCATTTGAATGACGTTGGTCAGAAGCCTCCGATACCATGAAAGGTTTCCTCAATATGAAAATATTATTTCTTGATTGATTACCAAGAGGATAGAGCTACCATTTATAAGTGTGAAGCCCAAAAGAATATAAATAAATGTTTAACCAATCTAACTAAAGGCTTAACTTCCTAACCATACTTAGTTTACATAATAATTACAACCATCACACTTCAAGAGAAAACACCATTTAACAATTGAATTCTACCCAGTAACTCAATCTATAAACCTTACCATTCGTCTCGCACACTTTTTATAAAGCCAAATCTGTACTTTATATCAGCTTATCTCGACCTTACTTAGTCAGGGTCAAGTAACCAACACAAACCATAATTAAATAGAAAATCACCCTCCCGTACAAGGTTGTCACAAAAATAGCTCATCCTATGTCTTACAAGCTCATCATGACTGGTGAAAAACATTTCTCCCACTAAACAGAACATGCACCATCTTCCCTTAAACAATTTAAGTCATCCTCAACTGTAACAGCCCAGTTTTCCATGTTGGTTTCTCAGGTGTTCTCGGTTCATGATTCGGATGTTCTGTTGGGCCGTTAGAGCTATTTTAACCCTTAAGAGCATTTTGGTCATTTTTCCCTCCGGACCGGGTTTTATGAATAATCAAGATTCCAGGGCTATTCCTGTCTTTTACTGGGGCTTGATTGATTGTTGGTTACAAGTTCCAAGAGTTTGTGTTGGTTGTTCGGAAATTTGGAGGTAGTTTGGTTAATTATAAAATTAAAGAATTAAAAGAGCGTCTATTGGGATTCGAACCTGGGTGGATTTGAGAAGCTTTTGGCTCAAGTGTTTTGTTAAATAGAAAATAAAAGTGCGCTTGCCAAGGTTCGAACCTTGGTCATTTGGAGTTGGGAGCTTAGCTTAAAAGGGTTTTAAAAAGAGGAAAAATAAAAGGTGTTGCTTGTGGGATTCGAACCCTTAACCTGAAGAGGCCTTGGAGGCTTGGATTAAATGAGATAAAATCAAAGAAAATTGTGCTGTAGCTGGGACTCGATAGGGGAAAGCCCAGGAGTGGGAATCGTAAAACCTAAATTAAAAAAAACAAGCGTATTTTTGCTCCTTTTCCTTGAGTTGCCGCCCACACACCCCTTGACTCACTCCCTCATCTTGCCGACTCCCTCTTCCCCATCTTCCATCTTCATCTTGTTGTTTCTCCAAGAATCAAGACCAAGAACCGAGAGGTAAGCCTTCTTCTCCTTCTTCTTTCCTAGCCGAAACCCTTTTCCTTGATGCTTGGACAAGCCCTACCCGAGCAAGCTCTTTTTCCCTTGTAGCCGAGGACCCAATTGGTGTTTCTTGGGATTGCTGAGCCTTGTTTCCCTCTTCTTGTGAGTGCTGGACATCCTCCATGTTCTTCTCCTTGTGTAGCCGCAAGCCCTAGTTCAAGAAGCTTGGCCGAGAGGTGTTCTTCGCAAGCCCTAGTTGGAGAGTTGTTGTCGAATCACACCAAACAACCAGCCCCTTGTTGCCGCACCCTCCCTCAAGCACAATATTGAAGCCGATTCTTGTGTGGTGAGTTCTCTTCTTTTGGTCGAGAGCCTTGGTTGCTGGTTGGGTGTGCCTTAACTTCATTTCCTTGTTGTTTTGCAAGCTCCAACAGAAGCCGAGTGAGATCCCGCATCGAGCCATATCAGCCGTGAGCATTGCCTAGCTGAGCACACTCACGAGGTGAGTTTCCCAACCCTAGCCGAGAGCATAGTGGATGGGTTGGAGTGTGTTGTTTGTTCTTCCGAAGAGCTTAACTTGTGTTTTGTTCTTGTTGAGGTGAAGCCTAGCCGGAACCTGGAGATTTTTTAGAGGAGGCTGAGAACAAGCTCGAGCCCTAGTCTAGCCGAGAGCTTCCTTGGACACTCCCAAGGAGTTTGGCCGAGAGCTTGTGTGGGTTTCTCGGTAAATTCTCGGTTCTTGTTTCTCTTGAGTTTTGGTTTAGAAATAGCTAAAATAGGTTGTTACTGTATTTGTGTATGTTATTTCTAGGTTGTGTGAATCTATAGCTCAAGGAGTGTAGGGTTTGTTTACAGCTTGTTTCTAGGTAAGGATTCCTTACCGGGGTTGTGTGGACCCTGCGATATTATCACGATGTGCCTTGTATGCTTGTTTTCTGTTATGAGCATGTTAGTTATAGGACAGCTTGTGTTGATCTCTTGCTAGCATGTTTGTACATGTTAGTGCCATGCTAGGTTTGTTCTTCCAACATGTTTATGATTCCTGCTTAAGTTCGTAGTATCATGCTAGGTTATGTGTTATTTTGTTGAGCATGTATGTTTAGCCAGGAATCTTTAACTCTGAATTCTTAGTTAGAACAGTTAGGGTTTGTCATCATCAAGAGTTTGAGAGCGAACATAATGTACTTTGTCCCCACCGATCGGGATCTTGTGCGAAGCATAACGTACTTTTCTTTCACCCCGGCAGTCGATGTGCATTTTCTCCCGCATCTACATAAGCCTAGTTTGTAGCCTGCTAAAGCGGACCCCTGCCAACGGTGTAAGCCTACCTTGGCCGGTTTTTAGCTTCAGGTTAGTGGTACAAGCTATTACAGATGACTACCGAGGGCCTCGCTCTAGTGTACTCAGTGACACCGCTTTCGAGTCTTAGGCATGCGTACTTGGCCCGCGTAGTTTGTCCCTAGGCCCCCACATTTACGCCGGTTACAATATTATGCAGTGTGCGCCACATGCGTTAGTCACCGGTTCGGAGCGCTCCCCCAGGCTAATGTTCTTGAGTACACCACTTCCGTTCCAGTTTAGAGCCAGACTTCGGGTACTCTCCCGTTAGTCAAGTTTTAGCTAGCCGAGGGTAAGAAGCCTTCGAGGACATCTATTTGGGATTGGATTTTTAGCTGATCATTTGGCCGAGGGAGAAAGACCCTCGAGGGTGTCTGACATCTAATTGGGATCGGTTTTTGAGCTGATCATTTGGCTGAGGGAGAAAGACCCTCGAGGATGTCTTGGGATTGGTTAGGAAAGTGAATCATTAGGCTGGAAGTAGGAGACTTTCGAGGATTCTGGATCTACCCCGTAAGCTTGTTGAGTAATATTCTGTGTTGGTAACTGTTCGCACGTATACTAGGGTGCTAAATGACTGATGTATCGTATTGTACTCCAGTTGGGGATTCTTACTGAGTATGTACTCACCTTTATTTCTATGGTTCTTCCACCAGGTAACTTAGAACAGCACCGGGGCCACTAGCGGAGGGAGTTGCATGATCATGGGAGCTGCCGGCACTTTGCCTTGTCTTTTATTTGCATTTATTATTCAACATGTAGTTGGACCTGGGGTCGTTAGGGGAACTCTGTTGTTTGAGGTTTTTAAACTATTTTGAATGTTTTTATAAATACTGGCCAGACATGTTTAGCTTTTATTGCTTTTGCTTTTTGAAAACTGTTGATTATGTTTTAAATGTTCCCCGCTCATTGATGTTTGAAAAGTTTTAATTTGAGCACTGAAACGTTTGTAAACATGTTTTACTTGCATGCTGAGTGAAAACCTTGGTTTAGGACCGTATTTCAGGTTGTGTTCTTACAGTTGGAATCAAAGCACAGAGTCATAGATTCTGTAGACTAACTTGCTTTGTAGGTTGTTGTCCCCATGATCATCATCACTCCACGGCCGTCAGGTTTGTCTAAGTTCATTAAGGTAAGGGTTTTATTTTATAATACTGCATCTAGTATACATGTGTTACCCTTGTTGGGCAGTGAGAGTCCTAGTGTGGACTAGCTTTTGTCTTTTGTGTAGATCGTCAGTATGCTGATTACACATAGAGGAGCAGGGACGTTTGGTATTTCCAACTGAGGAGTTAGAGTGAACATGTTGTTGAGACGACGTCTAGGGTTGACTAGACCCGTAGGCCACCCTTGGCCCCGGCAGTTGAGTTGCCGAGAGAGTAGGGTGGAGGCCACCGAGCCTCAGAGTGAGACTCTAGGAGTAGAGTTTGCTCTAGCCATAAGAGAGATGATGGCAGTTCTTCTAGCTGATCAGATAGTTGAGACCGAGTTCTCGCGCTTGTGTTGTGGACTTGTGAGCCAGTTTGTTGGTAGTGCGATTCGACTACCCTTTGGTTTCCTTAGTATGAGTAGAGTTAGCATCGATGATGCGAGATTGTTCTGGCAGTGGAGCCATGAGTTTGTTGGTTTGTGCAGAGCACATTTAGTGGACACATTAGTATGAGGTAGGTTAGCTTGGTTTTGTTATGCTCTTGTGGAGCAAGTTAACCAATGTTGCTTTTCGTTGTGAGTTGACCTCGTGTGGGTTTGAACTCTTGTTGCTCTTTTGTTTGCTGTGGCTCTGCTAGGAGGCGAATGATGCCCTCGTGTGAGAGTACTTGTTGGACTTGGATCTTATGGAAACAAGAGGAAGTTGTACACGCCGGTGTACTTTCGTGTAGCTCATTCCGTGGTGTAAGTTTTGGGAACCACGTGTGGTTAGTGATGAGGAGCCAGCGCTCAGTCCTTGAGGTGTTAAGGCTTCAGTTCTTGTCAAGTGCCTTAACTTAGGTTGTAAGGATACTGTGCTCGTAGCCGGGTTGTTGCTTAAGCAAGTTTCGCTAGTTGGACCTTGACCTGGTTAGAGAAACTTCTGGTCGTTTGATGGTGGGAGTTCAGATGGTACTGAACAAGAGTGGTGGTAGCGAAGCTGCGTAGTTTCTGATCGTCGTTGCTAAGAGTGTTGTTCGGATCCTTACCCTGGGTAGAAGCAACGATGTGGCTGATGCTTTGAGTAGGAGGATGACACATTCTGTAGCGTTTCTGGTCTTTTTGGTTTTTCGAGGAGTTGGAGCTGGCCAGCATAGTTGAGATGTTGGAGGGAGTTGTCGTCGTGTAGTCAGTGGACTGTTAGACCATTTGACGACAGTGTGTGTCGGAGGGTGGTCGGAGGGACCTAAGTTGTGGAGAGCCTTACCAGAGCTCGGTCAGACCCAGGCAGTGTTCCTCGATTGAGTTGCTGGAAGCTTGTAGTCGGTTGACAAGCTAGAGTTGTTCTTGGTAACCTTCGAGTTGGTTTTGGAGTTGCTAGCAAGGTGGTGCTTGGTGTTGACCAAGGTGTGGATTCCATGTTGTTTCAAGAGCTAGCTTGGTTTGAGCAAGCGGGCGTTGCCCTAAAGACTTGTCCCTGTTTGGGAAGTTTTGGGTGTTTACCCCTCCTTCGACGTTTGGGTGAGTACTGCTAGTTCTGAGCTGGTGGTTCAGTCTATTATGAAATCCCTCTTTGGTTGCTTTCGAGAGAGTTGGTTGTTGTTACCTTTGTTTGAGCAAGACAACGAGCGTGTGTGGAGTTCGCTGTCCTTCAGAAGTCCGCTTGCTAGGGAATCATTTCTGTTTATGAGGAGTCTGCTTAGCTCTTGTGTTGTGGAGTTGATCAGAGTGGCGCAGCGGTCAGCCCTGTTAGAGGTTTCCTGCGTTGTGTTGTTAGCAAGTGGCAAGTTATTTGACCCTGCGAGGGCAGTGGTCAGCCAGTTCAAGAGTTTGAGTTGTTGCTGGAAAGTTGTTGGAACTTTGGAGTTTGAGAAACCCTTAATTTCTGTGGTGGTTAAGTTGCACCGTGGATGCCAGCCTCGAGTTTTAACCTTTGAGGTAACCTTGCCGGTTCGTATTCCTTGCGATGTTCCAGGTGTGCAGTTTCTGGTTGGAAGATGAGTTAGGCCTAAGCTATAAGGAGGAAATCCTTTGAGTAGCCAGTTGGACTTGAGAGTTGCGAGTCACCTTGGAGGCGAGCTCCGCCCGTTGTAAGCTTGGGTTGAGTTTTGGCAGAGCAAGCCCTTCTCGGACTTTGTTCCTAGTTATTGTGCGTTCTCAGTTGGCGTTATAGTTGAGTTAGAGTTGAGTGGTAGGCACAGTTGTTCTGCGGCCTTAGTTGGCCAAGACCTTTGAGTCAGTTTCCCCTAGGTTGATGTGTTTGCAAGTAGCCGCGTGGTGTTATCTTCCTGGCTCCCCGGGTTTCCAAGAGAGGATTTTTGGTTGATTCCTTGACTGTCGAGGTTTCTCTCAGGCCGGTTACTAGTAGGGTTTGCGTTGGAATAATCGCGGTCGGCCGTTGAGAGGCCCCAGTTTGGTTGTTTGGCCAAGTAGAGCCAGTGCCTTGACCTTGGTACAACGACTTCTCTTTAAGATGGTGGCTTAGTTGTTTTGGACCCGTTCCAGTTGGTGAATTTTTCCTTTAGGATCAGTCTCCAGATGGTGGTTCAGAAGGATTCCTTTGAGATTTGTAGGCAAACATTGGAGTTTGCTGGTCTCGTGTGAAGCGAGAGAAGACCGACTGGTTTCTGAAACCCGAGAGGTTTAGTTGTTTGTCGACATGATGTAGGGTTGAGGCCGTTTGTTAACAGATACTAGCATTCAGGGTAGTTACGCTGGTGTGTGGTGTAGTGTTTTGGAGCTTGTGATCAGTCAGCGTTATTGTCGAAAGTAGCACCGTGGTGAGGCGTTTGGATTTTGGTAAGCGAGGATAGAAAAGCCCCAAGGTTGTAAGACCGTTTGACAGTTGGAGCGAGTCAAAGCATGTGGCTTACCGATTAGCATTGTCACATCTCTTTCTTCGAAGCTCAGTGTATATCCAATTTTGGTTAAGGTGGTTGTGGCAGACTCGTTGGCATTGTGGCTTTGAGCCTTTAGGAACCCAAGATGGTTTTGAGTTTCGAGGGAGAACTGGTGTAGTTTTAATCGGGAGTTCGGTTGGTTAAGGATCAGTGGAGTTTTCCTAGATCTGTTTCAGTCTTAGGACTTTCAAGGACGAAAGTCTTAAAAGGAGGGAGTATTGTAACAGCCTAGTTTTCCATGCTGGTTTCTCAGGTGTTCTCGGTTCATGATTCGAATGTTTGGTTGGGCCGTTAGAGCTATTTTAACCCTTAAGGGCATTTTGGTCATTTTGCCCTCAGGACCGGGTTTTGTGAATAATCAGGATTCCAGGGCTATTCCTGTCTTTTACCGAGGCTTGATTGATTGTTGGTTGCAAGTTCCAAGAGTTTGTGTTGGTTGTTCACAAGTTTGGAGGCAGTTTGGTTAATTATAAAATTAAAGAATTAAAAGAGCGTCTGTTGGGATTCGAACCTGGGTGGATGTGAGAAGCTTTTGACTTAAGTGTTTTGTTAAGTAGAAAATAAAAGTGCGCTTACCAAGGCTCGAACCTTGGTCATTTGGAGTTGGGAGCTCAGTTTAAAAGAGTTTTAAAAAGAGGAAAAATAAAAGGTGCTGCTTGTGGGATTCGAACCCTTGACCTGAAGAGGTCTTGGAGGATTGAATTAAATGAGAATAAATCAAAGGAAATTGTGTTGTAGCTGGGACTCGATAGGAGAATGCCCAGGGGTGGGAATCATAAAACCTAAATTAAAAAAAGAAAAAGAAAAAAAAGCGTATTTTTGCTCATTTCCTTTGAGTTGCCGCACACACACCCCTTGACTCACTTCCTCATCTTGCCGACTCCCTCTTCCCCATCTTCCATCTTCATCTTGTCGTTTCTCCAAGAATCAAGAACAAGAACCGAGAGGTCAGCCTTCTTCTCCTTCTTCTTTCCTAGCCGAAACCCTTTTCCTTGATGCTTGGACAAGCCCTAATCGAGCAATCTCTTTTTCTCTTGTAGCCGAGGACCCCATTGTTGTTTCTTGGGATTGCCGAGCTTTGTTTCCCTCTTCCTGTGAGTGCCGAACATCTTCCTTGTTCTTCTCCTTGTGTAGCCGCAAGCCCTAGTTCAAGAAGCTTGGCCGAGAGGTGTTCTTCGCAAGCCCTAGTTGGAAAGTTGTTGCCAAATCACACCAAACAACCAACCCCTTGTTGCCACACCCTCCCTCAAGCACAATCTTGAAGCCGATTCTTGTGTGGTGAGTTCTCTTCCTTTGGCCGAGAGCCTTTGTTGCTGGTTGGGTGTGCCTTAACTTCGTTTCCTTGTTGTTTTGCAAGCTCCAACCGAAGCCGAGTGAGTTCCCGCATCAAACCATAGCAGCCGTGAGCATTTTCTAGCCGAGCACACTTCCGAGGTGAGTTCCTAACCCTAGCCGAGAGCATAGTGGATGGGTTGGAGTGTGTTGTTTGTTCTTCAGACGAGCTTAACTTTTGTTTCGTTCTTATTGAGGTGAAGCCTAGCCGGAACCTAGAGGTTTTTGAGAGGAGGCTGAGAACAAGCTCTAGCCCTAGTCTATCCGAGAGCTTCCTTGGACACTCCCAAGGAGTTTGGCCGAGAGGTTGTGTGGGTTTCTCAGTAAATTCCTGGTTCCTGTTTCTCTTGAGTTTTAGTTTAGAAATAGCTAGAATAGGTTGTGTGTATGTTATTGCTAGGTTGTGTGAATCTGTAGCTCAAGAAGGGTAGTGTTTGTTTACAGCTTGTTTCCAGGTAAGGATTCCTTACCGGGGTTGTGTGGACCCTGCGATATTATCACAATGTGCCTTGTATGCTTGTTTTCTGTTATAAGCATGTTAGTTATAGGACAGCTTGTGTTGATCTCTTGCTAGCATGTTTGCCTTGTTTGTACATGTTAGTGCCATGCTAGGTCTGTTCTTCCAGCATGTTTATGATTCCTGCTTAAGTTCGTAGTATCATGCTAGGTTATTTGTTATTTTGTTGAGCATGTATGTTTAGCCAGGAATCGTTTACTCTGAATTCTTAGTTAGAACAATTAGGGTTTGTCATCATTCAGAGGCTGAGAGGGAACATAATGTACATTATCCCCACCGGTCGAGATCCCATTCTAAGCATAACGTACTTTTCTTCCACCCCGGCAGTCGATGTGGATTTGCTCCCACATCAGCATAAACCTAGTTTGTAGCCTGCTAGAGCAGAACCCTGCCAACGGTGAAAGCCTACCTTGGCCGACTTTTAGCTTCAGGTTGGTGGTACAGGCTGTTACAGATGAGTGCCGAGGGCCTCGCACTACTATACTCAGTGACACCGTTTCCGAGTCTTAGACATGCATACCTGGCTCGCGTAGTTTGTCCCTAGGCCCCCACATTTACGCCTGTTATAGTAGCTTGCGGTGTGCGCTCACACGAGTTAGTCGCCAGTTCGGAGCGCTCTCCCGGGCTAATGTTCATGAGTACACCACTTGCGTTCCAGTTTAGAGCCAGACTTCGGGTACTCTCCCGTTAGCAAGTTTTAGCTAGCCGAGGGTAAGAGGCCCTTGAGGACATCTATTTGGGATTGGTTAGGAGAGCCAATCATTAGGCCAGAAGTAGGAGACTTCCAAGGATTCCGGATCTGCCCCGTAAGCTCGTTCAGCAATATTCAGTGTTGGTAACTATTCGCACGTATACTAGGGTGCTAGATGACTGATGTATCATATTGTACCCCGGTTGGGGATTCTTACTGAGTATGTTTGTACTCACCCTTATTTCTGTGGTTTTCCCACCAGGTAACTTAGGATAGCACCGGGGCGGCTAGCGGAGGGAGCTGCATGATCATGGGAGCTGCCGGCACTCTGTCGTGTCTTTTATTTGCATTTATTATGCAGCATGTAGTTGGACCTTGAGTCCTTAGGGGAACTCGGTTGTTTGAGATTTTTAAACTATTTTGAATGTTTTTATAAATACTGGCCAGACATGTTTAGCTTTTATTTCTTTTTCTTTTTGAAAACTGTTGATTATGTTTTAAATGTTCCTCGCTCATTGATGTTTGAAAAGTTTTAATTTGAGCACTGAAACGTTTGTAAACATGTTTTACTTGCATGTTGAGTGAGAACCTAGGTTTAGGACCATATTTCGGGTCGGGTTCTTACATCAACCAACCAAATATCTTACACAAACATTTCAGAATACTTGTAAACACAACCTCCCACGTAAGAATAACAAAACCATCTAATATACAAGAGTCTAATCAACTTTGAAACCAAGTATGTATATATATAGTTATGACCCAACTCTTCAATTTAGCATTCACACCTACCCCTACAAAATTGTATGCAATACACACAAGGAAACAGCTTCCAACATCCTCTCTTCACAGTTTAACATAATATCTTCCAACTCAATATATTTATTTATTATAACTTAAGCACAATACATCAAAACTTAGTAAAAATCACAACCTACATTAAGTGCTCTGCCTTACAAAAAGAATTTAAATCTGAAACACCCTACATGTTGAAAAGAACTCCTAGTTGTCCTGCATGTGGTCCTGCACCTCCGACACACAAGGTACACATAAAAAGATGAATTTCACACTATAAAACTTAATAACAATACAAGAACAACAGAAACTCAAAAGATTTGAGTTTTCCATGTCGCGGGTGATGGATTGATTCCAACAACCCCATATTGAACCCCCAAAACCCCTTAAATTTACATCATTCTACTCACCTCCTTCCCTCTGAATTTGGCTGCTTTTCAGTCCATGAATCCTTCTTGCAAACTTCCGCACAATTACAAAATATTGACCTCAACAAACTCTATAGCAAGAAAGCGAATTCAAACTTAGATTCACCCCCTCAACTACCTTAAGAAATTGATGGAAAATCAAGCATAAACAGAGCAAACTCAATATTCAAACTCTAGTTAAAAAATATTTCCATTGATGACCAATTTTACGGATTCAATAAAACTTTTCAAAATTAGAAGTTAATTTAATACACTTTCCTTTAAAGCACCAAACCATGAACAACGTCACTTTCAAAGATTGGAGATTGTGGATGTTATGGGATTTATCTAAATTTGTTCAAGTTTGTTGAGAAAGCCATGGTAGTGCTCGAACAACGTTTCAAAATTATTCTTAAATGATCAAATTATCATTCCATGGCTATCAAAATAACAACAGACTCTTTACACTGCAAATTCTAGCCTTTAAAGAAAAAAAAAAGAACACTGAAATGAACAAAATCAAAACAAAAAAGAAAATGCCAACGAATGCAACATACACAAACATAACCAATACAAAAGATTCACGATTAGAAAAAGAAAATTGCTTGAAACAAAGTAAAGAGCAACGAATTTAATGGGTCAATATGTAAGAACTCATAATTTCTAACTACGTTTCCCACGTCATGCTTACTCAAAACAGCTTCTAATGTTCATTATTCAAATTTCAAACTTAAAATAACTGCTCTTGTTGAATTTTATTTCAAAATAATAAATAAATACAAGTCCTTAGCTAAGGTATTTCAAAAAACTAGAATCAATTAAACGAAAAAATAAATATGGGTAAAGGCATCTATGCCCAAATGTTACAAAACATTGAACAAAAATAATAGGAGATTAAACTCAGCATGTCCACGAACAACAAAAATTATCAACTAAGTTAACAACCTAGATAGATCTAATGCAGCAAGCTCTACCCACGATTTCTTCCACATCTCCCAACTAATCGTCTCGGTGGTGTCATCTAATTACCTGTGGAAAGAAAATAACCGCAAGTAAGGGTGAGTATAAAACAATACTTAGTAAGAACTCCCCAATAGGGGTACAATGCACAAAGAAGAACTCAACATGCTAGCAATACATATCTATTCTCGTCTCAACATAGCTTAGTAACTGACCATGAGTTTCGTTACAATCCACTTTGCTTTCAACTCAACTTAGCTTTTTTACTTGGTCATGAGGTTCGTTGCATGACTCTCTTATGAGGCCCTTAAGACACTCACCTAAACATAAGAATATGAATGGTTATGAAATACATTACACAACTTTCTTGTGAGGCCTTTGAGACGCTCACCTAAATACAGGGATATAGAAGGTTGTGAAATTCGTACAACTCTCTTGTGAGGCCGTTGAGACACTCACCTGTTTTAGATTGTACGACTGGTCATGAAGTTTGTTACACAACTATCTAGCTCAAACACAACTTTTCACTACTGGTGTACTGACGACACCGGTCTAGATGAGCCATCTACCTGACATTCGGTGCGTGTATGCATACACCACATGGGGCTAAAAACCAGTCAGGTGTAGGCCTACACAGTACTGACCTGGTCCAGGTCAACATACCTAACGACTCAAATAAAGGTTTCCATTGAGTCACGGTCCTTGTAAAGACCCGACTCTAAATGGTCATAAATGGACTTTACTAAATGCCGTGACTCAAAATTCATTAAATCATATACAGAAAAGATTTGAAAACATGCATCTCATTAAACAATTCAAAATCTAAATACTCAAATAAAAGTCATTAAAACAATTAGCCTCTGGCCAGAGTATATAAAATCCATTACAACATAATTAAAAGTCTTTCAGAAATTAAGATGCAATGAAGGACAGCAGATGCAACGGACACATCCCCATGATCAACCAGCTCCTCCTCTAGCCACCTTGATGTTGTGCCAAGTTACCTGGTGGAAGAACCACATAAAGGGTGAGTACAAAAGCACTCAGTAAGAATCCCCCAACCGAGGTACAATACGCAAGAAAAATCATTTAGCATCCTAGCATACAAGCAAAACATCAATTTACGTAAAGGCAGTCTCAAACAATAATGGACAACAATTGTCGAGCAGGGTTAATGCCACTAGGCTGACTAGACAGGAGGACAACCTAAGTGACCTCGGTCTCTGAAATGTCTATCTCTAAGACAACACTAGGTTAGCACGCAATTGGGCTAACAGGGACAGCACGCTACTGGGCTTGTCCTAGACAGCATGCAACTGGGCTTGTCCTTACTATGTCGGGCAGCACGCAAATGGACTCAACCCTGATACAACTCAAACTTGGCTGTCAATGGACAGCATGCCACTGGGCTAGACCTAAGCATAGTCGGGTGGCACGAAACTGGGCCAATCTAGATAGACAACACAATTTGGTTGATCAGGGACCACATGCAACTGGGCGAGTCTGAAAAGAGGCTTGGGTGGCACGCCACTGGGCCAAACCCTAGATCAACACAAACCTGGAAGATCATAGACTTCACGCAACTGGGCAAGTCTTGGACCACACACAACTGGGCAAGCCTTGAGCCAAATCGACCCTACATGCAACTTGACTGTCATTCAGGACACCCTAAAACCTCTAACACTCTAGGTAGCCTAGAGCTAACAGGGTCTACATCCAACCAGCTTATAATCAACAAGGTACGACATTAAACAGGAGAGTGCATCAATAAAGTACACTAAACTACATGCCAAGCCCAAGTAATCAGAACGAGCATAAACACAACATTCAGGAAACAGGGCATACATGACAGAACAGAACATTCAAACAACCTGCACAAACCTATCCACTAACAGTATATAATATCAAGCATATCAGACTAATAAGAATTTATCAATGTCGTGCGCAGGTCCACACAACCCCAGCAAGTAACCCTTACCTAGAAAGTGGAAAAAACAATCAACAATAGAGTAACTCCTCGAACTGCAGAACTAACAAAGACGACCTAGCAGATACACGGTAATAAAATTAACAATCAACATAAGCAACAACACACAACAACCAAATCACAAGCTTGGGAATTAGGGTTTTTACCCAACCCGAGAAGAGCTTATGCTCTCGGAAGCTAGGCTCGGCGTGGGCGTGAGCGGCAGAGAGCGAATGTGGGTGACAGATCGTGGCGAGGATACGACGTGGGCATGCGAGGGGCCTTAGAACTTGCGTGAGGCTGCACGGAGGAAGTAGCATCGTGGGCGAACGAGGTCGACAGGCTGTGCAGAAGCTACTGCTGCGTGCGTGTGTGCACGGGCTTGCTCGCACGGACTGGCTATAGCATGCAGCAAGGACACGGCATGCGATGAGGGTCTGCTCGATGATGGTGCTGCGGACAGACAAGCGACGGGTAGGCTGGTCGTGCGACTGTGTGAGACAAGATATGCATCAGCGACCAGGGCGATGAGATGCGGGCTGTGCGGCTTGGCGATGGGGCGATCGCTGCGGCTGCGAGGGGCGATGGTGTGCGGCAGCTGGCTGCGTGCGGGAGCGACAAAACTGGTTTGTGCTTGTGGATGCGAGGGCGATGGTGTGCGGCAACTCTTGGCGATGGGGCTTGGAGTTGGGATGGCTCGATAATGGAGTTGAAGGGGTGTGGAGAAATCGAAGAAGAAGAGTGAAGAGGTAGGGGAAGGTGTCGGCTAGGGCTTTAGGGAAAGGGGAAAATGAGTTTTCTCTTAGTTTTCCTCTAAATAAATCCCTTGAAAATCCTCCAAGTGCCACATGTCCCTGGAGGTTCCCCCCTTCAAGTCTTGGCAAACTCACATTTAATCCTCTATTTTCTGTTTAATCCTGAACGACCTCCAAACCTCTCAAAACACTTTCCGAACCTGGAACCTCAAAATAGATGACAAATAACAACTCAACACAAGTCTTGGAAACAAACCGAATCCCTGATCAATTACCAAAATAACGCCGAAGGCCGAATGACCAAAATACCCCTGAAAGCTCAAACAGCCCTAACGGCTCAATCAAACGACCGAATAATTAACCGAACATACCTGGAGAACCGGAATGAAAACCTGAGCCGTTACAGTATTCCCTCCTTTTAAGACTTTCGTCCTCGAATGTCCTTAGACTGGAATAACTCTGGGTAGTGCATCCTCATCTCAACCTCAAGCTCCCATGTTGCTTCCTCTGCCCTCTGATTTCTCCACTGAACCTTGACTAGGTTGATCTCCACTAAACCTACACAGGCTTTTCCTTGAAGCTCAAGTCCTGGTTCATCTCCAACGGTTCATAATCAACAATGTGGGACGGGTCTGCAACATACTGACGTAGCATCGACACGTTGAATATGTTATGCACCGATACCAACGATGGGGGCAGCGCTAATCGGTACGCCACTGGACCGACTCTCTCAAGGATCTCAAAAGACCCCATAAACGTGGGACTCAATGTAACGGCCCAGGTTTTCATCCCAGTCTTTCAGGTATGCCCTAAGGGTATTTTGGTAATTTGGTCGGGCCGTCATGGCCGTTTATGTCTTTTTTTCAGTTGTTAAAATTATTGGATGGTCTTATGTAGGATTTTGATGCTTTGTGGATGTGTTTGGGCATGGAGAGATGCAAAAGTAAAATAGGGATTTAAAGGTGCGTTTGTTGGGGTTCAAACCCAGGTTGTCTGGGAGGTCAGTTATGTGTTGTTGCCGGTTGTGCCTCGAGCTGTTATTGATGCTCATTCCGCGGTATGTCTTGGTTAGCTTTGGGTCTTTGGGGTTTTGGTGCATTTGAGTAAATGAAGGGAAATTAGGGTTGTGTTTGCTTTCTTCTCCAAATTCCCCTAGCCGCCCAAGCTCTCCCTCCCAAGCTTTAAGCCGAGCTCCATCTCCCCTAGCAGCCCCGTTGTTCGATCGTCATTCCAGGTAAGAGTCCTCGTCCTTTTCATCTTCTTCCGATTGGAGTCTTGCTGGCCGAGAAGAAAAGAGGTGAGTTTTGTGTTTTTTTTGCAGCCAGCCAAGAGGAGAGCAGTAGCCCTGTCGCGCCAGCAGCCGAGTAGCCCAGACGCCCTGCATCGCCTAGCCCCTGCCGTCGCACTAGCAGCCCCATCGCCAGCAGCAGATGCCCAGCCGAGCAGCCACCCCATCGCATCGCATACCGATCAGACGCTTCAGACGCTTTGCGGCCGTCGCTTGTCCGCGCCAGCGCGCCTCACGCCCGTCGCTCATCCACGCCAGCTCGGTCGCTCGCCAAGTCCGCCCGTCGCTCGTATGTCCCAGCACGCCCGCTCCTGGGCCGAATGTCCAAGCAGCTCTGCTCTCAGCAGGCGCGTGCAGCCACGCCAGCCAGCCAGCTGCCTTGCACTGCCTGCTCGCGCGTGTCAGCCGTGCCGTGTGAGTTGCTCTCGAGCTGAGCCCTGTTTGTTTTATTATATTTATGCCTATAGATTGTGATATTGTTGTGTTTGTTAGGTTCTCATTAGCTAGCTCGGGATCGATCGCAGCATAGGATCTTTGTGTGTAGTTGCCTCCCGACCAAGGTAAGGATTTCTTACCGGAGTTGTGTGGGCCCTGCGATATAATATGTGATTGTTGTTTGTTTGCTTGTTTATGTTTATCAGCATGTTAGTGGATAGGTGCTCTGTTCTGAATTCTGACTGGCATGAATCTCGGATTGTTTCTCATGTTAGTTTCATGCTAGGTTGTCCTGTTCTGGCATGCTCGATATCTATTCTTGCTTTGTAGTACCATGCTAGGTTCGTTGTTTCTGTTGAGCATGTTTTGGAATGTTTGATGTTTATGTTATATTTTAGAGTTCAGATAGGTAGCATCATCCGGGCAAGGATGCATAACGTAACTTGCATCCACGACAGGGACGTACGAGGTAGTACTTCGTCCCTGATCCACCGTTAGGGTTTAGCTAACCCTAACAGCAGCTCAGTGCAATCTTGGGTGAGGAGTGCAATCTTGGGTGAGGGTGGCAGACTGTTAAATGCCCCAACGGTCGGGATGATGACAAGGCATTGCCTTGTCCCCGGCAGTCGGCACGTCCTCGCCAGAAACACCAGTAGCCCTTGATTGCCACCTGATAGGGCAAGGTCCGTTTCCTGGTGTAAGCCTACCACGATCAATTCCTTAGCCTCAGGTGCGGTGGTACATGCTGACATAGTTCACGTGTCCAGGTCTCACACCCCTATGTCTGTGACATCGATCCAGAGATTAGTTAGGCATGGTGGATCGGACCAGGCGCCTGCCACTAGACCCGCACCCCGTTTTGCAATAGCATGCGGTGAGCCCACACGCCATTACAAAGGTCTGCCAGCCAGAGCTCCTCGGGATCTTGAGTTCAGCGCACCTTTCGTGACGACGAGAGAAACAGCCGAGGTCGAGACTTGTTTCTCGTATAGGATCGTATCGTGTGGTAGATTTTTCGGAGTAAGACCCTGAGATGGCATCCGAGGCTTATGTGTGGATTTAAGCTATGTGCTCTCTTCTGTGTTTATATTCATAGCTTGCATACCTTTCTGCTAGATGACCATTTATATCGTATTGTACCCCGGTTGGGGATCTTACTGAGTAATTCGTTACTCACCCTTATTTTGTGGTTTTCCACAGGTAACCATGGTGCAAGACAGGATGGCTGGAGGAGGAGCTGTGATCATGGAAACCAGCTGTCGAACTCTGAGTTTATGTCTATGATTCTTTGTGCTTTATTTTCCTCTGAATGCATGTAGTTGGGCACGGAGCCCTAGGTTGTTTTTCTGACTGTTTTTTTGGATTCTAGCACTGTTGTAACTGTTGGAAGTTTTTGAATGGTTTAAATCTCTTATCAGAGTGAGTTTTGGAAATGTATTTGACTTGAAACAGGTGCTTGGAAACAGGGACAGGTTTAAGGAATTCTATAATTGTGTTTGTTTTAAATGATTGTTTGCATGTTTTAGTTTTCACTTAGAATCCGAAAACCATTCTTGCATATTGTCTTTAAGTTTTGAACGCATGCATTGAGGTAAAGGCCTACTTTAAAACCCCATTCGGGTCAGGTCTTTACACTCAACTTGCCCCGCTTACCAAACTTCAGTACTCCACGCATCGACGCTACCTTCAGGAAAACATGTTGTCCAACATCAAACTCTAAGTCCATTTTCCTAACATCGACGTAGTTCTTCTGCCTACTCTGGGCAGTTAACATACGATCTCTGTAACGGCCCAGATTTCTGTTCTGGTTCCCTAGGTATATTCGGCTAATATTTTGGTTGTTCGGTTGGGCCGTTAGGGCAGTTTTAGCCCTTAGGGGCATTTTGGTCATTTTGCCTTCAATTAAGTTTAAGGCTTTTGCGAAATCTTATAAACTTTCTTTCTGTACAAGTCAATTTTATTTCTCTGTAAATTAATTTTTTAACTCCTCTATGCTGGCGCGAAACCTTAAATTGGACGGAGCGAAATTTTGTGAGGAGTAGAGGTCATAGTTTTTTAAAATTCTTTAAGTTAGAAATTTAATTTCGCGAATTCTTTTAGCTTAAGCGAACCCAATTCTACTCAACCCAAGCCTTAAACTTTTAGCAAACTTTAAGTTTGGGGGTGCTGAGTGTTTTTCATTGGGACAATGAAAAGTCCAAGTTTGGGGGTGGAGTTCGCCGAAGCGAATTATGTAAACACTCGCGAAAAATGTAGAATTGAAACATGCTTCAAGAGCGATTCAGCGTAGAAAAATTAATTGGATAGTTGCAATTTCACTGAAGTAAAAGGTGAGATTTATAAGTCAAACCCTGGGTTGGATATAAACATGAAAAATTAAAAATTTTCCCAAATACTCGCGAGAGCGAAGTGAATCAAAGGCCTAGTAGCCTAAGTCCTAAGATCATTTCTCCGCTGTCGCTTGCTCTAACATTGCGTATCTATCATTATATCAAACATTCAATGAAAAATTGAGCAAACGATAGTAGGATACCGTAAGTGAGGAATCCCCAGCGAACTGTAAAAGGAGAGTATTCACTTCGGCAAAAGATGAGAAGTACCAAAGTTAAAAGGAGCGAGAAAGCTTAAAGCCAAAAGTTAAGTCCAATTGGCTAGCGAAAACTAAAAGAACCAAATAATTGAATTTCTGAACCAAAATGAGCTTTCTTGAACAAATGGCTAAAGCGAATTGTAAAATTGAGTTCCTGAAACTTTAAAGCTTCGCCCAACATTGTTTAGTTATAGAAAAGATTTACTTAGAATACTTTTGAATTCTCGGATTGATCTGTTGACGACTTTAGCAAAGTCAGATGCACTGTTCGTTGTTGCGAAGGAAAATAGGAAAAAGTAAATTCCATCCTCTGGAAAAAGAGTTATTACTCGAGACGTGTAATAATGCAAGTTTGGGGGTGTGATAACTCTCAAGAATTGAGAGTTAAAGTAGCTTAAAAGAATATATTTTTATAAGAATTTGCTAATATTTAATTAATTTAATATTTAATTTCGCCCTCATCATGCTTAAATGTCGCTTAAACAAAACATCCTTTAGTTTTCTGATTATGATGCATTTTCTAGGTTCAATGCAGCGAAATATGCTTGAATGTGTGCAAAGTTGTATGTTTTATAAAGAATTGATACTTTCTAGTTTGTATGCAGCATTTCTGATGGAGCGAAGCAAAATTCCCACAAGAAGGTGTTCGCCAAAGCAAATATCAGCCCAGCCAAGCACGCCTTGAAGAGATTTAATACGGCAGCGGAGCTTAAAGAAATTACCAATTGCTTCGCCATAGCGAAGCCACCAACGAAAAAAGATGCTGCAAAGTTAGCAAAGCCAAGATGCTTTGACAACCGACAATGTGGATCGTGGAGCAGAAATGTCAGATAAAGCAGTCCTTCATTTGGAAAGCAATCGAAGAGCAGTCCAACATTGTCAGGATCGTGAAGCAGGTTTGTCGCTTGGAGCTGGAGTATAAATAGAGTCGTTCACCTTCAGAGCAAATCGTCACTCATTTTGGGGTCGATTACCCTTTCTCAGAATAGTTTTCCGTCGAGCAATTTCCGATCACCATTTCCCTAGTTCTTAGTCGTAGCTTAGCCGTAGTTTAGTTTTATTGCTTTCATCTACTTCTGTTTTAGTGTAGTTTCAATAAACCTTGTTATTTGTGTTTTTAATGAAGATAACTTGTTTCTTATATTGTATTTCGCTTTTATTTATCGACATGAGCAGCTAAATCTATCATTGGAAGGAAATAGGCAAATAGGAGTACTTCGCCTAAGCGAAGCTTTTAGCGAGATGATAAACCATTATGCATGTTGTGTTAATTCTAAATACATCCTGTTTAATCCATTGTGTGTATTGTCTTTATTTCGCTTTGAGAGAATAGAAATAGAGCGATCTGACATGTATAACATTAGGTTAGCAAAGTTTGCTTAGAGATGAGTTTTCTAGCATCTAAATTGAACACTTAGCGATAAGGTTCGCCTAATGATGTGTTGCTTCGCTTTAGCAGTGTTTGAATTTGAGAGAACCAAACCAAGAGCTCGAGAGAGCCAATCTCTAAGACTCGAGAGAGAAGAAGAGAAAGCTATCAGTTGTTGCTTCTTTGTTGTAAATAGTTTCGCCTAAGCGAAACTCTCCGAAAATGTCTTATTCCCTTCTAATGTATTTCGTCAGTTCGATTTATCTTCAATTTACTTAGTTTAGATTAGTTTCACCACAACAATTTCCCCCGTTACCCTGACTCTCGATTTAGCTTAAGCATGACACTAATAACTATTCCCTATGAAGATGACCTTTACTTACGTTAAAACTTGCTGCAACAAAGACTGTGTATACTTGCACAACCTTTGGGGATCACACACACACTTTGCTTTGACGAAGTCTTGAACAAGCCACGTCATCATTCTTTCAATTATCATTTTCATTAAAATTGGTGTGTTGCGATTCTGCCCATAATCCCAAAATATGAGTTACATATAATAAACAAGAAAAATAAACATACAAAGTGGCACATTGGGATCCTATAATCTTGAAACACCAATTTTACAGATAAAAATAAATTAAACACTAACACATATTAGCAACCTACAGGAACCAAGATCTAGAACCAACAATCCAACATCAGGCCACATCCATATCTAACAATAATACATAAAACAACACAATTAATTTCGCCTTGTGCAAGGTCCACACAACCCAGGTAGAGAATCTTTACCTGTTTCAATAATATAGAACAACCAACAAAATGCTACTTGAGCTACAGCAAAAAAATCAATCAACTAGTTGTTTCCACCTAATAAAGAATAAACAAAACAGTCATTTAATACCAATCCCAACAATACAATAGAACTCCAAAACCACTGAGCCTGAAAGAGAACTTACCCAAAATCTAGAAGTGACTCGGCTACCTAACACTTAGAGTTCAAGAACTAACCAACACCTACAACACACATCTTGAAATCCAACAAATAATTGGAGTCAGAACTACCACAAAACAACAAGCGATCAACCACAAAAAAACCTTTAAATTTTATGAACTCGAAGCACCAAATCCACAAAACAATAAGGCTTATAATGGAAACTTACTAAAAACCGAGCAGGTAAGGAATAGCACGAGCGAGGCGACTAGAATAGTGCTGGGCAGCTGCGGTGTTGCTAGGCATGGGACACAGGCCGATCTGATGCTGTAGAGATGAACCACATGAAAGCTGGAGCCTCTGGTTCGACACAAGTGCACGGCTGTAAGGGCTGGAAAGACATGGACGGCGATAGGACGGAGCGTGGGCGTGAACGGCGGTGGTGCATCTATGGCGTGTGTTCCTGCAGACAAAGTTGTGCAGGAGTGTAGGGCACAAGCAGTTGGCGAGTGGGTTGCAGTTCGATGGGTCTATAATGGCGGAACGGTGGTTCGATGGTGTCGGCGAGGCAAAGGGCAGTAGCTAGGGTTTTTTTTATGGAGAAGAAGAAGAAAAAAATGAACTAGAGTTTCTTTAGTTTTTTTTTTTTTTTAAATGGGTTTATTTCTTAACTCTAATTTCCAACTCCTTTTTCCTTCTAAATGCTCTCTCTTTCTTTTCCCTTTTTTTTTAATTAAGCTTAATGAGTCTTTAAATGAATTAGGGTGTGCTTGGGCCTCCGATTATGTAAATAGTCGGGTTGGTTATAATAACCCAACCGACATTTGCCCCACCGTTTCTTATAAACGGTGGTTACCTAAACCTGCGTGCTCGTTTATTTAAACCTTACATATATTAGTTTTTGTTACATAACCAGCCCCTCAAACACCATTTATCATAATCCATGTTATAATAACTTGTCTCTCAAACACCATTTATAATAACCCACCATTTATCATAACCCACCATTTATCATAACCTTCCGCCTATTATAACCAAACTGGTGCTCCAAACACACCCTTAATCATTATTTTCCACTTCTTTGTTTTCCTTATTCCCAACCAAAACGCAAAAACCTTTAACTTCCATTTTCTTTTACATTCTAATTTACAAATTTTTCGGGGCGTTATGGCTTCTTTTCGTTGTAAACTCTACTTGATATTTTGAACTCCTTCGAAACCTCGTCAACTGGAGAATAAAAAGGAAGAGGAATCAAGTGAGAAAATTTTGTAGAAACTAAAATCGCAAATAAAAAAATAAAAAAAATTAAACAATCGCGAAAGCTTTTCACTTTGTGATTGGATAGACAATGTACACAACAATTTCTCTAAAAAAACTTCCCTTTATTTCTCAATTACTTTCTCTACAACTCTCTACATAACTTTTCCTCTCTTCACTCACTTTCACTCTACAATTGTCTCTTGGATTCACATTGAAGGAACACTTTATTTATAGCCCATTACAAACATGGTCCAAGTTCTTACAAAAAATGTTTCCCATTAATTCCTAAATTAAGGAACCACTAATTCATTAATTAGCTCTTAAATTGATTACACATTTATTCCTTAATTGTCTATGACCAGCCATTGGGTTTAGGTTCGGCTATGTATAGTACTTAAGATTGATTTATTAACTTAAAAGTTATTGTTAACTAATAAGTGTAAATCGAACTGTTACGCAAGTATACGTAGTTGATTCGCGCCAAGAGATAAGTATTTATTTTATTGTTCTCCACAGGGAATTTGTAACAAATACATGCGAATTAAGAGTTAGTGAAAAGAATGTGCATGGGTAATAAGAGTTGTATATTTGTTGAAGGGAATTATTAGTGACTAATGCTATCGAGTAAGTTATGGTTGCGGACGCAATAAGCATGCGATGCTGGTGAAGTGGAAATCATACTTCCATTACTAAACTAAGGCTTTTGCACTAGTTGATGCACAACCCAACTTTCATAGCAGTTTTACAAAGAAATTTGCCTGGGCTTCGTATGCGCTAGTAGACCTAACCTTAAATCCTTTTAATGATGTGAAAGGATCTGCATCAGAATAAACGTAACTTGCTGGGTCTCTCGCCAGCTTTCTCTTTCGAGTCTACTAGAGGTAAACACACGTGGGTAGCTCATCGATGCATGTGTTATGTAACTACATCATTATAAATTCTGTTCACCTACATTCTTATTATCATTCTAAACCAAAATCTAACATGAGTTTCTTATGAATGAATCTAAGTAACTAATGAGGAGATTCACATAATGCAAACTAAGTTAAATAAAGATAAGTTGTCGTGAGAAAATTAGCACGTATTGAACTTTACTTCAAGCCCCCTTCCAGAGTACTTGACTGCAATCTGTCAGTATATTGCTTGTAGGTTTGCTTTTAAGAACAAGTTTTACATGTGCAGCTAGTTAAATGGTTATTCCTAACACCCCTCTAAAATGCTTAAGGCTAAGCAATGCCTAGTGATTACGGTGAGGTTAAGCTCTTGGCGTCCCCTTTTCCAAGGCGAACATCAAGTACTCTGTAGGTGGATTGACAATCGACCTGAGATAAATAAAGACAACCACCGTTTTTGCTACTTTTACCCTCTTGTAAAGTTAATTTAGTTATGAGCATTACTTACTTCTTCCTAAGG
Organism: Sicyos edulis; assembly: GCA_036507275.1. Classification (NCBI taxonomy): domain Eukaryota; kingdom Viridiplantae; phylum Streptophyta; class Magnoliopsida; order Cucurbitales; family Cucurbitaceae; genus Sicyos; species Sicyos edulis. The sequence continues at coordinate 12,580,251 of CM071850.1, forward strand.
TTGCTTCTCAATATTAATCCTAGTCATTGATTTGCCAATAGAAGATCAAGTCTGAAACAAAGATGCATAGTAATAAATCAAAATAGCTGAGATCTCTTAGGAGACCTCCGCGTCTTCATCATTTGTCCACGGTAGTATCCTATCAAAACCACCACACCTAATTCTTTCAATTGTTTCTCTATTTATAGCATCCAAGGGTTCTTGCTGATCACGTTCAATCTTTGCACAGATCTCTGTGTGGAATATTCGATTGTCGATTCTTTCCATTCTCTTTCTAGTGATTTTGTAATATGATTGTAGTTTAATCTTTCTTTTTCTGTTCCTGTAACGACCCGACCCGAAAGGGTTCTAAAATAGGCCGTTACCTCAATGCATGCATTCAAATCCACAGAAAATTCGCAAGATGGTGTTCGGATTCTAAGTAAAAACTAAAACATAAAACATCCATTTAAAAATCAACATCAATTCCTGGAACCTGTCCCTGTTTCCAAGCACCTGTTCCAAGAAAAATACATTTACAAAACTTACTCTGATCAGAGATTTATTGAAAACATACAAACTTTACAACAATGCTAGAATCCGGAAATACATTCAGAAAACACCCTAGGGCTCCGTGCCCAACTACATGCATTCAGAGAACATTTACATCATAAACATAAATAAGACTCAGAGTTGAACAACGGGTTTTCCATGATCACAACTCCTCCTCTAGCCATCATGTCTCGCACCATGGTTACTTGTGGAAAAACCACAGAAATAAGGGTGAGTAACGAATTACTCAGTAAGAATCCCCAACCGGGGTACAATACGATATAATCAGTCATCTAGTACCAAAGCATGCAAGCAAACAGCTACCAACACAGATCATAGCTCAACGAGCTTACAAAGAAAAATCTTGAGTCATCGGAAGTCTCTTTCTTCCGGCCTAGGGATTGGATACACTGACCAATCCTGGACATCACCGAGGTATCTGTCACTCGGGGGGAATACACTGATCCCTAGAATGTCCTCAAGGGCCTCCTTGCCCTTGCACTAATCTGACTTACGGAGAGTACCCGGTCGCTCTAACGGAAAGAATGGTGTACTCACGACATTAGCCCGAGAGAGCTCTCCGAACCGGCAACTAACGCGCAGCGCGCACACACATGCATGCTCTCTACAACCAGCGTAAATGCGGGGCCTAAGGGCAAACTACGCGGGGGCGTGTACGAATGCCTATGACTCGGAAGCGGTGTCACTGATCACAATAGCGCGAGGCCCTCGGCGCCTCATCCGCGGCAAAGATGATCCACCGACTGAAGCTAAGAACCGCCAGTAGGCAGCTTATACCGATGGCGGTGGTTCCGCTCTAGCGTGCTACAAACTAGGCTATGCCGAAGTGGGTAGCTAATTCCACAACCGGCAGGCCTGGGAGGGGGAAGCAAGATACGTTATGTTGCGCACACTTTACTCCCGACCGAGCTAAATCCACCTTGGCGACCGGGGAAGCAAGATACGTTATCTCGCGCACACTTTACTCCCGATCGGTGGGGACAAAGTACGTTATGTCCGCTCACCCTCCGGATGATGACAAACCCTACAACTCTATCTAAGAGTACAGAGCAAAAGCAATGATTCCTGCTAGCAAACAATGACCGACATCAATCACATTTACCTAGCATGATACTACGAGCTTAAGCAGAATCATAAGCATGCTTTGTGAGTAACAAACCTAGCATGGCACTAACATGTAAAATCGAGCAAACATGCTAGCAAGAATTCAATCAAACAAATTTCTATCTCTAACATGCTCATAACAATCGGCAAACAAGCAAGGCATATCATGAAAATATCGCAGGGCCCACACAACTCTGGTAAGAAATCCTTACCTGGTCGGAAGGCAACAACACACAATAAAATTAACTGCGATCGAACCCGAGCAACCTATAATGAGCCAAAGAAACACATCAATAATCACACAATAGGCCTAAATAATAATAAAATAAACAGGGCTCAGCTCAGGAGCAACTCACGAGGCGCGGCTGACACGCGAACGAGTCGGCTGCACGGGCTAGGCAGCCAAAGGGGCTGGCTGGGCGCGCTGGGGCAGCAGGGGGCTCGCTGGGGCGCTGGCTCGGTGCTGGGCTGCGCGCAGACGGGCGCGCGGGCGAGGGCGCTAGCTCGGCTGGGAACTGGCAAAGCGGCGCGGCTCGGCAAGCTACAGGGCGAGGGCGCGCGACACGGGCTGGGACGAGCGACTCGGACCTAGGCTCGGGCGATCTGGCGCTGGGACGCGCGACTCGGGCTGGGCTCGACACTGGGCGACGCGGCTCGAGGTTGGGCGACTCGAGCGCGGACAGACACGAGTTGGGCGAGCTCGGGCTGGCGACGTGACGGCCTGGGCGAGCTCGAGCGACACGAGCAGGGGGAGGGCGACGCGACGATCGGGCTGGGCGAGGCTGGGCCAAGCTCGGGCTGAGGCTTGGCGAGCGGGCTGGCTGGACGACGCGAGCAGGGCTGGGCGCTCGAGCTGGCTGGGTTGGGCAAGCCAAGGGGCTGGGTCGGCTAGGTGGGGGGCTAGGTCGGGGAGAGAGAGAGAGAGAGAGAAAATGGAATTTTGAAAAGAAAAGGAAAAATAAAAGAAAAAAAATGGGAATTTAGAAAAGAAAAGGAAAATGGGAAAGTAAAAAGGAAAATAGGGATTTTATCCAAAAATCCATCCTTATCCACTTTTAAAACCTTAAAATCCCATTTCTCGGCTTCCTCCTTCGAGACCCGACCGAAGCTATCTTTTCCAATAAATAAAACTCACTTAAATCCAACTCCCAAACCAACAATAAGGGCCCGGGCTCGAATCCCAAAGGAAGCACACAACCAACCACCACTTTGCTAAAGCCCAAACCACAACCAAGCATCCAACCGACTAGCCCAAACACCTCGGGACTCGCAGCCACCAACAAACAAGCCTCGACAAAGGCAGGAGCTACCTCGAAGCCCTGAAAATCACAAATCCTGCCCGGGGAGCCAAAAGACCAAAATACCCCCAAGGGTCCAAACGGCTCTAAAACCCAACCAAACAACTGAATCTTGACCTGAAGGCACCTCGAAAACTGGAATAGGAAACTGGGCTCTTACAATCATTGAATCGTTCGTTTCATTCATCATTTGCATTCGCAATGCATTTCTCGTGAATTTCAACATGTCAACGAGTTTTGAGTAATAGTCAGTTTTAGTGCTTATGTGCGTGCTTTGCATCTTAAAATCACATTATTCTCAAACTTCTATCATGCATGTGTTGTTGGTTAACATGCTGGATAAATGCAAATGTAGTTGATTAATTACCCTTTTCATGTTGTTTGCTTGTTTACTTTTTAATAAAATGCAAAGTTTCAGATGATTAAGTAGTGCTATTATTTAACGCTATCAGTCTACCCAGTTATTTACTCAATTAACAATTGTTCCAAATATATTTAAGTTTATTAAACAAAAATCCTCCATAATATTAAATGCTTTTTCCATCTACCATGTTAATCATCTTCTTGAATTTCTAGAATAATACTTTCAGTAACGACTTTGTGAAAATATCCACAATTTGATCTTGATTCGCAACATGCTTTAGTTCCACGTTTCCTTCCTTTACACGATCTCGAATAAAATGAAAATGAACATCAATATGTTTGCTCCTTTCATGATTCACTGGATTCTTTGCTAACTCAATTGCTGATCTGTTGTCTACTTGAATCACTATCTAATTTTAGTAAATAACACACAGTAAAAACGGCTAAACAGTTCCATTTGTTCGGAACACAATACCTCATCAGTTGATGTAGACACATCCTCTATTGCTTTCTCCACCATAGACATCATCCCCCTCTAGATTTTTCTCCTCCTCAGTCGGGTTGCCATAACCCTTTGTTACGCCTTCGCCAGTCTTGTTACCCTTTATTTCCTTGAAATCCTATATATAAATGTAATACTCGAATATTTATACAGTAGATACAATCCAGTATATTAATGTCTTAAATTTCAATACTTTAAAATCAAATCCAAAGGGAATGATGTATAGGCTTTACCATTGCTTGTTTAGTATTGTCCTTAGATGCGAATACCATTGTATGACTAGACATTAAAGTATCCCTTTGCCATATTTTTCATACATTATTTTCAAGACATCTTAGCAGTTCCTACTTCTCTTATAGTCTTTCTTATGCCGACCTTGTTCACTTCTTGTCATTCCATTGAGCATTGGGCTTCACCATCTGATGATCTCTTTTCCTCACAATCTGATGCACTGGATAAATTTGATGGCTTAAATGTGCAAAACAATAATCTAGTTATTAAATAGGTATAACATAAACAAAACATCCATACAGTATGCATAACCACATCATTTATATCGTGATGAGGGAATACGCCTAACTCAACTAAATCACAAAAGACTAACATTTTTCAAACATTTAGTAAATAACTATAGTCCAAAAAGAAGAAATATTGGAAACCTACCAATATTACATTTTATTATCGTACGTGCAAATTAATCTATACCTAATGTACAATACCCTTCCTACCCATTATCCATTTTTTTTTTCGAACCCCTAAACTACAAATCGACAGTAGTAATAATCCCACAAAATCTACTAAACTTATTTTTCAAAACCCCAATCACGAATTGAAGAACTAAAAAAATTAAACTACGAAACTAAACTCATACTGTGTTAGGTATTCAGGGGTTTCTTTCCCTTCGTTTTCCTTATCCGATTTCAATCGATACTACCCTAGAAAGAACAAGAAATTACACATATCTTCTGTAGTAAACAGAGAAATATTATGTAGGAAGCTTGGCGATTTTCTCGCTGAGAAATGGTGAGTGGAAACGAAACAAAGAATTGGCGAAAGTGCAAAGACGAAAAGACCATAGAATCAATTTTAACCAAACTGGAGTAATTATGTGGCATGTATTTTGGTGGTCTGGGTACAAAAGTTGATGGATTTTTACTTTTTTATTTGTAATTTGAAATTCTGAATAAATAATATGGAGTGTATTGTTGTAAATGAATAATTAAAGGAATTATGAATTTCATTAATGAAATTCAGATTTGCTAAAATTTTGTAACGGCCCAGAATTCTATTCTGGTTTACCAGGTTTTCAGTGTTGTAATGCATTAGGAGGACTTTCGGGTTAAAAGAGAATAATGAAATTAATTAGTGTTACTACTAGGACTCGAACCTGTGACCAGCTAGGCCTTGGAGCCTTGATTTGAAAAGAGGAAATAAGAGGAAAATGTGTTGCAGCTGGGACTCGAAGGGGGAATGGTCAAAGACACGTGGCAGGTGAAGGTGAGTTTTGGGATTAGAAAGGAAGGGGTCTAGCTCTTGCGATCGATTTTTTCTCCTCATTTGCGATTCTTCCCGAGACCTAGCCGCATGAATTCTCTCCCTCTCTTCCTTCTTGCTGACTCCATCTTGTCTCCCCAAGCTGCTGATCTCACCATTCCCTCCCTCTCCTTCTCATCCTTCTTGTATGATGGCCGATTTCATCTCTCCTCCATCTTGTCGATAGCTTCTTCAAGCAGCCAAGCCGAGAGAAGTCTCCCTTGTGCAGCAAAACCAAGCCAGCCGAGATCACCCTAGCCGCAACCAATTTTTAGACAGATTCTTAGAAGAGCCGAGACTCACTCCTCCTCTTTGTGATTGTCGAAAGTGTTGCTGCCGAGATCCGTGAGGTAAGCCTTCTCCCCTAGCCGAGTTTTATCAATTGCTAGATGGTTGTACCTTAACTGAGGTTCCTCTTGTTGTGTATGTCAAACACTAGCTGAGTTCCTGGTTGTTGCAAACCCTTACTGGCCGAGAGCATCCTCGGATTGTCGAGCTTGGTACTTGTCGAGATCATCAAAGGGTAAGTTGTGTTTTTAAATTGTGAAGGTTTGAGGTGTTAAGAAGCCTTGGCCGAGGGCTACATGGTAGCTTGATGAGTGCATGTTGCACACTCCTTGCCCGAGGAACTAATCCGTGTGTTGGTTGTTTGTTGTGATGCCCTAGCCGAGAGCTGTTTTGCCATGAGTCGAGAATTGCCTAGTCGAAGCCACCTTGCACAAGTGTTGCAGCCGAGAGCACTTGTTCCTATTGGTTAGGTAGCTTCTCGAACCCTTAGCTTCTGGTTCCTAGTTCGGTTGTTAGCTAGCTAGGTTTAATATGTATATGTTATGTTATTGATAGGTTGTGAGACTCTACAACTCAAGGAGCATATTTCATTGTTGTTGTTTTACTGCTTGTTTTCCAGGTAAGGATCACTTATCGGGGTTGTGTGGACCCTACAATATATCTTGATTGTATCTTGTATGCTTGTTGATTTCTATAAGCATGTTAGTGGATAGGACTGCTTTGTTGATTGATCTCTACTAGCATGTTTACCGCTGTTTCTACATGTTAGTGCCATGCTAGGTTTGCCCTTCTAGCATGTTTTGCGATTTCGGCTTTAAGTTCGTAGTATCATGCTAGGTTATATATATGTACTTGTTGAGCAGGTTTGAATTGTTAGGAATCGATTACTCTAAAATCTTAGATAGAACTTGTCAGGTTGTCATCATCTAGAGGCTGAGAGCGAACATAACGTACTTTGTCCCTACAGGTCGGGATCAGTGAGTAGCATAACGTACTTTACTTCTGCCCTCGACAGCCGGTGCGGATTAGCTCATGCATCAACATAAGCTTAGTATGTAGCATGCTATAGAACGAAACCTTGCCAACGATGTAAGCCTGCCTTGGTTGGTTCTTAGCTTCAGGCATCGGTGGTACAGGTTGCTGCAGTTGAGTGCTGAGGGCCTCACACTGCTATAGATTAGTGACACCGCTTTCGAGTCTTTAGCCATGCGTACCTGGATGGCTTAGTTTGTCCCTAAGCCCCCAGATTTACGTGGTTTAAAGCAGCATGCGGTCTGCGTGCACACGCATTAGTTGCCAGTTCGGAGAGCTCCCCCGGGCTAATGTTCGTGAATACACCACTTCCATTCCAGTTTAGAGCCAAACTTCGGGTACTCTCCCGTTTGTCATAGGAACTGTTTAGCCGAGGGTAGGAGGACTTCGAGGACACCTATTTGGGATCAGCTTTTGAGTTGGTCATTTGGTTGAAGGAGAAAGACCATCGAGAGTGTCTGACATCTATTTGGGATCAGCTTTTGAGTTGATCATTTGGCCGAGGGAGAAAGACCCTCGAGGATGTCATTTGGGATTGGTTAGGAGAGCCAATCATTAGGCCGAAAGTAGGAGTCTTCTGAGGATTCCGGACTTACCCGGTTAGCTCATTGAGCAAAGATCTATGTTGGTAGCTATTTGCATATATACTAGGATGCTAGATGAGTGATGTATCGTATTGTACCCCGGTTGGGGATTCTTACTGAGTATATACGTACTTACCTTTATTTTATGTGGTTTTCCACCAGGTAACTTGGGACAACACCGGGATGGCTAGCAGAGGGAGCTGAATAATCATGGGAGTTTCCGGCATTTACTCTACCTTTCTGTTGTTTTATTGAGTCTTATCCCTTTGATAAGCATGCTGGGAAAACTGTTGAATTTGAGAAGTGGTTTGAATTTTAAAATTTTCAAATACTGGCCAGGACTTGTTTTATGGGAACTGTTTGAATGAATGTTTTCTGTAAGTTTTAATTTAATACTTTTTCTTGTTAAGCGATCCAATGTTATTTTAAATGTTTTAAATTTTAAGCATGCTAAGTAAGAACCGGGTTTAGGACCACTATTTGGGTCGGGTTCTTAAAAATTTTGTTAGGAACCTAGATTTGTAAATATTTTCTAAATTAGGTCTACTTATAAAAAAAAAACCTTTAAAATGATGATTAGTGTAATAACCCATCTTTATTTGAAGTTTTAATTGGAGCTATGGCTTTTTCGTAGTTAAGTTTAAAGAGGAGGGCATTTTAGACTTTTGAGTTGGATATTTATGCATTTGCACAAAACGCAAGGGTTGTCTTATCTCATTGTTCATACTTGGAATTCGTGCTGCTTGTTTCTATTGTTTCTAGTGTGTTGTCATCGTGGGTTCGAGCTGCCAATGTCATCTTCGTCAAGGAAAGTCGAGTTCGCAGGTCACCGTCCGCCTGGGTTCGCTGCATAGACGTTACCACCGCTGCAGGTCATTTCTAACGAGCCGTAGACGTTACCCAAATGTAGAAGAAGAAGCTTGTCTGGTTTGAGGTTTAAAGTAATTTAAAATGTGGTTTAAGGCTGTTTGGCTAGAGGTTTAGAGCTATTTAAGTTGTGGATAAAGCTTTTTTGGTTGCTAGTTTAATGTCATTTAAGTTGTGGATAAAACTTGTTTGTTTGTTGGTTTAAGATCATTCAAATGATGGATTAAGGGTGTTTGGTTGCAGGGTTAAAGTGATTTAAATAGTGGACTAAATGTGTTTGGTTTGGGGTTTGTTGTTTGGTTGGGTGTCAAATGGTAAGTTTGACCCAATGACTTTTTTGTTGACTAGATTTATCTCGAGTTGTTATTCGTTCTTCAAGTCGAGTTTGAATTGGAAACATGGTAAGCATCGCATTCAAAGGAGAAGCGGAAGGTCAAAATGCACACTAAGGAAAGAATCGAAAGGTCAAAATGCGCATTCAAAAGAGAAGCACCGCGGGATCATCCAAATAATATTTGCGAAGGACAAATATCCATTGCGGAAATAAAGCAGGAATTAATGCGAAGCGATGCGGAAGTCAGAGCAATGCGGATCTAGAAGCGTTGATGCGAAACTAAAATCATATGTCAAAGTCTCAATAAGGAAAGAATCGGATGCAGAGCTAATGCCAACTATCAGATTGCAGAATAAAAAAATTGCAATAATCATGGAATTCATACCTTAATCAGCAAATATGTGATTGACAAAATCAGAGGAAATCTATCGCAAGAATCAAGGGATATGCAATAAAAGGAAATAAAAGTCCAAATCAAATCCTTGCCTTCCAAGTCAATTTCTTAGTCCCCAAACATCTCAAACCTATAAAAAGGAGAAGAACCAAGAGTGAAAGTATGTCGATTTTCATAGTTCTTCTTCCACACTTGGGATGAAGGTTTCTGTAACGACTCGACCCGAATAGGGTCCTATACCTAGGTCTTTAACCTCTTATGCATGTAATAAACTCGAAAGTATAAATGAGGAATTATAAAACTCTAAAACAATAAAACATTCAGTGAAATTTCAATTATTTGGACCTGTCCCTGTTTCCAAGCACTTGTCAAAAACATTTATCAAATCCAACCCTGGCCAGAGTTTCGTTTTATTTCAATCATCCAAAACAAATCCAACAAAGCAAGTACGTTAACCTTTGGAAATACATCAAAATCCACCTATGGGCTTCGTGCCCTGTCTACATGCATAAAAAGTTAAGAAAAGACAAAACATGACTCAGAGTAACGTTGTCCATGATCATCCAGCAGCCTCCTCCTAGCCATCCAATCTTGGTCCCAAGTTACCTGGTGGAAAACCACAGAAAATTAAGGGTGAGCAACTAGTCGCTCAGTAAGAATCCTCAACCGGGGTACAATACGAAAACCAATATTCTAGCACACAGATACATGCAACCAAACACTAACACAGAGAAATCAACTTGGTTTAGGCTAACCGTCACTCCTAGAACTTGCCTATTCAAGGACTTACCGAGATGCCCATCGGGACTTATAACTACAACCTACATTCGATTTTACACCGTGATGCCCATCGGGGTCTTACTCAACCTAGGACACGATGATGCCTATCGGGGTCTTACGCATACTAGACACAATGATGCCCATTGAGGTCTTACTCAACCAGACACAATGATGCCCATCGGGGTCTTACTCAACCAGCACTCAAGGATGCCCATCGGGGTCTTACTCCACAAGGATGCCCATCGAGGTCTTACTCCACACCAGCAACGCATTGGTGGCCATCGGGGTCTTACCCATGCGAGACCTAAACTAGCAACTCCTAACAGTCTCCTAAGTGCAGGATCACAAGCTAACAGACCGATCAGGAAATATTCAACAACAATACAATCCTAGCATGGCTCTACAGAATATGAACAAGGAACATGGATATGCCAGAGTAAGAAAATCCCTAGCATGGAGCTAACATGAACTAGACAACAAACATGACAGCAAGTCAGAAACAAGAACCCTATCCACTAGAATGCTCATAAACAATTACAAGATATCAACGTGCCATTAAAGTAATCGCAGGGTCCACACAACCCCGGTAAGAGATCCTTACCTGGAAACAAGTAGAAGAACATTAACATAAACCAAATGCTCCTCGAGCTGCATGCTATCAACAAAGCACAACACACCTAACATCGACATTAAGATGGTCAATACACCTGCAAGCACCTAACTCAACCAAGAACGAAAAGGGGAATAGAAGTTACCCAAACTGAGAACCGGACAGCAACCAGAGAAGACAACTCCACTGCATCGGAGTTCACTGGGGCGAAGCTCTGCCTGGCGAAGAGGCACTGATGCGTGGCTGCTCACGGCCAGCAGGTCTGTCCTGTGTTGCGACAAGCAACGAGCAGGCAGGTCGTGCAGATGCTGCGGCTGCCCGTCCGAGGCGACGCGCTGCTGCGGGGACGATCGGCTACCTGGATGCGGCTTGGCTGAGGCGAACAGACGAGGCTGCACAGCAGCTGTTGCTGGTTGTGCGGCAGCAAGGAGCTCGGTTGGGTTTGCTGCTTCGACGCTGATGTGGCTGGGACGAACGTTTGGGCAGCAAACTCACACACATAACACACTCGGTTCTTGGCTCAGCTTCCACAAGATGTTGAACAAGAAGATGGTCTCGGCAACCACAACAAGATGAAGACGAAGGCCAAGATCAAGATTGGGTTGGAGCAAGGACCTTCTAGGCTACCACAAAAGGAAAGGCAAGACAATTCCCTCGGCTAAGGCTTCCTCAATGTAAGAACCCGACCCAAAACATGGTCCTAAACCTGGGTTCTCACTCAGCATGCAAGTTAAATATGATAACAAGCAGTTTAGTGCTCATATTTAAAAACTCTTCAAAACATATGAGAAGGGGGAACCCTTAAAACATAACCAACAATTTTCATTTAAACAAACTAACGAAATAAAACAAGTCTGGCCAGTGTTTATAAAAGCATACAATACAATTTAAACAGCTTTTAAACAATGTTCCCCTAGGACTCCTGTTCATCTACATGCTGAATAAACAATGCAATAATAAATGACAGAGTGCCGGCAGCTCCCATGATCAATCAACTCCCTCCGCTAGCCCTCCCGGTGTTGTCCCAAGTTACCCAAAAAGATAAATAAGGGTGAGTATAAACATACTCAAGTAAGAATCCCCAACCGGGGTACAATACGATACATCGGTCATCTAGCACCTCAACATGCAAGCAAACAACTATCAACACGCATCATAGCTCAACGAGCTCATAATGCAAGATCTAGAGTCATCGGAGTCTCCTACTTCCTACTAATGATTGGTTCTCATAACCAATCCCGGGACATCACCGAGGCTCTCTCACTCGGAAAATGATCACCAAAAACTCGATCCCAAGGATGTCTGACACCCTCGAGGGTCTATCTCCTCGACCAAATGATTAGCTAAAAAGCCAATCCCAAAGGGGTGTCCTCAAGGGCCTCTTACCCTCGCTGCAAATCTGGACTTACGGGAGAGTACCTGAAGTCTCGCTCTAATCTGGAAGGAACTGATGTACTCACGACATTAGCCCGGTGGAGCTCTCCGAACCGGCGCCTAACGCGTGTGCGCGCACACCGCATGCTGCTGCAACCGGCTTAAATGTGGGGCCTAGGTACAAACTACGCGGGCCGTGCACGCATGCCTAAGACTCTCAGGCGGTGTCACGATCACACGAGAGTGCGAGGCCCTCGACACTCATCTGCATGCAAAGATGATCCACCCACCTGAAGCTAAGAACCGGCCAAGGTAGGCTTACACCGTTGGCAGGGTTCCGCTCTAGCAGGCTACAAACTAGGCTTATGCCGAAGTGGGTAGCTAAATCCACAATCGGCGACCCGGGAGGGGGGAGAAAAAGCAATGTACGTTATGCTTTGCTCTACTTCCAACCAGTGGGGACAAAGTACGTTATGTCCGCTCTCAACCCCTGAAACAATGTACGTTATGCTTCGCTCTACTCCCGACCAGTGGGGACAAAGTACGTTATGTCCGCTCTCAGCCTCTGGATGATGAAAAACCCTACTATACTATCTAAGAGTAAATAGTAAATGATTCCTGGCTAGCAAACAATAAACGACATCAAACACGCTTACCTAGCATGATACTACGAACTTAAGCAGGAATCATAAGCATGCTGGAAGAACAAACTTAGCATGGCACTAACATGTAAAATCAGGCAAACATGCTAGCAAGAGATCAATCAAAGCTGCCCTATCAATATCATGCTCATAACAGCAAACAAGCATACAAGGCACAATCATGATATATCGCAGGGTCCACACAACCACGGTAAGAAATCCTTACCTGGAACAAGCATAAAACAATTATCACAAATCAACAAGCGACCCTCGAGCCTCTAATCGAACCCGAACAGCCTAAACATTCAATAAAACACCCCAATTAAATACAATAATCAGCAGCCAACAAATCAGGGCCCAACGAAGAAAAGACTCGGGAAATACCATCCGAGAAGCCACAAGGCTCGGGCCAACCAACACACAACAGGGCAGGCTATCGGTAGGGTTTGGTCGGCTAGGGCGCGCGGCGCAGGCACACGGCGCGCCCAGGCGCGCGAGCCGCACAAGGGCGCGGGCTGGGACGAGACAAGGGCGCGCGGGTGTGGGCTCGAGCTCAGCTGGGCGAAGGCGCGCGGCGCGGCTCGGAACAAAGAACGGCGCGCGGGCGCGAGCTCGGCGAGCAACAGGGACGAGCGCGGGGCGACGCGACCGCCTCAGGGTGCACGGGCTAGGCACGGTGAGCTATAGGGGCGAGCGACTCGGTGCGGCTCGGTAGAGTGCAGGGCGACACGAACACAGGCGACGCAGGCTCGGGTGATCTCGGCGCGGGACGGCTGGACAAGGCACAGGCGACGGAACACGTAAGCGGGCGAAGCCGAGGTGTAACGCCCGTGTTTCTATTCCGTTTCGAGGAGCTTCGCTTGATTCGATGGTTCGATTGGGCCGTTAGAGTTGTTTTGACCCTTAGGGTATTTTGGTCTTTTGCTCCCGGCGAGATTTATGGATTTTCGAGATTCGAGGCTCCTGCCTTTGTTGAGGCTTGTTTGTTGGTGGCTGCGAGTCCTGAGATGTTTGGGCTATTCGTTTGGGAGTTCGGTTGTGATTTGGGTTTTGGGCAAAGTGATGGTTGTTTGGGTGTTTCCTTCCGGATTCGAGCCGGGCCCTCAGTGTTGATTTGGGAGGTTGATTTAAGTGAGATTTATTGATTGGAAAAGGTTGCTTTAGTCGGGTCTCGAAGGAGGAATCCGGGAAATGGGATTTAAGGATTTTAAGGATTTTTGGAAAATTGGAAAAAATGGATAAGTTTGGATTTTAGATAAGGATAAATTAAAAGAGAAAAAGGAAATTTCTTTTTTTTTTAAATCCCCATTTTTCCCCATTTTTCCTTTTTCCCCCATTTTTCCCCTTTCTCTCTCCTTCAGCTCGACCCCAGCCCCCCCTTGGTCGCCCATGCCCGAGCCAGCCCGAGCCCCATGGCCGCCCAGTTCGCCCAGCCCCGGCCGCCCAGCCTGAGCCAACCCTAGCGCCCAGCTCGCCAGGTCGCGCCGAGCCCAGCCCTTGCTCGCCCAAGCCCGCGTCGCCCAGATCCGCCTCACCCAGCCGTCCCGAGCTACTCGCCTGGTCGCGTCGCCCGACCATCGTGCGTGCCTCCCCCGGCCCGCGTCCACTCGAGCCCATCGCCTAGCGCGTGCGCCCCTGTGTTTGCCGAGCTCGCGCCCGCGCGCCGTTCCCTGTGCCGAGCCGTGCCGCGCGCCAGCGCCCAGCCAGCTGCTCTCCCGCGCCCGCGCGCCCTCGCCTCGCCCCAACCCGCGCCCGCGTGCAGCTCCGCGCCCAGTGCCTGCGCCCAGCCAGCCCAGCCTGCTTGTTGTGTGTTGGCTTGGCCCGAGCCTTGTGGCTTCTCGGATGGTATTTCCCGAGTCTTTTCTTCGTTGGGCCCAGATTTATTGGCTGCTGGTTATGGATTTAATTGGGTTGTTTTATTGTATTTGATTTGGGTGCTTTATTTGATGTATAGGCTGTTCGGGATCGATTAGAGGCTCGAGGATCGCTCGTTGATTTATGATTAATTATTGTTTTTCTGCTTGTCCCAGGTAAGGATTTCTTACCGTGGTTGTGTGGACCCTGCGATATATCATGATATGCCTTGTATGCTTGTTTGCTGTTATGAACATGATATTGTTAGGGCAGCTTTGTAACGACCCGACCCGAATGGGGCTCTAAATGGGCCCTTACCTCAATGCATGCATACAAATCAACACTAGAATTTGCAATAGGGTTGTTTCGGATTCTAAGTAAAAACCAAAAACCGGCAAGAGTTCAATTAAAAAGTCAATACAAAATTCTTGAAACCTGTCCCTGTTTCCAAGCACCTGTTCCAAGACAAATACATTTCCAAAACTTACTCTGATCAGAGATTTATTAAAATCATACAACTTTACTACATTTACAACAATGCTAGAATCCGGAAATACATTCATAAAACAACCTAGGGCTCCGTGCCCAACTACATGCATTCAGAGGACATTTAAAAACATAAACATAAATCTCAGAGTTGAACAACGGGTTTCCATGATCACGCTCCTCCTCCTCCACCATCTCCCTCGCGCCATGGTTTCTGAAAGATAAGTAAGGGTGAGTAACGAATTACTCAAGAAGAATCCCCAACCGGGTACAATACGATATAATCAATCATCTAGTACCAAAGCATGCAAGCAAACAAATACCAACACGGATCATAGCTCAACGAGCTTACAAAGAAAGATCTGAGTCATCGGAAGTCTCCTACTTCCTACCTAATGAATGGTTATCCTAACCAATCTCGGGACATCTCTCGGGTCTTTCTCCTCACCCAATTGATCACTCAAAACCGATCCCAAGGATGTCCTCAAGGGCCTCTTACCCTTGCTAATCTGGACTTACGGAGAGTACCCAAGTCGCTCTAACGGAAGGAATGGTGTACTCACGAACATTAGCCCGGAAGGAGCTCTCCGATCCGGCATCTAACGCGCGTGCGCGCGCACACCGCATGCTCTTCTCGCAACCGGCGTAAATGCGGGGCCTAAGGGGCAAACTACGCGGGCAGTACGCATGCCTAAAACTTGGAAACGGTGTCACCGATCACGATGGCGCGAGGCCCTCGGCGCTCATCTCGTGCAGCGACTGGTCCACCGACACGAGCTAAGAACCGCCAAGGCAGCTTACACGCACGTGGCGGGGTTCCGCTCTAGCGAGCTACAAACTAGGCTATGCCGAAGTGGGTAGCTAATTCCTAACCGGCCGGTCGGGCGGGGGTAGCAAGATACGTTATGTCGCGCAAGACACTTTATTCCCGACTGAGCTAAATCCACCTTAGTGACCGGGGAAGCAAGATACGTTATGCGTCGCACACTACTCCCGATCGGTGGGGACAAAGTACGTTATGTCCGCTCACCCTGGATGATGACAAACCCTACAACTCTATCTAAGAGTACAGGGAAAAAGCAATGATTCCCGGCTAGCAAGCAAAGACCGACTTCAATCATACTACCTAGCATGATACTACGAGCTTAAGCGGGAATCACAAACATGCCGGCGAACAAACCTAGCATGGCACTAACATGTAATATCAAGCAAACATGCTAGCAGAATCAATCAAAGTCGCTCTATTATTATCATGCTCATAACAACAAAAGCAAACAAGCAAGGCAAAAGTCATGACAATATCGCAGGCCCACACAACTCCAAGAAGAAATCCTTACCGGTGGAAGGCAACAACACACAATAAATTAATCGCGATCGAACCCGAGCAACCTATATCGAGCCAAGCAAAAACATCAATAATCATAAAATAGCCCTAAATACACTAAAATAAATAGGGCTCGGCTCGGGCAGCAACTCACGAGGCGCGGTGACACTCGAACGAGCCGGCCGCACAGACGGGCTAGGCGACCAAAAGGGGCTGGGCCGGGCGCGGGGGCCGCAGGGGCGTTGGGGGCTGGCGCTGCTGGCACGGCGCTGGCGCGAAGCCGCGCGCGAGGGGCGCTGGCGCACGCGACAGCGCTGGCCGCACGCGGACAGCGCTGGCGCGCGCGCGCGCTGTGCTTGCTTTCGGCTGGCGCCTGGCGGCGCGCGCGCGCTCAAGATAAGAGACGGCGCGCGGCGCGCGAGCGACACGACGCGAGCGCGGCGCGCGATCGGGCGCTGACGCGCGATCGAGCTGGCGAGGCTCGGCGACGCGACGCGACATTGTCTTGTGGCTTCTCGCAAGATCTTGGCACCGGGCGACACGGACCAGGGCAGGGCGAGGGCGCGCGAGCTGGGCGACGCTAGGCGAGGGCGCGCGATGCTCGGGCTTGCTCTGGCGACGCTGGGCTCGGGCTAGCTGGGCGTGGGCGAGCCGAGGCCAAGGCCGCACGTGCAGGGTCAAGCGAGCCATGGCTAGGGGCTGGGCTAGGTGGGGGTGCTCGGGGAGAGAGAGAGAGAAGGAGAGAGAAAGATGCATTTTGGGAAAAAAAGAAAAGAAAAAGAGAAATAAAAAGGAAAATGGGAAAAAAGGGAAAAAATGGGATTTTTAAAATCCATTTTCCATCCTTATCCACTTCAAACCTCAAAATCCCATTTCCCGGCTTCCTCCTTCGAGACCCGACCGAAGCAATCTTTTCCAATAAATCAAACTCACTTAAATCCAACTCCCAAAGCAACACTAAAGGCTCGGGCTCGAAACCCAAAGGAAACACCCAAACAACCATCACTTTGCCAAAACCCAAAACCACAACCGAACTTCCAAACGACTAGCCCAAACATCTCGGGACTCGCAGCCAACAACAAACAAGCCTCAACAAAAGCAGGAGCTACCTCGAAGCCCTGAAGACCACAAATCCTGCCCGGAGAGCCAAAAGACCAAAATACCCCCAAGGGGCAAAACCGCTCTAATGACCCAACCAACAACCGAATCTTGACCCGAAGGCACCTCGAAAACTGGAATAGGAAACTGGGCTGTTACAAGCTTTGATTGACCTCTTGCTAGCATGTTTGCCTGATTTTACATGTTAGTGCCATGCTAGGTTTGTTCTGCCAGCATGCTTATGATTCTTGCTTAAGTTGTAGTATCATGCTAGGTAATGTGATTTATGTCGGTTATTGCTTGCTAGCCAGGAATCATTGATTTTACTCTGTACTCTTAGATAGAGTTGTAGGGTTTGTCATCATCCAGAGGCTGAGCCGACATAACGTACTTTGTCCCCACTGATCGGGAGTAAAGTGTGCGCAACATAACGTATCTTGCTTCCCCCCCCCCCGGTCGCCAAGGTGGATTTAGCTCGTGTCGAGGAGTAAAGTGTGCGCGCGATAACGTATCTTGCTACGCCCCGACCCGCGGTTGTGGACTTAGCTACCCACTTCGGCAATAGCCTAGTTTGTAGCTCCGCTAGAGCGGAACCACGCCAACGGTGTAAGCCTACCTTGGCCGATTCTTAGCTTCGTGTCGGTGGATCAGCCGCATGATGAGCGCGAGAGGGCCTCGCGCTCATGTGATCGATGACACCGCTTCCGAGTCATAGGCATGCGTACTTGGCCCGCGTAGTTTGCCCTTAGGCCCCCGCATTTACGCCGGTTTCAGAGAGCATGCGGTGTGCGCGCACACGCGTTAGTTGCCGGTTCGGAGAGCTCTCCCGGGCTAATGTCGTGAGTACACCATTCCTTCCGTTAGAGCCTGACTTCGGGTACTCTCCCGTAAGTCCAGATTAGTGCAAGGGCAAGGAGGCCCTTGAGGACATTCTAGGGATCGATGTATTCCCCGAGTGACGAGATACCTCGGTGATGTCCCGAGATTGGTCGATGTATCCAATCCCAGTTAGGCCGGAAGAAAGAGACTTCCGATGGCTCCAGATCTTGTTTTATGAGCTCGTTGAGCTATGATATGTGTTGATAGCTGTTTGCTTGCATGTTGAGGTGTTAGATGACTGATGTATCGTATTGTACCCCGGTTGGGGATTCTTACTGAGTATCTTTATACTCACCCTTATTTATCTTTCGGTAGCTTGGGACAACACCGGGATGGCTAGCGGAGGGAGCCGATTGATCATGGGGAGCGCCAAGCACTCTGTCATTTATTATTGCATTGTTATTCAGCATGTAGATGGACAAGGGTCCTAGGGGAACATTGTTTAAAACGTTGTTTAAATTGTATTGTATATTTTTATAAATACTGGTCAGGATGTTTTACTACTGTTGGTATGTTTAAATGAAAACTGTTGTTTATGTTTTAAGGGTTCCCCCTTCTCATATGTTTTGAAAGGTTTTTAAATATGAGCACTAAACCGCTTGTTATCATATTTAACTTGCATGCTGAGTGAGAACCCCGGTTTAGGACCATGTTTTGGGTCGGGTTCGTCACATGGGGCTGGGCGCCTGGGCACTGTGCGCGGCTGGGCTCGGGCTGGCTCGGGCTTGGGCGAGCTGGGCGGCCAGGTTGGGCGAGCTGGGCTAGGGCTCGGGCTGGGGGTTGGGGGGCTCGGGCTGGAGGAGAGAGAGAGAGAGAGAAAAGGGAAAAATGGGGAAAAAAGGGGAAAATGGGATTTTTATCCTATTTTTCCATCCTTATCCATTTTATCCAATTTTTAAAACCTTAAAATCCTTAAAATCCCATTTCCCGGCTTTCTCCTTCTAGACCCGACCGAAGCAACATTTTCCAATAAATAAAACTCGCTTAAAACCAACTCCCAAATCAACACTAAGGGCCCGGGCTCGAATCCCAAAGGATGCACCCAAACAACCATAACTTTGCCAAAACCCAAATCACAACCGAACCTCCAAACAAATAGCCCAAACATCTCGGGACTCGCAGCCACCAACAAACAAACCTCGACAAAGGCAAGAGGTGCCTCGAAGCCCTGAAAATCCACAAATCCTGCCCAAGGAGCCAAAAGACCAAAATACCCCCAAGGGTCAAAACAGCTCTAACGGCCCAACCAAACAACTGAATCTAAACCGAAAGCACCTCGAGAACCAAACAACTGAATCTAAACCGAAAGCACCTCGAGAACCGGAATAGAAAACTGGGTCGTTACACTCAACAACTCGACTTGGGCAAGGAAGAAGGAGGATGAAACGGCAAGAAGATGAGGGATGGGGTGGGAGAATCGGCAAAGAGAGGAAGAGTGGAAGTCAAATGCGTGAGCAACTCAGTGGAAAAACATCAATTCTTTTCTTTTAAAAAAAACCTAGGTTTGGCGATTCTCTTCCCTAGGCTTTCCCCCTTCGAGTCCCAGCTAAAGCATCTTATGTCTCCTTACTAAACTCATTTAATCCAAGCCTTCAAACCCCTTCAGGTCAAGGGTTCGAACCTCACAAGCGTCGCCTTTTATTTTCTATTTTTAAAACTCCTTTAAACCAAGCTCCCAACTCCAAAACGACCAAGGTTCAAGCCTTGGCAAGCGCACTTTTAATTCTTTAATTTGCAAATAACCAAACTACCTCCAAGCTTCCGAACAACCAACACAACTTCCTGGACTTGCAACCAACAAACCATCAAGCCTTGGCATAGGATAGGAATATCCCTGAAATCCTGATTATCCTCAAAACCGGCCCCGAGGGCAAAATAACCAAAATGCCCTTAAGGAATAAATAGCTCTAACGGCCCAACCAAACATTCGAATCATGAATCGAAAACACCTGGGGAACCAGCATGGAATTCTGGGCCATTACAGTTTCGAAGCTAAGTTCGTGTTCCTATTGACATGTAGTCATGTTCTTCAAGTAGTCGCCACCATTTACTGCTTTATAGTTTGTATTTTCTTTATTTCTTTTATGATTTATTTGTTTCCGCACCGTTGTTTCCCTTCGAATTATTCTTGCATTTGAATTAATTCAGTTTTCTTTTGAAATGACTTTCGTTTTATTCTTAATTATTCTTTCCCTTACTTTCACGTCTAGCTAAGCATTTTAGGCAAAGGTTAAGGTGCGGGTTGTAGATATCATGTACTAGGGTCAAGGGAGTTGTTAATAGAAGCATGTTAAATTATGATCTTAATTAAATAGCAAATGTCGATCGATCATCCACATGCATTAATAGGTTATAAATCGGAAGAGGAATAACCTAAGGCTAGTTTACATGTTCAATAGGTTATTATTTTGATGACTGTAGTACTTTAAATCAGAGTTTAGGAATAAACACGTAACTATTGCATGTGAAGTGCTGACTTTTCACTACATCAAGTCGCAACAGAGGTGAGGCTAGTTGTTGAACGGAAGCGGAAGCGAACGTTTGTTAGGTGAAGTATGGCAATTACTACTTACCGCAATTTATCCTAGGAATTGTTAGATGCGTCCCATAACTTTAACTCAAGCCTTACTTAGTTCATTTCACATTTTATTTTTACTTTCGCATTTAGATATAAAACGAACCAAAAGTCCTAACACCATTAATTTTACTTTTCTTGCACGACTCTTAGATTAATTAACTAATTGCAGATATCAATCCATGTGGAGAATGATAAAATATAAATACTTATCACTTGTTGCATGCTCGACTGCGTATACTTGTGTATTAATGCGATTCGAAGTGTAGAACTTAGTTTCACTCTTAGAATTAATCATTTGCTTATTTATACCGTACCGAAATATCGCATCAATGCTCATGATCCATTTTTTATAGTTTAAGGTGTTATTTTTTATCGGTTTGTTCTGTTTAGGGCTCAGCTCAGTGGTTTGACTGTTAGGAGGCTTCAATGAGTTTTTCAAGTGTAGTTAGTGGATTATCCAAGGTAAGGGACCCTTATCCCCTTCTAGAGGACCTGTGATTAATACATGTGTTGGTTTACTTGCATTAGTTGATTTATCTATTTGTAGGATAACCATGTGCATCACATGCTTCATTTGGTTGCATCAAGAGCATATGTATTTCATGCATTGTCTGTTGTATGACTAGTGATGCATGACATAGGTATGCCTACCTGATACGATCGAGTTGCATGTGGTTTGTATGTCCAGATGTGGGCTTGCATGATGTTTGATGCATGGCTCGGTGACTCCTCTGGAACCAAACGAGTCACGAAGACTGAATAGAGGAGACTAGTAGGTGCATGTGGACGAGGATATTCGAGCTCACACCCCATTAAAGGTGATATCCTCGCTCCACAGAACTTATGTGGATGGTCAATCGGGCAGGCTCACGGCCTTGGATGGTTTCTACTAGTAGCCTAGGGCACTCTCCAAGTATGTGGTATGGGCCTGATATGGTTCCTTGGTGATTGGTATGAACCCGCCTTTTACCCTGAGTACGAGGCCTATTGGCTGACAGGATGTTTGGCTCACCGGATCCCTTGACTTAGAGAAGATTGCCCAGATTACTCTCAAGTCAGAGGACTCTTGTGGGCTTTTGGTCTTGAGTTTATGATCTTTAGCCTGCTCTGCGAGGTGTAGGTCAAGGACGAGGTTTCCTGGCCTTTCACCTAAGAGCTTGGGTTTCGTACCCTTCAGTTATGTTACTGATCATACTTATTTGCTGATGTTTGTATTCTTGTGCATGTCTGTTCTCGAGCTAGAAGAGCCTTATTGAGTTGTAAAACTCACTCTTTTCACTATGGAATTCCCTCAGGTACTACTAGACTGTATTGAGATGGATGATCGATAGATGTAGAGATGACCATGGAACCTACTGCATTATTTTGTTTAGAGTCTTTTAGTTTATTCTTTATGCATGAACTATTTTATGGGCATGACAAGTTGCAAAAATTTTACCGAGCTTTTATGTTTTGACTCTTGGGTATTCTATGATTCTTTTATCGTATTTAACGTTTTATAAACTAGTTCTTTATGCAGTTGTTTTAAAAGAGATTTTGTTTTGAGAATTTACCATCAACAGCACATTCTACCTCTGGTATTATATTTGCAGCAGAATTTTTAAACTAATTCATTTATAGCACATTGATTCTATCACTCAAATAGTGATAGAACTCAATTTGGATTTCTATCACTGATAGAAAACTCAAGCAGTGAAGTGATAGAATGAGTCTATCATTGATTGAATTATATCACTAATAGACAACCAGTGATAGAACTCAATTTGAATTTTCTGCTTCAAATGAATTAATTTTAATTTTTTCTATAGATGGAAATACTTTGCCATTTTTTGTTATACATGCAAAATCTCCTTTTGTTTTGATACATACCCTAATTGTCGAACATCGTTTTCATGCATTTAGAGTTATGAACTTATGTTTAGACTCTGATTTAAGCCCGAGTCCTTACAATTAGCAAGAATTTTCTAATATTTACGACTCACCTTGAGAGGGCTGATAGATTAGTTTAGGAGTTGTTGGTTTGTTATGAACTAGTTGAACTGGGTTTGACTTTTTACTTGGTTTAGTTCATTAGTCAACTCATGTTGAATAGAGTATAAGAAAAGGTTTCACAAAGGATGGAGAAATATATTATGTATTTGAATAATTAATCTGTACACAACCCATCCATTTATATAGGGGAATAACCAAATATAAATAATACAATAAATACAAATATCTCAACAGTAAGAACTCTCTATAACAAATATCCTAACCTCAACAATATAATAATAACAAATAATAACAATATGCAGATTATATCTTAACATCCCCCCGCAAACGAGAGGGGAGTGCAACGACACCAAGTTTGGACCGAAGATAGGCAAACTGTGTATGAGAAAGAGACTTCATCAGACAGTCAGCTAGCTGATCAGTCGAAGGAATGTACCGAACCTCTAATTGGTGTTGAAGAACATGATCCCGAATGAAATGGACATCAATCTCAATGTGCTTAGTGCGAGCATGAAACACAGGATTCGCTGCCAACGACCCAGCACTAATGTTATCACACCAGAGAATAGGAGGAGAGACGAGGAAGATACCCAACTCAGTTAACAACTATCGAAGCCAAAGTATCTCGACAGTAGCATGGGCAAGGGCACGATACTCAGACTCTGTACTAGACCGAGCAACGGCAGTTTGCTTCTTGGATGACCAGGAGACAAGGGAATTCCCAAAATAAACACAGTAAGTAGCAATGGACTTCCGATCATAGAGGTTGGCTCCCCAGTCAGCATTAGAAAAAGCAGACAACGTCCAAGCATCAAGAGGCTGGAGAAGAAGGTCGAGATGCTTAGTGCTAGACAGATAACACAATACCCTCTTGACAGCCTGCCAGTGACTATCAGTCGAACATTTCAGAAACTGACTCAAGTGATTCACAATATAGGCAATGTCTGGTCGAGTGTTGGTGAGATATTGCAAGGCACCGACAGTGCTTCGATATACAAACGGGTCATCAAGCGGCTCTCCATCAGACAAGGACAATGTTTTCCCGGTGACAGATGACGACAGAGCCGGTTTGGCATTGGACATACCCAGCTTGAGTAATAAGTCATCAACATATTTTATTTGTGTAAGAAGCATGCCCGACTGTAGACTGGAAACCTCAATCCCCAGAAAATAACTAAGAGAACCAAGATCCTTGAGAGCAAACTTCTGATGTAAGGAGGAAATCAAAGTCGAAATGAAACCAGGGTGATTACCAGTAAGGATAACGTCATCCACATACATGAGAAGAAGGACCGTAACCATGCCACGATTGTAGATGAAGAGAGAAGAATCAGATCGACTATGAACAAAGCCATAAGAGAGGAGAACAGTCTTCAACGTACTATTCCATGCTCGGGGGGCCTGTTTGAGACCATACAATGCCTTCTTGAGTTTACAAACATACCCGGGAAACAAGGAATCACCATATCCGGGAGGTTGTGCCATATAGACATCTTCATCAAGAGTCCCAACAATACTTGGGAGATCAATGACCAAACTAGAACCGGACTCCCAGCAAGCTCTAGGTTGTCAGCATGTGTCTTCATGATCCTTAAATAATCTACCATTTTCTGAGAGCCTTTCCTGCACTGTTGAAAGGTTTGACGGAAATAATCCTCCTCAGCTCGAGATTGTGCACCAAAAAGAGTTTGAATAACAGTCCAAAGTTCATGGGCAGTTTTACACCCCATCACTTGTGTGGCAGCCTCCTGAGTCATGGAATTATAAAGGCAACCTAGCAATAGTTGGTCTACAACGACCCAAACATGTAACGGCCCAGGTTTCCATCCCGGTCTTCCAGGTATGCCCTAGGGGTATTTTAGTAATTTGGTCGGGCCGTCAGGGCCGTTTCTGTCTTTTCCAGCTGTTAAAATTATTGGTTGGTCTTATGTCGGATTTTGATGCTTTGTGGATGTGTTTGGGCATGGTGAGATGCAAAAGTAAAATTGGGAAATAAAGGTGTGTTTGTTGGGGTTTGAAGGCAGGTTGTCTAGAAGGTCAGTTGAATGTTGTTGCCAGTCGTGCCTCGAGCTGTTATTGATGTTCATTATGCAGTATGTCTTAGTTAGTTATGGGTCGTTGGGGTTTTGGTGCATTTGACTAAATGAAGGGAAATTAGGGTTGTTTGTGCTTTCTTCTCCAAATCCTCCCTAGCCGCCCAAGCTCTTTCTCCCAAGCTTCCAGCCGTGTTTCATCTCCCCAAGCAGCTCCTTCGTCCGTTCGTCATCCCGGGTAACTGTCTCGATCTCTTATTCTTCTTCTTCCGATTGGTGTTCTTGCTGGCCGAGAGAAAAGAGGTGAGATTTGTGTCTTGTGCAGTCAGCCGAGAGGGGAGCAGGAGCCTTGTGTCGCACCAGCAGCAGCGCCGCAACGCCCTACATCGCCCAGCCCTGCAGCGCATCGCACCAGCAGCCCCTGCCGTCGTGCGTCTCACCCGCATCCCGTCCCAGCGAGCCCGCGTCTTCGTCCCACAGCGCGCCCCAGCCCCGCACCCAACAACGCCGTGCGCCGCGTTCGACGCTCACCCACACCGCTGCCCGCCAACAAAGAAATGCGACTGCGGCACGTCCGTCTTCTCGTGTCGTCCGTGCGATGTGAGTTGCTCCCGAGCCGAGCCCTATTTGTGTTATTATATTTAGGCCTATAGATTGTGATATTGTTGTGCTTGTTAGGTTCTCATTAGCTAGCTCGGGATCGATCGCAGCATAGGATCTTTGTGTGTAGTTGCCTTCCGACCAAGGTAAGGATTTCTTACCGGAGTTGTGTGGGCCCTGCGATATAATATGTGATTGCCGTTTGTATGCTTGTTAATGTTTATCAGCATGTTTAATGATAGGTGCTCTGTTCTGAATTTCCGACTAGCATGGTTCTCGTGTTGTTCCTCATGTTAGTTTCATGCTAGGTTGTTCTGTTCTGGCATGCTCGTTATCTGTTCTGCTTCATAATATCATGCTAGGTTCGTTGTTTCTGCTGAGCACGTATTGGATTGTTTAGTTTAGAGTTATGATAGGTAGCATCATCCGGGCGAGGGTGCATAAAGTAATTTGCATCCGTGGCAGGGACGTACGAGGCAATACTCCGTCCCTGATCCGTCGTTAGGGTTTAGTTAACCCTAACGGCAGCCCTTTGCAATCTTGGGTGAGGGTGGCAGACTGTTAAATGCCCCAATGGTCAGGATGATGACAAGGCATTGCCTTGTCCCCGGCAGTCGGCACGTCCTCCGCGTGTTCGGCCGTAACACTTGATTTGCCACCTGATAGGGCAAGGACCGCTTCCTGGTGTAAGCCTACCACGATCGGTTCCTTAGCCTCAGGTGCGGTGGTTCAGGCTGACATAGTTCACGTGTCCAGGTCTTACACCCCTATGTCAGTGACACCGATCCGAGATTAGTTAGGCATGAGTCTTGGACCAGGCGCCTTGCCACTAGACCCGCACCCCGGTTTTTAGCAAAGATGCGGTGCGCGCGCACGCGCTCATTCTGGCGCCCGACCGGAGCTCCTCGGGATCTTGAGTTCAGTGCACCTTTCGTATCGACAGTAGACAGGATGAGGTCGAGACTTGTTTCTCGTATAGGATCGTATCGTGTGGTAGATTTTCCGGAGTAAGACCCTGAGATGGCATCCGAAGTTTATGTGTGGATTTAAGCTATATGCTCTCTTCTGTGTTTATATTCATAGCTTGCATACTTTTCTGCTAGATGACCATGTATATCGTATTGTACCCCGGTTGGGGATTCTTACTGAGTAATTCGTTACTCACCCTTATTTTGTGGTTTTCCACAGGTAATCATGGTGCGAGACAGGATGGCTGAAGGAGGAGCTGTGATCATGGAAACCATCTGATTAAAATCTGAGTCTTTAATGTTGTATATTTTATTGTCCTCTGAATGCATGTAGTCGGGCACGGAGGCCTTAGGATGTTTTCTGATTGTTTCTTGATTCTGACACTGTTGTAAATCGTTTGAAGTTTTGAATGTTTGAATAAATCTCTGATCAGAGTATATTCTGGAAATGTATTTGGCTTGGAACAGGTGCTTGGAAACAGAGACAGGTTTCAGGAATTAAATGTTTGCCTTTTAAAACAGATGTTGTATGTTTTGGTTTTAATTCAGAATCTAGAATACAATCCTGCATCGAGTTGTTAAATTTTAAAAGCATGCATTGAGGTAAAAACCTAGTTTAGGACCCCATTCGGGTCGGGTCTTTACAAAGCATCATGTGCATCATATAAAAAAAGAGAAAGATTGGCACCTAATCCTTCATGCATGGGTATTGAAGCTGCTGGAAAATTACCTTGATTTCCAAAGACATTTTGGGAAAAAGGAGAAATTGGTGAAAAATGACCTGTTGTGGGGCCTATTTGTTGTCCACTGGGCCCCTGTTGCTGCACCAAGCCTGACCACACGCCAGCCCCTGCCGCAAGACTCACTGCGCTGACACCTCTTGCTCCGCCTGCAGCTTCTGCGCTACCTGTTGCTGCGCCACATGCGGCTGCAGGTTCTTCTGTGGTAGCGCCTTCTGCGCTGGCTGTTACTCCTGCCGAGGAGGCTGTGGTTGCCTCCGATGACGCAGCTACTTCCTCTAACGCCACTTTGCGCGTCAGTCCTGACGCTGGTAGCAACCCACCTGCAGCTGTGGGTTCAGAATTAAAATTAGAAATCAAAATAGAATTATCATGAAAATTCAAACTCTTATATTTTAACCAACTAAAAAATAAAATAAATGGTCTGTTATTATTGGATAATCTTTTTTAGTTCGGTGGACCAAAATGCTCCGCTTTCTGAACCGGAAGCCGACAACTTTATTCCTAAAATATCAATGTATTATTTGGGAAAAATATCTTTTCTTGGCAAATAAATGCGTTTGGTTCAAGGTTTTAACATATACTTTTTATATTAATCTTATTATTAGCAGTTTTATTTATAAAAAACTAAACCCTGAACCCTAAAATAAGCAATGATTGCATTTTGATATTATTATTATTAAAATATAGGGAAGATGGCACCAATTACGTCTAGATTATTGATAATAATTAATTCTTTAAACTTTTAATTTGATTGATCAATTATCTTTTAGAGGTTGCAATTAATCTTTAATATTTAAATTAAGGAAGATATCAAAGAATAGAATTATTATTTAAAAAAAATTGTCTTGCTTCGGCTTTGTCTTCTTCTCCAATCTTCATTTTTTAACCTCATCCAGTTTAAAATAATTGCCTAAGAGCTTAATTTTGATCCGGTAGATTTTCGCAAGAAATTACAAATCTTAATTGGTTATTAATTTTGTATTTAGGGATCAGATTGTAGGGTGGCCGCTGGTTCAATCGTCTAGAAGAAACAGCCTTCAAGGGAAGAAGATGACGGGGCCGAGAGTATATGAATATTAATTGAATTAAAAAAAAAACCAAGTTTTTGAAAAAAAAATTTCTTCCTAATTTTATTTTTATTTTTAAAAATATAAGTAAGAATTATATATTTAAATAAAAAAAAGACATATGATAGAATAATTTTTCTAGACTTAAATTTTAAAAATATATATATATATCATATTATATATTATACTTTATACTACTTAAAGTGTGGCTTAAGGAAAAATCATTTTTGAACTAATTTATTCCTTAATTCATTCTCTAAATTACAAATATGTTATCTATTGCAATATAAAATATAAAATACTACTTAAAGTGTGGTTTAAGGGAAAATCATTTTTGAACTAATTTATTCCTTAATTCATTCTCTAAATTACAAATATGTTATCTATTGCAATATAAAAAAAATTAAATGCAAATGAGAGAGAAGATATTTACAATATCATTTAGATTGTCATCCATCATATCATATCATACTACCTTAAAGTATGGCTTAAGGAGGAAATCATTTTTAGACAATTTTACCCCTTAAGTCATACCCTAAATTACAAAAATGTCATTTATTGGAATATAAAAAAAATCAAATAACGTAGAAGATATTTACAATATAATTTAGATTTTCATATGTAGAAGATAACACATTTTTATCAAATCTCATAAATTTTATGACTAAGTTAAAAGATAGGAGATTTCAACAATCAAATGAAGATATTTACAATATCATTTAAATTTTCAGGTAGAAAATAAGATATTTTTACCAAATCTCATAGATTTTATTTGATATTTTATATTCTAATTAAAATAATAAATTGAATTTTCCAATCCTATAAATAGTTGTCTACATTTTGTTTACAAGAACACTCTCTGTTTGCTTGGATTTATGTTTTTTTTTATTTTTTTATAATAAGTTATGTTGAATTATTTACCTTAACTTTTATCTAATTTTTTTTTGTGCAATAATTTTTGTAGGGATTTTTTTGCATAATTGTTGCCTTTCAAAAAAATCTCGAAATTTTTTTTGAAAAATTATAAGATTATCATCTGAGGTTAGTACATGAATTCTTCAATTTCAAAAGTTTGGTAATAATGATTTCCTACCATATGTATAGTTTTCTATATTTTGTTTACAAACACATTTGAAACTTTCTTTTTGCTTGGGGTTACTTTCTTCGTTTTTTTTTATGATAAAAAATTTAGTTATCTTATTTTTGTTGGATTATTTACCTTAACTTTCATCTAACTTTTCTTCTGTTGCAAAAATTTTTGTATGGATCTTTTGTTGCTTAATTGTTGACTTGGAGATGTGGAAATTTTTTTTTTTGAAGAACAATAAAATTATCATTTGAGGTTAAATGTAAGTTCATAAATGTATGCTAATAAATATATTTATCTTATTTATATTTATAATTATAATAATGATATAACTCTTATAAATTTTATAATTCAAGAGTAATTGGTCTATTAATAGATAAATTGAGAAAAAAAATTAAAGATGATCGATTTTAAAAAATCAGAGATAAAATTTAATTTTAATTCAATAAATTTTAGTAAACTTTTTTTAAATAATAACAACTATTATTTTTTAAGCTCAAAATAAATAATTAACTGTTTTTTAACATAAATGTAAATTTTAATAAATTTAACTAACGTCAAAAAATTATTATAAAATTTAATATTATATTGAAATTATTATTTGATGATTTAAATTTAGCCTAAAAATATAAGAAACAATTTATAATTATATATATATAAAATTTATTATTTAAGAAATTATCACGTGCAAGGCCTTGCTAAAAATTCTAATTATAATAAAGAGGCCAAAATCAAATAGAACTCAAATAGACATCACATTTTTTTATGTAAAACAAAGAAAAGTAGAACGCTTGCAAAAGGAAAATTGCTTTTGCATTCAATCATTCAAGCCTATAAACTTTGGATACTTTTTCAAAAAGTTTGTTAAAGAATATGTAGAGTAAAAAGAATGAAAGGGAGAAAAATGATAATTAAAAAGAAAATAAAAAATAATTATATGCACTTAAAATTATAAAAATGATTATAAAAAACATTTGAAATAAAGAAATAAGAGAAATATTTATTTGATGCTCAAAAATACTAATGTCTACTTAAATGATTCATTCTAACTCTCATAAAAAGGGTCATGAATACTTAAATATTAAAGTTCACCTACATTACTCAATAAAAAGTCATATCTATTTTTTATATAAAATTAAACAAAATTGGTGTGTGGTTCTCATTGAACCACATAAATGAGTTTAGTATTTACTGTGATGTCAAGACTATTAGAGAATATAAAATTTCATACTCACATTAAAATCAATATTTTTTTTGGGTTCTTCGGTCTTAAATCGAATTTAAATTTCAATGGAATGCTACTCATTTGGAGTTTATGGCCTCTGATACTATATTAAAAAATATGAGGTTGCACATCAAAATCAATAAATAATGAATGAATAACTTATATCTTTTTTGTATTTATATTAGATTTTCGACATTTTAAATTTTTTTTTTTTTTTTAGTAGAAACAAAGACATCAGCACGTACGTAGAATAAAAAATAGTTTATGTGAGTGGGTGAAAAAGTGATTAATTGCAGGCACTTGCATCGTGGGAGGCCTAATGAATGAAGAAAATAAAAATGATTGGAGTCTACCTCTCTCATAAATTACAATCCCGAAACAGAAACAGAGAGGAAGGAGAAAAATGAGCGGCGGAGCAACCAAGAAGAGTGTGTGCGTGACCGGCGCCTCTGGATTCATAGCTTCATGGATCGTCAAATTTCTTCTTCAACGAGGTTACACCGTCAAAGCCACCGTTCGAGATCCAGGTTTCGATTCCCCACATTCGAACATTCTCACAACTCATTCTTCATCGTTTTTGTTCACCGCTTTGTCGTTTTTGTTCCGCAGCCGATCCGATCAAAACTGCGCATCTTCGAGCGCTCGACGGAGCTGCTGAGAGGCTTCATCTCTTTAAGGCCAATCTCTTGCAGGAAGGCTCCTTCGACGAAGCTGTCCAAGGCTGTGAAGGGGTTTTCCATACTGCTTCCCCCTTCTTTCATTCTGTTTCAGATCCTCAGGTACATCTTGGCTTCGTTTATGATTCAAATGTTTCATTTTCAACGTGTTTTTGTAGTCCTTTTTAATCATACATTTTTCTTTTTCAGGCTGAGCTCATTGATCCTGCTCTCAAAGGAACGCTTAATGTTCTTAATTCAGTTGCGAAGGCATCGTCTGTCAAGCGGGTTGTCTTGACATCGTCCATGGCTGCCGTAGCTTATAATGGGAAGCCTCGTACTCCTCAAACTATAATCGATGAAACTTGGTTTTCTAATCCTCAGATTTGTGAGGAAATGAAGGTATCCATTTCTTTCATTTTTCATACTTCCACCCTTTACGATTCTACAATAGCTTTATAAGAGATATGAGTTACTCTCTTCAATTGATCCAATTGATTTTGAGGTGGAACCTATATTATCTAATACGATATCAGAGCTCCATGTGGGTTATTAGTTCCCCAAATTCTGATTTTGCCCAAAATGCTTTGAATTCTAAAGTGGGTTGTGGACCCCACCCAACAAGAAAGGCAAAAAAGAAAAAAAAGATACTAGATTTCAGGAAATTTGCTGAATATTATGTTTTCTCAAATTTGTGAAAAAGTTTGAAGGCAGCGAAGAGTGAAAAAGTATTCCAATGCGTATTACAGAGAAGATGGGAGAGAAATGATAGGCTGGAAAAAGTACTTTTATTGAGATCTGAGAAGATTATTTATACAGCCTTTAAAGAAGAGATTAGTTAGATAACCTCTTAACTAAATAACCATTTAACTCATTAACTACCCAAGAGTTATAACAAACTCACCCAACTAATATACTTGAAATACTTGAAATCTAATACTCCCCCTCAAGATGGACTACATAAATAAAAAACATCCATCTCGGACATCATGGAAAAAAATAGGGCTGGGGTAATAAAGAAAAACATGTCTGCTAGTTGGGATTGACTTCGAACGGGCAGTAGTTTGAAAGCACCGGTTTGTACTCGAACAAAATGGCAATCCAACTCGATGTGCTTTGTTCGTTCATGAAATATCGCCGGCAGCGATATGTAAGGCAGCTTGATTGTCACAAAAAAGCAGCGGTTGAACAATGGGAATTTGCAAGTCTTGTAGAAGAGAAGTCAGCCATATGATCTCACAAGAGGTATGAGCTGGAGCTCGGTATTCAGCTTCCGCGGATGATCTTGAAATGGTGGACTGCTTCTTAGATTTCCAAGAAACCAAAGATTGACCAAGGAAAACACAATAGCCAGTTGTGGATTTGCGAGAATCTGGACAAGAGGCCCAATTAGAGTCGGAAAAAGCACGTATTTGTAAATTGGGGGAAGCTCGTAGGAGAATGCCTTGGCCAGGTGAACTTTTCAAGTATCGAACTAGGTGATGAGCAGCTGCAAGGTAACTTTTGCTTGGTTTTTCCATGAACTGGCTAAGATGATTGACAACAAAAGTGATGTAGGGCCTTGATATAATAAGATAAAGAAGTTTTCCAACTAACCGTCGATAGACAGAGGCATCATGTACTGTATCGGGGTCAATCTGAGTTAATTTGAGCAAATGAGACATGGGAGTGACTTCAGGTTTAGCACCAATTAGTCCACATTCATCTATAAGCTGTAAGGTATAGTTACGCTGGGATAAAGAGATCCCTTGATTTGACCTGGCGAGCTCAAGACCGAGAAAGTAACGAAGTTCTCCCAAGTCTTTGAGCTTAAAACGCTCATGAAGCATGATCTTCAACTGTTCTAACATGGATAAATTAGCTCCAGTAAAAACAATGTCATCGACATAAACCAACAAGGCCATGAATGTAGCTCCTGATCCTTTGGTGAATAAGGAATAGTCAGACCGTGATTGTTGAAAACCAAATCTTAACAAGGTGTCGGAGAATTTGGCGAACCATTGTCGCGATGCTTGCTTTAACCCGTACAAGGATTTATGCAGTCTACATACGAGTTTCTCCCCCTTGTTATTAGACATTGAACTTGGTTTGTAACCTAATGGAAGATCCATATAAACCTCTTCGAAGAGGTCAGCATGAAGAAACGCGTTGTTAACATCTAACTGAAGCAGTGGCCAGTTTTGGGAAACGGCTAAAGTGAGAAGTACGTGTACAGCGGCAAGTTTAGCAACAGGAGAGAAAGTTTCCATATAATCTAAACCTTCTTGCTGTGTATATCCTTTTGCCACGAGTCGAGCTTTGTATCGTTCAATCGAGCCATCTCCTTGTATTTCACTTTGTAATCCATCGACAACCAATAGAAGACTTGTGAGTAGGCAATGAAACAATACTCCAAGTCTTGTTGGTTTCAAGGGCTGCTATTTCAGCAGCCATGGCGTCTCTCCAATGCTTAAAGGGAAGGGCTTGGTGGTAGTATTGAGGTTCAAAAGTAGAAGTATGAATGGTGCTAAAGGCTTTAAACGAAGGAGACAGTCGGTTGTAGGTTATGTAAGAAGACAGTGGATATTTGGAGAATTGGATTAGAGCTGGAGAAGTGTCGGCTAACAAGGCACAATGATATTGGGTTAGGTATGAAGGCTGCTTGCGGGATCTTTGGCTTCGACGTAGGGGTAAAGGTTCAACAATTGTATTGGTGTTGACAGGAACAGGATCATCTGGAAATGCACATGGCTCAAAAGACGGAACCATTTGGTTTAAAAAATGAGTTGTACTTGTTGGAGCTTTGTCCATAATACATCTTGAAGGTGTGCTAGGCAAGGATATAAATGAGGAAATAGGTGACTGGGTAATGATGTTCGGATCAGATAGAGTAACTGGCGGATTATCTGATATAGTAGACTGATCAACGTGTACATTTTCATGTGGTACAGGCAAGGGCTCAGTTGTTGAGACAACCTGTAAACTGTTAGGTAAAGACTGATCCATAGGCAAAACAGTAGAGTTCACATCATGTGTACTAGCAGAGGGGTTTTTATGCAAAAAGAACTCCAAACTGTGCATATGAGATGGCTTTGGCAAGACTAAATCAGCAAAAAATCTGGCTGATCGTTTGCTAAAGTGACAGTATGAAAAGGCATCACAGATTCATGAAAAATAACATCTCTTGAGATAAAGAACTGTTGTTTCTGAATATCAAATAGCTTGTAAGCCTTCATCCCTGGTGGGTACCCAATGAAAACAGCTGGTACTGCTCTTTTGTCAAACTTTGTTCGCCCATTAGTAAGGGTAGAGGCAAAAACCATACATCCGAAAACCTTTAAAAGTGAATAATCAGGGAGTTCTTTATTTAATTACTCAAAAGGAGTTTTCCATTTGAGAATTTCTGCAGGGGTTCTATTAATCAGATATACAACTGTTAAGATACATTCATTCCAAAATGTGAGTGGAACTCGAGACTGGAAATATAGAGCCCTTGCTACATTTAAAATATGTTGGTGTTTTCGTTCTACTACAAAATTCTGTTCAGGTCTACCAACACAAGAAAATTGGTGAATAACTCCTTGTTCTTTGCAAAAATCATCAAATAGCAATTCTTTAGCATTATCAGATCGAAAACACTTAATCTTGGTACCGTATTGGGTAGAAACCAGTTTAAAAAAGGTAGGGATGATTTGAGAAACATCAGATTTATTGCTCATCATACACCCATGTAAATCTGGTACAATCATCAACTATTGTTAGGAAATAACGATGACCTAAGTGAGAAGGAGTAGAAAAGGGACCCCATATATCAACATGTATCAAATCAAAAGGTCTTATTGACAATCTGTTGTGAGATACAAAGTGCAACCTCTTTTGTTTTGCAAGAGGGCAGACTCAAGGAAAGAAATGGGCAGATGATTTATTTGAAAAATGCAATACATTCTTTAAGACATTCAAAGGAGCATAAGAAGGATGTCCTAATCTAGAATGCCATATAGCAGCAGGTTCTTCCTTGACAGTGGCAACCAGTGCGTGATGCAAATCTTCCTTGAAGATATAAACTCTATCTCTTAATTCACCCTTGCCAATCTTCCTCAAAGTGCACTTTTCCTGAATAACACAATGGTTATTTGAAAAACTGACTAAAACAGAGGTATCGCTAATTAGCTTGCTGATGGACAAAAGGTTGTATTTAAACTGGGGTACAAATAACACATTGTATAGGAGAAGTGAGCCAAAAACTGTAACTGATCCAACAGACTTAACAGCAATATGACTACCATCAGGCAATGTATCAGAAGATTGTATAGGAAACAAATTAATAAAAGCATCTTGGTTGAAACATCTATGAGTGGAAGCACCAGAGTCAAGAACCCAAACATTACTGGGCAAAGAAGGTGAAATAGCAAAAGCATATTCATACTTACCCGCAATGTGCATATCCGCAACAGAATTCATGTCACCACCTTTGACAGCATCCAGCTTCGATTGAAGTAAGGCCAAAATACTGTTGCAGTGTGCAATATCACCAGTTGAAAAAACAGCATCGTTCTGTGGAAACTCAGTGACAGAATTCACAGCATGGGTAGATGAACTGGAGTTTCGTTGCGCATTCTTGGATCGAAAACCTGGTGGATAACCATGAATCTTGTTGCATTTGTCAACTGTATGTCCGGGGATGCCACAGTAAGTACAGGTTGGTCGTTCTTTGCGCTGTTTGGAACCAAACGATGGCTTACCTGCATTTGTTGCAAAAGCCACAGCAGGAGGTGTAGGAAGAATGGGCACTGCTCTTTGTTGTTCTTCTTGAACAATTAGGGAAAAGGCTTTACTAATAGTAAGGGAAGGTTCCATTAACAAGATTTGAGAATGTGCTGGTCCATAGGACTCGTTCAAACCCATAAGAAAATGAATCAGATATTCATATTGAAAAAATTCAACTATCTTTTTGTTACCTCCACAAGAACACAATCCACAAGAACAGACTGGCCGATACATCGAGTATTCATCCCAAAGTGCTTTGAGACGAGAGAAATAAGTGGAAATCGGTTGTTGTTCTTGAGTCAGATTTGCCAAACTTTGCCTCAATTGAAAAATCCGAGGTCCATTCTTGCGTTGAAAGCGTTCTTTGAGATCTTCCCATATTTCTTGAGCGGAATCAGTGAACAGAATGCTAGATGATATTGCTTTTGAGACTGAATTCAGAATCCAAGCCACCACCATGTTACTGCTGCGAGTCCAAGCTTGAATCATCGCATTTCTAGGTCGCGGCAGAGTACCATCAATAAACCCTACCTTGTTTCGAATTGACAAACTCAGCAACATTGCACGGCTCCAAGTAACATAGTTATCTTCAGTGAGCAATTCAGAAACAAGAACAGGATTAGACATATCATGATGATGAAGATAATAAGGACTCTGGGCGAAATCGTTAGCTATTGGATCTTGAACAGCAGTCGGATCTTGAATCGGCTCGTTTAGATCTGAACTTTCTGGTGATTGAGAACTCATATTTCAGAACGATCAAGAAGAAGAAGAAGAAAAGCTTAGGAAAGAAGCAGAGATTTTGAAAAGAGAAAGAGATTTCATAGAGAGCAATTGCAAAGAAAAATAAATGGCCGAGTTTTTACTGCTCTGATACCATATTACGGAGAAGATGGGAGAGAAATGATAGACTGGAAAAAGTACTTTTATTGATATCTGAGAAGATTATTTATACAGCCTTTAAAGAAGAGATTAGTTAGATAACCTCTTAACTAATATACTTGAAATACTTGAAATCTAATAATGCGTACACCTAATTCCTAGAGCTGACTGAGTTGTGTTATCAAAGATATAAATTATATGCTCTGTTTCCTTGTTGATTTCAGCTTTGGTATGTGCTGTCCAAAACTTTAGCTGAGGAGGCAGCCTGGAATTTTGTTAGAGAGAAGGGAATTGACATGGTTACCATAAATCCTGCAATGGTTCTCGGTCCATTATTGCAGCCGACTTTGAATACTAGTGCTGAAGCTATTTTGAACTTAATATCTGGTATTTCCTTTCTTTTTTTATCCCACGGTTTATACTTAGCTAAACATTTTCCTTTCACTCAACTGTTTTTCTTAAGGTCAAACTCTTTGCATCAATGAACTATACATTGCGTCGGAGCTCGTCATAATTCATATAATTTCAGAAAATGTCTTCTTGGTGCTTAATGCTTGATCTTCAACTCAGAAAAAAAGTTAAAAGTATGACAAATCTATAAGCACGTAGTTTTAATTTGTTGCAGGAGCAGAAACGTTTCCAAATGCCACATTTGGATGGGTGAATGTCAAAGATGTTGCCAATGCACACATTCTAGCCTATGAGGTTCCATCAGCCAGTGGAAGATACTGTTTGGGTGAGAAAGTTATTCACTATTCAGGAATTGTCAAGATTTTACATGATCTCTACCCTTCATTTCGACTTCCTGAGAAGTAAGTCTTCCTAATCCATCTTTATTCCCACATGCAATTTTTTTTAACAGGACTTTCTAAAGATAGTTTTGAAAAAATTGAAAGCCCTTGTTCTTTTTTATCTGAATTCATTTTCAAATACTAATTTGTTTTCAAACTTCATTTCTTTATAGGTTTCTAGCATATATTTTTCATTTTAAGTTTCTTTTGAAACAATCCATTAAACCGGACAGAAGTAGGTTCACAACTTTTATAAGAATGGAAGATTCTATAATGGGCAATTCATTATAGTTAGAAAAGGCATCAAGTCTATATGATACCTTAGAGAGGCCTTTTACTTTATAAATGTTGTTCTTCCGTTTCTTCTTGTTTGAAAAAGCATCAAGAATCTTTCCTTATACATCTATTGTTTAGTTGCTTTTTATAAACTCAGGACAGAATATAGTATTTCCACAAGTAACTATGCATTAAAAAAAAAAAGTCACAAGTACTTCATAATGTTGTAGCTGGTAAACAATATCATCTTCTTGATTTCCCCTACAATTCAAGTTAGTAATAGTACTATATTTCCAACTGCAGGTGCGTTGATGACAAGCCGTTTACACCGATTTATCAGGTCTCGATCGAGAAAACAAAGGGCTTAGGCATTGAATTCATTCCTCTTGAGGAAAGCCTGAAGGAAACTGTTGATAGCTTGAAGGAGAAGAATTTTATTAGCATCTGAGCCTTTTTGGTCATTGTTGTTAGAAGCTAGCTGTGTGAATCTTCCATTTGAGAAAAACAAAATGAACTGTGCACAAAAATCAAGGGTTTTGCCTCACAAACTTTCCTTCAGTCACCTAAATGATTCTGTTAGTAACAGTAATAAAGTTGTTTCTTTTCGTAAGTTGAATCCCATGGGATTTGGACAGATTGTAACATTGAAGTGTCTTAATTAGTTGAGTATTATCATATCATATGGGTAATTATAGAATTCCTTTTAGTGCTATCATCACCCATCAAATAAAAAAAATAGTAATTTAACTCTAATGAGTAGTGGCACTTAATTTATAGTTTAATCTTCTGCCGTTAGACATTTTAGAACAAGTCATGATAATCAATTGAGCTAACATTTTTCATCATATCTTATTCATATTTATAAACAACCTTAAAATGTCATATTCATATTTATAAACAACCTTAAAATGTCGCTTGATGTCTAAAACATTTTTAGCACATTTACCCTTCTTTCTTTAACAAAATTCCATTTATTTCTTACAATTATTGAAGTAAATGCCCACCTTCATTCTAATTTATTAGTACTCAACTTTTTCCCCTTCATTCTATATTTGGTGAGTTACAAAACAATGGGCAATGACCTTCCCGTGCTGCATCAACACACAACCTAATCCAAACTTGGAAGCATCACTGTAGACCACGAAATCACCTGTCCCCTCAGGGATCGCCAACATCAGTCTTGAAGTCAAATCTGCGCTTGAGCACAGCAAAGCTCTCATCACACTGCTTGTCCCAAACAAACTCGACACCCTTCCTCGTCGGGCGAGTGAGGCGCGAGGCTATAGGAGAAAAGTCCTTGACGAACCGACGGTAGTAACTCGCCAAACCCGAAAAAGCTGAATCTCGCAGAAGCCCAGAAGTCGGCTTGGCCCATGAACTCACGGCCTCAATCTTCGCGGGTCCACGGCTATACCATCTCTCGAAACCACGTGGCCTAGGAAGGCCACCGCTCCAACCAGAATCACATTTGGAAAACTTCGCATAAAGCCGTTTTCCCTCAAAGCCGCCAATACTCGCCTCAAATGCTCTGCATGGTCTTCTTTAGACCTCGAATAAATCGAATATCGTCAATGAACACGATGACGGCCGTCCAAAAATGATTTGAACACCCTATCCATCATGTCCATGAACGCACTGGGGCATTGGTCAATCCAAACGACATGACCACAAACTCATAGTGACCATATCTAGACACGAAAGTCGCCTCTTAGGAATGTCGGCATCCCCGATCCATAATCGATGGTAACCGGATCTCGAGATCTATCTTGGAGAACACGGAAGCTCCTGAAGCCGATCGAACAAATCGTCAATACGGGCAACGAGATACTTATTCTTCACTCGTCACCTTATTAAGCTCGCGGTAATCAATGCATAAGCGCATCGAACCATCCTTCTTCTTCACAAATGAGAATCGTGCTCCCCACGGGGACACATTCGACGGGATGAACCCTCGATCATGCATCTCCCGCAAATCGAATCTTGATTCCTTTAGCTCACCGGTGCCATACGATCACGGAGCCTTCGAGATAGGGAGGGTCCCCGGCTCGAGCTCTCAATTGTGAAGTCAACCTCTCTTCGGGGGCAACCCCAGTACTCCTCGAGAAACACGTCAAGAAACTCCTGCACGACCGATACCGATCAACAGACACGAGGGCGACTCTCCCGCACAACTTGGCTAGATAGCCCCAAGCTCCATGAGCTAGCAAACGACGAGCTTTCACGGTGACACCATCGGCGGGCAAACTCCACCTGGACTCCACGAAACTTAAAGTCGGGGCGACTCGGCGGCCAAACACTACTTCTTTCCGGTGGCGGTCAATCAACGCGTGGTTAGCAACTAACCACTCCATACCAAGAATCACATCAAAACCGCTCATAGGCGGAACTATGAGCGTAGCCTAAGCAACTCTCCGGATATCTCGATCCGGCCATCCCCGATCTTATCTCTAGCCAACATATTAACTCCCGAAGGAGTTGCAATAATCAACTCAAAACCTAGAGGCTCTAATCTTAACTTAGCATGCTCAAAGAAACAACACGGATACAAAAGAATGCGTAGAACCATAATCAAACAAGACAAATGCGCAGTGATCTAAAACAAGAAGCGTACACCGCCGGCGGCATCCGTGCGCTCGGCCTCTGACGGTCGTCGTAGCAAACACTCGACCTGCTGCTGCATTGGCCGAGCCGCCATAGCCGGTGATCACAAAAACGGGCCATGTGCCCCTCTCTACCTCAATGGAAGCACAATCTAGGTCCATCGACAAGCTCCAGCGTGGACTTTCCCACAAGTAGCACAAGCGGGAACTCGCTGGGTCCTCCTCTGCTTTGTCGGGTGAAACGGATGGAGCTCTCCGCGATCTCTCGATCCGAATCGCCCTTGGCGGCGCGCCGCCCCCGAAAAAATCAAACTTCCTCTTACGCCCCCCACACCGCTGGGACAGACGAGAAAACAGAGCGGCAACAACCCGCTCGGCAGGATACTTCCCATTATAGATCGTGGCTAATCGGGGCAGCCCCTAGCATAAGTGTCGTGGGCACGAGCCCCGACATCTGAGAAACACCACCGCCTCAATCCGGATATGAACTTCCGAATCTTCACTCTGGGGTGGCTATCAATCTATGAGAGCAAAATATCCATACTCCGAGAACTTCCTCTCATATTCCTCAATGGAATCGTAACCACGCTTGAGTTCTGGAAGAGCTCCACCATCTTCTCTTGAGCCTGATCACCGATGAAATTTACCTTGAACTCACCTTGAAGAACTCCCAAGTAGCGGGTGGAGACCCAGTGGTCTCTCGCTCAAGGTGGACTCCCACCACCGTCTCATTGTGCCTCCTAGCACATGAGCCGCACACCCCGACCTCTGAATATCGGGGCACACCATGATCGGGAAGGTGTACTCCAAATGGGCAATCCACAGTTGCCGCCGCTTAACGCATCACCGGTGGCATCAAATTTCTCGAGCTTCCACTTCACAAAATCCTTCACCACCTACCCAACTCCTCGGCACCCTCTGCCATGTCCGCCTCTAGGGCTACTTGCTCCCGTGGAGCCGAGGGTGCTACTGCTGTGCTCTCTTGAACCAATCGAGTCACCGCTCAATCTGGGCTCGGGACTCTTCCCGCCTGCGCTAACAAGGCACAGGTCTCGCCCCTGGTCACTCAACATGCTGACCATAAAAGCCCTCATAGACTCGGCAAATTACTGCTCCGGGAGCGCCTCACGGCGCTCGATCGCCTCAACGCCCGCTCTAGGCGTAACAGAGGAGCTGCCGGTGGAATGCCATCGATCTCGGCTTGGGACGATGTCCTGCAATATCGAGATCGATCCTCGATACCTCGACCGCTCTCGAACCTCCTCTCCCGATGCGGGTGGTAGCATCTTTGGCGATCTACATCCAAACCAACAACGAATCAAAACCTGCCTGTCACCACTCCACAACACCAAACAAGGCATACACTAGATGAAAGGTATTGTAAATTCTTAACCCTTTTTCTTTCTAAAACAATAAACCTAGGCGTACTGATGACCGCCAGAGTCTTGTGATCATGGAAGGACGACCTACAACAAAAGGTCACTCTCAGAATCTATGACTCTAAGCTCGATACCAATCAGAAAGACCCGACCCGAAAGGGGCTCTAAATGGGCCTTTACCCCAATGCATGTATTCAAAATAAAAGACATTATGAAAAATAATGTTTCGGATCCCAAGTAAAAACAGAAACATTCAACAATCAAAACAATTTACTCTAAAACTCATCCTCTCATTGCCAAGCACACTTTTCAGATAAATACATTTCTAAAAGCATACTCGATCGATCAGATTTATTTAAACCATTTCAACATTCCACAAATACAAATATCTTGGAATCAGTAAAACATAAGAAAACATCCTAGGGCTCCGCCCCGCTCTACATGCATTCAGGGAAATAAAAAAGTCAAGAGTCATGATATAATAAAATGGTCGAGATGACAAAGCAGATTCCATGATCACAGCTCCTCCTTCACCATCCTGTCTCGCGCCTTGGTTACTGTGGAAAACCACAAAATAAGGGTGAGTAACGAATTACTCAAGTAAGAATCCCCAACCGGGTACAATACGATATACATGATCATCTAGAAGAATGTATGCAAGCTATGAGTACAAACACAGAGCGGAGCACATAGCTAAGTCCACACTTGGACCTCGGATGCCAACTCGTGGTCTTAGTCCGGAAATACCACAACACACTATACGCCCTATACGGGAAACAAGTCCCGCCTCGGCACTGTCTACTATCGATCACGAAAGGTGCACTCGCTCAAGATCCCGAGGAGCTCTCCGGTCGTGGCGCCAGTAATGAGCGTAAGCGCGCACCGCATGCTCTTCGCAAACTCGGGGGTGCCGGGTCTAGTGGCAAGCTGCCCAGTTTAGTCACCATGCCTAACTAAATCTCGGATCGGT
The DNA here is from genome assembly GCA_036507275.1 of Sicyos edulis. Classification (NCBI taxonomy): domain Eukaryota; kingdom Viridiplantae; phylum Streptophyta; class Magnoliopsida; order Cucurbitales; family Cucurbitaceae; genus Sicyos; species Sicyos edulis. The sequence goes on from CM071850.1 coordinate 12,622,741, forward strand.
GTCACCGACATAGGGTGTGAGACTCGACACGTGAACTATGTCGGCTGTACCACCGCACTGAGGCTAAGGAACCGGTCGTGGTAGGCTTACACCGAGAAGCGGTCCTTGCCCTAACAGTGGCAATCAAGGGCTACTACGGCACACGCCGAGGACGTGCCGATCGCCAGGACGCGAGGCAATGCCAAGTCATCATCCCGACCGTTGGGGCATTTAACGATCCGCCACCCTCACCCAAGATTGCGGGGCGGCCGTTAGGGTTAGCTAAACCCTAACGGGATCGAGGACGAGTACCATCTCGTACGTCCCTCGCTTCGGGATGCAAGTTACGTTATGCATCCGGCCCGGATGATGCTACCTACCTGAATTCTAAACCATAGCAATAATAACAATTCATTCAATGCAGTCCAATACGTGCTCAACAGATACAAGGAACCTAGCATGATACTACGAAGCAAGAACAGATATCGAACATGCCATAATGGAATAACCTAGCATGGGCTAACATGAGAAACAATATAAGAGTTCATGCGATCGAGAATTGAACAGAGCACCTAGGGCTAAACATGCTAATAATCATACACAGCATACAAAACAACAATCACAAATATACCGCAGGCCCACACAACTCTCGGTAAGAAATCCTTACCTTGGTCGGGAGGCTTCTACACACAAATCCTAAGCTGCGGAACAATCCCGAGCTAGCGAGCGGGAACCTAGCAAACCAATAATAATCAGCATCTAAAACGTCTAAAAAAACAATAGAACAACAAGCTCGGCTAGGGGCACTCACGCGGCACGGCGACACGAACTTGGAGTTCTTGGGCAGGTATCCACGCAGCGGTCTGGCGCTGCAGCGGCGCAGCCAGCGCGCTGTCAACGCGAAGCGGATGGGCGCTGGGACGCGGCCAGGCGACGACAGATTTAAACTCGGCAGCGCGAGCGGCACGGCGCAAGCACGGCGCGCGGCGTCACGATCTGGACACGGCGAGCTGCTCGGCAGGGACGCGCGCGCGAGCGAAAGTCTGGGCATGCGGGCGAGCGGCTCGGCAAGCGACACGGGCGTAGGCGCGCGAGCGTCGAGCGCTCGCTTCTTCGCGCGCGATCTGGCGTGACGTCGGGCTGGCGATGGCCGAGTAGGGGCTGGGCCGGTTGCTGTGCAAGATCTGGGCGCGACAGGGGCTGTGACGGCGAGGGCTGCGACAGGCGGCGAGCGTTGGCGCGCGGGAGGGCTGCGACGGAAGATCTGGCGAGACCTGGGCGTCTGCTCGTGCGGATCTGGACGGCTGCTGCTCGGATCTGGGCGTCGTCTCGGCACCGGCGCACTGGACAGACCTGCAACAACAACACACACACACAAGCTCTCCTTCTTACCTTGGCCAAAGCAAGAACACCCAAACGAGAAGATGAAGAGGATGAAAACTTACCGGAATGATGATGGAGTCTCGAGTATGCAAAGGGGTGAAGAAATCGGCAAGGAGAGCTTGGGAGAAAGCTTGGGCGGCCACAACTCTTTTGGAGAAGAAAACACAACAAACCTAATTCCTTTTCATTTAATCAAATGCACCAAACACCAAAGATCCAAGGTTAACTAAGATGTGATGCAGAAAGAGCAACAAGAGCACCTAATGGCTCAATTGACACACAACCCCACAAGCTTTCCAGGAGACCCTGGTTCAAACCCCAACTGCAGCACAATTTCCTTTATTTTTACTTTTGCATCAAACCTTGCTCAAACCAAACCACAAATCCTTCCAAAAACCTACATAAATTCATCCAATAATTTTAGTAACTGGAAAAGACACAAACGGCCCGACCAAATTACCAAATTACCCCTAGGGCATACCTAGAAGACCGGGATGAAAAACCTGGGTCGTTACACGACCATTCTTGAGGACTAGGCGCACATTAGTGGATGTCTACGAAGGAAAAATTACCTTAAGGATGAATGATCAGTAGATTCAATACAACATATTCGACTCGATGAAGCAGCCTGTCACAGAAGATAACTTCGACGTCAATCATCTAGAAGTACTACTGGAAGAAGCGATTATATCCAAACAACAACAAGACTGGCTGACTACTGAGGATAATATTGAGGAAGAAGAGGATTTCCAAGATAACGTAATGGAGGACACAATAGACAGGGTGCATTATTATGAAGCACTGAATATGGGGACAACTTGCAACTCTACGCAGCAGCCTTCAACAGATGAACCTCCTACGTTAGAATTGAAACCTCTACTCGATCATTTAAAATACACTTACCTTGGAGAAAAGAAGACATTACCAGTTGTCATATCTTCGAAATTAACCACGGAGCATGAGCAAGCGCTACTAGCATTACTCGCACAACACAAAAAGGAAATTGGATGGACTCTGGAAAATATAACGGGCATCAGTCCCACGTTTTGTATGAAAAAAATCATTCTCGAGGATCATGCCGGAACTTCAGTGGAACATCAAAGACGATTAAACCTTGCCATGAATAAGGTAGTAAAGAAGGAAATTTTGAAATGGCTAGATACTGGGATCATCTATCCCATATCAGATAGCTAGTGGGTTAGTCCAATACAGTGCATACCTAAGAAGGGAGGCACCACCATCGTTCGTAATGAGAAAAATGAGTTAATTGTCACACAGATAGTTATAGGATGGCAAGTATGTATGGACTACCACAAGTTGAACAAGGTAACAAAGATTATTTTCCATTACCTTATATCGACCAAATGTTAGACCGTGTCGCATGAAAGAAGTATTACTGTTTCCTGGATGGATATTCTGAATACAACCAAATCACGATAGATCAGAAGGACCAAGAGAAAACTATGTTCACCTGCCCCTGTGGAACATTCACCTTCAGAAGAATGTCATTTGGATTATGTAACTCACCAGCCACTTTCCAAAGATGTATGATGTCTATTTTCTTGGATATGCTCGAAGAGGTAATGAAAGTCTTTATGGACAATTTTATAATATTTGGACACACCTTCCATAATTTTTTAGCAAACCTTAAGAAAGTGCTCCACCGATTTTAAGATACGCACTTAGTGCTCAATTCGAAGAAGTGTCATTTCAAGGTAAACGAAGGAATTGTTCTTGGACACAAATTCTTCAGGAAAGGAGTGGAAGTTGATCACGCAAAAGTGGAAGCAATAGAAAAGTTAGAGCCACCACAAAACGTGAAAAACATGCACAGTTTCTTAGGCCATGCTGGGTTTTACAGGTGATTCATTAAAGATTTCTCAAAAATAGCGAAACCTATGTGCGAACTCCTGGAAGCTAAGCGAACCTTTAATTTCGATGCACGCTGTCTTCAAGCATTTGAGCAATTAAAAAGGGTTCTGATTTCTGCGCCAATAACGATAACACCTAATTGGGAGAAACCATTCGAACTCATGTGCAACGCCAGTGACTATGCAATAGGAGCTATCTTGGGTCAGAAAGGAGAAAAGCTGATCCATCCTATTTATTATGCGAGCAGAACTTTAATGGAAACACAACAAAACAACATAACTACGGAGAAGGAGTTTTTAGCAGTGATCTACGCGCTGGAAAATTTTTGTTTTTACCGAGTCAGATCAAAGGTAACTGTTTTAACTGACCACGCCTGCTATAAGATACTTAATGAGCAAAGCTAACATAAAATTGAGACTAATTAGAGGGATACTCCTTTTGCAAGAGTTTGACATAGAAATCAAGGACAAGAAGGGATGTGAGAATGTTGCCGTAGATCACCTATCACTACTCGAGGTCACATATCCTGACACAACTATGCTCAGCATATCAGAAAAATTCCCTGACGAGCAAGTTTTTTCATTGAAAGTAATAGAAGAAAGGAATGTCCCTTGGTTCATAGACATTGCCAATTATTTAGCAAGCCATATCAATCAATCCCAGATGACACAACAATAAGCAAAACGCTTCTTCCATGAAGTGAAATTCTATTTCTGGGATGAACCATTTCTATATAGGCAATGTGCTGACGGGACAATACGTCGATGCGTAGCAGAGCATGAGAAAAATGCAGTATTGGAGTCATGCCACACATCAATTTATAGAGGACATTTCGGAGGAATGCGAACTGCAGCGAATATTTTCCAATCTAGCTACTTTTGGCCTAGCATATTTAAGGATGCGCATCACTATGCGAAGACATGCGATAAGTGCCAACGGAAGGGAAACATAGGGAAAAGGGACAAAATGTCATTGACGTCAATCTTAGAGGTTGAATTATTTGACGTTTGGGGAATCGATTTCATGGGTCCATTTCCTCCTTCAGGTGGAAATTTGTATATTCTGGTAGCGGTTAATTACGTGTCAAAGTGGATTGAAGCAGTGGCCACACCTAAGAATGATGCCAGGACTGTTATAAGATTCCTTCACATGAATATTTTTACAAGGTTTGGAACGCCACGAGCAATCATCAATGATGAAGGGACACATTTTATAAACAGAGCAATGTCACACGTGCTGCACAAATATAACATCAAACATCGCATTGCACTCCATATCATCCGCAAAACCAATGGACAAGCCGAAATCTCGAACCGTGAAATAAAAGAAATTCGTGAAAAATTTATCGAACCTAACCGAAAGGATTGGTCCACGCGATTAGATGATGCACTTTGGGCTTATAGAACAGCATTGAAAATGCCGCTGAATATGTCACCTTATAGGATAGTGTACAAGAAAGCATGTCATTTACCAATCGAACTAGAGCATAAAGCTTTATGGGCGATAAAAGATTAAATTTAGATCTTAAAAAAGCACGAGCAGTAAGAATGATGAAACTGATCAAATTAGAAGAGCATAGACTCTTTTCCTACGAAAATGCAAAGCTATATAAGGAAAAAACCAAATGACGGCATAATCGACGGCTGGCCCTTCATACTTTCGAGGTTGGACAACAAGTGTTATTATTTAAATCTAGACTTCGTTTGTTCCGAGGAAAGCTCATATTCAAGTGGTTTGGACCATTCTACATTACACAGGTAAAAGCGGGAGGAGCAGTTTGGATCAAGAGTGAAGCCACTGGAAACGAATTTGCAGTCAATGGCCAAAGATTGAAGCATTACTGGAATGAGGAATATCTTCATTCGCATTGACTGAAGAATGAATGCGCAAGCATGCTAATGGAGCCAGAGCGTATCGGTACCCTTTAATTTTCACTCCATGCATACTAAGTTTTAATATTTCCTATTTACTTATCCTATAAGCTTATTTTCATTTATTGCTTTATTTATTTTTCGCTTTCTATTTCACTGTAATTTTTTAATTTCAATAAATAAGTAAATCTCTTTTACCATTATATCAATTATTAATTACGGACAAATATCGAGCAATTGAATTGCACACATTTTGATCCAACGGTGTGCAGAGAATGCATAGCCGCCAAAAGCCCAATCGTCGCCCAAACCTAAGCAACGATTGAAATTCGATCTTCATATCCAACATTTCGATGGTTAAAAATCCTACATGAAATGGGACATTTGCATATCCGTTGCAAACCAACTATCTCTATCTTTCAAATCCTCTACAACCTTCACCATCGTACGAAGACTTGCAACCAATTACCAAAGAATGTGGCAAATGAGGCAGGAGCAACAAGGGGAAGTAGAATCCAACCAAGAGCCCGAACCGTTGACCACTGCATCCATACATAGTGACGATGGGTAGTCACAAGCCGGACAAACCATGAGAAGGCAAGTGACTGCTAAAACCGGAAGAAGAGAGCAACGCATTGCAGCAGTAAAGAAGTCTTCAACATTCCCTGGGGAAGAAAGGGTTGTTACTTCTGCACCACGTCAAGAGAATGTGGAAGTTGGAGCAGTTGATGCAGAGGAGGATGAAGTTAGAGAGCATTGGGAAGGAAAAGCTCTGATGTTGGTTGAAGAGCGAGGGATGGGAAGTAGAAGAATTCCTACATCGAATGACCTATTTCGACGTAGAAACAGAGAAGAAGCTGAAGCGAGCAATGCCAGGCGGTAGAGGGTCTGACTGACACCATTGGGAGAAGACCGCGATCGCATGATCTAGCGCCTCAGGGCCGAGTTCAGTCATGTAGATACAACACTACCAAATGAAGCAAGGCCTTCTACACATGCCCATGTGTTGACTCTCCCACCAAGGAAGATGAAGAAGACAATGAGAGAAAAAATCGAGCGCAGCCTTTGGCTGCTAGAGAACAACCTGAACAACCTTGTGGACTACATAGAAAACTAAGACAGAGTCACCTTTGACATTCTGACTCGGTTGGATCTACAACTCCCCAGACCTGTCCTCCCGAAGATCCAAGGCATTGTCTCCTCCACCGACTCTCACAACTCTGATTCGAAAGATGAAGAGTGATAAATGAAGTCTTTGTCTCTGTTGTTCATGTTGGCTATTTAGCCCTATCTCAAATTAATTAATTTTTAATTAATTAATATTTTGATGATAACAAACATAATCTTATTTACTAATAATTTTGATGTTTTAAGATTTCAACAGTGTAGTGCTCGAAACAAGGATTCCAACGCAATTTGAATTACTCAAATCAGAGTTGAAACGAAGAAGTTATTGTCAAAACAAGTCTGAACGAGAAAATCCCGAGACGGTGAAGTGGCAGCTGAGTGTACATCGTGGGCTATTTAGAAGTTGACATATGGAGCTTTGGATGAGTGACAAATGGTGGTTTTTGGTTGTTTTGAAAAGAAAATGAAAATAAAGAAAATTAAAAAAAAAATTAAATGTATATATATATATATGTTTGCAACTGTAAAAAAAACGGTCAGTGACCGTTCTGAGTTTTAAATATATATATATATATAATAATATATTATTATATATATATATATATATATATTATTTATTTATTTATTTAACTTTTAACTTTTTAACTATTTACCTTTTACCTTTTAACTTTTCACCTTTTATCTTTTTACTTTTTATTTCTTTTAACTTCTAATCTCCACCATTCATTTTATATTTTATATATCCAATGGCTCAAATTAAATTTTGTCTTTTACCCCATTTCCCTCTCTTTTTAAACTCAATCTTCTTCTCCAAAATTTTAACACAACTTTTATTATTCAATCCTCCAAAAATCAAAAGCTCCATTGTTGCTCTCTCCAAGCTCTCAACTTTTTCTTTTAGATTTTATTCTTGAGAGACATATTGTATTGTGAGGATTTGGTTGTGTGAAATAAATTTTGTATATCCACTCTTTTGAGAGAGTTGTAAAGTGTGTTCCCAAAAATTCTATACTTTGTAACGGTTTGATCTTGATCCATGGAAAAGATAAAGTTTGCTCTTGAACTCGTAAAAGGAGCGGTTTACGGTTGGACTCTAATCCGTGGAAAGAGTTAAGTAAAAAGGTTTTTTCAAAATCCCAAGAGGTGCTTGGGTAGTGGAGTAGGCTTGCCGAACCACTATAAATCACGGTGTCATCTTCTCTAACTCTTTCCTATTTACTTTTGAAATAATTTGTAGTATTGTCATTCATGCTTTAATTTATACTTAATCGTTATTATAAATCAAATTGGTTTTACGTAATCTTTATCAATCTTGTGTGGTGCATTTTTGTTACTTTTTAATTACTTATAAAAAGTTTGATATTTTGATTATCTTGAACTTATTTAGAAAAATTTGTGTAAAACCCTATTCACCCCCCCCCCTTAGGGTTGTCATACCGATCCAACAATTGGTATCAGAGCCAAGTTGCTCTTCTAGATTTTTAATATAAACTTTATTGTTTGAGTATTATGGCAAACCTTGTAGGAAGTGGTATTAATGAAGGACAATCATCCTCTAGGCCTTCTTACTTTGATGGGTCAAATTATGGTTATTGGAAAGTTATAATGATGATATATTTGAAATCCATTGACTATAGGTTGTGGTTTAATGTTATTAAAGGTCCCAATATTCCCATGAAAAAGGTTAATGATGAAGATGTACCTAAATTAGAAGATGAATGTGCTGAAGATGAATTGAAAAAGCTTGCTTTTAATGCTAGAACTATGAACTATTTATATTGTGCCTTAAGTTGTGATGAGTTCAATAGAGTATCTATGTGTTCTTCAGCTAAAGAAATTTGGGATATTCTTGAAGTGACATATGAAGGAACAAGTCAAGTTAAAGAAACAAAAGTTAGCATGCTTGTTCATAATTATGAATTGTTCAAGATGAATGAAAATGAATATATTACCGAAATGCTTACTAGATTTACTAACATCACAAATTCTTTGAAGGGCCTTGGAAAAGAATATAGTACATCCGAAAATGTTAGGAAAATTCTTAGGTGTCTACCAAAGAATTGGGAAGCAAAGGTGACGGCAATACAAGAAGCAAAGGATCTCACCAAACTCTCTTTGGAGGAACTTATTGGTTCTCTCATGACACATGAGATTACCATAAAAGAGAATATGGAAGATGAGTCCAAAAAGAAGAAGAGTATTGCTTTAAAGTCTATCACCTTGGAAGTTGACTCCGAAGATGAAGATGTTCTTGATGAAGATCATATTGCATATTTTTCACTTAAGTATAAAAACTTCATTAAGAGGAAGAAACAATTCAAAAAGAACTTTTCCAACCAAAGAGAATCAAAAGGAGAAAAGAGCAAGAAGGAAGAGGTAACATGTTATGAATGCAAGAAACAGGGTCATATAAGAACGGATTGTCCACTCCTCAAATCATCCAAGAAATTCAAGAAGAAAGCAATGAAGGCTACTTGGGATGATAGTGATGAAAGTGAAAGTGGAAGTGATGAAGAAGTAGCAAATTTTTGCTTCATGGCTCATAGTGACAAAGGTGATGAACAAGATGATGAGGTAACTCTAGAATCCCCTTCTTATGATGAATTATTTGAAACTTTTGAAAACATGCAAAATGACTTGGAAAAGCTTGGTTCAAAATATAATGTGCTTAGAAAGAAATATAATACTCTTACTAGTGAGAATAAGACTTTACTTGATGAAATTGCTTGCTTAAAATTGCATGAGCATGATATTGTGAAAATTGATAAAATAGATGTCTCTTGTGATGAACATGCTTTAGATTGTGATGAGAAGAGTGTCATACTTGATAAAGTTAAATTTCTTGAGCAAGATTGTTGTGAAAAAGATAATTTGATTAAGTTGCTCAAAGAAAAGGAATTAAATGTTTTGCATGAACTTGATAGGGCTAATGAGTCTATTAAAAAGTTAACTATAGGTGCCCAAAGATTGGATAAAATAATTGAAGTAGGAAAGTCTTATGGTGATAAAAGAGGTGTAGGTTACATTGATGAATTTTCTACTCCTTCAACTTCTAAAACTACTTTTGTTAAAGCATCTCCTCTTGTACCTAAGCTTAATATGCCTAAAATTGTGTCCAAACATGATAAATCTAGCTTTGTGCCTATTTGTCATTATTGTGGTGTTAAAGGTCATATAAGACCTAAGTGTTTTAAATTAAAATATGCTCATACTACTTCAAGAAGAAAATTTTCTCAAAAAGCAATGTTTCATAATGCTCCAAGAAATAATTTCTCAAAGAAAAGTAGAGTACATAATTTTATTGTAAGAGATAAATCATTGCATAATGTTGTTTGTTTTTCATGTGGCAAGTATGGACATAAATCTTACTCTTGTTATTTGTCTAAATCAAATGTGGATGCAAAAGTAAAATGGATTCCAAAGTTTAAAAATGCTAACCTTCTAGGACCCAAACAAATATGGGTACAAAAGGATCAAACTTGAATATTTTTGTTTGTAGGTTTGTTTGAAAGCCTCCAAGAAAAATAAATGGTATTTGGATATAGTGGTTGCTCGAGGCACATGACGGGAGACCAATCCAAGTTTGTCAATATTTTAAAAAAGGATGGAGGCTTAGTAACTTTTGGTGACAACAAGAAAGGTAATATAATAATAATAATAATAATATATTATATATATATTATTTATTTATTTAACTTTTAACTTTTTAACTATTTACCTTTTACCTTTTAACTTTTCACCTTTTGTCTTTTTACTTTTTATTTCTTTTAACTTCTAATCTCCACCATTCATTTTATATTTTATATATCCAATGACTCAAATTAAATTTTGTCTTTTACCCCATTTTCCTCTCTTTTTAAACTCAATCTTCTTCTCCAAAATTTTAACACAACTTTTATTATTCAATCCTCCAAAAATCAAAAGCTCCATTGTTGCTCTCTCCAAGCTCTCAACTTTTTCTTTTAGATTTTATTCTTGAGAGCATATTGTATTGTGAGGATTTGGTTGTGTGAGATAAATTTTGTATATCCACTCTTTTGAGAGAGTTGTAAAGTGTGTTCCCAAAAATTCTATACATTGTAACGGTTTGATCTTGATCCGTGGAAAAGATCGAGTTTGCTCTTGAACTCGTAAAAGGAGCAGTTTACGGTTGGACTCTAATCCGTGGAAAGAGTTAAGCAAAAAGGTTTTTTCAAAATCTCAAGAGGCGCTTGGGTAGTGGAGTAGGCTTGTCGAACCACTATAAATCACGGTGTCATCTTCTTTAACTCTTTCCTATTTACTTTTGAAATAATTTGTAGTATTGTCATTCATGCTTTAATTTATACTTAATCATTATTATAAATCAAATTGGTTTTACTTAAACTTTATCAATCTTGTGTGGTGCATTTTTGTTACTTTTTAATTACTTGTAAAAAGTTTGATATTTTGATTATCTTGAACTTATTTAGAAAATTTTGTGTAAAACCCTATTCACCCCCTCTAGGGTTGTCATACTGACCCAACAGTTCATACCCTTGTTATATGCTTCTCTTGATAATAATAGATATTTCATTTTACTCACTGATAAGTTAATGTTCTGATGAATGCCGATTTTTATTTTTCTGCTTTTTAATTATGCGTTTTCAAAACATTGCCTTAGGAAAACTGATATTTACTCTACCCCAAAACGTCATTTGCAACATGAATAGAGAAAACATCTTGGGACGAGCACTTGTGAACTTAGGGCCTAGATCAATTCTATGGGGGGAGATGGTTTGAGCTTAAAGTACGGAGTTCAGCAACCTTAGAAACATTTAAGTTTAGGGGAAATAAAAACTCCTAATCATTGAGGGAAATGAGGAGCCTAAGTTGGGGGTTGTGTAACGGCCCGGAAATTTCATCCCGGTCTTCCCGGGAGGCCTAGGGGCATTTTGGTAATTTTGGTCGGGCCGGTAGGGCCGGTTATGTATTTGTCAATTGCCGGAAAAATTTATGAGTCGATTTGAATGGGATCGAGAAGTTTGGTGAAGACATTTGGGCTTAGAAGAATGTGGAAATAAATAGGAAATTAAATAGCGCGTCGAGTGAGATTCGAGCCAGGGTCGCATGGGAAGCTAGGCAAGCGTCGCTGCCAATCGAGCCACTGAGCGCTCTTGTGTTTCTAAACGCGCCAACTTGTATTTATGCCTGTCTTCGTGCGTTTTATTTTAAAAGCCAAAATCGCCCGAGTTCCTTCCCCATTTCTTCTTCTTCTTCTTCGCGAATTCCCTTCGACCGACCAGCGATTCCCTTGCGAATTATTCCTTCTCCAGCTCCGATTCAAACGAGTTCGTCTTCCCCAGTTCGAAGGTCGATCCATTTCCGAGCAGCAGGTAAGCTTTTCTTCTTTTTCTTCTTCTCTTCTTCGATCCGAGTCCCTTGCTTCAGGGCTTCGTTTTCCCGGCCGTGTTGAAGTGAATTTCTGTATGGATGTTGTGCAGCTAGTGTAGGGGAGTTCACCATCAACAAATCGCCCGTCGAATCCTCTCGGATAGCTTGATTTCGGTTCTTCTCCATCGCCCCTGTTCGGGCACAGAAACAGAGCCCCTGTTCGCCCATGTTCGCCGAGCTCGCGTGCGCAGAAGCAGCCCAACCGCCGAGCCTCGTCGCACACCGTCCCTTGCCCGCGCGCGCGTCCTCGCCAGCTCCGTGTCGCATAGCATCGCCGCGCCAATGAGCCACCGAGCCGCCATCGCCATCGCTCGCCGCCCGCGCGCACGCAGCGCCAGCGCCGCGCGCCGCCCGTCACAAGCTGCGACAGCGCGAGCTCATTCTCTGCCCAGTCGCGCGCGGCCCACACCACTTCGCTGCCGCCTCGTCGCTGCAATCGGCTCGTTCGTGCGTTCGTCGCGCCTCGTGAGTTGCTCCCGAGCTGAGCCTTGTTTGTTTTATTATATTTAGGCCTATTGTGTGATTTTTGTTGTGATTGATAGGTTCTCGATAGCTAGTTCGGGTTCGTTCGCCACCTAGGTTTTCTTGTCAAATCGTCCCCGACGAAGGTAAGGATTTCTTACCGGAGTTGTGTGGACCCTGCGATATATTATGCGATTGCCGATTGATTGCTTGTTTGTGTTTATTGACATATTTAGTAATAGGTGCTCGCTACGATTCCCGCTAGCATGATTTTCCGATTTATTCTCATGTTAATCCATGCTAGGTTGTTCCTTTCTCGGCATGCTCGTGATCTGCTCCTTGCTTCGTAGTATCATGCTAGGCTCGTTGTATTCTTATTGAGCACGTATTGGATTTTATGGAATTGTTTGCTGATTGCTAGGCGCAGTTAGAGTTGCGGTGTAGATAGCATCATCCGGCCCGATGCATAAAGTACCTTGCATCCATGGCGGGGACGCCGAGATGATGCTTCGTCCCCCGGACCCCGTGAAGGATTAGCTAACCCAAGCGGTAGGCCCCGCAATCTTGGGTGAGGGTGGCGGATCGTTAAATGCCCCAACGGTCGGGATGATGACTTGGCATTGCCTCGTCCCGGCGATCGGCACGTCCTCGGCATGTTCGCCGTAGCCCCCGATTGCCACTGTTAAGGCAAGGACGGCTTCTCGGTGTAAGCCTACCACGACCGCCTCCTTGCCCCAGTGCGGTGGTCCAAGCCGACATAGTTTACGTGTCCAGGTCTCACACCCCTATGTCAGTGACACCGATCCAAAGATCTAGTTAGGCGTGGTGACTGGACATGAGCAGCTTGCCTCTAGACCCGGCACTTCATAGTCTGCAGAGCACGAGGTGCATGCTTACGCTCATTACAACGCCACCGACCGAGAGCTCCTCGGGATTGTGAGCCGAGTGTACCTTTCGTCGACGATGAGACAGCCGAGGTCGGGACTTGTTTCTCGTATAGGGCGACTTGTGTGGTGATATTATTTCCGGACTAAGACCCTAAATTGGCATCCGAGGCCCAAGTGTGGGCTAAGCTATGTGCTCTATTCTTTGTTTATATTCATAGCTTGCATACGCTCATTGAGGTGACCATGTATATCGTATTGTACCACAGTTTGGGATTCTTCTTGAGTAATTCGTTACTCACCCTTATTATTGTGGTTTTTCCACAGTAACCAAGTTATGCGAGACAGGATGGTCAAAGGAGGAGCCGTGATCATGGGGCCCAATCTTCCAACTCGATTTTTGTATTATGACTCTTTATGTTTTGTTTCCCTGAATGCATGTAGCACGCACGAGCCCTAGGATGTTTTGTAAATGTTTTGTGGATTCCAAAGATTTTGTATCCGAACAGAGTTTTGAATGGTTTTTAGTAAATCTCGATCAAAGTAAACTTTGGAAATGTATTTATCTTGGAACAGTGCTTGGAAACAGGGGACGGAGTTCCAGGGGAAATTGACTAGTTTTTAAAGGGGTTATTTTGAATGTTTTGTTTTAATTGGAATCCAAAATCATGTCTGTTTAATGTCCTTTACTTTGAATGCATGCATTGGGATAAGAGCCCATTTAGTGCCCCATTCGGGTCGGTCCCTTACAGTTGGTATCAGAGCTCAGAGTCATAAATTATGTAGTTTGACCTTTTGTTGTAGGTCGTTTTCCCATGATCACTAGCACTCCGACGACCATCAGGTACGCTAAGTTTACTATTTGTTGTAGAAAAAGGGTTAAGAATTTACAATACCTGTCATCTAGTGTATGCCTTGTGTAGTGTTGTGAAGCGGAGACGAGCAGGTTCTGACTCGTTATTGGTTTGGGTATAGAGCGCCATCATGCCAACTTCCCGCAGTGTGTGATGTATGTTGTGGCTTGTTGTGGTATCCAGATAGATTCGGATGCCCTGGGACATCGTTCCAGAGGGAGGTAGAGATTGGACTCCCATAGGCCAACTGTGGCACAGTTGATGGTTTTCCCCTAGTGAGAGGGTGGAGGTGCTTGCCTTGGACTGCCACTCCAAGAGAGAAGTTAGCTGTGGATGTGCTGATGTGGATGTTTGTGGAGCAGGTCCCCGTGTGGACTAGCCTGGGTATCTCAAGTGTTGATCTTGAGCCTTGATAGATTATTTGGTTGCCCAGAGAAAGGTTGCAAAGTTGGTAGCCTTCGAGGAGATTGATGAGGCATCTTTGTGCTTCTGTGAAGTGTTGTTGTTTGCACCCGATGTAGTTTTAACCACTGTGGTTAAGGGTGCAAAGAAGCGATGTTCCTTCGACCGGATCCGTTGGTGGTTTCCTCAGTTGTTTGGTAGAATTGAACACTCTTCTTTTGGTAAGCCCTTGAGTAGGGCTAGTTGCTGCATGTTGAGAGAGCCGGCCAGAGTTTGTTGAGCATCATGTGGAGATGCAAGAGTAGGTTGTGAGCCTTCAGCTTGATGAGATGCCTTAGGCATGGTTGTTGGAGTTGAGCCCTTGTATGCCTAGCCAGAGTTCGTGTCACTTGAGGTTGTGACCTTGTTGGCCCCGTTGGTAGTAAGATGTGGATTTGGTAGTAGTGGCTTGAGGTGCATTGGTTGGTGTGCCGCCTTGGAACTAAATCTGGTTCAGGCCTGAGTTTGGCATGGGTATAGCAGATGGTTCTATGCCGTCCGGAGTTCAGCGTACTTCTTTAGCCTTGGATCTGTTTATGGTAGTTGCACCTGTATAGGTCGTGAAAAAGGGCTAGTTCAGTGGTAATCGAAAGATTTCAAGCGAAGGGATGTTCGAGAGGAGCCGGAGCCTTTTCCCAGCATTACTGGAGGTTGAGTAAGTCAAGCAGGTTGACGGTTGGTAAGTGTTAGTGCGCGTGCATCTCACACTAGTGTTAAGGCCAAGAGATCTTTGTGGTTGGTAGTGCGGTCAACTACCTTCGAGTGCCTAAATCTCAGGAGAGTTGAGCATCGTAGAAGCAAGTAGGGTCCAGCTGAGGGACCATGAGTTGGATGCCTATGAGGTGAGTAGGATGCCTTGTGAGAGGAGTTGGATGCCTTATGGGTAAGCACCCTTGGTAGAGGCTTGGTATAAAGTAAGTTTGGTTTGGCATGGTTATGCTTTGGTGGAGCAAGGTTGCCATAGCTTCGAGCATCGTGTGGAGATGGAACTTTGGGTGTTCCGTTGATTGGTTGTATCTCTGCCAAGAGCTAGTGTTGCTTTTGGGAAAAGCGTTTGTTAGTCTTGAATCGCTAAATGAAGGTTGGGAGTTGTGCACACAAGTGTGTTTTGTGTGGTTCGTTCTGTGGCGAGAGTTTCAGGTCCATGTAGGGTTTGCTTTGGGGATCTGGTGCTCAGTTCTTGGAAAAGTTGGACTCCAGGTGGATGTTGTAAGGCTTTAGTGAGGTGGTAAGGATACCATGCTCGTGGTATCAGGTTGTTGCTTAGGTAAGATTTGTTAACTGGACCTAAGCTTGGTTGGCGGATCTTCTTGTTGATCGTCATGACTGAGAGAGTTGTTCGGATCCCTCCTTGGGTAGGAGTTATGTTGTGGTTGATGTCTGAGTAGGAGGATGACGCATTCGGTAGCGTTTCGGGTCCTCTTGGTTTCCAAGGAGTTGGAGTTGGCCAAAGATGGTTGTGTTGCCGGAAAAAAAAAGGAGTTGTTGTTGTTCGTGCGGTTGGTCATTTAGTCCGTTCAGTTAGTTGGCGGTGGGTGTCGAGGGTTGTCGGAGAACCCTAGGTTGTGGAGAACCTCTCTAGAGCTCAATCGAGCCCAGGATAGTGAGTTTCAGCTGGCAAGTTGAAGCCGTGTAGTTTGTAGCCTCGGGTGAGTTGTTGGCGATCTTGGTAGCCTAGCAAGTCGGGTATTTGTTTGGAGTGGAGTCCGGATTGGTTCCGGTGTGGGAACAAGTTGATGCTTGGTGATTGACCAAGGTGTGGATTGGAATTTCTAGAAGTCAGTTTGCTCGAGGGGCGAATGGTTCGTGCCCTGTTGATTGTCTTCCTGTTTCCAGGAGGTTGAGAGTTGCCCTGTTGGTATTTGGAGGTTCAATCCGTGGTAGACCGACCCCTGTTGCTACCCCGTGAGATTTTGATCTGGTTGCTTTAGTGGAGCAAGACAGTGAGTGTATGTGGAGCTCTCTATCTTTCGGTTTTCTGCTCGTAGGAGCCGTTTCTTTCTGGGTTTGGCAGTTTTCTACCGTCGGTTTGTTAAGGATTTTTCCGCCATAGCCTCGCCCCTCACTCGTCTGACGAGGAAGGGTGTCGAGTTTGTTTGGGACGGTAGGTGTGATGAGAGCTTTGCCAGGCTCAAGTGCAGTTTGACTTCAGCACCAGTGTTGGCAGTCCCGGAGGGGACAAGTGGTTCCATGGTTTACAGTGATGCTCCAAGTTCGGTTTGGGTTATGTGTTGATGCAGCACGGGAAGGTCATTGCTTATTCTTCCCATCAGCTGAAGCTATATGAGCAGAACTATCCGACTCATGATATGGAGTTGGCAGCAGTGGTGTTTGCACTGAAGATTTGGAGGCATTACCTGTATGGTGAGCGGATTCAGATGTTTTCCGATCACCAGAGCCTCAAGTATCTGTTTACTCAGAAGGAATTCAATATGAGGCAGAGGAGATGTGTAAGGACCCGACCCGAATGGGGCTCTAAATGGGCCCTTACCTCAATGAATGCATACAAATCAACACTAGAATTTGCAATAGGGTTGTTTCGGATTCTAAGTAAAAACCAAAAACCGGCAAGAGTTCATTTAAAAAGTCAATACAAAATTCTTGAAACTCATCCTGTTTCCAAGCACCTGTTCCAAGACAAATACATTTCCAAAACTTACTCTGATAAGAGATTTATTAAAAACATACAACTTTACAACATTTACAACAATGCTAGAATCCGGAAATACATTCATAAAACAACCTAGGGCTCCGTGCCCAACTACATGCATTCAGAGGACATTTAAAACATAAATACAAGACTCAGAGTTGAACAACGGGTTTTCCATGATCACGGCTCCCTCCAATACATCCTGCCTCGCGCCATGGTTTCCTGAAAGATAAGTAAGGGTGAGTAACGAATTACTCAGTAAGAATCCCCAACCGGGGTACAATACGATATAATCAGTCATCTAGAACCAAAGCATGCAAGTAAACAGCCACCAACACAGATTATAGCTCAACGAGCTTACAAAGAAAGATCTGGAGTCATCGGAAGTCTGCTACTTCCGGACTAGGGATTGGTTATCCTAACCAATCCTGGACATCACCGAGGTATCTTTCACTCGGGGGGAAAACACTGATTCCCAAGAATGTCCTCAAGGGCCTCCTTGCCCTTGCACTAATCTGGACTTACGGGAGAGTACCCGAAGTCAGGTTCTAACGGAAAGAATGGTGTACTCACGAACATTAGCCCGGGGGAGCTCTCCGAACCGGCAACTAACGCGTGTGCGCGCACACCGCATGCTCTTCTGCAACCGGCGTAAATGCGGGGCCTAAGGGCAAGCTACGCGCGGGCAGTGCGCATGCCTAAGACTCGAAGCGGTGTCACGCGATCACGATGAGCGAGGCCCTCGGCGCTCATCTGTATCTGCGGCACTGGTCCACCGACTGAAGCTAAGAACCGCCAAGGCGAGCTTACACCGTTAGCGGGGTTCCGTTCTAGCAGGGCTACAAACTAGGCATACGCCAATGAGGTAGCTAAGTCTCATTGGTCACGGGAGGGGGAGAAAAAGCAAGGTATGTTATGCTTTGCTCAATATCCGACCACTGGGGACAAAGTACGTTATGTCCGCTCTCAACCCCTGAAGCAATGCTTCGCTTTGCTCCCGACCGGTGGGGACAAGATAAGTTATGTCCGCTCTCAGCCTCTGGATGATGACAAACCCTACAACTCTATCTAAGAGTACAAACCTGGCATGGCACTAACATGTAATATCACAAGCATGCTGGCAGAACAAACCTAGCATGGCACTAACATGTAATATCAAGCAAACATGCTAGCAAGAAAACAATCAAAGCTGCTCTATTATTATCATGCTCATAACAGTCAACAAACAAGCAAGGCAAAATCATGACAATATCGCAGGGCCCACACAACTCCGGTAAGAAATCCTTACCTTGTTGGAAGGCAACAACACACAATAAAATTAACTGCGATCTAACCCGAGTAACCTATAACGAGCCAAGCAAACACATCAATAATCGTAAAATAGCCCTAAATATAATAAAATAAACAGGGCTTGGCTCGGGAGCAACTCACGAGGCGCGGCTGACACGCGAACGAGCCGGCTGCACGAGCTAGGCAGCTGATGGGCGCTGGGGCGCTGGCTGGGCGTGAGTTGCGCGCGGAGGGGCGCTGGGCTACGCGCGGACGGCACGCGAGTGACACAGGGCGCGCGGGCGCGGGCTCTAGCTCGGCTGGGCGCTGGCGCGCGGCGCGGCTCGGCAATCTACAAGGCTAAGGCGCGCGACACAGGCGCGGGGACGCGCGACACGAGCGCTGGGACGCGCGATCGAGCTGGGATCGGCACAGGGCGACGCGGCTCGAGGTTGGGAGACTCGAGCGCGGACGGACACAAGCTGGGCGAGCTCGGGCTGGCGACGCGACGGCCTGGGCGAGCTGGGCGACACTGTGCGAGGCAAGGGCTCGGGCTGGGCGAGGCGGCGGGCGCGTCATCGGGGCGACACGGAGGCTGGGGGCTCGGCCGGGCGAGGGGCGACGCAGCGACGGGGGCTGGGCTTCTCGGGCTGGAGCTGGGCGAGCCATGGGCTGCTCGGGCTAGGGCTGGGCGAGCCAAGGGGCTGGTCTAGGGGGCTAGGTCGGGGAGAGAGAGAGAGAGAGAGAGAGAGAGAGAAAATTGATTTTGGGAAAAAAAATAAAAGAAATGGGAAATAAAAAGGGAAAAAGGGAAAAATGGGATTTTAATTCCATTTTTCCATCCTTACCCACTTTTAAAACCTCAAAAATCCCATTTCCCGGCTTCCTCCTTCGAGACCCGACCGAAGCAATCTTTTCCAATAAATAAAACTCACTTAAATCCAACTCCTAAAGCAACACTAAGGGCTCGGGCTCGAATCCCAAAAGAAGCACACAACCAACCATCACTTTGCCAAAGCCCAAACCACAACTGAGCATCCAACCGACTAGCCCAACACCTCGGGACTCGCAGCCACCAACAAACAAGCCTCGACAAAGGCAGGAGCTACCTCGAAGCCCTGAAAACCACAAATCCTGCCCGGAGAGCCAAAAGACCAAAATACCCCCAAGGGGCCAAACGGCTCTAAAAACCCAACCAACAACCGAATCTTGACCCGAAGGCACCTCGAAAACTGGAATAGGAAACTGGGCTGTTACAATACTCCCTCCGTTTAAGACTTTCGTCCTCGAAAGTCCTAAGACGAAACAGCTCCAGGAAAACTCCACTGATCTAGCCAACTGAACTTCTCGGCCAACAACACTAGCCCTCTTCGAGAACCAAACCCTCTTGGGTTCTCAAAAAACTCAAGGCCACAATGCCATCCAGACTGAGCATACGCTGAACTCCAAAGGGAATAGACGGCAAACCACGTGCTCAACTCGCACCAACTCTCAAAGGGTGCTACTCTCAACAAACTCGAGGACGGGCCACAAGCTCTGAAACTCAACACCACGCACTGGCGAACTCCTCTGGAAACTCACAGCTGCTAACAAGCAGCCTCAACCCAACAACAAACTGGCCAAACAACTGAACCTTCCAGGTTCCAGAAACCAAACGGCCAACAAACAGCAGCCTCTCAACGGCCGAAAGCAAACTTTTCCATGCAAACCTACTAGCAACTGGCCAAAGAAAACACTGCCAGGCAAGGAAACCACCAAAATTCCTCTCAAGGAAAACTCGGGCTGCAAGGACTAAACCATCAAGCAGCTCTCTGCGGCACAACACCTTGAGGAAAACAGCTCAACGGCTTTACCAACCAAAGCCACGGCACCTCTGTGCCAACTCACTCAAACGAGGCTCCTCTATAACGCCAATCGCGCGAGCGCACAACAACTAGGAGCATGGCCCGAGAAGGGCTTGCTCTGCGAACTCAACCCAAACTTATGACGAGCAGCAACGCTGCCTCAAGCTACCACTCAACTCTTAAGATCCAACAGGCTACTCAAAGAACTTCTCCTTTTAGCTTAAGCCTAACACAGCTTCCAGCCAGAATCTCCACTCCCGAAACCTTACAAGGAAAACGGATGACGACAACCTCAAAGCTTACGGATCCTAAGCCACACGAATCCATAAGACTACCTCGAAGCTAACACTCGAGGTGACATCCAGGAGCAACTCCACCACCACGAGACTAGGGGAAAGGGAAATCTTCAATCCCCAAAGAACCAACAACTTGCCGTAAAACAACTCTTCTGGTGGCCACACCGCCTTGCGGGGACAAACAACTTTCGCTTGCTACCAACACAAAGCGAGGACCCTCTCGCTGGGCTAACCACTGCGCTACTCTGATCAACTACACAACTCAGGAGCTAAGCTGACTTCTGCCAAACGGGAAACGACTTCCCAGCAAGCAAACTCAGAAGGGCAGCGAACTTCACACACGCTCGCTGACTAGCTCAAACCCAAGGGCAACAACAACCAACTCTCTTGGAAGCAACACCCAAGGGAAAACTCAACCAACAGGATCACCAACCCAAAACTAACAGAACTTTCTCAACTGCCGAGGGTGGGGTTAACTCCCAAAACTTCCTAACTAGGAAAAAGACCTCAGGGCAACGCCCTCCAGCTATAACCGAACTAGCTCTCGAAACAACAAGAGAACCAAATCTTGGCCAAACACTCACAAGAGGCAGAACAACCTTTACTGCAGCCTCTAGAACACCATCCAAGAATCCGCTTAACTGAACAAACGACTACTTCCATGTAGCCAACAAATTTTTCCCTCTTGCTAGCACCACTACCATCAATTCCAAGACCAAAGGAGTAACCTGACAACTCCCCGAAGGAAACGACTCTTACAAGCAGACAACCAAAGGACAGAGAGCTCCACATATGCTCACTGTCTTGCTCCACTAGAGCAACAACATCTACATCTCACGGGGCAACAACAGGGGTCCATCTTAGACTGAACCTCTAAAAGCCAAACGGGGCAACTCAACATCCTGGAAACAGGAAAACAACCAACAGGGCACAAACCACTCGCCCCACGAGCAAAACTAATCTCTAGCAACTCCAATCCACACCTTGGTCGACACCAAACATCAACTAGCAACCGCACCGGAACCAATCTGGACTCTACTCCAAACAAACACTGGCTTGCTAGTGTACCAAGACTGCTAGCAACTCAACCGAGGCTACAAACTACATGCCTCAAGCTTGCCCACTGAAACTCACTACAGGGCTGGCTCGACCGAGCTTTGGAGAGGCTCTCCAAAACCTAGGGATCCTCCGATCACCCTCCGACACATACGGCCGACAAACGAGCTAACAGCCAACTGCCTGAACAGGCACAACTCACTCCAGCATCTCAACCATGCTGGCCAACTCCAACTCCTTGAAAACCAAGAGGACCCGAAAATGCTACCGAATGCGTCATCCTCCTACTCAAACATCAGCCTCAACAAGGCTTCTACCCAAGGAAAGGATCCAAACAACTTTCTTAGCCAAGGCGATCAGAAACTGCGCGGCTTTGCTACCACCGCTCTTGTTCAGTTTCCAACTGAACTCCAACCGAAGGAACACCAAAAGTTCCAACTCCACACAATGCTCAAAGCTGAGGCAACCTTGCTCTACCAAAAACATAACCATGCCACACCGAACTTACTTTATACCAAGCCTCTACCAAGGGTGCTTACCCATAAGGCATCCAAATCCTCTCGCAAGGCATCAGCTCATCTCGCCTCAAAAGCATCCAACTCAGGGTCCCTCTGCTGGACCGAACTAGCATCTACGATGCTCAACTCTCCTCAGATAAGGCCCTCGAAGGTAGTTGACCGCACTACCATCCACAAGAAATCTCTTGGCCTTAACACTAGCGCGAGACTCAAGCGCACCAACACTTACCAACCAATCTGCTGACTTACTCAACCTCCGAAACAGGGGAGAGGCTCCGGCTCCACTCGAGCATCCTTTCGCTTGTAGTCCATCGACTACCACTGAACTAGCCCTCTGGCACGACCTAAACAGGTGCCACTGCCATAAACGGATCCAAGGCTAAAGGAGTGCGCTGAACTCCGAACGGCATAGAACCATCTGCTATACCCAAGCCAAACTCAAGCCTGAACCAGACTTAGTGCCAAAGTGGCACACCAACCAATGCACCTCAAGTGCTACTACTACCAAATCCACATCTGAGGAAGCTGGGCTGTTAAACAACAGCAGGCTCGCAAGGGGGCAAAGATGTCCCTACATCTGCCTCAAGCCACTAACAAGGCAACTTGACAATCAATCGGGCGACTGGTGGAGACTCTGCTAGTCCACCTCTCACAAGGGACTTCCACCACCATCTGATGAACCAAACAGCACAGGAACGGCACACCTCGGCCTCTGAACAGCAGGGCATCCCACACATGGATGCTAAACTCAAACCTGGCCAACTACTTTACTACTAGCAGCAGGGCTTACTAAAACATCGAGCTCTACAGGCATCCATTTGCCAAACTGGGCGGCTCCATCAACGCCAACAAACTCATCTGAATAAACCTGCTGATCATGCCCTCCCGGGAACCTCCGGGGCTACAAGAGCTACTTTGGGGGAAAATGTTTGAAACAAACTCATCACCGGCTATCTGTGCCGGGACTCCTCACTACGCTCTACAAACTGCGCTTGGGTCTCCGCTCTCTGATAGCTAAAGACCTGTCATCCAATCTCTCATGGCTGGAGCACACTCTGCTCAAGGAGTCTCACTCTGAGGCGCTGCTAGCCTCTACCCCCTTCCACTAGGCAACTCAACTGCCAGGGCCAACTCTGGCCAAATGGGCCTAAACGACCCTGGACGCGGCCTCAGCATCAACACGATCAGTCCAACTCCTCGGTCGGACATGCCAAGCGTCCTGCTCCTCTGGGTGCGATCAACATACTGGCGATCTACACAAAGCACCTCCACCCTCTCACTAGGGGAAAAGCAGCAACTGGGCCACAAATGGCCAACGGAGTCTAAGCTCGCCTCCCTCCGAACGATGTCCCGGGGGCATCCGAATCTATCTGGATACCTCAACAAGCCGCTAAACAAACCGCTCGCGATCATGAAAAGTTGGCATGATGGCTCACTAAGCCCAAACCAACAACGAGTCGTAACACCGCTTCGCGTCTCGCTCCACAACTCTACACAAGGCATAAAAGCTAGATGAAAAGTATTGTAAATCTTACCCTTTTCTTTAAAACAAGAAAACTTAGGCGCACTGATGATGACCGTGTCGAGTCTTGATGATCATGGAAAAATGACCTACAACAAAAGGTCAGTCTACAGAATCTATGACTCTGAGCTCTGATACCAACTTGTAAGGACCCGACCCGAATCGGGCTCTAAATGGGCCCTTACCTCAATGCATGCATACAAATCAACACTAGAATTTGCAATAGGGTTGTTTCGGATTCTAAGTAAAAACCAAAAACCGGCAAGAGTTCATTTAAAAAGTCAATACAAAATTCTTGAAACCTGTCCCTGTTTCCAAGCACCTGTTCCAAGACAAATACATTTCCAAAACTTACTCTGATCAGAGATTTATTAAAAAAATACAACTTTACAACATTTACAACAATGCTAGAATCCGGAAATACATTCATAAAACAACCTAGGGCTTCGTGCCCAACTACATGCATTCAGAGGACATTTAAAACATAAATACAAGACTCAGAGTTGAACAACGGGTTTTCCATGATCATAGCTCCTCCTCCAGCCATCCTGCCTTGCGCCATGGTTTCCTGAAAGATAAGTAAGGGTGAGTAACGAATTACTCCGTAAGAATCCCCAACCGGGGTACAATACGATATAATCAGTCATCTAGAACCAAAGCATGCAAGCAAACAGCCACCAACACAGATTATAGCTCAACGAGCTTACAAAGAAAGATCTGGAGTCATCGGAAGTCTCCTACTTCCGGACTAGGGATTGGTTATCCTAACCAATCCTGGACATCACCGAGGTATCTTTCACTCGGGGGGAAAACACTGATTCCCAAGAATGTCCTCAAGGGCCTCCTTGCCCTTGCACTAATCTGGACTTACGGGAGAGTACCCGAAGTCAGGCTCTAACGGAAAGAATGGTGTACTCACGAACATTAGCCCGGGGGAGCTCTCCGAACCGGCAACTAACGCGTGTGCGCGCACCGCATGCTCTTCTCGCAACCGGCGTAAATGCGGGGCCTAAGGGCAAACTACGCGAGCCAGTGCACGCATGCCTAACCCTCGGCGGTGTCACCGATCACGAGGCGCGAGGCCCTCGCGCTCATCTCAGTGCGGCGGCTGGTCCACCGACACGAAGCTAAGAACCGCCAAGGCGGCTTATACCGCTTGGCGGTGGTTCCGCTCTAGTAGGCTACAAACTAGGCATACGCCAATGAGGTAGCTAAGTCTCATTGGGCTGCCGGGAGGGGGAGAAAAAGCAAGGTATGTTATGCTTTGCTCAATATCCACCACTTGGGGACAAAGTACGTTATGTCCGCTCAACCCACTGAAGCAATGCTTCGCTTTGCTCTGACCGGTGTGGACAAGATACGTTATGTCCGCTCTCAGCCTCTGGATGATGGCAAACCCTACAACTCTATCTAAGAGTACAGAGCAAAAAGCAATGATTCCTGGCTAGCAAGCAAAGACCGACATCAATCACACTACCTAGCATGATACTACGAGCTTAAGCAGGAATCACAAGCATGCTGGCAGAACAAACCTAGCATGGCACTAACATGTAATATCAAGAAAACATGCTAGCAAGAAAACAATCAAAGCTGCTCTATTATTATCATGCTCATAACAGTCAGCAAACAAGCAAGGCAAAATCATGACAATATCGCAGGGCCCACACAACTCCGGTAAGAAATCCTTACCTGGTCGGAAGGCAACAACACACAATAAAATTAACTACGATCGAACCCGAGCAACCTATAACGAGCCAAGCAAACACATCAATAATCATAAAATAGCCCTAAATATAATAAAATAAACAGGGCTCGGCTCAGGAGCAACTCACGAGGCGCGGCTGACTGGCGAACGAGCCGGCTGCACGAGCTAGGCAGCTGATGGGCGCAGACAGGCGCGCTGGGGCGCAGGGCTGGGCGCTGGGGCGCTGGCTGGGCGCGAGCTGCGCGCGGATGGCACGCGAGCGACACAGGGCGCCCAGGAGCGGGCTCTAGCTCGGCTGGGCGCTGGCGCGCGGCGCGGCTCGGCAAT
Organism: Sicyos edulis; assembly: GCA_036507275.1. Classification (NCBI taxonomy): domain Eukaryota; kingdom Viridiplantae; phylum Streptophyta; class Magnoliopsida; order Cucurbitales; family Cucurbitaceae; genus Sicyos; species Sicyos edulis. The sequence goes on from CM071850.1 coordinate 12,648,214, forward strand.
CTACAGGGCGAAGGCGCACGACACGGGCGCGGGGACGCGCGACACGGGCGCTGGGACGCACGATCGAGCTGGGCTCGGCACAGGGCGAAGCGGCTCGAGGTTGGGCAACTCGAGCGCGGACGGACACAAGCTGGGCGAGCTCGGGCTGGCGACGCGACGGCCTGGGCGAGCTGGGCGACACTGTGCGAGGCAAGGGCTCGGGCTGGGCGAGGCAGGGGCGCGCGGGCGCTGGGCGACCTGGGAGAGCTGGGGCTCGGGCTGGGCGAGGCGACGCGCAGACGGGGCTGGCCGCTCAGCCGAGCTGGGCGAGCCATGGGCCGCTTGCTAGGGGCAAGCGAGTCAGGAGTCAAGGGCTAGGGGCTAGGGCTCTGAGAGAGAGAGAGAGAGAGAGAGAGAGAGAGAGAGAGAGAGAGAGAGAGAGAGAGAGAGAGAGAGAGAGAGAGAAAAATTGATTTTGGGAAAAAAAAATAAAAGAAATGGGAAATAAAAAGGGAAAATGGGAAAAAGGGAAAAATGGGATTTTAATTCCATTTTTCCATCCTTATCCACTTTTAAAACTTAAAAAATCCCATTTCCCGGCTTCCTCCTTCGAGAACCGACCGAAGCAATCTTTTCCAATAAATAAAACTCACTTAAATCCAACTCCCAAAGCAACACTAAGGGCTCGGGCTCGAATCCCAAAAGAAGCACACAACCAACCATCACTTTGCCAAAGCCCAAACCACAACCGAGCATCCAACCGACTAGCCCAAACACCTCGGGACTCGCAGCCAACAACAAACAAGCCTCGACAAAGGCAGGAGCTACCTCGAAGCCCTGAAAACCACAAATCCTGCCCGGAGAGCCAAAAGACCAAAATACCCCCAAGGGGCCAAACGACTCTAAAAACCAAACCAACAACCGAATCTTGACCCGAAGGCACCTCGAAAACTGGAATAGGAAACTGGGCTGTTACAAGATGGTTAGAGTTGGTGAAGGATTATGACTGCGAGATTTTGTACCATCCGGGCAAAGAAAATGTTGTAGCTGATGCTTTGAGTAGGAAGACGTCGCACTCCTCGGTGTTGTTGAGTTCCCAGCCCAGATTACGGAGAAAGTTCGAGCGGGCTGAGATTGCAGTGTTGTGGGGTGAGGTTACTGCCAGAGTAGCTGGGTTGACAGTCCAGCCATCGATTAGACAGTGGATTATTGATAGTCAGCTGAGTGACCCCGCACTTAAAAAATTGGGTGACAGAGTTAGTGCTGATGGAGATTTTGATTTCGTATTTTCACCAGACAGTGGGCTGACGTACATAGGCCGGTTGTGTGTTCCGGATGTTGCAGGATTGCGAGCAGAGTTACTCTTAGAGGCCCACAGTTCTCCGTTTGCTTGGCACCCTGGGGGTACCAAGATGTATCAGGATCTTAAGCAGACATTCTGGTGGATGGGTATGAAGAGAGATGTTGCGGAGTTTGTCGATCGATGTCTCACTTGTCGCTAAGTGAAGGCACCCAGCAGAGACCAGCCCGTTTGTTGCAAAGAACTGAGTGTACCTCAGTGGAAATGGGAAGAGATCTCCATGGACTTTATTTCTGGTTTGCCGAGGACTCCGAGGAAGTTCTCTCAGATTTGGGTGATATTCGATCGGTTGGCTAAGAACGCACACTTCATTCCCGGTAGAGACACTTATACAGTGGAACAGTGGGCGTAGTTGTTTTTGGAGCAGATCATTTGTTATCACGGTGTGCCTGTGAGAATTGTGTCCGACCGTGATTCGAGGTTCACTTCTCGCTTCTGGAGAGCGCCCGGGAGGGTTTAGGCACCGAGTGCGCTTTCAAGATGAGCTTTTCACCCTCGCATCGATGGACAGATCGAGAGGGTGAATCGATTCTCGAGGATATGTTGAGGGCTTGTGTGTTGGATTTCCCGGCGATTGGGACCAGATATCAGATCGATGGAGTTTGCATATAACAACGATTATCGATCGACGATTCGAGATGGCTCCATTCGAGGCTTTGTATGGTAAGCGTTATCGTTCTCCCGTGTTCGGGAAGAGGTTGGTGATAGGCGTGTTTTGGGTCCCGAGTTGCTGCAGCTTGACCAATGGTGCCGTCACGAGAAGATTAGAGCTCGTATGTTGACACCGGAGAGCGCATAAGGAAGAGTTACGCCGATGTTCGACGTCGGGATTTGGAGTTTGAGGTTGGTCGGCATGTATTCCTAAATGTTGCACCGATGCGAGGTGTTTTGAGGTTTGGCAAGCGTGGAAAGCCGAGTCCCCGCTTTGTTGGTCCGCTTTGAGATTCTCGAGAGGATCGGCAAGGTTGCTTATCGATTAGCCCCGCCTCCGTCATTGTCGGCCGATGCACGATGTTTTTCATGTTTCGATGTTGAGGCAGTACGTGCCGGACCCGTCGCACATTGTTGATTTTGAGCCTTTGCAGCTGAATGAGGATTTGAGCTTCGAGGAGAAGCCAGTGGGGATTCTTGCTTTTGAGACAAAGACACTGCGTAATCGTGAAAGCCGGTTGGTAAAAGTTCAGTGGAGGAGTCAGAGTTCAAAGGAAGCCACTTGGGAGCGGGAGGATGAGATGAGATTGCAGTATCCCGAGCTGTTCCAATCTTAAGTGACTTTCGAGGACGAAAATCTTATAAGGGGGGAATATTGTAGCGGCCCAGAAATTTCATCCCGGTCTTCCCGGGAGGCCTAGGGGCATTTTGGTAATTTTGGTCGGGCCGGCAGGGCCAGTTATGTATTTGTCAATTGCCGGAAAAAATTATGAGTCGATTTGAATGGGATCGGGAAGTTTGGTGAAGACATTTGGGCTTAGAAGAATGTGGAAATAAATAGGAAATTAAATAGCGCGTCGAGTGAGATTCGAGCCAGGGTCGCGTGGGAAGCTAGGCAAGCGTCGCTGCCAATCGAGCCACTGAGCGCTCTTGTGCTTCTAAACGCGCCAACTTGTATTTATGCCTGTCTTCGTGCGTTTTATTTTAAAAGCCAAAATCGCCCGAGTTCCTTCCCCATTTCTTCTTCTTCTTCTTCTTCGCGAATTCCCTTCGACCGACCAGCGATTCCCTTGCGAATTCTTCCTTCTCCAGCTCCGATTCAAAAGAGTTCGTCTTCCCCAGTTCGAAGGTCGATCCATTTCTGAGCAGCAGGTAAGCTTTTCTTCTTCTTCTTCTTCTCTTCTTCGATCCGAGTCCCTTGCTTCTGGGCTTCGTTTTCCCGGCCGTGTTGAAGTGAATTTCTGTATGGATGTTGTGCAGCTAGTGTAGGGGAGTTCGCCATCAACAAATCGCCCGTCGAATCCTCTCGGATCGCTCGATTTCGGTTCTTCTCCATCGCCCCTATTCGCCCCTGTTCGCCAAGCTCGCGTGCGCAGAAACAGCCCAGCCGCCGAGCCTCGCCGCACACCGTCCTGTGCCCGCGCGTGTAGCATCGCCACCTAGCCGAGCCGAGCCGTCCTGTCCCTTGCCAGCTCCGTGTCGCGTAGCATCGCCAGCGCCCAGCCGAGCAAGGTCGCCATCGCCTCGCCGCTCGCCACGCACGCGCGCGCCTCGTACAAGCGCCCATTCTGCGCCAAAGCGCCGGCCCAACCAGTTGCTACTACCCGTTCGTGCAATCGGCTCGTTCGTGCGTTCGTCGTGCCTCGTGAGTTGCTCCCAAGCTGAGCCTTGTTTGTTTTATTATATTTAGGCCTATTGTGTGATTTTTGTTGTGATTGATAGGTTCTCGATAGCTAGTTCGGGTTCGTTCGCCACCTAGGTTTTCTTGTCAAATCGTCCCCGACCAAGGTAAGGATTTCTTACCGGAGTTGTGTGGACCCGGCGATATATTATGCGATTGCTGATTGATTGCTTGTTTGTGTTTATTGACATATTTAGTAATAGGTGCTCGTTCTGAATTCCCGGTTAGCATGATTTTCCTGATTTATTCTCATGTTAATCCATGCTAGGTTGTTCCTTTCTGGCATGCTCGTATCTGTTCCTTGCTTCATAGTATCATGCTAGGCTTGTTGTATTCTTATTGAGCACGTATTGGATTTTATGGAATTGTTTGCTGATTGCTAGGGCAGGTTAGAGTTGCAGGTAGATAGCATCATCCGGGCCTGATGCATTAAGTACCTTGCATCCATGGCAGGGACGTCGAGACGATGCTCGCCCCGGACCCCTGTGAGGGATTAGCTAACCCAAGCGGTAGGCCTTGCAATCTTGGGTGAGGGTGGCGGTATTAAATGCCCCAACGGTCGGGATGATGACTTGGCATTGCCTCGTCCCGGCGATCGGCACGCCCGTCCTCGGCGTGTTCGGCCGTAGCCCCCGATTGCCACTGTTAAGGCAAGGACGGCTTCTGGTGTAAGCCTACCACGACCGTTCCTTGGCCCCAGGTGCGGTGGTTCAGGCTGACATAGTTTACGTGTCCAGGTCTCACACCCCTATGTCAGTGACACCGATCCAAAGATTTAGTTAAGCGTGGTGACTGGACATGAGAAGCTTGCCTCTAGACCCGGCACCCCCCATAGTCTGCGGCAGCAGCGCGCGTGCATGCTTACGCTCATTACAGCGCCACGATCGAGAGCTCCTCGGATTGTGAGCGGTGTACCTTTCATCGATGAGATGTGTTGAGGCCGAGACTTTTTTCTCGTATAGGGCGACTTGTGTGGTGATATTATTTCCGGACTAAGACCCTAAATTGGCATCCGAGGCCCAAGTGTGGGCTAAGCTATGTGCTTTATTCTGTGTTTATATTCATAGCTTGCATACGCTCATCGAGATGACCATGTATATCGTATTGTACCCCGGTTGGGGATTCTTACCGAGTAATTCGTTACTCACCCTTATTATTGTGGTTTTTCCACAGTAACCAAGTTGCGAGACAGATGGTCAAGGAGGAGCTGTGATCATGGGGCCCAGTCTTCCAACTCGATTTTTGTATTATGACTCTTTATGTTTTGTTTCCCAATGAATGCATGTATGCACACGAGCCCTATGATGTTTTGTAAATGTTTTGTGGATTCCAAAGATTTTGTATCTGAACAGGTTTTGAATGGTTTTTAGTAAATCTCTGATCAGAGTAAACTTTGGAAATGTATTTATCTTGGAACAGGTACTTGGAAACAGGGACAGGTTCCAGGGAAATTGACTAGTTTTTAAAGGGGTTATTTTGAATGTTTTGTTTTAATTGGAATCCAAAATCATGTCTGTTTAATGTCCTTTACTTTGAATGCATGCATTGGGGTAAGGGCCCATTTAGTGCCCCATTCGGGTCGGTCCCTTACAGGGTGCGAATGCTAATTAGCATTGCAATAGCAGACTATGCGAATGCGCATGATGTTTTCAATAAAAAAAAAAACTCTCAAGACATTCTGGGTAAACGAAATAGCTAAATGAGCGAATGAGCCATGAGTGATCCAAGTATTCTGCTAGCACTACTACACAACCTTGTAGCAGCTAGTGGAACATTTACTCAGAGGTACCTAGAACAAATAAGCCATGGACAAAATGTTTTGAACAAACTTAATTGATAAAGGAAGAATGACGTACACTATAGCAGAAGTCTCCAATCTAGAGTAAACTTAGGACTAAGGGAATGAGGAAACGATCTAAGGTGAGATTGCTAGGAACCTAGTGAATGATGATTTGGAATGGGTAAGTGATTGGTTTATCAAGGAAATGATATTCAAATAATAATATTTTTTTAGCAGGAGAAAAGAAATTTCGGCGTAACGATTTAAGTTAAATTTGCATTTATTACACCAGCATTAGCATCGCTTGGGACAAGCAATGATTCAAGTTTGGGGGTTTGATGACTTTGAAATAGAGTCAGATTAGCCTAAATTCGGATCATTATTCATATTATTCAATTCATATTAAGGGTGTAATTCGCTAATGTTGCGCATTGGCGGAGTTGTATGCTAAATATCGGTTATCATGCAAAGAAAAGATAAAAGAAGCGTATTTAGCATAAAGTTTGCGGAAACTTATGACTATTTCTATTTCGCAGGATTAGTGCTAAGGAGGCATCGCCACGAAGAAAATCAAGAAGCGCTAACACGAGTACTTAAGCTCGAAAGGTCAAGGCCAGTTGCACTACAAGTAAATAAGGAAGGAAGAATCCACCAGCGAGAAGTTGACTAACTAGACAATTAAGAGACAGATTGCTGAAATCTTGGGATTCCTGCCTTAGACAAATGAAACACGTATGGCAAGAAAATTAAAAGGATAAATCATAGTGCAAATTGATTCTTACCATTCTGGAACATTCGGAGGCTCGACGACCTAGCAATATAAAAGGGACGTGATGTAATAGAGAAAGGGGAGCTGGATCCTTACCCTATACTTTTTCTCAAAGAATTTTAGAGGATTGATCTATGCTACAATTTTACTACTTTTTTTTGTTTTTTTTTGTTAAGACGTATTGTTAGACTCATTTTAATTCAGTAATACAATTCCATGATGTTTTCTATATTGTGCATTGTGTTCTCTGTTTTCATTATGAACTAATTTTCATAAGGTAAAACTAAGGGGAATGTGAGTTTTAGTAGCATGTTGTAGGAAGGAATTGGAAGGGTTTAATCTAGAGCATGTAAGATAGGTATTTCATCAGAATGGTAAGTGTCGACCGACCATCCACACAAGCTAATAAATTGTAATTCGAAAGAGGAAACGATCTAAGTCTATCATGCATGTTTAACAGGTAGTGTTACAGTTGTGACATTTTAAATCGGAGTTTAGGAATAAATGCGAAACTATTACATAATTAGCGTAGTTCATAATTACACTTAGTCGCAGCGGAATCTGGGCTAAGTACTGAACGAAAGCGCAAGCAGTAGTTTATAAGTATAGTATGATAGATTCTCTTACCGCATGTTTCTTGTTATCGCATTGCTGCTGCACTCACAAGTATCCTAGTTTAGCCTTAACTTAGCAAAACTGTTTTATCGTTTATTTATTTCTTTGCCTTGTAGACCCAAAATCATATCAACAAAAATCATTCATGCAATTTACATTTCAATTCTAAACATTACCTCAAATAATTTTTCAGTCCCTGTGGTGAACAATAATTTATTTATTACTTGCTACAGACCACGTATACTTACGTGTAGTGGGATCAATTCACACTAATCATAACCACATTGTAACATAGATCCCAGCGTCCAACAGGACTGTATCAAGATGCAATAACCAACGCCTTAAATTCATTACTATATATTGAAGAGGTAAACTCCACTATTGTTAATAAGTCGATAATGTATTCATTTTCTATGCAGCTAAAAAGGGCAGAGACTATTTTCAAATTCACAATATGCGAAAAGGGTTGCTAGCATCGATCCTTAAACATCCACGACTTATTCATAGCCATGTTAGTCGTAATTTAGTCAACTAGATAAACTTAACCTACAATGTTTTTAAAAAAAAAGTAAAGTGGAGTCACATATCTTACTCTCTAACTAAACTTAAATTAATCAACAAAGAATATAGCTAAAATCAACTGAACATGCATGGAAATATTTGTCATAGTACACAAGCCACAAGTTGAAGAAATTATGTTCACAATTTAAGTTTCTTAAACTAACTTTTGAACCAAATGTCCATATGAAACAAACAAACACTTAAAGAAGACGGCTAACATTTATCACAAATTTGAGACATATATGAGATTTGAAACATATATCGAAAGATTACAGCAATTCATTATTGAAAAATGACCTAAAAAGAACTTTAAAAAAATGGCTAACATTTATCACAAATTTGAAATACATGTAAAGATTTGTTCCATAAAAGTGCAAATTTGAAATATATATGAAATATTACACAAGATTTGGTAAAATAAAATAAAATAAAAAGAACTTTAGAAATGAAAAAGGACTAAGAAATCACCAAATCTTTGTGAAGAAATACACAAATTTGAGAAATAAGAAAGCTAGTGGCGACGACGGTGACATTTATGGTCGAAAAACGGCAGCGAAGGAGCGGCGAAGAGGCAGCGACGATGGTGAGGGGTAGAGTTTTGTCGAAGAATAGAAGAGAGAAAAGGAAAGTTTAGGCTCGAGTAGAGAGAGAAAAGGAAAGAGAGGAAAGAAAAGGTGGCGGGCAGGCCTTGCCTACCACAAAAAAGAATCTGTGGTGGGCCCAAATTTTCCCGCCACTAATTCCCTGACCTGCCATCTTTCATCCGTGTTTTTTAAACTCAGATTTTTAGCCCGCTATCTAGTCTTGAAATTGTAGTAGTGAGCATGAGCTGTTACTGTTTTATTGTTTTTATGCGCTCCACCTGTTAATTTTTCTAGTAGAAATTTCGGTTGCGCAATGTTTTTAGTATTCACATATTCTATTCTTGTTCTTTTCATCATAATCATGAGCTAAGTGCATTTAGGTGAGGGTTGGGAGAACAATGTGTGATGCATGTACCTTGGGTGAGTAGGGGATGTTGAACTAAGACATAGTAGGCATTTAAAATAATAACATGCTTCAACTGATCATCCATTCATGTTTGCTTTTCACTTCGTCTCGAAAGAGGGAGATTAAAGAACTACTATTCATGTCAATTAGTGTCATGTTAAGAGCTCTTACATGTTAAAGAGTGGGCCTAGAAATAGTCGCCTCACTAATGCACATTTCATTGTTTTTAGCTTCGAGTTATGGGAAAGCTCAACTTCGAAGAGGATGAATCCTTCTTGAAAAGAGCACTTGACCACGTGTTGTGTGAACTCCACTTCTCACCATAAACTTACCCTTGATGCATGTTGATCCCACTCAAATGACCCTTAACTCAAACCTATCATCTCGTTTGGATTATTTCCTAATGTTCCCAACATTTTTATTGTAGACTTTCGCATTGAACATTCGGACCATCCTATTAATTGTTGTCTAGCTTTCTGAAGTTAATAGCATTGCACATGTTATGGTTAATATCTTCAATGTCTAGAGCATTTCTATCGCATTTACACGTTTATTGATTTAACACTTTAGTAAAAATATCCAACCACCAATATTTCCTTTACTTTCTCGTACTCGATTTTTCAATTAGAACTTATTTAGAGATAAACCAGTCCTTGTGAAGAATGACTTTTATCTTATCACTTGACTACGATTGACTGCGTATACTTGTTTATTAATCTATTGAATGTTTGTAGCATTGTGTGTATTGTGTAAAATTACCAAGTTATTACTTATTTAATTAGGCACTTTCAACTCCGATCAGTGTGGCAATCTAATAGCAAGTAGTGGCATGACTAGTGTATTTCGATCTATAGCATGATGAATGTATGTTTGGCCTTGATTAATTATGTCATAAATGTTCTGTTTATCCTTGGTATGGTTGACCTTGTTCTATTTCAATTATTGCTACTTGTATATGATTATACGCTATGGTGTGTCGTTAACTTATAATGACTGTAGTATTGCATATAGTACTCTATTGTGATATTTTAGGCCATGGGCAATACTATGAATCTTGTGCTAGTTTAGGGACTCGTGTGCCTTCTTTCTAGTTTTATCTTGTTCTATTACACTCGTCGGGTCGCATATGCCATGTTGTATATTTTATTTGTTTTTCTGTTGTGGTATGTGGGAAGGGGAGCTAGTCATGACTTGCTTGACCCCGACACCTACGACAACGACCCAGTACGTGAAAATGAGAGTTAGTCATGACTTGCTTGACCCCGAAACCTACTGGAAGAGGCCACTAAGACAGATTATGGCGCAGAGGGATGCCTATCGGTGAGCTTGCTTGCATTTTGGGAAGTTGTCTATAGGCGACTGGTCCCCGCATGCTACAGGTTAGCAGATAAAGAGGTTTAGGGATCCTTTGTGGTTCCCTCAATCGTGGCCCTCCCTATTATGTTTAGGTGATTTACACGGCATTCATGTATGCCCTTGCTGACACCACCCGAGTGTCGTTATCTTGCCCGAGGTTTAGGGATCTTGTGTGTTTCCCTCCTTCGTGTATGTCTCCGAGGACACGGTATAGGACGTGTCCAGATTGTTAAGGGCACTAGTGAAAAAAGTAGTTACATACTTAGTACGATAAGTCAAACATCACAAAAAAAAAATAAAGAAATCATAATTTAACTTTTCCTTCACCCATTTCCACAATAATTGTTTGGTTCTCAATGCGTGTGTTGCATGCCAAGTTCGGTATGCACTATGTTAAGCAAGTAAAAACTTTAGCATGATAAATATAAATTCAATGTCCATAAGTTTATTTATACACTTATACTGTTATAGTTTGGTATAAAGTATCACCAATAAGATTTTTGACCTAATGAGTTGAAGACGTACACCGTACTCTCGTTAAGAATTATCACATAAAAATCCAATGGTTCCTATACAATTAATTAATATTGATTATGATATAAACATTCGTATAAGTATTAAAAATGTAAAATTTGGAACACATACCTAGTATTGAAGGGAAAGAACATTCGTTAATTTATATCATTCAACATGTTGAACCTTTCAACTAGACGTCTAATTCGATCTTGTTGATTTGTTTTCTTCAATACCGAGGCAAAGTAGCTACCATCTACTAGTAGATAATTCTTAAGTATTTGTTGATCGCAATTAGCCCATATGTAACTGAAATAGAATGACGAAACGTTATTAAACAAGACAACCACGTAAAGTAGTATGAGGATATACAACCGTTTACTTACCCGATGTAGCATAGTATAGGAGTATATCCTATTTCTTCCATATTACAATATTGAAGGATCTCTTCACTATCAATATAACAATCGGGAGCAAAACCATCTATGGTAAGCAGTATACTTACTATGCCACCTGCACCCAAGTGATCTCGAACATAATTACGTACTAGCTTGATCATCATTAGAATGGTTGTGTTCAATTGATGGGATTGTGGGTCCGAAACAGCTTTCTTACTACTAGTAACTGATATAGACTTATTCTTGGTCGTTTGTTTAGGATTAGAGGGCTACGACAATAAATAGACATTTATTATTAGTAAAGCAAATGTGGTACATGCATGTTAAATTATTATAAAGATATAATGTACAATTATATATCTCCTTTGACGCAATATTTGTCGTTAAAATTAGTGATCTTGGCCATGGCACAAAAGTGTTGCGAGTGTGTCTAAGGTATTGCAGCTCTTCATTTATATGGATAGGCAGGTCTAAGTCTTCATTGCCAACAAGTATCATGTCGATCGTGACCCGCGCATTGAATTTTTCGAGAGGCATACCATGTAACCTATTGGAAGAACCACTCGATTCATACACTGTACCAATGGCAACAACATCACCTCCGTGTTCAATGGCTAGTTGACATGCCATACCCTTTTAAAGAAAGAAAAAATAGATCATAATTAACATACAAAACGATTCAAATGTATGATTAATACTAAATAATATGAAACTTACTTCTTCTAAATCAACGGTTTCTCAAATGGTGCTGACCCCTTTAAGGATTACTCGTTCTTCCCTTATGACATGATCTCATTACTCCTCTCACACGGAGAGTTGAATCTTTGAGAGCAATCAGTTCGATTTGGTCGTTCATCCATCTTAGACTTTGGATGATTCATCTTAATGAAAACTGACTGCGATACAAATCGACTTACTCCCTAACACGCCCACGACGTTCCGACGTTCCTAATGCTTCACCCAAAATATCTTGACCTGGATGATTTTGGCGCTCCAATTCAATCTGTTGCAAAATAGTTTTAGATTCACATCCTAATTAAGAGTTCAACTCAAACCATACAAGAAATAGAACAACAACTTACAATTTTATCAACCGCTTCAATAGTGTAACGGTTGACGCACTCTTTATTTTTTTTTCCCGTTTGAGCTGCTTTCCATAGTTTAGCACGGGCTAAAGGATCAATTTTAATATCTATATTCTACAATTAAAATTTTAGCAAACATGACTTATTATAGTAGAAAATACATAATGAGAACATAAATTTTTAGGGTTTAGAGAGTTTTTTACTGGTTCATGACCGAGCTGAGCATATCCTTTTCTAGCCATGTGATGAGGATACTTTTATAGAGCTTACAACTCTTTTTTCTCCTAACTTTGTTTCTGTATAACATACCATGCATTATATGAATATAGTAAAGGTCGTAGACATTCAAGGTTGTAGACATTAAATTAATAAATTACATAGTTAATTGCCTTGAATTTTTCAGACAATCTAATGTTCACAAAATAATTTCATTCCTCTTGTGTGATCCAAGAGTATTTAGCGGGTGGTGTTCTAAAACTCCGGTTGATCCAAAAATAGTTGGATGTACTTTTTGTTTAGATTATATCTAAACATCTAAAATATCGTTGACATTGATATCATTACATTATGTTTCGACATAGGATCCAACTTAAACGTCATCTTTTAACAAAATAATAAGTTCGACTAAAAATTAAGTATGAAATACATGATGAAATTTAGATCATTTGTAGCTACTTCTATATAATCCCAAATAAACGCTTTGCGTTGGTCAAGGACAACATACCAATCTTCGTATGTAATAGATATTTGGTTTCTAACATATAAACCAATATAACTACGTAACTTTGTTGAAGCCTAACCGACATTCTATCCCATAGAGTTGTATTGAATAGTTCGACGCTCTCCTGACATACTGTCTTGGGCAAGCTGGCGCAAAACTGTCGGTTCTCTAGTATTTTGGTTTCAAGAAGATCGTCTGCCCATGGGAACATCGTCAACATGATCGCTACCAGACCCAGGCATTATGTGAACCTACATATATAAGAAACAATGTATGTTAATCACAAATAGAAAATATTGTACAAAAAATGAGTTAAATAATCACAAAAACACTAACACAGTATTAATGGTTGTATATAAAAATAATAATACTAACCTATTTATTAATCCATATACAATAACAATCACTTCTAATATACGTGTCTGATTCATCATCGACAATATTAGGTAGGGATTCTATGACTCCTTACCCACAATCTTGGTCAATATCAACTTCATCATGATCATGTTCTACAACTATCCTTTGTGAAAGCGTTAGCACCAATGACCAATGAGGATTAATTGGATCTTTTACGTAGAACACTGTTTGGCTTGAGTGGCTAAAATGAAGAAGTCAAATTTATGTCCAATTCGATTAAGATCTATGGTCGTAAATCTCATGTTGTCTACTTTAATCCCACCATTGTTTTCAACCCAATCACATTCGAATAGGATGACTTTGAAATTATTATAATCGAGCTCCAAAACTACGTGTACTATGCCATAAAAAGTCATGACTGACATGATTGGATTTTTGTTCTTCGAACTAGATATTTGCATAGTTTCGGCTATTATCATAACTCCATTGTTTTGCACACTTCTAAGATCGCACGTTTTTTTATATGATATTGAATTCCATTAACCATGTAACTTTCATAAGTGGTAACTTCGTAATGAGGTCCATGTGATATCCACCTTGACGTAGATGATATAGAATGTCTTGGAACCCCTAAAGCCAACCCAACCCGATCTCGCAACCAATTGCCAAATTTACGATTATGTTCATCTTGAAGCCATTTTTTATTTTTAGACTTAGTAGGATTCACTTTACACAATATTCCATGTGTTGATCTACATAATGGAAGCACTTCATCTACGTTATAAAGTATATACATATGTGCTTGATCAATCATATCTTTAGTTGGTGATTTATAATTGGCAGCAAATAATGGTCGATCGATATTTGAATCTATAATTTTGTTCGATGATCGCAACCCTATTGATTCAATTCCTTGTAAAAAATCAGAACAAAACTCTATTGACAATTCCAATATGTAATTTTCTCCAATGCATCCCTCTAGACGATTTCTATTACGAACATAATCTTTCAAAACTTCCATATACCATTCAAAAGGATACATCCACCGCAAATAAACTGGTCCACAAAATTCAATCTCTCTTACAAGATTGTACCACAAGGTGAACCATAATTATACTGAAAAAGACTGGTGGAAAATACTTCTCTAATAGGCATAGAGTGATCACTACATCATCCTGCAATCCTTTCAATTTAGATGAATCGATTGACTTACTACATATGGATTTAAAGAAGAAACATAGACGAATGAACGCATATCTAACATGTTTGGGCAAAACACCACGAATCGCTACATGTAACAATTGTTGCATCAAAACGTGATGGTCATGCGATTTAAGTCCATAAAGTTTCAATGTAAGGGACACTAATTTTCTTATGTTGGATGAATAACCTTCAGACACTTTAAGTTCAGATAAAGCTTTTACACACACTCATCTTCTCTATTTTGATAGTGTGTAACATGCTGGAGGCAAGAATGTCTTTTTTTCTCCCTTCTTAATTGGGGCTAATTCAGGTCTTAATTGAGTCAAGTCTTCACAAGTTTTTAGTCCATCCTTTGTTTTGCCAAGAATATCAAGAAGGGTTCCGATAATATTCGAACACACATTTTTCTCAATGTGCATGACATCTAAACAATGTCGCACGTGAAAATGTTTCCAATATTCCAATTCATAAAAGACCAATTTCTTCTTCCAATAAGATTCTATAGGTTGTTGTCCCTTTCCATACAAAAATTGAAGACCATTTATGTAACGGCCCAGATTTTCGTTACGGTTCTTCAGGCTCTTCCGGTTCAGTATTTGGATGTTTGGTTGGGCCGTTAGAGCTATTTTAACCCTTAAGGGTCTTTTAGTCATTTTTCTCCCCGATCAAGGTTTGTGGTTTATCAGGATTCCAGGACTATTCATGTCTGTTGTTGAAGCTTGTTGGTTGTTGGGTACAAGCCCCAAGAGGTTATGTTGGTTGTTTGGAAGCATGGAGGTCATTCGGGTAATTATAAAATTAAAGGAATTAAAGTGCTTCAATTGGGATTTGAACCCTTGACCTAAAGAGGATTTGGAGGTGTAAGAACCCGACCCAAACAGTGGTCCTAAACCCGGTTCTTACTAGCATGCTTACAATTTAAAACATTTAAACAATAAAGAAACCCACTTAAAAATAAAACTTGATACAACCAACAAAAGTGACATATTCATTTCATAAATAAGTTTCCACAAATAATTCCTGGCCAGTGTTTCAAACAATAGTTTAAATAACTTTTAAGGTAATACAGAGTTTTCCTAGCATGCTACTACAGAATAAAGACTCAAACATAAATGAGGACAGAGTACGCCGGCAGCTCCCATGATCACGCAGCTCCCTCCACTAGCCATCCCGGTGCTGTCCCAAGTTACCTGAAAGATAAGTAAGGGTGAGTACGAAAGCACTCAGTAAGAATCCCTGACCGGGGTACAATACGATACATCAATCACCTGGCATCCTAGTATACATGCAATAGTTACCAGCACAGAACTTTGCTCATCAAGCTAATCAGGACAAGTCCAGAAACCTCGGAAGTCTCCTTCTTCCGGCTTAGTGATCAGCTGCCATATCTTATTCCAAACTAATGGGACAAAGTACGTTATGTCCAAGCTGATGGGACAAAGTGCGTTATGTTCAAGCTGATCTATCAAGATAAGTTCGGGAACTTTAGAAGTTTCCTACTTCCGGCCTACTGATTGGCTCTCCTAACCAATCCCAAGTGACATCCTCAAGGGTATTTCTCCCTCGGCCAATCGATCAACTCAAAAGCTGATCCCAAATAGATGTCAGACACCATCAAAGGTCTTTCACCCTCGGCCAAATGACCAACTCAAAAGCCGATGTCCAATAGGTGTCCTCGGGGGCCTCTTACCCACTGCCAAGTTGTTCCTAATACAAAGGGATAGTACCCAAAGTCGGGCTCTAAACAAGAACGGAAGTGGTGTCACTGAACTACAGTAATGCGAAGCCCTCGGCACTCAACTGTAGCAGCCTGTACCACCGACCTGAAGCTAAGAACTGTCTCCGGGCAGGGTGTTCTAGCAGGCTACAAACTAGACTTATACCGATGCGGGAGCTAATCCGCACCGGCTGCCAGGGGCGGAAGCAAAGTACGTTATGCTACTCACTGATCCCGACCTGTGGGGACAAAGTACGTTATGTCCGCTCTCAGCCTCTGGATGAAGACAATTCTAACTAACTATCTAATATCACAGAGAAGACAATATCTAGTAGTTCAAACATACTCAACAATATACAAGTATAACCTAGCATGATACTATACATTTAAACAGAGATCTCAGAACATGCTGAAAGAACAAACCTAGCATGGCACTAACATGTAGAAACAGGGGCAAACATGCTAGCAGAGTTAAACAAGGAAATAGTCTTATCTAATAACATGCTCATAACATATAACATATAAACAGAATGCATACAAGACATATCGCAGGGCTCACACAACCCTGGTAAGAGATCCTTACTTGGAACAAGCAGAAATACAAACAATAAAGTGCTTCTTGAGCTACAATGTCTCACAACCTAAAAGCATAAACATACACATTCAATCTAACTAGCTATACACTTAACTAAGCACTAATTCTAGAAGCAAGGGAACCGAGAGATTACCCCTACTTGCCCTAGTGCTCTCGGCCAAGCACCCAAGTTGGAACCCTAGAAGCTCTCAGCTACAACTTGCAACAAGGTGTCTTGGCAAGGGCAAATCACACAACAAACAATGTTTGTTCTCGGCTAGGGCAAGCAAACACACCCAACACAAACACTTGAAGCTCTCTGCCACACAACACCAAGAGAGGCTCTAGGCCAAACCAACACACAAGCTTAGCAACACAACAACTTACCAACTCACCAAGAAGATTCGGCAAGGCTTTCCCCAAAGAACAAGGTGTCTCGACCAAGAATGATGCACAACAAAGGTTGGCTCAGCTAGGGCTTGGATCTTGCACAAGGATGAAGCACAAAGTTAGATCTATACCAACCATCAACCAAAACACAACATAAACACCATTGATCTTACCTTGAAGCTCTCGGCAATGGAGGTTGGAGAAGGAAGATGAGTTTGGATTTCCAACAAACCAAGAAGCAAGCACAATTTCCTCTACCCCAAACAAGCCTCTCGGATCTATAAGAAGAGAAGAAGAAAAACCACAACTCCCTTAGGTGAAGCTTGGTTCGGCCATGGCATGAGGAAGAGAAAAGGGAATGGATTTGAAAAAACTTACCTTGGAACAACAATGGAGAAGGAGAGCAATTTGATCTAAGGAGAAGCTTGGAAGCTAGGGCAATGGAGCTTGAAACTTGGAGCTTGGAGCTATGGAGATTTCGGCCAAGGAGAGGGAGAGAGCAAATGAGGGTCGGCCAAGAGGGAAGGAGAAGAGAAAATGATGAAACCCTACTTGATTTTTCCCTATTTTTGAATAATAAAATGCTTGGAAAAGTCCCACCTTCAAATCCCACCAAGCACACATTTTAAAACTCATTTTAATTTCTCTACAAATGGCTCAAACTCAACTCCCAAGCCACCATGGTTCGAATCCTTGCTCCAACACTTTTATTTTCATTTTTCTTCTTTACCCGGGAAAGCCTCCAAACTTTCCATAAATGGAACTCTTGACTTGAAACTTGAAACCGAAGAATAAACTTAAGTCCACCAACTCATAAACATTCCTGAAACCATGTCTTACTGTAAAACTGTCTCGAGAAGGCAAAATGACCAAAATACCCCTGGAGGACAAAATGACCAAAATGCCCCTGAAAGCATAAAAATCCCTAACATCCCAACCAACTCACTAGAGGAACAACCGAATAAACCTGGAGAACCGAAAGGAAATCTTGGGCTGTTACAGTATTCCCTCCTTTAAAAGACTTTCGTCCCCAAAAGTCCTAAGACTGAAACAACTCAGGATAATACGTCCTCATCTCATCCTCTAACTCCTAAGTGGCTTCCTCTGCCCTCTGATTCTTCCACTGAACCTTCACTAGGTTGATCTCTCTGTTACGCAAAGTCTTGTGCTCCCGAGCCAAAATCTGCACAGGCTTCTCCTCGAAGCTCAAATCCTTATTCGACTCTAAAGGCTCATGGTCGATAACGTGTGTCGGGTCTGCCACATACTGTCTCAACATCGAAACATGAAAAACACTATGAACTACTGACAAAGACGAGGGCAAGGCCAAACTGTACGCAACTGTACCAATCCGCTCAAGGATCTCGAAAGGTACTACAAACCTGGGGCTTAACTTTCCCCGCTTGTCAAACCTCAACACACCTCTCATCGGTGCTACCTTCAAGAAAACATGCTGGCCAAACATCACCGTAACTCTTCTGTTTACTCTGAGCTGTCAACATACGAGCCCTGATCTTATGCACTGCTTCATTTGTCATCTGGAGCAACTCAGGACCCAAAACCTGCTGTCACCCACCTCTTCCCAAAACACTGGAGATCTGTAACGTTTGTCATACAAAGCCTCAAACGGAGCCATCTGAATAGTCGACTAATAACTATTATTATATGCGAACTCCATCAGATACAAGTACTGATCCCAACTGCCTGGAAAGTCCAACACACATGCTCTCAGCATGTCCTCAAGGATCTGGTTCACCCTCTCAGTCTGACCATCCGTCTGAGGGTGAAAAGTGGTACTAAAGCTGCACTCGGTTCCCAAACCCTTCTAGAGCGCTCTCCAGAAGCGAGAAGTGAACTGAGAATCCCGATCTGACACAATCCTCACTGGTACCCCATGGTACCGAATGATCTGCTCCAAGAATAACTGCGCCCACTGCTCTATAGTGTAATTGATTCTGCCGGGAATGAAGTGAGCACTCTTAGTCAGCCAATCAACAACAACCCAGATCTGAGTAAACCCTCTCGATGTCCTCGGCAACCCAGAAATGTAATCCATCGAAATCTCATCCCATTTCCACTGCAGAATACTCAATGGCTGCAACAATCCTGCTGACTTTTTCCTGGGAGCCTTCACTTGCTGACAAGTGAGACACCGACTAACAAACTCAGCTATATCCCTTTTCATGCCCATCCACCAGAATGTCTGCTTAAGATCTTGATACATCTTGGTACCCCTTGGGTGACAAGTAAACGGGAAGCTATGGGCCTCGCTAAGCAACTCGACTCGTAGCCCGGCATCCTATGGGACGCACAAACGACCTCTATACCTCAAACCTCCATCTGGTGCCATGACAAAATCAAAGTCGCCATCTGCCTGAACCCTCTCTATCAACTTCCTCATCTTGGGATCACTCAGCTGGCTATCAATGATCCTCTGCTTAATTGAGGGCTGAACAGACAACTGGGCTACCCTGGCGGTAACCTCTCCCAACATCACTGCAATACCAGCCCGCTCGAACTCTTTCCACAACTCAATCCGGGAACTCAACAAAGCTGCAGAGTGCGACATCTTCCTACTTAAGGCATCAGCCACAACATTGGCCTTTTCTGGGTGGTACAAAATCTCACAGTCATAGTCTTTCACTAACTTGAGCCATCTTCTCTGTCTCATATTTAACTCCTTCTGGGTGAAGAAGTACTTAAGGCTCTGGTCGTCTGTAAACAACTGAATCTTTTCACCATACAAATAATGCCTCCAAATTTTCAAAGCAAACACGACTGCAGCCAACTCCATGTCATGAGTTGGGTAATTCTTCTAATACGGCTTCAACTGACGGGAAGCATACGCGATCACTTTTCCATGCTGCATCAACACACAGCCCAAACCAAACTTGGATGCATCACTGTAAACTACAAACCCACTTGTTCCCTCAGGAACTGCCAATACTGGTGCCTCGTCAAACTACGCTTTAGCTGGGAAAAACTCTCCTCGCAACTGGAATCCCAAACGAAGTCAACACCCTTTCTGGTTAGTCTACTCAGGGGTGCTGCCTTAGCAGAAAAGTCCTTAACAAAGCGTCGGTAATAACCTGCCAAACCTAGAAAGCTGCGAATCTCAGCGTCCGTCGTCGGTCTACCCCATGAACTAACTACCTCAATCTTTGCGGGGTCAACAGCTATCCCATCCTTGGAAACAACATGTCCAAGGAAAGCTACCTCCTCAAGCCAAAACTCACACTTGGAAAACTTAGCATACAACTGGTTCTCTCGCAAGGCTGCCAAAACTTGTCTCAAGTGCGAAACATGGTCCTCTTTCGTCTTGGAGTAAATCAGAATATTATCTATGAACACGACAACAAAACTATCCAAGAATGCCTTGAACACCCTGTCCATCATGTCCATAAATTCTGCAGGAGCATTAGTCAGTCCAAACGACATGACCACGAACTATAAATGACCATACCTCGACCTGAAAGCTGTCTTGGGAATGTCTGCATCTCGAATCCTCAACTGATGGTATCCTGACCTCAAATCGATCTTAGAAAACACTGAGGCTCCCTAAAGCTGATCAAACAAATCATCAATACGCGGCAGGGGATACTTATTCTTTACGGTGACTTTATTTAACTCTCGGTAGTCAATACAAAGGCACATTGATCCATGCTTCTTCTTAACAAACAAAACAGGTGCTCCTTACGGGGACACACTCGGGCAGATGAATCCTCGATCAAGCATCTCTTGCAACTATACCTTGAGCTCTATCAGCTCAGCTGGCGACATACGATACGGAGCTTTAGAGATTGGGAAAACATCTGCAAACTCCTGCACTACAGGTACCATCTCAACTAACAACGCAACACTTCTCTCACTTGATAACTTTGCTAGAATGCCCCAAGCTCCTCGAGCTAACAAACCTTGGGCCTTCACTGTAAAAATCAACGGCGGACACACCCCGCCCTAGACACCGCAAAACTTGAAGCTTTTCTTCTGGGGCGGCCTGAACACAACTTCTTTCTGGCGGCAGTCCATCATAGCAAGATGCTCAACCAACCAATCCATACCAAGAATGACATCAAAACCACTCATAGGCAATACTATGAGTACAACCTCTAGAAGCTCCTCGGATATCTGTATCCAGCCACTCTTAACCTTACCACTAGCTAGCATACTCACTCCTGAATGAGTTGCAACAGATAACTCAAACCCTAAAGATTCGAGTTCCAAACAAGCTTGTCTAGTAAATGCATCAGAAACAAACGAATGGGTCGAGCCCGAATCAAACAGTACAAATGCATAATGGTTTAAGACAAGCAACGTACCTGCAACCGCAGCATCAGTATGCTCCGCCTCCTGAAGAGTCGTGGCGAACACCCTGCCCTGCTGTTAAACTAGTATGGCTACTGCTCCAGCCTGGGTGCAAGTTCTAGCTAAGTGTCCCTCCTTGCCACATCTATAGCAAGCTCGGGGCGACGCTCCACATATACCATAGTGAGTCTTGCCACAAGTGTGGCACTGGGGTGGCTACTTAACAATGGCCTACTAGCCCTGTGGTCGACGCTGATCTCGACCTCTAAACTAGCCCTAACGACGAGTCTGTTGACCACCTGCACGGGACCCACTAGAAGAGTCAAATTTTCTCTTCTGCCCTGAGTACTGCTGGACACACTGAACTGGTGCAACAGGAGCCTGCATCTGCGGGTACTTGGAGTTATATATGGTAGCCAACTCAACAGCTCTATCATAAGACTCTGGGGAAAGTGCTCGAACATCTTAAGCAACCTCTTTTCTCAAACCACTGATAAACGTTTTCTTCTTGAGCTCCTCTGTGGCTATGAGCTCTAGGGAAAAGTAACTATACTCCGAGAATTTCTTCTCATAAGCAGCAATACTGTCAGTGCCCTGGTTCAGGCTTGAGAAGGCCTCTGCCATCTCCTGCTGAGCCTCATCATTAACATACTTGGCTCTGAACTTGGTTCTGAAGAACTCCCAGGTGGCTAGTGGAGATCCTACTGGTCTGGCCTGGTCAATGGACTCCCACCACCACTATAACGGCCCAGGTTTTCATCCCGGTCTTCCAGGTATGTCCTAAGGGTATTTTGGTAATTTGGTCGTGCCATTAGGGTCATTTCTGTCTTTCTCAGCTGTTAATATTCTTGGATGGTCAAATGTAGGGTTTGGTTGCTTTTTGGATGAGTTTGGGCATGGAGAGATGCAAAAATAAAAATAAGAGTTTTGTTGGATTAATTATGCTTCAGTTGGGATTCAAGCCCGGGTGGCTAGGAAGTAAGCAGGGAGGTTCTACCAGTCGAGTCACAGGTAGTTATTGTTGCTCAATCCGTAGGTTATCTTGGTTTGCCTTGGTTTTTGGGATTTAGGTGAGTTTGATTAAAAAGAAAAGAAATAGGTTTTCTTTTCCTCCTTCCCCAAATCTCCTTGCCGTCCAACCTTTCTCTCCAAGCCCTCTTTTCGTGCGTCTTCCTCCCAAGAGCTCCGTCGTTTCGTTCGTCTCGGGTAAGCGTTCCTCGATCTCTCCTTCTCGTCTTTTGGTGTTGTTCTTGCTGGCCGAGAGAAGGGGATGGTTAAGTTTTGTGTTTGATGTAGCCGAGCCGAGCAGCCCCAACCTAGCAGCCCAAGAGTCGTCGCAGCCCCAGCCAAGCAGTGCTGTCGTAGCCGCTCGCCAGCCTGCAGCTCCTGTCCCCGATCGCTACTCGTTGCAATCCCAGCCTGCAGCGCCAACCAGATCGCAGCCCATGCCGGTCGCGATCGCCCGCACGTCCATCACGTCGTCGCCACCACCGAGTCGCTGCAGCAGCCCCGTCGCGTCGCAGCTCCTGCACGTCGCTCGATCCCTCCAGCTGTAGTAGTGTTTCGCCCAGCACCGAGCCGCATCGCTCAGGCCACCCCACCCGCAAGCAGCAGCCCCGATCGCCCGCGCGCCCAGCAGCACGCGAGCACGCCTTGTCGCGTCTGCACTCCCAACGCCCGTTGCAGCCTGTCCGTCCGCGCGCCAGCCTAGTGCCATGTGAGTTGCTCCCTACCAAGCCGAGCTCTGTTTGCATTTTGCCTAAGTCTTATATATTGTGATGTTTATTGTTTGTCTCTTAGGTTCCCAATATCTAGCTCGGGTTCGGTTGCAGCTTAGGATCCTTTTGTGTGTTGTTGCCTTCCGACCCAGGTAAGGATTTCTTACCGGAGTTGTGTGGGCCCTGCGGTATATTCTGTGATTGTTGATTGTATGTATGTTTATGTTTATCAACATGTTAGTGGATAGGTTCTCTGTTCTGAATTCCGACTGGCATGATTCTCGTTTTGTTTCTCATGTTAGTTTCATGATAGGTTGTTCTGTTCTGGCATGTTCGTTATCTGTTCTTGCTTCGTAGTATCATGCTAGGTTCATTGTTTCTACTGAGCACGTAATAGAATTTTTGTTGTTATCTGTTTATAGCTTAGAATTCTTATAGGTAGCATCATCCGGGCGAGGATGCATAACGTAACTTGCATCCGTGGTAGGGACGTGCGAGGCAGTACTCCGTCCCTGATCCGTCGTTAGGGTTTAGCTAACCCTAACGGCAGCCCAGTGCAATCTTGGGTGAGGGTGGCAGACTGTTAAATGCCCCAACGATCGGGGGAATGACGAGGCATTGCCTTATCCCCGGCAGTCGACACGACCTCAGCGTGTCGGTAGTAGCCCTTGATTGCCACCTGATAGGGCAAGGATCGGTTCCTGGTGTAAGTCTACCACGGCCGGTATCTTAGCCTCAGGTGCGGTGGTACAGGCTGACATAGTCATAGTGTCCTGGTCTCACACCACTATGTTCAGTGACACCGATCCAGAGATTCTTTTAGGCATGTGTACTGGACCAGGGCAGCATACCCTAGACCCAACACCTCCCTAGTTTGCAGCAGCATGCGGTGCGCGCACACGCTCATTACAGCGCCGACTGGAGAGCTCCTCGGGATCTTGAGTTCAGTACACCTTTCGTATCGACAGTAGTAGGAAAGCTGAGGCCAAGATTAGTTTCTCGTAGTGTATCGAGATGCATTGTAGTTTTCCGGAGTAAGACCGTAAGATGGCATCCGTGGTACTCTATGTATGGATTAAAGTGATGTGCTCTCTTCTGTGTTTATATTCATAGCTTGCATAATTTCTGCTAGATGACCAGTTATATCGTATTGTACCCCGGTTGGGGATTCTTACTGGGTAATTCGTTACTCACCCTTTTTTTGTGGTTTTCCACAGGTAATCAGGGCGCGATACAGGATGGCTGAATGAGGAGCTGCGGATCCTGGAATAACTGTTGTTTTGAACTCTGAGTTTAAGTTTATGTTTTTAGTTGTCCTCTGAATGCATGTAGTTGGGCACGGAGCCCGTAGGATGTTTTCTGGTTGTTTCTGGATTCTGACACTGTTGTAAACTATTTGGGGTTTTGAATGTTTTGAATAAATCTCTTATCAGAGTATGTTTTAAACTGTATTTAGCTTGGAATGGGTGCTTGGAAACAGGGACAGGTTTCAGGACATTTTTATATTTGATTATTGTATGGATGTTTACAAGTTTTTGTTTTCATTCAGAATCTGGAAAACGATCTTGCATATTATTTTTAAGTTTTAAAAGCATGCATTGAGGTAAAGGCCAAGTTTAGGACCTCTTTCGGGTCAGGTCTTTACAACCACACAGTTGTGTTAGTCAAAACGTGGGCTGCACACCTCGGCCTCTGAACATCCGGGCATCCCATCACCATAAAGATGTACTCCATCCGAGCTAACCACTTCACTGCCACTAATGGGCTCTCTGAGGCATTAAACTTTGTGGGCTTCCATTTAGCGAAGTCCTTGAGCCACTTGCCAAACTCGGCGGCTCCTTCAGCACCGTCAACACTATGGTCTGGTCCTACTGACCCTGATCTCCTAGGGCCACTAGAGCTACTGGGGGTGCCTGCTGGAAAAGCTGTGTCAGTTGGGCCATCTGGGCCATAGACTCCTCTCTCTATGCTGACAGCTGCGCCTTAGTCTCCGCTCTCTGCTCTGCCATCAGGGCCATCATCATGTCCCTCATGGCTACAAACTCAGCTCCTAGGGTTGCTCTCTGAGGCATGGCAGCCTCTACCCCCTCTCTAGGCAAACTAACAGCTAGGGCCACAAGCGGCCTACGAGTTTGCTCAACCCTAGGTGTTGACTCAGCAACACCTCCACTCGGAGTCCCGGACGGTCCTGCACCACTTCGTGTCACCGGAATACTGGCGATCTACACGGAAACTGTAAGGGTTAGTCCTCTCTCGAACTCCCACTGCCAACAAAAGGTAACACATGTAAACTAGATGCAGTATTGTAAAAACCCTTAAATTCAGTTCTTAGACAAACCTAACGGCCGTGAAGTGCTGATGATCATGGGAACAAACAACCTACAAAGCAGGTTAGTCTACAGAATTTATGACTCTGTGCTCTGATACCAACTGTAAGAACCCCACCCAAACAGTGGTCCTAAACCCGGTTCTTACCAGCATGCTTACAATTTAAAACATTTAAACAATAAAGAAACCCACTTAAAAATAAAACTTGATTAAACCAACAAAAGTGACATATTCATTTCATAAATAAGTTTCCACAAATAATTCTTTCAAACAATAGTTTAAATAACTCTTAAGGTAAAACAGAGTTTTCCCAGCATTCTACTACAGAATAAAGACTCAAACATAAATGAGGACAGAGTACGCCGGCAGCTCCCATGATCAGCACAGAACTTTGCTCATCAAGCTAATCAAGACAAGTTCAGAAACCTCGGAAGTCTCCTTCTTCCGGCTTAGTGATCAGCTGCCATATCTTATTCCAAACTAATGGGACAAAGTACGTTATGTCCAAGCTGATGGGACAAAGTGCGTTATGTCCAAGCTGATCTATCAAGATAAGTTCGGGAACTTCGGAAGTTTCCTACTTCCGGCCTACTGATTGGCTCTCCTAACCAATCCCAAGTGACATCCTCAAGGGTATTTCTTCCTCGTCCAATCGATCAACTCAAAATCTGATCCCAAATAGATGTCAGACACCCTCGAGGGTCTTTTCTCCCTCGGCCAAATGACCAACTCAAAAGCTGATCCAAAATAGGTGTCCTAGGGGGCCTCTTACCCCGACCAAGCTGTTCCTAATACAACGGGATAGTACCCGAAGTCTGGCTCTAAACAAAAATGGAAGCGGTGTCACTGAACTACAGTAATGCGAAGCCCTCGGCACTCAGCTGTAGCAGCATGTACCACCAACCTGAAGCTAAGAACTGTCTCCAGGCAAGCTTGCACCCGTGACGGGTTCCGCTCTAGCTGGCTACAAACTAAGCTTATACCGATGCGGGAGATAATTCGCACCGGCTGTAGGGGGCAGAAGCAAAGTACGTTATACTACTCACTGATCCCGACTTGTGGGGACAAAGTACGTTATGTCCGCTCTTAGCCTCTAGATGAAGACAATTCTAACTAACTATCTAATATCACAGAGAAGACAATATCTAGCAATTCAAACATACTCAACAATATACAAGTATAACCTAGCATGATACTACGCATTTAAACAGAGATCTCAGAACATGCTGGAAGGACAAACCTAGCATGGCACTAACATGTATCCAATAACATGCTCATAACATATAACATATAAACAGAATGCAATTAAGACATATCGCAGGGCCCACACAACCCTAGTAAGAGATCCTTACCTGGAACAAGCAGAAATACAAAGAATAAAGTGCTCCTTGAGCTGCAGTGTCTCACAACCTGTAACGGCCCAGTTTTCTATTCCAGTTTCCCAGGTGTTTTCGGTTCAATATTCAGTTGTTCGGTTGGGCCGTTAAAGCTATTTTAACCCTTAGGGGTATTTTGGTCTTTTTGCTCCCCGGTCAGGGTTTGTGGATTTTCAGGATTCCAAAGTCATTCCTGCTCTTTATCGAGGCTTGATTGTTGTTAGTTGCAAGAACCAAGAAGTTTGTGCTAGTTGTTTGGAAGTTTTGAGGTGATTTGGTTATTAGCAAAATTAATGTTAATTAAAGTGCTTCCATTGGGATTTGAACCCTTGACCTAATGGTGATTTGGAAACTTGATTTAAATGAGTTTTATTAAAGAGAAAAGATTGATTCAGCTGGGACTCGAAGGAGGAAAGCCCTGGGAAGGGACTTTAGGTCACCAAAGCCTAATTAAATTAGGAAAAAGGAAAGGAAATCAAGAAACCCTATTTCTCCTTGCTCTAGCCGAGTTCCCTCACTCCCCTTGCCGAACACAATCTCTTCCCGTCTTCCCCTTCATCCTCTTGCCGAGTTCATCAAGATCAAGAACCGAGAGCAGCCCTGACCGCCGGCGTGTGTGTTGCCGCCCAGCCCAGCGTCGCACGCTACCACCAGCCCTAGCGCCGCACTCAGCAGCAGCCCCTACATCGCGCCCAGACGCCCATCGCCCGTCTGCACAGCGTCGCAGCCCAGCAGCCAGATCGCGTCGCTTTTCCGCGCACAGCCCGCGCGCCCAGCTCGCGCGCCCGTCCCATCGCAAGATCCCCGTACCACTCATCCGCGTCTGCCCGCCAGCGCGCTCGTGTCATCGTGTCAACTCTGCGCTTCAGCGCCCGTCCGCACGCGCATCTATTTGCGGCGCCAGCGCGCCCAGCCTGTTTGCCACAGCCGCACGTCCTGCCTGTCCACTTGCCGCCGATAGCCTATTTTGCTTAGAGAGTTGGGCCGAGACCTAGTGCCTTCTCGGTTGGTAATTCCCGAGCCTCCACTCTTTTGGACCATAAGATGTTAGCTACTGTTTGTTTAATTAGGATGATTTTATTGATTGCTTAGGTTGCTCGGGTTCACTTAGAAGCTCGAGGGTCGCTTGTTGATTGTGGTAGTTATTTTCTGCCTGTTTCCAGCTCGAGGGTCGCTTGTTGGTTGTGGTAGTTATTCTCACGCCTCAGAGTGAGACTCCTTGAGCAGAGTGTGCTCCAGCCAAGGGAGAGTCGATGGCAGGTCTTTTTAGCTAACACAGAGCGGAGAACCAGGCTCAGTTTGTAGCGCAGTGAGGAGTCCCGGGCACAGATAGCCCAGCAGCAAAGTTTATTAGGAGACACCCCCAGTAGCTTCAGTAGCCCCAGAGGTTCCCCGAAAATGCAGGATCAACAGGTTTAGGCTGATGAATTAGATGGCATTGATGGAGTCGCCGAGTTTGGCAAGTGGAAGCCTGTAGAGCTTTTCATCCGAGTGTTGGGATGACCTGATGTTCAGAGGCCGAGATGTGCTGCTTGTGAGCTGTTGATACAGCAGTTTAGTGGTGAAGTCCACCGGGAGAGGCGGACCAGTAGAGTCTCCACCAGCCACATGGTCGTATGGCAAGTTGTCGAGTTAGTAGCTTCTGAGGAAGATGTAGAGACATCTTGACCCCTTGCAAGCCTGTCGTTGTTTTGCAGCCTATCCTGTTAGTACCCAGTGGTCAGGGTGTAGTGTGAAGTTTGCTTGTCAGGACTTAATCCGTCTTTTGATTTCAGTTGGCTAGTAGAGTGGAGCACTCTTTTTGTTAGCATGTTCCAAATGTGGAACTAGTTGTTGCCACCCGAGGGTTGGCCTGGGTATTTGTTGAGCATCGGGTGGGATGCAAGAGTAGGTCGTGGCATGTCTGTTAGACGAGAAGCCAAAGATTAGGTTGGTCGAGTGTTGGGCTTCTTGTTTTGAGTGCCTTTGTCCCCGTCACCTGGAGTGTGACCTTCCCTACCTTTAGCGGGACGTAGAGCTCGTAAATAGTTGTTTTATGTTGTAAAAGATGTAGTGCTTATTGGCACAAAGCTTGGCAAGGAGGCCTAGTTCAGGCCAGTTCGCACCAGGCGTGCAGGTGGTTCTATGACCCACGCGGAGTTTAGCATCCCCACTAGTCTTGTACCCATTTCCTGAGGTTGCACCTGTTTGGGTTGCATAAGAAACCTAGCTCGGTGGTAGTCAGAGAACTACAAGTGTGAGGTCGTTCGAGGGAAAGTAGGGGGGGTTTCAGGGTCACCGAGAGTTGGGTACAAAGAATGCTGTCGGTTGTTAAGGGCTAGCACGTCCGAGTTCTCGCGCTTGTGTTGTGACCTTGGGAGCCAATTTGTTGGTAGAGTAATTCAACTACCCTTGAGTTTCCTTAGTATGAGTAGAGTTGGCATCGATGATACGTGGTTGATCCAACATTGGAGCCATGAGTTGGATGGATAGTGCGGAGCACATTTGGTGGACACATCGGTATGAGGTATGTTGGCTTGGTGTGGTTATGCTCTTGTAGAGTGAGTTGGCCAATGTGGCGTTTCGTGGTGAGTTGACCCCGAGTGGGTTTGGACTCTTGTTGCTCCCTTGCTAGTTGTGGCTCTATTTGGAGGCAAAAGTTGCCTTGTGTGAGAGTTCTTGTTGGATCTTAAGGAATCAAGTTGGAGCTGTACACGCCAGTGTACTTTTGTGTAGCTCGTTCCGTGGTGTATGTTTTGGGAACCACGAAAGGTTCGTGTTGAGAAACCAGTGCTCAGTCCTTCAAGTGTTAGGGTTTTAGTTCTTGACAAGTGCCCTAACTTTGGTTGTAAGGATACCGTGCTTGTAGCCGGGTTGTTGCTTAGGCGAGTTATGCTAGTTGGCCCTTGACCTGGGTAGAGGAATTTCTTGTTGATCGATGGTTGGAGTTCAGTTGGAACTGAACAAGGGCGGTGTTAGCAAAGCCGCGTAGTTTCTGATCATCGTTGCTAAGAGTGTTGTTCGGATCCTTACCCTGGGTAGAAGCTACGATGTGGCTGACGCTTTGAGTACGAGGATGGCACATTCTGTAGCATTTCTGGTCTTCTTGATTTTTCGAGGAGTTGGAGCGGGCCAGCATAGTTGAGATGCTGGAGAGAGTTGTGGCCGTGTAGCCAGTTGTCTGTTAGACCGTTTGACGACAGTGTGTGTCGGAGGATGATTGGAGGAACCCTAAGTTGTGGAGAGCCTCACCAGAGCTCAGTCAGACCCAGGCAATGTTCCTCGGTTGAGTTGCTGGAAGCTTGTAGTCGGTTGACAAGCTAGTGTTGTTTTTAGTACCTCCGCGTTGGTTTCGAAACTATTATCAAGTTAGGCTTGGCGTTGACCAAGGTTTGGTTCCCATGTTGTTTTAAGAGATAACTTGGTTGGAGCAGGCGGGCGTGGCCCTGAGGACTTGTTCTTGTTTGGAAAGTTTCGGGAGTTGACACCTCCTTCGGTGTTTGGGCAAGTACTGCTAGTTCTAAGTTGGTGGTTCAATCGATTGTGGAATCCCTCTGGTGTTGTTTCCGAGAGAGTTGGTTGTTGTTGCCCTTGGGTTGGAGCAAGAAAACGAGTGTGTGTGAAGTTTGTTGTCCTTCGGAAGTTCGCTTGCTAGGGAATCGTCCCCATTTATGAGGAGTCAGCGTAGCTCCTGAGTTGTGTAGTTGATCAAGGTGGCGCAGCGGTCAGCCTAACCAAAGGAATTCCTGCGTGGTGTTGATAGCAAGCGGCAAGTTGTTCGACCCCGTGAGGACAGTGGTCAACCAGTTTAAGTGGTTGAATTGCTGCTAGAAGTTGTTAGATCATTGGAGTTTGAGGAACCTCTAGTTTCTATGGTCGTTGAGTTACACCATGGGTGCCAGCCTCGAGCCTTAACATTTGAGGTAGCTGTGTGATGTTTTATTCCTTGATACTCGAGATTTCCGTGAGAGGAATGTTGGTTGTTTCCTTGGCTGGCGATGTTCACTTAGGCTAGTTGCTGATAGAATTGCATTGGAGGTTTGTGGTCGGCCGATGAGGGGCTCCAGTTTGTTGGTTTGGCCGAGTGGAGCCTGTGCCTGGACCTTGTCGTTTAGAGGTGGCCGCAGCTGAAGTTTCAGTTGGTGTGAGTGGTGTTAGCCGTTTAGTGAACCAGGAATGTGCCCCTTGTCTTTGGTGTGACGGTTACTCTTTAAGATGGTTGCTTAAGTGTTGTGAACGCGTGCTAGTTGGAGAAGCTTGCCTTTGGGATCAGTCGCTAGTTGGTAGTTCGATTGGATTTCGTTAAGGCTTGTAGGAAAACATGGGGGTTCGTTGGTCTCTTGTGAAGTAAGAGTAGGCCGATTAGTTTCTGGAACCTGGGAGGTTCAGTTGTTTGGCCAGTATGGTGTAGGGTTGAGGTTGCTCGTTAACAGCTGTGAGCTTTAAGAGAAGTTACGCCAGTGCGTGGCGTAGAGTTTTAGAGCTTGTGACCAGTCCACAAGTTTGCTAAGAGCAGTGCCGTAGAGAGGCGTTCTGAGTTGGGTCAGCAGGGATAAGTGAGCCCTAGGGTCGTAAGACCGTTTGAGAGTTGGTGCGAGTTTGAGGATGTGGCTTACCGACTAGCACTATCGCATCTCTTTCTTCGGAGTTCAGTCTTGGTTGAGGTAGTTTGTGGCAGACTCGATGTCATTATGGCTTTGAGCCTTTGGGAACCCAAAAGGGTTTGGGTTTCGAAGAAGAACTAGTGTTGTCTTAACCAGGAGTTCGGTTGGTTAAGGATCAGTGGAGATTTCCTAGAGTTGTTTTCGTCCCAGTTTTCTATTCCGGTTTCCCAGGTGTTTCCGGTTTAATATTCAGTTGTTTGGTTGGGTCGTTAAAGCTATTTTAACCCTTAGGGGTATTTTGGTCTTTTTGCTCCCCGGTCAAGGTTTGTGGATTTTCAAGATTCCAGGGTCATTCCTACCCTTTATCGAGGCTTGATTGTTGTTAGTTGCAAGAACCAAGAAGTTTGTGCTAGTTGTTTGGAAGTTTAGAGGTGATTTGGTTATTAGCAAAATTAATGTTAATTAAAGTGCTTCCAATGGGATTTGAACCCTTGACCTAATGGTGATTTGGAAGCTTGATTTAAATGAGTTTTATTAAAGAGAAAAGATTGATTCAGCTGGGACTCGAAGGTGGAAAGCCCTGGGAAGGGACTTTAGGTCACCAAAGCCTAATTAAATTAGGAAAAAGGAAAGGAAATCAAGAAACCCTATTTCTCCTTACTCTAGCCGAGTTCCCTCACTCCCCTTGCCGAACACAATCTCTTCCCCTCTTCCCCTTCATCCTCTTGCCGAGTTCATCAAGATCAAGAACCGAGAGCAGCCCTGACCGCCGGCGTGTGTGTTGCCGCCCAGCCCCAGCGCCGCACGCTACCACTAGCCCCAGCGCCGCACGCAGCAGCAGCCCCTACCCGTTGCACCAGCAGCCGAGCAGCCCAGACGCCACCGCTCAGCCCCTGCATCGCACCCAGACGCCCATCGCCCGCCTGCACCGCGCGTCGCGGCCAAAGAGCCGGATCGCGTCGCCGTCGCGCCACAGCACAAACCGCGAAACCACAGCCAGCGCGCCCGATCCATGCGCCGTCCCAGCGCAAGCTTGCCGGCACCGCTAGTCCGCGTCTGCGCGCCAGCGCGCCCGTGTCGCAGTCGCCCCTCAGCGCCCGTGCCAGCGTCCGTCCGTGTTTGCGCATCCCTCTGCCGCGCCAGCGAGCCCAGCAGCGCCTAGCCTATTCGCCCCAACCGCACGTCCTGCCTGCCCACTTGCGGCCGAGAGCCTGTTTTGCCGAGAGAGTTGGGCCGAGACCTAGTGCCTTCTTGGTTGGTAATTCCCGAGCCTCTACTCTTTTGAACCCTAAGATGTTAGCTACTGTTTGTTTCATTAGGATGATTTTATTGATTGCTTAGGTTGCTCGGGTTCACTTAGAAGCTCGAGGGTCGCTTGTTGGTTGTGGTAGTTATTTTCTGCCTGTTTCCACGTAAGGATTTCTTATCGGGGTTGTGTGGACCCTGCGATGCTTTTAGGATTGAGCTTTGTATGCTTGACTTCTGTTATGAGCATGTTAGCCTTAGGACAGCTTGTGTTCGAATTCTTGCTAGCATGTTGCTTGTGGTTCATGTTAGTGTCATGCTAGGTTTGCTCTTTTAGCATGCTTTTGATTCCTGCTTAAGTTCGTAGTATCATGCTAGGGATTTTTCTTATCCTGGCATATCCATGTTTCCTGTTCGTATTCTGTAAGTTTCATGCTAGGATAGCACGTAGTGTATGCTGTCTGATTATTAGGCTAGTTTGTGTTCTGAACTTAGGAGACCGTTAGGGGTTATTAGTTAGGTTCCGCTTGGGTAAGTCCCCGATGGGCACCGATGCGTTGCTAGTGTATGTAAGTCCCCGATGGGCACTACACTGCTGGCTTTATGTGTAAGTCCCCGATGGGCATCATAAGGTCGCTAGGGAGTGTAAGACCCCGATGGGCATCTCCGTGTTCCTAGCTGGAGTAAGACCACGATGGGCATCCTAGATGTGTAAGACCTCGTTCGGCATCATTGATTTGTGGAGTAAGACCCCGATGGGCATCTTAGATGTGTAAGACCCCATTGGGCAGATTTGTGGAGTAAGACCCCGATGGGCATCCGTATGTGTAAGACCCCGATGGGCATCATTGATTTGTGGAGTAAGACCCCGATGGGCATCCGTATGTGTAAGACCCCGATGGGCATCATTGATTGTGGACTAAGATCCCTATGGGCATCCTTGTGTGCAAGTCCCCGATGGGCATCACTGTGTTTAGCAGGAGTAAGACCCCGATGGGCATCCTTATGTGTAAGACCCCGATGGGCATCATCACTTCCTAGGTTGTGTAAGACCCTGATGGGCATCAAGGTGTAGAACCTAGTGTAGGTTGTGGTTGTAAGTCCTTGAATAGGAAATTTCTAGATCCGCGGCTAGCCTGAGCCAGGTTGTTGCTTCTGAGCTCGTATTTTTGTGTTTGCATGTATACTAGGGTGCTAGATGACTGATGTATCGTATTGTACCCCGGTTGGGGATTCTTACTGAGTATGTTTATACTCATCCTTATTTATGTGGTTTTTCCACCAGGTAACTTGGGACAACACCGAGACAGCTAGCGGAGGGAGCTGTTTGATCATGGGGGCTGCCGGCACTCTGTCGTTTATTATTTGCATTATTTGTTCAGCATGTAGATGGACATGAGTCCTAGGGGAATGTTGTTAAAAATTGTTTAAACTGTTTTGAGTGTTTTTATAAATACTGGCCAGACTAGTTTTTACTTTGTCGGAATTGCTTAATGAAAATTGTTGGTTATGTTTTTAAGTGTTCCCCATTCTCAAATGTTTTGAAAAGTTTTAAATATGAGCACTAAACCGCTTGTTGAAATATTTAACTTGCATGCTGAGTGAGAACCTAGATTTAGGACCATATTTCGGGTCGGGTTCTTACACAACCTAAAAGCATAAACATACACATTCAATCTAACTAGCTATACACTTAACTAAGCACTAATTCTAGAAGCAAGGGAACCAAGAGATTACCCCTACTTGCCCTAGTGCTCTCGGCCACGCACCCAAGATGGAACCCTAGAAGCTCTCGGCTACAACTTACAACAAGGTGTCTTGGCTAGGGCAAACCACATAACAAACAATGATAGTTCTCGGCTAGGGCAAGCAAACACACCCCACACAACACACTTGAAGCTCTCGGCCACACAACACCAAGAGAAGCTTTCGGCCAAACCAACACACAAGCTTAGCAACACAACAACTTACCAACTCACCAAGAAGATTCGGCAAGGCTTTCCCCAAAGAATAAGGTGTCTCGGCCAAGAAGGATTCACAACAAAGGTTGGCTCGGCTAGGGCTTGGATCTTGCACAAGGATGAAGCACAAAGTTGGATCTACACCAACCATCAACCAAAACACAACATAAACACCGTTGATCTTACCTTGAAGCTCTCGGCAATGGAGGTTGGAGAAGGAAGATGAGTTCGGATTTCCAAGAAGCCAAGAAGCAAGCACAATTTCCTCTACCCCAAACAAGCCTCTCGGATCTACAAGAAGAGAAGAAGAAAAACCACAACTCCCTTAGGTGAAGCTTGGTTCGGCCATGGCATGAGGAAGAGAAAAGGGAATGGATTTGAAAAAGCTTACCTTGGAACAACAATGGAGAAGGAGAGCAATTTGATCTAAGGAGAAGCTTGGAAGCGAGGGCAATGGAGCTTGGAACTTGGAGCTTGGAGCTATGGAGATTTCGGCCAAGGAGAGGGAGAGAGCAAGTGAGGGTCGGCCAAGAGGGAAGGAGAAAAGAAAATGATGCTACTTGATTTTTCCCTATTTTTCAATAATAAAATGCTTGGAAAAATCCCACCTTCAAATCCCACCAAGCACACATTTTAAAATTCATTTTAATTTCTCTACAAATGGCTCAAACTCAACTCCCAAGCCACCATGGTTCGAATCCTAGCTCCAACACTTTTATTTTCATTTTTCTTCTTTACCCGGGAAAGCCTCCAAACTTTCCATAAATGGAACTCTTGACTTGAAACTTGAAACGGAAGAATAAACTTAAGTCCACCAACTCATAAACATTCCTGAAACCCTGTCTTACTACAAAACTGTCTCGGGAAGGCAAAATTACCAAAATACCCCCGGAGGAAAAAATGCCAAAATGCCCCTGGAAGCACAAAAAGCCCTAACAACCCAACCAACTCACTACAGGAACAACCGAATAAACTTGGAGAACCGGAAGGAAATCTTGGGTTGTTACAGGAGGATTGGTTTAAATGAGTTTTAATAAGGAGAAAAGGTTGCTTCAGCTGGGACTCGAAGGGGGGAAGCCTAGGGAAGGAATCGTTTAGCCTATTTAAGAAAGAAAAAGGAGAAATCATAGTTTTTTTAAACCTCCTCTCTTTGCTGCACGAGTTCCCTCTCCCTTCTCATCATCTTCTTGCCGAATTCTCCAAGATTTCCCCTCATTCTTGTCGTTTCTTCAAGAACCCAAGATCAAGAACCTTTAGGTGAGTCCTCTTCTTCTTTTTCTTCTTCTTTTCCTTGCCAAAAATCCTCCTCCTTGCCGCTTGGCCAAGCCCTAACCGCCCGTGTGTGTGTGTGTGTGTGTGTGTTTGCTGCCCAGCCAAGACCAGCAGCAACAGCCGCTACTCAGCCCCGTTAGTTCGCCCCAGCGAAGGCAGCTCCTCGTCAGCCCGAGCGCAGCTGCGTCGCCCAGCCATCCTGCTCATCGATCGCGCTCGCACGCACTCTCCAGGCCATCGCCCGTCTCCTCGCGCAACGATCACAGCCGCACCATCGTTTGCAAGGCGAATTACTTTGCCTCGCCAAGCTTCGCCCGATCGCATCTACGATCCCGTTCCATCTGCACGTGCAGCTGAGCCCCATTGTGTCCTGCTGCCCCCGCCGTGTCTCCTTCGCCAGCGTCTGAATCACAGCCCCAACACCCGTGCGCAGCCGCGCATTCTCGCAGCATCGAGACGCCTTTTTGCCGACACCTTGCAGTTCGTCCGCGTGCGCCCTTTTGCAGTAGTGAAGCCGTAGCCTGCGTTACTTCGCTGATCAGCCGCGCCAAGGCGGCGTCTCGCCGCGACAGGACTTCACCCAAATGAACCCCGAGGCGTGCAGATTTTTTCTCCCATTTGCTCGCGCACTCAAGCACTGCTTGCTTGCTTGCTGCGCATGCCTCAGCCCGCTCGCTGCCGAGCCCCTTGCACGCGCCAGCAGCTTGACCGCGACAGTGCTTCTCCAGAGCAGCCGTGTCTTCGTGTGTTTTTGGGTAACGTTTCCTCGAGCTGCTGCCTAGTTATTTGGTTTTTTATTAGGGGACTGTTCCAAATTAGATTAGTTTATAATTTATATTTTCTTGTGCTTGTTCTTGCTAGGTGAGTTTAGTTGTGGATTGACAGCTTTAGGATTTTCCTTTCGTTGTGCTTGCTTGCCTTCCAATCCAGGTAAGGATTTCTTACCAGGGTTGTGTGGACCCTACGATTACTTTAATGGCACGTTGATATCTTGTAATTGTTCATGAGCATTCTAGTAGATAGGATTCTTATTCCTGACTTGCTGGCATGTTTGTTGTCTTGTTCATGTTAGCTTCATGCTAGGGTTTTTCTTACTCTGGCATATCCGCGTTTCCTGTTCATATTATGTAGAGCCATGCTAGGATTTTGTTGCTATTGAATATTGCCTGGTTGATCTGTTAGCTTGTGATCCTAAATTTAGGAGACTGTTATGGGTTACTAGTTTAGGTCTCGCATGGGTAAGACCCCGATGGGCACCAATGCGTTGCTAGTGTATGTAAGTCCCCGATTGGCATCACACTGTTGGAAATTTGTGTAAGACCCTGATGGGCATCATAGTGCAGCTAGGGAGTGTAAGACCCCGATGGGCATCTTCGTGTTCCTAGCAGGAGTAAGACCCCGATGGGCATCCTTGTGTTTAAGTTGGTATAAGACCCCGATGGGTATCCTTCAGTGTAGATTGTGTAAGACCCTGATGGGCATCATTGTGTCTGGTATGTGTAAGACTCCGATGGACATCTATTTCTAACCATGGTTAAGCTTTTTTGTTTAACTCAAGGACTTTTTAAAAAGTTCAATGATCAAAATTAAACATTTAAAAATTCAAGGACCAAAACGAAATAAAATTGATAATTTAAATACCAAAATTAAACTTTTGAAAGTTTAAAGACCAAAATAAAATTATCATGATAGGTTATATATTTTACCCCATTAATAATTTTATGTCCTTAAAACTACAAATAGTCTTTTTCGACTAATGATTACCATTACAAAATAGGTTTTTTTTTAAAATATTACAAAATAGGTTAAGATGGTGTTGTCCTTATAATATAGGTTATGTCAGCATGACTACACCAAATTCCGATGCTTAATTGAAACCATTTTATTGTTTCTCTCTTTAAAAATTTCTTTAACAAAAAAAAATTGAAATTTTACTTTCCTCCTCGAGAAAGATTGTATATTCAGTCAATTATGATAAAATAATGCTACAAGAGATTTTTTTTCGATATTGACAATGACGGCAGCAATTTTTTAGAGATACTGCGACTAATACTTGTAGTCCATTCCTATTAACCACGACTGGCAAATGGTTGTCCCTTCCCACTAATATGTTGTTGAATTAATAAATAAATAATGGTGGTCCATTCTAATTACCAATCAAGTATTTCAACTAATTAACAATCAAGTAGTTTAATTTATTAATGGCTAACTATCATATCCCAACCTAACTTGTTCACTAGGCATTAAAAACCTTTTATTTATTTATTTTCTCTGAGGATATAATATTTCGAACCTCAACTATAATGAATTATATATTTTTTTATCAAGCCAATTTTATTACAAAAAACATCATTAACATTTCAAAAATGTTCCAAACTCATATAATATTAGAGGTGTATCTCCCTTGATTTGGGTTGAATTAAGGAAATTGTTTTAATCAATTTTAAATTGTGAGTTAGAATCCACTAAATCTAATCTCATGTATTTAAGGAATCCAACTCAACGTTGTTATTTTTATTTTTAATTTAAATGTATATTTATTATTTATTTTTAATTTTTATATAATTAAGATATAACTTGAATTAACAATTCAATTTCAATTTATATCATGGTATATACATTTTCAAGATTAACAAATTATTTAAAAAAAATTGGAGGATAAAAAAGAACATAAAAATAATAATTAAATAAATAAATATATATATATAATTTCGTTATTGGTAACAAAAATTATTTTTAAAAAAACTAATAATAAATTCCGGTTAACTCAAGTTAACCCAAATTAATTTTAAATTAAGCCAAGACTTAAACTAATTCATAAAAAATTTATTTTTTTTAACTCAACCCAACACAAATAAATTCATAATTTAACACTGCCCGACCCATAAAACTAGGTTGGGTTGGTCATGTTACAAAAGTTATAGAGTTTTTTTGTACACCACTATATAATATGTGGCTAGTTTATTATTATTATTCATTAAACTCATGAGTGTTTGGGTAAGTTTACTAATCATATAACAAACAAAAAACCAAAAAATAATCTTCATGAATAACTCTAAAAGAACAAGCGCTAAAAACATGACAAATTGAATCTCAAGTCTTAGTCTCTAGTTCAGCTATCACCTCGCATAGCCTTATAACTATAAGAAAGTCTTGTCACCTCAATGCCATCAAAATCTATAAAAGAAAAAATGGTAACGAAAGAGTGAGTATAAGCATACAAAGTAATTAGTTTTCAGTTGAACAAAATTATCTCTAGTGAGTGAAAACTAAAGGTCACAACTAATTAATCCTAAATGATCTCAACTTAAGAGAAAAGAGCACATAAGCTTTCACTACTAGAAAAGTTACATTCCATGACACCCTTTTTTATTTCATTTTTTAAAAAAGAAATAAAAAGGTGTCATGGTAGGCAAAGAAAGCGTATTCTCCTAATAAAATAAAAAAAAAAAACGTATTTTCCTCTAAATTTTCAATTTCCCCCAAAATCTCAAATGGGGTGTTCTTCCTCTCTCGTTCAATTCTTC
Source organism: Sicyos edulis (assembly GCA_036507275.1). NCBI lineage: Eukaryota > Viridiplantae > Streptophyta > Magnoliopsida > Cucurbitales > Cucurbitaceae > Sicyos > Sicyos edulis. Next base: position 12,687,229 of record CM071850.1, read on the forward strand.
TTCGCAAGTCATTCCTTCCACAAGTTTGTCCTGGTAAGTTCTTCTCTATTTCTCCTATAGTTCATCTCCGGCTTGATTTCCTCCTTCTTCATCTTCTCCAAATCCTTCTCCACTGCGCCATCAAAACCCTAGATACTTTGCGCCGGTAAGTTATCCTCTGTCGTCTTCGCTTCACGACTACTGCATCGCTTCAAACCCTAGCAAGGTCTCTCTTGATCTGCCATTTTAAGGTTATAAAACATTGTTTCTTTTGTTTTTAGGGTGAGAAAAAATTCATCTTACACAGAGGTCTAGCGAGAGGATTCCTTCTCTTTGTGAGATTGAAATTTTAATAGCGAATATGGATCGCCCATATATCTGATACTCGACAATTTACAAATACAAACCACTTACTGTTGACCACACTAACATGACATGCATAAAATGTACTCAACACGGCAGTGTAATAGACTACTCACTAAGCTCCCCCAAATAGAACGTTGGAATCATCTACACATGTGACCCAGAAGTATATGATTCGTGTAACAATTGGAAACTAACTGGAGAACATGATCTCCAACTAGGGGATCAATACCCCCGAGCCGAACCGGTGAGGGGTAGCCTCATTAACTACATGATAGCTCTAAGGAAATACCCTAGGCCCTAATGACTCTAAAGTAAAATGTTATAACACCATCCACACTCAGACCTCTCTCGGGTTGGATGAAATCCTTACAATCGTTGCTATTAGAATCTGAACACTTAAAGTAAACACTCTCAAAATATTTCTCCATTTTACGTGACATGAAAATCCGTTAACATACTTTGTGAATATAACGCACCCTCGTGCCCTTACGACTTTGTAGTAACTCTCATCCCTACGTTCCAACACATCTTTTCCCTACTTGAATGACTCATCTCTTCCTAATCATCGTATGAGTTGAACTCTCGTCATCCAACTGTCCTACAACTAATATCTGATTACTAGTGAACAATTCATATACGCCATATAGCCACGAACTATGAATGTCGTAACTATGACATGGAATGCTAAAGCCTAAGGTGTATATACCAACCTACCCATGAATGACTCATCTCTTTCTTATTGCTTGGTGCAATAGACTGTGTTGAAATTCGTTTCTTGCTTGGTCTTAGATTGAATATATATTCCTATCATAGTTTTGAGCAACATACATCACTAAAGGGAATAGTAGAATTAGTAACAACATATCACTCATCAATTCAAACCATCGGATATATAAGCATGTATCATCTTTATTCACCATGATGGTTCTCATCTTTGTTCCCTTCCAAAATTTATACATAATGCTTAAACTTTGGAAATATAAGAGAATTCACTACAATAACTATCATTAGATTGACCTAGTGACAACCATCATGGACTTACCTAGCATTGGCTGTCACTGAGGCATTAGAAAATCATAATATCATGAGTTGACTATGTGATAATCTCATACTTATAAGTTAATTTGTATAAAATTTCCTTGAAAATAAAATATTATAGGGCGTGCATGTAAGCTGATCCTAAATGATAAATAGTTCTTAATATTATCAACTAAAGATATAATAATGATAAAGTATATATTACTCTATATAATTGCCAATAAGAAAATAAGTTATAATTAATCATTAGGATAATCACGAGTTGTATTCCCCCACTTCAAATATTGAATTTTTAAAACAAATCGATAATATTGAAGGAAATTATAGTTTGGCAGTTTAATTTTTGAAGTAGAAGAGTAGAATTTTATTAAAATGACGAATCGCCTACCCGAGCTACAATGAAAAAAAAAAATCATGAGCAGCGGCTCGCACAACGAGCTAAGAGGTCGACTAGCCCAAACATAAGAAGAAAAGTTATTTATAGTCCATATCAAGCAACATCATAAGCTGCTCGGTTCCACTTAAGAGTTCTGAACACACACTTTTGAATTTGAAGGGCGATCATATGGAAACTTTACCTCTTGGAGCAAGACTCCCTTATGGCGAATCTAGCAAACCGCGACATCCAATGGCATCAACTAATACCTTTGCATTCGACAAAAGAATAAAGGTTGGCAAACCCATGCTTGACAACCAATTGGAGGCTCATTATCATCGACATGCCCTTGGCTGAAGTTACGTCTAATCGATAGTCAAGAAAGACACTCCTCGCAATCACAAAGTGGCCACTCGCCACTTCAAATATTTTGAAAATAAATATCAATATAGAATTAATGTGAATATATACTATAAACCATCTCACTTCAAATATTGGTAATGTGTACATAATTATATTTAAAAAATTAATTACTTAAATAAGTGACTAGTACAAATTGAACTTACAACTTTTTAATATCACAGTTTTTTTTACCTTTAGACTCTATGATGATTTGATATAATTTATAATTAAGATGATCGTGAGTTGAATTTTTCACTTCCAATATTGAATTAAAAAAATCTATAAAATCAAAGGAAAATTATAATTTGGCAGTTAATCTATTTAATTATCACCCCAACATTAAGATGCTAGACGTTTCTTTTCATAAACAAAATTAAATATTTGAATCTCAAATTGTAAAAAATTAAAAGAAGAGTCTAAATACTATTAACTACTTTCTTACAATGCGGTTGTTTGTTCAAAATTGAACACATAAAAACATGATGATCTTTTTTCACTGCTTGGGATGCAATAAGTGTGTGTATGTGGGGGTTTTTTTTTTGTGTGAAATTGGAAACCAATTCACATTCAAATCTCACCTCACTCTCTCTCTCTCTCACGCACACTATTTAACAAATGTCCTTTAAAATGGTAAAAATAGAAAAGAAAAAATTATTAAATTGCTTTTTATTTAGTTTTAAGTTTTAAGTTTTGATTTGGTGTTTTCTCTCTCATCATTAATGGGGTATGCACCTCCATTTGTGGCTGCATTTATCACAGTTGTAGTTAGTTGCCAAATAAAAAGAAAACAAATACCCATTCTCTAAACTCTCATTATAAGTTCCATATATTCACACAAATGTGGCGTTGTTAGATGGGCATGGAGATCGAGGGTGGCGGTGGCGGCGGGGGAGAGGGGCTGAGACGGGGAGAAGAGCGCGGGACGTACCTGGTGTGGGAAGATCTGACGGTGGTGCTTCCCAATTTCAGCGATGGGCGGCCCACCAGAAGGATTCTGAATGGCCTCCGCGGCTACGCCGAGCCCGGCCGCATCATGGCCATTATGGGCCCTTCCGGCTCCGGCAAATCCACCCTTCTTGATACTCTTGCAGGTCCCCTTTTTCCTCCTTCACTCTCTTTTTCTTTTTCAACCAAAGCTTGCTTGTTTGGATATGAGCATCAGATATTCTAACTCGGGATTGGTTACTGTCTGTCCACCTAGTTGGTTGGGTTTATTCAATGTTGCTCAGTCCTTTTAATGACCTTTAAATCAAAATTCATTGTTTTTGGTTAGGGTTCTTTTTTCTACAGCCAGGACTTGGGGTCCGCCCACTCTAATTAAACAGACCATCAACACACTCAAATTTATTTTTGAGAAAAACTTGCCTCCTTTACTTGGCTATCGAGGCAAGACCTCGGGTATGTGACACTATTTGGTGTCACAAAAAAATTTTATTTTAAAAATAATATTATTTTTTAAAAAAAATTGTGTCACTAAATGGTGCCACATACCTTTTTTAAGGAGGACTTCCGAGGTAAGTTATTCTCTTTATTTTATTACTTAAATTTCCAATTTACTTCCCTAATTTTCAGATTTTAACAATTTATCTTTAACAATCGGTTTGACATTCGCTTGATTTTTGTTTTGAAATTCTTGACTTAGGGAGCCCTACATTTTGGGGATGCGGCACTCTTGAATACCATAAAAAAAAAATTATAATGAAGTTATAATTTAAAGTGTATAATTTTTGTGACACTTAATGATGCAACATCCCTAAAATGTAGGACTCTCCTACACATCCATGTGCAGGAGACTTTTACTCATACCATAATACAAAAATATCTAAATTTTTAACCAAATTTTTAAAAATAAAAATTATACAGAAATGGTAGGTGCCTGTTGATTTTATTATTGGGTAAAAATCTAATTCAACACTAAAGTTTTGATTTTTGGAATTACTATTTGGATCTTATTTATATGAGATGAGTTTTTTTTTTTGAGAAACTATATGAGACGAGTTGTACTCATTATTACATGCTTACTTTTTTTTATTCATTTTCAACTCAACACAAGATTAGAATATTATCAAACATAAAATTCAAATTTATATTTCATAGATCAATTAATTTGTTTTAAATTTGAATTTATTAGTGTTTCACTTTCTTGTTGTGTCTAATAGAGTTAAACAAATTCAAAATTCTTAAGAATCAATTGATTTATTGGACATAAATTTACTTTAATTAAAATTTATAGTTTTAATTTTGTATCTACTAAATCATGAATTTTAAAATTGTGGACCAATGTATGATTGTTCTATAAAAATTATCACAATGTGTGTAAAGTGATCCGCTCACAAATATTAAAGAGTTTGGATCAAATGAACAATATTGAGGATCTCAGAAGATGAGTAGCATTCTCACTTTAAGTCCTTTACACAATTTTTAAGATATACTAGAATTTTAACACGGCGTTCCACGTGATAATTTTTTAAATAATAAATTTTATATTTATATATATAATTATAATTATAAATTGTTTCCCACATTTTTGCACTAAATTTAAATCATCAAATAATAATTTCAATCTAAAATTTATTTTTATAACCATTTTTTCACGTTAGAGCTTAAAAAATAATAGACGTTATTATTTTTTAAAAAATTAATAAAATTTATCGCATTAAAATTAAATTTTATCTTTGATTTTTAAAAATCGATGCTCTTTAGTTTTTTCTCAATTTATCTATTAATAGACCAATTAGTCTTGAATTATAAAATTTATAAGAGTTATATCATTATTATGATTATAAATATAAATAAGTTAAATATATTAATTAGTATATATCCATAAACTTACCTTTAACCTCAAATTATAATTTTATCATTCTTCAAAATAAAAAAAATTTAACATCAGTCAACAATTAAGTAACAAAATATCTCTACAAAAATTATTGCAAAAAAGATAAGTTAGATGAAAGTTAAGGTAAATAATCCAACAAAAATAAAATAACTAAATTTTTTAGGGGCTTTTGCATGTATATTACAAAATGAATAAAATATTACATGAATAGCACAATAATGAAAATATTTGCACATATAGCAAAAATTGTAAATTGATAGACTTCATATTGATAGATTCTATCGATAAATGGTGATAGAATCAAATACTAATAAATAAAGTAAATTGATAGACTTCCATCAGATTCTATCAATAAGAGTCGATAGAATTAGTCATTGATAAAATTGATAGACTTACATCACTAGAGAATGATAGATTCTATCAAAGTCTTCTATAAAAAAGGTAAATAATTTTTTTTTTGGCTTTTGCATGTATATTACAAAATGGATAAAATATTACATGAATAACACAATAATGAAAATATTTGCACATATAGCAAAAATTGTAAATTGATGGACTTCATATTGATAGATTTTATCGATAAAGGGTGATAGAATCAATTACTAATAAATAAAGTAAATCGATAGACTTCCATCAGATTCTATCAAGAGTCTATCAATAAGAGCCGATAGAATCAATCACTGATAAAATTGATAGACTTTCATCACTAGAGAATGATAGATTCTATCAAAGTCTTCTATCAACAAGGCAAATAATTTTTTTTTTTTAAATGGCAGAATTTGCTATAAAAGAATTATTTTTAAATATGTGCTATAATTGTAAACTGTGGTAAAAAAGTTGCTATACAGCGCAAATTCCCCTTTTTTTAAAAAAAATGGCAGAATTTGCTATAAAAGAATTATTTTTAAAAATGTGCTATAATTGTAAACTGTGGTAAAAAAGTTGTTATACAACGCAAATTCCCAATTTTTTATTATAAAACAAAAGCACAAAAAGAAACCAAGAAAAGTAACATCAAGCAAAGAGAAAGTTTCAAATGTGTTTCTAAATAAAATATAGAGAACTATATATGTGTGTATATATATATATGTAGTAATAGTAGGAAATCATTGTTACCAAACTTTTGAAACTCAAGAATTCATGCACTTTAACCTCAGACGCACTAATTTTATCATTCTTTACATTTTTTTCAAATCTCCAAATCTTTTTTTGAAAGACAACAATTATGCAAAAAAGATTCCTACAAAAAATTATTGCAAAATAGAAAAATTAGATGAAAGTTAAGTAAAAATAATCCGACAAAAATAAGATAACTTATTATAAAATAAAAAACAAAGAAAAGTAAATCCAAGCAAACAGGAAGTGTTATTATAAACAAAATGTAGAGAACTATTTATAGGATTGGAAAATTCAATTTATTATTTTAATTAGAATATAAAATATCAAATAAAATCTATGAGATTTAGTAAAAATATCTTATTTTCTACATATGAAAATTTAAATGATATTGTAAATATCTTCATTTGATAGTTGAAATCTCTCGTCTTCTAACTTAGTCATAAAATCTATTAGATTTGATAAAAATATCTTATCGGATGAAAATCTAAATGATATTGTATATATGTTTTAAGTTATTGCATTTTTTTATATTACAATAGATGACATGTTTGTAATTTAGAGTATGACTCAAGATAAAATAATCCAAAAATGATTTTTTTCCTTAACCACACTTTTAAGGTAGTATGATAAGTCTTTTTTTTTTTATTCAAATTGATTTTCAAATAAAGTATCATGCGCGCCATCTTAAAGTTGGTAGAAATTCAAAGTAATATATATAGATAGATAAATAGAGTGTGCTCATAATCAACATGTCATTTATTAAATCCACCTTCTTAATTGTTATGAATTTAAAATAATCTTTTTAAAAAAATTGTTCGGAAGACACAGTAATATATTAACAACCATCTAGACGAGTTTCGAGATTTCTATTCTATTAAGAAAAACGTTGACTAAGTTTTCTCTAATTTTGAGATTTAGTTAAACAAAAATTGTTTGATTTAAATTTATGATTTTTTATTCATGTACATTTATGTCGGATAAGTTTTTTGATATCCGTAAGTGTTGGAGAAAGGTTAGACCGCGTTTGATAACCATTTTATTTTTCATTTTTTGTTTTTGAAATTTAAGTCTACAACAACTACCTTACCATAGCTTTTTTCATATTTGGATATCTACATCTTACTTATATTTTAAGAAACTAAACCAAAATTTGAAAACAAAAAAAAAAATACTTCCAAAAGCTTATTTTTGTTTTTGAAATTTGGTTAGTATTCACCTACTTTCTTAAGGAAAGATAGATATATTGTAGGAAAGATGGAGCATATGGTAGGAAATTTGAATAGAAATAAACTTAAATTTCATAAACGAAAAACAAAATGGTTATCAAACGGGATCTTAATGATTGTTTTTGTTTGCTTTAAAGAGTTTTTTTTTCTTCTATATCGTACTTAAGTTTGGATTACAGTTACAACAATGAATGCAAAAATAGAACTAATTAATGTAATCATCTCGAGAAGATCAAGTTTGCAAAAGTTAATTAATTAGGCAACTAACTAGTGTTATAAACAGGTAGACTCTCCAAGAATGTGGTAATGACTGGCAATATATTCCTGAATGGAAAGAAGAGGAAGCTCGGATATGGCGACATTGTAAGTTCTCTAATCAAAAAGATCAAACTATGAACATATACACATATCAACATGATATGAAATGTAATTAAAATTTGCAGGCATATGTAACTCAAGAAGACATATTATTGGGCACTCTAACTGTTAAAGAAACCATCAGTTACTCAGCCCAGCTTCGGCTTCCCCGTTCCATGTCCAAAGGTGAGGTCGATAGCATCGTGGAGGCCACCATTTTGGAAATGGGTCTTCAAGATTGCGCCGATCGAGTCATTGGGAATTGGCATCTTCGAGGAATCAGTGGCGGGGAAAAGAAGAGATTGAGTGTTGCTGTTGAGATCCTCACACGCCCTCGTTTGCTGTTTCTCGATGAACCCACCAGCGGCCTCGACAGTGCATCTGCCTTCTTTGTCATTCAGACTCTTCGCAATGTGGCTCGTGATGGCCGCACTGTTGTTTCTTCTATTCACCAGCCCAGCAGTGAGGTTTTTGCTCTCTTTGATGACCTCTTTTTGCTCTCTGGTGGTGAGGCTGTGTACTTTGGGGATGCCAAATTGGCTATTCAGGTATTCCATTTGTGCTTGCTGGTTGTTTGCCTTCCAACTGTTTGATGTTTTACCTCACTCGTTTTCTTTTGTTATGTAGTTCTTTGCTGAAGCTAATTTTCCATGTCCGAGTAGAAGGAATCCATCTGATCACTTTCTTCGTTGTATAAACAAGGATTTTGATATCGTCACGGCCACGCTCAAAGGGTCTCTACGGATTCGGGTAAGAGGAAGTTTTGAATTGTTATTAGTTCAACTAACACTTTCTCTTGTGTATGGTTTGTTCATTTCTCTTTGCGGCTTTGAATTTGCAGGACATCCCAGAATCATCCGACCCCTTCATGAATTTGGCAACAGCTCAAATCAAATCAACGCTTGTTGAAAAATATAGGAGCTCAAAGTATGCGAGTAGAGTGAAGGCTAGAATTCGAGAAATATCCACCATTGTAAGTCTGGTTCTGTTACCTCAAGTTCTCAAGACATCATAACATCATCATTTTCGGAACAAATTGCGCGAACATTTTCTTCTTGTTTCAGGAGGGACTTGAAGTTGAGAAGGAAAAAGGAGACAAAGCTGGTTTGTTGAAGCAGCTCTCAACATTGACCCGTCGATCATTTGTGAATATGTGTAGAGACGTGGGATATTATTGGCTAAGGATAATTATCTATGTGATAGTCTCTCTATGTGTCGGTACCATCTACTTTGATGTTGGAACAAGTTACACTGCAATCTTGGCTCGAGGAGCCTGTGGTGCATTCATAACTGGCTTTATGACATTTATGACTATAGGGGGATTTCCATCCTTCACTGAAGAAATGAAGGTACTGTTAGGATCTCACAATTGTCCTATATTGAAAAGGGAAAAACTTACCTGTAAGAAAATCCGTAGATACTCCTACCTACAATACAGATGACCTTCTAAAAATGAGTCACATTTTAATTGTTTTTTTAAGAAAAACATTTCTGATAGAGATTCCTTAGTTATTTTTGTCTTTTTCCTTTTCTTTTGTTTTTTTTTTCTCTTCTTCCTCTCTCCTTCCCTTCTTCTTCCCTTTTCTGTTACATTTCTTCTTCTTTTTTCTCTCTGCTTCTCTCTTTCCTCTTCATCCCTATTTCCTCTCTCTTTTTTTTCCCAAAATAAGATCTTTTTTTTCTTAAGAGGGCTATTAGGTTTTTAAAATCTCAAAAAATCTCGTGAAAAAATGAATAAAGAAAGGGAACATAGAACTTCCTTTTTTATTGTTTTTTTTTTTAATTTTTTCTTGTTCAAGTGTGTTTTGTTTCTCATCAAATCAATAAACCATTTTCACCTACAAACTAATTTTAGAATTTTCTCCCTTAAAAACACACTCAAAATCCCCTCTAATATGATTCAATTTAATGCTTCATTATTTTATCTCCTCCGATTGGAGATTCAAGGAAAAAATAACAAATGAAATAGAATACCACAAAAAAGCAAAATATTAACAAATAATTCATATAACTTAAGAAAAGGGATCCGATTATGGAAAGAAAGAAAAAGAGAGGAAATCTGAAGAGGAAGAAAGCAGAGGGGAGGAGAAGAAGAGAGAGTAAAAAAGAAGAAGAAGAAGAAATGAAACAGCAAAGAGAAGAAGAAGGGAAGGCGAGAGGAAGAAGAGAAAAAAAACACAAAAATAACTAAACGGAGTTAGGGAATCTCTATGAGAAATATTTTTTAAAAAAACGATTAAAATGTGGCTCATTTTTAGAGGACTACCTGTATTGTCGGGTATCTACAGATTTTCCTAGAGGTAAGTTTTTCTCTATTGAAAAAATAGAGAGTTCAACCAACATTTATAAAATAGGTGGACTACCTCTCAGCACCAATTGGTTTTGAGATGGATGTGCACACAATCAAAAATTGGAAGAGAAGATTTTTATTGAAATAGTTTCCATAAGCTTGGGCTTGATTTCTGTTAGTCTTTTGAAGTATTAGTTTTATTCTTCTGCAGATGTTTTACAGAGAAAGGCTCAATGGGTACTATGGAGTTACAGTGTTTATACTGTCAAATTTCCTCTCTTCTTTCCCATTCTTGCTTTCGATTTCAATTGTTTCTGGGACGATCACCTTCTTCATGGTAAAGTTTCGGCCGATATTCTCCCACTACGCATTCTTCTGCCTCAATATTTTTGGCTGCATTTCTGTCATAGAAGGGTTGATGATGGTTGTGGCTTCATTGGTTCCAAACTTCCTGATGGGAATTATAACCGGCGCTGGAATCATTGTGAGAACTCAATAACCCTTGTTGATTAGATCTTTTTCATACTGTGTGTTTTGCATCTAAAATGTAAACAATACTTTTTGGTTTCTTCTTTTCACTCCAGGGTATCATGATGATGACCTCTGGCTTCTTTAGATTGTTGCCCGACCTTCCGAAGCCGTTTTGGCGGTATCCAGTCTCATATCTCAGTTATGGCTCTTGGGCACTTCAGGTAACATCACATCTTGGAAGGCTTTACAAATTCATGCATATTGGAGGAGGCTTCTGACCTTACTATGTTCTGTCCTCATTTAGCTTCCATTTCATCATCAAATTTGATGGTTCATTATGTAGGGTGCTTACAAAAATGACTTGATCGGTCTCGAGTTCGAACCATTGATACCTGGCACGGGAAAGTTGAGTGGGGAGTATGTAATCACTAACATGTATGGGATTCCAATAACCCATTCCAAATGGTGGGACTTGGCAGCTCTCATGCTCCTTGTTCTTCTGTACCGAGTTCTCTTCTTTGTGGTCTTGAAATTCAAAGAAAGAGCTTCGCCATTGCTGCGGACAATGTTCAGAAAGAAAACTCTGCAACATCTTCAGAGGAGGCCTTCCTTCAAGACAATGCCTTCTATTTCCTCTAAGAGGCACCAACCTCTTCACTCACTCTCTTCTCAAGAAGGTCTCAACTCTCCTCTCAACTAGAAGCACCAAGAAAAATAACTTGGAAAGGCTTGTACCTATAGCAATGCAACTTCTAAGAGGTATGTAGTTAGCTGCAGATCCACGTGTCTCAAAGGAAAAAAAAAGGGATATAGTAAATATAATGAAATTTATTCAATATGGTGTTTAGAAGTTTTTTTTAGACATTTTTCTTCTTTGAGGTCGATTTCATACCATTTACATTGTCCACACTTTGTAATAATTTATGTTTCTTTTATTGATTGAACTTATGTAATCCATATTTTTCATCAGTTTTGAATGCCTTAGCCTTGCCTCTGACAATCTTCAAAATAATTTTGGGTGTTTGGGCCCCTGTTTGTGTAAACGGCCGGGTTGGTTATAATAACCCAACCGATGTTTGTCCCACCATTTATTATAAACGGTGGTTATCTAAACCTACGTACCCGTTTATTTAAACCCTACATATATTACTTTTTGTTACATAACCAGCCCCTCAAACACCGTTTATCATAATCTCTGTTATAATAATTTGCCCCTCAAACACCATTTATAATAACCTACCATTTATCATAATTCACCGTTTATCATAACCTTCCGTATATCATAATCAAACTGGTGCTCCAAACACATTAACGAACATGTAACATTGGAATCTGCATCTGAGCTCATCTAAGAATGGGGAATTGAAGAAGTATAAGAATTTCATGTTCTACATAAACAAGATTTATGGCTACCAATGCATTACATTCATATCTTTCTGCTTTATCCACAAGGTTAGAACTTCCTTGTGGCTGAAACTTCAGATTCCAAATGCTCTGAAAATAGAGAAATGGAACTTTGTCTTACAGAGTGGGAATTGGTTTAAATCGTTCTGTTTGGCAATTGTTTGTCAAACAGAGAAATGGAACATTACAAATGGGGTAGATATGAAGTTGGTGGTAAATGAATGAGTAGTGATTTGAATTGTAAATCCACATCTCCAAATAGACTAATAGATGAAGAGCTACAGAAATGCATAATTGAGTCATAAATGTTTGTAACTCTTTCACTATTTCAGCCTTCCCAAATCTGAACTTTTTGGCATTGATGGTTGGGTTTGATGGGATTTTTACTGAGCTATGTTCCTTTTTCATCCTTAGCTTGGTTGACGAATGGAACTTAAAACTCTTCGAATACTTGTCCCCTGCTATTAACTAAGATTATGATATCTTGAATATACTAAATGAGGTTTCACGAATTGTTTGGTAAAAAAACAAAGGTAAGAAGACAAGTAATGAAAAAACACACACACGGGTCTTGAATATGTAATGTCACTTTGATTTTTTCTCCATATCTCTCTTATTTATATAGGTTGTATCAAAATTGAACACATCATTTTTCCTGATTGTTAACAGAGGAAGTAAAAAAGAGAGATGGATACGTAACATTTACAACTTGATGTACTTGATCTTATAAGTACTCTTTATGAAAACATTCATTTAAACTTGGCTATGTAGTTATAAGCATAATGTAATGAGGTTTCAAAGCGGCCGACTGCTAATTGACATATACTCTATTTTTGAGATGAGAAGTTCAAAATTCTCACATCCCACATTTATTGTACTCTATGAGGGTGTTCGGAAGAAGGGGAATGAGAATGATTATGGGGTAATGAGAATTAGGAGGAGAATATGCCAGGGAATGGTCATTTGCGTTTTTTATGAAGAGAATGATTATTTGTATTTGAAGTGAAGGGAATGATTATGGAAAAATAAAATAATGAGTTTGATGAAAGTGAAAATTTGTGATGTATTGTATAAAAGTTGTTGTAGGACTGTAGAAAATAAAAAGTAGTTTGGGGGATGAAAAAGGTGATTTTGGGAAAACACAATTATGAGGGAAATGATTCTCGGTGGCCCAAACAAGGATAATCATTCACATTCTCATTCTCCCGATTGTTCTTGGTGGCACAAACACACTCTATATATATATCTAGTGTGTGTAATGATGTGCTTTGAACAAATTATGGTTCTGGTTATATGAAATTATAATTTTGTATTCCAAGAACATTGAATGTTGAAGCACATGCACATTTATACCTTGTACATCTTCAGTTGCAGCCAAACATCAGGAAGTCTTAGATATGGGGAGGCTGACACATGTCTAAAAGTGATATCCTCACTCTACAATTTCAAGAAAACATAATGACGACTATTTATTTCATTTTCAAGTTCTCAGCTCGTTTGCTTACGAAAAATAGTTCGATAACTATTTGGTTTTTTATTTTTGATTTTTGAATTTAAGGTTATTTTATTCAAATTTTTTTATTATGTATTTCCTTTTTTCTTAAGAAAGTACGTAAATATTAACCAAATTTTAAAAACCAACACAGATTTTCTAAATTTTAGTTTGGTTCTTAGAAACATAGGTAAAATGTAGGTATACAAGTAAGAAAAACATATGGTGAAATGATTGTTATAAGTTTAAATTTAAAAAACAAAAAATTAAAAACAAATGGTTATTAAACAAGCCTAAATAACCTTTTTTTGATTTGGTTTCTGCTTTTTTTAGTATTTTTATGGAGGTTGGATTTATTCAAGGGTTGACTCAACTCCTCGTTTGGATGAAACAACTTCAAAATACACCATAAGAACATCTATAAAACCCCATAATTTCTGGAGATATATTATCATTTTTACTTTAATCATTCATTACCCCTCAATTTAAATAAGAATTTTGGGTGAAATCACTCTTAATTTGCAACCTTATCCAAACGAGAATTTTCTAACCGAAGAAGGTTTTTTCTCCACCAAACTTTTCATAACTATTCAAAATTCTTCAAACTATCATCCCATATTTCCAAATTCCTCTATCTAAACATACTAAAAAATGGGTTTCTTTTTAAAAGAAAATATAAAAAATACTTACGTACAACCCCTGTTTTGTTCAAAATTAAATATGGATTTTTATTTTATTTTATTTTATTTTATTTTATTTTTTTGCTTACTCTCATATTGAGAGTGAGAAGAAGAGAAAATCTAACGATAGCGAGACGAGATCAAGGGGCTATCTTTAATTTTTTTCTTTTCCTTCTCACATGCCGATACCATTTTCAACCTTTTTTTTAGATGGAAAATAAAGATGAAAAAATAAGCACAATTTAAAAAAAAATCAAATGATTATCAAATAAGATCTACATTTTCTTAATCTAGGAGTTTTTTGTTTTTTATTTTTTTTATTTTTTTTTTTTTTTTGAGTTCAAATATGGAAAACCACTACGTGGAAAATACTATTACTCTTAGATAAAAGGAAAACCAGATATAGACTTTTTAGAATTGAATCCGTGATCGTAAAATTGAATTGGAATACAATCAATCTACGGACCAACATGACACCAATTATTTTGGTTAATCTTAACACTGTAAACTAGAAGACATAAATTGTTAATCAGTAAAGTTATTTAAACACGAAAGAAACTTTAAACTTCTTCTGCAAATAGAAACCAACAAACCCAGATGGAGTAGTTAAAGCTGCATGGCTTCACATGAATATTTATTATTTGGTCCATCTTTTGTTACTTTAGCCGTAAGCTATATTCCCTTATTCAACTACTTATTCCAAAATTTGAGTAACTTATATTCAGTACTATTTTGTTCATTCAGGTAATGCAATAAATGTTTCTGAATAATCTTCTGACATTTAGATGCATGGAAAAAATAAAACTTGTCATCTTCATCTGCTTATTCGCTTTGAGGATAGCCCAACTCACACTTCTTCAAGTAGCAGATTCACAGAAATGAGACCACAGACACAAGAACCTTTTTTGTGTAATCCATAAAATATTATATGGAACTACAAGTGGTATTTGTAAATATGCTAAATTTTATATATAAAAATACCCATGGACTTCTCCATTTTTTTAAAAAAATACCTTTTTCTTTCAAAAAGTTGAGTAATATTTCAAGTTTTCATAAACATTTCAAAAGTATCATTAGAGTATAAATCAGTTTGAATGTTGAATAAAAATCTAAAATAACTGTGACTAAGGCGCTTGCCTTAAGATCAAGTCGGAAAGAACAACATTTATAGATGTTGGTTTTTAGTCCTCTTTGAATTTGTTTCTGCAGGTCGGTTGGCACAAAATGCAGTCTCGACTCAAAAAAAAAATTCATAATGGAAAGAAAAGAAGGCTAGATTACGACATTGTGATTAGTGTTACTGTAATATAGTATTTCATCAACCAAGTATGAGCTTTTGATTATGATTTATGTTGGAAGCGTGTTATAAACACTCACAAAACAAAGAATCAAACAAGGAATATTTGACAAAATAATTTCCTTGTATTGAAGAGCTCTTATCTTGAAAAAACTACAAACTTGGTTCACACTTTTTTCTCTCAAGCTTACTTCACTTTTATTTAAGTTTTGATGCTTTATGCTTGGTACATCAACTCTTACAATATATCCTATTTATAGGATTCTATGGAACAATATAGATCTATAACTCACACATGTAGATCTATAACTCACACTCTAACTTAATGTTTTGAATAACTTACTAACTTTATTACATGCATAAGTCTATGCATAAATCTCTCAAATTTAAAGTGCAAAACTTATTCAATAAACACTAACTCGTGAATTTTGCTAACGTAATTGTAAAACATGTTTAATTTTCAACATCCCCTCTTAAACATATTTTTCCCACAAACTCCAAGTATTATCCTCAACTTTAACACATCAACTTTGAGTGACTTTGTAAAGATATCTGTAATTTGATCTTCTGTCTTCACATATTCAACTTGAATCTATTTTCTTGATATGAAATTTCTAATGAAGTGGAATCTGGTATGTATGTGCTTACTACAATCATGGAACACTGGATTCTTGACTAGAGAAATTGTTGACTTGTTATCCACATGGATAGCAATTGCATCCTCTAGTGAAATTTCAATTGCTTTAAGCCAATTTCTTAGCCAAATTGTATGACAAACACATGATGATGCAACAACATATTCTGCCTCACAAGTAGAGAATGTCACAATAGGCTGCTTCTTAGAACTTCAGGTAAAAGATGAATCACCAACAAAGAACACAAATCTACTTGTACTTTTTCGATCATTTAGATCTCCACCCCAATCACTATCACTATAACATTCACACTACTACAAAAATCAAGAAAGTTGACGCGCACAGAACGTCAACTATACAGCTTAGTTGACGCTTCCAAAAGTGTCAACGAATCGACTGTCAACTAAAGTCACTATAGTTGACGTCTGTCTAAGCGTCATCCAATAATATAATTGACATTTTCAAAATGTCAAGACCAAAAGTGATTTCACATAAAACACGTCATGTGATAGTTCTATTGACAGTGTATACACATCAACGAAGTGTTTTGTTGACGATTCAAGCATGTCAATGGTAGTTTTGAAACGTCAAGTAAACATACATGTGTTGACGTTAATTTGATGTCAATTAAAGTAATAGTTAGCATTTTTTAAACGTTAAAATATTTTCTAAGAAACATTATTGTAAATTAAGGTTGGCACTTTTCGAAAGTCAATGTACTCATTATTGTTGACATGTATTAAACATCAAGGAATATACTTTTTTTTTTATTTGGTAAAAATTTTCAATTTGTATTATTTGTCCAATCAAATAACCTGTTCATCCTGTCAAATAATATACTAAATTTCCTGTTCAACATGATTAACATAAACATAACAGATATTTTCAATAGCAACAAAATCAGAAAGGAAGAATATGATGACATGTTTCGAACTTTGAAATTTCAATCAGAGTTGTCTCCCTAAAGATACACAGAAAATATATCATATTCCAAAAGATACCTCATTCTAAAATATACTACATTTCAAAAAATACCCAATTCCAAAAAATAACTAACTATTTCCAAAACTAACTGTGTACACAAAAAAGAATATGAAATATGTTTCTTCAAAATTTGTAGTCTTCCAAAATATATTCATGAGCTATCAACCAAATACCCTTCCAGGTGCACTATATTCAACTCACATGTAGGGTATTAGAAATTCAGCTCATGCTATACGGACTTCATCCAACTCATCTTGTGTGTATGCTTCTCTTGTATTAATCTGTCAACATTAACTAAGACTCAAATAGTACTTATTTACGACAATTCATAATAAATGTTCAAACTAAATAATATAGTAAAGAACATACTGCATCAGTGATGTTTGTGTTATATGTTTTGATGATATCTCTCATATTTCTCATCACATAATAGCCACATTTTGTACTCCTTTCTTGTAATGGACACTAGAATTCCAACAAAAAGAATAAAACACACTAAATCACAATATATCTAGAAACCAATATAAAATAAACAATATTTCTAATCAATCATTCATTTGCTACTTAAAACACAATCACTGAAAAATTGCTTAAACATGCTCTCTTTACTACTTAAACAACACAATCACATAAAGATGGTCAAGTAGCAAATTTGTATAAAAAATGAATGGATCACATAAAGAACCTACTTGAACAAAGCTGAAAAAAAAAACTTACAATAGTTAAGAAAATATAAAAATTAACCCAATTCATTGTCTAGAAACAACTAAGTCAGTATCAGGACCAAACATTGAAGTTAAAGTTATATTGCATTGTCTATAAACAACCGAGCCACAAAAAATTAAACAGCTGGTTGGTCACACGACCTTTTTCTTATTTATAAGGGAAACAATAAATAGAATTTCATATGCAACATTTTGTAAAATTGAAAAAAATAAATAAATAAATAATAGAAACAAAGTTGTATGATTAGAGAGTTTGGGCCGTCAAATATGAATCAAAGACTGAAAGGTCAATGTAACAAATACTCAAAGACCCAAGGTAACCTGCAACGAATTATAAGCAACCCACCAAATAATTAAGTAAATTAAGAATAATGGGCAATGTTGGAAAATTAAGTGAGAAGCAAAGTATAGAGAATTGAGAATTGAGAGTGTAGAGATTAAATTCTTATTTTCTTCCGATCCAAAGAATCAAATTTATAATTTAGGTTAAAATGGGATGGAAGAGAAACATTAAAGTCGCGTTTGATAACCATTTTATTTTTAGTTTTTGGTTTTTGAAATTTAAGCCTACAACAACTACTTTACCATAAGTTTTATCTTACTTGGATATCAACATCTTACTTATATTTTAAGAAACCATACCAAAATTTGGGAACAAAAAAAAAGTACTTCCAAAAGCTTGTTTTTGTGTTTTGAAATATGGTTAGCATTCATCAACTTTCTCAAGGAAAAATAGAGTACATTATAGGAAACTTGATAAAAATACGCTTAAATTTCTAAAGCAAAAAACAAAAACCAAATAGTTATCAAACGGGGTCTAAGATATTAAATTTAGGTTTAAATGGGATGGAAGAGAAACATTAAGATATCAAATAAGAACAATGGGTAAATGTTGAAAAATTAAGTGAGAAACAAAATAGAGAATTGAGAATTGAGAATTGAGAGTATAGAGAGATTAAATTTTTATTTTCTTTCAATCAATAGAATCAAGTTTATAATTTAAATTTCAATGGGATGGATGAGAAACATTAAGATATTAAATGAAGGAAAAAATGTGAAGGGGTTCAAGTGTGCAGGGGCCAATTTTAGGGCATGAAGTGTGAAGGTCACAAGAGATACCCTTTAAATGAAAACTTAGCATAAATCACGTCCTTCAACAAGCTAATAGAAATTCTGTTTATGAATTCATGCCCTAGGAATGATCCCAAATACCAAGATTTTCACTAGAATACTTTCCATGATTTTAGATCTACATGTTTCTATCCATAAGATATAGCTCAAATACAACAAAATACACATTGAAGACAAAAAAACTAATCAATGGTTTTATGAAATGATGTGGGGTCATGAATAAAAAATAATAATAATAATAATAAATCCCATAAATTCTGGACTGAAAAGTGAAAACTCAAAAGATATGCAAGACACAAAACCTTAGGTAAGCTTTTAATTTTGACTAAGTTTAAGTAATTGGAGATGCATTGGATGTATAAAGTGGTAATAGATACAAATGTAGTTTACTAATGCTGCATGAGCATAAGTCAACTAGTCAAGGCATTTGTTACCCTTAAAAGGTCAGAGGTAAAAATTGTCTAGAGGGTTGAACGAGATTATTTTACTAATGTGGAATCCTAAAATGTCCCTTTAAAATAGATCGAAAACTCATTAGATTTAATGTTTGATACCATATTAAATAATGTGAATATTCATCTCAAAATTAATTAGTTATGAGAAGAATAGTCTATTTATCTTGGTATATGATTATAAGGTCTAAACTCTTTTTGATATGGAATCCTACATGTGATTTAAACAATTAATAATATGCAATATGAATAAGAGGTCAAAGACTTCATCATCTCACCTCTCATTATCATTCAACCCAAAAACAAAATTGACAGCTAACCACTGTTCTATTATTTTTTTTGAAAAGACCTATATTCTTATCTTCTAATAATCGGTACATGGAAAACATTATTGAACATATCTTTTTATTCCCTCTTACTCCCGATTTAATAAGAATGAATAAAATTATGGACATTTGAAGTGGTAAATGTGTCTTTATCTACTCAACTATGCTCCACCTGTCTTTCTCTATGCTTTGTTTACATCAATATTTGCATCTCATTCTCTAATATTTTTTGTCAAAGTTTGAGTTTAATAGAAAAGTATAAATTAATTAGATAATTATTATTTTTTAGTAAGCAGGAAGGAGAAAACAAAATAGTGCCATCATAAAAGTAGGAAATCCTATCCTTGGAGTGAACTTTAGCTAGATGATAAAAACAAGCACGTCGCAAGCTACTAGTGTTTGCACTCCACCATTGCCCTAGCTTCGCAGTTGTTGATTAGAGGACACAACTGAACCAACTGCACGTCTCAAACGAAACCCCCCACAAACACCCATCAAATGGAAATCCATAAGAGAGTAGGATACACAATTAACTGTAATCGAGAGAGATATAACCAAATAGTCGTGTATTTTATTAATGAAAGGTAATGCCTTTAAATAGGACTTACGATGGGCCTTGCTGGCCTACAGATCTAAACCTATTAAAGCGATAAACCTATAAACAAATATACATTTTAATCTCTAACACTCCCCCTCAAGCTGGAGCAAATATATCTATCATGCTCAACTTGTTACATAGGTAGCCTATCCGAACTCCATTCAATGCTTTTTGTGAAAATATCACCCAACTATTCTCCATTCTTCACATAACTCATCGAAATCAAACCTTGTTGTATCTTCTCTCGGATAAAATGACAATCCACTTCAATATGCTTAGTTCTCTCATGAAACACTGGATTCGAGGCAATATGGATTACTGCTTGATTGTCACACCAAAGTCTAGCAGGTGTCGCGGTTTTCACTCCAATTTCATTCAGCAGTTGAACCAACCATACTATCTCACACGTTACTTGGGACATAACTTTGTACTTTGATTCAGCACTAGAACGCGACACCACATTCTGTTTCTTACTTTTCCACGACACAAAATTTCCTCCCATAAACACACAGTAACCTGAGGTTGACCTTCTGTCTTCTTTAAAACCTGCCCAGTCTGCATATGAAAAACATTCAATATTGGAATGCCCATGGTTTTTGTACAAAACGCTCCTTCCAGGAGCAAACTTGAGATAACTCAAAATCTATTCTACGGCTTTCCAATGATTGACTGTAAGGGACGATATGAACTAACTCACGATACTCTCAAGATAAGAAATATCTGGTCTGGTGACCGTCAAGTAGTTCAACTTTCCAACCATCTTTCCATACCTCTCGTGTTCTATAAAAACTTCACCTTCCCTGACAAGCTGTTGGTTTGGTACCGTCGAGGTACTACACGGTTTCACACCAAACTTTCTTGTTTCAGTCAACAAATCAAAAACGTACTTCCGTTGCGACAAAAAGATTCCCTTCTTGCTTTTCATGACTTCAATACCCAAGAAATATTTCAGAGTTCCGAGATCTTTAGTACTAAACTGGTTGTGGAGGAAGAACTTTAGTGAGGCCATCCTTGAATCATCACTCCCAATAATCACAATATCATCGACATATACCACAAGCAACAAAATCTCATGTTCAGACCGATGGAAAAATACAGAATGATCTGAAGAGCAATTCTGCATTCCAACTTCTTAAGAGCTTGACTGAACTTACTAAACCACGCTCGTGGGCTCTGTTTCAAGCCATACAGAGATTTACGAAGACGAAAGACTTTGGCATTCTCTCCCTGAGCAACAAACCCAGGTGGTTGCTCCATATAGAATTCTTCAAGAAGATCACCATGCAAAAAAGCATTCTTAACATCAAGCTGAAACAACGGCCAACCATTCATAGCCGCGAGAGAAGTAAACAGGCGAATGGACGACATCTTGGCAACAGGAGAGAAATTCTTACTATAATCAATCTCATATGTCTGAGTATACCCTTTAGCAACCAAACGTGCTTTGAGGTGAGCAACTAACCCGTTAGAAATCATCTTGACAGCAAAGACCCACTTACAACCAATCGTCTATTTTCAGGAGGCCAGTGGAGGAGAAAGGAAAAGATTAGGCATTGCATTGGAAATCTTCACCACATCAAGCCTCTTGTTTCTTGATGAACCAACCAATGGCCTCGACAACGCTTCTGCTTTCTTCGTCGTTCAAGCTCTTAGAAGCATTGCTCATGATGGAAGAACTATCATCTCTTCAATCCATCAGCCTAAGAGTGAGGTTTTTGCACTGTTTGATGATCTCTTATTACTTTCAGGAGGCCAGGCTTAACATGATGGAGACATGTGTTTATATAAGTATGCCTCTATGATTTTCAAAACAAAATATATGCCTTTGTCACCAAACCGTCACACCCGCCTCAAATTACCCTATTGAACCTAGGACAAGTTGTGACGACAATTGATTGTGTGTGTCGTGTAATACAACACATTATAATGCTCATGACCTAGTGGTCAAATAAGAGTCTTGTAAATCATAAAGTGCTTAGGTCACCAATTTAAGAGTTAATTTCCAACGAGTAACCTTGACAACCAAATATAGTAGAATTATGCAGTTGTTCCCATAGAATAATTGAGGTGCGCGTAAGCTGGCCGACCACTCACAATTTTTTTTAAAAAAAATTAGCTTCTCTATAATATAATTTTTGTGCACTTCTAAACTATCCTTGATTATAAATAAAGCAAAAAGTTAATAATAACATTCCCTCCATAAAATTGAAATGCATATTTTCAAGATCCCTTGCATGTTTATAGTTGTACAAATATTTGGAAATGAGAAAATATATATTCATTGAATCAGAATACAAACATTTGATATACTCATTATCAGAATGAAATACCATGTATTCTAACTTTATTTTCTCAGTATTCATTCCTTTCTGTGTCCAATCTATCTTTGGGTGCTTCTCCCATCAAACACTTCGAAGTCTCTCGAGTACTCTTGGAAGTCAACACTTTTTAAATTTGTAGCCGTACCCTATGATTGGAACCATATTCTAATTTTAAAATACTTTCAAGAAGAAGCCAACTGAGAAAATCTCATGCAAGAGTTGTTCTAAGACTAAATATTCTTCTGAATTTGCAGTTCTCTGCAGAAGCAGGATTCCCATGTCCAAGGCAAAGAAATCCTTCTGATCACTTTCTTCGCTGTATTAATTCAGACTTTGATGCAGTCAATATGACTTTAATGAGTTCTCATAGAGTATGTGCATTCAAACTACTAATCACTAATGAACTTCCTTTCAAAAGTTGATGAACCTGTTTATTTCCTACAGCTACAACTAAAAGCTTTTCACTGCCCTATCTCACAAAACAAAATACTGCCCTCACTAATGATGCTTTGCTATTCACATTGCCGTCTCGATACTCAAGCCTACCGAGCTTATAACCTTACACATACCACTAATAATACTCCGATTCTTTCGGTTATCATGTTAAACTTTCGGGTTTACAGTGTTCTGTATTGCTTCAGGAAAACCAAAAATCAGTAGATCCTTTATCAATCTTTTCAGACAGTAGAGATGAAAGCAAGACTTGTTGAGAAGTACAGATGCTCAGAGCACAAAACCAAAGTGAAACCTAGGATGAGAGAGATATCAGAAATCGTAAGCCAGCATTTTTATTAGCTTTACATTCACAAAATGCTTGGCAAACGAGCCTCATATTCACAATCGAACTTTAGATTTCTACGGCCGACTTTTTTTTACTTTAACTAGTAGGATTTTTTATGCAGGAAGGCCTTTCTATGACAACTAGGAAATGTGGAAACCAAGTAAAATGGTGTAAGCATCTCTCAACATTGATTAGAAGATCAACAGTGAACGTCCAGAGATTTGGGCTATTACTGGGTAAGAATTATTATCTACACACTCTTATCTGTTTGTGTGGGAACCATATTCATGCATGTTGGTACAAGCTATGCTGACATCTTTGCAAGAGCATCTTGTGAAGCTTTCATTTCTGGATTTATGACTTTCATGTCCATTGGTGGCTTTCCACCATAGATTACCTCAACATTTTTGTTCTAAAATTCAGCCCTTCGCATAGTTTCTAACTCACTTGCTCGATAGTAAGCCGATTGAAATGTACATCTTCTGCAACCCTTCGCATAGTTTCTAACTCACTTGCTCGATAGTAAGCCGATTGAAATGTACATCTTCTGCAACCCATTTAATAACGGATAATCCCATACTTGAGTTTGTTGAATAACATAGAACATACTATAGAAGCACTAACGTCATGCATTTTGCATTAGAAACATAGGTAGAAGAAGAAGCACTTGGTTTAATTGGCAAGAAAATTGGAAGAACCGGAGACCTCTTGGTTGTTAACACATTCGACATACCAATTGAGCTATGCTCATGTAAGAGTACAAGTATAATTTATCATGGAGATTTGTATTATATGAGTAAGAGGTATTGTGGTAAGTAGGTAGGAATGAATTGATTATAAATAGTAGGATTATGCTCCTTTGTTGATGTGAAGAACTTTATAGGCGAAGTGTCTTGGAGGAGAGATTAACACTCTTGAATTTCTGTTGGTTGGTTCCCTTTTTTATTTTATTTTATTGTTAATGAAATATCCCAACTGAATATAAACCAACTCTCCATATTACAGCAAGGATTATCTATATTAGTCATTTGCTCGTGTTCTTGGGTATTTTCTGAGTATTTACAGATATTTACCTGCCACTAACTTTCATAATTAAGGTATTTGAATACATGTTCTTGTAAAACAGGTATTTCACAAGGAAAGGCTGAACGGACATCATGGGATTGCAGTTTACACGATGGCAAATTTTCTGTCTTCTTTCCCATACTTAGCTTTCATGTCTGTTGCCTCTGCAACTACAGTATTCTACATGGTCAAATTCGAAACCGAGTTCTCTCATTACGTTTACATCTGCCTCGACCTTCTCAGCTCCATTGCAGTTGTAGAAAGAACCATGATGATTATTGCTTCATTGGTTCCCAACTTTTTGATGGGTGTCATTCTTGGAGCTGGTTACATTGTAAGATCAACAATTGTTCTCTTTTCTTTGTTTCTTTTTCATGAACACTTAGAAACAAAATCTCTTAAAGTTCCATCTCTGTCCAAACAGACCCATTGCGAGCTATTTACTTTTGGTTCCTTTTAATTACAAATCTTCATGGGTTGTGTGGCTTGGGTTTTGAAGGTATCTTCAAGGTTTGGGTTCCTTTGTTTCTTTCAAGGTCTCAAGTTTGAGACTCATTTGTGATATTAATTTATAAGACCTCCAATACCTTCCAATGTCTGACCTAGGAACAGATGTAGTTATCCCAGATATAGTGGAGTGAAGCTACAATTACTCGATTTTCAAAAAAAAAAAAAGAATTATAAATCTTTATGGTTCAGAAGTTTTGAAACAAGTGAAAATAGCTTAACTTGATGGGGGGGCCAATTATTTTGAGGGGAAAATACTGTCAAAACATAGATTTGTGGTTCTTGTTCGATTTTTAATGCAGGGTGCTTACAAGAATGACTTGGTCGGATTGGAGTTCGATCCCAAAATAGGAGGAGGTTCTAAAATAAACGGAGAAAAGATCCTTGAAATGTTGCTAGGATATCAAGCTCATCACTCAAAATGGTGGGATTTAGCAGCTGTGTTAACCATTCTGATTACTTGCAGGATCCTCTTTATAGTCATCCTCAAGTTGAAGGAGCAAGTCTCACCTTTTCTTCAAACTCTATACACCAAACAACCTGTCGGTGAGCCATTGATGGATATAAGAAAATCAAAACTGCCACAATTCCCTTCTAGGAGAAATCATCAACCTCTTTATTCATTTCCTTCTCAAAAGGGTCTCTGAAAGATCTAGATTCAAAAAACAAAAACAATAAACACAAATAACAATCGTGCAAGCTTTTCACTTTGGGATTGGAGAAAAAGAGTTTAAACTAACCCAATTGATAGGAAAGGAAACACAAACATACAAATCTATTGAGCTTTTATAATGTGATAAGAAAAATGTGCTGTGTTTTAACCTTGTATTGGATGGCTTGCTGGGTTTGTTAGAGCTACTAACGATTAAGTAGCGCATACTTATTTATGGGCTGTGCCATGGTGTGCTAATCTTCTTTGGCCAAAATACATAGCCTAGTTTTATCTTTTGTTTTCAAGCATCCAATTACATTACATCATTGGTTTTACACTCTAAAAAGGTGCTTGTAAAACTGAAAATCTGAAATTCAGAATGATATTTTATAGACAAGGCAAAAAATAAATCAAATAGAGATATTATTCTAAAAAATATTGAGGAAAAAAAAACCTTAATCTCTGCGCCAACACTCACTTATGACTCTTCCCTTTACTGGAGTCCAACAAGTACTTAATCTTTATACCAAAAATAAACCATGAAAAAAAGTAATTCCAAAAGTCTATCAAAAGGTTATAGACGTCCCTAAAATGTGATTATTCCTTTTATTCCATACAATCCAAAAGAAAGCTCAAATAATGGTCAACCACAAAACTTAAATGCTCCTTTAAACGGATGGCCTACCAATAACCTAATGAAGAAAAATAGAAATCACATTATGGCCAATGTTGACCATTCCAAAGCCTAGTTGCCTTTTCCTTTCTTGCAAAGTAAAATGCTTTATTCTTTTTCCAAATACTTCTGAGTTACTTTCGAACATGGTATGAACATAAATAGAGCATACATTTGGCAATAGTAGCTACCACAATTCTATTGACTACCAAAACCTAAACTCAGAACTCGACTAATAACAATATAGCAATTGCTCAAGTGGCATAATGGTATAATCTAGTAACTCGAAGGTTACAAGTTCAAATTCTATTGAATAAAAAAAAACCCAAATACTCATTCATTGATATAGAAGCAAACCCAAACAACTCGGCCGATAACAACATAGCTCCAATTGCTCAAATGGCATGATGATATAATCTTGTAACTAAAAGGTTACGTGTTCAAATTCTCACCTCAAATATTGATTGAATAATAACAAACCCCAAATACTTATTCACTGATATAGAAGCAAACACAACAAATTATTTGATAATTACTTCCATAGCTCCAGTCATGAAGCTTATTAAAATGATTTTTTAATTCAAACAAAGTTCACTGTATTTTCTTGTTATTCCTATCTCTGTCCCAAATACCTTACATACAACACACAAATAGTGGAAAAGTAGAAGGAAAAGATGAAATAGTAGGAGAAAGAAACAATCAAAACTGAAATATAACCAAAACCAAAAAACGTTGCAATTGATCTCGTAATGCAAATAATGAAAAAACTCAAATGGTAAACTGGAACCTTCGTCGAGTTCGTTTGAACTTAATTTAAAACAAACCTAGCAAATTAGCATTCACTTTTGAACTCCTATCAAACGGGCATAGTCCACCCACCTGGCGAAAAAGCAAGTTTGCACAATGTGAGTTGTAATAGAGAAACGGCAATCGATCGCAAAAACGCAAAAAGTATTGTAAGCAATCATGGTCTGAATTCCAGGGAGAGGTGAAAATCTTACAAGAGTGAACCAAGGAATGTGTTTCCTGTCCTAACAGCAAAGCAAAGTGCGCTGAGAAGGAGCTTGTGCTGGTGTAACATGGGTTCCAAAATTCTCTGTTCAATTACACCAGCCAGAACTTGATACCTACAAAAAAAAAATATCCCAGTTATGGAAAAAAAGAAAAAAGAGCTCTGAAGCAGATGAGCTTTAAGTTTCAACGTCAAGGTAGAATCTTAGCAATCAGTATTGAGAAAAAAAATTTAAGTTTCACAATAGTTAACAGAAAATACAATGTAACCATCATTTTCATTCCATACCAATCCATCACAATTCTATTATTTCACTTTTGGCACATCGTTATTCTAAATAAAATGTCAGAGAAATGTTTTTTTTTTTAATTCGTGAATGATAGTTTACGTGCACCTCAACTATTCTCGTGGAGGATCCACCTTAGCCTATAACATTTGGATGCCAAAAGAACCTGCAGTAAATTATTTCTTAAATAGGGTCGACATAAATTGAACTCATAACCTCTCGGATTCTTAGGGGGCCTCTTGACCACCAAGCCAACCTAAGCAATGTCTCAAACTCTGGTTTAACCCTGACATTTTAGTTTATAGAATGGTATTGTGATAAACCCCAATAACCAAGGAGTATATGGAAGAGAGTAAGAAAGGGTGTGGGACTGTGAAGAAAATTGAAATGTTTGTATATGCGTGTGGGACCAATGTTTTGTTAGTTAGAATGGGCTGGGACTCTTGCTTTCGTGGATAGGGGTGTTATTTGGCATTCTCGGAGAGAATTGGAAGAGGTGGGAAGCTCTTTAATCTTTTGCCTTGGCACTGTGATATCTGAACATAAAATTGCAATTTAAAAGTAAAATAATCAAAATTGAACAAAACTGAACATAAAATTGCTAGGCAAGGCCTATCATATTGGACGCACACTAACTTGTATTCCAAAGCTTTCGAGACAAAAAAACAAAACTTGCTTTTTTCAAAAAAAAAAAATTGCTATCTCAATGAATACTGTTTCTAATATATAAGTGAACGCAACATTTTCTCAAAAGGGGCATTCATTGCAAGAATGGACAGAATCGGGCAGTTTATTAGGCAGCAAACACTCAAGAATGTTTTTTAGATTAATGGAAAAGGAGATGCAGAGCCAGTACTGTGATTAAAAACTGAAATTCCCTTCTCGACAATTCTTGAAAATCTCAATACTACCATACCTCTTCCCAGCCCGAACTAGTGAGCCCACCTCCCTATCTAAACTCACGTCCGTTAAGCATATTTTTCCTGTTTTTCCTAAAATCTAGATTTCATGACTATCATGATGCAGAAGATAGCATACTAATTTTTAGAAAAAACAAGAAAGATAACGCCATAACACAAAATAGAAAAGAACCAAGACTTGAATTGCAAAACACACGAGGCACCATTTTGCTAATGCATACAGCTAGCTGTAACTGCCGAAAACCAATACCTGAGGTTGCTGGAGACAGCCATATAGACACCGTAACCAACACTGGTGGAAAGTATAGGCACATTTTCAACTTCAGCTGCAGCATCGTTATCCATGGCCTTCTTTGCATTGATTAAAGCATTTGTAATAGCTGTACCAGCCTAAAAAGAGAGCATCATGAATTAGTTTCTGCAGTTTTTATTCAAAAGACAAACACTCCAGTTGTTGCAGGTGGCCGCTAGAGAAACAAAAATCCCAAAAGGAGGTCTGAGGGTTACTGTTGGGGCTATAAAACAAATGTTCATATTATTGCATATGGAACTAAGAAAGTGCCACAACGTAGAATAAAATGAACTTAAAAATATTAGAACAAAATGTCAGGCAATAAAACCTCATGGTTCACTGTTCAAAAATTGCACTCCCAATCTTCAAAGGACTGCAATTCTGGTTTAATTCGAGAAAAAGAAGAACTTTTTTCGGAGAAAAAGAGGAGAGGAAGAAGTAAGCCTAGTTACCTATTCATCTAAAGTCAAAGAGACAGCCAAATTTTGAAATTTTGATGATGAGAGGTGGCAAAAAAGAGAGCATTTTCCTAGGCTATGATAGATGACTACTGCAGCAAAAGTGGCCATAAAGGATGACTTGAAAATGACGTGATACAAAATACCATTAAAATTTAGCAATTTCCAGAGGAAGTATATGACAATGTACCAGTGATGCACTGGTGCCAACTGCAAAAAGCTTAGCTCCATTGCGCTGCAAAATTATACACAGAAAATCATTAAAAAACGTTGATTTTGCTCTTCTAAAATATAAATTTGATGTAAAATTTTAACCAAAAGTTGACATACCGCTATTGCACCACATCTCTGTAATAATGAATATGAAGTTCCAGAGAGAGCAACCTAAAACAGAAAAGTAATTTAGTTTTCAAAATCCTCAAAAGAAATATTCGGCAATGATCGAATTGTTCCATGAGAATGACAGACCTGGAAAGCATTATCAGGGCATCCATGGAAGAACTTCGTAATAGCCCCTGCACTGACTGAAAGTGCTGGTCGGAGAGAAACGGTAGGAGCAGGAAGATAAACAAGCATGAAATCTGCAATAACGGCCATTACCTAAAAGTATGTGTACTTGTCAATATAATTGCTTTGAAAGACGTGCATGTTTGAGAGTTTAGAAAGAAAATACAATTACTACTGGACAAATCAAAACTGCAAATACTGGTCCCTTAACTATTAGTTAGTCCAACTTGTCCTACTCCTAACCAAATACCATACCATATTGACCATCTTCCAAATCACTGGCATTGCCATCTTATACAAGATCTATGAATTCAATCACTGCATCAGATTAGACTAATTGATCAAACATTTCAGCCATGTGTGTTACCATCTTCTCAGCGACAGATACCTGGCACTGATTGCTCATCTTAAATTGGATGGCAGCACAATTTTAAAACACTGACTGACGATGAACTCAGTTATAGTTTTTGGATCATCAACTCCTTCAACCATTATAAATTCAGCCAACAATCAAATTCCATCGTTGGAGGCAGAAGTACACTTCCACTTTTAACTTGTTCGATGCATGTGAGGATGAAAAGTTTCTCCCTTTCTCTTTAATAGAGTATCATTAACAATACAATTATTAAAGCTGTAACCACTCTGTTTGATAACTCCTAATTATTAAAAGAGAAACTTTCATGGATGCCCTGATTATCAAAAGAGAAACAGAATGATATCATCTTATAGCAGACTAACGTACATCTCAAGCCAGAGCGTACCAGTGCTCTATGCAAAATGCGAATGAAGCATACAAATATGAAGAGTGACAACAGAAACATACCACGTCGGCAAAAACAATCTCGAGCTCGTCAAAAAACTTTTCCCTTCGGCGCTCATACTCTGCAGCAGTCTGAAAAATTATAAAAATCGGCTACGATCAATAGGCATCCAAGAAAATGATCCAACAAAAGTTCAAAGCTCAGATACTTGAATACATAATACAGTGAGAGCTTAACTAGTATGAAGTATGAAGTAACAATTGAGTGGTTATGAGTTTGAATCTCCACCCAAATATTCTTGAATTAAAAATAATAATAAGCATGCAAAACGAAGAAATTTGGTAAAAGTAGAAAATCCCAACGAAAATGTCAAGATCAAATAGGTCAACGCATCGCAGTTGAAGGTGATCAGTAAATTATGTAGCAATTGAAATTCCAGCATGTGCAATGGAGTCAATATTGGGGAATAGCAAAAGAAAATCCAACAAAAGAGAGTGAGTGATGAGCAAACCTTAGTGAAGATGCCAACGCCGCATTCCATCCCGACCTTCGCGAGAAACAAATCATCCGCCAACAGCCGCTCCTTGAATCCACCAAACTGCATCAGCCATCGCATCAGAGCAGATTTCTCGAGCTCAAGAAACTTCGAGATCACCGATCCAGGAATCCGACCGCCCTCGATCGCGGCCGCTAAGTCCTTGGGAAGGCGTTCCAGTGATCGGCCAGCCTCGGCCAACACCAGAAGCGCCTCCGCCTTGTTCTTATCACCAGCATTACCAGAGTCACCTCCATCGCCTCCGCCGCCGCCTCCTCCAGAAGAGTTGCCACCGTCTCCGGAAGAAGACGCCAAAAACAGGTGGCGACGACGGTTAGTGAAATCGGATCGGTGATATCGACGAGTGAGAAAGATAGGATTGGGCTTGACAGCGGCGGAAGAGGAGGCGGAGATGCGCAGTTGGAGCAAATGCGAGGACGGCGGCAATGACTGAAGAGAAGGATCCTTGTGATTGAAGTTAGTGAGAGAGAAAGAAGAAGGATTAGCTGAAGCGGCGAAGGGCATGGCGATCCGTTGTCGGCCGTCGGCGGAGGAGGTTGAAGTTCTCGACGGTACGGCGGAGTAGGTGGGCGGGCGTTACAACTTAGAACCGTCTCTCCTTTGTGTTGTCAAAAAGCCTACAAAAGCAGAGACCTATTTATGTATTTATTATTTTCTCCTCACAGATTCAGATTCCTCAGTTGACGCGCGCTGACCGTCGAATTTACGCGCGTGGGGACGTTTTCGGAACTCTCCGCCTTTTCATTCCAAATGTTTTATTCTTTATTACTTTTTATTCTCAATTTGTTTTTTACATCAGTGCTGATTGTTTGTCGAGAATTTATTAACCTTTTTTCGAAAATCTATATCCAAACGATAAAATTTCTCATCTTTTTTACTTTAAAAATAACTCTCATTTTTAACCGTTAATTTCTAATCATTCATTTAAAATTATTCAATCATTTCTAACCAATCATTTTTAATCATTTATTTCAAATCAATCAAAATAACTTATTTTTAACTACTCATTTTTAATCATTATTTTTTGAACTACTCAAAATAACTATTCATTTTATATTTATATTCAAACAAGATTTTGATTCAACTCCTCAAAACAAAAATCACATTCAAACCAGTTTTTTGCGACAATTCTCAATTTTTAACTATTCATAACAACTCCTTAACATAACTCCATAAGTTAAATCCACTTTAAATATGACAAACAAACAGCCCCTAGGGGAGTATTCTAATTTATGACCTCTTTTTTAATATCATTTTTGTTTAACTTTGACCTCTTTGTTTTTAGGTGCATTTGATGGTGTTGAGCTCTAATTCTTATTGATGATTTCAAACTCATGATCTCTTGGGTCATTAGGTGTACTCGTGAATGATCAATTAAAATATGATCGATTATACTCATGGACATAATTTGTCATGTCGTGCATGAGTGCAGCTCATGCCTTTAATGGAATAAGTTTATAGCTAACGAATGATGATTGAATTCTAGCTAAATAATTTAGTCATATTGATTTTGTATGGTTAGAACTTTCAATTTGTAGGTTCATAGGTCTTTAGGCTAACTCATAAGAACGATAAGTTTGATAGGTATAAATAGCTTAGTTTGAATGGTTCGAACTAATTAAATAATATGTTGGACATATTTATTTGAGGATTTAGTCTAATGTATTGGATACATAAAACTAATTATTATTATATAGGATATTTTGATTAAAAAGAACTGATTAATATATGGGGTATATTAATTGGATAAATATTATCAAAAGAATTTATTAGTATATTGGATATATTAATAATTATTTAAATATTAGATAATTAATTATGTGAGGAAGAGTTAAGATGAAGTCTATAAAGTGGCTCATTAGAGTTCAAATACCATATTCCACACATTAGACCTAGTTGCCACAAAGGAACACCCTAGTTTCTTCTCTGTCCAAAGTTCTCTACTAACACCATAAAGACCAACCACCGGGCGATCAACTTGTTTGGAGTTATAGTCTAGAAGACATTGGAGTACCTCTTTCAAGAAGGTCCGTGGAAAACAAGGAAAAAGTTTGTCCCTTAGCACTTAGAGACAAAGACCTACCAGAACTTATCAGACTCAGTAAGCTCTTTATATTAAATTGTACATATTAGTTGAATAATAGCATTAGGGAAATCAAACATGTAGATTAATTGTATTAATCTCAAAACAAAAACAAATTATGAATTTATTTACTTTTGTTGGACTCACTCATACACACACAACGTACTCAACAAAAAAGTACGTGTAGCTGATTACTCACCGAGCTCTCATATCGTGAGTAGAAAACATCTACGCATACGACTCAAAAGTACAAAGCTTGTGTATCAACTGAAAAACTAGCTAGAAAACAAGACCTCTGGCTAAGATAACCCCATTAACTACACGATAACCATAGGGGACCATCGTAGGCCCTTACAAATCCAAAGTAAATTGTTATAGCACTACTTGTACTTGCTTCTCTCTCGACCCCTTATGACTTGTTTGCGACCATTTTTTCTAAAACTTAAGCACTTGAAGGTACTCATTCTCAACTCTTCATTTACCTTAAGTGGCATGACAACTCATCAGCATACTTTGTGAATATAATGCACTCTCGTGCCTAGTACGACTCTTTAGTAACCTCGCACTTAAGTTTCAACAAATATCTTCTCTACTTGAAAGACTCATATATTCTTGGTTGTCGAGCTAGAACGTCATTAAACTATCTTACAATCAATTATTGATACTAGTTAACTCAATGTGAAACCAACACTTGTACCCAAGTAACCGTGATATGAGATAGGTGAATAGTTTATACCTTACACACTAGGTGTTCACTTGTATGCTAAATGATTAATAGTTTGTATTTAAGACATTTATTATTTCAGTTGTAATTTAACAAAGAGTTACTATTTTATTAGAAATTTTAACTGAACGTATTAATTATATTAATGGCATAAAACTCTAGGTTATTAAAGATACAATCGAATAATTTTGGCTGTAAAGTTGTAAATTTTCTTATGTAGTAGTCTTTGTGTAAAAGAGTATGTTATAAATGAATAAAAAATCTAAACTAAACTACTCTAAATATAAAATCTCAACAAGAAATTAAGGAAGTCATGAGCTTGTTTCTAAATATTTCAATAGTTAAAAAAATTGTGTTGGTAAAGCCTTGGTAAGTGATAACTCTAAAATAGAGCATAAAATACGTTGCTAACTTAGGCATTTTTCTAAGTTTTTTGGGACAGTTGAATTAGGTAAAAGCTAAGTGAACAAAACCGATAGAATTTACATGCATCCACATTTAGGCATTAGAAAACTAGCATCGCCTTATTCGAGTGAAAGAGAGAAAAAACTACACTAATATGAGTATATTTTCCATGCCAGATTGAAAAACCGAAAGACACTTCTGCAATGGAGTAGCGGGCGCAGTTGAAAGGTACCGAGATCTCATCGCACCAAGGAATTATTGCATTCGGAGAATCAATCACCACAAAAAATTTAGGGAATCAATTAACGGGGATTCAGGTGAAATAGAGGAGTCTAGAAGATTCCAAGCTTGCCACCCACGTAATTCAGCTACATATAAGAAATATCAAAAACCCTAGAGAGGCGTCAGTTAACTGGGAGTTGGTTCACCTCAAAGATAGTCCGAGGTAGAAGAAAACAATGAGGTGTTCGTGGTATTCGATGACACGAAGTCCACACATCTACATCAATTGCACCATTTTCGTATCGTTTTTTTCTTGTGTATTAGGAGTAGATACACTACTAGAAAAATAGGCTGCCATGACACCCTTCATTACATTTTGCAAGTGAGACGGAAAAGAAAGAGTCATTAAAGTTGAAAAGCCGAGTTTTTAGTGAGAAAATGGACATGTCCTATTTTTAGCCATTTATGACAATATTTTGGAGTCACTATTAACTTGCCTTTATGAAGTTTTGAGTTCAAGATGGAAATATCTCATTTTTAATTTCAAAATGACCATCAATTTCTAGGGAACACTTCAATATTCCAAAGCTTTTCCTTCTCTTCAATTACATTCTCCTCGAACGTTGTCTCCTCTACATCCCTTTTTGTATGCGGCTTCTTCATCATCTTCCACCATGTCTTCACCATCGTCGGCGTCGTCTTGACCAGAAAAGATTGAAGTGGATTTCTATTCAGGTGACACTCCTCTCCTTCTCTTGTTTTATTATTCCTAATTTTTCTGCATATATTTTTCCTTTTTCTTCTTCTTAATTTCTACTTTGCGGCTTCTTCTTCACCCCTTTGCTTCCCCTCTTTCCACGTAATCTATTACCAAATCTAAGAGCTTCCCTAGACCTAGAGTTTTAGTCATCATCTGAACTTCCTTCTCTGTTCCTAATAAGCCCAACGTTTCCAAACCCTTGGTCCTTAGTCTTATTTCTTACGGGTGAGACTCGTACACTTTTCTTTCTCATTGTACTTCAATTCTCTTAAATATTATTCAATTCACTTATGTGGTTCATTCTTTTGGATGTCAAATTGTGGATGTTTGCTTGTTTTTATGTGCCTTTTACTTTACCAAAGTATTTGGTGCAATGTAGTTATTTGGCTTTAAAGTTCCATATTTTGTGTATTCTCTGAATTTTTCATGCTTATCTCGCAATAAAGAATGAAATTTCTCTAAATAATTTCAGAGAATTGTTACCCGATGATTCTCGAGAAAAGCTTGCTTTTGTGATTGTTAAGAATGTAGATTAACTAAATTAATCGTGCAACATTATTTTCCTGGAGGAGTTGATTTAATTCTAGATATTGTTGTCGTGTTTCCCCTTTTCAGATTTAATCTAAATAGATGTGATGTTGTGAAAAACTTATTGAGATGAAAAACTAATTGCGATGAGTAGGTAATTGCTTCAAATGTCTAGAATCTTTAAGAGTTTTGTTTTATTGCATTCGAGTTAAAACGAGAAGGGAAAATCATTAGTTAATTTTATGTTGAATTGTTGTTAAGTAAGTTTAATGAACTTGATCTGCAAGTTGTAATAGAACTTGTGTAAATGACATAAACTATATTCTTAGCTTGGAATTGAAATGGTGTCGACTGCTCTTTGGCATAAACACAATTTCTCCATTATGTATATACACAAGGTATCTAAGACATTAGAGATGCATACAACCCTAAGATTAAGTTTAGCATAACGATTTGTGTTTTTATTTTCTTATGTAAAATGAGATGCTCATTTATATATGTTCTATTTTGGTGTTCTATTATGTCAGGCTTCTTAATAGCTGATATGTGATTGTTCAACACTACACGTACGTTCTGGTGGTTTAATTCTTAAGGTTTATTTCTCTGATTGCTTGAAGCTATCATTCTTTTAATTTTTATAGGAGTTCAAACCACTAGCTAGTGAGCAACATCCACCACCTTCAAAAGGTGTGGAAGCTTTGGATGCACATCAAGACTGAATCTGAAAATTTTTATTGAACATAGTATATATGTGTCATCTAGATCGATAGATCTTTGTGGCCCTAAATGTAATGGATGTTATGATTGAACTATTTTATGTTTCTAAATAAAGAGGTTTTGTTTTAACTGTTCGGTTATAACGATATTTTGAATCATACATACTGAGTAAGAACCGGGTCTAGGGTGGTTTAGAAGTCGGGTTCTTACAGTTGGGTGGTTTAAAAGTCGGGTTCTTACACTCCTCCATCAAACTTCAAAAGTTTCATACATGGTTCCATTGGTGTTGCAACCGGATTGCAATTTTCCATCTTAAACTTCTTCAAGATCTCTTTTTCATACTGCTCTTGTGATACAAAGATTCCCGTCTCTTCTTGATTAACCTCCAAACTGAGGAAATACTTCAGCAAGCCCAAATCTGTCATTTCAAACTCTTGCATCATCGTGCTTTTAAACTCTTCTAACATTGTATTACTATTACCCATAAAAATCAAATCATCAACATAAAGGCCAACAAATATTGTATTACATCCACTCTGCTTTGTGTAAAGCACATGTTCGTAAGGATATTGCTTGTATTTGTTTTCCTTGAAATACGTATCAATGTGAGTATTCCACGCTGGCGGTGCTTACTTCAATCTGTAAAGCGCTTTCTTCAATTCTAACACATTTTTCTCTTCTCCAATTT
The DNA here is from genome assembly GCA_036507275.1 of Sicyos edulis. Classification (NCBI taxonomy): domain Eukaryota; kingdom Viridiplantae; phylum Streptophyta; class Magnoliopsida; order Cucurbitales; family Cucurbitaceae; genus Sicyos; species Sicyos edulis. The sequence goes on from CM071850.1 coordinate 12,724,331, forward strand.
TCACATATCCTGGTGGTTGCTTAATGTATACTTCCTCTTCAAGCACATCGTTCAAAAATGTAGTTTTGACATCCATCTGATAAATTGGCCATTTAAATTGCGCCACTCGCAAGATGAGCAATTTGATTGTCTTCATTCTCGCAACTGGAGAAAAAACTTCATCATAGTTTAATCCTGCTTTCTGCTTGTATCCCTTTGCAACAAGTCTTACCTTATATCGCTCTATCTTTGCTTACACATTCATTTTCTTCTTGGCTTTCATTTGGCAATTGTGTCAGCTTTCATGTATCAATGCGCTCTATCGCATTAATTTCTTCTCCATTTCCGCTCGTCACTTCTCATCTCGCACTGCTTCTTTAAAGATTATACTTTCTGCAACTGCTAAAAGACCTACAAGGTGCAAATTGAAAAAAAAAAAAAAGACATACAAGGGCACCTCATTTGTCGCATCGTACAATTCTTGTAAACTTCACATTCTTGGTTGTTGCGGTTCTTCTTCTTCTTCTTCTTCTTCAGTTGTTTCAGGCTCTCTTAGCATACTCGTTGATACAACGACTGGTATGTAATGGCCCGGTTTTCATCTCGATTCCCTAGGTATGATTTCTAGTGATTTTGGTTGTTCGGTTGGGCTTTTAGGGTGGTTTAAGCTTTAAGGGGGTATTTTGGTAATTTGGCCCTCGAAGTTGGTTTTGTAATTGATCAAGGTTTTCGGGTTGTTTCCTATCTTTTGCTAAGTTAGAGGTGATTGACAAGGGATTTGGAGCTTTGCTTTTAAAGAAGAAAATAAGAGGAAAATGTGTTGTTGCTGGGATTCGAAGCAGGATGGTTTAAAGAGATTAAAGGCAAAAAGGTTGGAAAATAAGTTAAAAGTGTCTTCACTGGGGCTCGAAGCCGGGATTGCTTAAGGATTGTTTGACACATGGCAAGAAAAACCCTTCTCTTTTATGATTCCTTCCTCCCAACCGCATTTGTTTGTTCATTTGGAGAGAAACGCATTTCCCAGCAGAGAGATTCCACTTTTTCTTCCTTCCTTCTTGAAAATTCCAATCACCAAGCCTAGCCGAGCTCCATTTTTGTTGTTCACCCAACCCTAGCCGAGCATAGCCCCGCGCTCGTATTTTCGTGCCCCTGCACAGTGGCGCTAGCCTTCGCCAACTCCGCGCCGCTCGTCCATGTCCCGATTGCAGCCCCGCGATCACGATCGCCAGCACGCCTGCTCGCCCAGCCGCTCCGCAGCACACCGCAGCCTCGCATGCACAAGCAACCGCACAACACCATGGTCGAAGCCTACACGTCTAGCTGCCGAGCAGCCTCACCCACACACATTCGTCCAACCGAGCCTACCAAAGCCGCAACCCCACGCCTGCACGCACACGCTGCCGAGGTTTGTCGCACGCTTTGCCCACGTAACTGAGTGTTTTGCCGAGGCCATTCTTGCAGCAGCCGAGCCTTGTGCTTTTGATTTGGGTATTTGACTTCTAGAGCCCTTGTGTGTTGGTCTTTGATGTTCAGTTGATTAAGATTTAATTATTGTTGTACTATTTATCTGTTAGGTTGTCTCTGTTGATTCTACAGCTCGAGGAGCATTATTCGATCGTTATCTATTCTTTGTTTTCCAGGTAAGGGTTCATTGTCGAGGTTGTGTGGACCCTGCGCTTGGCATTGATGGTTTCCTGCTTGTGTGTTACCTATTGTATTCATGTTAGTGGATAAGTTTTATTTTTCAATGTCTGAATGATAATCATGCTAGTGGATAGGCTCTTGGCAGGTTGTCTGATCAAGATGTTTGCTAGTGGATAGGCCTTGCTTAGTTTACTGCCTGTTGTTATACTTGCTAGTAGATAGACCTTGTTTGTTAATGCATGTTGATATGCATGCTAGTGGATAGGCTCTTGGCAGGTTGTCTGATCAAGATGTTTGCTAGTGGATAGGCCTTGCATAGTTTACTGCCTGTTGTTATACTTGCTAGTAGATAGACCTTGTTTGTTAATGCATGTTGATATGCATGCTAGTGGATAGGATTGTATGGATTTCTTGATAGGATTTTTCATGTAGCAAGACGTACCCTGGTTGCTTGCATTTCTCTGTTTATTGTGATTGCTCGTTATGGTTGTTGGCATTCTGTATATTGTTGTGCAATGTTGTTGGTGTTGAACTTTGTTAGCTCTAGGGTGCTTCGTCTTAGATAGATCTTGTTAGGTTGTCATCATCTAGAGGCTAAGAGTGGACTAACATATGAGTCCCCACCGGTGGGGCTATGGGGATAGGTTCCTTACCCCTGGTCGCTGGGTGTGGAGTAGCTACCACACCGACATAAGCCTAGTATGTGCCCTGCTAGAGCGGGGTCTTTTCCTTAGTGTAAGCTTACCTTGGGACGACCTTAGCTTTAGGCGTTAGGTGTACTCAGGCTACCACATTTTGGCGTCGAGGGCCTCTCGCCTTCTGTGGATCAGTGGACATCATTCCGAGTCAAAAGCATGTGCACCGAACTGGCATAGTTTGTGCAAGCCTACATTTATCCAGTTTTTAGGAGCATGTAGTGTGCGCGTATCTGTGCTAGAGGTCGAGAGGAGAGCTCCCTCGTGTTAGTGCGTCAGTACATCTTTCCTTTCCGTCTAGAGCCTGACTGTAAGGACCAGACCTAGAATACGGTCCTAAACCTAGGTCCTCACTCAGCATGCAAGTTAAATATTTCAACAAGTATTTAAAACTTTTTCAAAACATTTGGAAACGGGGAACACTTAAAACATAACCAACAATTTTCATAAGCAAATCCAATCAAGGTAAAATAAGCCTGGCCAGTATTTATAAAAGAACATTCAAAACAGTTTAAACAACTTTAACATCATTCCCCTAGGACTCATGTCCATCTACATGCTGAATAAATAAATGCAAACAATAAACGACAGAGTGCCGGTAGCCCCCCATGATCAAACAGCTCCCTCCGCTAGCCACCCTGGTGTTGTCCCAAGTTACCTGGTGGAAAAACCACGAAATAAGGGTGAGTATAAACATACTCGGTAAGAATCCCCAACCGGGGTACAATACGATACATCAGTCATCTAGCACCCTAGTATACATGCAAATAAAACAATGACTTAGAGCAAAACGGTTGAATTAGGCTATGAGCTACTTCTAGAGCGAGCCTATTCAAGGGCTTTCATCTACTGCCTATCCTAGGTTCTACACTTGGATGCCCTTCGAGTCTTACACAACCTAGGACTCAGTGATGCCCAGTGGGGCCTTACACACCTAGGATGCCTATCGGGGCCTTACACCTCCAGAATCAGTGATGCCCTGTAACAGCCCAGTTTTCTATCCCAGTTTTCGAGGTGCCTTCGGATCAAGTTTCGGTTGTTGGTTGGGTCGTTAGAGCGGTTTTGACCCTTGGGGGTATTTTGGTCCTTTGGCTCTTCGGGCAGGATTTGTGGTTTTCAGGGCTTCGAGGTAGCTCCTGCCTTGGCCGTGGCTTGTTTGGGTTGGACTGCGAGTCCCGAGATGTTTGGGCTAGTTGTTTGGAAGTTCGGTTATGATTTGGGATTTTTGCAAAGTGATGGTTGGTTGTGTGCTTCCTTTGGGATTCGAGCCCGGGCCCTTGGTGTTGATTTGGGAGTTGGTTTAGTGAGTTTTATTGATTGGGAAAGATTGCTTCGGTCGGGTCTCGAAGGAGGAAGCCGGGAAATGGGATTTTGAGGTTTTAAGTGGATAAGGATGGAAAATGGAATTAAAATCCCATTTTTCCTTTTTATTTCCCATTTTCCTTTTTCTTTTCCAAATCCATTTTCTTTTTCTTTTATTTTTTTTTCCCAAAATCAACTTTCTCTCTCCTTCTCTCTCTCTCTCTCTCTCTCTCTCCCCAGCCCCCAGCGGCTGCTGCTTGGGCCCAGAGCCCTCCTCTCGCGCCGCCGCCTTCCGCCTTGGTCGTACACACCTAGGATGCCTATCGGGGCCTTACACCTCCAGAATCAGTGATGCCCTGTAACAGCCCAGTTTTCTATCCCAGTTTTCGAGGTGCCTTCGGGTCAAGTTTCGGTTGTTGGTTGGGTCGTTAGAGCGGTTTTGACCCTTGGGGGTATTTTGGTCCTTTGGCTCTTCGGGCAGGATTTGTGGTTTTCAGGGCTTCGAGGTAGCTCCTGCCTTGGCCGTGGCTTGTTTGGGTTGGACTGCGAGTCCCGAGATGTTTGGGCTAGTTGTTTGGAAGTTAGGTTATGATTTGGGATTTTTTGCAAAGTGATGGTTGGTTGTGTGCTTCCTTTGGGATTCGAGCCCGGGCCCTTGGTGTTGATTTGGGAGTTGGTTTAGTGAGTTTTATTGATTGGGAAAGATTGCTTCGGTCGGGTCTCGAAGGAGGAAGCCGGGAAATGGGATTTTGAGGTTTTAAATGGATAAGGATGGAAAATGGAATTAAAATCCCATTTTTCCTTTTTATTTCCCATTTTCCTTTTTCTTTTCCAAATCCATTTTCTTTTTCTTTTATTTTTTTTTCCCCAAAATCAACTTTCTCGCTCCTTCTCTCTCTCTCTCTCTCTCTCTCTCTCTCTCTCTCTCTCTCTCCCCCGCGCACAGGTCGCCATCCGTCGCCCCTGCGCACATCGCGCCATCGCCCGCCTCGTGTCGCCACCACCCGACCTCGAGCCGCGTCGTCTGTCTTGAGCCCAGCCAGATCGCGCGTTCCCGCGCCCTCGTCGCGTGTCCTTGCGCCAGATCGTCGAGCCCAGGTCCGGCCGAGGAGCAGCTCGCTCGCCCGTCGCGCGTCCCCGGATCGGCGCGCCGCGCCGCGTCGCCACCGCCGCCGAGCGATCCGTCGCGCAGCGCTTCGGCCGAGCCGAGCGCTTCGTCGCACTTCTAGCCTCGTCGTCGCGACCGGATCGGCCGAGCGAGCGCGCCAGGCTACGCGCGCGCAGCGCCCGCTTGCCGCATGCCGCTTCGCCGTGTCCTGCCATGCGCCACGCGCCCCGTGCGCCCATGCGTGCCCAGCCAGCAGCGTCACACACAGTGTATGATCGCGCGCCAATCTTTTGCCTAGCCCGAGCAAATGCCTGCTTCGCGTGTCGGCCGTGCCTCGTGAGTGCTCCCCAGCCGAGCCTGTTTGTTTTATTATTTTTGGCCTTTTGATTGTAATTATTGTTGTTTTTGTAAGGTTCTCGCTAGCTAGCTCTGGTTCGATCGCAGCTTAGGTTTCTTGTGTTTAGAGGTCTCTGGCGGTAAGGATTTCTTACGGAGTTGTGTGAACCTCTGCGATATTATGCGATTGCTTTGATTGTATGCTTGTTTGTGTTTATTGACATGTTTGGTGATAAGTGCTCTAATATGAATTCCCGATTAGCATGACTTTCCGGTTAATTCTCATGTTAATCCATGCTAGGTTGTTCCTTTCTAGCATGCTCAGTATCACTGCTCCTTGCTTCGTAGTATCATGCTAGGCTCGTTGTATTCTTTTTAGCACGTATTGGATTTTATGGAATTGTTTGTTTGTTTGCTAGGGCGAGTTAGAATTGCGGTAGATAGCATCATCCGGCCTTTGATGCATAAAGAACCTTGCATCCATGGCGGGGGGACGTCGAGCAAGTCATTCCGTCCCCTGGACCCCGTGAGGGATTAGCTAACCCAAGCGGTAGGCCCCGCAATCTTGGGTGAGGGAGGCGGTTGTTAATGCCCCAACGGTCGGGATGATGACTTGGCATTGCCTCGTCCGGCGGCCGGCATGTCCTCGGCATGTTTTGGCGGTAGCCCCGATTGCCACCGTTAAGGCAAGGACGGCTTCTGGTGTAAGCCTACCACTACCGCTTTCTTGGCCCAAAGTGCGGTGGTTCAGTGACATAGTTTACGTGTCCAGTGTCTCACACCCTATGTCGGTGACACCGATCCAAAGATTTAGTTAGGCGTGGTGATCGGATATGGGCAGGCTTGCCTTGAGACCACAACAACCCCCATAGTCTGCAGCAGTAGCACGCGGTGCATGCTTACGCTCATTACAAACGCCATCGAGAGCTCCTCGGGATTGTGAGCCGAGTGTACCTTTCTTCGACAGTAGAGAGACGCCGAGGTCGGGACTTGTTTCTCGTATAGGGCGACTTGTGTGATGTGTTGTGTGGTGATTGATTTCCGGACTAAGACCACGAGTTGGCATCCGAGGCCCAAGTGTGGGCTAAGCTATGTGCTCTATCTCGTGTTTATATTCATAGCTTGCATATCTTTCTCGCTAGATGACCATGTATATCGTATTGTACCCGGTTGGGGATTCTTACTTGAGTAATTCGTTACTCACCCTTACTTATCTTTCAGAAACCATGGCGCGAGGCGGGATGGTGGAGGAGGAGGAGCCGTGATCATGGAAACCCGTTGTTCAACTCTGAGATTTATGTTTATGATTTAAATGTCCTCTGAATGCATGTAGTTGGGCACGGAGCCCTAGGGTGTTTTCTCTCAATGTATTTCCGGATTCTAGCATTGTTGTAAAGTTTGTATGTTTTAAATAAATCTCGATCGTAGTATGTTTGGAAATGTATTTGTCTTGGAGCAGTGCTTGGAAACAGGGGACAGTTTCAAGAATTTTGTATTGACTTTTAAATGAACTCTTGCCGGTTTTTGGTTTTTACTTAGAATCAAAACAACCCTATTGCAAATTCTAGTGTTGATTTCTATGCATGCATTGAGGTAATGGCCTATTTAGAACCCCATTCGGGTCGGGTCCTTACGGTTGGTATCGAGCTCGAGTCATAGATTCTGGACCGACCTTTTGTTGTAGGTCGTTTTTCCATGATCATCAAGACTCTCGGCGACCATCAGTGCGCGCTAAGTTTACTATTTGTTGTTGAAAAAGGGTTAAGAATTTACAATACACGCCATCTAGTGTATGTCTTGTGTAGTGTTGTGGAGCGGAGACGAAGCGTGTTCGACTCGTTGTTGGTTTGGGTTTAGAGCGCCATCATGCCAACTTCCCGCAGCAGTGTGATGTATGTTGTGGCTTGTTGAGGTATCCAGATTGATTCGGATGCCCCGGGACATCGTCCCCGTGGGAGGCGAGCTTGACTCCGTAGGCCATTTGTGGCCCGGGGCTTGTTGGTTTTCCCAGCGAGAGGGTGGATGTGCTTTGCCTTGGAGTTCTACTCCAAGAGAGGAGTTAGTGTGGTCGTGCTTATGTGGATGTTTGTGGAGCGAGTCCCCGTGTGGACTAGCACAGGTAGCTCAAGTGTTGATCTTGAGCCTTAGCAGCTTGTTTGATTGCCAAAGGAGTAGCCTGCAGAGTTGGCGACCTTCGAGGAGATTGTTGAGGCATTTAGGTGCTCCCAGTAAAGTGTTGTTGTTTGCAGCCCGATGGCGGAACCCTCAGTAGTTAAGGGTGCAGCGAGCAGTGTTCCCTTCGGATTGGATCCGTTGGTGTTTTCCTCGGATGTTTGGGAGAGTTGAGCACTCTTCCTTTGGTGAGCTCTTGGAGTGGAGCTAGCTGCTGCATGTTGAGAGAGCTGGCCAGAGTTTTGTTGAGCATCATGTGGAGATGCTAGTGTAGGCTGTGAGCCTTCGGTTTGATGAGATGCCATAGGCATGGTTTTTGAGTTGGAGCCCTTGTATGCCTAGCCAGAGTTCTTGTCACTTGAGGTTGTGACCCTGTTGGCCCCATTGGTAGTAAGATGTGGTTTTGGTAGTAGTGGCACTTGAGGTGCATTGGTTGGTGTGCCGCTTTCGCACTAAGTCTGGTTGAGGCTTGAGTTTGGCTTGGGCATAGCAGATGGTTCTATGCCGTTCGGAGTTTAGTGCACTCCTTTAGCCTTGGATCCGTTTATGGCAGTGGCACCTGTTTAGGTCGTGCCAGAGGGCTAGTTCAGTGGTAGTCGATGGACTACAAGCGAAAGGATGCTCGAGAGGAGCCGGAGCCTCTTCCCAGTGTTTCTGAAGGTTGAGTAAGTCAGCAGGTTGGCAGTTGGTAAGTGTTGGTGCGCGTGAGTCTCGCGCTAGTGTTAAGGCCAAGATATTTCTTTGTGGTTGGTAGTGCGGTCAACTACCTTCAAGGGCCTTATCTGAGGAGAGTTGAGCATTGTAGATGCGAGTTTGGTCCAGCAGAGGGACCCTGAGTTGGATGCTCATGAGATGAGCTGGATGCCTATGAGGCGAGATGAGCTGATGCCTTGCGAGAGGTTTTGGGTGCCTTAGGGGTAAGCCCCCTTGGTAGAGGCTTGGTATAAAGTAAGTTCGGTTTGGCATTGTTATGCTTTGGTAGAGCAAGCTTGCCTCAGCTTCGTGTATCGTGTGGAGATGGAACTTTTGGTGTTCCTTGGATTGTTTGCATCTCTGCCAGGAGCTAGTGTTGCTTTTTTGGAAAAGCGCTTGTTAGTCTTGGATCTCTAAAGGAAGGTTGAGAGTTGTGCACACAAGTGTGTTTTGTGTGGTTCGTTCCGTGGCGAGAGTTTCAGATCCATGTAGGGTTTGCTTTGGAGATCTAGTGCTCAGTTTCTGGAGAAGTTGAACTCCAGGTGGTTGTTGCAAGGCTTTAGTCGAGGTGGTAAAGATACCGTGCTCGTGGTATCAGGTTGTTGCTTAGGCAAGTGTTGTCGGGTTGGACCTAAGCTTGGTTGGCGGATCTTTTTGTGATCGTTGGTTGGAGTTCAGTTGGAAACTGAACAAGAGCGGTGGTAGCTAAGCCGCGTGGTTTCTGATCGTCATGGCTAAGAGAGTTGTTCGGATCCTTCCTTGGGTAGAAGTTGTTGTGGCCGATGCTTTGAGTAGGAGGATGACGCATTCTGTAGCGTTTCGGGTCCTCTAGGTTCCCAAGGAGTTGGAGTTGTTCGTTCAGGCAGTTGTCTGTTAGATCGGTTGCTGGCAGTGTGTGCGTCGAGGGTTGCCGAAGAACCCTAGGTTGTGGAGAGCCTCTCCAGAGCTCAGTCAGGCCCAGCTAGTGAGTTTCAGTTGGCTAGCCGGAGCGTGTAGTTTGTAGCCTCGGTGGAGTTGCTAGCGATCTTGGTAGATCGCAAGCCGTGTTTGTTTGGAGTAAAGTCCGGATTGGTTCCGGTGTGGTGTCGACCAAGGTGTGGATTGGAGTTGCTAGAGTTTAGTTTTGCTCGTGGGGCGAGTGGTTTGTGCCCTGTTGGTTGTTTTCCTGTTTCCAGGATGTTGAGTTGCCCCTGTTGTTGCCCCGTGAGATTTAGATGTTGTTGCTTTAGTGGAGCAAGTCAGTGAGCGTTGGTGGAGTTCTCGGTCCCTTGGTTGTCTTCTAGTAAGAGCCGTTTCCTTCAGGGAGTTGTCAGGTTACTCCATTGGTCTTGGAGTTTATGGTGGAAGCGCTAGCTTGAAGGAAAAGTTTGTTGGCTGCTTGGAAGTAGTCGTTTGTCCAGTTAAGCGGATTCTTGGATGGTGTTCTAGAGGCTGCAGTAAAGGTTGTTCTGCCTCTTGTGAGTGTTTGGCCAAGATTTGGTTCGTTTGTTGTTTCGAGAGCTAGTTCGGTTCTAGCTGGCCATCAGGGTCTTACACCTCCAACTCAGTGATGCCCATCGGGGACTTACACACCTAGGATGCCCATCAGGATCTTACACCTCCAACTCAGTGATGCCCATCGGGGACTTACACACCTAGGATGCCCATCGTGGTCTTACACCTCCAACTCGGTGATGCCCATCGGGACTTACACACCTAGGATGCCCATCGTGTCTCACACCTCCAACTCGGTGATGCCCATCGGGACTTACACACCTAGGATGCCCATCGGGTCTTACACCTCCAACTCAGTGATGCCCATCGGGGACTTACACACCTAGGATGCCCATCAGGGTCTTACACCTCCAACTCAGTGATGCCCATCGGGGACTTACACACCTAGGATGCCCATCAGGGTCTTACACCTCCAACTCAGTGATGCCCATCGGGGACTTACACACCTAGGATGCCCATCGTGTCTCACACCTCCAACTCGGTGATGCCCATCGAGGACTTACACACCTAGGATGCCCATCGGGTCTTACACCTCCAACTCGGTGATGCCCATCGTGACTTACACACCTAGGATGCCCATCGTGGTCTTACACCTCCAACTCGGTGATGCCCATCGTGACTTACACACCTAGGATGCCCATCGGTCTTACACCTCCTGATGTCCATCGGGGTCTTACCCGAGCGGGACCTAAACTAGTTACCCCTACAGTCTTCTACACTATACATCACCCGCCTATGCCTGGCACCGAACTAACAGGATAAAATAGAACAAGGTATGCCAAGATAATTAAACCCCTTGCATGGAACTAACAGAATATATTAGGGGACACAAGAGCAACACGATATGGAAGCAGGAGAAAACATGTAACCTACCCACTGGAAATTTCATACAATCACAAGACATGGCATGCTGGAAGAACAAACCTAGCATGACACTAACATGAACAACAAGCAACATGCTAGCAAGATTTCAAACACAAGTCGCTCAATAGCTAACATACTCATAACAACAACCAAGCATACAAGGCACAATCATGATAGCATCGCGACGGTCCACACAACCACTCGTAAGAAATCCTTACACCGGAAACAAGCGTAAAATAACTACCATAAGCCAACCAAGCGACTCCCGAGCTTCTAAGTGAACCGAGAGCAACCTAAGCATTTAATAAAAATATCCTAATTAAATAACAACACCAATCAACTTAGGGTCCAAAAGAGTGGAGGCTCGGGAATTACCAACCGAGAAGGCACTAGGTCTCGGCCCAACTTTCTTGGCAAAAATCAGTCTCTCGGCAGCAAGGGGCAGGCAGATTGGGCGGCAGAGGCGAGCAATCTGGCGCCCTGGCAGCACTTCTGCCGAAGCCATTGCGGTACTGGCGCGCGCAGGGACGGGCGCTGCACAGCGACACGGGCGGCCGGCGCGCGAGAGATGGGCGCTTCAGCGTCTGCGACACGACGACATCGACCGGGCGCTAGGCGCGCGACGCGCAGCAGTGCAAGGCGGGCGTCTGGCGCGATCTGAGAGGCCGTATCTTTGGGCGTCTGGTGCCGCTGGCCGGTCGGCGTCAGTGCAGGCCATCTTTGGGTGTCTGGGTCGCTTTCGGCGGTGTCGCGCGACATGACTCTTCTTCTTCTTGGTGTTGGTGGCTCGGTGCGGCTCGGTTGGGTTTCTTGGTGAGGTCGGCAAGAAGAGAGAGAGAGAGAGAGGGAGAAGGGGAAAGAATAAGGGTTTTTCTCTTTTCTTTTCCTTTTTCCTAAATTAAATAGGCTTTGGGTGGTCCAAAATCCCTTCCCAAGGCTTTCCTCCTTCGAGTCCTAGGTGACGCATTCTTTTCCATTTAAAAACCCATTTAAATCAAGCCTCCTAATAACCAAGTAGGTCAAGGGTTCAATTCCCAAAGGAAGCACTCTAATTAACAATAATTTTGTTAATTACCAAATCACCTCCAAACTTCCAACCAACTAGCCCGAACTTCTTGGGTCCTGCAACCAACAACAATCAAGCCTCGACAAGGGCAGGAGTGACCCCGAAGTCTTGAAAATCCACAAAACCCTTACCGGGGGCTAAAAGACCAAAATACCCCTAAGGGTTAAAATAGCTCTAACGGCCCATCCGAATAATGAACCGGAAACACCTGAGAAACTGAAATAGAAAACTGGGTCGTTACACTGACGCTTGGGTATTGTCCCAAGTGTCCAAGATTAGCCCAGTATGTGCTGGTCTAGGATTAGCCTAGTGTAGAGACTCTTGATGACCATGTCTAGCCAAGAGTAGAGACTCTTGATGTTTTGAGCATTTTGTTATTTGAGCTTGTATGAGACTGTCTATTATGTTGTTTGAACTGCTTGTATGCTAGGATGCTAGATGATGTGACTTGCGTATCGTACCCCAGTTGAGAATTCTTATTTAGTACTCACCCTTTCTGTGGTTTTTCCCCCAAGTAACTTGGGACAGTATCAAGGTGGCTAGAGGAGAAGTAGACAGATCATGGGATAGTCTGCTGCATAGTCTTTTGCTTACATTTATAAACTTTAGCATGTTGGGATGATTTAAGGATTTGTTTTATAACTGTTTGTTATACTCTGGCTAGAGGCTTAAACTGTATTTTTGGTTTTCACTAATGTTGGAATTGATTTGATTTCTTAGTATTTGAATAATGAATTTCCCAAGAATGTTTTGGCTTGAATTTTAAAGTAGGTTTTACTTTCATACATGCTAAGTAAGGACCTTTAAGACCATTTAGAGTCGGGTCTTTACATGGCAATTCTCCAACTTCAATGCCGACTTCCATCAAATTATTTCAGTCCCATTTACTTTCTTCATTTACTCGTACAACGCGACTCACCATCACCTTCTTGCTTATTAGGTCGAGTAGTTTGTACCTTTTTGTTCTTTTATCATAGCATAACACATACTTCTTGCTCTTATCTTTGAGCTTCGTTCCTCCCTGATCAGGTACGTGTGCATAAGCCATACTACCAAACACTCTAAGATGCAAAACTATCGGCTTTCGTCCGCTCCATGCCTTTTGTGGTGTTTTATCATTTAGCTTTGCACGTGGACATCGATTTTGCACAAAAATTGCACATTTCGCCACTTCCGCCCAAATTCCTTTAGCATCCTTTTTCTCTTCAACATTGCTCGAACCATATCAAGAATGGTTATATTCTTCCTCTCGGGCACACCATTCTGTTGAGGAGTGTATGAGGCTGTTAAAAAATATCTTATGCCTTGCTCCTCCCAATACTTCCTAAACGTCGTCGAAGTATATTCTCCACCTCTGTCAGATCACACAGATTTAATTCGTCTACTAGTTTTTCTTTCCAGTCTCACTTTAAATCTTTTGAACATCTCAAATTTTTCTGATTTTTCTTTCAAAAAATAAACCTAAGTTTTCCGTAAGAAATCATCAGTAAAAGTAATGAAGTACCTTTAACTGATGAACGATGCAGGGGTTATTGGCTCGCATATATCCATATGAATCATCTCGAGAGGTTGCTTCGCTTGATATTCTGCTTTCTTCTAAAACGATGTTCTCGCATGCTTGCTGAGCACGCATTCTTCACAAAACTTTCCATCATAGTCCATCCCTGGTAGACAGTGCACCATATTCTTCTTCGCTAACTATTTTAGTCCACCATGAGGTAGATGACCAAAACCAAGATGCCACAACGTTACTTTATCTTCTACATCGACTCACAAACATCTTTCCCGCACTGTGACAAACCCGACCCAAAACATGGTCCTAAACCGGGGTTCTCACTCAGCATGCAAGTTAAATATGATATCAAGCGGTTTAGTGCTCATATTTAAAAATCATTTCAAAACATATGAGAAGGGGGAACCCTTAAAACATAACCAACAGTTTTCATTTAAACATAATCAACGAAGTAAAACAACCTGGCCAGTATTTATAAAAATATACAATACAATTTAAACCACGTTTTAAACAATGTTCCCCTAGGACTCCTGTCCATCTACATGCTGAATAAACAATGCAATAATAAAAGACAGAGTGCCGGCGGCTCCCCATGATCAATCAGCTCCCTCCGCTAGCCATCCTGGTGTTGTCTCAAGCTACCTGAAAGATAAATAAGGGTGAGTATAAAGATACTCAGTAAGAATCCCCAACCGGGGTACAATACGATACATCAGTCATCTAGCACCTCAACATGCAAGCAAACAGCTATCAACACAGATTATAGCTCAACGAGCTCATAAAACAAGATCTGGAGCCATCGGAAGTCTCTTACTTCCTACTTAACGGGATTGGATACAATCGACCAATCACGGGACATCACCGAGGTATTTGTCACTCGGGGAATACACTCGATCCCTAAAATGTCCTCAAGGGCCTCCTTGCCCTTGCACTAAATCGGACTTACGGGAGAGTACCCGAAGTCAAGCTCTAACGGAAGGAATGGTGTACTCACGACATTAGCCCGGGGGAGCTCTCCGAACCGGCAACTAACGCGTGTGCGCGCACACCACATGCTCCTCTGCAACCTGCGTAAATGCGGGGGCCTAAGGGCAAACTACGCGGGCCAGGTGCACATGCCTATAACTCGGAAGCGGTGTCACTGATCACAGTAGCGTGAGGCCCTCGGCGCTCATCTGTGCAGCCTGATCCACCTACCTGAAGCTAAGAACCGGCCAAGGTAGGCTTACACCGTTGGCAGGGTTCAGCTCTAGCAGCTACAAACTAGGCTCGCCGGGTGGGTAGCTAAGTCCACAACCGTGGTCGGGGAGTAGCAAGATACGTTATGTCTGCGCACACACTTTACTCCCGACACGAGCTCATCGGGGACAAAGTACGTTATGTCCGCTCAGCTTCTGGATGATGACAAACCTTACAACTCTATCTAAGAGTACAGAGCAAAAATCAATGATTCCTGGCTAGCAAGCAATGACCGACATAAATCACATTACCTAGCATGATACTACAACTTAAGCAGGAATCATAAGCATGCTGGAAGAACAAACCTAGCATGGCACTAACATGTAAAATCAGGCAAACATGCTAGCAAGAAATCAATCAACTGCTCTATCTCTAACATGCTCATAACAGCAAGCAAACAAGCAAGGCATATCGAGATATATTGCAGGGTCCACACAACCACGGTAAGAAATCCTTACCTGGAACAAGCAGAAAAACAATAATAATAATAAATCAACGAGCAATCCTCGAGCCTCTAAGCGATCCCGAACAGCCTATACGTCAAACAAAGCACCCAAATCACATACATAAACAGTCCAATAAATCCATAACCAACAGCCAATAAATCTGGGCCCAACGAAGAAAAGACTCGGGAAATACCATCCGAGAAGCCACAAGGCTCGGGCCAAGCCAACACACAACAAGCTGGCTGGGCGTAGGGGCTGAGCTGGCTGGGCGCAGGGCAGGCACGCTGGGGCGCAGGCTGGGACGCAAAGGCTGGGCTCGGAGCTGCGCGCGGGCGAGCTGGGACGAGGCGAGGGCGTGCGGCGAGCGGCGCGGCTCGGCACAGGGGACGGCACGCAGGCGCGAGCTCGGCAAGCACAGGGGACGGCGCGCACGAGCGCTCGATCTGGCACCGCACTGTGCGAGGGACGGCGACGCGACATCGCGCGCTCAGCCTGATGGAGCAGCAGGCGACATGGACTGGCGCGAGGGCGAAAGCCGGCGACACTGCGCGACTGGCAACGCCCAGGCGGGGCGATCGGCATAGGGCAGGGGCTCGGCGCGCACGGGCGAGCTGGGCTGGGCGAGCTGGGCGCTAGGGTCGGGCGAGCTGGGCGGCCAGGGGGCTCGGGCTGGCTCGGGCAGGGGCGACCAAGGGGGGCTGGGGGCTGCTCGGGTTGGAGGAGAGAGAAAGGGGAAAAAATGAGGGAAAATGAGATTTTTCTTTTTTTTTCTTTTCTTTTTCTCTTTTATTTAAATTCCAACCTTATCCAAATAAATCCAATTTATCCATTTTCCAATTTTTCCAAAAATCCTTAAAATCCTTAAATCTCATTTCCCGGCTTCCTCCTTCGAGACCCGACTGAAGCAATCTTTTCAAACAACAAATCTCACTGAAATCAACCTCCCAAATCAACACTGAAGGCCCGGGCTCGAATCCCAAAGGAAACACCCAAACAACCATCACTTTGCCCAAAACCCAAATCACAACCGAACTCCCAAACGAATAGCCCAAACATCTTGGGACTCGCAGTCCACAACAAACAAGCCTCAACAAAGGCAGGAGCTGCCTCGAAGCCCTGAAAAACCACAAATCCTGCCCGGGGAGCAAAAAGACCAAAATGCCCCTAAGGGTCCAAACAGCTCTAACTGCCCATCCGAACCACTGAATCTGAACCGGAAGCTCCTCGAGAACCGGGAAAGAAACCTGGGCCGTTACACGCACACTTCTCAAATTTAGTCTATACATGTGATTTCTTCCCATCTCTACTCGAGCAACTAAACACTCTTTTTTGTCCCTCAAATGCAACAACCAGTCTTTCAAAAATACAAAATAATCCTTCTCTATGAGTTGCCTCAAACTCGAAATATTTGTTTTGAGATCTGGTACATAATAAACATCCTGGACTGACCCTATAAAGCCATCCTTCTGCACAAAAGAAATCGTACCTTTTTCCTTTTACCTTTACCTTGGATGCATCGCCAAAAGAAACATGACCATCTTCAATTTTCTACATCTCTTTGAATAGATACTCGTGTCTACACATATGGTGTTTGCCCTTGAGTCTAGATACCACACAGTATCATTATTGTCACTTCCTTTTTTATGCGCCATCAAAAGAACACCTTCATTTGGATTGTTTTCTACTGTTAAGTTGCTTATTTCTTCAAATCTTTTATCCACACAACAATCTCTCGCAAAATGCCCTTCTTCACCGCAATTGTAGCATTTTTTGTAATAACAATCTGTAAGGGACCGACCCGAATGGGGCACTAAATGGGCCCTTATCCCAATGCATGCATTCAAAGTAAAGGACATTTAAACATACATGATTTCGGATTCCAATTAAAACAAAAACATTCAAAATAACTTCTTTAAAAACTAGACAATTTCCCTGGAACCTGTCCCTGTTTCCAAGCACCTGTTCCAAGATAAATACATTTCCAAAGTTTACTCTGATCAGAGATTTACTAAAAGCCATTCAAAACCTGTTCAGATACAAAATGCTGGAATCCACAAATATTTACAAACATCCTAGGGCTCCGTGCCCGACTACATGCATTCAGGGAAAGCAAAACACATGAGAGTCATAATACAAAAATCAGAGTTGGAAGACTGGGCCCCATGATCACAGCTCCTCCTTCAGGCATCCTGTCGCGCACCACGATTACCTGTGGAAAACCACAGAATAAGGGTGAGTAACGAATTAATCAGTAAGAATCCCCAACTGGGGTACAATACGATATACATGGTCATCTCGATGAGCGTATGCAAGCTATGAATATAAACACAGAATAGAGCACATAGCTTAGCCCATACTTGGGCCTCGGATGCCAATTTAAGGTCTTAGTCCGAATAATATCATCACACATCCAATACATAAGTCGCCTATACGAGAAACAAGTCTCGGCCTCGGCTGTCTCATCTGCGATTTAAAAGGTACACCGCTCAAGATCCCGAGGAGCTCTCCTGGTCGGCTGTTGTAATGAGCTTAAGCATGCACCGCGTGCTCTTTGCAGAACCATGGGGGTGTCGGGTCAGAGGCAAGCTGCCCATGTCCAGATCCACCACGCCTAACTAATTCTTTGGATCGGTGTCACCGACATAGGGGTGTGAGACTGGACACGTAAACTATGTCACCTGAACCACCGCACCGAGGCTAAGGAAACGGGTCGTGGTAGGCTTACACCGAAGCCGCCTTACCTTAACAGTGGCAATCGGGGTCTACGGTGAACACGCCGAGGACGTGCCGACTTCCGGGGACGAGGCAATGCCAAGTCATCATCCCGACGGTTGGGGCATTTAACGATCACCCACACCCTCACCCAAGATTGCGGGGCCTACCGCTTGGTTAGCTAATCCCTCACGGGGTCCGAGGGGCGGAATGACTTGCTCGACGTCCCCGCCATGGATGCAAGGTACTTTATGCATCGGGCCGGATGATGCTACCTACCGCAATTCTAACTCGCCTAGCAAACAAAGAAACAATTTCATAAAATCCAATACGTGCTCAATAAGAATACAACGAGCCTAGCATGATACTACGAAAGCAAAGAATGAGATACGAGCATGCTAGAAAGGAACAACCTAGCATGGATTAACATGAGATTTAAATCGGAAAAATCATGCTAATCGGGAATTCAGATTAGAGAACCTAGCTACACATGTCAATAAACACAAACAAGCAATCAATTAGCAATCGCATAATATATCGTAGGGTCCACACAACTCCGATAAGAAATCCTTACCTTGGTCGGGGACGATGGCACGAAAACCTAAGCTGCGAACTATCTCGAACTAGCTACCGGAACCTATCAATCATCACAATAATCACCCAATAGGCCCAAATACAATAAAATAAATGTAACTCACTCGAACAACTCACGAGGCACGATTTAACGCATTTAACGAGCGATTACAGACGAACGGGCAAAGAACGGGCCGGGCCGGGCGAGCCGAGGCGCAGAAATGGGCGCGCGGCGCGCTGGGCGCGGACGAAGCGCTGAGCGCGCGAGCAGCGCGACGACGAAGCAGCGCGTTAGGCGCGACGCGCGCGCGCGCGATGCGAGGCGCGAGGATGCGCGCGCTTGGCGAGCGGCGGCGTGACACGGAGCTGGGCGAGGCGATGCGCGGCGCGGCTGGGTCGGCAGTGGCTCTGTTTTTTGGCGCAAATAGGGGCGAAGAAGAAAATCCGAATTCGAGCGTTTGGCGAAGATTCGACGGCCGATTCGTTGATTGACTAACTCCCCTACACTAGCTACACAAAATCCACAAGAAGCTCACTTCGTCTTGGCCGGCAACGGCGAAACCAAAACAGGGGAAATGAATTGGAATGAGAAGAAGAAAGAAGGAACTTACCGGTGTGGGGCGATCGGCGAGGGAGCTCCGGCGAGGGTGAGGAGTTGCAGTCGGTCGAGGGGAAAGGAGAAGAAATCGCGAGGGAGAAGTGAGTCGGTCGGAGGAAAAATCGCGAAGAAGAAGAAGGGAAATGGGGAAGAATCGGGCGAAATTCTGCTTTTATATAAAAATCCCACTGCATATATACCAACTCGCGCGCATAGATTAACAAACATGCCCAGTGGCTCGGCTGGTAGCGCCCCTTGCCTAGCACGCGACACGTCCCTGGTTCGAATCTCACTCGACGCGTTATTTAATTCCTCATTTAATTTTACTCTTTCCCAAGCCCAAATGCCTTCACCAAAAATCCCGATCCTATTCAAATTGACTCATAATTATTTCGGCAATTTTCAATTTCAAAACCGGCCCTGTCGGCCCGACCCAAAATTACCAAAATGCCCATGGGCCTCCCGGGAAGACCGGGATGAAATTTCCGGGCCGTTACACAATCACTCGCATAGTGACCATACTTGTGATATTTGTAGCATTCAATATTTGATTGATTCTATCTACCACATTTTCCTAGACCTCTGCGCCAATTCGCTTGACTTGTATGTCCCTTCTCTACATCATAACTATCACTATGACTATGGCGATCATATCCACGACCTCCACGACTGCGACCACTACTTTGAATTTTTTTAGAATAAAGTACCTCTTCATCTTCGATTGACGCCTTGGCTTAAAGCGGTTTCTCTAGGGTTTCCTCTTTCTTCTTATTATTGTGTCGTTCGTGTGCCTCAAGAGAACTAGCAAGCTCGTCAATGGTGAGCGTCACAAGGTCCTTTGACTCCTCTATCGCACACATCACATTCTCGAAATTATTCATCAACAATTTAAAAATCTTTTCAACAACTCGCGCATCCATTAGCTTTTCTCCATTGCAATTGAGTTGATTCACCACCGTCTGCACCCATGTGATGTAGTCAGATACGTTTTCTTACTCATTCATTTTTATGTTCTCTAACTTGCCGCGAAGATTCTGGAGACGCATTTGTTTCACTCGTTCAGCTTCTTTAAACACTTTCTCTAAAGTATCCCATGCTTCTTTTGAAGTAGCTGCATTTGCAATCTTCTCAAAGCCCGATTCATCAACAACACAAAACAACATGTACAGTGATGTTTTATCTTTCGAACGTGCCTCTTTCAATTTTTTGGTTTGAATCGTCGTATAATCTGTGGTATCCTCTTATTCATTATAAACCTTCTTCGATCACTTCCTTTGCATCATGAGATCCAAGAAACGTTTTCATTTGAATGCTCCAATTCTCGTAATTTGCCTTCGTCAATCGTGGCATCGACATTTGACTCGTCACGTTCTTCATTGGCTCTGATACCAATTTGTAAAAACTAAATTCGAAAAACAAAATGATAAAACATAAATT
The DNA here is from genome assembly GCA_036507275.1 of Sicyos edulis. Taxonomy (NCBI): domain Eukaryota; kingdom Viridiplantae; phylum Streptophyta; class Magnoliopsida; order Cucurbitales; family Cucurbitaceae; genus Sicyos; species Sicyos edulis. The sequence goes on from CM071850.1 coordinate 12,744,202, forward strand.
CTCAAAATAATTTACTTTATTTCTCTCTAAAACTCTCTACTTTTTGCTCTCATACTTTCTCTCTACATTTATCTCTACAATTCTCAATGATGGAATGCTCTATTTATAACCTATTACAAACTTCTTCTCCATGTTCTTTCCATAAACAATTCCCACTAATTGACAAACCAAGAATCTGCTAATTCCTTAATTAGTCTCCTAAATTGACAACCCACTAATTCATTGATTGTCTACCCACTAATTTCTTCAATTAAAAATTATTCCAAATACATTAAATTATATTTAATTTTATTCAATAGACATTAAATTTATTCCAAATACATTAAATTATATTTAATTTTATTCAATAGACGTTAAATTTATTCCAAATACATTAAATTATATTTAATTTTATTCCAATAGACGTTTGGTGCTCATGCGTGGGAAATTGGCCACAGCTGGCTCCTTTTGAACCAGGTCAATTACCAGACAGATTCTTTCGAGCCGGTACAGTTAATAGGTGACCCAACCTGGTCTTGTAGACCGAGTTAGTCTGAGGATCAACCTACAGGGTTAGTTGAATCGATAAGGGTGGTTCAGATCTTCAATCTCACGACGATTCTATTTCCTAGTTGATTTCAATTTTGTTTGTGATTCCTCATTCATTGCTTTCTTGGTTAGTGGTTAGTTTAAATAGTGGTTTATTTTCTTTTATTATATGTTCTATGGTTTGGGTTTTATCTAAAGGATATTGTAGATTTAGGTTGTTAAGTTTTATGTATGATTTCAGCTTCTGTCCATTAGATTTAGATGTTTTTTTTTTTTTTATGTTTCCCTACATGGAAGAGCTAGTGGACAAGGGTGCTCATGTTAAGTTATTAGTTTGATCGATCAGAGGGAAGAGTCGGTTCATTTCAGGCTCGATTCTCCCTTATTTAACTTTTGCGAGGTCACGAACCTTAATAGTTTTTATGCTTCAAGCATTATCCCCAAAGTAGTTAGTCAGTCACTGCCGTGTTGACGATCGTTTGACCTTCTTTGGAATTTTTAAATTCCTGGTTAGTTAAGGCTTGTATTTCTATTAGACTCATTTGTTATCTTGATTATCATTATAATTGGTTTCGTATTAAGGTGGTCACCTTCCGGTATGTGGCGTGAGGCCTCATCGTTGTAGGGGTTATCCCCGTTCTTGGCTTGTTGTAGGAGGTTGAGATGTTATCGGTTTGTTAGTGTTTTAATGAAGTTTTATTTTCAAAATATATATATATGTTGGGGATTTTGCATGTATAACAAAAAATGGCAAAAGCCAATAGAGTAGTAGCTCAAACGGCATCGATGTATACCTAACGACCTAGAAGTCTTTGGTTCGAGTCTCCCCTACCTCCAATTGTTGTAATCTAAAAAAAAACAAAAAATGGCAAAATATTTCCATCTATAGCACAATATAAAAAATAATTCATTTGTAGCAGAAAATTCAAATTGACTTCTATCACTTGTTGAGTTCTATTAGTGAGAATTCTTCTATCACTGCTTGAGTTTTCTATTAGTGATAGAGATCCAAATTAAATTCTATCACTAGTTGAGTGATAGAAATAAATATGCTATAGATGAATTATATATATAACGTTAAACTTGATGCAATAACAAATTAATATGAATTAAAATTGATGTGTTTGTTATGATAGGTTAATTTTCATCTTTATAGTTTGACATTAAATTCAAATTGGATAGCTAAATTAGTTAAATAATTCAAGGTAAAAATCAACTACACCTAACTATTAAAGTTCTTAAACTCATCTCAATAACAAGTTAACCATTTTTTTTTTTGTCTTCGAAAAGTTACCATCAGGATTTTAAAGTTTTAGAATTTATTTGATCATATTGTTATGAAATTTCAAATGTTAATAATATGTTAAATCTCATTAATTTTTAGAAATTTATCATAGACAACAAATTTTAGCATCCTCAAAATTTTAAAATATTTCATATATAGCAAAATATGAAATATTTAACTTAAGGAGATTTTGTACGTATAATAAAAAGGGTCAATTAGAAAAATAGCTACTTTTTAGAGAAAATAACTATTAAATGTCTAGGCTTTAAGAAGATTTAAATTATTGTCTAAATCTAAAAATCTAGAATTAATTAATCAATTAAATATATTGTAATTGACCATTATACCATTTTCAATTTATTAGATTATTTATTTATTTATTCATTATATTCTCAATTCTAAATTCACTATAACTAAAAAAAACAAAATCTAAACCAAAACCAGCCAAATCAAAACTTAAAAAATCTATGGATAAACAAAAAAAATTAAAATATCATCCTTAACTTTACAAAAGAATTTTAAAAATATGCATTTTTAAAAATATCAGCATTAACTTACAAAAACAATTTTAAAAATTTCATCATTAACCTTACATTCATTCTCATACTCATACATACCGTCAGATTTCATTGAAGACAATCGAGAGGTAGACGTTGGTAGGTTGTACATGACTAGACCTTCGCTGATGAGTGAACTTTACAACATGGACTTCTTCTATATGTTTTGATCAACGACTTGTAGTGTGAGAAGTGGTTTGTGCTTAATCTTCATATTGTGGCAGTTCGGCTCTCTACATCTCCAAACTGTGAGAGTTCGACTCTCTACATCTCCAAACTTGATCGTTTGGATCTCTACATCTTCAAATTATAGCATCTTGGCTCTCTACATATTCAAACTCTGTTAGTTCAGCTTTCTACATATTCAAACTCTATTAGTTCGGCTCTCTACATATTCAAACTCTATTAGTTCGGCTCTCTACATCTTCAAACTATGTTAGTTCGGCTCTCTACATCTTCAAACTCTGTTAGTTCGGCTCTCTACATATTCAAACTCTGTCAGTTCAACTCTCTACATCTTCAAACTAAGTCAGTTCGGCTCCCTACATCTTCAAACTTTGGCAGCTCGACTCTCTACCTCTTTAAACTTTGGCAGCTCGACTCTCTACCTCTTTAAACTTTGGCAGTTCGACTCTCTTCATCTTTGAATCTGTTAGTGCCATCTGAATTGGTAAATCTCACTCAAAAGTCACCCTGCTCTAAAAATCTCAAATTCCTCTTTTTTGGTAGAGTCATTAACAACCCCAACCAATGCTTAAAAAACCGCACAAACTCAAATTTAGGGAAACTTTTTCCATATTTGCGTAGAAGAGAAGCACTTTTATCCTTTCTCAAAACTACTTCAATGACTTTACAAAGAGAATCAAAATGGATGAAGAATATTTTTTTTGAAACTAACAGACTCATCTTAATGAACAAACACATGTGGGTTGTGGAATGAAAAAGAAAAAGAGAAAATTTATTATCATCGATATAAAATTTGGATCAGTAGCTTGTTGGATGAGGAGGTTGTTGCAACTTTTGATGGATGGAATCCTACCGTGAATGTTGAATTGCAAAAGCAGGATGAACACGATCGCATTGCAGTGTATGCAACAATCTTATTGAAAATTATGATAGAGCGAATTGGGAATGTGAAAGAATTTATTGATGGAATTCGGTGGGTGATTAGGTTATATATTTTTAAATTATGATATCTTTTGTAATCTCACAATAAAACATAATCTATTATATTGTATTTAAAAGAAGTATAGATTATATTATTTTTTAAAATACCTAAAACGTAATCTGTTATATTGTATTTAAAAAGAGTGGAGATTATATTTTTTTTCAAATACCAAAAATTAGAATATATAATTGGATTTGGTTTGTTTATAAAAATAAAAAATAAAACAATGAGATTTGGTGGAATTTAGCTGTGGGGAACGAATCTTACTCCTCAAAATGTGGGAGTATATATATGCTTTTATTTTTTAAATTCTAATAATAAAATTTATTTTAAGTAAATATGGGTATTTAGAGGAACGGAATTTTCTCTCACCTACACAAAATTCCAAATAGACACGAATTTAAAGTCTTTAAAATTAGAGACATCTCATGCTTTATTTCTAAAAAAGTAGCTATATACTACTAATACCCTAATAAAAAAAAGTAAAATACTTTCGTCTATAGCACAAAATCAAAACTAATTTATTTCTAGCAGAAAATTCAAATTGAATTCTATCACTGTCTTCTATTATAAATAGAATTCAATCAATGATAGACTCATTATATCATTGCTTGAGTTTTCTATTAGTGATATAACTCCAAATTGAATTCTACAGTGATTGAGTTCTATCATTAATAAAAATTAATGTGCTATAAACGAATCATTTAAAAAATTGTGCAATAAATATAATACACAAGAGATAGAATGTAATACTGATGGTAAATTCTCTTAACTTAATTGAAACTATCCATTCAAGTTTTACTTGATTGAACTTTATTGATTTCACTTGATTGAACTTTATCAATTTCACTTGATTTGAAACATATTAATTTTGTGGTTAACAATTTAAAATAATTAAGTCAATTTTTATTATATTTTTTTTTTTTCTAAAATGTTGATCACGTAGGTAGAATTTCTTTCCTTTTATTCTACTCATGAAAAATTCCCTAATTTTTATTTTTTAATTTAAAAATCTCATTAATTTTAGATTTTCATAAATTTTAAAATTTTCTCTTACAATTTTATGTTAGGTTAGGATATTTTAAAATTTAGGGACTTAGGGTGTATTTGGGGCAAGGGGAATGGTAATGAGGAGGAGAATAGGAATAAGAAGAAGAAAAAAACTATCCATTCAAGTTTTACTTGATTGAACTTTATTGATTTCACATGATTGAACTTTATCAATTTCACTTGATTGAAACATATTAATTTTGTGGCTATCAATTTAAAATAATTAAGTCAATTTTTATTATATTTAATTTTTTTTTTCTAAAATGTTGATCATGTAGGTAGAATGTCTTTCCTTTTATTCTACTCATGAAAAATTCCCTAATTTTGATTTTTTTAATTTAAAAATCTCATTAATTTTAGATTTTCATAAATTTTAAAATTTTCTCATACAATTTTATTTTAGGTTAGGATATTTTAAAATTTAGAGACTTAGGGTGTATTTGGGGCAAGGGGAATGGTAATGAAGAGGAGAATAGGGATGAGAATGATTATGGGGGTAATGGTTATTTGTGTTTGGGGTGAAGTTAATGATTATAGGGATAATGATTATTTGTTTTTGAGATAAAGGTAATGATTATGGAAAAATAAAGTAATGAAAATGATGTGAGTGAAAAATAGTGATGTGTTGTATGAAAAGTTGGTGGAGAGAAAATAAAAAGTAGTTAGGGGGAGAATGAAAAAAAAGATTTTTTAAAAACGTGATTATGGAGGAAATGATTCTCGTGGCCCAAACACAAGGAATCATTTCCATTTCCATTCTACCGCTTATTTTTTGTGGCCCAAACATCTCCTTAATAGTTTCATTATTTCGTGGAATTCAAGTTCACGCTAATAATTTTTAAACTCATAACTCAAAGGTATGTACGTTTGATAATTTAGCCTAGAAACTTTAATTATGATTATTCATCAATTTATGGCAATAGACATAATTATAAAATGCTATTTGAATGAGTCAGTGGCGGTTTCAGTGTTTGGTTATAAACCAGTTCAACACTAGTGTCACAGGTTCGAGCTATTTGTCCCCCCCTCCTCCAATATGTAGTACTAAAAAAAATGCTATCTGAATTGGCCTACGTACAAAATAAATTCTTTTTATACGGTCTCATTTATTAAAAATTGCAAAAGTTAATGTAATTAATCTATTTGTTAAGATATTTAATCATTATTTGCAAAATAATTAAAATAGCTTATTTGAAAGATTTGAACATATTACTGTAGATGATAAATATATATATATATATATATATATATATATATATATATATATTTCAAAGTTAGATTCTGATTGACTAATAATATATAGCTTATTTGAAAGATTTGAACATATTACTGTAGATGATAAATATATATATATATTTCAAAGTTAGATTCTGATTGACTAATAATATATAATTTATTATGAGAATTGTCTATAGTGAGATAGATATTATATATTTAGATTTAAAGTTTATTTGTAATGTTGTTTAGATGGGTGTAATTTTTGTTTGAGTACTATTTTTATAAACCATCATGAATATTAATTTTTATAAAAATAATAGAAATGTGCATAAAATTTCTGGACACTCACGCATATTTTTATAAATATGTGTAAAATATTTTTGAATTAACGTGGGAAGTAATAATACACATCCAGATGCCGTACATGCCCAAAAAAATAACAAGTCAAGAGGGTAAAAACATAGAGATTCAGGGGTCTGATTCAGTGCTTCATTTCACACCATAGCGACAAAGTGAAGCAGTTGAAGATTGCAATCATACACCTCTATTAACCCAACATTTCTCTGTACTAAAATCCTGGCCCTTCATTTCTTTCCCCCATCAAGAAAACATTTTTTATCACTCTGTGAGCCATTTTCATATGATATAAACCCATTTCTCTTCTCAACCTTTTTTCATTTCACCCTCAAGAAGGCCTAAGAGAAAGAGAAAAACTTTACCTTGCTGCTTAGGACAGGGAAGGTAAGAAAAGGTGAGTCTGGATTATTATAAAGATCAATTTAATGTTGTTGTCCATGAGTTTCATTTTAATTATTTTGGTTACTTGTGTATATAATTGTTATAGAAAAGAAATTATGTAGATGTGATGTTTTAAGGTTAAAATTTCACCGCTGTCGATCGAATATTGGGGGTGTTTGTTTTAAGATGAGGTGAGGTGTTAGAAGTTCAACGCCTTGTTTGGTCCAAGGTGTTCTTCACCCCATCTCATCTCATCTTCACTCTCATCTTTCTTTCTTTTTAATTTTAACATTTTTTCTTCTTTATATATATTTTATAATAATATTATTATTATTTTAATATATCAATATATAATTATAATAATTAATTATTATATCAAATGTTTATTTAAATAAATTTGAATTTTAAAAATTAAAATAAATAGATATATATTATATTTTAATATATTACCATCTTTTTTTTTTTTGATACATTATTGGGGGAAGGGGGATTTGAACCTGTAACCTCATGGTTACTAGGTTATACAAGATGTCGGTAGAGCTCTGCTCTTATTGGCTTTTAATCGTCTTTAATAACAAAAAAAAGTTATAAAATTTCAATTGCTTGGAGATAGACTATAAATATCGTATTTAAAAATTTATAATTAAAAATTATTGTAATAAAATAATGTGTTTATTTTTTATATTAACAATAAATACATCAATTTATTATTAAAACAAAAATTAAATATAAATAATTTATACACATTGAATTTTTATTCGTAGTTTACGATAGATTTAAAAGTATGAATTTATTTTCAATTAGCTTAAAAATATTGAATTTATTTTGTTTGTTAAAAAATGAAATTCAAATTTTATACTCTTGTATTCAGTTACACTTTGAAATAACCGTAAGAGTGGTTTTTTTTTAGAGATAAATTAATTTAAATAATTTTGAGAGTCTTGATGGTACATACAAAAAACAACTATAATTTTCAAGACTTGTACGAGTCATAGGGATTGAGATTTATTCTACCTAATAGAAAAACAATAAATTTCAAAATTTGAGAGATATTTTATTACTTCTATGTCATAATTATTATCAAAATGTGACGGATTTCTCTTTTAACTACAAAAAAATAATAAATAAAAAAATTTTGGAGTGTTTATGGTTCCCTAGAAGTATCAATGACTAATAAGATAAATATATTTAATTTATTATTACGTATTAATTAGTGTATTTTATTAACAATTTTTTTACCTTCAGTAACTTTGAATATGAATATGAATGTATAAGGTATAAGAAAATAAAACTTTTAACTAGTTTAACCAAATGGTTTTATTTTTATTTTTACTTTTTAATAAATAGAATCTTGTTATTTTTTTTATTTTTTTTTATTATTTAAGTCTAACAAATTTTAGATAAAAGTTATTAACGATCTACAAATATTTTAGATTAGTCAAACTTTATTTTGGTGGTGTGAAATTTTTTTTCTCATAATTATTTTTTTAATTAAACAATATTTAAGTATGAAAGATTAAAAACTTTTAACTTCATAGTTATTATGTTGTACATAATAAAAATATTAATATGATTAAGAGTGTTTAATATTAATTTTATATTACTTACATTTTTTTTTATGATAGTAGTTATATTTATATACTTATTATATTAATAGCTCAATATTTGAGAATAATTATTTTCAAAAAAAAAAAAAAAAAAAAACAATTTTATTGTTAAAAAAATATATTAGAATAGAAAAAAAAATCTTAACATCTCATTTCCTCTCCCTCTACTCCAAAGAAGGTTTTTCTGTCATCTCATCTCGTCCCAAACAAAGTTTTTCTGTTATCAACATCTCATCTTATCTTATCTCATCTCACTTGGAGCCAAAACATCCTCATTGAGTTTTGTTTGTCTTTTTTAGATTAATATGGTGAGACAATAGATTTCTTTATTTGGTTATTTGTCAAAAATATATATCTTATTTAATTAAATTATGCTTAGGCCGACTCATTTTATTAATATTAATATTAAATTTATATTAAAAGCATGAGTTTAATATCTTAAAACTGGAGGTTAAAGTGAAAATTTTGTGTTTAAACTTGAGTTTATAAAGTTGGGTAAGAGACTAAAATGATCACATTACATTTTGAAAATTAATAAGAATTTAATCAATGTGGATTAAACTTCATCCGTCTTATTTTTTTCAAAATTTATTTGTCCACTAAATCTATCTTCCTTCTTCAAAAGTTGGTCCTCGCGCGATGCTGTTATTGTTCAAGAGTGCATCTTAATCAATAATTAGGGAAATTTGAACCAAAACTTCTTAATCATTTGGGGCTTGTTTGGCCCGCCCATATCAGCCCGGGAAGGGAAGGGGCGGGCCCTGCCCGGCGTTTGGGCCTCCAGGTTTACCCGGCCGGGTTAACCCAGCGCGTAATCCGGCCCAACCCGACGCGTGCTGTTCACCTTTTTTTTCTTTTCTTTTTTTCTTTCCGCTGGCCAGCTTATTTTTTTTCTTTATTTTTTTTTTGCTTTATTTCTTTTAACAAACTTTCCTTCTTTCTTAATTTTTTTTTTCTTCTAAATACAAACTTTCCTTTATTTCTTTATTTATTTATTAGTATCAAGTTTTTTCAAAATACAATATTTATCTATTTTTTTCTTCTAAATACATCCTATTTTTTAAAACATATTTGTAGTTTGATGTTTTTATAATTATAATTTGATGCATTTGATTTGATCATAAACTTTATTTTAAATAAAATAATAAGCTTGTTAACTTTTACTAATTCATTCATTTAAGTTAATGGATTTTTTTTTAGAACCACTTAATTGATTAAATTTATACTATATGCTATTTATATATTTTTTTTATTTTAAAATGCAACAATTATTATTATTATTATTTTTTATAGATATATCAAGTTCTTTAAACAATATTTGTAATTGTTTATATATTTGACTTTTTATGGACAATGTATGCATTTAAAAAATTTTATATACAAATATATATTAATTTTATTATTTATCAATTTTTTTTAAATTTATACATTTTATAAAATAAATAGAAATATATATTTAAATAATCCTAAAATAATTACTCAAAATAATTAAAATAGTTATCTTTTTATTACATCTATCTTGATTTGAATTTCTAAACTTAATTTCATTATAAAAAATTATATTTATCTATTTTTTTTTAACAATTATGAAATTTATATATTTTGATAATGAAAGTTATTAAATTTTTAAATTTTATTTAAATAATAAATAAAATAAATATAAAATGATATATTATAAACATTATATTAAAAATATTAAATATCTATTTTTTTAACAAAAAAACATCACTTCACTACTTTTTTCATCCCACCAAACACCAATTTACTCTCACTTTCCTTCCCACCAAACACCAATTTACTCTCACTTTCCTTCCTTTCTCTTCCTTTCCCTTCCCTTCCCGTCCTAGCCAAACAAGCCTTTGATGTACACCGCTCAACAACTGGTCTTGTTGGCACACATTTAATGCATTTGATTAGTGTAGTATGTTCTTAAAAAAAAAAAAAAAAAAAAAAAAAGTGTAGTACGAGACCTGACACGTGTGAGACTGCCCTGTGATTCGATAGGTTTACTGTCCCTTCAAAATCATATTGGGCCGTATCTGCTAATCCATAATGAGCGAGCCCAAAAACTGATTATTTTTCCTAAATTTTCAATTTCATTTGTACCCTACAAATAAAAACAAAATAAAGAAAAAATTGTTTTGAAGGGACAGTAAACCTATCGAATATGGGTACATATGGTTCTAAAAAAAATGGGTACATATGGTTTTTGGTCTTCATAATACATACATATGCTACTATTTTAAATATGGGTACATATGGTTCTCAAAAATACATATTACTATCCCCTTCCCCCAATTTGTACTTAAATATGGGTACAATTACTCACTAATCATGTGATCTATGACATATAAAAACATTGCTAATATAACTTCTATTTATTTTTAGAAAATTATATAGAACTCCTAAAAAACATATGTGCATAAGTGTCGCTTTACTGTTTCGAACACAGATTTTTAATATAAATTTAGCTAGAATAAAAAGGTAAAGTTTTAGCTCCAGTTTAATAACCAAATTTTGGGATTGACTACAACCTAACACATTTTAGGGCCTGTTTGGCCGCCGGGTGGGCCCGCGTCTTCTAACCCGTCATCGAAGTCCATGCCCACTTTGTTTAACCCGCTCGCGTCAACTTCCTCCACACACCCGCCTGCCTCCATTTCTTTTTTTCTTTTTTTTAATTTCTGGAACCTTTTTTCCTGTATGTTTTAAGTTCATTTCCCTACTAATTTATGATGCGAAAAAGCAACAAATGCCTTGAGTGAGATTTGAACTCTAAAACCTCCAAAATACTCAACTAATATTTCATCCAACTACACTCAAATACTGTTTTGAATAAAATGTTTACAAGTAGTAATTATATTTATTGTTAATATATTACAAAGTAATAATAATAGAGTTAATTATAAATTTTATCATTATAGTTCAAGTAGATTTTGTCTAATTTTAGTTAATTTATTTTAAAAAAAATAGATAATTTTCTTGCATTTTTTTTAATAAAAGAAAATTGAGTCTTACCTTATTCTCTATAAATATGATATAAATATATTCTTATTTTTTCTTTTTGTTTTATTGAATTATTAAGAGTTATGCATTTACTCAATTACAACGGTTTTATTTTCTTTCAACAAAGAAGTTCTATGGAGATTTTTCATCTTTTGAAGGGAAAAATAAAAAGATTTTTTTTTATATTATTATTATTTTTTAAATAGATGTGTATTTTCTTTTTTTTTAAATGGAAATAGATAAAGTATTTTCTAAATTAACAGTAAAACGTCCATAAGTAAATTTCAAAAACTAAATTATGATCAAGTGGTTAAAGTATCATTTTTGTATTTAAATTTTGAAGTTTTTTTTTCTTTTTTCATTTTAGTCTCCAAACTTTCCAAGGTTCAAATTTACTCTTAAAAAATATTCTATTAAATTTTCTTTTTAAAATTTAAATTATGTGCATACTAAATCTTTATGAATAATATTGAGTCAATTCCTTTAAAAAAAAAAAATTATAGTCGATTTTTATTATAATAAATTTCATGTTTATCATAAAGATTAATTTACAAGTTTTTTAGTAAGATTCTTTGCGTTAGATACTTTGCCCAAACTTATATAATACATGCATCCCAAACATTGATTTACCATCTGTCATACCTGCACCTTAAACAGTGACTTTCTCTACATCCCCAGTTGAACTTGCTCGAACCTGCTCCCCAAACACTGACTTCTAGTATACGTACATATCATACCTCCACCCAAAACACTCATTTCCTATATTTTATATCAACCTGCAAAATCTTTATCATACTATATCACCCAACAAAATCTTTACTCTACAGCCAAACATCCACTTAAACTCTTTGGTAACCAACACACTCATTTATTATATTTGTTAGATTAATTATCATTTTATCATATCAATATTATTTGTAGACCAAATATTTTTCCAAACTAAATTAAAATAAATCTTAAAATTTAGTACTAAATCTGTAATTTAACTTAATTTTCATTATTATTTCAATTTGTTTTTTACTTTTCACTATGATTGAAAATAATTTTGTTATATTAAAAATTAGTAAATAATTGTTCTTATAATCATATGACTCGGGTGGCCACTTATTAATATTATATAGAAACTCCAGTATTGATATATTTTTACTTTTGGACCTCTATAATTTCATTTTACGAATTGATTTGTCACGTTCATATATTATAAATAATTTTCCGATTATATTGTTGTGTATTTATTTTCAATATATTTGTTCTTATGATTTTTCTTTGATTTTATTAAATTTTAAGAATTGATAATAATTCCATTTTAAAATATAATTTTATTAAATTTAAGAATAAAATGTTGTTTTAGGCACGTTTGATAATTATTTGGATTTTTGTTTTTGGTTTTGAAATTTAAGCATTTAACAACTACTATACTATATGTTTTTTCTTACTTGATATCTACCTCTCACCTATATTTGTAGAAACCAAAATTTAGAAACAAAAAAAAGTAGCTTCCAAAAATTTGTTTTTATTTTTAAAAGTTGGTTAACATTCACCTACTTTCTTAAAGAAAGATGAATAAATTATAGGAATTGTGGAACACATGGTAGGAAATTTGAGTAAGTTTTAAATTTAAAAAACCAAATATAAAAAATTAATTGGTTATCAAATAGTTTTCTTTTTTAAAAAAACAGTTACCAAACCTTTTTTCAGTTTTTTAGAAAACAAAAAACTTAGAACAGTTTGTATGATTTTTATTTTTTAAAATAAATAAACCCTAAAATTAAAAAATAAAATAAAAAAACAAAAAACAAAAATTGCAATGTTTATCGAGGTCTTAGCTTAACAATTTCATATTTTGATCTTCAGCCTCTACTTGAGACAGAATACATTTGACAATCAATGGATCCAACAAGTTCAAAAATTGACCCATCAGGTTCGTTTTATTTGACGCATCAGGATTGTTTTATTATTTATTTACCTCTCCAACCTAAATATACTAGTCTTTATAATTATTTCTCACAAAAATAATCTCCCTAATAATATATTGAAAAAAGATCCAAGTTCCCATGTAAGAAGTCATATGCTTTTAGGTTAACTTTTTAGATCACATTTTTTTTTTAAATTATTTACTTCCAATTCGTGACCTTTGATAATTTACAAACTTTAAAATTTACAAGTGTTTTAATATAAATTATAGAGTAAAGTACTTTTCTATTAAACAACGGTTTGAAATATGTGAATGTAGAGTTCGTGCCGACACCTTCAGAGCTAAGACCCCTGCAAAAAGAACTCGAGGAGAAGACGAAGAAAATCGAAGAGATGAAGAAAATGATTGAAGATACGAAAGTTTGTTTGATGGATAAGGAAATGAAGGTTTCGGAGAAAGAAATGGAAGATTTTAAGGCATTGTGTGAAAAATACAACAGCTTGAGAAAGGAATACAATGAAACATTAGCCAAATAGACAAGGGAAGATCGTAGGGATATTTGGGCAATCAATGATCAAAGACTATAATGTCTCTTGTATGCTGTTTAAATTTTTAATAAAATCCAAAATAACTATTTACCCCTCTTTATTTTATTATTATTTTTTAAAATTGAGTATGTTGCAAAATTGGATCGTAATCAAATATGCTGGTATAAAGAAATCAAGTACAAATGGGATGAAAAACAATATTTCAAGTAATAAGAAGGAGAAGAGACAAAGAAATATAGTCATTTGGGAAAGTTTCCTACATCCCGTTGCTGTAAATATCGAGTCAATTCCGGTCCCACAAAAGATGAAAAGTTACTAGATTTTTTTTTATCTGAAAATAATAGTGTACTAAATTTTTTTATGTATGTGTTTTCAATTTTTGGTTTTTATTATTTAATTTTCACTAAAAACAAAATCTAATATAACCATAGCCGCATTTGAAAACTATTTTGTTTTTCATTTTTTAGTTTTTTAAATTTAAGGCTACAACATCTATTTTATCATAGCTTTTTTCTTATTTTGATATATATATATATATCCTACTTATATTTTAAGAAACAAAACCAAAATTTGGAAGAAAAAAAAGTAGCTTCCAAAAGCTTGTTTTGTTTTTGAAATTTGGTTGACATTCACCTACTTTCTTAAGCAAATATGGATACATTGTAGGAAAGATAGAGCACATGATAGGAAATTTGAGTAGAAATAGGCTTAAATTTCATAAACAAAAAACAAAAAACCAAATGATTATCAAACGGGGCTTATATCATCCATTTATTGAGTTTAAAATTAGTGTAGTCAACATTTCATTATGTTACTAACGATTTCATTATCTCAATAAATATGAGGGGGGAAAAATGTTCACAAATTGAAACTCCACTCAAAACTTAGGGACTTAAAAAGTATTTTTTTCCAAAAGAAAAATATTTAGAATTAAATTGATGAAGTTGAGTTAAGTAATATCAAATACCTACTTGCTGATATTTACCGAATGAAATATTCATTCCTAATTGATATTAACCATCTTGCGCTTTATTCCCATACTAAACCAAAAAAAGAGGAATGGTTAATATCACCATTTTAAACCTACGAAGAAAAGCAAAAATAAATCAGGAAGAGAAGTAAATAAAAATAAGGGAAATTGTGTCACATGACCACTTTTTGAGAAGTAATTGTAAATTTTGGCAAAAGTTAAAATAATTACAAATTTGTTTTTCCATTTATTATTAATTAAATATTATTTATATTTATTCTTATTCTACCCTTAATATCTTCTTCTCCCCAAAATTCATTTTTGTTCAATTTTTTCCTCCGACCCTTGGCAAATCTCACATCCTCACTGTTGTGCTCAGAACTCTAGTTCTCGTTGGCCGCCACTCCCCATCCTCCACCGTTGCAGTCATGTTATGCCCCTGATTTTGTAAAAAAGAAAAATGTATATAAAGATATAAAAGAGTAAATAAATTTTGAATTCATTTTTGTTTTAAGGAAAAAAAAATGAAAAATAGGGGCTAATGGCCCGCACCGCCAGCCCTGGGAGCAGCCACCCAACGCGCGGGTGCAGGGCCGCCGACCACTGCCCAGCCCGTCCCGCTCCACAGTCGTCGACCCGACCAGACGCCGGCGTCGATATCCTCCCCTCCGACGGCAACAACCAGCCGTCTTGGTTTTGTTGAGTTTTTTGTTCGTAGCTGCGAGTCGTGTTGATTCTTGCTTAGGGGTAAGTTCTCGCAACCTCGTTATCATGATTAATCAATGGGTCCTTTGGGTTTGGTTACTGATTTGGGGTTTTGGCAGGTTACAACGTGTGTTCGACATCGATTTGTTTTTCCGAGCCTTGTCGTGACTGTTGTGCTTTGTTGGTTCTTGGGCAGCCGTGTTGTTGTTGGTTTTGGGTAAGTTTGGGGGCTGAATTATTGTGTTTCATCAAGGTTCGGTGTGAATCTTATTTGAGTCAAATAGCTAAGTTTTGGATTCTAAATTGATAGGTCAAACGACTCGTTTTGGTCTATTGTCTGCAGCTCAAGGAGCGATATCACTATCTTTTTCAGGTAAGGGTCATCTCTACTTGGGTTGTGTGGACCCTGCCCGAGGTGAAGTTTATCGTGCAGTTTTACATGTCGTTCGAGAATGAGAGTTTGATGTGTGTCTGTTGTTATGTTGTTTGTTTTGCTATTGATCTGTCTACTCTGAGGATGCTTCAGGATTATGGGGTCCCGGGGTGCCACCTTGTATGTTGTTTAAAATTACTACATTTGTGTTACGTGCCTAGTACCTCGAGATTATGGGGTCCCGAGGTTCATTCTATGTGTTAATTATAATTGTACCTTGTTTTTTTTGCAGGCATGCTGGGATTATGGGGTCCCAGTGTGCCAACTTTTATTGATGCATGTTTAGTTGTCCTTGTTGGTATGTCGTGGTGGTGACATGTTGGTTATAGCTAGTCCCGGTTCTGCTAGTAGTATCCTGCTAGGATGCCAGTTAATTGTGAAGCATGTTTGGTGATCTGTTAGGGCTAGGCTATTAAATTCTCCTGGAACTTTTTCTGTCATCATCTAGAGGCTATAGAGAACACAACGTATGTTGTTCTCAACGGGTAGGTGTCGTTGAGGATCTTTATCCCGGGCCCGATAGCCGGGGATGTGATGTAACATGTCGCCCCCGGCGATGCCTAGTTTGTGGCCCTTTTAGGCGGGCCTTGATCACAGAGTACGCCAGCTATGGGAGGGTCTTAGCTTAGGGCGATAGGTGTGAGCAAGCTGACTCGGTGCACTGGTAAGGGCCTCAAGGACCGTGACTCAGTGGACACCTTTCCTTTGAGTATGTTAGGCATGTCGACCTGGACCAAGTCAATCTATGTAGGCCAACACCTGACTGGTTTCCAGCACTATGCGGTGTATGCGTACACGTGCCGGTGGCAGGTAGATGGTTCACCTGAACTGGTGTCGTCAATACACCAGTAGAGAAAAGTGAAGTTTGAGCTAGATAGTCGTGTGACAAACCTTATGACCAGTTATAATATCTAGAATAGGTGAGAGTCTCAAGGGCCTCACAAGTAAGTCATGTAACGAATCTCATGGCCAAGTAAAGTAGAAAGTTTAGCTAGGCTAGATATGTATTGCTAGCATGATAGACTCTACCTTGTGCATTGTACCCCTGTTCGGGAGTTCTTACTGAGTATTCTTTTATACTCACCCTTTCTGTGGTTTTCTTTCCACCAGGTAATCAGGGACACCACGGAGACGGTTAGCTGGGAGGTGCTCGGGAGATCATCGGTGAAGCTTGCCGCTCGTAGTTTAGCTGTTAGGATAGTAGTATAAAAGCTCCTGTTATTCCTGTTTTTGGGATTTGATTGATTAACTGTTGGCATGGATGCCACCTTTTTTTTCTGTTCTCCATTTATTTAAATTGTTTTCAGTTTTTCCTTAAATAAACACCTTGGCCAAGGGCTTACTTTCCTTTTATTCATTTAAAATAAATTACAACAGAAGCCATTATTTCAAATTCAAAATTTTAAATTATGCATGTTTATAACCGTTTTTTAGTCAGCATGACGTAGGAAACGTAGTTTAAAATTACGGGTCCTTACAAGTCATCTCCACTATGCTCTTTCGATTTCCGCCACTCCACACCAAACCGTTCTCTCCAATACCACCGTACCCTCCCCTCCCTTATCATGCAAAACCAAAAGACTCCATCTCCAAATGCTCCTCCGCCACGTGGTGCCTCGCCGACGCCGTATTCAACATTAATCGTCAAAAAAACTTTCCATTTCATCCCTCTGATGAGATCCAAATCCTCAACATCATCAAAATCCTTAATCTCTCGAAAAATCAAAATCACACAACTGTTTAGCGTCTCCCTAAACTCTGCTCTCCATTTCACCTCACTATATCTCTCAACCTTCAAATTTACAACCGAAAACTCGATCTCTAACCGCTGGATCCGGTTAAACTGACGGAGGATTTGCACTAGAGAGTTTTGTGATTTGGAGTAATACAATATTTAACCTTAATGTTGTTTTATAATACAGTATTTAACCTTAATGTTGTTTTATAAACATTAATACTGTATTTATCAACATCCAGTAATACTGTTTTAGAACAATAATACGACATTTGACCATTAATACTTTTTTATAAATACCCACTAATACTATAGTAGGTAGGGGTATTAGGTAACTTTCATACTAAACTATAAAAAAAAGTAGACAAGAAAAAAAGGTGGTTGAATAACATGTAGAGAATAAGAGAGAAAAAAGAAAGAAATAAAAGAAATATGAGAAAGTGAGTGATAATGTACAGAGAGAAGAGAAAGAGAAATAAGAAGATGAAGAATGGAGAAGATAAACTACGTAAAAGAGAGAAAAGTTGGAGAAATGAAAAAAATAAAGTTAATAGAAAAGATAGAAAGAGAAAATTTGAAAATAATATATATTATTCTAAAGGTTCATTGGATAGTGTACATACATTTGACAGAGATGTATTTAATAAAAACATTTTGAATGTATAATCAATTATATTATTTTCCAAAAGATCATGAATGTTTCAAGAAAAAGAAAACATTTTTTCGGACAGAAGGTACAATTTATAGTGTATGACAATACTGTTTTAAAATAATATTATTGTATTTATAAATATCCAGCAATACTGCTTTAAAACAATAATACAATATTTAACCATTAATACCACACTCGCTTCTTCCGATGGAATTCTCCTTAGAGGCCGCGACATAGGAGGAAGCTGCGGCGGCGGCGACGAGCTGGTTCGGACTTACGTACTATCAGATCTAAGAAAATTAGAGTCAATTTTGAACATGGATCGACGATTTGGAGATCAAAACGGGCGAGCGAAGCCTCAAAAAGCAGGCGGGGTCCGTCGATCGAAATTGCAGTTCAACACGCGAACCAAAGCTTGACGACGGCGCAAATAGAGTTCCGGCAAAAATCTGGTGGGTCTGCTTTAAAATTTGGCAAAGAAGCTTATGACATGGCATGTGATGAGTTTCACACTAAATAAATGGGAGGGGTATTTTCATCTTTTACTATTAAAATGAATTTCTTTAATTAAAAACAAAAATAATTTTTGCTAATTAACCTTAATATGGATAGATTTGCAATTAGTTTTCTATTTTGGCCTACTATTGAACTTTTCCCAAAAAATAAAACTAGCATTCAAAGGAAAGAGTGAACCTTCTATTTTTTAGACATGGAATTTTAAAATTTTCTTTACCATCATGGTTGTAGTATGACATAGAACTTTAAAAGATATGGACCACATCGAGTGATGATTTTTCTGGTATTAATAAACAAAAGTACCATGCTTCCAAATTCAAATTACCAAGATACAAACTGACCTTGCAACATAATATATAACACATTATGCCGATCGACTGCATCCCATTTTTTAATAGTGAATGAGTGATATAGAAAACAAGCTTAAACTAATTAACAAAACAAAAACAAGCTTCATGTTCGTTCTTAAGACCTCCACATCATTGGACAATGTTGTGTGCGTGTGAATACAAAAGCAAGCGGGCCCATGTGTAGGGCCCACACTTTAATTAAATGTATTTTGCCCTACAAGTTGTGAATGGGTTGGCATATAAAAGAAAAAAAATTTGTGCAGTTGTTTCTTTCTGTGTGTGAGCAGCCGCGCAAGAAGTCAGAGAAAAATTAGTGTCGCACAGTGATGATTGAAAAAAAAAAAGAATAGTGAATTTTTTTTGTGAATTTTTCTTCTTGGTCTTTCTTGAGAACGTTATAGTAAGATGTTTCTTTTTCCATTGAAGAGTTTGTACTTTTTCTTGAGTGAGTAGTGAATATTTTCCTTGAGAGAAAAGTGAGAAGCCATTTTTTAGTGTGGTAAAACTCTTGTAATTTGCTCCGTGATAGTTTAGTGAAACATTGTAGCAGAAGACTGATGGTAACCATCGTTGAGTGAACCAGTATAAATTTGGCATCAATTTCTCTTCCCTTGACTTGATTTAAATTATCTTTCTTATTTCTTAAAAGTTTAGGTTGTTTTATCTATACTTTCTGGATTGACGTTTTCAAATTATTAATTCCGATTTAGAATACGAACTTGATTTGGGATAGGGAAAAAATATATAATTGTCAGGATTGAATTATTTTGGATTGATTATAATTAGTCGGCATTGAGCCAATTTTGCCTAACAGACACTTTATACATCAGAAGTGACGATTTCTCCAAGAGAGATCAAAAGTTCAGAGCAAAAGAAGTCAATAAATGCAAAAGTGAAACTGACCAACAAATACGACTCTACTTACAATGTTCTTAGGCTAGCCCAAAAGCTCTTCATCTGGCCTTATAAGAATCAAATATCAAACAAAAATATTTGGAGCTCGATGGAAAACAAAGTTTGATACAAACTAAAGTGCTTTTGATTGTTAAGAATCTTTCTAAAACAGTTAAAGTGCAGCCAAGGGGATCTAGAACATACCAAACCCATCCAAAACAAATTTGTATTTCAAAAACCAAAAACGAAAAATAAAATGGTTATTAAATGGGGTATTGAGAACTTACAAGATATTCAATACCGTTATAGCAACTACCATAATAAAGTGCAGCTTATGACCAAGAAGTCATAAATTCGAATCTTCCACCCCAATGCCTCAATCAAACTGAATTTCTTTCAGTGAGACAACCCAAGTAATTGATTTACACAATTCAAGTTGAAATCACATTTTAATTTCAACTCCTAATTACTTTATTTACATGGGAAAAAGAAAATGTTGGAGGAAGTTTTACCGTAAAATGATAGCACAAACTATCTTAGTTTTTAAACCTTTAATGCATATGGTTGTCATACAAAAAAGAAAAACTTGGACATAGTTAGTTACTTGGGGTATTGCGTACTTGCATGAGCAGAAAAATTTTATGTACTTCAAAGAACTTGGATAGATATCTCATTGAGCAAGCTCAAACCCAATGTAAGAACCCGACTTCTAAAACCATCCTAGACCTGCTTCTTACTCTGCATGCATGATTTAAATACGATTATAACAAAAACTGGAAGTCAAATAACTGCTTTATTTAACGGAAAACGGTTCCACCGAAAATAAACTTAAAACGATGTTCAAGCCTCTGGCTAGAAATTATTCAAAACAACTTGAAGAAATAAAATCACAATCCTATCTGTCATACTGAATCAAATAATGAATGAAATAATAAATAAAATAACAATAGCGGACTTCCATGCATCTATTAATTCCTCATCAAGCCCTCTCGGTGCTGCTCCAAGTTACCTGGTGGAAAACCACAGAGATAAGGGTGAGTGCGAAGGTACTCAGTAAGAATCCCTAACCGGGGTACAATACGCAAGTCATCACATCATCTAGCATCCTAGCAATACATGCAACCGATCAACTTACAATCCAAACTTGAGTTATCAACATAACTCCCGATACCAAGAGTTCGCTGGCTCCCGACCTAACAGTCATCTCACCACACTGATCTGAACACTTGGGTGATGATCCAAGTGTTCGACCCTAGACAATCACAAGGAATGGTGTACTAACGACACTAGCTCGAGGGAGCCTTCCTCTCGGCATCTAGAGCGTGTACGCGCAAACCACATGATACTGGAACCAAGTAAATGTAGGCCTAAGCATACTACATTGGTCCAGGTCCACATGCCTAATAAGACTTGGAATTGATGTCCACTGATCCACAACGGTGGGAGGTCATCGACACCTAACTGTGGCAGCCTGTTCACACCCAACACCTGAAGCTAAGGAAACTCCCATGATGGCTTACACCATGATCAGAATCTTGATCTAGTAGGCCTTGAAACTATGTTATACCGGGGGACGGCATGTTACATCACGTCCTCTCAGAACCTCTATATGACGACAACCTAACTGGACATATAATTCTAAGAATTCTACATGCTTAGTTCGCTAATAGATACCAACATATAACAATAGATAATAATCAATCCTAGCAGGATATTATAAGAATTCTACATGGAACTGAAACACACTAGCATTCAAAGGCAGGTCATCATCTCAACAGGGTATCTACTTAAACATGCTTAGAACAGTAACCACGCACAACATCATAAACAATCAATAGATAACAAGTGATACAAAACAGTAATAATTGCTCATTGAGCTGGAGATACCAATCACATACAAAACACACCTAGATAGATATACTAAAGTAATTAACAATTAATAAATATTCTGCCATCAAAACAACAGGAAACACATGGAACATATTTTACCCAAAAACCCGAACGGCAGAACAATGATCGGCAAAAATCGATGGGCAATGACCGGCAGAAATCAACGAGGAATGTCTAGCAGAAATCGATGACAATGTGCAGAAGAAATCGATGAGGGATATCCAGCAAAAATCGATGACAATGTGCGACAGAAATCAATGAGGGATTGATAAATCTCAAAGATAGCATATTTTAGACTGCTTAGTTTGCATTATTTTAATACTTAGGTAAAGAATATATGCATTTCTAGTAGGAATATGGAGAAATAACTTAGAAAATCAGCATGCATTCATAATATCGCATCACAAGCATGAATCTGCGCTTTAGCGCAAATCGCAAAACAATTGTGCCTAATTTATGCTTTTTAGCAAGATTTCGTGCAGCATCGAGGAAAAGGCAATGATGCGAACGATAATTAGATCATGCAAATACGATGAACCCAAAGAAGGAATTACGTTCGACAAAGTTTCGTCTACAAAGAAAGAATCAGAGAAATCAATTATGCAATCAAGGCGGTGGAATTAAATAAATCCCAACAAAAATCTTGGAATATGCATTGATGATGATTTGTACAGCTCACCTCTACTTGTTGATCACAAAATTCAATCCTATAAATATCAAAGCAAGGAGCGAAATTCATCGAGTTGGTCAGTTGGCCATAAGCCGATCAAGGGACTAAAACCAAAACTTGATTCTACTGTAGAGAAGCTAAAGGTGGTGTTGTGGGAACTGATGACAAGGAGACTACTCACCTTCAACCATGCCAATTCTATTTATTGGTTTTATTAAGAGTAGTTGTAATATTTAAACATTTTTAGTTGTAACAAAATCGTCTGGTTTAAACTTTTATTTGGTGTTTATTTACTATGATTACGTTATAGGAGTATATGATGATTATTTATGAATAGATTATGTTATTAGTGTAGGTCATCGAATGTTACATTGCTGAATGCTTATTTATACATACATATATACATACATACATATACATACATAAATATATATACATATACATATACATTTACATACATATATATATATATATTTATGATATGTACATATATATATATATATATGATATGTACATATATATATATATGATATGTACATATACATATACATATGATACATATATATACATATGCGTATACATATATGTATGTATGTATATATATATATATATATGCATATGCATATGCATATATGTATATATATATATATGTATATATATATGTATATATATGTACATATATATACATATATATACATATACATATATATACATATATATACATATACATTGATTAGCTACCCACGCATGTACCTTGCGAAAAATCGGAAGAGGAATCGCATGTATATATATATATATATATATATATATATATATATATATACATTGATTAGCTACCCACGCATGTACCTTGCGAAAAATCGGAAGAGGAATCGCATGTTGACCCAGTACGCTACTTTAGGTTGTATGAACAGTTGTTCATCATTTAAGAGGTTAGGAATAAGCTCACTACTGCTTACGTCGCCATGTACTTAGTATGGTGTTCGCAGTGAAAGGTGGCGGCATGAAGGTAGAGTTTGGTTGAAGAGAAGAGAAGAGAGTAAAGGGGAAAGATGGCTCGGGTAGAGAGAGAAAAAGAAAGAAAAGAAAAGAAAGAAAAAGAAGGGGAAAAAATAGATGGCGGGCGGGCCTGGCCAGCCAAAAAAAAAAGGTGGTTGGCCCAATTCGGCTCACCACCAATACCCTTGCTCGCTATCTTTCATCCGTGTTTTTTAAAACCTGCTTTTTAGCCCGTCATCTATTCCTGAAATTGTAGTAGTGTAATCTGAGAAACTAAATTGATATTATCCTGATCATCGGTGACCAAGGCGTTTTTGGCAATCAATTTGCATTTCTCCTTATCAAGCCTCCGAACATCAATAATTTCTGCAATAGTTTGAGAGGGGCCGATTTCCGACGAACTAAGGGGTCAAAAGAGCAAAGTTCAACTTCTTCGGAGACGACAACGTTTCAATGGCCGCTCATAAAAGCTGCTCCTGCTTTTCCCTGGCCAAGGCCTCTGTGTTCGACCCCCTCATAATTGAGGTCTCATTCACCTCCAACTCAATTTCGTCCACCATGAGCCAAAGAGAAAGAAAAGTGAAATTTCAAATTGAAATTCTAAAACATAACAAAGCGCTTTTAACAGGCATTTGTTTTGTTAAGCCTTCTTTGCTTTTTTTTTCTCTGGTTTGTTACAAGCATTTTTCGCCTGACTTGTTTTCTTTTTTCTTTGCTTATTTTTTTTTCTTTTTTCTTTTATGGTTTTTAACACCTATTTTTGTTAAACCAAAACAAAAATAACATTATTAAAAGAAAAAAAAAAACTAGATTTTTTTTTTCAAATAAAACTAGAAATTTCAAAACCAACTAAATAGATTTTTCATTTTCAAAGATCCAAATAAGTTCTAAGAAAATGCTTTATTTAGTCAAATTATAAATGATTAGCCCTCCCCATTTTAATTTAGGGATTTTTCATGATTAATAAAAATGAAAGAAATTTTAGGGATGTCAAAATTAAAATAATAATAATAATAATAATATTTTTGCAAAAACTTATTCAAATAAAGCAAAAAAATTTCTACTTATTTGTGATATTTTAATTAAGAGAAACTGATTTGAAAATAATAAAATTAAATTAATTGATCGAATGGTTAATAACGAGTTTCATTGTTTGGATGTTGTTGTAGGAGGATTTCCGGCTGCACAATGCAGTCCGTGTAGGCCCAAAGGCCAGCCCGAGAATGAGGCCCAACAAGGAAACTAGAAAGGCCAGATTGGGCCCGGCCCCGCGAGTCCGATCGTTGGGAAGAGGACCGAACACGTGGGGACCCTCGAAAGGAGGGTCGAACGCGTGTCCGACCCCCGTAGGTGAGAGTCGGACATGTGTCCGACCCCATGCGCGTGTGCGGGTGTGGGCCGAACGTCGGTCCGGCCCCTGGGCGTGTGTGTAACTACGGGCCGAACGTGCGTCCGGCCAGTTTGAGCGTCGTTCGAGGCCCACTCAAGGGAAGTGAGAAGCCCATTTCGACTTGGTCGACTCCACCACTTCTCACTGGCGAGAAATACGCATGCGGAGGAGTGGTTTTGGTCGTGCAACAACACCCACTTCCGGAAATCACGTTCGTGGCTAGAAGAACAGGAAACCACACCCTATAAAAGGACTCCCAACCGATACCAAAGGTAAGTAACCTTTGACCTCGAGCTTTGAACCCGACGTATACCGTACTGACTTAGGCATCGGAGTCCACGTGGCATGTACCACACCGGTGCCCAGTTTACTCTTCTGTTTTGCAGGCACGACGTCCCCTTCGTAAAACAAATTCACCGTTGATACCGAGCACCAAAATTCGGCATCAACAGATGTAAACCATTTAAAACTAGCGTCACACGTTTAATCTTGAAAATCGATATTTGACGCCTTCCTCCTATAAGTACCCAAAAATAAAAAAAAATATTAAAATTGATTGAAAATAAATGAAATTAATTAAAAACAACCATTAAAATGGATTAAAAAAATAACAAAAGTTTAAAATATTTTAAAATAAATTGCCAAAATTAAAATAAAAAGTTAAAATTTGATATCTCAAAAGCAATCTTAATAGATCAAAAGGTTTAGGGTTCTAGTCCTCCGCTTCTAATTGCTATAATCTAAAAACAAAACTCCCATATCAGTTATTACATATCACGAGATATATTAGAGAGAAAAAAAATCAATTATCTGGAGTTAAAGTTTTCTTTTTGGGAGCCAGATCCATAATTTTTTTTTTATTAACCCACAAACTTGGATCATACATTTAATATGTCGTTAACTATATTTATTTTGAAAACAAAACTTATGTAATATAAATATAATAAAAAAAGGCAAAATATCTTTTTAATTTCTAACTAGATCTTGAGTATAGTTTTTATTTAGCTTTTTTCTTTATTTAGTTCATATGTCTCATGTAACGTGTTTGTATGATGTTTCGATAGATTTTAATTTTAATTTTTGTATGTCTTTTAAATTTAGCTCTTTATTATTTATCAAATTGATTAATGATGTAATAGTTTCATCGTTTTGATGTAAACTAATTCAATACCAGCATTACAGTTTGAGTCCGACATTCAATATTTGTCTAATATAATTTTTTATTGATTAAAGTATCATTTAGTTTTTGTATTTGATATTTTTAGTTTAACGATGGATAAGATTTAAACTCATAGAACTCACAATATTTATACTAAAGTTTGAGCTATAATTTTTGTTGCTCTCGTTCTTTAAAGTTTGATCTTTTATACATCAAATTTTAATCAATATACTTACAGTAAACCTTAAAATTAATGTATGTGTTAAATTTTCTAGTAAAGTTTTCTTTTAATTCTACTTTTCTTTTTGCTCTTTTAATTTGATTGATTAATCGATGGAATTATCGCAGCCACTTGATTCGATTGAAATTTGATTAAGGTTTTTCCTCTTCGATCTAATGGGTTCAATTTGAGTTTTGTTGATTTTTAAAATCAAGAGAGGCCTTATTCGAATTACTCTTTTGGAAAATTGAAATCGTTTATGAATATAGAAGAAGAAAAAATTAGTGAAACAAGCTTTGATTGTGTTGAATTTGATTGACTTCAATCAGTAAAACTTGAATGATCAATCAATGTTATGTCTAGCATATTTAATTGATTTCAATCAAGACGTTAATTTTAAATATGACAAATTTGAGATTAGTTTAATCGATCGTGTATTGATTGACTTTAATAAGTGTCATTAATTGACTTCGAATCAATATCATTGATTAACCAATGTCTATTATTGAATTCAATGTGTATAATTCGATTGAAAATATTAGATCTTGTTTGACACCATTTCATTTTTAATTTTGTTGTTGTTGTTTTTTTAAACCAGTTTTATGATAATAGATTGAATTTTAATTTAATTTGAAGTACTAAAAGTTAAGCATTACTTAAATTTTTATGCTTTAAAAGTATCAAACCAAGAACTTTCCAACAAAGAAGTTAATGCCGTGGGCAAAGAGCTATTTTTATGTAAATTCTATTGAATGTACACATTTTTTAAGAATAAAAATTATTTAGGTACGAAAATAATAATATTTTATCCAACGGCACCAATTAATCCGGTAAATTGTTAGGATGAGTCTTTTTGTAATATCAAAATGGGTTTCTCAGGCTATTTATGAAAATGGGTATACCTTTTTGTTGGTGTCTTTTCCAAGATGCCACTTTTCTTTTCTTTTTTTAATTATAAAAATGAGTTTCTTCTCAAATTATTTATGAAAATGGATCTACTTTTTTGTTGGTGTATTTTTCAAACGCCACCGCATCAATTCTCTTAAACTATTCATTGAAAATTGCCACATGGCATTCAATTCTCATAGGTCGGTCAGATTGATTTCAAAACTAGCAAAGCAAATTTTATTATGAAAAATACTTTCTGTCGTACAATCAAGTAGAGTGATTCTATTTGTTGTTTATGTTGCATCACTTAGATCCACAAAAAAAAATTCATTTCAAAGAAAAAATCAACAAACAAGAAAATTTAAAAAAAATTCGTGGCTCTAAATGATGTCACATAAGGAACAAGTAGAGTGACTCTACTTGTTCATGTGTAGATAAGTATTTCTAATTTTATTATAGAAAGAAACGTCAATTCAAGAAGGAAAATGTAATTAAAAAAAACAAAATCAAGAAGGAAATTATTATGATGGTGTGATGGCTCCAACCCTGGGCAACAAATCTCTATTTTCTGGGTTAAAAAAAAAAAAAAAAAAAAAAAAAAAAAAAAAAACTATTTATATCTAATGAGTTCTACCATACTATATACAAAGGAGTCCACCCCGATTCCAAAACAATAAATAGTATTATTATAAAAGAAACGCATTTTACCAATGATATGAATAAAAGATTAATTTAGTTAAAATAATAATAATAATAAAAGATTAATTATTATCATATTATTATGTATATGAAAGACTCCAAACCTCTATCAATAAAGTCAATTTAGGAACGAGATTAGTTAAATATCGTAATATTATTTATTCTAATAAAAAAAATACTATTCATATCCATAATTTTTATAATAATTATTAATATTCTTATTCATATCATTAGAGAGTACAATATAGTTTGTTTGGTACTCTAAAAATGGCTCTTTCATCAAGCCATTCTCTTTGGCGAGTTTACTTTATGATTTAAACAGTTGGGATGTCTTGTGTGTTGCATTGCCTGTGGAGCACCAAGGGTAAGGTTTTTACTTGGCAATTTTCCTCCCTACTTTCTACAATCTTGGCAGTCTTAGATTGTAGCTTTTGAACTATGGTGATTGTTCATTTTAATTTAGAAATCCATTTTTCTCAAGTTAGCTCTTCTTTCGAAAAAAACTAATTTCGTGACCGCTGAGGATCTACGTGTTTCGTGACTTTCTCAAAGCCTTTAAATGATTGATCTCCTTGCAATGTCGGTGAAGCAATGGACCATACATTGTCTGGTTTAGTGGAATATCCATGGATATAGCTCTTGTGTTGGAGATAGTCATCTTGTCCAAATGTTAAAAAGATAAGAATTAAACATGACAAGCTTTTGTTTATTAGAATATTTTTGCTTTCAGAGTCATGAGTTTAATATTGTTTGCTCATCATATGCTTTTGCTTTCAGAGTCATGAGATGTTTTTGCTTTCAGAGTCATGAGTTCAATATATTGTTTGCCAATCATAATATTTTGGTTAACGTATATTGTTATGCCAAAATGAATTATACTCTATTAACTAAAAATTATTACATTGGAACTAAATTTTCAAATGAAAAAAAAATGCTAATTCGAGTCTAGCTTCATGAATAAGATAGCTCGGCATTTAACCTCTCAAAAAGATCTAAAATAATTTTTGCATTATTAAATATTACAAAAGTCGATAAAGAGTCATCAGGTAGGAATAAAGTAATCCACAATCAGAAAAAGCTTTATCTTGAATTTTAAATCAACAAAAGGCAGTAATATTAGGAAAATGCCAAGATGCTTCAGCTGATGCAGTCACACATGTACAATCCTTTGATATTATTTATGCATGTTACTTTATTCAGCCTTCAAGGATGAGTTTGAAAGATAATTCTAATTAAGTCTGGAAGCCCCAAGGTTCTTATATTTAATTATGTTGTTAGATCTAAAGGATTCTATGTTAAAAATGAGAGCTTTGAATACATGAGGTTTCAAAAGGAATTAAAAGATATGAGGTTATTTAATTATGTGAATACCCCAAAATACCAAAGCTTTGATATATTATATTAGGTAATTGTACCCTAAATTGTTTTGTTTTTCAGAGCTTATGATATGATGCGGAAAAAGAGTTAATCATACGGACTCCATGCAAACAGGTCAAAACATTATTTTTATTTTATTATATAACTGTGACTATTCGGATCAGCTTGCACCTCGACTACTAATGTCACGGGACATACCGCATGACCCTACAACATTTAAATGCTAAAAAAATTTATAAGATGGATAGTTACCATGATCTTCAAGACCCTTTTAAACACTAGATCACTTCATAATGGTTAGGTCAAATTATAAGTCAAACTCGCTTCTAGGAGAGGTTTAACATTAAGGCTCGTCAAGTAATTCATCATTCTATCTAGAAATCCATCTGCATTTTGACCCCTAATAGTGGGACAACTTAGTAGAAGAGTTGGCAATTGGTTCTGAGGATTCGTAATGGTTTAATCTTGAAAAAGAGGTGGAGGTCTGATCCTTAACACATTAACTTTAGGCCAACAAAAACTTAACTCAATTGTCATAATGTATTATCAAATTAATCCTTCTTGCACATCAGGACTACGGATTTGAATCTATAACTTTTTAGTTCCCCTTTTTATCACGAGTGCAACAACTTTTGCAAGCATCAATGAAAAATTTGTGCTACACTCGAAGGTAAAACAATTTCCAAAAAAATAAACAAAAAAATCATTGCAAGCATGTCATGCAATGTTTAGGGGCATAAGACTTATATCCAGGAAAAAAGAATTATATTGAAAGTTGAAATCGAAGAAATTGTGCATTTGAAATTGCTATATCATCTATGATATAAACTAAAAAAAAATAAAGATAAAATGCATTCAAAGGACTAGCAGTATGCTTCCATTAATTGAAGAAGCTGTTTTCAGACATATATTCCTAAGCCAAGTTCTTTGGGCTCTGTTTCAACCATCCATGGGGGCCTGTTAAGATAAAAAATGGTGATTATGAAGATAGCAAGCCGAAGTACTAATCAGAATGTAAATACTTGTAAGAATCGACTTAATTGTCTTACTTGTTCATCACAAAATCGATTGTCCCTTGCGCAGCGCGTCTTAGAAGAACCTCCCTGGCTTCAACTGCTATTCCTTCAGGCTATATGGTGATGTGATTAAATTTAAAATCAATTACAAATAGATTTCAGATACTGAATGTATATACCTCTTCAGGAAACCAAACTCCTGGCTGTGTGCTTCCCTCAAGAACAGCAAGAGCAAATGCAGCTGTCGAAATTCCCACTGATCTGGAAGAGTTGCAATATAAAATCTTGCTTAGAGAAAACTGGAAGTTGAAAGTGGTTACATTTTTTTCTTTCAAAAAAAAAATATAAAAAATAAGAACTTACTGAGAGAGCCTCCGATGACTGAAAATACCAACAGTGTTTCGCCCATTCGAACAATCCAAATCGACCTACTTCACAGAAGTAGTAAGTTGGTTATATATATAATTTTGGTGGGAGAATTGAACGCATAACCTCTTAGATGTTGGTTCATACATCATGTCAACCTCGGTTAGTTTTGACAGAAATTGATATACTATATATGTATATAAATTTGGTTCTCACCCTCATGGATACACGCTCTCCAGCAAAACCATCAAGCGCTCGAACAAAAGGATCAAACAATTGAACCAACTTTTGAACTTTGCTTCTATCTCTAAAATATTCCTGCATGATTTAGCCAATCTTCGATTGATATAAGAGTCCTTGTTCATTGTACGTGATGTTTGTTTGTTTTTTGGTTCTTGATAATTTTATATAGAAATTTTTCCACATTCTCGCACGATGGTGTGCAACTGTAAGGCAGAGTAAGACGCTTCTTCAAAATCAGTGTTGTATATACAAAATAACAATTTAATGCACAGTAAGTTAAATAAAGTTAGTTAGCAGCCATAATACGATCAAGGGAAATAATTCCTTTGGGGTAAAGTTCTGACAAAACTGCAAGAGTTGATTTCAGCAGTTAATGATCAATCAAAGTAGATAACTAGCTCGTACCATAGGAAGAAGATTTGTCAAGGCTAACATTCCCCAATTCCAAAAAAATGGAGCCGTTCCGAACCGAGCACTGACCGTCGGCACTCCCAGGATCTCATGTGCAGTTCTTACCTCTGGCAAATTACTGAAATGAACATAATTTTACTCAAAAGTAGCTCAAATGTTTCAAAGCAAGGAAGTTGATTTGACAACCCACAAAGTTCCGTCAATTGCAAGTACTATATATTACCAAAAGATCAAACAAAAACTCCAACCCTTAAAGTTGATAAAAGAAATGGAAGGCTATTAATAATATCCATGGCTACATAGAATGAACTTACAGAAGAAATACATCTCTCTTCCCAATTCCTTTTCCGAAGTCAATGTTGAGCATTCCACTATAAGGTTTTAGTTTGAGCTTTTCCCCTGTTTCCAAGGTCATGTGTGGTGCATCAGTTGCCACCTAGAATAGAATATGATATAGAATCAACATATTACAACACAATTTTCAGTTGCCACTAACCTTTATTATAGGCAACCACATCCTCTCCTAGCAGCAAGAAACTAGTAGCTAATATAGTTGGACCGGCACCACCAGTGCCTGCAGTGTAGTAGTAGAATCTGAGACAATAACTCACACTTAGTTTCTGAAGAAAGAGCACCATCTGAATTTTTAAATTTAGTAGTATAAAACATATCAATCTTTTCAATGTGGGATCCTAACATGCCCTCTTAAGATGGTGCCTTTTTTGGGTTCACCAATCTTGAATTGAATCTCAATTCATTTTTATTAGACTGAATACTCGTTTGGCTTTAATGGGCTCTGATACCATATTAGATAGTATGGACATTCATCTCAAAATCAATTGATTATGAAAAAAACCAAATGAGCACTAAGATTATAAATTGTTATTCCGCTGTTGGCATGTGCGGTTTGTTTACCACCTTTCGTACCAATACAATATTGAATTATAAATGATGGGAAAAAGTATGTTTTATGAGACGTGAGGTTTACTGACTCGTTGTATGATTATCAGGGACTTCACCTTAGCCTCTCGGGCTCGCCCTTGCTTTCTTCTCTTGCAGCACGTACAAGCTCTGCTGCCATTACTGGCTCGATAAAACAGAAAGGACTATCAGTTAGACGATATTGACTTTAATATGTTGATTTTACTGCCCATTAAAAGCTAAACTTCAACTTCGGCTGATAACCACTCGCACATTAGTTTACACAATATCTATGTTACATTACGTTCAGGCCTATGAATTGGTCGAACGGTGCATTCAATCTAAGATAGATAACATCATTATATAATAAGAACTATCCACATAGGAAAAGTGATATGACCCGTTTAGAAGTAGGATAAGTAATGGTCAATCCTATTAAGAGTAGGATAAGGAATGACCAATCCTATTAGGAGTAGGATAAACATATTAGACTATAAATAAGAGAGGATAGGGAGATAAGAATATATTGAGAAGTATTGAGATAGTGAGTATCTGGGGCTTGAGAATGATCTCAAAATTGGGAGGGTCCAAGTACTTCAAACACTTGGGTTATCTTGTATCTTTATTATCTTTTATTATAAGATATATTTGGTTCTTATCAATTTGGTATCAGAGCATTTCGATCCATGGATCGGGACTCATATCTTGACGCATTGATCGACAAATTAATCGACAAAAGTTTTATTAAACCAATTACTTAGACAGTAGTCGAGGCCATTTACGAAATCTTAGGATGAAAAAAAGAAAGGGAAGTGGCATGGGATTTGACATTCCAGCCTCTACAAGATAGTTTTAAAATGAAGGAAGAATGGGAGGAATATTTAGCCAAAAACAAAAGACAAAAAGCATTAGAGAAAGAAGAGAAAGAGAAGAAATTGAATCAACAATCCCCACTTGCTCGGGTAAGAAAGATCAAGAAGATAAACAATACAAAAAAGAAAATATAATGGTGCAAGAATCCTTAATTAAGGATAATTTCGAGAGAGAGGAAGAGGAAAAAAGGCCAAGGAAAGAAATCGTTGAGGCTGAATATAAAGGCAATATTAGTGGCAAAGTCTAAGAAAGAGAATGAAGTGAGGAAATCAAGCCAAGAAATTATCATGATGGAAAAGAAATATCAAGAAAAGCAAAAAATCATATTCAAACATTGTATTACTGTAAATAAAAAATCTTTAAAGAAAAAAGAGGAGAGAGAAAGGATATCGAATCAAGAATCCACTTACACGAGTGAGAAAGATTCAAGAAAATTCTATGAAGAAATTAAGCAAGTGGAATCGACAAGCAATGGTGAGAATGATGCAAATCTAGAACATTATTGTGCTATTTTAATGGGAAGAGCACCAAATCTTGATGAGGAAATCGAGAGTTAAGATGGAGGTAATGTGGAAACAAATAAAGATAATTTAGGGAGATGGGTGAATGATTTCAAGAAAGAGATTAAAGAATTTAAAAAAGATTGGACCGAATACAACGAGCAAGAAGCATTGTCAATGGCGAAACACGAGAGAAAGGATGATGGGAAGAAACCAAAGAAAAATACTTGGACGGGTTTGTTGAAGAATATTTTTCAAAACCTGCAATGGTCAAAAGCATTAGTTTTGGAAAAATTTGAAAGAAAGAAACTGAGGCAAGAAGTCATCACGCTAAAAAAGTTAATTAAAAAACGAAGAAGAATAAGTTCGTCAATGAAGAAAAGAAAGAAAGGACGAATGAGAAATCACCAAAGAATACAATTATGGGTGAGAAAAATAAAATTCATTCAACGAGTGAGGAGACGAAGAAGCGATGTAAGCTCATGATAATGGAAAAGAAGGATCAAGAACGTCAAAAGGCCACCACCGGCCCCACCTCCAGTCACCAGAAATATGATAGAATCTACCACTTTATTAAGATAAATCTCTCGAGAGGATCTCTCAAAGAACCAGAGTACAAAAGACGACAATTCAATGGATGAATAACAGACCTAACCTCTCCTATTTATAACCTTAAACCCTAATTTAACCTAATTTAATAAAAGTCTAATAATAGGCCTAAGCCCAATACAGTTAAAATAGCAATTAACTAATAAATAATAAATACTAATACTAATATTCCTAAAAACTCCAAGGGTCGGATCGTATCAATACTTTCCCCCCCAAGAGCTACCTTGTCCTCAAGGTGTTCCATCTTCGATGCCATCTTCTGCAGCTCCGTCTTCTGGTGAAAAGTCTGTCACATCAGCATCCTGGTAATCTTGCGCATCCCGGACGACCCACACATCCAAGTTCTGGAGTTCTTTCTTCTGACAACGATGTCCCGGGACAAATCGTTCATCATAGCGGAAGCATAACCCTTTGTCCTTCCTTGCTCGAATTTCGGCTTCGGTGAGTTTTCTACAAGATGCCGGGTGAACGGTTGTAGTCCTGTGGGAAAAAGTCTCTGTGCTTCCAGTTCCCGATACAATCGTTCCTGCTTTAGCCTTGACCGTTGCAGAAGTACTTCCCTCATTTTGGGCAGCCTAAAAAGCAAAATCATCCTCAATCACTTGGATCATAAACATTTTCTCTTCGATGCCCACTGGTCGCAGTTTACGCATCGCGCTCTGTATCTCCTCTTTCAGTCCACTTTCCCACTTCCCCTCCAATGCACTCGCACTGATATCGCGCATTCCCTTAGCAAAGCGATCAAAGCTCCGGCGATATTCCTTCACCGTGCCTATTTGTTTCAAACTCATGAAGTTGGCATACTTATTTGCCTGAGCCGTCGGTTGAAAACCTCCAACAACCGGTCTTTGAATTCGTTCCAGGAACGAAAAGGAGCACGATCCTCCTCATACTGAAGCCACTCCAATGCCTCCCCTTCTAAACATAACCCTACCGCCTCAACCCCTTCATATTCAGTCAGCTTGTTTACCAGGAAATAAACGTTCGACCCGGCTCAACCATCCCACCGGATCCTCATCAGCAAGACCCTTGAAAACCGGCATCTCCAATTTTCTAAATCTCCTGTCACATCCCGGTCCCTCCCTTCCTCTTGCTCTCTGACCTCCCCGTTCACATCTTTCTTCTCCTCTCCGCCAAAATTCATGTTCCGTATTGCGGAAATTGTCACCTCAACCACGATCGTTCCAACCGTCATGCGCCAACGGCCTATCATAGCCGATACGCACCATCCTCTCCTCCAAAACCCTGTTTCCCCTCCTATCGACCCTAGGATCTCCCATTTGATCAAACTCCAGTCTCAGTAAATTTTCAAACCAATTTCGGCCCCGATCGTTCCAACCGTCATGCGCTAACGGGCTATCATAGCCGATGCGCACCCTCTTTTCTTCTAGTAACCCATCGCCCTTCTGATCAAACCTAGAATTTCCCTAACGATCGAAATCTGGGTCCCCCAAATCTCCCCCATCGAATGGCCCGATCAATCATTCTCTCCGGTCCGACCCAGCCCACCCAGACCGATTTGGTCTGGTCAGCCCTGCCCGACTCGGTCTACCTGCACCCCAGCTTTGCCCGCTATCCGCGCCCACACCCTCACTGGCGTCGGCACCCACGCGCACGCCTACGCTCACCCCGAAACCCGCGCCCCAACCGCAGCCAACTCCCTCGGCCTCGCCACCACCCCACCCGAGCCTCATCCCGCACCAGCGCCCATCCTGGCCCGCATC
Organism: Sicyos edulis; assembly: GCA_036507275.1. NCBI lineage: Eukaryota > Viridiplantae > Streptophyta > Magnoliopsida > Cucurbitales > Cucurbitaceae > Sicyos > Sicyos edulis. The sequence goes on from CM071850.1 coordinate 12,780,032, forward strand.
CCTGCTCCAATCAGCTCCCTCACGCCAACCCGCATTGACCCCCATCCCTGCTGTCGCTTTGCCCGTGCTCACGACCGCCGCAGACACCACCGGGGTTCCTTTCCCCAGTGTTTTTAAAGGCGCAAGGCGCACAAAGGCGCAAAGGCTCTCTGGAGCCTGAGGCGCAAGGCGCAAAAAAGGCGCGGGCTTTATATTCTAGGCGCACCATATATAAAAAAAATATTTTAAAAAATTATATTTACCACAAAACATATATGTTAATCTATTAAATTATAAAAACATCAATTAAGTCTCTAAAGTTTAAAATATCCAATAAAATATAAAAGCAATAAGTAAATAAGTTCAATAACTATTAAATTTAGTTCAAACAAAAAGACATATAAAAGAAGGGGCCACATAATAAAAAAAATATTTATTAATACATATATAATATATTGTACATTGAAACTTTAAATATATAATAAATAAAATTTTAGTTGAAAATTGTGAAAGACATCTTAATAATAATATTTTGGTTAAAAATGGTATCTAATGAAAATAGGTCATAATGATAATATTTAATTAAGTAAATTAAACAAGGAAAGAATGGAGAGAGATATCAAATTTTAAATGTAAATAAATTCTATTTGAATCAAATATGTATTAATTGTGAGTGGTCAAATCAATAATTTCCATCAACATCACCTTTCTATTTTCTTTTATTTTATACAAAACTTACTTTTCACTTCATCTTCTTCCTTGTGACATTTCATCATCATCTTCTTCTTCTTCTTTCTTTGGTTTGGTTACATTTTGAGGATGTAAAAAAAAAAAAAAACCCTTGAGGCGCGCGCCTTATCTTGTGCGCTGCGCCTGAGCAAGGCGAGGCGCAAGCATGGCGCCTTGTGCCTTTCTGCGCCTTTTTGGGGCTTTATGGGGCTTTTTAAAACACTGCCTTTCCCTGCACCACCCGAGTCCGACCCCGCGCCTGTCACCTCCAATTCGACAGACACTCCTTTCCCCTTGTCCAAGCTAATTGAGTTGGAGTTCGCTTGTTCTGGTGTTCGCTCTAACAACTTCTGCATATTTAGATTCATCTGCCTCAACTCTTGATCCAATCGATTTCCCATCGCTTCCAACTTTGTTTCGAATTCTTGATGTTTCTTTAATAATTCGGCGGTGGTGCCTTCAAGTTCCTCCATTCTTGATTTCATCCTCGTAGCAACCATTCTCGGATCGACAAACGGCTCTGATACCAAAATGATAGAATCTACCACTTTATTAAGATAAATCTCTCGAGAGGATCCCTCAAAGAGCCAGAGTACAAAAGACGACAATTCAATGGATGAATAACAAAGACCTAACCTCTCCTATTTATAACCTTAAACCCTAATTTAACCTAATTTAATAAAAAACTAATAATAGGCCCAAGCCCAATACAGTTAAAATAGCAATTAACTAATAAATAATAAATACTAATACTAATATTCCTAAAAACTCCAAGGGTCTGATCGTATCAAAATACTTTATTGTTTCTTTTTATTTTATTATTCTTTTGTAATAAACACCTTGAGGACAAGGCAAATTGATAAAAACCAAATATATATTATAATAAAAGATAATAAAGATACAAGATAAACCAAGTGTTCGAGGTACTTGGACCCCTCCCAATCTTGAGTTCTTCAATATACTCTTATCTCCCTATCCTCTCTTATTTATAGTCTAATATGATTATCCTACTCCTAATAGGATTGGTCATTCCTTATCCTACTCTTAATAGGATTGACCATTCCTTATCCTACTCCTAAACAGGTCATATCAAAAAGTGCATGTATATTGTGTACCATTGCTCACTCCAGGATAAATTCCGGCAGTTATAATAGCTGGGATATTTGCCTCTATTGCTTTATTCTTGAAAGCTTTTGCATTCTGTGAATAGTTTGTATCATCACAAACATCAACATAGGCTGTCTGCAGATAGATAAAGAACTTAGTCAATATATGGTCATAAAAACAAGTTTTTTAATGCAAATGCAGCCCTTTCCTTGGTATTTATGGAAGCTTCAAGTACAGTGCACTTCTTTGTCTGTTGGAAAGGCCCAGCCGTATGAACTACAAGATCCACATCTGTAGTGACAGCTACAGATTTTAGTTAATTGCCCTTGATGGCAAAAATGTTAAGGATTTAAGCGCCATTGGTTTAGGGTGCAAATTTTTCACGTGTTTTGATCCAAATGAAGATATCACGTATCATAAATCAAGATAACTACAACCAAACAAAAAGGGGAAAATATATATAATACCTTCATTTTAGTATTCCACAGAAAACTCAGTTACTAGTTACTACAATAAAATTACATTGTAAGAGAATAAAAAATAAGAAATGGGGATGAGGAATTGATCCTTGTATGTCATTTCACCAATCTTATTATAAATAAACCATGATGTTATATTAAATTACATCTTCATTTTACACCAACCAAGGTCAAAGGCACATCAGAACCACCAAAGTTCTGGTCGCTTGAGCTTGACATTTTTATGAGTCAACATAAAAAAAAACCGTGAAATGAATCATACACAACATTTAATTGATGCCACGTTATTTGTCAGATACTTTTGTTTTTTATAGAAATTTTTTTTGTCAAATACTCAGAGCTAAAACTTTAAATAAAAAAGACAATAACAGTGCAGTGTAAACAATAAAAAATAAAGGTCACCAGGTGCAAGAGTGTACATGTGTGTTGGAATATCCATAAATAGGCAACTCAAATTAGAGAGAGTTCATAGTAATAATGATAATAAAGAAAGGAAAAGGATGGCACTATTAAAAATTTGAGATTAAGAAACAAACCCTTGAACAGCAATCTCTTGTAATATCTAACACAACTCTACGACATTATTTCCTCGTGGGTACAACTTTATGTTTGAGAATATTAAACTATTGTTCATAATTCGACTGCTTGATTTTAAAATTAAAATCTTCATTTAAAAGAGGAAAATGCAAAGAAAGAAAAAGGATGCTCTGAACTTCATCAATGAAGGTGTTTGGATGTAGAATTGTAGAGTGATTATTTTGAGTGATTATAAATGAGGAGTAATGTTGAGTGATTAGAAATTTGAGTTTTAGTAATAGCAACGTTTGGATCGTTTAGATGTGGTTATATTTGTAGACGTGTTACAGTTAACAACTCGTTTGGATGATGGTTTCTACAATAGTCCGTTTGGATGTGATTAGAAATGAGGGATTATTTTGAGGGTTAGAAATGAGTGGTTAGAAATGGGAGATTAAAAATAAGAATTATTTTGAGTGATTACAATAGTTCGTTTGGATGTGTTTTCTTGAAGATGAGTTGTAAGAGCTCGATTATAATAGCTCGACAAACACCCCCACAGTGTAAGGGTAGGAGCTTCATATTAAAGACAAATGGAAATTGGAAAAGAAACAGAATGAAAGACAAATGTTGAAATCTTATAAATTAATTAGTGGAAAGAGTATTATATACCTCTCAAAGCAGACTCCAAGGAATCTACATTCTCAGCATCGACTTCAACAAACCGAGAGTTCCTTCCAAGTTTCGAAACCATAGCTTCACCTTTTTCCCTGTCACAAGTTGCAACATAATCATTCTGAAAATTCAACTCAGAAAAAGCTGGGAGTGTCATGGATTAACGATAAAAGTAAACAGCAATTTAGGTCTATATAATAAGAAAAAAAACTCTAAACGAAACAAACCCCAACTTCTAGGTAATGAGTTAGAAATACAAGCAAACAAACATATCTACAAAGAAGTGAAATAAAGATAGAAATGGGGATTACCTGTTGCGACCGGCAATGAGGATTTGAAGGTCGGGACAGAAGTTGGAGAGAGCAATGGCGGTTGAGGCTCCGACTCGACCGGTGCCGCCGAGTACCAAAACCCTAGAATTGCGAACGTTCTGAGGCAGCTGAAGCGGAACCTCAGTGTCGGCGTTGGCCACGGCCATGGCCACCGGAGAAAAGGTTTTCAAACGGTACAAAGCTCCCGCCGCCATTGTTTGCCGCACCACCGGTGAGTTCGGTGCAGAACAAATCCTCCCTTTCTTCTAATCCCATTACCAGTTTATCATCTGCTCTACTGACGTGGCATCACTAGCTTCTTGCCAACGAGGCCACAAAAACACCATTGTTTCTCTGCCACGTCATTTTATTTCAAACAACCAAACTTTCATAATTTAAAAACACATTGACTACTCTTTTTATAGATAATGATTTAGAAAATTACGTGTCAAGCAAATTCAAACCCAAACATAAAGTGGTTGACTAACTTTGAAAGGTAAAACCCTAATTTCTATGGAGAAGAGGATGAAACAGAAAGTGCAGAGAATAAAATGCTCTATGATTTTCTCATTAGCAAACCACCGGATAAATAGCAAGAAGAGAAAACAGCAGGGCAAAAGACAACCAATTATAAAGAGCCACGTACAAGTTTTTTACACCACAGGAAATGGCAAAATGCCTCGTTTAGATAAAATGACGAACTACATAAATGGTGACGTTGTGAGGAGAAGCACAACGGCTATATTTTATCAGACTCGCTAACATCCCCCCTCAAACGAGAGGGTGAGATTGCCACACCAAGTTTGGAACGCATAGAGCAAAACCTCTGTTCAGTCAATGGTTTGGTTAAAGCATCAGCGATCTGTTCGTCCGTAGGAATTTAGCGAACACTAAGTTGCTTAGCCAATACTTTGTCACGAACGAAGTGAACATCAATTTCAACATGTTTACTTCGTGCATGCAATACGGGATTGTCAGCTAGAGAAAGGGCGTTTGTGTTATTACACCACAGAGTTGGGGGTATCAGAACAATAACACGATAGCTCGCGGAGTAAGGATTCAACCCAGGTTATGTCTGTAGCACAGTGAGCAAAGGCACGATATTCAAATTCAAATGCTGGAGTGTGCTACAACCTTTGTTTCTTAGAGCTCCAAGATACGAGAGCACTCCCTAAGAAGATGCAGTGAGCAGCAGTGCTTCTTCTATCATCAACCCCACACGCCCAATCCGCATCACTGAAGGCAGTGATCAAGGTGGACCGAGACTTTAGGATGAACAACCCATGATGAATCGTCCCCGAGATAGCGATGAACTCGTTTGGCAGCAGTCCAATGGACATAGGTAGGTCGTTGATTGAATTGGCTTAACTGTTAACCACAAAGGATGTGTCAGGACGAGTATGAGATAGGTATGAAGGGCACCAATAAGACTTCGATAAACCGTGGGGTTGTGCATTCATCACCATCATGAAAGGACAACTGCTCACTTATGACCGCAGGTGTCGGGCATGGGCGAAGATTGTCAAGTTCCAACATATTCAATAAATCCTCAACATATCTAGTTTATGTAAGATACAATCCATCCGGTGTGCCACATACTTCAACTCTAAGATAGTAGTTCAGGTTGCCCATATCCTTTAGGCAAAGGCTAAATTGAGCTTACCTATAAGTGTATTTATGTGAGAGGTGGAGTTTCCAGTGATAATAATGTCATCAACGTATACGAGGACGAGTAGAGTGATCGTGCCAGCATGTATGAAGAAGAGGGAGGAATCAGACTTCGAATTCATGAAGCCTCATTAAGTTAAGGTGGCCTTGAGTTTGTCAAACCAAGCCCGGGGACGCTTTTTTCAATCCATACAGAGCCTTGTGGAGTTTGCAAACATAATTCGGGTGTTCGTCATCAATGAAACCAGCTAGTTGGGCCATGTAAACAGTCTCGGTGAGCTCCCCATTTAGAAAGGCATTATTGGCATCAATCTATCTTGCATCCCAGTCATTATTCACTGCCAAAGCCATAACAATTCTGATTGTGGGAGCCGTTAAACAAGGTTAAAGGTCTCGTGAAAGTCAATTCCTGGTTTTTGGTGAAAGCTTTTGGCAACAAGCCGGGCTTTTCAACGTTCAAAGGTTCCATCAGCTCGAGTTTTGACTCGGAACACCCATTTGCAGCCAACCAAATTCATGTGAGATTCACCATGCACAAATGTCCATGTTTGATTAACTGTTAAGGCAACAATTTCATTGTTCAGGGCTCTTTTCCATTGAGGGGATGCGAGAGCAACCTTGACATTCTTGGGTTCCTGTATCATAGAATCATTAGTGGTAAGATATGCCCAAGTTTTTTGCTTGAAAATACCTACTTTAGAGCGCGTAACCATGGAGTGTTGGGGGGACTTCAGGTGGCTCAGCAGGAAACACGTTATGATCAGCCTCTAGGTCACAGCTAGTTGGTGGTAGATCACTACTGAGAGATGGCATCACGTCTTCGAAGAACAGGGCTGCTAGAGGGAGCAACAGGTGCTGTTGCAGAGCGTGATGAGTCTGACATGGTGATGGAGGGTGTTGGTGGAACACTCGGGGACATGATAGAATGTAGCTGAGGTTGGAGATATGTGAAAGGGAATTGTTGATACAACACATGAGAGGTAGGACTGGACGAATCAGTGAGAAAACCAATTTTAAAAGGGAATAATTCCATTGAACACCACATGTCGGGAGATGTAAAGACGTCCAGTGTTGCTTAGACACCGATAACCCTTGTGGCTCTCACTATAGCCAAGGAAAATACACAAAAAATAACAAAGAAAAATAAATAAATGTCACATCTCACGTGATATAAAAGAAGGAAAAAAGATGAGGAATTATTTTGAATAATAAAAAAAAAAAATTATTTTGAATAGTTATAAAAATGAGAATTTGCACCCTATAACAACTTTTTGACCCCAATTTATAATTGTAACAACTTTTTAAAAATAATTCGTTTATAGTAAATTTTGAATTTTTTTTAAAAAAATCTCTATATACCTTTTTGATCGAAAACTTTGATAGAATCTATTATTCTCTGGTGATGAAAATCTGTCAATTTTTTGAAAGTTTATCAATTTACATTTTTTGCTATGTGCGTAAATAGTTTCATTATTATATTATGCATGTAATATTTTAACAATTTTGTAATATACACCAACGAAAAGCCCCCGTAAAAATTTGTTTGGGGGCGAAGAAGTAGTCAAAATAAATAATAATTTTAAATCCTCAATATCAAACACCTAATCCAATTGGTGATTAAAACGAGTTTTAAAAAAAAATATCGGTTCTTTGAATACCGCCGGTTTTTTAATGTCGATTAGTTTCGTTTCGGCACCGAATTCAATTTAATTTTAACTTTATTCCCAGAAATTTATCGCATCTCTCTCAGAGTTTCGAACTCCACTTCCCGCGTGTTTTCGCCTTGCAATCCCAAAGCTTCTCAAAATTTGTGGTAAATTCTATCTTCAAACCTTTCTCTACTGATAATCGTTTCTGTTTCCTCAATAATTTGCTGTTCGGAGGTCGAGAAACTGTAGTGTAGTGGAAGAATCTGCGTCCAACTATAATTTCTCCTTCTTTTACAGCTTTTGGCATCGCCACAGTTGTTTTTTTTGCGGTTTCTTCGATTTCAGTTTCTCTAGGAAGCAAACCGACTCGTCAGTACTTTTTGTTCATCTAATCTCTGAAATTTAGGGTTTCCCATAATGCCATTTTTACCACCCATGAACGTATTTGTTGATTTGTTTTTCATTCAAGTGGTTCTGCTTATTTCAATTTTGGATGAAACAATTTTTGGCAGATGGAGGCTCTGTATAAGAAACTCTACGACAAGTATACTACACTCAAGGTGCACATACCTGTTTTTATTTAACTCATATCATCGAATTTATGCAGATTGTTGCATATTTACCTTGCTTCTTGATTTTTATTGCATTGTTTGATGTGGTTTTGTGCGGAATGGATGGAATAATATTGTTTTCGTCGGTGAGGCAAGTGACATTATTCAGTTGGTTGAAGTTAGATCTGATCTACTAAGTTTCATAATTTCATTTTTTACATATGAATCTGCTAAATTATCCCTCTGTTGGTCATCAGAAGTTCATTTCCTCTCCAGCGATTGCTTATCTGCATACTGAAACTCGATTAGCTATCTTATTTACGGCTGCCTTTTTTTACAGACCAAAAAATTCTTAGGCTTTGATCAGCTCACTAAGGATCAAGAAGTAAAATTTGTGAATTGTGTGTCTGGTATGGGCATTATCCTTTCCTTTCCTTCCGTTTATGTATATGTTTTTTTTTTGCATCATGTGTGTTGTTAGAGGTTTTAGACAAAAGGGTTACACCTGAGTCAGTATTTTATTGATTCTTTTCAGCTGCAGATGAATTTATTCAACATCTTAAAAGTGAAAATGATAGTTTGCGTCTCCAGGTTAATGACTTGAGGGATGAAGTAGCTTCAACCAGGTGAAAAAATATCGATATCAACTTCTCTAGTCTATATAATTATCTTTTGTGCTGTTTTGTTTTTAGAATTATTTTTAATTACTTTTCAAAAGTGGAAAGAAATATTTTTAAATGAACCGATTCAACACTTTTGTTGCCTGCTTGATTTGGTGGGCTAATACGGTGTGCTAGTGTTGTTGCAGGTCCAAGATGGATGCAAAATGCACTGATTATCAGAAGCTATTATTGGAAGAGATTCAAAAAAGTAAGTGACGTATCTCTGGTTCAAGTTTATCTCATGACTGCATCTGTAAATTATCTTGAACGATTCACAAACTTTGTTTTTGTTTTTGGTTTTTTGAAATTTAAGCCTACAACAACTACCTTATCATTTGTTGTTGTTGTTTTTTTTTTTACTTGGATACCTACATTTTGCCTATATTTTTATAAACCAAACCAAAATTTGGAAACAAAAAATTAGCTTCCAAAATCTTGTTTTTGTTTTTAAAATTTGGTTAGCATTCATATACTTTCTTAAGAAAAGATGGATACATTGTAGGAAAGATGAAACTCATCATAAGAATTTGAGTATAAATAAGGTTAAATTTCAAGAACAAAAAACAAAAAATCAAATGGTTATCAAACGGGGCCTTGATTTTTTATTTTACTAGTGAAGTAAATATTCAGACTCTTGTTGAGTCTCTACTTCGTTCATGACGTCTGTAAGATGTAACTAGACTTTATCGGCTGGCAAACTAAGTTACCTTGCAAAACTAAAGTATTTTGAGACTTGTTTCACTTGAATTTTCAACGGGATATATGCCTTCCATAATGATTGAAACGCTATGGCTATGATCTTCCAATTCATCTTCTTTAAATTCAGTTGCTGGGGTCTCACTAGAGCTAGAATTCCTTGATGACTGTAGCTTTTATCCTTCACCCTCCTGTCCATTGTCTTATTATTTATAACTAATGGACTTTGTTCACCGACACTCATTTTTCATAACACTAACTGCATCTCACTGACAAGCATCCATGTGCTCATGATTGCCTAATAAATTCTTCATATGGGCTTGATCCGATCCAGGTAGCACTCTTTCTGAAGAAGTTGAAAAGCTTCGAAAACTTCAGCATGAGGGAAATTGTAGTGGTTCTAAGAACTTAACACGTAAGGAAGAACGTAACACGCCTAGTGTTTCTCCAATTGTACGTGGAGGAGTTTCGAATGACTCATCTAGAAGAAATACAAGAAAGCGTTCCAGGGATACTACTCCAGTGACCGAGGAACTCAAAACCCTTAATACAAGTGCTGAAGATGATACAAGAAAGCGTTCCAGGTATACTACTTCAGTGACCGAGGAACTTAGAACACTTAATACAAGTGCTCAAGATGATCCCATGCAAAGGCAATCAACACATGAGCAGTCCCAAAAAGCCTCATCCAGCAAGGTTATGGCATATGATAACCAACGTGTAGCTGTTATAACTTATATCTGATTAATGATCACACTTCTCATTTTCTCCCCCTCTGATATTTTCAAATGTGATGCTGCAGCTGGATCGCTGCAGAAGAAATGACTGTGTTTCCACCAATTGCCCATACCACTGCCTTGCTGAGCACTTGATGGGCATGGAAGTATCCACGACCAACCAAAATGAAGGAATATGCGTATCGGCAGTTCATAAATCAAGTGGTAAAATTGAAAACTGGATATGACATTTTATAGTTATAGATTATGGCATATGATAACCCTCATTTGCGTCTACTTCTTTGTTTAATCAATTATTTTCATTGCTAATTGCTAACATTAAAGTCCAAGTAAATATTTTGTTTTATTTTATGTCGAAGAAAGAAACGTCAGTTTGTAGGCTATCTGGTTATCATCTTTCTTCATGGACCTTAGATTGGCATTAGGTCTTCCTCTGTTTCTCCCTCTGATAAGCCACCTATTGTTCATGTGTATCAACGTAGGCATAAGCATGTTTTATAAATGCGGTCATTTCTGTTAGTGTGTTAGTTGTTTCCTGTGCACATTGGTTATCTTCTATAAAACAGGGGGGAGGCTGTAAGTTTGGGATATGACTTGTTTTGATGTATAATCAGAGAAGTATCAATAAGGAGGAGGTTTTTCTAGTTCTTTGTGTTGCTTGTTCTAGTTGTTAACAACTTTTGGTATCAGAGCACTGAATTCGAAAATATTAGACCTACATGACAACGCGAATGGATGGTGGAGTCGAGCTTTTGGAGCAGAAAGTAAGTCTAATCCAAGAATCGATAGAAAAAGAATCGGATTTGAATCGTAAGGTCATCAGAGATGAAATCAAGATGGCTATGGCTAATCAAATTACGAAGGTCAGATCCGCCATGACAGAGAAGATATCCGAAGCTTTGGCCATGGGGTCCAAGAAATCATCAAGTAAATGGAATTGAATAGAGGAGTTATTGCCATCATTGAAAATTTAAAGCAAATTTGGGAAAAGCATTAGCACCTGTATTTGACTTGCGATTGCAAAAATTGGAAGTTCCAGTCTTCAATGGCGAAAATCCTCATGAATGGTTGCAACAAGTCGAGCGATATTTCTAGATCAATAGGCTTGTCGAATTTGAAAAACTTGAGGGAGCCATCCTATGCTTAGAAGGAATTGCCCTAAGTGGTATAATTGGGCTGATCGTCGAAACCTATAGCAAATTGGAGCGAATTTATAGGGAATTGGTCCGTAGATTTCTACCATCCACAATCGGAACAGTGCATGAACGATTCTTCGCTTTGAGACAAGATGGAACAGTCAAGGACTATCGTGCAAGTTTTGAAGATCTTTCATCGACCCTGGTTCTTGACGATAATACTCTAGAAGGAAAATTTATCAATGGCCTAAAAAAAGATATAAAAATTGAATTACGTTTATAATCAGTTAGAGGATTAGTAGCAATACTGGAAATGGCCCAAAAGATTGAATTCAAACAAGCCCATTTCCAGGGGAAGCGAAGCCCAACAATGAAAGTTCAAGAATTGAATAATCCCAAACCCACGTTCTTTGCAAATTCGCGAACAATCACAGTAAACCCAAACTGCACTGGAAACAAACAAGAACCCGAAATCTTTTTTGATCAGATGCAACCTTCGTTCAAGAAACTCTCCGACAGTGAAACACAGAGTAAGAAAGAAAAATGATTGTGTTTTCAGTGTGATGAGCGATACTTCTATGGTCACAAGTGCAAAAAGAAAGAGATGTAGATTATGATAGTTCACGATTGCGAATTGAATGACGAACCTAATCTACAGACGACCAAAGCAGAAATGGAAGAAACGGAAAATGCCGAAATTGAAGAGATTGACGACTCAAATGAACTTGCCCTCCAATCCATGGTGGGTGATGGAAATCCAAAAACCCTAAAGCTTAAAGGTAAAATTTTGGAGGGTGAAGTCGTGGTTTTAATTGATATTGATGCTGCCCACAACTTTATTTCCAAATCCATAGCAGAGAAATTGAAATTACAGATGGAGGAAACAAATGCTTATGGAATCATGCTCAGTACAGGATCGTCGGTAAGAGGTACTCAAATTTGTCAGAATGTGGTTCTAAATGTGGGTGAAATATCAATCATACAAGATTTCTTACCGGTTTGGAAGCACAGATATCGTACTCAGAGTTCAGTGGTTATCTACCCTCGGAGTGGTCAACATGGATCATAAGCGATTGGAAATGCAATTCCATTTGGGAAAAACAGAGGTGTTGCTTCGTGGTGACCCAACATTAGTTCGATCCAAGGTATCACTTAAATCCTTAATAAAAATTTTGAGGTTGGAAAAACATGGATTTTTGGTGGAATTGAATTTTATGCATACTGAGTTAGGTGAAATAGAGTTGTCTTGGGAAGAATTACCTACTGCCATCCACAAGATTCTTAGGGAAAATGATGAAGTTTTCCACATCACAGTGGCTTTGCCTCTTGTATGCAAACATGATCACAAAATTGAAATAGAGCCTAGTGTGAAGCCCATAAATGTACGACCATATTGATATCCTCAATTCCAAAAGGATGAAATCGAAAAAATGGTTAAAGATATATTGTTGGCTGGGTTAATACAAGATAGTACTAGTTCGTACTCTAGCCCAGTGTTATTAGTAAGGAAGAAGGATGGGAGTTGGCGATTCTGCATCGATTATCAGGCATTGAATAAGGTCACCACACCTAACAAGTTTCCTATACCGATGATAGATGAACTCTTGGATGAATTGAATGGGGCCAAGGTGTTCTCTAAAATTGATTTAACTTCTAGATATCACAAAATACGGGTCCACAAGGAAGGTATACACAAAACAACTTTTAGAACGCATGAAGCTTCTTTATGGTCTAACATTCCTGCCAATACATTATCCTCATTCTATTCTGGATTGTAATCTCTAATAAAAAATATAGCTCCATGAGCACTGGCCATTATGAATTTCGAGTGATGCCTTTTTGGTCTTCGGAGTGTTCCATCAACCTTTCAAACATTGATGAATGATGTATTGAAACCGTTTCTTCGGAAATTTGTCTTGGTATTTTTTGATGATATTTTAATATATAGTACGAGTTTTCAAGAGCACGTGAACCATTTGGATACTATATTGCAAGCATTGAGAAACATCCTGATACGATCCCGAGCCCGTTGAAGGTTTACTCGAGGTGGAACAAGACATTACAGAATTAGTTGTTTATTATTTATATTTAATATTCCTTAATTGTTATTTCATTTGTATTGAGCTTGTGGGCCTTAGTTGAGTTATTACTAAATTAGGTCAACTTCTATGTTTACTATATATATGATAGGATAGGTGATTATAGAATTCATTCAAACAGTTGTCGTCTTGTACTTGGCTCTTTGAGACATCCTCTCGAGAGATTATCGTAGTTTAATAATATTTTGTGGTAGATTCTATCATTTTGGTATCAGAGCCATTTGTCGATCCGGGAATGGTGACTACTAAGATGGAAACAAGGATGCAAGAGTGTGAGGAAGGAGCGGCCGACTTGGTGAGGAAGTTGCAGGAGACGAATACGAAGATGGAATTGATGGAGGAGCGTTTGGGAAAAAAGATAGATTCCTAGGATTTAAAGTTCGAGTCGATAACCCGGAATTTGGAACTAATAATGGAATCGATCCGGGCTGACAAAGGGAAGGGATTGATGACCGAGGAGTCGGAGGAGGGGCCGGGCGATGCTGCTGCAGGTGGGGAGTTGGCGGCGGGAGCGACGTTGGGCGGAGGTGGCGCGGTCTGGCAGGGAGCGGGCCTGGCGCGGAAGGGCGAGGGGGCGCAGACGGAAGCGCTGGGGCGTGGGGCGTCGAGCGGACCCGAGCGCAGGGCGTGGGTCGAGGCGCGGAAGAGGGGCTCGTCGACGTTGAGGCGTGGGGTCCCGAGGGTGTGCGCGCACACGGGGCGGGCTGGGGCGCTGAATGCGGGCAGGGTGGCGCGCGGGCTACGAAAGGTCGTTAACGCATGACGGTTGGAACGATCGCGGGCGGAATACATGGCACCGAGACCGGGAGTGCGAGGATTGGGGAGAGAGACAGGATCAATTTGAAAGGGGCGGACTGGGTACAGGCGGTAGGGATGGACCAATGTTCGATAGGAGGTTACGGAAGTTAGAAATGCCGGTGTTCAAGGGTCTGGCGGATGAGGATCCGGACGGGTGGTTGTGCTGGGTCGAGAGGTATCTTTGGGTTATCGCTTGACAGGGAATGAACGGGTTGATGCTGCAGCCTTATGCATGGAAGGAGAGGCATTAGAATGGTTGCAGTATGAGGAGGACCGAGCCCCAATTGCCTCATGGAAAGAGTTTTGGGAATTATTGCTGCATCGTTTCCAAACGACGATCAATGACAACAGATATGCAAACCTTATGAGTTTACAACAGGTGGGAACTGTGAAAGAATATAGGCGCCTGTTTGAGAAGTATGCAAAGGGAATACGCGATATTAGTGCGAGTGTGTTGGAGGGAAAATGGGAAAGTGGATTGAAGGAAGAAATCAGAAGTGAGATGAGGAAGGCTGCGACCCGTGGGTATTTGTATGATTGATATTTCACCCACATTTAGAACCACATTCTGACAAATTTGAGTACCTCTTACCGACGATCCTGTACTGAGCATGATTCCATAAGCATTTGTTTCCTCCATCTGTAATTTCAATTTCTCTGCTATGGATTTGGAAATAAAGTTGTGGGCAGCATCAATATCAATTAAAACCACGACTTCACCCTCCAAAATTTTTGGAAATGGGCTTGTTTGAATTCAATCTTTTGGGCCATTTCCAGTATTGCTACTAATCCTCTAACTGATTATAAACGTAATTCAATTTTTACCTGTTTGAGAAGTATGCAAAGGGAATACGCGATATTAGTGCGAGTGTGTTGGAGGGAAAATGGGAAAGTGGATTGAAGGAAGAAATCAGAAGTGAGATGAGGAAGGCTACGACCCGTGGGTATTCAGGATAAGAAATTTATGGCTCAAGTAATTGAGGATGACCTTGCTTTTCGAGCTCAAACGAAAGGGGCAGGGTCTTCATCAATAGTTAAGCCATCCACTAGCAGCATGGGAATCGGGGCTACGAGCACAAGGACGACAGGAAGTGCTAATCTGAGAACTATAGCCCTAACTTCCCAGAGGCCTGTGACCACAAGTACACCGTCCACATTACCCTATAAACGTTTGACAGATAGTGAGATTCGGGTCCGCAAAGATAAGGGATTGTGTTTCCGTTGTGACGAGAAATTTGTTCCAGGGCATCGTTGTAAAAAGAAGGAGCTTTAGGCTCTAGAGATACTCGTTGTAGGGGATGTGATTATCGAGGAAGCGGTTTACGAAAATGATGATGATGGGAATATCGGTGACACGGAGGACGCCATGCGAGACTTAGCGTGTACTGTCATTAAATTCAATGGCGGGTTAAGCTCACCAAAAACTTTGAAAGTCACAGGATCTATTTAAGGTCTTGGTGTAGTGGTTCTTATCGGCAATGGGCCACCCATAATTTTATATCTGATGTGATCGTGGCTAAGTTGAAACTTCCGGTGGAACCACCGCATGATTATGGTATTATGCTGGGAACATGCAAGTCAGTAAGGACAGCGGTAATTTGCAAAAATGTGGAACTGCACTTGGCGGAGCTTAAAATAGTTAACGATTTCCTACCCTTACCCCTGGGAAGTCTTGATGTGATCCTAGGGGTAGCTTGGTTGGAGACTTTGGGGAAGATTGAATTCAATTTCCGCTCTTTGCAGATGCGATTTGTGTTGGGCTCATGGGAAGCCGAATTACAGGGGGATCCACGCCTGGTTAAGGCACAAGTGTCGTTGAAATCTATGATGAAATCTTTACGACCCGAGGATCAGGGACTTTTAGTGGAATTGAATATGGTTGAGACCACAATTTCCGAGGCTGTTCAGACGCTTAACTCAGGTACCCCGGGAACTGCACTCCTTAATTAAATCTTGCTCACCTGTGTTTGAGTCATTGACAGGGTTACCACCAACAAGGAACAGTGATCATTCCATCGACTTGATGGCGGGAACGGATTCCGTGAATGTGCGTCCGTATCGATATCCGCAATACCAGAAAAATGAGATTGAAAAGTTGGTGCGGGAAATGTTACTGGCAGGGATAATTCGTCCTAGCACGAGCGCTTTTTTCGAGTCCTGTGTTGCTAGTACGGAAGAAGGATGGTAGTTGGCTATTTTGTGTTGATTACAGGGCTCTGAATCATGTCACAGTACCAGATAAGTACCCCATCCCCTTGGTGGATGAGCTTCTGGATGAACTTCATGGAGCGACGATCTTTTCCAAAATTGATTTGAAGGCCGGTTACCATCAGATTCGCGTTAAACCTACTGATGTGCACAAAACGAAAGATTCGTAACTCATGAGGCCATTATGAGTTCGTTGTCATGCCTTTCGGATTGAGAAATGCTCCACCCACCTTCCATCGATTATGAATGATATTTTGCGCCCGTATCTGCGTAAGTTTGTGTTGGTTTTCTTTGATGATATTCTCATTTACAGCATGACCATTGGGGAGCATCGGGAGCACTTGGCTCGGGTTTTTGAGGTTTTGATTAAACATGCGTTTGTTGCCAACGCCAAGAAATGCCAGTTTGGGTTACATCGTATCGAGTATCTTGGGCATTTCATATCTGTTGAGGGCGTGTCTGCTGACCCAGCAAAGATTGAAGCAATGGTGGGATGGCCGAGTCCCAGAAATATTAAAGACTTAAGGGGATTCCTAGGTCTAACGTGTTAAGACCCTACCCGAAAAACGGTTCTAAACCTAGGTCTTTACTCAGCATGCAAGTGAAAAGCATAAATGACCCAAACCGGAGGTCGAATTTAAAACTTTTCAAACATATAGAGTGGAAAACATTAAAACCAAGTCAGATAATCATTAAGTAAAACCATCCAATTTAAAATGTTGATGATCGATCAAGATTTCTTTTCCTTAAAACATAAAAGATAGTTCAAGCAACCAGTAAATAAGTTTTCCCTACGGACTCATGTCCAACTACATGTTTGAATTCAAATAATGCGAGATAAAGACACGACAGAGTGTCAAAGTGAGATCCATGATCTCTCGCCCCTCCTCTAGCCGCCCGGTCTTTGTCCCAAGTTACCCGTGGAAAAAAACCACAATAAGGGTGAGTCTAAACATACTCAGTAAGAATCCCCGACCGGGGTACGATACGATGCAATCAATCATCTAGCAACCTAGTACACATGCAAACAAATATCAACACGGATCTTAGCTCAACGAGCTTACAAGGCAAATCCGGAATACTCGGAAGTCTCCTACTTCCGGCCTAATGATTGGTTCTCATAACCAATCCCAAAGGATGTTCGACACCCTCGAGGGTCTTTCTCCTCGACCATATGATTGGCTCAAAACCAATCCCAACGGTGTCCTCAAGGGGTCTCTTACCTCGCTAACAAATCGGACTATCGGAGAGTACCCAAGTCCGCTCTAACAGAAGGAACCGGTGTACTCACGAACATTAGCCCGGGGAGCTCTCGAACCGGCGACTAACGCGTGTCTTGCGCTGCACACCGCATCTTCTTTGCAACCGCGTAAATGTGGGGCCTAAGTACAAACTACGCGGGCCGGTGCGCATGCCTAAAGACTCGGAGCGGTGTCACCGAACACAGTGGTGCGAGGCCCTCGGCACTCATCTGCGGCACTGTACCATCGACTTGAAGCTAAGAACCGCCAAGGCGGGCTTGCACCGCTAGCGGTTTTTCGCTCTAGCGAGCTACAAACTAGGCTTATGCCGATGTGGTAGCTAACCCACATCGGCCGCCGGGGAAGCAATGTGCGTTATGCTTTGCTCTACTCCCGATCGGTGGGGACAACGTGACGTTATGTCCATTCTCACCTCTAGATGATGACAAACCCTACAAGTCTATCTATGAGTGTGAAATAACTGATACCTGGCTAAACATACATATCAACATCAATCACACTTAACCTAGCATGATACTACGAACTTAAAGCAGGAGTCATAAGCATGCTGGAAGAACAAATCTAGCATGGCACTAACATGTACAAACAGGCAAACATGCTAGCAGAATTCAAACACAAGTCATCCTATCCACTAACATGCTCATAAAAGTAAATGACATACAAGTCACAATCAAGAAAGCATCGCAGGGTCCACACAACCACGGTAAGAAATCCTTACCTGGAAACAAGCAGAGAATAATTATCACAACCAACAAGCGACCCTCGAGCCTCTAAGCGAACCCGAGCAACCTAAGCAATCAATTAACACATCCTAAATAAATAAGCAACAACCACCAACTTAGGGCCCAAAGAAGGAAAGGCTCGGGAATTACCAACCGAGAAGACACAAGGTTTCGACAGCAAAGGGGGCAAGAAGGGCGCTGCTGGTGCGGCAGGGGCGCTGGGCGAGGCGTGCAGACGCGCTGGAACGTGCGCGCGGGCGCTGGGCGACAGTGAGTGGGGTCGAGCGGCGCGGGTCGGCTCGGCACAGTCACGGGCGAGGCTGGGTTAGGCGACTGGTGCGCGCGCGGGGGCAGTGGCTGGGTCGGCCTGATGTGCGGTGGGTTGGGCGATCTGTGAGGAGGAGCGGCGGGCGGTGCGGCGGCAGGCTGGGCAGTGCGGCCTGGTGCAGTGCGGCTAGGGTTTGGTGGGCTAGGGTTTGGTGCGGCTCGGCAAGGGGAGAGAGAGAGAGAGAGAGAGAGAGAGAGAGAGAGAGAGAGAGAGAAAACAAAGGGGGAAATGGGATTTTTCTTTAATTTTCCTTCCTTTTCCTATTTTAAATAGGTCTTGGTGACCTAAAATCCCATCCCAAGGCTTCCTCCTTCGAGACCCGGTTGAAGCAATCTTTTCTATAATTAAAAACTCATTTTCTACAAACTCCCAAATCACCATTTAGGGCAAGGGTTCAAATCCCAATGGAAACACTTAAATTAATATTACTTTTGCCAAAACCAAAACACTTCCAAACTTCTAAACAGCTAGCCCAAACTTCTTGGCCTTGCAACCAACAATGATCAAAGCCTCGACAAAGGCAGGAATGGTCCTGGAATCCTGAAAACCCACAAATTCTGACCGGGGAGCAAAAAGACCAATTTACCCCTAAGGGTCAAAAAGCCCTAACGGCCCAACCGATTGCCCCAATACTGAACCGAAAGAACCTGGGAAACCATAACGGAAAACTGGGCCGTTACATAACGGGAAACTATCGACGATTTGTAGCTAATTATGGATCGATGGCTTTTCCTTTGACGCAGTTGCTAAAGAAGGGAAAATTTGAGTGGGGGCCAGCTGCAGAGGAATGTTTCCAGAGAATGAAACATGACATGAGCAGTGTCCCAGTCCTCCGATTACCGGATTTCAGCCAGGTATTTGTGGTAGAAACCGACGCTTCAGGAATTGGTGTGGGTGCGGTGTTAATGCAGCAAGGCCAACCATTGGCATACTTTAGTAGGGCTTTGTCGATCACTCATTGCGTAAAGCTTGTCTATGAGCGTGAGTTAATGGCCATTGTGTTCGCCGTTCAGCGATGGAGGGCGTACCTGTTGGGACACCATTTTATTGTACGCACTGACCAGAAAAGCCTTAAGTTTTTACTAGAGCAGCGTGTGGTGGATGGTGATTATCAACGTTGGATTGCTAAACTTATGGGGTATGATTTCAGTATTGAGTACAAGAAGGGTCTTGAGAATCGGGCCACTGACGCTCTTTCCCGGATGCCTCCGTCTTGTGAGTTGGGGATGCTGAGTTTCGTGGCGGATAATGCACAATTGTTTTCGCAGCAGATTAAGGAAGACGCGAAATTAATGCCTATTTTTACGGCTTTGAAGGCGTGAGGCGGAGTCCGCTCGGTATTCGATTGTGGCGCGATGTTTTGCTTTACCAGGCGAGTTAGTATTACTCACGAAACATCCCCGACGATTCCTCTATTATTGCTAGAATTCCATGGGGGGGCTGTCGGAGGGCATTTTGGAGTCTTAAAAACGTATCAGCGTCTGGCTAAGGAAGTTTATTGGCAAGGAATGAAGGCTCGTGTCCGCGCTTTTGTGGCGGAGTGTTCGATCTGTATGCAGGCCAAACACCTGTCGTTATCCCCAGCAGGGTTGTTACAGTACCAAGCTACGATTCCGAACGAATTTGGGAGGACATCTCCATGGACTTTGTTGAGGGTCTTCCGCGTTCGGAGGGTTTCGACACTATTTTAGTAGTGGTTGACAGATTGTCTAAATATGCACATTTCATTCCCCTGCGCCACCCTTTCACTTCCTTATCGGTGTCTAAGGTTTTTATAAAAGAGGTGGTTCGCTTGCATGGGATACCGAAGAGCATTGTATCCGACCGCGATAAAATCTTCACTAGCTTACTGTGGGAGGAAATGTTTAAGGCTTCGGGGATGAAGCTTCGGCACAGTACTACATACCATCCCCAAACGGATGGCCAAACCGAGGTTGTAAATCGCTGTTTGGAGTCTTACCTACGATGCTTTGTGATGACTCAACCCAAGGCATGGTATCAATGGTTGTCTTGGGCTGGATTTAGCTTTAACACCTTTTCACTCGTCCACGGGCATGACGCCCTTTACGATCGTTTACGGTCGCCCTCCGCCGTCGATTTTGGGATATGATTTTGAAGCTAGTCGAGTGGCGGCTGTGGACTCGTTGATGTTAGAAAGGGATCGAATCTTGGATTCGTTGAAGGCTAATTTGTTGCGTGCGCAACAATCAATGCCGAATCGCGCGAATGCCAATCGCCGAGATGTTCAGTTTGTTGTCGATGACTTGGTTTATATTAAACTCAGGCCTTACCGTCAATCTTCTCTGGCACGGTTTAAACACCCTAAGTTAGCACCACGATTTATTGGTCCGTATCGTGTTTTGGCGCGGGTGGGGCCAGTGGCATATCGACTAGAGTTGCCTCCATCAGTGAAGATTCATCCGGTTTTTCATGTGTCCGTCCTGCGTAAGGCGGTGGGTTCTTCAGTTTTAGTGTTGGCTACGCCGTCCATGGTGACGGAAGATTTGTGTGTCGTGGTTTGCCCTAAGGCTGTGTTGGGCATACGGGAGGACCCGCTTGAAGGGGGCTCGCGCCAAGTTTTGATCCAGTGGGAGGGTTCCACTCCAGAAGAGGCTACGTGGGAGTCCGTCAGTGATTTCGAGCTGCAATTTCCTGACTTTCACCTTGAAGACAAGGTGGCTCTTTGGGGGGAAGTATTGATACGATCCCGAGCTCGCTGAAGGTTTACTCGAGGTGGAACAAGACATTATGGAATTAGTTGTTTATTATTTATATTTAATATTCCTTAATTGTTATTTCATTTGTATTGGGCTTGTGGGCCTCAGTTGAGTTATTACTAAATTAGGTCAACTTCTATGTTTACTATATATATGATAGGATAGGTGATTATAGAATTCATTCAAACAGTTGTCGTCTTGTACTTGGCTCTTTGAGAGATCCTCTCGAGAGATTATCGTAGTTTAATAATATTTTGTGGTAGATTCTATCACATCCATCTGTTGGCTAACAAAAAGAAGTGTCGTTTTGCTCTTAAAGAGGTCGAATATTTGGGACACATAATATCCGAGGGAGGATTATCTGTGGATCTATCGAAAATTGAGGTTATGAAAAATTGGCCTATTCCAAAAAACCTCAAACAGTTACGAGGTTTTCTAGGCCTCACAGGGTATTATCGTAAATTTGTTCAGAATTATGGTACCGTGGCTTTTCCTTTTCACGGATCAACTGAAGAAGGATAGTTTTTGGTGGAGTATGGAAGCTACTATAGCTTTTGAAAAATTAAACATGGCAATGGCCATGTTACTGGTACTAAAGCTACCTGATTTCTCTAAAGAATTTGTGGTTGAAGCTGACGCTTCTGGTTGGAGTGTACTAAAGCTACTTGAGCTCTTGGTTTGGTTCTCTCGAGCTCTTGGTGCGGTCTTGATGCAAAAAGGTCACCCAATAGCTTTTTTTAGTCTGCTCTACCACCATTACACCGCAACAAATCTGTCTACGAGAGAGAATTATTAGCAATAGTAATGGTTGTACAGAAATGGCGACCTTACCTTCTAGAGCGACATTTCATTGTGAAAACAGACCAAAGAAGTCCGAAATTTATCCTGGACCAAAGGTCAATATGTGGAGAATATCAAAAGTGCTTAACGAAATTGTTGTGTTACGATTTTGACATTTTCTATAAATTGGGAATGGAAAATAAAGTAGTTGTTGCTTTATCCCGTATCCTAGAACCAGTGGAGATGAATGCATTGTCTTGGCTCAAGGGAGTTAACGTCACTGTGATTAGACAACAGCAGTTGGAGGATGCACACCTAAAAACAATCAGAGATAAATTGGAAGATGGAATGGATGTTGGACTAGATGTTTCAAAAAAATATTGGTTAAAATACCATTTTAGTCCCTCAACTTTAGGCTTTGTTCCATTTTGGTCTCTAGACTTTCAAAAGTCTAATTTTAGTTCCTCAACTTTGAGTTTTGTTCAAGTTTAGTCCCTAAACTTTAAAAGGTTCAAATTTAGTCCTTCAACTATTAATAAAGTTTAAAAATAGTCCTTAGGTTAGTTAAATGTTAACCCAAGGTTAAAAATAATAATATTTTATATCTCTCTTATCTCATCTCTCTCTCTCTCTCCTTAATTGATCTTTTCCTCTCTACCCTCCCCCACGGATCAAATTCAAATATCTGAACTTCAAAGTGATGAAATAGTGGATTCTGGGTCAAATCTAATTCCACAAATTACATCTGGGTTTGAAAATTCTTTCTTTTTGGGCAATTCTAGAAGCTCGACCAATAAGCCTTGGTCCTCGGGTCGTAATAACTTCATCATGAATTTTAATGAGACTTGTGCTTCACCAATCGTGGGTCCTTGCAACTCTGCCTGCCATGACCCCAACATAAATCTCATTTTCAGCGAGCTGAAATTAAATTCAATCTCTCCCAAGGTCTCTAGCCATGCTACCCCCAGAATCACATCTGCGCTACCTAGAGGTAAAGGTAAGAAATTGTTGACTACTTTCAGTTCAGCCAAATGCAGCTCTACATTCTTACAGATCCCCGCTGTCCTCACAGACTCGTCGGTCCCCAACATTATGCCATAATCATTCGAAGGTTCCACTGGTAATTTTAGCTTTTCCACTATTACGTCGGATATGATGTGTGGTTCCACAGTCGATAAGAACTACTACCTCCAACCCCTGGATCAATCCTGTGACTTTCAATGTCTTTGGTGAACTCAATCCAGCCAACGAATTTAAGGACAAAGCCGCTAAATCCCTTGTATCGCCCGTATCATCAACAGTTTCATCCCCGTATGCATCGTCGTTTTCGTATGAGTCCCCGTGGCAACTTGTATCTCGTACTACTAGTATCTCTAAAGCCTGAAGTTCTTTCTTTTTGCACCGATGCCCTGGAACAAATTTCTCATCGCAGCGAAAACAAAATCCTTTATCTTTTCGGACACGGATCTCACTATCCGTCAAACGCTTATAAGGCATTGTGGATGTTGTGCTGGTTGTAATTGGTCTAGATGTAGAGTAAGTTGTAGTTCTCAAAGTCGAACCACCTGCACCCTTCGCACTAACCACCCCGGAACCCGTACTCGGTTTAATCACTGGCACAGTGCCAACTCCCCTTCCTTAGGCCCGAAAAGCAAGATCATCCTCAATTACCTGCGCCATAAACTTTTTATCTTGAATTCCAACAGGTCGCAATTTCCTCATTTCACTTCGGATTTCTTCCTTTAAATCGCTCTCCCATTTCCCCTCTAGCGCACTGGCACTAATATTGCGCATTCCCTTTGCGCATTTCTCAAACAGTTGCCGATACTCTTTCACAGTGCCTACCTGTTGCAAGCTCATCAGATTAGCGTACCTGTTGTAGTTCATACTCGGTTGGAAACGGTGCAACAATAGTCCTCGAAATTCTTCCCAAGAACTGATAGGCGATCGATCTTCCTCATACTGCAGCCACTCCAGAGCCTCACCCTCCATACACAAAGCTGCGGCGTCGACTCATTCCTGTCCATTCAGCCAATTCACCCAAAAATACCGTTCCACTCGGCACAACCATCCCTCCGGATCCTCATCGGTAAGCCCCTTGAAAACAGGCATCTCGAGCTTCCGTAACCTCCTGTCAAACACCGACCCCTCTCTATCTCCTGCTCTCGGTCCTCCACGTTCATAACGATCCTCCCACTCCCTCCAGTCCTCTCGGTCCCCCTCTCGAGTGTGGCCATCCCAACCCCGGTCGTTCTAATCGTCGTGCGCTATCAGCCTCTCATAACCGGTGCGCACCCTCCTATCCTCCGGTGACTCGTGGGCTCTCCTCCGATCTTCGGTTCTCCCTTCCGATCGCATCCCGGTCCTCCACTGTTACCCTTGTCGCAAAACCCCAGATACCTCTCTCTCCGGTCCAACCCGGCTGGCCCAGACCAACCCGATCCGACAAACCCACCACGACCCGATCCCCCCTGACCGCCGCCGTGCCACATGCCGCTCGACCCCGTGCCGAACCCAGACCCACAGCCTCGCCCCCGCTCGTCGACTCTACACTCCCCCACGCCCGAGCCCCAGCCCACGCACTCCGCGCAGCCCACGCCCGAGCCCCAGCCCGAACCCTAGCCCGCGCAACCCCCCACGCCCCAACCACCTGCTCCCCAGCCCCTTCGCGCGTAGGAATCACCCGCGCCTCCCGCGCCCGAGCCCCAGCCCGCACGGCCCCCCGCGCCTTTCCCGCCCGAGCCCCAGCCCGCTCGATCACCAACGCCCGTCCCCGGCCCGTCGCCCTCTATCCGCGCCGAGCCTTCGCCCTCTATCCGCGCCGAGCCTTTGCCCCCTCTCACCGCACCAGTTTTCGCCGCCGGCCCTACCCCGACAGCCCCTGTGCCGCCCCCTGCACCAGCCCCTGTTGCCGAGCCCACCCCTGACCCTCCCGATTCGGTTGACACTCCCTTCCCTTTGTCCAAGCCGTTCGTTTCGGGGTTTGGTTGTTCCGGTGTTCGCTCTAGCAACTTTTGTATATTTAGGTTATCTGACCTATCTCTTGGTCCAGTCGATTACCCAGAGCCCCCAGTTGAGCCTCGAATTCCTGTTGCTTCTTCAACATCTCGGCTCCACTCTCTTCACATTCTTGAACCCTCGTTTCCATCTTAGTAGCAACCATTCCCGGATCGGTAAATGGCTCTGATACCAAAATGATAGAATCTACCACACTATTTTATTAATCTACGATAAATCTCTCGAGAGAATCTCTCAAAGAGCCAGAGTACAATGACGACAATTGAATGAATGAAAATAGCAACCTATCACCTCCTATTTATAGTAAACCTAGGATTTTACTTAATTTGGTAATACACTCTATTAAGGCCCAAAAGCCCAATACAACCTATTTTTGCGTGATATAAATATAATAAAATAGTAATAACTACATCCGTCACTTCTTGCTCCGCCTCGAGTAGACCTTCAATGATCTCGGGATCGTATCAGGTGAAAAGATGAGAGGAAAAAAGAGAGATGGATGGATGATGAATTGTGGGAGAACTGGATTTTGTAGTCAAAACTATCACACACTAATCAAATTCAAATACACCAACAATTTCTTTCCCTTTTTCCTTCAATAGCCCAGTTGGACCTAATCAATTGTTATACCTAACAAATTCCAAAATCAAACAGAAAAAAATTGGGAGTTGTTTTTTTTGTGTGAATTTTCTCATGTTTTAATATGTTTGATTGATGTGTTTGTTGTTTATAATTTATTGAATGGATGAATTGTTTTGTTCTTTTTAGAGATTTAGTTGTTTTAATGTTGGATAGATGAATATTGTTTTTCTTTCTCTCGGCCATCTACCGGTGGCTTCTTGGGGTTGTGGATTTAGAAAAATCAACCCCACTTCCAAGAATCCTTAAGCCAAAACAGAGAGAAAGAAATGTATCACAAATCCTAAACCACTATTTTTAAACTTTATCCGAGAATCACTTGGACTACTTCCAAAAAAAGAAATTCGAAACAGAGAAAAGAGGGGAGAAACAAAAATGTATTGTGTAGAGAGAAAGGTCAATTAAGGAGAGAGAAAGAGATGAGATAGGAGAGATATAAAATATTATTATTTTTAACCTTGGGTTAACATTTAAAAAACTTAGGGACTATTTTTAAACTTTATTAATAAGTTGAGGTACTAAATTTGAACCTTTTAAAGTCTAGGGACTAAATTTGAACAAAACTCAAAGTTGAGGGGACTAAAATTGGACTTTTGAAAGTCTAGGAACCAAAATAGAACAAAGCCTAAAGTTGAGGGACCAAAATGGTATTTTAACCAAAAATATTCTATGAAGAATGATGTTCTATGTTACAATGGTAAAGCCATTTTTCCTTCAAAGTCACCAACCATACAATTAATCTTAGAAACATTTCACTCCTCTCCAGTAGTTGGCCATGGGGGAGTCTTACGGACTTTGCAACGAATACAGCGGGAGTTTTATTGGGCTGGCATGAAGAATCGAATACGTACGTTTGTGAGTGAATGTACTGTGTACCAATAAGCAAAGTACTTAGCTTTGTCCACGGCGGGGTTACTTAAACTACTCCCTATTCCATAAAAGATATGGGAAGACATATCAATGGACTTTGTCGGTCTTCCAAAATCGGATGCATTCACTACCATTTTCGTAGTTGTGGATCGACTATCCAAATATGTACACTTTATAGCCATTAAAAGCCCATTCACGGCAATATCATTGGCCCAAGTCTTTATGCAAGAGATAGTTGGTTTACATGGACTCTCTAGAAGCATTGTATCGAATAGGGACCCAACGTTCACAAGCTTATTTTGGACGGAATTGTTTAAGGCTCAAGATACCAAGTTAAAGTTTAGTAGGGCGTACCATCCCCAAATAGATGGGAAAACCGAAGTGGTAAACAGAGGTATGGAAACTTACCTACGATGCTATGCAATGAACTGTCCTAAGCATTGGACTCGTTGGCTTCCTTGGACGGAGTACAATTATAACACATCTTTCCATTCTGGGATGAAATTGTCCCCTTTTGAAGTAGTTTATGGGAGACAGCCACCAGCATAGTGATAGAATCTACCACACTTTTTATTAAACTACGATAATTCTCTCGAGAGGATCTCTCAAAGAGCCAAAGTACAATGACGACAATTCAATGGATGAATAACAAAGACCTAACCTCTCCTATTTATAATAACTCTAAACCCTAGCCTTTTACTTGCTCCCCAAGTAAACCCCAAAATAACCTAATTGAATAATAATCTCTAATAAAGCCCAAAAGCCCAATACAATTGAAATCACAATTAATTAATCAATAATAAATACTAATACTAATACTAATATTCCTAAAAACTCCAAGGTTCGGATCGTATCAATACTTTCCCCCCCAAGAGCCACCTTGTCCTCAAGGTGTTCCATCTCCGATGCCACCTTCTGCAGCTCCATCTTTTGGCAAAAAGTCAGTCACCTCAACATCCTGGTAATCGTGCGCATCCCGAACGACCCACACATCCAAATTCTGAAGCTCTTTCTTCTGACAACGATGTCCTGGGACAAATCGTTCATCACAACGGAAGCATAACCCTTTATCCTTCCGTGCTCGAATTTCGGCTTCAGTGAGTTTTTTATAGGACGCTGGGTGAATGGTTGTAGTCCTGTGAGAAAGAGTCTCTGTGCTTCTAGTTCCCGAAACAATCGTTCCTGCTTTACCCTTGACCGTTGCAGAAGTACTTCCCTAATTTTTGGTAGCCTGAAAAGCAAAATCATCCTCAATCACTTGGGCCATAAACATTTTCTCTTCGATGCCCACTGGCTGCAGTTTACGCATCGCGCTCTGTATCTCCTCTTTTAGTCCACTTTCCCACTTCCCCTCCAATGCACTCGCACTGATATCGCGCATTCCCTTAGCAAATCGCTTAAAACTCCGGCAATATTCCTTCACCGTACCTATTTGCTTCAAACTCATGAAGTTGGCATACTTATTTGCTCGAGCCGCCGCTGGAAACGCTCCAACAACCCATCTTTGAATTCGTTCCAGAACGAAAAGGAGCACGATCCTCCTCATCACCAAGCCACTCCAATGCCTCCCCTTCTAAACATAACCTCGCTGCCTCAACCCTTCATATTCGGTCACTTTGTTTACCGAGAAAATAACGCTCGACCCGACTTAACCATCCCACTGGATCCTCGTCAGCAAGACCCTTGAAAACCGGCATCTCCAATTTCCTGAATCTCCTGTCACATCCCGGTCCCTCCCTTCCTCCTACTCTCTGACTTCCCTGTTCGAGTCTTCCTTTTCCTCCCCACCCGAAATCTCGTCCCCTATTTCGGACATTGTCATTCCACCCCCTATCGTTCCAACCGTCATGCGCCAACGACATATCATAGCCCATGTGCAACCTCCTCTCCTCCAGAACCCTGTTTTCTCTCCCCACGACCCTTGGATCTCCCCTTTGGCCGAACTCCGGTCTCGGTAAATCGTCAACCCAATTTCGGCCTCGATCATTCCGACTGTCATGCGCTATCGGTCTGTCGTAACCATTGCGCGCCCTCCTATCTTCTGGGAAACCGTTCCCCCTTCCGTCAAACCGTGGGTCCTCCCTTTGATTGATGTCCGGCCCTGGAAACCTTTCTCCGTCCCCAGGCCCTTGGAACCCATCTCTCTGGTCCTACCCGACTAGTCCGGACCCACCCGAGTTAGCCCACCCCGACCCAGTCTCCCCGCGCCCCAGCTGCGCCCCTCGCCGCCCAGGCCGACGCTCCGCTCACCCGTGCCCGCGCCCAGCCCGGCTCTTGCTCCCCGCTCACCCGCGTGCCAGCCCACACCCCCTCCCGAGCCTCGACCACCCCTGCCCAGCCCGACGCTTGCACCACGCCCATCCTCGTGCTAGCCCCCTTCGCTCACACCCGTCCGGTCCCGCACCCATGCCCCAGCCCGTGTCGCCCCCTCCTGCACCCCAATCGGCCCCTCCCGAGCCCGCGCCGAGCCCCTAGCCCCCGCGACCCGCGTCGCTGCCCCCGTGCCCTGCGACGTACCCCACGCCCGCGATTGAGCCCGCGCCCCCGACCGAGCCCACCCCACTCGCCCAAGCGCCGACTGGCCCAGCCCCTGCGTCGGCGTCCCCCTCGACCACCTCGGCAGCCCTAGCCGCCCCTGGCCCGGTTGCTTCTCCTTGCCCTAGGGTTTCACTCGCGATTCCTTTTACTTTGACCAACGGATTTGATTCGACGACCGGCAGTCCCGGAGTGCGTTCTAACAACATATGGATGTTCCGATTCATCTGTTCGAGTTTTGATTCCAGTTTCGCATCTTGCTGTTCGAATTTCAAATCAATCTTTTTCCCTAATCGTTCTTCCAACGACTCTAGCCGTGCCTCTGTTTCCCGTTGTTTCTTCGTTAATTCGGCTGAACTATCTTCCGAACTTTGCATCCTCGTTTCCACCTTAGTCGAGACCATTCCTGGATCAGTAAACGGCTCTGATACCAAAATGATAGAATCTACCACACTTTTTATTAAACTACGATAATTCTCTCGAGAGGATCTCTCAAAGAGCCAAAGTACAATGACGACAATTCAATGGATGAATAACAAAGACCTAACCTCTCCTATTTATTATAACTCTAAACCCTAGCCTTTTACTTGCTCCCCAAGTAAACCCCAAAATAACCTAATTGAATAATAATCTCTAATAAGGCCCAAAAGTCCAATACAATTGAAATAACAATTAATTAATCAATAATAAATACTAATACTAATATTCCTAAAAACTCCAAGGTCCGGATCGTATCACATAGTTATAACACATCTTTTCATTCCGGGATGAAATTGTCCCTTTTTGAAGGAGGAGGTTTTTCCAGTTCTTTGTGTTGCTTGTTCTAGTTCTTACCACCCTCTCTCTGGGCTGTTATGGGAATGAGTTATGAAATAAATTTAATTTTTTATGATGTAATTTTATATCAGTCTTCTTGTCCTCATTGTACCTTGCCCTGTAATGGTGGGCATTTAAACAATATGATTTGATGTTCCAATGTGTAGACAATACATGCTTGGAATTGGTGTAGTTTAGTTCTTACTGTTAGAATATATAGGAATTGGGTTTGTTCTGCATTGTGGCTGCTATAATTTTCCACTGCCAATTGATTTTCTTCCTTTGTTTCTCTATGGCCATATCAGGATATTCCTTCAATCTAACGTGGATAAATGAACGAGCTGGAGAAACTGAAATCCTGTATCGAGTCATATCGCTGGGGGCTTTCGAGAGGGTAGCCCCAGAATGGATGAAGGAGACCATCATGTTCAGCACAAGTATGTGCCCAACTTTCTTCCAGAAGGTAACAAGGGTCATGATGCATTGCTAATAAAAAAGCATGGTCTAGTGCTTTTTAATCCCAACTACACTTTCAAGTTAGTTGCTCTTACTCCTACTTGCTAAATGAACTTGAACAGTTAGTCGCTAGGCTGACAAAAGCTGCGTGCTTGACCCTTTTGCTAATTCATGAGTTGTTGAATAATAATATACCCATTTGGCAACTTAACATCTGCAGGAAAAAGGGATTGTGTACTCCGAAGTCGTGTACTTTTCTCTTCTCTTTTTTTTTTGGTTTTTTCTCCAGTGAATGTGAGTGATGTATATATTTTTAGATTGTTAATGCATTGATCAAAATGAATTTGACATCTGAAACAGAACGAACGAGAAATTGATATGCAGTTTTCATTGTTTTAAATATATTCTGATGCTCGAAAATCTGTTTTGTGGGACTTTGTGGTTGTTCTGCTGTACATTTAAGGGGGTTTATAATTTTGGACTTTTGAGTCAAACCTCATAGTAACCTAAGGGGGAGATTTTCCCATAAAAAATTGAAGTCCCAATCCCAACCAGAAAGAAAAGGAAAATATAATAGCTATCCGACCTGTAGTTGAGCTTAGTAAGAAGATCGGCTACTTGATTGCTAGTTCAGTCACAAAAATGTAAATTAATGTCCCTAAACAGAGGGATTATAAGTAAAATATCAGCTATAAAAATGTAAATTAATGTCCCTAAATAGAGGGATTAAAAAGTAAAATATCAGCTATAAAAACTAATGTCCCTAAACAGAGGGATTAAAAGTAAAATATCAACTATTACATTGTTGAGTTCTAAATGATCTTAGAAAATATTGCTAATAAGATTAACCATAGATAGCAAATTAGATTTCACCAAGATCGGGGATGGAGTATGGAGCCCCCTGCACAGAGAGTCCAACAATAATAGTAATATCTTTGATTGATTTCTTTGGTAGGGCTGTGCGTTAACAAAGGCATTTTGATGATTGGCATGTAAAAACAGACAAGTGATTTTTTATCCTTTTTTTATGTGTTTCTTCAATGGGATGAGACTAATTTTTATGAAGAGTAAAACTCCTCTGTACATAAATGTAAAATTATTTTATAAATGAAAATATAAAAAAGTATATAAGCAAGATGTAGAGTTTCTATTTAGAGGAGTTGGACTCTTTTTATGAATTAAAAACTTTTAATGTAAATTTGTTTTTGGGAGAAAAAGCACTTGATGTTTGAATTACTATATGAAAGTTTTCCAACCTTCTTGACTATAGCAAATCGAGGAAGAGCTATGCTGTGTATCTTCTTAAGGGGATGTTTGGCAAAAGGAAAGGGAAGGAATGAAGACGAAAATTAGTGAACTTTTGATGAACAATGGAATTAAAAGTAAATCGATGGAAGTAAAAGTAAATCGGTGTTTGATAAAAAGCAAAGAAAAAAGAAGTTTGATGAGTATAGAAGAATAAGAAGGATAAACTATCCGATGGCATTTTTTCTTTTCTTATATTTAGAACTTGTAATTCCTTCCTGACAATTTTATGAAACAGTAAAGAAAAAATTAAAATATAGTTTATTTTTTGAAAAACTATTCTAGTAAAAAAAAAAAATCTCCTTTGTCATATGTTCATCAATTTGACACTAAATTTTCAATTTCAGAATCTAGCTAAATAGTACTAAGTTTATATGAAAAAAATAAGGGAATTTTGCGTGTATAATAAAAAAAGGTAAAATATTTCCATCTATAACACAAAATCAAAACTAATTCATTTGTAGCAAAAAATCCAAATTGAATTTTATCACTGATTGAATTTTATCAGTGATAGAATTTAATCAATGATAAAGTCATTTTATCATTACTTGAGTTTTCTATTAGTGATAAAATTCCAAATTGAATTCTATTACTGGTTGAGTTTTATCACTGATAGAAATTAATGTGTTATAGATGAATTATTTTAGAAATTGTATTGCAAATACAATATAGGAGATAAAATATGCTATCGCTCGTAAATTCTCAAAAAATTATTGAATCCAAATTTCTTTCAAAGCTTCCACTCGCTGACACGTAGATCCTTCGAATACCATGCGCCATCGCAGGGGCAGATCTAGAGTCAAGAGTTTGGGGGCCAAAATCTATTTTATAAATATAATTAAAAAGTTATCTTCAAATGTGAAAAGAAACATTCTAGTACCTCAAGTTGAGAAAATTACAAAAGATTTCTTTATTTAAAAATGAGAAAAACATAATGAGAATCTGTCCTCTATAGCATATTTTTTGCTCTTCATTATAATTACAGTACATTTTTAAAAATAGTTTTATTCATAGCACATTTTATCTAAAATTCCTATTCTAACATTATTAGACTTCTATCAGTTGAACTGATAGATTTTAGATTTCCATCAGTTGAACTGATAGATTTTAGACTTCTATCAGTTGAACTGATAGATTTTAGACTTCTATCAGTTGAATCGATAGACTTTAGACTTCTATCAGTTGAACCGATAGACTTCAATCGATTTTGAGTGATTGAACAATGCAAATCGATAGAGTTAAATCATTTTTGTACTACAAATGAATAAGTTTGAGAATTGTGCTATATATGAATTTTTTTTTTTAATATACATGCAAAATCCCCAAACATAATTATAGTCAACAAAAACACATTAATATTTATTTCATAAAGAATAGTTGCAGTTCAAAATTTTATCTTAAAAGTTTTTATATTGCATTCTTACCTTACCCAATTCTCCAATAAAAAAACCTCCACCATAGATGCGATTACACACATGATATAGGTAAAATTAATGTCAACATTTGGAGACCTTGCTCTTCCAACTACTATGGGACGAGCTTCCTCTTTTGGTCATCATTTGCGAATGGAGCTCTACTAATGGAACTCAATTGCATGTAGGGACCGATTCAGGTTGGAAGGTAAAATTATATTGCATTTTTATTAATACATTTTAAAATATATTTATTCTTACAATAATTTAAATTAATCTTGAAATGCCAAAATTTCAATTTCGCACTCCTACATTAATGATCGCAAAACATTCAATCTATCTATCTACTAATTAAAATGCTTCTACTTTCATTTTTTAACCTATATCAACTGTAAAGTATTATAATTTCTTACTATAATTAAATATTAAGAGTAATTTAATAACATTTATAAATTTTATTTTTTTGAATAAAAATGATCTAATTGATTATTGAAATTATAATGAAAGTTAAAATTGAGAGAAAATTACAAAACATCTCTCTAATTTAAGATGAGATAAATATAACTTAGTCAACAAAATGAAAAAAAAGTATCCAATAGTAATAATTCAATCACATCAATGTATATCCAATAAACAAAAGATTATGGATTCAAATATCCACTTTCATTTTTTGTAGAACTAAAAAAGGAGGAAATCGTTTTATATTTTGTAGATATAATTTTATAAATAAATATAAACAATCATTTATATTTATAAATCTAAAATAATGTAAGAGTATTTTCTATATGTTTTAAATTAATAGAATAATTAGCTTTTATAAACCCACAAAAAGCCTAAAGAAGCCATGGAAAAAACGTGTTCACAAAAAGGGAAAATAACAAAAAAAAAAGGATAAATAATGAAAGAAAAAAATATTTGAAGAAAAAAAGGGAAAGTAACAAAAAAAAAGTAAAAAATGATGAATGTAAAAATAAATATAACCCTCGCAAATTAAAGAACGAAGAGAAAATTAAACAAATAATAAAATCGAAGAAGAAGGAAGAGAAATTTTCCAAATCAATTGTTTTTAATGATGTTTCTATGTCTTTGATAGGTTGGAGCGGATTAGACTCGAATGGCTCGCGTCTGGATCACACTAGCTGGACTCCACCTCCGATTAGGATGTGGAAGCTAAATGTGGATGCAGCTTGGGATGCGCGCTCCGAGAGAAGCAGGATTGGTTGGGTGGTTCATGACTTGGAAGGCAATCCTATCATGTTGGGTTCATTGGTGAATTTTCAAAATTATGATGCCAAAAATATGGAGGCGTGGGGCAATTTACTTTAGCCTAATGGAGTTACGATCTAGGAGCCAATTTCCCCTTCCAAAGATCTTGATTGAATCTGAAACTCGTCAGTTGTTATTAATGTTATTTTGACAAGTTTTAGAGATCTCACTTAATTAAGTAATATCATTGCTGACATTAGGAATTCAATCCTTTCATTTGGAAATTTACTATTTTCCCATTGTTTCAGGTCTTGTAACGTTGTTGCTGACTCGTTGGAGATGATAAATTATAAACAATAAAGAAAAAGAAAAAGAAAAAGAAAAAGAAAATTAGTGGAGATGATAAATTATAAACTATAAAGAAAAAGAAAAAGTTCATTATTAAGGTCTCCTATGATAACTATTTGATTTTTTGTTTTTGAAATTCAAGTCTATTCTTACTCAAATTTCCTAAAATACATTCCAATTTTCCTACAATGTATCCATCTTTCTTTAAGAAAGTATGTGAATGCTAACCAACTTTCAAAAATAAAAACAAGCTTTTGAAATGTACTTTTTTTTTCTTCTAAATTTTGGTTTGGTTTCTACAAATATAGATGAGAGGTGTATATATAAATAAGAAAATCATATGATAAGGTAGTTTTTGTAGACTTAAATTTAAAAAACAAAAATAAAAATGATTATCAAACATACCTAAAAGATTCGCAATCAACTTTTAGAAAACGGGTATGCTTTTTTCTTCCTCTCCCTATTTAGGCTAATAACAAAATCCTCCCAAAGTCTCCCAATTTTAGACTAATCAAATTAGTATCAAATCTCTCTGCTTTGTTCCAGAAATGTCTGCTCTCTGTTGCTTGTTTAGTTTGTCCATGCAATTCATAACAAAATTGGTTTTCATGTTTTGTTTTGAAACTATGTTCTCTATTTTTGTGAACAAAAATCTAATATATAACGTCAAAGTAACTTTCATCAATTTGAATGAACTAATATGACTACTTAGCTATAAGTACCTATTAATTGGATTAAAAATTACATTCATAGATATAGTCTTGTTAGTTAAAACGAGTTCATCAATCAACATAGGCCAAGACCAATTTCTATGAGATTACTTTGCCAATGTTTAAAAGCACTATTTCAACATCAGAAGTAGAGGCACATTTTTCACTCATTGATAGAACCAATCCCTGCAATACAACCTTTAAATGGGGTGGATTCTCCAACAAAATAATCTGCTCTATTTGAACATGGCCAAAAATAAGTATTTTTAGACTGCAGGAAGTAACCTGATTCCATTTCAACAAAGTTTGTGAACAAGATAACTAACTCGATCATTTTACATTTTACGAGCTCTTTAACATTGACAGAGCCTCCTTCGTCGTAGCAGAGATGACAGCATCCGAGGCATTCGGTAAGTAATAGTATTTTCCTACAAGGAATGAAATATTGTGTAAGATCTTCTGCAACAAAGCTCAAATATTGAACAACCTTTTATTTGGAAATGGAACAAACCTTGAGCTACTCTGGCAATCTCCTTGGCAAAACCAGTCGACACGAACTTGTTTTCGGTATCAATAACGAGGAGAGACATCCCTGATTTGTATATTTTCCCAGCCACTTCAAGAATCTCATCCTTCATGAGAATGATCAGATTGCAATGAGGATTATTTACAAGATGGATGAAGTAAAGTTTCAACTTCATGTAAATCTGCATATATAAATGAGGGTAGAGATCTTAAATTTACCTTCAATTCTTGTGCTGAAGGTCTAGGTGCATCAGCAGCAGCAGCTGCTGCTTCAGGATCAGTGGATCTTTTCAGTGATATGTTGGCTCTGCCATCAGTAATTGCAACAATCATCACTCTTCCTACATCCCCACTTTTCTCAGCATTTAATCCAACCCTGACAGCCTGGAAAAATGAATCAAAAACCACTTCAGAACAGATGTAGTGAACTTACTACCATTATCAGAACAAGGTATGCAGTAAATAAGTCTGGTGCTTGCAGATTGTTGGTTGATATCATTAAATTTACCAGGACATTCTCAAATTTTCAAGCCCACATTTGAAAGAAAGTGTTGGTTGATGTAATTAAATTTAATCCAACCCATCCACTTAAACTTTTGGGTTGAATAGTGTTTTATCAAGATTCAACACAGATGAGTAAGGACTTTGTTAGGGCTCCAAGTCATGATAGGCCTCCAATTATTAGGACTTACTCAAGAAGGAAGAACACTCCTCGTATCTGAGAGTGGAGTTGTTATTATTTTCCCATTAGTTATCTAAGTAGTTTTGGAAAACACAACAATATTAATCATACAGCAGTCTTATGTACTTATTGCTGAGAGTAATTGTATGAGGAAGATTCATATGTGGAATTCTTGTTGAATTATGTTGGAGATACTCACTATGCTCACCATGTGGCAATTGTCCCACATTGGAAAGGTGAGGAGACTTCAACACATTTATAAGAGATATGAGTTACTCCCCTCATAGCCAATTGGTTTTAAGGTGGAACCTCATATTCTCTAATATGGTATCAGAGCCCATAAAACACAAACGGGTATCGGTCCGATAAAATGAAATTGAGATTCGATTCAAGATTGGTGAGCTCAAAAGAGGCACCATTTTGAGGGGGCATGTTAGAATCTCACAAATATCCCACATTGGAAGGTGGAAGAGTTCAACATCAATATAAAAGAGATTTGAGTTACTCCCCTCATTACCAATTGGTTTTGAGGTGGAACCCCATATTCTCTAATATGGTATCAGAGCTCCATGTGGGTTAATGGTCCTCCCAAAGTCCGATCCTACCCAAAATGTTTTGAATTAAAAAAAGCAGGTGTGGACCCCACCCAAGCGGGCATAAGCTTAAGTGGGTATTTGATCCCAGAGTTTGGATCCGACCTATGTGAGTAAGCCAAAGCGGGTATTTCGGTCCACAAATTAGGATCCATTTCAAGATGGTATTTCCCGATATGGCCACCATCTTGAGGGGGCATGTTGGAGATACTCACTATGCTCACCATGTGGCAATTTTCCCGCATTGGAAAGGTGAGGAGTCTTCAACACATTTATAAGGGATATGAGTTACTCCCCTCATAGCCAATTGGTTTTGAGGTGGAACCTCATATTCTCTAATAATTATGTTAAACCACCAATCAATCCAAAAAGCTAAGCTAATGGATTGGAGTAAATTTAATTACAATCAACCAACAATTATGACTATGACTTGTATGAGGGGGGAATTGGTAAGTCATTAGATACATATGTCGAATTGGGAAGATTCATATGTCAAATTATAAATATGACTTGTATGAGGGGAGAATTGGTAAGTAATTAGATACAGGATTATAAGGAACAAAGTGGAAGAGAAAAGCCCTCTCAGATTATTGAAGTTCTATCTTCAATTGTGTTCTTGTAAGGTAGATACCTTACAGACTTGTACAAGTCAAGACTGAGTAGAAAGAAAAAGACCCAATGTAACCACAGTACTCCAAATTTACCATCGTTTCCTTTCGGAATCCCACTTTTTTTAGTCCATCGATAAATAGAGAACAGTAATATCATCTTCATAAGAAGGGGGACCAGAGAAGCCTAAAATCGGATAACTTTGAAGATGGTCCAATGTTAGATTTTCCTTGTTTTCTCACCCTTAAAGATATCTTTATTGTGCATAAATGGTTTAATAGCATAGTTTTGATGCTGAAATTTTTTCTTAGAGATGTAAAACAAATACTAACTGTTGTAAGACCATGAGCCAGGGGAGATCCTCCACCACAGGGAAGTCTCTCAAGACGTTTTCTTGCCATTGCAATAGATCTGGAAGGAGGCAGGAGGACTTCAGCACAATCTCCACGGAAAGGAATAATGGAAACCTGTTAAGTGATTAGAAAATATAAAAGACATTACTACAAAGCCAAATAACAATCATAGTTAAAAAGAGTCTCGCAATGCTTGCTTAAACAATCAGAAAAAAATGGAATTCAGATTCCTACCAAGCATTTGGGGTTAGGGAATCCTATAAGGAATAGATAAACGAACATATGGTAAACCTGTACTGATGATTGTAATCGGGGAGTGAAGGAAAATTATCGATCTCTACCAAAGGGAA
Organism: Sicyos edulis; assembly: GCA_036507275.1. NCBI lineage: Eukaryota > Viridiplantae > Streptophyta > Magnoliopsida > Cucurbitales > Cucurbitaceae > Sicyos > Sicyos edulis. The sequence continues at coordinate 12,818,268 of CM071850.1, forward strand.
AAAGCAATTTAGGTGATATTGGATAAACTATAAGTTCAATTGCCTTTAGATTCCCAACGCGTAAAAGGGACCATTAACTTAAATATAAGCCAAGGCCAATTTCCACCCACTGAGATGCTCTTTTAAATGTTATACAATAACTTTGATTTAGCAGAAGGTACTAGCAAAATCTAAGCCTCTCTTTTAAGTATTTGTCATCTACATTATGCATTTTTTAAAAGGCTCCTCTCTTCTCTTTGATGATTGGTTAACTCTCTACTCAAATATTTCAGTGAAAATCATTATTTCCTATCAGGATCAAGATTCAAACCGATAAACAAGGTACGCATTTTCGCAATGAAACTTCTCCACAACTAGGGAATGAAAATTGTTGATTTATGTTATTTTTAGTATAATTGTATTTTCATCTTTTTTAATTATTTATTTCTTTTAGGATTAGATTAAATATTATTTTCTATCTTTTCCTTTTATAACTAGGTAGAATCTTTTCTTTTTATGATTAAGTCATCTTTTTCTTTTTATGATTAGATATTATATTTTCTTTTTATAATTAGGTCATCCCTTGTACTCTATTTAAATCCATTGTTGGATTCATTATTAAATGAAAAATTTAAAGAATTTGAATTTCCATCTTTCAACAAAAATAATGGAACTTTTACTCTAATACGGACACTTTTCATCATCTGTGATGAATGAATGATAGGCTAAATCCTCTTTTCATCCTAAATCTTAGTTATACTTATAGTGAAGCCTTGACGACAACCATGCTATTGCTTCTGCAATCTTTACTAGAGGAAAATATTTTATGTTATTTCTATACTTATATCAACTCACTGTAGTCATGTAGCCTTGAAAGGGTACAATGTGGTATCTTTATGTTACCTGATCTCTGCTTGTATAGCTTTCAGCCAATAACTTGAGTGCTGCCCCTTTTGCATTTTGCATACGGTTCAATGCCATGCTCCCACTGGCATCAACCACAAATATTACCTGCCACAGGTAACCAAATCTAAGAATTATCTACCATCATAATTAAAATTCAAATTAGGAAGTTTTCATCTGAATAATATCAAGTCAACTAATATTTTCCTTGAAGCCTACGACTCTCAAGCTTCTGGAATTTAGTACCTCCATAGAGCAATGAAATCACAGTAGAAAACTTCCAACTACAGCCAAATCAATATTTAAAAAAAAAAATTATAAGAAAGAAAAACATTTTTTTTATAAGATGAAAGTGTTACAAAATTTTGGGGCAGGTTCTAAGCAACTTTAACAATAAGATAATATGGTAAATACAAAACTCTAACTCCCAAGAAATTGAACGCCAAACTTTGAGTCATAAAAAAACGACTTGCATATCCGAAGGATTATCTCATCATCAGCTACACATCTGAGTGGAAAAACTTGCATACAAAGGAAACTCCAACGAAGCAGGCACATAGAGAAGGGGGAGAGGAAGATGCATCTCAGGTCGACACTAGGTGGTCGACTCATCAGAACAATACACATCAAGAGACGGATATAAGAAAAGGAAGTCGACACACCCACTAAATTTTGTAGGAGGGAGAAAGACGTCGCTACACTCTGGTTGACGAACGTTCGAGAGGGGAGACGGGAGAGTTGAGCAAAGAATGTCAGATGGAGTAAAGCGGGTCACACAAGCTTAGAAAAGATCTTAAGCAGAAGGTAGATATCAGAGAAGAATTTCGCTAGGTAGAACAATTTAGCATCAATCTCACAAGGATTCTGTGAAGACCCTAATAATCTTAACAATGCCCAATAGAACTAACACAAAAAATAATGAAACACAAGAGAACTATATTGATATAATCAAACAATAAGGGTTACAATACGGTACCCTTAGCCTTTTGAGAGGTCCAAGTTTCTCCCAATAGCTAGGGGTGTTCACAAAACCGAAAAAATCGAGGAACCGAACCGACTGGTTTGGTTCGATTATTGCAAAATGGCATACTTGTTCGGTTCAAAAATATTGAAAACCGACATTTTTGGTTCAGTTTATGGTTTAAATTTTTCAAAACCATTGAAACCGAACCAAACTAGTTGCAATTTAAACATAAATGGGGTACACTTCTTTTTAAGAATCTACCCTATATTTCTCTTCCCAACAATGTCCTTTTCTCTTTTTCTCCATCTTTTCATTTCTTTTCTTCTCAAATGTCAAATCAATTTTCATATTTCCCTTCTTTTATTTCAAATACTTTCAAATTTCAATTTGAGTGAAACAACATTTCATCTCCATCATTTTTTTTTCTTTTTCCTCAACCACTTTTCTTCCCAAATCACTTTCTTATTTCTCTCTTTTCCTTATCTTTCATAAGAGATGATTTCTTCCCAACTTTTTGTGTTATTTATATTTTTCATCTTTCTTTTCTCTTTCTTCCTTAGCATTTCTTCACCTCTCAACATTCTTTCTTAGCATTTCTTTTCCCATTTGCTTTCTTTCTCACCGTTCATGGCAACAAGCTCAACCTCCAACTTTTTTTTTTTAAAGAAATCGGTTAAAACCGAACCGAACCGAGTAAACCGAAGTTGACTAGTTCGGTTTTTGAACCAAAACCGAAGGATCATTTGGTTTTCTCGATTTGACCACTGCAAAAATCGACAGGCTCGGTTTAGTTTTTGGTTTTGGCCAAAACCGATCCAAACCGAACCGTGAACAGCCCTACCAATAGCCTTTTGAGAGGGCTATGTCTCTCCCAAGTGCCTTTCGAGAGGGCTACACTCTCCCAACTTGTTGAACAAGACAACAAGAACAAAATATTTCCTTCCTTTCAAAAGACCCTAAGACTCCTATTTATACTAAAAACTCTTAAAGGACTAATTACTATTCTATGCTTACATATATTATACTAATAATCCCATCTCACCCTTGGTACTCTATCATATAGGCTAAGTCTCTCCCAATAGCCTTTCGAGAGGGCTATGTCTCTCCTAAGTGCCTTCCGAGAGGGCTACACTCTCCCAACTTGTTGAACAAGACAACAAGACAACAAGACAACAATACCTAAATATTTTCTTCCTTTCAAAAGACCCTAAGACTCCTATTTATACTAAAAACTCTTAAAGGACTAATTACTATTCTACCCTTACATATATTATACTAATAATCCCATCCCACCCTTGGTACTCTATCAGATTCCCTACATGAAAATGCATTCAATAGCCCGCTCGCAAAAGTCGAAGGGTGAATCTCCAACCCAATTGTTCCATAGTTTTCACCACATGCCCGAATGTATTCGACAATCATCCATCACCATTGTCGAGGACAATCGATTGAAAAATAGATACACTTAATCATAACCCAGACCTAAAAAAATATTAAAATTAAAAATTGAACCAGTTTCTTGAACCAAACCGGTAAAAAAAACAAGTAGGGTTTGATTAAGACACATTTTGTAGTCGCAAGTCTGGCGATTGCCCACCTTCGAAGAAAACCAGATATGTGCCTCCCATAGTCCAAATCTGAGCAGACGACGCCGGAACTGTGTGCTAACACCAGATCTCATAGCAGTCGTCAGATCTGAGCCGATGGCTCCAAATCGAAGCTAATTCACTTGAACTTTGATGGAATGAAAACCTGTTGAGCAACGTCGAGCATCACAACAGGTCACCGAAAAAGGGTAGAAACACATAGATTGAGGTTAAAAAAGTAGATTCTAAGTTGAATTTGAGAAGTCTGGTGAGGGTGGACGATGGGAGAGTGGTTAAGGTCGCACTGTCGCTTCCAAGATGAGTAATTGTCAACCTCCTCCGGCACCAGTAATGGCGGTGCTGGAAGGGGAGGTGTGTAACAATATACATTTAATTTCTCATTTTATTATGTTATTCTAGTTAAGCTGCAACCCTATTCTGTTGTGGGCATTTTTTGTGTATAAATACAATCTCTATGAGGCTAAATTAATATATGAACTTTTCTCAAAATACTCTTCTACATGGTATCAGACGTCATTTGACTTACGTCATTTTTTTTTCCTTTCTTTCTTCCGTTTCCCTATCGCTCTGCTCTCTCGTCCTCTTTGCTAAATCAAATTAGGGCTTCTACAATTTTGTACGATCTTTATTTCTTTTCTTCTGCAAATCATACAAATGTTTCTATCATTAAATTGCTCAGTCACGGTGAATCAATTTACAAATTCCACCATTTTATCAAGAAATTGAAGAAATCAAAAGTGAATTCTGCAATCAATCTGTATTTTCTCCTTCGTTGAAGCTTTCGCGATGGCGTCTTCAGAATCTATGGTCAATTCTTCAATCTTTCTTCCCACAAACATTTCGAATCTTGTCTCGGTTCGGCTGGATTCCACAAACTACGTCTTCTGGAATTTTCAGATTACACCGATTTTATGGGCTCATAAGCTCTTTGGGTACATCTATGGATCCATACCCGAGCCTCCCAAATTGATTTCTCACACTACTGTGCAAGATCCTGGAAAATCATCTTCTACAACAGTTGACAATCCGGCCTATTCATCTTGGTTTGAGCGTGACCAGGCGATAATGACCCTCAATGGCGCAACTCTAACGCAAAATGCCCTTTCTTGTGCGATTGGAAGCAAGAATTCTAAAGAAATGTGGGAGTGCCTTGAGAAACGTTATTCTTCCAAATCAAGAACTCATGTTATAGGTCTCAAGTCTGAATTACAAGCTGTTTCGAAGAAATCTGGTGAATCTGTAGATGCTTATGTTCAACGAATACAAAATCTTGTTCATCGATTAGATGCTGCCTCTGTCAATCGATCTAGAAGACCTCGTAATATACACTATAAATGGCTTACCATCTTCATTCAACTTCTTCAAGACATCCATCTTCATTCAACTTCTTCAAGACATACATTCGCACTCGCTCTCAAGTACCAACTTTTGATGAATTACAGGTTCTTTTCAAAAGTGAAGAACTGGCTCTTGACCAACAAGTCAAGAAAGACGAAATCGACTCCAGTACTAAGTTGGCAATGGCGGCTAAAACTTCAACTTCAAATCGTGGTTCTTGGAGAGGCTCAAATTGAGGTCGTGGGCGAGGATTTGGTTATGAGGCAGAGGATCTTTTAATTCAAATCTTGGTCCGACAAACAATTCCTTCACAACCTTACCTTTGCAATCTTTTACAAGCAATGAATCGGCGCAACAACCTCAAAATCCGCCTTGCCAAATCTGTAATTGTGAAGGTCACAATGCTCTTGACTATTACAATCGTATGAACTTCGCTTACCAAGGTCGTTTACCTCCTGCTAAGCGCTGCCATGGCTATGTCTAAGTCTAAGTCTTTCTCTGGAAATTCATCTTCATATCCACGCTGTAATCAAGAAGATATAGTATGGTTGTCAGATACAGGTTGTAATGCACGCCTCACTGGTGACCTACAAAACTTCAATGCTTCATCTTCTTATCAAGGAAATGATAATGTTACTATAGGCAATGGAAGTTCCCTGAATATTTCTCATCAGGGCACAGGTACAATTTCTACTTCCTCTCATGATTTCTTACTTAAGAACTTATTCGTGTACCAGATATTTCTCATAATCTTTTGTCTGTGTCTCAATTCTGCAAAGATAATCACTGCAAGTTTATTTTTGATGACCTTCACATTTAAATACAGGACAAAATGACTAATGTTGTACTTTTCCAAGGGCAATGTATCAATGGAATGTACCCCTTTAAAAGAACACCTACTAGTAATGTCTCTGCTTATATAGGAAAGAAGATAACTCCCTTAAATGGCATGCTAGGTTAGGCCATCCTTGCTCTTCTGTTCTAAGTTCTGTATTACAAACAATTAATGTTCCTTTTTCTCATTCTTCACACATTTGTAAAGATTGTATGGCTGGTAACATGTCAAAACAATATTTTTCTATTTCTAATACAAAAACTTCTTTTCCTCTTGAACTATTACATAGTGATGTATGGGGCCCTACTGCTGAGAAATCTATAAATGGTTTACGATTTTATGTGTTTATTGTTGATGACTTCTCTCGATTTACATGGCTTTTTCCAATTGAATTTAAGTCTGATGTATCAACTGTTCTTCCAAATTTCATTTCCTTTATTGAAAACCAGTTATCCTTAAAAGTAAAAACTTTTCGAAGTGATGAAGGAGGAGAATATGTTAATCATACTCTTAAAAAAAAATTACAAATAAAGGGATTTATCATCAAAAGTCATGCCCAACTCCTGAACAGAATGGTTTAGTAGAAAGAAAACATAGACATATTGTCTCTACTGCTTTATCTCTAATGTCTACTTCTCATGTCCCAATTCGTTTTTGGCCTTTCATTTTCTCCACAGCCACATATTTAATAAACAGGTTACCTACTTCTTTGCTTAAAAACAAAACTCCTTATGAATTGTTGTTTTCTAAACCTCCTGACTACTCATCTCTTAAGATTTTTGGATGCACTTGCTATCCCCTTTTTACACCTTATAACTCAAACAAACTTCAACCAAAATCCAAACCTTGTACTTTTCTTGGTTATCCTAGTGATTTTAAAGGATTTCTATGTTTTGAACCTATTGAAAATAAGTTCTTTATTTCCAGGCATGTTACTTTTGATGAAACATCATTCTATTTCAAAAATAAACAAACTAATCAAGTTTCTAGTGAAGCTTCTCATACTGTTTTTATTCCACCTTTAATGTGCCCTTTTGTAGGATTTTCTAATTCACAAACCTTAAATGACCAACAATCACAACCCTTCCATTCCACAACACTTACACCTACAACCAATCCCTTCACCACATCAAACTTCCCAATCACAACCTATTCAACCTCAACCTCAACCACAGTCCAATCCAAATACTCAGAACACTCATTCCATGAGAACTAGATCTAAATCTGGAATTTCTAAAAAGAAGGTTTTTGTTTCTACAATCCAACCTTCTAATGAAGAACCCTCCTCCTTTACTCAAGCCAACAAAATTTTATCTTGGAAACAAGCAATCCAAGAGGAATACAATGCATTAGTTAAACAAAATACTTGGGATCTTGTACCATTACCTTCTAATAAGCAAGCTATTGGATGTAAATTGGTTTATAAGTTGAAGAAACACCCTAATGGTACCATTGCACGACATAAGGCACGCTTAGTTGCTAAAGGTTATCATCAAGAAAAAGGGATAGATTACTTTGAAACATTTAGTCCAGTAGTCAAGAAACCTACTGTTCGCATTATATTATCTCTTGCTGCTTCTTTTAAATGGCCTCTTCGACAACTAGATGTCAAAAATGCTTTTCTTCATGGTGATCTCCATGAGGAGGTTTACATGATGCAACCTCAAGGATTTATTCATCCTAATTCTCAAAACTTAGTTTGCCGTCTTAAAAAGTCTTTATATGGTTTAAAACAAGCACCACGCGCTTGGTTTGAACATTTTATATCTTATCTTATAGAACTTGGGTTTGTTGCCTCCTTCTCTGATCTATCTCTATTCATTCGCAAACACAATCACTCTGTCACTTATTTACTTTTATATGTAGACGATATTGTATTAACAGGTAATGACTCTCTATACTTGAATAGTTTAATTACTCAATTACAAGCCCGTTTTGACATGACCAACCTTGGCTCTCTATCTTAGTTTTTGGGTCTCGAGGTGAGTCAGAAACCAACAAGAATTTTTATCCATCAAACCAAATACATTAATGATATGCTTCTTCGTTTTAGTATGCAAAATGCAAATACTTGTTCTACTCCAGTATCTTCTCAATCTTTATTAACAGATTCTCTAGCCTGTAGTCCCGAAGATGCTACATCATACAGACAAATGGTGGGTACACTCCAATATCTGACATTTACTCGTCCAGATATTTCCTATGCAGTTGGTAAGGTCTCTCAATATATGCATTCTCCAACTATCTTACAATTAACAGTTGTTAAACGCATCTTCAGGTACCTTCGAGGATCAATGTCTTTGTCTCTTCACTACAAACCTGGAAGCTTACAAATTTAGGCCTTTAGTGACTCGGATTCGGCTGGTGATTCGAGTGATCGTCGGTCCATAACGGGATTTGTGGTGTATCTTGGATCTAACCCTATTTCTTGGATGTGAAGAAACTCTGATTTCTTGCTTTATTCCATAATCACGTACGTATAAATACACACCAAAAGGAAATCAAAACAAAAATAACAACTTTCCTATAGACTCTCACTTACCTAACAAACATAACAACTCTCCTATAGACTCTCACTTACCTAACAAACATAACAACTCTCCTATAGACTCTCACTTACCTAACAACCCACAAACCAGAATTAGATAAATATAATTTACAAGATTACAAATCTAACCCTAACTTTCAACACTCCCCCTCAAGCTGGATTGTATATATTATACAAACCTAGCTTGCTATTCAAGTCTTCGAAGTTGGGTCTTGGTAATGGTTTAGTGAGGATGTCTGCTACTTGTTGCTTGGTAGGAACATAGGTAAGTTGCACCACTTGGTTGTTAACTTTCTCGGAAATGAAGTGTCGGTCAATCTCAACGTGCTTCGTCCTGTCACGATGAACAAGATTTTTGGCAATACTTATGGCGGCCTGATTATCACACATCATTTGAATTGATGATGAGTACTCTTGACCTAACTCACTCAGAACCCTTCTTATCCAGATGCCTTCACAGATTCCTTGAGACAGGGCTCGATATTCTGCTTCTGCACTACTTCTAGCAACCACGGATTTCTTCTTACTTCTCCAGGTAACAAGATTGCCCCAAACAAACGAACAATATCCGGAGGTCGATCTTCGATCGGTAGTATCCCCTGCCCAATCTGCATCTGAGTATACCTCAATATTTTTCTTATCAGTCCTTTTGAATAGCAACCCCTTTCCATGAGTCACCTTCAGGTATCTGAGAATTCGGTATACAGCTTCCATATGTTGGTCATTGGGACTATGCATAAACTGACTGACAACACTAATCGCAAATCCAATATCTGGTCGAGTATGGGAGAGATATATAAGACGTCCCACTAGCCTCTGGTATCTCCCCCTGTCTACGGGACTGCTTTCATGACTGTGTTCGAACTTTCCCTGAGGATCCATGGGGGATGCTGCCGGTTTACATCCCAGCATGCCAGTCTCTGTAAGAAGATCTAACACGTACTTTCTCTGGGACATAACTATGCCTGCCTTGGACCGTGCAACCTCCATACCTAGGAAATACCTGAGGTTCCCGAGATCTTTGACTTCAAATTCTTGAGCCAGAGCTTCCTTCAATTCCTGTAGTTCTAGCTCATCATTTCCGGACAAAATAATATCATCCACATACACTATCAATAGTGCCAAAGACGTTTGCACCTCTTAACAAACGAAAGTGTGATCTGCTTTGACACTCGTGAATATCCAAGGCTTAGAATGAAGCTAGAAAACCTCCCAAACCACGCACGGGGTGATTGTTTCAGTCCATACAAAGATTTTTTGAGTCGACATACCTTTGTTGGACTAAGATCATATTCATACCCAAGAGGGACTTCCATATAAACTTCTTCTTCCAGATCCCCATTCAAAAAAACATTCTTTATATCCAGTTGTTGAAGTCCCCATCCGAGATTAGCGGCAAGAGACAAGATAATTCTTATTGTGTTGTTTAGCAACTGGTGCAAAAGTCTCTTGGTAATCAATTCCATATGACTGGGTAAATCCTCTGGCAACTAACCTAGCTTTCAACCTCTCAATACTTCCATCAGCATTATGCTTAATTGTGAATATCCATTTGCAGCCCACAGTTCGTTTCCCACTGGGCAATTCTGTCATTATCCACGTACCATTTTTCTCAAGCGCCCCAATTTCATCTTGTACCGCTTTCTTCCAGCCAGGATGCTTTAATGCTTCCACAATATTGGTTGGCACTTGTGTGGCGTCGAGACTAGACACAAATGCACGATAAGAATCACTCAAGTTATCATATGATACATGATTCCCAATAGGATGCATGGTACAACTCCTAACTCCTTTCCGTATTGCGATTGGTAGATCAAGATCATCAACCTCATCGTTTACCGCATTTCTAGGTTCAGTGATGGGTTGTTCAAAATTCGGAACCGGTTCGGGATCAGGAAAAGCTTGATCTGTTTGGGCATCTGCCTGCTCAACTCGTTGTTTGCTTCTCCTTGCATAGACACGGAGTTGGTTATTGACAATTGGAGATATTAAAGGTGAGGCCAGAGAAGACTCAGGTTCAAGAATGAGGGGACTAGGTACGGTATCATCTGGAATAGTTTCAAGAACAGATAACCATGAGGACCATAACTGGCTGTCACTCACCATCTCCCCCTGACAGGCAGGCTTGGAGTAGTATGGAAGGTGTTCACAGAAGGTAACATCCATGGTGACATAGACTCTTTTTGTCTCAGGGGAGTAACACTTGTACCCCTTTTGAGTAGGTGAGTACCCCAAGAATATGCATTTATGAGCCCGAGGATCAAGCTTGCCACGATTATGGGAATGTATATGGACGAAGGCACTACATCCAAATACTTTCGAAGCCAGGTCAAGAGACGGAGGACGAAGGTGAGGAAAAGACTTGAGAAATACTTGACGAGGACTAGAAAACTGAAGAACGCGGGAAGGCATACGATTGATAAGATACGTAGCCGTGAGAAGTGCGTCGCCCCAATAGAATTTGGGAACATGGGCGAGAGAACATGAGACAAATGAGTGATGTCAAGAAGGTGGCGATTTTTCCGCTCAGCAACCCCATTTTGTTGGGGAGTGTCCACACAAGAGCTGATATGGAGGATGCCTTCGGTGGACAAGTAGTCTCCCAAACTAGAACTAAAGAACTCCTTTGAGTTATCCGTTTTTAAGACACGAATGCGAGTTTGGTATTGCGTTTTAATCATGGTATGGAACTGCTTGAAGAGGAACAAACTTGGACTTTTCTCGCATAAGAAAGATCCACGTGAGTAATGCGTGTGTGATCATCAATGAAGGACACGAACCATCGTGCTCCAGAGATATTTTTTGTTTTAGAGGGGCCCCAAACATCACTGTGGATTAACGAAAATGGGCTGGAAGATTTATACCCTATACTTGGATAGGAGGTACGAGTATGTTTCGCAATTTGACAAATCTCACATGAAAAAGAATGAGGATTTTTATTATAGAAAAGATTTGGGAACAATTTAGACAGATACGCAAAGTTGGGATGACCTAGGCGATAATGTAACAATAGAATCTCATTATCGTTATTGAAGCTACTAGACATTTTATTGCTGGAATGGAAAGATAGAAAGGATGACTTGTCTCCATTTGTCAATAAACCGTGATCATAGTTGAGGTGGTAGAGACCCGAACAGACTTCAGCACAGTTTAGCCACACAGTTTAAATCGCGAGTCAATTTAGCCACACAGTTTAAATCGCGAGTCAATTTGCTTATTGAAAGAAGTTTACAATCCAAATCGGGCACATGAAGAACAGATGTAAGAGATAAGTTGGGATAGATATGGATAGAACCTGTTCCTGATATTTTCGAGTGTGACCCATCTGCAATCTTGATGGATGCATTGGATGTATCGGCCTGATATTGTTGAAACAATGACTTATCTCCTGTCATATGATCGGAGGCTCCGGTATCTATGATCCAGGGCTGAGTTCCTCCCTTATTCACAGTTAGGGCGGTTGGTGCAACTTTCTGAGCAACTAGACCACTTCCCTGGATTGTGTCACCTATGAGTTTTTGGAGTGCATCCATCTGTTCCCTGCTAAAAGGAAAAGATTTTGTACTGGCATTCTTATCAGGTACGACATTGGCCACATATGCCCCCTCTTGTCACGATCATTCCGGTTTGAGGTTTCCAATCACCGTTTTCCCATGGATTTTCCAACAGTCTCCTTCACATGGCACAGTTTTTGCAATGGTCACACCAAGGCCTCCTTGCCGGACCTCTTTGTCTCCAGGGTTTCCTGTTGAACTGAAATTTCTAGACACGAGTGCAGAAGCATCAGAGATTGGAACTGATTCTGATTTGCCCATCATAATACTTTTCCTGCTTTCCTCTCTTAGGATTTCCGAGAAAGCTTCACGAAGAGACACCAAGGGCTTGACTCCCAAGATTCGTCCCCGAACTTCATCCAGATTACTGTTCAGGCCAAAGAGAAACTTAAATGTTCTCTTCTGTTCTGTGATCTTGTTATATTGTGCCTTATCATCAGGACACTTCCAGGTATGTAGTTCAAATAGATCTAATTGTTGCTAATGACGTGAGAGGTTGTTAAAATACTCGGTGACCGATTGGTCTCCTTGACGGAGATCATGGAGAACAGACTCGATTCGAAACAACAGGTGTTCTCCTTACTAGAGTAGGTTTCTTTGGCTGCTTCCCAAATACGATAGGCTGTGTCGTAGAGGAGGAAATTTTCCCCAATTTCAGTAGTCATGGAATTAATTAACCACGACATTACCAGGTTATTGTCTATTTTCCACTGTTTGTATTCCGGATCACCTTCTTTTGGTTGCTCCTTTTCCTTGGATAGATAATCATCCTTACCCTTACCGCAAACGAACATGTGTACCACTTGTGACCATTGAACATAATTATGAACATTCAATTTATGACCAGTAATACACATTGGTGACGAATCAAAACTTCCTAGTGTATAATCCTTAGATGAAGCCATAATAGGAAACTATTTGAAATACGGCACAACACAGCGAACGGAGCTAACCAGCACAGCGAACAAAGCTAACCGTTAGAACAGATATGGGAAAAGGATTACCTCGCTGGAGCGAACGAAGATTGACTATCTTTAAAACAGATTGCGAACCTCGCTGGAGCGAACGCAGGGGAAGCGTGATGGATCTGATTCTGAAGAGATTCGCAACGGCGGTGATTCAATTTACAGCGGCGAAGAGGCAGCAGCGAAGAGTCGGAGGTGGAGAGGCAGCGGAAATGATCTGAATTGCAGCGGCAATGATCTGATTGGGCCCTTGACCGAAGCAGAGGAGAACTCGATAGCGAACTAATGAGGTTTCGCGGAACTGATTGGCGAAGAAGCTTCGCGGGTTTGACGCGCACCAACGATGCTCGGAGTTGACGATTCAGGTTTGGAGATCCGGAGGCTCGCTGAGTCGGTGTGCTCGGCGAGGAAATTCCGAAGGACGTCGGAGGCTCGCTGATTCGATGTGCTTGGCGAGGAGATTCCGACGAATAGGAGAGAGAATTTAATCAGAGGAGAGAGTGAATCTTCTGCTCTGATACCATGAAGAAACTCTGATTTCTTGCTTTATTCCATAATCACGTATGTATAAATACACACCAAAAGGAAATCAAAACAAAAATAACAACTTTCCTATAGACTCTCACTTACCTAACAAACATAACAACTCTCCTATAGACTCTCACTTACCTAACAAACATAACAACTCTCCTATAGACTCTCACTTACCTAACAACCCACAAACCAGAATTAGATAAATATAATTTACAAGATTACAAATCTAACCCTAACTTTCAACAGGATGTCTAAAAAGCAAGCAACTGTTTCACGAAGCTCTTCCGAGGCTGAGTATCGGGCCCTTGCAGCTACAACAGCTGAACTTGCTTGGATTCGAGAATTATTTAGAGAACTATATGTTCCTATTGCGACTGCTCCTATTCTCTTTTGTCATAACAAATCAGCACTACAATTAGCCAAAAATCCGGTGTTCCATGGTCGCACAAAACATATCGATATAGACTTTCACTTCATACGTGAAAAAGTAGCTTCCCGAGACCTTGTCATTGACTATATCTCATCTGAACAACAGCCGGCAGATCTATTTACAAAGCCACTACCCACACACAGACTACATTTTCTTAGAACCAAACTTTTCCATCCATATCTTACTGGATAAGTTTGAGGGGGCATGTAACAATATACATTTAATTTCTCATTTTATTATGTTATTTTAGTTAAGCTGCAGCCCTATTCTGTTTGGGTTTTTTTGTGTATAAATACAATCTCTATGAGGCTAAATTAATATATGAACTTTTCTAAAAATACTCTTCTACAAGGTGGAGGAGATTAAGATTTAGTCTCAAGAGTTTTAGAGAGAAGTAAGAAAAACCCATAAAGCCAAATCAAGATGTGCAAGGCATTATTAGCATTCCAGTGATAAGCTAAGAATAAACTGTATCTATCGTGTCATTTACACTCATTTAATGTCTCAAATTTCTTATGTGATAATTTTCTTGAAAAAACATACAACATAGTGATTCATAAAATTGAATTTTGATTACCAATGCTCCAGCTTTCCTAGCCATTCTCTTTGCTCTCATGTCACTCTTCTCAACAAAAACTTTCCTACTATTCAGAGTGTCTTTTGCCTTCCGCAAATTTTGATATGGAGCAGCTGCTCTAAGCGTTGCATCAACTGCTAACCTTTTAACAGGACCCTGTAGAATATGAAGCTCAATAGAAGAGTGTGTACCTTAATACCAAAATGAACTCATGTGTCCTGAATGAAAGGATCAGATAATTAACTGACCTTTGGAAGCATTGGCTTAATATATCGTCCTCTGTCCTCTGAAAATATGACATTTTTTGCCCGCCCAGCCTTTCCCTTTCGCCTCTGTGCTTGTTGGGCAAAGAAAAGAAGTTTCTCATCTACTAAACCTCCTTCAGCATCAAAAATGAATTCTTCAGGTAATTGTTCCTGCTGTTCATTTTCTTTATCATCGTCTTCCTGCTTACAGAAAATACTTTCAAGTTGTTGGTAAATAATCAAATAAAGCATTTCAAAGTGAAACACATCATAGGAATCATTGACAATCTTTCTATATATAAAACGGAAATTATGACGGATAAAGAAAACCTCTTGTTAATTTCAAAAAAAAAACCTCTTGTTCTTCTTCCTCTTCTTTCTCCTCTTCCCCAGATTCTTGATTTTGAGGAGGTGGTGGAGACGGCGGAGGCTGTTGATTTTGCTGATCTGGTGGATTCTCATTTATGTTCGAACGAGGTAGAATGACAAGTTCAACCTGTAGTGTGCAATATGTCAGAATGGGAAGCGTGTATGTATTTCCAAACTGAAATACGGCACTGTAAATGATATCAGAAACATTGAGGAAAGGAAGTTTTTCACCCAACGGAACATTTAACAGTGCGTATAAAAGCATTTCTAATTGTACTGGATGACAATACAATATAGTTAATACCACTGTTTCTTTGGAGCAATTAACTAAAGCTTATACCTCACAAAATATACCATCAGAGAAGCTAGCAAAGAACAAACCGTGGATTTTTGGAAAAAATAAAGAAACAAATTTCCAAACATGATCAATACTTTAGCATTTGTAAAAGCACATCTACTGTAACGAAGAGTAGAAATGCAGTTATGCAGTCAACATGGTAAAAAAGAGGTAGAAATGTATTAAAGAAGACAACTTATCCGCTTACAGCTTTTTTCAGGTCATCAGCATAAACTTTTTCCCTCCCCTCAAGAGCCGCCAGACATTTTGCAACGCGTGCTGCATATAGCTCAGCTCTGTGTCCCTGATTTCCACCATCATATATTAGACAATCAAGATAAGAAGGAGGAAAACTGTAAAGCCGTGATATTCTCTGGTTATTCAACTAGCATTATATATCTTTCTTTTTTATTTTCATTTCCCCAGTGAATATAAAAATGATGAAAGAATGAAGTAGAAAAATTATATTCCGTGTGCAAATTAAAGATGGTGCAAATAGCTCATTCCAACCCCATCTCCCTTCCGATCTTTAAAGCATAATTTGGAAACAGTTTTGAGAAACCTAACTTTCTCCCATCAAGGGAAATCCTAATTAGAATCTTAAACCAAGTCACGTGACTCGAAGCAAAAGTAGAATCTTAAACTACGTGGGAGTAATCAGCACATGATGAAATAGAGAATTGATAATGAAATTTAAGTAAGTTGAAATCAAGAGAAAAGATTTGGTAAGAACCTGGCAACCACCCCGAATAGCTTCCAAGACAAGGTATTTTAATTGTTCTCTGCCGATTGTAACCTCCTTCAAATATTCTCTTGACAAAATGATCTGCATTTAAAAGTGATGCAATCTTTAACTAATAATTTTACAGACTAAAAAAATATTTTGCTGATTATTTGATTAAAACTATGTAAACAAAATAAAAAAAAGGTTGAAATGTAAATAAGTTGTAGTAATTGTGCTTTTACAAGAAAAAGAATGAAACGTGTGACCGTCAAACTTGTGAGTATACTAAGGCCTCGTTTGATAATAATTTTATTTTTTGTTTTTGTTTTTGAAATTTAAGTTTACAACAATATGTTTTTTCTTACTTGGATATCTACATCTTATCTATACTTTTAAAAACCAAACTAAAGTTGGAAAAAAAAAAAAAGTAACTTCAAAAAGTTTGCTTTGGTTTTTGAGATTTGGTTATTATTCACCTACATTCTTAAGGAAAGATGGAATACATCATAAGAAATTTGAGTAAAACTAAGTTTAAATTTAAAAAATCAAATGGTTATGAAACAGAGGCGAAGCAATCAAATTCCTAAAATAAGATTTACAGTTATAATACATCAAAAGTGGGGCCCGTCCTTCTGTGTCCCTATTAGTGCAATGTAATGATGGAGGCAGCTAATAGAGGACTGAAATTTCTTTCACCTTCAACCCAGGAAGTCAGAGACTTATCACGCAAGCAGTTATTTATAGGAGCAGATCCTTTAGTTTAACAGTCTATACCACTGGCACAGCATGCCAGCTTACCTGAGTTTTTGCAGTATCTATATCATCCTCAACCATTTTCAAAACTTCCCTACTCTGTTCTTGAAATTGTGTAGCAATTCCTACAGCTGCAACACGATCGTCAAAACTCATAGGAAGATCTGCACTGCATCAGAAGTTTGTCAAAGTTGAATGAGAAGGAGAAATGAATATATGATTCACTTCACTGCAAAACATCTACTATACCTTAAATTGATCGCAATCCTGTCTAGTAAGTGCTCACGAACATTACCCTCTTCTGGATTGTAAGTAGCAATTAAGAGTGGTTTGCATGGATGCCTAAAACTGATTCCTTCTCTTTCAACTGTGTTGACTCCTTCAGTCAATACATTAAGCAGCAAGTTACTAATACCCTCGTCCAAGAGATTGATTTCATCGACATACAAAACTCCTCTATGAGCTTCAGCAAGAAGACCAGGCTGAAAAACAGTTGTTCCAGTTTTTACAGATTCTTCAACATCGACAGATCCAATGAGCCTGTCTTCAGTTACTCCAAGTGGAATCTGCACCAACACCAAACTTGCTTCATTAAACAATGAAAAATTAGCTCTATGTGAGATACAACGTGTCTTGGTAAGTACCTGAACAAAAGGAGACTTAACAATCTGTGTTTTGACATTACCAGCCGAGTCGTATTCGACACCGTCACGAAGGTCATCCTCCCACCTTTAGTTTTTTTTTTGCAGGTTAAAAGAAAGGCAATCATTGTTATATATGACGTAAAGATCAATCTTATTTCGTTCAAGAACCAACTAAAGGGCAAAACCATATTCAACTGCTATGTTTCTTTAAAACCGTGGCCTAAATTTTGGGCAACAAAATTTTGTCCAAGCAGATTGTGATATTGTTTAGGAGATAGTGAATATCCATGATAGTACAATCTCATGCTCTAAATGTAACCACATTTTACATTCATCTCGCAAAATACATTACTTAACCAAAATCGAATCATTGGGTTCACAAGATAGAGCATTCCAATTTCCAAGCTTGAAAAAGATAAGAGGACACTATGAATACAGAAAAATCAATTAGTCCTTCCATTTTCATATGCTTAAGTCCATCCCACTCCCTAACAAGCATCTATGGTATTGCTTATCAGGTGCATAAAAAACAATCTAGGAGAAAAAGCTACTTGGAAATGATTACTTCGGCAAGCTTACTCTTCTGGGCAGGATGGATCGGCATTGGCAATTGAGCCAACAACTACTTCAATAGGCGGCAAGATTGCGTGTAGTCCTCGTGCCATAACGGTCTTAGCGGTTCCTCGCTTTCCAGAGATGGCAATGCCGCCAATATCACGGTCAATAGCTCCAAGCAAAAGAGCGGTTTTAATTGCATCCTGTAGTAGAACACAATTAAATGATACACAGGCACATAAACCAACCAGCTAATTCCTAAACACAAAACGATGAACAGAAACCGAAACAAAAGCATATATGATACGAATTCGACCAATTAGCTTCAACAATTGAAACAAAAAGAGCTCGATTAGGCGTAGGTAACCTTAAGGATAAATAGTGCAAGAAGAGAGAGAATTAGAGTACTTGGCCAACAACGGCGGCGAGGGGGAAGTACTGCCTGCCGTAGGACTTGGCGTCGGGGTGCTCCGCCGCAGATAGAGCTCCATTGCCGGATTCGACGGCGGTGGTTGCAGAGGCACGAATGCAATGGCGGATTCTGCGAGAGAGATTGGGTTTGGGGAAGAAAGGGGAAGAGGAAGATGGAGAGAGGAGAAGAGGGCGGAATCGGAAGGAGGGAAGAAGAGCTGTAGAAGGAGTGAGAGACATTGTGTTGCAGAGAGCAAGAGAATCTTAGCGCCTCTTTTTCTCTTATCCATATATTTCGTTACATTTATACAACTGTTTATTTTCCCCTTTTTTCTAATACAACATTATAATTATTTTATATTCCATGCTTCACCTTATTTTATTTTAATTAAAATTTGTTTGTTTCTTTTATAAAAACTTGAAATTTTGTTTGATGGTGATCTCTACCCTTTCAAGACTTTTTATCATGTTTAAAAAAATAGTCATTAAATTGAGTTTTTTAATTGAGAATTTTTTGATTCCATGGCCTCTTGGTCAAGGAACTACTATTTTATTGGAAAAAAAACACTCTAGTATAGTTTACTCTATGAATTTAAGATTATGTTTATATTGTATTAGTTTTTATATTAAATTATAGTTGGTTTCTATTTCAGCGATGGATATGACTCGATGATCGAGTGACGTCTTAACGTTGCATAAGTTATTAGTTCAAGAATGACTATCCTTAAATACAATGAGGTTTTTTTCTTTCTATTTTGAATTACTCTCGATCTCAATTAAATGAAAATGGACAAAAAACTCTAGTTAACTTCAAACTTATCACCAATGACTAGTTTTGAAATTTATTGAAAACTTAATGACTAAATTTATAGATTTAAAAGTACATGTGTGTAACAGCCCAGTTTTCTATTCCAGTTTTCGAGGTGCCTTGGGGTCAAGATTTAGTTGTTTGGTTGGGTCATTAGAGCGGTTTTGACCCTTGGGGGTATTTTGGTCTTTTGGCTCCCCGGGCAGGATTTGTGGTTTTTAGGGCTTCGAGGTAGCTCCTGCCTTTGTCGAGGCTTGTTTGTTGTTGGTTGCGAGTCCCGAGGTGTCTGGGCTAGTCGGTTGAATGATCGGTTGTGGTTTGGGCTTTGGCAAAGTGATGGTTGGTTGAGTGCTTCCTTTGGGATTTGAGCCCGGGTCCTTAATGTTGCTTTGGGAGTTGGATTTGAGTTTTATTTATTGGAAAAGATTGCTTCGGTCGGGTCTCGAAGGAGGAAGCCGGGAAATGGGATTTTAAGGTTTTAATTTGGATAAAAAGTGGATAAGGATGGAAATAGGATTAAAATCCCATTTATTCTTTTATTTCCCATTTTCTTTTATTTTCTTTTCAAAATTCCCATTTCTCTCTCTCTCTCTCTCCCCGAGCCCCCCACCTAGCCCGAGCAGCCCCAGCCCGAGCCTCGCCCAGCCGAGCCCTGCCCTACCCAGGTCGTGCCAGCGTCGCCCGAGCCCAGCCCCTGCGCGCCCTGTGTCGCCAGCCCGAGCCCTCGCCGCGTGCCGCACAAGAGTCGCCGCCACCGGCCCAAGACAGTTGTCGTGTCCGTCGCGCTCGAAGTCGCCCGCCAAGATGCGAGAGCCACAGCCCCTCGCGTCGCCGTGTCGTCGCGCCCGTATAAGCGGATCGAAGTCCCCAGAGCGATGGCGCGCCGTGTCGCCGGCCGCCCTCTGTCTTTGAAGCGCCACGCGCCGTCGCCCAGCCGAGCTAGCGCCCGCGCCCGCGTGCCCCTGTGTCGCCCAGCGCGCCAGCGCCCATCCCTGCGCCTGTCTGCGCCCATCAGCTGCCTAGCCCGTGCAGCCGGCTCGTTCTCGTGTCAGCCGCGCCTCGTGAGATGCTCCCGAGCCGAGCCCTGTTTATTTTATTGTATTTAGGGCTATTTTATGATTATTTATGTGTTTGTTTGGCTCGTTATAGGTTGCTCGCGTTCGATCGCAGTTAGGTTTATTGTGTGTGTTTTTGCCTTCCGACGAGGTAAGGATTTCTTACCGGAGTTGTGTGGGCCCTGCGATATATTATGTGATTGCTGATTGTATGCTTGTTTGTGTTTATTGACATGCTTAGTGATAAGTGCTCTATTCTGAATTCCCGACTGGCGTGATTTCCTATGTTGTTTCTCATGTTAGTCCATGCTAGGTTGTTCCTTTCTGGCATGCTCGTATCTGTTCTTGCTTCGTAGTATCATGCTAGGTTCGTTGTATTCTTATTGAGCACGTATTGGATTGATTGGATTGTTTGCTGATTGCTATGACAAAGTTAGATTTCGTGTAGATAGCATCATCCGGCCGGTGCATAACGAACCTTGCATCCCCGACGGGGACGTACGAGATGGTGCTCCGTCCCTGATCCCGTTAGGGACTAGCTAACCCTAACGGCGGGCCCTGCAATCTTGGGTGAGGGTGACAGACTGTTAAATGCCCCAACGGTCGGGATGATGACTTGGTATTTCCTTGTCCCTGACAGCCGGCACGTCCTCAGCGTGTTTCGGCGGTAGCCCTTGAGTTGCCACCTGATAGGGCAAGGACGGTTTCCTGGTGTAGGCCTACCACGACCTGTGCCTTAGCCTCAAAGTGCGGTGGTTCAGCCGACATAGTTCACGTGTCGTGTCTCACACCTCTATGTCGGTGACACCGATCCGAGATTTAGTTAGGCGTGGTGGATCGGACATGGGCGACTTGCCACTGGACCCGACACCCCCATAGTTCGCAGAGCACGCGGTGCGCGCGCACGCGCTCATTATAGCGCCGACCGGAGAGCTCCTCGGGATCTTGAGCCAGTGCACCTTTCGTCGACAGTAGACAGGCTGAGGCCGAGACTTGTTTCTCGTATAGAGCGTATTGTGTGGTGACCTATTTCCGGACTAAGACCCTGAGTTGGCATCCGAGGCCCAAGTGTGGGCTAAGCTGTGTGCTCTATTCTGTGTTTATATTCATAGCTTGCATACCTTTCTGCTAGATGACCATGTATATCGTATTGTACCCCGGTTGGGGATTCTTACTGAGTAATTCGTTACTCACCCTTATTATGTGGTTTTCCACAGGTAGCCATGGTGCGAGACAGGATGGCTGGAGGAGGAGCTGTGATCATGGAAACCCGTTGTTCAACTCTGAGTTTTATGTTTATGATTTAAATGTCCTCTGAATGCATGTAGTTGGGCACGGAGCCCTAGGGTGTTTTCTGAATGTATTTCCGGATTCTAGCATTGTTGTAACTATTGTAAAGTTTGTATGTTTTAAATAAATCTCTGATCAGAGTAAGTTTTGTAAATGTATTTGTCTTGGAACAGGTGCTTGGAAACAGGGACAGGTTTCAGGAAATTAAGTTGATTTTTAAATGGATGTTTTATGTTTTAGTTTTTACTTAGAATCCGAACACCCTATTGCGAATTTTCTGTAGATTTGAATGCATGCATTGAGGTAACGACCTATTTTAGAACCCTTTCGAGTCGGGTCGTTACAATGTGTCAACTGAAACAAGCATCAAGGTACATTGTACCCAAATTATATTATAACTTAGGACCATAAATATTGATAGATTCCAACCACAAACGTTTTTATGATTAACTTATTCAAATGCAATTTGAGTATGCTCACTTGGCAAAGAAGAACTTGTATATCTATCGATAAGTTAATGAATAATATTTATGTTGGAAATTTTTTAGTTAACTTAAACATAACCAATTAATTAACACATGATTATAATATTCTTAATTAATAGAGTAAAAGATTATTTGTATTATTGATGAGAGGGGTTTATATACACAGAGAAATAAAACAAAATAGCATAAATAAAGGCTAACTCTAACAACTAACTGATATAATACAATATTATACATTATCCTCTTTCAAACTCAGGAGACATGAGTTTGGATTGAAGAAATTGCACACGATCAGTAGTTAATGGTATGGTAAACAAGTTAGCTGGCTGTTGAGAAGTAGGAATAAAACAAAGCAGTACATCTTTAAGAGCAACATTTTCCTAAACAAAATGATAATCAACCTCAACATGCTTGATTCGACCATGAAAGACATGATTACAAGTGAGCTGGATAGCGGATTGATTGTCACTGTATATTGTTGGTGGTGTTCAAAGGAAAGTGCAAAGGCCTTGAAGAAGCTAACGAACCCAGCAGACTTCAGCAGTCATAACAGCGAGAGCTCGATATTCGACTTTAGTAGAGCTACGGGAGACTGTAACTTGTTTCTTGCATACCCATGAAATTGGATTTGGTCCTAAATAGACAATGAAACCAGTTGTAAAGTGGAGATCACTTGAGTCACCTTCCCAATCACTATCCGAGTAAGAATGAATGTCAATTAAACCAGATTGAATAGCATCCCAGAGTGCAGGGTATTTCGTAGGTAACAAAAATTCTATTTGGCTATAACAAGTTGGATTACAGTAGGTGCAGACATGTATTGCGAAATTCTGTTAACAACGACCCGAGATCCAATCTTTATTCGTTAACATCAGAATTATTCCACTAAAGGCCACTAGTATTGAACTCTTTCACACTATAGGTTAAGTTAACGTCCACAGATATAAACGGTCATATGTCATATGATCTTTCACGAGCTTATTCATAATTCATAATTGAGACAAGAAATTCATTCTACCCTTGTGATTACATCTTTCTCCTTAATGTCCACTAATTACTTTAATGAACAAGTGTTATAGTCCAACTATAAATCAATATCTTATCGAGCCAATGAGATGCGAGATCCCTTTGTCCAATCCCCAAAATCAGTTCTTAAGGGAACAACACTGCAACTTCCTCAAAATTTGGAAAGGTGTGAATTTCTTCTTGTGACGTTGCATTCTCAACCATTCACTACGAAAATCTCCAACGTTGGAGGCTTATCGACCTAACGCTGTTTGGCTGGTCTCACCCATGTGCATTAGAGGACGATTCATAAAGTAGAAGTTCACAACCCACTCAGGATTAAGATCACATTGAAATACGATCGTCCTTAGCGAAGTAGTTGATACGATTGTATAATAGAATTACTAGATTGATCATAAAATTTTGGTCCCGTCTTGTCCAAAAACTCCTTTTTTCATGGGCAACCACATTTACATGTCTCCACATGAACAACCACGATCAGGTTATTTGCAACATTCGCAAAGAAAAACGTACCAATAGTGTCATCAGGACTTAGGTCCCAGTCTTAGTCCATATACTATAGATTTTTTAGGTTATTAACTTGGAACTAGTTCCACTTGTATGTCTCACATACTTGTCCAAGTGTACATCCAAATAACCATGAGACTATCGTTATTAATCCAATTAATGCGATAACGTTGAATGACATTTGTATATTAAATGCACAATTAATGAAAATAATAACCTTTAATAACTGAAATATAACATTAAATATCTAACACTAAATTCTTGTTCTTTAAATACAAACTACTAGACCTTTAGAGTATAATCCCTAACAATCATCACTTTAAAAACATAAGAAGAATTAGACAAATTTCTTGCAGTTTCTGTAAAGAGAGAGTAGTATTAGTATCTAGGAAGGGGAATGAAGACAAGTGTAGTGTGATGCAAAGAATCTAAAAATGTAGTATTAGTATTTAAGTTTTGAAAAGGGAAATGGTGTTCATCAAAGACTACATGTCTTGATACGTAGAATTTACTTTTGACAAGATCATAGTATAGATACCCTTTGTAACCACTAGGATAGTCTAAGAAAATGCACTCGGTTGTTCTGGATTGCAGTTTATTGTCATTATAAGATCTAAGCAGAGGGAAACAAGCACATGAAATTTTTTTAAGAAGAGAATAGTCAGGAAGAGAAGAAAAAAGAACCTCACAAGGAGACTTTTTTGTAGAGTAGTAGTTGGTAACCTATTAATAAAAAAGGCAGTGGTAGAAAAAGCAAAGAGCCAAAACTCAATAGGAGTATTTAACTTGGTCATTAGACTTATAATAGTTTCAATTATGTGTCGGTGCTTACGTTCAACAAGACCACTTTGTTCTGGTGTAAAGGGACATGATTTTTAAATGAGATATTCCCTTAGATTCAAAGAAACTTTTTAGCCTATTATTCACAAATTGTCCTCGACCATCACTACGAAAACGTTTTACCTTTGTATTTAAAGAGTTTTCTATGTGAGTAATATACTTTATGATACAATCAGGAACATCAAATTTGTATTCTAGCTTAAACAACCAACAAAAATTTGAAAAATCATCAATTATGACAAGATAAAAGTGTTATCCATTGAAAGAAGATTTTAGAGCAGGGCCCATACATCACTATGAAGAAGTCCTAGAAAAGGGGAAAACTTGTTTGAATATCATTCCCGATTGGTCCTGGCAGCATTCCTCAATCGGTAATGCTGCCAGAACTAATCGAGAATGTTGTCAGGACCAACCGGGAATACTTCCAAGAACAATCAGGAATGTTGGACAGGACTAATCGGGAATACTAGACAAGACCAATTAGGGATGTTGGTCTGGATAGGTACCAGAATGGTTCTTCCGATTGTGGGCAGTTCATTGACGACTTTGAAGAGAGAAAATTTGACTATTTTTTTATGAAAAAAAAAAGTAAGGAAAAATAGAGATGATGATTTGTCTTTTCTTTTGAGATGAAGAAAAAGATTTTTTTTTAATTTTTGTTTCTAAAAGAGGAAGAAGATGAAGAAGAAGAAAGTGAAAGAGGAGAAGAGAAAAGGTCTATGGTTTACTCAGATCAAAAGGAAAGATTTGAGACTTTGATACCATAATGAAAGATGAAATTAAAATTATTCAAAATTTTCATTTAATAATGAACCCAACAATGGATTTAAATGGAGTACAATAAATGACCTAATTATAAAAGGAAAATATAATATCTAATCATAAAAAGGAAAATATGACCTAATCATAAAAGGAAAAGATTCTACCTAGTTATAAAAGGAAAATTTAGAAAATAATATTTAATCTAATCCTACAAGGAATAAATAATTAAAAAAGATTAAAAAAAAAACTATTTTACTAGAATTAACATAATTTGCACACCACCCCCAAATTTATCTCAAAAGTTCACAAAGAAGATAAGAAAAATACGATATTGTATTGAGAATTTTGTAAGAACTAATATGAGATTTCCACTATGGTGTTGCAGGGATGCACCTATATAAGGTACAAAAAAAATAGTTGATATACAACCGAATTTCCAACCTTACGTCTATTGACTCTCTACGTTTTCCCAGCCGCTTTATCGACGATGGCTATTTTAGTCACCTTCTTGCTCGTGATGTTAGTGGAAACACCTCTGGCACTCAACCAAGGTTGAGCCTTAACTTACTTTTGAGGATTCAAATGATGAATCTATAATGAGTGCTAGCTCCTGATAACATTTTCCTTTTTAAGGAAGTCTTCCCTTCGTACTTAAAATAGCTCTCTTTACATTATGAAGGCATGACATTTAGTTCAGAAGCTAATTTTATTGTTTCAAAAAATTCTCAAACATTGTTCAGTTAAGTGATTTATAGTTAAAGATTAGTCCTACTAACAATGCGTAAGCTCTCGTTTTTGTGGCATCACATCGACAACCTTTTAAATTTGTGGGATGGAGATTTTCTATATTTCAGGCTACTTGTTCCTTTTGGCAGGATGATTTTTGTTGTGTTATCATTTTCTTTAGATCTTTATTTGTTGTTCTTTTCTTTGTATTTCTTTTTCTATTTCTTCTTTTTGATCTTGTATTCTGAAACTTTGTTTCCTTTTATATTCTTAATCAAAAGTTTGATTCTGTTTAAAAAAAAGAAGAAGTTAATTTCGTATTTAAATTTACAACTTAGTGTGTGTCTTTATGAGTAGAGTTTGAGTCGTTTATCCAGCTTTTAAGCTGATAATGGTTCTACATCATATTCAATGCTAGAAAGGCATCTTTACGAGTAGAGTTCGAGTCGTTCGAATATAGCTTAAATTTGGAAGAAAGGGATCTACTTCTCACTCGTTTGGCACACAACTTCACGAGGGTAGTTCCAATACATACGATCTTTATCGAGAATTTACATAGTCAGTTATTTCAGAATATATTATATACATATATATTTTTTTCTTTTTGGCTACAATAGTACTCTTTGTTTCATCATGTTATAAATTGAAAACGATAATCAAAAGAATGTAAGATAAAACATGATGATTTGTGTGGTTCACCAACGGTACATTTGCTACGTTCACGGATAGAGAGGACAACTCTTTTATTAAGGAGATAAGAATATAAGAATGTCGATCAAATGGGACTAAGGTCCTAAGAAAATTTATATAGTGTACTCTCGTAAAACTCTATTACAATATAAGGCCAAAAACATATGAAGCCTAATATAAAAACATAAACCAAATTACATATTTTGTCTAGGTTTCGGGTGATTCGCTCCTGGACCTCAACTTGCTGACTAAGTAGCGAGACCCCGACTAAGTAATCGTAGAAGGAAACAGTTTCAAGGCAACTCAACACCTCATTTTTCCATAAGAAATGCAGTTCAATGATTCGTCAAATGTACCCCCAAGTAACCATTGGATTATTTAGAAACGTTGACATATCCAACAAATTTTAGCATTTGGTAAATGGAAATCAGGCAAATGAGATGACTTTTGTTTTAGTTGACCCTACCAAATTCTTTATGATTGTATCACATCAATTGCAAATTGGCATTTCAGTAGCTAGATTGAGTAACAATTGTCTATCTATCAACGTAATATCAATCATAGCTCGAATCTATCGAGCTGTTTGATGGTTTGTTCTTAATATTCATTAATACAAACTACGATTGTCAAAAGATGAAAAACTTCACTTAATTTTTATAAACAAGTATCAAGTTTTCTATTTCCAAATACAACAGAGTATTATTTTGCTTCAATGAATAGAAAAGAAAACCTTATTTTTTGAGATACTTTTGGTCACAACCTTCCAAAGAGAGGAGGATTGGAGTTGAGGACAACGACATGAAATCCCAATAGTGTGGACTGCGTTTGTGGACAAAATTGTGGTTCACAAACTGATAACTCTCAATAAATGAGAGTTAAAGTAGCTTAAATTAAGATATTTACAAAAGAAAAAAGGCCAAATTGAATCGAATAAGTAGAAAAGTTCGCTTTGCAAACTTAAATCAAGCGTAGGCGAAATATTGAGCAAAAGTCTGTTGGAAGATAAGTCGGACGTTAAATGTAGCAAAAGCATGCGAAAGTAAGTAAATTATTTTCCAAATATTTTTAAAGAGAATTGTTACTCGCATGTTGTTGCAGGAAACTCCAACAGGGTGAAAGTAGCAAGGAAGAGAAGGACTCATGTGCACTTCGCCACAACGAAGCTGAAGCTATCCAGAACACTAAAAAAGCTAACCTACATTCGCCACAACGAAGTCCCATGAAGCAAATGTTTGAGATCAAAGAAAATATCTTCTCCAAAGACGTGTGGCAACAATATATGCTCTTAAAGCTCATCTCAACCGTTAATTTTGTCGGCTCTGACTCACCCGACACAGCAGATCGTAGAGCAGCTTTTTTGCATAGAAGATCGTGGAGCAGAAGTGGCAACGAAATGTCGGGAGGCCTATATAAGGCGAGAGCTTCCTCAAATTTAACGTCGTCGAACATTCTATTCTCTTATTTTTAGTGCCAAAAGCTCTCCCCATCCAACCAAAATTTTCCTTTGTTTTGTAGATTTCTGCCGTTGGAGTAATTTTGTCGAGCTTAGCTTAGTTTCGTTATTTCCTTGCAAGCTTGTTCTCTTGTTCTTAGCTAGCATATTGTACCCAGACTTTTCAAGCTTACACGATTATCAAGCGTTTTCTATTCCTTCTATCTTTCTTATTGTCATTTGCGAATGTTTAGCTTAGTTGCAAGCATGTTTTTGTTTTGTTATTTATCTTCGAGCATGAGTTCCGTTAGCATGAGTAGCTAAACTCGTTATCGGAGGGTTATGGGGGAGTAAGTAGTTTCGTGGAGGCGAAAGGGGTAGCGAACCAAAACTTATCATGCATGCTGAATTTACTTTAACTTATATACCATTGTGAAGCCGTATATTTGCCTCTACCCTATTTCGAGAGAAAAGAGTGAGCACATTAGGACTGTTAAGTTTAACTAACTAATCAAAGATCACTTAGAGATAAGGGTCACCTAGGTCGTAAGGTGTTTTAACAGCCATTGTGTTTGAGAGAACTAACAAAGGGCTCGAGAGGGCTAGCATCCGAACTCGAGAGAGTTAAGGGAACCTGTGGTAATTCGATCTCACTGCCTACTTCGCCAAAGCGAAGCCTCTGAAACCTTGAGCCCATACGATACTTAATCCTAGATTGTTATTAGTTTGTTCCGTTCTTTGTTATTTTACAACATACCACCCAATCATTTATTAAATTTGTTACCATTGACTCTCGCATGAAAAGGAATATCAAACACAACCAAAGATCCATGTGGAGAATGACATGTACTTACTGATTAAAACTTGCTACAACTTTGACTGCGTATACTTGTGCGAATTTGGAAATAACACACACACATGTCGCTTGACGTCCGCCAAGGCGAAGATTGAGAATTGCCACATCACTATCCATTTTACTTAATATAAGAATTCGTTAATTGTGGTGTGTAGTTTTAGCTCCCAACAGTTGACTTTATCTGCCTCAAACTTCTAACTCTCTAAAAATACAAGTTTTTTAACATTTTTTTTTATTTGAAGATTCAAACTTAAAACCTCTAAAATCGATGATACATGAGTTCTTTAACGTCTCTAATGATATGAAGACTACAAATAAAATTTACTAATGTAAAACTAGTTATTTGTCTTTGGTAATTTGACTAGTGATGTTGCCATAATAACCATAATATTTCATTATCTCAGATAAAGGGTCTGTGTTATAAGATTCAAACTCTAGGTAGAAAATATTATATGGGTAAAAAAAGAAAAAAAAAAAATTTCCATATCTTGAAAGGGAATCCTCAATAAACAAGGCCATGAGTTCTTATCTGCCAAGTGCAAGTGAATTGAGGCCCTCTGATATGTTTGGCTCACTCCTATAAACATGAACTTGTTTCCCCCACTTCTGTTTTCATGGTTTCAAAACTTCATTACTCTCCAACTTCCTTTATCAGTTCGTTTCAATCTCTCAACATGAAACCATTCCCTTTTGCTATGATTTTCTTTTGTCTTTGCTCTGATCTTCCACTGTTCAAAAGTGCATGCAAATTGATGGGTTTTAAAGCTTCAATTCAATACAACTGAAAATGAAATATGCTCTGTTGAACTGAGTTTGAATGTGTTAGTATTATTCTATATTTAGTGAGTTGTTAGGATTTGCATCATTCTTAGTATTATTCTATATTTAGTGAGTTGTTAGGATTTGCATCATTCTTAGTATACATGATTAAGAATGTAAAACGTCATTCAGAGTTCCAAATTTAAATCTTTGCAGTCAACACATTTAAAACAAAAACCATAATTCCAATAAATAAAACCAACAAGTAAGTGACTGATCAGTACTTTCTTAAAACAAATCAAAAGGAAACGGTTTGAGAACATAAAATAGTTTTTTGAGTGTTTTCCTAGGGACTCAAGTCCCACTACATGCTAATTCATAAAAACAGTAAAAGAATGTGCAATCTCAGAGTCAGCTATCCATGATCATCCAGCAGCCTTCTCCTAGCCATCCAGCCTCTGTCCTAAGTTACCTGGTGGAAAACCACAGAAAATAAGGGTGAGCAACAAGTTACTCAGTAAGAATCCCCAACCGGGGTACAATACGAAAACATCTCATTTAGCACAAGCACATGCAACCATACAACGACTTGGAGCAAACAGTTGGGTTAGACCATACGCCCCTCCTGGAGCTTGCCTATTCGAAGGCTTACAACTATAAACTACCCTAGGTTCTACACCTGGATGCCCTTCGGGCCTTACACAACCTAGGACTCAGTGCTACCCATCGGGGACTTACACACCTAGGATGCCCATCGGGGTCTTACACCTCCAACTTAGTGATGCCCATCGGGGTCTTATACACCTAGGATGCCCATCGGGGTCTTACACTGTAATGGCCCAGGTTTCTATTCCGGTTCTCGAGGAGCTTCCGATTCAGATTCAGTGGTTCGGTTGGGCCGTTAGAGCTGTTTGGACCCTTAGGGGCATTTTGGTCTTTTGCTCCCCGGGCAGGATTTGTGGATTTTCAGGGCATCGAGGCAGCTCCTGCCTTTGTTGAGGCTTGTTTGTTGTGGGCTGCGAGTCCCGAGATGTTTGGGCTTTTCGTTTGGGAGTTCGGTTGTGTTTTGGGTTTTGGGCAAAGTTATGGTTGTTTGGGTGTTTCCTTTGGGATTCGAGCCGGGCCCTCAGTGTTGATTTGGGAGGTTGTTTTAAGTGAGATTTATTTATTGGAAAAGGTTGCTTCAGTCGGGTGTCGAAGGAGGAAGCCGGGAAATGGGATTTAAGGATTTTAAGGATTTTTGGAAAATTGGAAAATTGGATAAGTTTGGATTTATTTTGGATAAGGATAAAAAGAGAAAAAGGAAATTTCTTTTTTTATTAAAATCCCCATTTTCCCCCATTTTTCCCATTTTTCCCCAAAAATCCATTTTTCCCCTTTCTCTCTCCTCCAGCCCGACCCCAGCCCCTGCCCACTCCCGAGCAGCCCCTGGTCGCCCAGCCTTGGCCGCCCAGCTCTCCCAAGCCCGAGCCAGCCCGAGCCCAGCCGCGCAGTGCCGCCCTGCCCTATGCCAGCGTCGCCCAGCCCGTGTCGCCCTCGCCCAGTCCCCGCGTCGCTCAGTGTCACCCTGGTCCGCGTCGCCCAGCCCTGTGCCTTGCCTGCCCGAGTGTCTTGTAGCTCGTGTCGCTCGCGCCTGAGCGCCTTGTAGCTCGTGGCCCCGCGCGCGTCCCTGTGCTTGCCGAGCTCGCGCCCCAGCGCCCCAACGCCTGCGCCTGCGCCTAGCGCCCAGCGCCCAGCCAGCCCAGCCAGCCCAGCCCTGCCGACAGCCTGCTTGTTGTGTGTTGGCTTGGCCCGAGCCTTGTGGCTTCTCGGATGGTATTTCCCGAGTTTTTTCTTCGTTGGGCCCGGATTTGTTGGCTGCTGGTTATTGTATTTATTGGGCTGTTTTATGTATTTGATTTGGGTGCTTTGTTTGATGTTTAGGCTGTTCGGGATCGATTAGAGGCTCGAGGATCGCTCGTTGATTTATTATGATTATTGTTTTTCTGCTTGTCCCAGGTAAGGATTTCTTACCGTGGTTGTGTGGACCCTGCGATATATCTCGATATGCCTTGCTTGCTTGCTAACTGTTATGAGCATGTTAGAGATAGAGCAGTTGATTGATTTCTTGCTAGCATGTTTGCATGATTTTACATGTTAGTGCCATGCTAGGTTTGTTCTGCTAGCATGCTTATGATTCCTGCTTAAGTTGTAGTATCATGCTAGGTAATGTGATTTATGTCGGTCATTGCTTGCTAGCCAAGAATCATTGATTTTTCTATGTACTCTTAGATAGAGTTGTAGGGTTTGTCATCATCTAGAGGCTGAGAGCGGACATAAAGTACTTTGTCCCCACCGTTCGGGAGTAAAGCGAAGCATTGCTTCAGGGGTTGAGAGCGGACATAACGTACTTTGTCCCCAGTGGTCGGATATAGAGCAAAGCATAACATACATTGCTTTTTCTCCCCCTCCGTGCCCAATGAGACTTAGCTACCTCATTGGCGTATGCCTAGTTTGTAGCCTGCTAGAGCGGAACCCTGCCAACGGTGTAAGCCTACCTTGGCCGGTTCTTAGCTTCAGGTCGGTGGATCAGGCTGCATAGATGAGCGTCGAGGGCCTCGCGCTACTGTGATAAGTGACACCGCTTCCGAGTCATAGGCATGTGTACCTGGCCCGCGTAGTTTGCCCTTTGGCCCCCGCATTTACGCCCGGTTGTAGCGAAGATGCGGTGTCGCGCGCACACGCGTTAGTCGCCGGTTCTCGAGCTCCCCTGCTAATGTTCGTGAGTACACCATTCTTTCCGTTAGAGCTTGACTTTGGGTACTCTCCCGTAAGTCCAGTTTAGTGCAAGGGCAAGGAGGCCCTTGAGGACATTTTAGGGATCAGTGTATTCCCCCCGAGTGACAGATACCTCGGTGATGTTCGTGGATTGGTCGCTGTATCCAATCCATTAGGCCTGAAGTAAGAGACTTCCGATGGCTCCAGATCTTGTTTTATGAGCTCGTTGAGCTATGATCTGTGTTGATAGCTGTTTGCTTGCATGTTGAGGTGCTAGATGACTGATGTATCGTATTGTACCCCGGTTGGGGATTCTTACTGAGTATGTTTATACTCACCCTTATTTATCTTTCAGGTAACTTGGGACAACACCAGGATGGCTATCGGAGGGAGCTGATTGATCATGGGGAGCCGCTGGCACTCTGTCTTTTATTATTGCATTATTTATTCAGCATGTAGATGGACAGGAGTCCTAGGGGAACATTGTTTAAAACGTTGTTTAAATTGTATTGTATATTTTTATAAATACTGGCCAAGATGTTTTACTTTGTTGGATGGTTTAAATGAAATTGTTGTTTATGTTTTAAGGGTTCCCCGTTCTCATATGTTTTGAAAGGTATTTAAATATGAGTACTAAACCGCTTGTTATCATATTTAACTTGCATGCTGAGTGAGAACCCCGATTTAGGGCCTTGTTTTGGGTCGGGTTCGTCACAGTTGGTATCAGAGCACAGAGTCATAGATTCTGTGGACTAACCTGCTTTGTAGGTTGTTGTTCCCATGATCATCAGCACTCCACGGCCGTCAGGTTTGTCTGAGTTCAATTAAGCTAAGGGTTAAGAAATTACAATACTTTTCATCTAGCTTTTATGCCTTGTGTAGAGTTGTGGAGCGGAGACGAGCAGGTTCTGACTCGTTGTTGGTTTGGGCTTAGAGAGCCATCATGCCAACTTCTCGCAGTGCGAGCAGTGAGAGCCCCAGTGTGGGCCAACTTTTATGCTTTGTGCAGATCGCCAGTGTGTCGATCGCACCCAGAGGGAGGCAGAGCTTAGACTCCCATAGGCCATTTGTGGCCCAGTTGTTGTTTTTCCCCTAGTGAGAGGGTGGAGGTGCTTTGTGCAGATCGTCAGTGTGTTGATCGCACTCAGAGGAGCATGACGCTTGGCATGTCCGACCCAGGAGTTGGACTGATTGTGTTGATGTTGAGGCCGTGTCCCAGGGTCGTTTAGACCCGTAGGCCAGAGTTGGCACTGGCAGTTGAGTTGCCTAGAGGAGGGGGTAGAGGCTAGCACGCCTCAGAGTGAGACTCCTTGAGCAGAGTGTGATCCAGCCATGAGAGATTTGATGGCGGTGTCTTTAGCTATTAGAGAGCGAGACCCAGCACGCGATTTGTAGCGCGTAGTGAGAGAGTCCCGGCACAGATAGCCCAAATGACAGAGTTTGTTTCAGCATTTTCCCGGTAGCTCTTGTAGCCCCTGAGGTTCCCGGGAGGGCATGATCGTGAGTTTTTTGCCGTTGAGTTTGTTGGCGTTGATGAAGCCGCCACTTTGGCAAGTGGAAGCTCAGAGAGCTCGATGTTTGAGAAAGTCCTACTGCTAGTAGTAAAGCAGTTGGCCAGGTTTGAGTTTAGCATCCGTGTGTTGGGATGCTCTGCTTGCTCGAGATGTGCCGTTCTGTCTTTGCCGCTTGGTACAAAGAGCTTGGTGGTGGTAGTCCCTTGAGAGAGGTGGACTAGCAGAGTCTCCACCAGTCGCCCGATTGATTGGCAAGTTGCCGGGTTAGTGGCTTGAGGCAGGTGTAGTGTAGAGTTTGCTTGCCAGGGTTTTATCCATTTGTGGATTTCAGCGGGCTAGTAGAGTGGAGCACTCTTTTATTTGGATGTTCCTAGTGTGGAACAAGTTGTTGCCACCCGAGGAGTTGGCTCGAGCTTCGCTGAGCATCGAGTGAGATGCAAGAGTTGGCTGAGCTTTGTTGAGCATCGAGTGAGATGCAGGAGTTAGCCTGAGCTTTTGTTGAGCATCGAGTGGGATGCAGGAGTAGGCCTTGGCATGTCTGTTGGGCGAGATGCCAGAGATTAGGCTGCTCGAGTTTTTGGACTCTTGTGCTGAGTGCCATTGCCCCGTCACTTGGAGTGTGACCTTTCCTCAGAGGGGCATAAGCTCGTTAAGGCTGATTTGTGTTGTAAAGGATGTAGTGCCTGTTGGCACCTGACTTTGAGAGGAGGCCTAGTTTGAGGCCAGTAGGCACTGTTGTGCAGGTGGTTCCATGGCCGCCCAGAGTATAGCATCCCCTCTAGTCTTGTACCCATTTCATGAGGTTGCACCTGTTTGGGTTGCAAAAGAGATCTAGCTCGGTGGTAGTCAGAGGACTACAAGTTTGAGGTTTTTCGAGGGAAAGTAAGAGCTTTTCATTGTCACCGAGAGTTGGGTACCAAAGGATGCTGTAGGCTGTTAAGAGCTAGCGCGTTCGAGTTCTCGCGCCTGTGTTGTGAGCCTGTGAGCCTGTTTGATGGTAGCATGATTCGGCTACCCTTTGATTTACCCTAGTATGGGTAGTGTTGGCATCGAGGATGCGTGGTTGATCCAGTGTTAGTGCCATGAGTTGGATGGCTGATCGGAGCGTTTAGTGACCACATTTTCTTGAGGTATCTTAGCTTGGTTGGATATGCTCTTGTAAAGTGAGTGGGCCAATGTGGCTTTCCATGGTGAGTCGACCCCGAGTGGGTTTGGACTCTTGTTGCTCCCTGGTTAGTTGTGGCTCTGTTTGGAGGCAAAAGTTGCCCTGTGTGAGAGCCCTTGTTGGCATTGGATCTAGTTGGAGCTGTACACCCCGGTGTACTTTTGTGTAGCTCGTTCCGTGGTTATGTTTGGAGAACCACGAAGGGTTCGTGTTGAGAAGCCAGTGCTCAGTCTTTGAGGTGTCAAGGCTTTGGTTCTTGGCAAGTGCCCCAGCTTTGGTTGTAAGGATGTCGTGCTCGTTGCCGGGCTGTTGTTTAAGAAAGTTTTGCTAGTTGGCCTTAGCCTGGTTGAGTTCAGTTGGAACTGAACAAGAGCGGTGGTAGCAAAGCCGCGTAGTTTCTGATCGTTATGGCTAAGAGAGCTATTCGGATCCTTACCTTGGGCAGAAGGTTTGTTGTGGCTGATGCTTGAGTAGGAGGATGACGCATTCTATAGCGTTTCCGGTCCTCTTGTTTTCAAGAGTTGGAGTTGGCCAGCGTAGTTGAGATGCTGGAGAGGGTTGTGCCCGTGTAGCCAGTTGTCTGTTAGATCGTTTGACGACCGTGTTTGTCGGAGGGTGATCGGAGGATCCCTAGGTTGTGGAGAGCCTCTCTAGAGCTCAGTTAGACCCAGGCAGTGTTCCTTGGGTGAGTTGCTTGCAGATTTGGCAGTCTAGCAAGCTAGTGCTTGTTTGGAGTAGAGTCCGGATTGGTTCCGGTGAGTTGGCTAGTTGGTGCTTGGTGTTGACCAAGATTTGGTTCTCTTGATTGTTTCAAGAGCTTGCTCGGTTCGAGCAAGAGGGCGTTTCCCTGAGGATTTGTTCCTAGTCAGGAAGTTTTGGGAGTTGAGCCCTCCCTCGGCAGTTGAGTAAGTTCTGCTAGTTCTGGATTGGTGGTCCAATCAGTTGAGGTTTCCCTTGGGTGTTGCTTTCAAGAGAGTTGGTTGTTGTTTACCCTTGGGTTTGAGCTAGTCAGCGAGCATGTGTGATGTTCGCTGCCCTTCAGAGTTTTCTTGCTGGGAAATCGTTTCCCGTTGAGAAGGAGTCAGCAAGCTCCTGAGTTGTGTAGTGGATCAGAGTAGCGCAGTGGTTAGCCCAGCGAGAGGGTCCCTGCATTGTGTTGTTAGCAAGCGAAAGTTGTTTGTCCCCGCAAGAGTGGAGGCCAGCCAGTTTCAGAGTTGAGATTTTGCTGGAAAGTTGTTGGTTCTTGGGGGTTTGAGGAACCCCTAGTTTCTATGGTGGTTGAGTTGCACCATGGATGCCAGCCTCGAGTGTTATCTTTGGAGATAGCCTCGTCAGTCCGTTTTCCTTGCGATGTTCCGAGTGTGGAGTTTCTAGTCGCAAGATGAGTTAGGCCTAAGCTAAAAGGAGGAAGTCCTTTGAGTAGCCAGTTGGACTTAAGAGTTGAGCGGTAGCTTGGAGGCGAGTTTTGCTCGTTATGAGCTTGAGTTGAGTTTCTGCTGAGCAAGCCTTTCTCGAGCTTTGCTTCTTGTTGTTGTGTTTTCGCAGTTGGCGATAGCTGAGCCTCAGTTGAGTGAGTTGGCACAGAGGTGTCGTGGCATTGGTTGGTTAGCCCTTGAGTTGCTATCCTCAAGCTGTTGTGTTGCTAGTGGCTGCGTGATGGTTTGGTCCTTGCAGCCCGAGATTTTCCATGAGAGGAACGTTGGTTGTTTCCTTGCCTGGCAATGTTCTCTTTGGCCAGTTGCTAGTAGGTTTTCATGGAAAAGTTTGTGTTCGGCCGTTGAGAGGCTCCAGTGTGTTGGCTTGGCCGAGTGGAGTCTGTGCCTGGTTTTGGCCATTTAGGGTTGGCCGTAGCTGAAGTTTCAGCTTGTGCTTGTTGAAAAAAGTTTGCCTTTTTGGATCAATCGCCAGTTGGTGGTTCGATTTGTTGTTCGTTAAGGCTTTAGGCAAGCTTTGTGGTTCGCTGGTCTCTTCTGAAGCAAGAGTAGGCTGTTTAGTTTCTGGAACCTGAGAGGTTCAGTTGTTTGGCCAACATGGTGTAGTGTTGAGGCTGTTTGTTAACAGCTGTGGGCATTCTGAGAAGTTACGCCAGTGCGTGGCGTTGAGTTTTGGAGCTTGTGCCCAGTCTGCGAGTTTGCTGAGAGT
The DNA here is from genome assembly GCA_036507275.1 of Sicyos edulis. Classification (NCBI taxonomy): domain Eukaryota; kingdom Viridiplantae; phylum Streptophyta; class Magnoliopsida; order Cucurbitales; family Cucurbitaceae; genus Sicyos; species Sicyos edulis. The sequence goes on from CM071850.1 coordinate 12,855,354, forward strand.
AACACCGTAGAGAGGTGTTCCGTGTTGGATTAGCAGGGTTTTGATTGAGCCCCTAGTTTGTAGGCCTTCTGAGATCCTTGAGCGGATCGGAGCAATGGCCTTTCGGTTAGCCTTGCCCAGTCTTTGTTGAGATAGTTTGTGGCAGACTGGATAGCTTTGTGGCTTTGAGCCTTTGAGAACCCAAGAGGGTTTGGTTCTCGAAGAAGGGCTAGTGTTGTCTTAGCTGAGAAGTTCAGTTGGTTAGGAATCAGTGGAGTATTCCTAGAGCCGTTTCGTCTTAGGACTTTCGAGGACGAAAGTCTTATAAGGAGGGAGTATTGTAACGGCCCAGGTTTCTATTCCGGTTCTCGAGGAGCTTCCGGTTTAGATTCAGTGGTTCAGTTGGGCCGTTAGAGCTGTTTGGACCCTTATGGGCATTTTGGTCTTTTGCTCCCATGGCAGGATTTGTGGATTTTCAGGGCATCGAGGCAGCTCCTGCCTTTGTTGAGGCTTGTTTGTTGTGGGCTGCGAGTCCCGAGATGTTTGGGCTTTTCGTTTGAGAGTTCGGTTGTGTTTTGGGTTTTGGGCAAAGTTATGGTTGTTTGGGTGTTTCCTTTGGGATTCGAGCCGGGCCCTCAGTGTTGATTTGGGAGGTTGTTTTAAGTGAGATTTATTGATTGGAAAAGGTTGCTTCAGTCGGGTGTCGAAGGAGGAAGCCGGGAAATGGGATTTAAGGATTTTAAGGATTTTTGGAAAATTGGAAAATTGGATAAGTTTGGATTTATTTTGGATAAGGTTAAAAAGAGAAAAAGGAAATTTCTTTTTTTATTAAAATCCCCATTTTCCCCCATTTTTCCCATTTTTCCCCAAAAATCCATTTTTCCCCTTTCTCTCTCCTCCAGCCCGACCCCACCGCCACGCCACACCCACCCGAGCCCAGCCAGCCAGAGTGCCGCCGCTGCTGCGTGTCGGGCGTCGCCAGCGAGCCGCCCAGCCCGTGTCGCCCTCGCCCAGGCCCCGTGTCGCTCAGTGTCGCCCTGGTCCGCGTCGCCCAGCCCTGTGTCGTGCCGTGCCGTGCCGTGCCAGCCGAGTGTCCTGTAGCTCGTCGCCCCGCGCCCGCCCACCGCCCTGCAGAGCTTGCCGAGCTCGCCCTCGCGCCTCGCTCGCCGCCGCTCGCCGCGCGCCTCGCTTGCGCCCTAGCGCCCAGCCTCTGCGTGCCAGCGCCTGCGCCCAGCCAGCCCAGCCCCTGCCGACAGCCTGCTTGTTGTGTGTTGGCTTGGCCCGAGCCTTGTGGCTTCTCGGATGGTATTTCCTGAGTTTTTTCTTCGTTAGGCCCGGATTTGTTGGCTGCTGGTTATTGTATTTATTGGGCTGTTTTATGTATTTGATTTGGGTGCTTTGTTTGATGTTTAGGCTGTTCGGGATCGATTAGAGGCTCGAGGATCGCTCGTTGATTTATTATGATTATTGTTTTTCTGCTTGTCCCAGGTAAGGATTTCTTACCGTGGTTGTGTGGACCCTGCGATATATCTCGATATGCCTTGCTTGTTTGTTTGTTCATTATGAGCATGTTAGAGATAGAGCAGTTGATTGATTTCTTGCTAGCATGTTTGCATGATTTTACATGTTAGTGCCATGCTAGGTTTGTTCTGCCAGCATGCTTATGATTCTTGCTTAAGTTGTAGTATCATGCTAGGTAATGTGATTTATGTCGGTCATTGCTTGCTAGCCAGTAATCATTGATTTTGCTCTGTACTCTTAGATAGAGTTGTAGGGTTTGTCATCATCCAGAGGCTGAGAGCGGACATAAAGTACTTTGTCCCCACCGGTCGGGAGTAAAGTGAAGCATTGCTTCAGGGGTTGAGAGTGGACATAACGTACTTTGTCCCCAGTGGTCGGATATAGAGCAAAGCATAACACACATTGCTTTTTCTCCCCCCTCTCGGTAGCCAATGAGACTTAGCTACCTCATTGGTATATGCCTAGTTTGTAGCCTGCTAGAGCGGAACCCTGCCAACGGTGTAAGCCTACCTTGGCCGGTTCTTAGCTTCAAGTCGGTGGATCAGCCGCATGAGATGAGCGCCGAGGGCCTCGCGCTCATCGTGATCGCGACACCGCTTCCGAGTCATAGGCATGTGTACCTGGCCTGCGTAGTTTTCCCTTTGGCCCCCGCATTTACGCCGGTTGCAGCAGCATGCGGTGTGCGCGCACACGCGTTAGTCGTCGGTTCGGAGAGCTCCCCCGGGCTAATGTTCGTGAGTACACCATTCTTTCCGTTAGAGCGACTTCTCGGTACTCTCCGTAAGTCCATTTAGTGCAAGGGCAAGGAGGCCCTTGAGAACATTCTAGGGATCAGTGTATTCCCCCCGAGTGACAGATACCTCGGTGATGTCCATGATTGGTCAGTGTATCCAATCCATTAGGCCGGAAGTAAGAGACTTCCGGTGGCTCCAGATCTTGTTTTATGAGCTCGTTGAGCTATGATCTGTGTTGATAGCTGTTTGCTTGCATGTTGAGGTGCTAGATGACTGATGTATCGTATTGTACCCCTGGTTGGGGATTCTTCTGAGTATGTTTATACTCACCCTTATTTATCTTTCAGGTAACTTGGGACAACACCAGGATGGCTAGCGGAGGGAGCTGATTGATCATGGGGAGCCGCTGGCACTCTGTCTTTTATTATTGCATTATTTATTCAGCATGTAGATGGACAGGAGTCCTAGGGGAACATTGTTTAAAACGTTGTTTAAATTGTATTGTATATTTTTATAAATACTGGCCAAGATGTTTTACTTTGTTGGATGGTTTAAATGAAATTGTTGTTTATGTTTTAAGGGTTCCCCGTTCTCATATGTTTTGAAAGGTATTTAAATATGAGTACTAAACCACTTGTTATTATATTTAACTTGCATGCTGAGTGAGAACCCCAGTTTAGGGCCTTGTTTTGGGTCGGGTTCGACACATACACCTCCAACTCAGTGAGGCCCATCGGGGTCTTACACCTCCAACGCAGTGATGCCCATCGGGGTCTTATACACCTAGGATGCCCATCGGGGTCTTACACCTCCAACTCAGTGATGCCCATCGGGGTCTTATACACCTAGGATGCCCATCGGGGTCTTACACCTCCAACTCAGTGATGCCCATCGGGTCTTATACACCTAGGATGCCCATCGGGTCTTACACTTCCAACTCGGTGATGCCCATCGGGTCTTATACATCTAGGATGCCCATCCAGGTCTTACACCTCCAACTCAGTGATGCCCATCGGGGTCTTATACACCTAGGATGCCCATCGGGGTCTTACACCTCCAACTCAGTGATGCCCATCGGGGTCTTATACACCTAGGATGCCCATCGGGGTCTTACACTTCCAACTCAGTGATGCCCATCGGGGTCTTATACATCTAGGATGCCCATCGGGGTCTTACACCTCCAACTCAGTGATGCCCATCGGGGTCTTATACACCTAGAATGCCCATCGGGGTCTTACACCTCCGGATGTCCATCGGGGTCTTACCCGAGCGGGACCTATACTAGTTACCCCCACAATCTTCTACCCTATACATCACCTGTCTAAACCTAACATGGATCTAACAGCATTCAACGAAAAACATGGATATGCCAGGATGGGAGAACCTAGCATGGAACTAACGGAACGCAAACATAACACGAACATGAATCAAAAGCAAGCATGAAGCCTATCCACTAGAAACTCATACAATTACAATAATCAATATGCTATCAAGTATTCGCAGGGTCCACACAACCCCGGGGTAAGAAATCCTTACCTGGAAACGAGTGGAAAGTAACTTATCACGAATCTACTAACAACCCTCGAGCTTTTAAGCGAACCCGAGCGACCTAGGCATACAATAAAATATCCTAAATAAATAAATAAACAAAGAACCGCGCTTTAAGTCTAAAAGGGGAAAGGCTCGGGAATTTACAAACCGAGAAGACACGCGTCTCGCGATAGCAGAGGGGCGTGGAGTGGGCGCCTGCGCAGCGGCAGGGCGCTGCTCGAATCTGCAGAAGACGAGCGCAGACGCGCTTGGCGCGCGCGCGGCAAGGCAACGGGACGGCGGGGCAACGAGTGGGTGACCTGGGCTGCGGAAACGGCGCGCGGACGTGCGGTCTCGCTGGGACAGCGCGTGGGCGAGCCGAGCGACGCAGACGGACGGCTCGGTTGGTGCGCTGGGGCGCGGCGATGCAGACGTGGCGACGCATCGGGCGCTGCTGCGGCGCGGCGCGGCGACGATGGCGGTCGTGGTCGTCGCGACTCAGTGCGGCGATCACGTGGGGCGGCCTGGGTTGGGCGACCTGGTGCGACGCGAAGGTTGGACTGGCTGCAAGGCGGCTCGGTGCGGCCTGGGCTGGTGGCTGCACACGGCGAGGCAGGGCGATGGGTGGCGGCTACGGCGAGGGTGTGGGGAGAGGGTGTGGGTTTGCGAGAGAGGAGTTTTTCTCTTTTTTTTTCTTTTTTTTTCCCTTTTTCCTTCCTTCCCTAAGTTAAATAGGCTTTAGGAATCTCAAACGCCCTTCCCAAGGCTTCCCCCCTTCGAGCCCTGGCCAACACATTTATTTTTCCTTAATTAATTCCAAACTCCCTTCCCTCTTTGAGGCTAAGGGTTCGAGCCCTCCTATTCTTTTTTTTTAAAACTAATTTCCATTTAACTGAAATCCGGGCTGTTGCAATACTCCGTCCTTGGAGGACTTCCGTCCTCGGAAGTCGCTGCACTAAAACAACTCCGGGTAGTTTCTCCTCATCTCCCCTTCCAACTCCCAAGTAGCTTCCTCAACTCCCTGATTCCGCCACTGCACTTTCACTAAATCAATAGCTCGGTTCCTCAAGACTTTCTTCTCAAATGCTAAGATCTTTATGGGTTTTTCCTCAAAGCTCAGGTCACGGTTTAGCTGCAAAGGCTCGAAATCTATGACATGCGAAGGGTCTGCCACATACTGGCGGAGCATCGAAACATGGAACACACTATGCACTGCAGCCAAGGATGTCGGCAATGCTAATCGGTAAGCTACGACCCCAATCCTCTCGAGGATCTTGAATGGTCCAACAAACCTGGGGCTCTGCTTCCCCTTTCTACCAAACCTCAGAACTCCATGCATCGAAGCTACCTTAAGGAACACATGCTGGCCAACCTCAAACTCCAACTCTCTACGCCTGACATCGGCGTAGCTCTTCTGCCTGCTCTGGGCAGTCAACATACGAGCTCTGATTTTCTGGACAGCCTCATTGGTCAACTAGAGCAACTCCGACCCAATACACACTGTCTCCAACCTCTTCCTGCATCGGGGATCTGCAGCGCTTACCATACAACGCCTCAAACGATGCCATCTGAATGGTCGACTGGAAACTATTGTTGTAGGAAAACTCCATCAAATATAAGTACTGGTCCCAACTACTCGGGAAATCCAACACACAGGCTCGCAACATATCTTCTAAAATCTGGTTCATCCGCTTTGTCTGACCATCGGTCTGTGGATGGAAGGTTGTATTGTAGCTGCACTCTGTGCCCAAACCTGCCTGAAGAGCTTTCCAAAACCATGATGTAAAACGGGAATCTCGGTCGGAGACAATTTTAACTGGCACTCCGTGGTACCTAACTATCTACTCAAGGAACAACTGCGCCCACTGCTCCACGGTATAGCTTATCCTGCCTGGAATGGAGTGTGCACACTTGGTCAACCTGTCAACGATCACCCAAATATGTGCATAACCTCTAGGAGTCCTGGGCAAACCCGAAATAAAGTCCATGGTAATCTCCTCCCACTTCCACTTTGGGTACCCAGAGCGGCCGCGCAAACAAACTCTTGGTTTTACGCCTAGGCGCCTTCACTTGCTGACAAGTGAAGCACCGACTGACAAACTGGGCAATCTCTCTCTTCATCCCCATCCACCAAAAAGTCTGCTTAAGATCTTGATACATCTTGTTACCCCTTGGGTGCCATGCAAAAGACGAGGTGTGAGCCTCGGTCAACAACTCTGTGCGAATACCGGCATCGGCTGGGACACATAGCCGACCCTTATATCTCAAGCCACCATCTGCAAATATCACAAAATCGAAGTCACCGTCAGCCTGAACTCTCTCATACAAAATCTTTAACTTAGGATCATTTAACTGGCCGTCGATAATCTTTTGCCTTATCGAAGGCTGGATGGTCAACTGAGCTACCCTGGTGGTAACATCCCCTAACAACACTGCTATTTCCGCTCTCTCGAGGTCTTTCCTGATGATACTGTTGGGATTTGCCAACGTTGCTAGATGCGAGGTCGTCCTACTTAGTGCATCTGCTACAACGTTTTCCTTCCCAGGGTGATACAGGATCTCACAGTCGTAATCCTTTACAAGCTCCAACCACCTCCTCTGTCTCATGTTCAGGTCCTTCTGAGTCAAGAAATACTTGAGGCTTTGGTGGTCCGAGAAAATTTGAATCTTTTCCCCATACAAGTAGTGCCTCCAGATCTTAAGCGCAAAGACGACCGCTGCCAACTCCATATCATGAGTCGGATAGTTCTACTCGTGTGGTTTCAACTGCCTCGAGGCGTACGCTATCACCTTAAAGTGTTGCATCAGAACGCAGCCCAAACCAAACTTGCTGGCATCGCTATACACCACGAAACCCCCTGTTCCCTCTGGAACTACCAACACTAGCGCAGACGTCGGGCTGTTCTTCAGCTTAGCAAAACTCTCATCGCACTTCTTATCCCAAACGAAATCGACGCCCTTTCTCGTCAACCGAGTAAGCGGGGCTGCTATAGCAGAAATTTTTTGAACGAAGCGACGGTAATATCCAGCCAGACCTAGAAAGCTACGAATCTCTGACACAGTCGTCGGTTTGGCCCACGAACTAACGGCCTCTATCTTTGAAGGGTCCACAGCCACTCCCTCCTTAGACACAACGTGTCCTAGAAAAGTGTAACGACCCGACCCGAAAGGGGTTCTAAAATAGGCCGTTACCTCAATGCATGCATACAAATCTACAGAAAATTTGCAAGATGGTGTTCGGATTCTAAGTAAAAACTAAAACATAAAACATCCATTTAAAAATCAACATAATTTCCTGAAACCTGTCCCTGTTTCCAAGCACCTGTTCCAAGACAAATACATTTACAAAACTCACTCTGATCAGAGATTTATTTAAAACATACAAACTTTACAACAATGCTAGAATCCGGAAATACATTCAGAAAACACCCTAGGGCTCCGTGCCCAACTACATGCATTCAGAGGACATTTAAAACATCAACATAAACATAAGACTCAAAGTTGAACAACGGGTTTTCCATGATCAAAGCTCCTCCTTCAGCCATCCTGTCTCGCACCATGGTTACCTGTGGAAAACCACAAAAATAAGGGTGAGTAACGAATTACTCAGTAAGAATCCCCAACCGGGGTACAATACGATATAATCAGTCATCTAGTACCAAAGCATGCAAGCAAACAGCTACCAACACAGATCATAGCTCAACGAGCTCACAAGAAAGATCTGGAGTCATCGGAAGTCTCCTACTTCCGGCCTAAGGATTGGATACACTGACCAATCCTGGGACATCACCGAGGTATCTTTCACTCGGGGGGAATACACTGATCCCAAGAATGTCCTCAAGGGCCTCCTTGCCCTTGCACTAAACTGGACTTACGGGAGAGTACCCGAAGTCTGGCTCTAACGGAAGGAATGATGTACTCACGACATTAGCCCGGGGGAGCTCTCCGAACCGGCAACTAACGCGTGTGCGCGCACACCGCATGCTGCTGCAACCGGCGTAAATGCGGGGGCCTAAGGGCAAACTACGCAGGCCAGGTACGCATGCCTATGACTCGGAAGCGATGTCACTGATCACAGTAGCGCGAGGCCCTCGGCGCTCATCTGTGCAGCATGATCCACCTACTCAAACATCAGCCACAACAAGGCTTCTACCCAAGGAAAGGATCCAAACAACTCTCTTAGCCAAGGCGATCAGAAACTGCGCGGCTTTGCTACCACCGCACTTGTTCAGTTTCCAACTGAACTCCAACCGATGGAACACCAAAAGTTCCAACTCCACACGATGCTCAAAGCTGAGGCAACAAGAAACAAGCCGGCTGCACGGGCGAGGAAGCTAAAAGGGCTGGCTGGGGCCGTAGGGGGCTCGCTGGGGCTCACTGGGCTGCGCGCGGGCGACTTAGGGGCGCGCGGACGAGCGCGCTGGCGACACAGGGGCGCGCGGGTGCGGGCGCTAGTTCGGCTGGGCGCTGGCGCGCCGCTCTGCCCAAGAACAGCGCACGGCGCGAGCGACAGGACGCGACGGCTCGGCACTGGGCGACACGGCGCGGACGAGACCTGGCGACACTGTGCGAGGCTCGAGCGAGCTAGGCGACGCAGGGCCTGGGCGAGGGCAAGGGCGCGCGGGCTGGGCGACGACACTGTGCGACGCGGGCGAGGGATCGGGCTGGCGACATAGGGCGCGCGGGGGCTGGGCTCGGGCTAGCTGGGCTGGGCGACCAAAGGGGCTGGGGCTGCTCGGGCTAGGTGGGGGGCTCGGGGAGAGAGAGAGAGAGAGAGAGAGAGAGAGAGAGAGAGAGAGAAAAATAAAAATAAAAAAAATGGAATTTAGAAAAGAAAAGGGAAAATGGGAAAATAAAAGGAAAATGGGGATTTTATCCCTTTTTTCCATACTTATCCACTTTTTTTAAAAACCTTAAAATCCTTAAAATCCCATTTCCCTGCTTCCTCCTTCGAGACCCGACCGAAGCAATCTTTTCCAATAAATAAAACTCACTTAAATCTAACTCCCAAAGCAACACTAAGGGCCCGGGCTCGAATCCCAAAGGAAGCACACAACCAACCATCACTTTGCCAAAGCCCAAACCACAACCGAGCATCCAAACGACTAGCCCAAACACCTCGGGACTCACAGTCACCAACAAACAAGCCTCGACAAAGGCAGGAGCTACCTCGAAGCCCTGAAAACCACAAATCCTGCCCGGGGAGCCAAAAGACCAAAATACCCCCAAGGGTCAAAACGGCTTTAACGGCCCAACCAAACAACCGAATCTTGACCCGAAGGCACCTCGAAAACTGGAATAGGTTACTGGGCTGTTACAATACTCCCTCCTTTTAAGACTTTCGTCCTCGAAAGTCCTAAGACGAAACAGCTCAAGGAAAACTCCACTGATCCAACCAACTGAACTTCTCGGCCAACAACACCAACCTTCTTCGAAAACCAAACCCTTTTGGGTTCTCAAAAACTCAAGGCCACAATGCCATCCAGACTGGGCATACACTGAACTCTGAAGGGAAACAGACGGCAAACCACATCCTCTACTCGCACCAACTCTTAAACGGTGCTACTCTCAGCAAACTCGAGGACTGGCCACAAGCTCAGAAACTCTACACCACGCCTTTGAAACTCCTGCAGGAGCTCACACCGCTAACAAGCAGCCTCAACCCTACACAAGCTGGCCAAACAACTGAACCTTCCAGGTTCTAGAAAACCAAACAGCCTACTCTTACTTCACAAGAGACCAACGAACCTCAAACCTTGCCTACAGCCTTAACGAAATCCAATCGAATCACCAACTGGCGACTGATCAAAAAGGCAAGGGGCACCATCCTGGTACACCCAACGGCTAACAACACTCACACCAGCTGAAACTTCAGCTACGACCACCTCTACAAGACAAGGGTCAGGCACAAGCTCCACTCGGCCAAACCAACAAACTAGAACTCCTCATCGGCCGAACGCAAACGCGTTCGAGCCAACTCGCCAAGAATCGCCGGAGAATATCTTGCCAGCAAGGAACAACCAACATTCCTCTCAAGGAAAGCTCGGGCTGCAAGGACTAAACCATCACGCAGCTATCCGCGACACAACACCTTGAGGAAAACAGCTCAACGGCTTTACCAACCAAAGCCACGGCACCTCCGTGCCGACTCACTCAAACGAGGCTCCGCTATCGCCAACTGCCAACGCACAACAACTAGGAGCAAAGCCCGAGAAGGGCTTGCTCAGCAGAACTCAACTCAAGCTTATAACGAGCAACGCTCGCCTCCAAGCTACTACTCAACTCTTAAAATCCAACAGGCTACTCAAAGGACTTCTCCTTTTAGCTTAAGCCTAACTCAACTTCCAACCAGAAGCTCCACTCCCGAAACCTCGCAAGGAAAACAGATAACGACAACCTCAAAGCTTAAGGATCCTGAACCATACGAATCCGCAAGACTACCTCAGGAGCTAACACTCGAGGCTGACATCCAGGGAGCAACTAAACCACCACAGAGACTAGGGGGAAAGGGAAATCTTCAATCCCCAAAGAACCAACAACTTGCCAGAAACAAATCTTACTGGCTGGCCACCGCCCTTGCGGGGACAAACAACTCTGCTTGCTAACAACACAATGCAGGGACCCTCTCGTTCGGCTGACCACTGCGCTACTCTGATCAACTACACAACTCAGGAGCTAAGCTGACTCCTGCCAAACGGGAAACGACTTTCCCAAAGAAGCAAACTCAAAGGCAAATGAACTTCACACAAGCTCGCTGACTTGCTCAAACCCAAGGCAACAACAACCAACTCTCTCTTAGAAGCAACACCCAAGGGAAATCTCAACCAATCGGATCACCAATCCGGAACTAACAGCACTTGCTCAACTGCCGAGGGAGGGGTCAACTCCCAAAACTTCTTGACTAGGAATAAGACCTCAGGGCAACGCCCTCCAGATAGAACAGAACTAGCTCTAGAAACAGCAAAAAGACCAAATCATGGCCAAACACTCACAAGAGGCAAAACAACCCTTACTGCAGCCTCTAGAACACCATCCAAGAGTCCGCCTAACTGGACAAACAACTGCTTCCAAGCAGCCAACAAACTCTTCCTTCTAGCTAACACCTTAACCATCAACTCATGGCTACGGGAGAAATCTGACAACTCCCAGAAGGAAACGGCTCTTACAAGCAGACAACCAAAGGACAGAGAGCTCCACATACGCTCACTGTCTTGCTCCACTAGAGCAACAACATCTAATCTCACGGGGCAACAACAGGGGTTCATCTCAGACTGAACCTCCAAATGCCAAACTGGGCAACTCAACATCCTGGAAACAGGAAAACAACCAACAGGGCACGAACCACTCGCCCCACGAGCAAAACTAATTTCTAGCAGCTCTAAACCACACCTTGGTCAACACCAAGCATCAAATTTCCACCGCACCAGAACCAATCCGGACTTTACACCAAACAAACACTGGCTTGCTAGTCTACCAAGACTGCTAGCAACTCACCCGAGGCTACAAACTACATGCCTCCAGCTTGCCAACTGAACTCACTACCTGGGCTGACTGAGCTCTGGAGAGGCTCTCCACAACCTAGGGTTCTTCGGCAACCCTCGACACACACTATCGACAAACGAGCTAACAACCAACTGCCTGAACAGGCACAACTCTCTCCAGCATCTCAACCATGCTGGCCAACTCCAACTCCTTGGGAACCAAGAGGACCCGAAACATCAAACATCAGCCACAACAAGGCTTCTACCCAAGGAAAGGATCCAAACAACTCTCTTAGCCAAGGCGATCAGAAACTGCGCGGCTTTGCTACCACCGCACTTGTTCAGTTTCCAACTGAACTCCAACCGATGGAACACCAAAAGTTCCAACTCCACACGATGCTCAAAGCTGAGGCAACCTTGCTCTACCACGGCATAACCATGCCACACCGAACTTACTTTATACCAAGCCTCTACCAAGGGTGCTTACCCATAAGGCATCCAAATCCTCTAGCAAGGCATCAACTCATCTCGCCTCATAGGCATCGAACCCGCCTCATAGGCATCCAACTCGCCTCATAGGCATCCAACTCAGGGTCCCTCTGCTGGACCAAACTCGCATCTACGATGCTCAACTCTCTTCAGATAAAGGCACTCGAAGGTAGTTGACTGCACTACCAACCACAAGGAAACTCTTGGCCTTAACACTAGGGCGAGGCTCACGCGCACCAACACTTACCAACCGCAAATCTGCTGACTTACTCAACCTCCAGAAACACTGGGAAGAGGCTCCGGCTCCTCTCGAGCATCCTTTCGCTTGTAGTCCATCGACTACCACTGAACTAGCCCTCTGGCACGACCTAAACAGGTGCAACTGCCATAAACGGATCCAAGGCTAAAGGAGTGCGCTGAACTCCGGACGGCATAGAACCATCTGCTATGCCCATGCCAAACTCAAGCCTGAACCAGACTTAGTGCCAAAGTGGCACACCAACCAATGCACCTCAAGTGCTACTACTACCAAATCCACATCTTACTACAAATGGGGCCAGCAAGGTCACTATTTCAAGTGACAACAACTCTGGCTAGGCATACGAGGGCTCAACTCAAGCAACTATGCCTAAGGCATCTCATCAAACAGAAGGCTCACAGCCTACTCTTGCATCTCCACATGATGCTCAACAAAACTCTGGCCGGATCTCTCAACAAGCAGCAGCTAGCTCCACTCTAGGAGCTCACCAAGGAAGAGTGCTCAACTCTACCAAACATCTGAGGAAACTGGGCTGTTAAACAACAGCAAGCTTGCAAGGGGACAAAGATGTCTCTACATCTGCCTCGAGCCACTAACACGGCAACTTGCCAATCAATCGGGCGACTAGTGGAAGCTCTGCTAGTCCACCTCTCTCAAGGGACTACCACCACCAACTGATGTACCAAAATAAAGACAGAACGACACATCTCGGCCTCACTGATGCAGTGGGCATCCCAACACACGGATGCTAAACTCAAACCTGGCCAACCGCTTTACTACTAGAAGTAGGACTTACTAAAACATCGAGCTCTACATGCATCCACTTGCCAAACTGGGCAGCTCCATCATCGCCAACAATCTCATCTGCATAAACCTGTTGATCATGCCATCCCGGGAACCTCCGGGGCTACAAGAGCTACTGGGGAAAAATGTTTGAAACAAATTACATCCACCGGGCTATTTGTGCCCGGACTCCTCACTACGCGCTACAAATCGCGCTGGTCTCCGCTCTCGATAGCTAATGACTCGCCATCAAATCTTTCATGGTCCGAGCACACTCTGCTCAAGGAGTCTCACTCGAGGCGTGCTAGCCTCTACCCCCTCCTCTAGGCAACTCAACTGCCAGGGCCAACTCTGGCCAACGGGCCTAACAACCCTGGACGCGGCCTCAACATCAACACGATCAGTCCAACTCCTCGGTCGGACATGCCAAGCGTCTTACTCCTCTGAGAGCGATCAACATACTGGCGATCTGCACAAAGCACCTTCACCCTCTCACTGGGGAGAAGCGGCAAGAATCGGGCCACAAATGGCCTACACGGAGTCTAAGCTCGCCTCCCTCGGGAGGATGTCCCGTGGGCATCCGAATCTATCTGGATACCTCAACAAGCCGCTATCAAACTGCTTTCAAGATCGAGAAAGTTGGCATGATGGCTCTCTAAGCCCAAACCAACAACGAGTCGGAACCTGCTCGTCTCCGCTCCACAACTCTACACAAGGCAAACACTAGATGAAAAGTATTGTAAATTCTTACCCCTTTCTTTAAAACGAAGAAACTTAGGCGTGCTGATGACCGTTCCGAGTCTTGATGATCATGGAAAAACGACCTACAACAAAAGGTCGATCTCTGAGAATCTATGACTCTGAGCTCTGATACCAACCTGTAATGACCCGATCCGAAAGGGGTTCTAAAATAGGCCGTTACCTCAATGCATGCATACAAATCTACAGAAAATTTGCAAGATGGTGTTCAGATTCTAAGTAAAAACTAAAACATAAAACATCCATTTAAAAATCAACATAATTTCTGAAACTGCATCCTCTGTTTCCAAGCACCTGTTCCAAGACAAATACATTTACAAAACTCACTCGATCGTAGATTTATTTAAAACATACAAACTTTACAACAATGCTAGAATTCGAAAATACATTCAGAAAACACCCTAGGGCTCCGTGCCCAACTACATGCATTCAGAGGACATTTAAAACATCAACATAAACATAAGACTCAGAGTTGAACAACGGGTTTTCCATGATCACAGCTCCTCCTCCAGCCATCCTGTCTCGACCATGGTTACCTGTGGAAAACCACAAAAATAAGGGTGAGTAACGAATTACTCAGTAAGAATCCCCAACCGGGGTACAATACGATATAATCAGTCATCTAGTACCAAAGCATGCAAGCAAACAGCTACCAACACAGATCATAGCTCAACGAGCTCACAAGAAAGATCTGGAGTCATCGGAAGTCTCCTACTTCCGGCCTAAGGATTGGATACACTGACCAATCCTGGGACATCACCGAGGTATCTTTCACTCGGGGGGGAATACACTGATCCCAAGAATGTCCTCAAAGGCCTCCTTGCCCTTGCACTAAACTGGACTTACGGGAGAGTACCCGAAGTCTTGCTCTGTGACGAACCCGACCCAAAACATGGTCCTAAACCGGGGTTCTCACTCAGCGTGCAAGTTAAATATGATAACAAGCGGTTTAGTGCTCATATTTAAAAACCATTCAAAACATATGAGAAGGGGGAACCCTTAAAACATAAACCACAGTTTTCATTTAAACCATCCAACGAAGTAAAACCACCGCCAAGATTTATAAAATCATACAATACAATTTAAACAACTTTTTAAACAATGTTCCCTAGGACTCCTGTCCATCTACATGCCGAATAAACAATGCAACAATAAAAGACAGAGTGCCGGCGGCTCCCCCATGATCAATCGGCTCCTCCGCTAGCCATCCCGGTGTTGTCCCAAGTTACCCGAAAGATAAATAAGGGTGAGTATAAAGATACTCAAGAAGAATCCCCAACCGGGTACAATACGATACATCCGTCATCTAGCACTTCAACATGCAAGCAAATGACCATCAACACAGTTATAGCTCAACGAGCTCATAAGGAAAGATCTGAACCATCGTAAGTCTCCTACTTCCGGAATCATCTAAGTCTCCTACTTCCGCCTAATGATTGGTTCTCATAACCAATCTCGGGACATCTCCGAGGGTCTTTCTCCCTCGGCCATTTGATCACCAAAAACCGATCCCAAGATGTCCGACACCCTCGAGGGTCTTTCTCCTCGACCAATTGATTAGCTCAAAAGCCAATCCCAATGGGTGTCCTCAAGGGCCTCTTACCTCGCTATATACATCCGGACTATCGGAGAGTACCCAAGTCCGGCTCTAAACTCGAAGGAATGGTGTACTCACGAACATTAGCCCGGGGAGCTCTCCCGAACCGACAACTAACGCTGCGTGTGCGCGCACACCTCATGCTCTCTCAAACGGCGTAAATGCGGGGCCTAAGGGCAAACTACGCGGGCGTGTACGCATGCCTATGACTCGGAAGCGGTGTCATCGATCACGATGCGCGAGGCCCTCGGCGCTCATCTGTGCATGCGGCTGATCCACCGACACGAAGCTAAGAACCGGCCAAGGTAGGCTTACACCGCTAGCGGGGGTTCCGCTCTAGCGAGCTACAAACTAAGCTTTTTGCCGGAGTGGGTAGCTAAGTCCACAACCGGCGGGTCGGGGGTAGCAAGATACGTTATGTTACGCACACTTTACTCCCAACCTAAGCTACTAGGGACAAAGTACGTTTTGTCCGCTCAGCCTCTGGATGATGACAAACCCTACAACTCTATCTAAGAGTACAGAGCAAAAATCAATGATTCCTGGCTAGCAAGCAATGACCGACATAAATCACATTACCTAGCATGATACTACAACTTAAGCAGGAATCACAAGCATGCTGGCAGAACAAACCTAGCATGGCACTAACATGTAAAATCAGGCAAACATGCTAGCAAGAATTCAATCAATCGCTCTATCTCTAACATGCTCATAACAATCAAAGAAACAAGCAAGGCATATCGAGATATATCGCGAGGTCCACACAACCACGGTAAGAAATCCTTACCGGGACAAGCGAAAAACAATAATTATAATAAATCTACGAGAATCCTCCGAGGCTCTAATCGATTCCCAAACACTGAACATCAAACAAAGCACCCAAATCACATACATAAACAAAAATTTCAATAAATCAACAAGCAGAGGTGGCGGCCGGCGCAGTACCGGGCGCGGGGGGCTCGGACACGCGCAGAGGCACGCTGGGCGCTAGGGCGCGCAGGCACGCGCGCGGGGCGCGAGTCGCGCACGGCGCGGCCGACGAGGCGAGGCGCGCTTCGGCTCGATGATGGGCGCGCGCGGCGCGCGCTCAGCAAGCAGTTGGGCGCGCGAGGCGATGCGCGATCGCGGCGAGCTCGGGCGCTCGATCTGGCACGGCACTGTGCGAGGGACGGAGAGCTATAGAGCGCACGGCACGGGGCTGGGTGACTCGGACCTGGGCGAGGAGGATCTGGGCGACGCAGGGGGGCTCAGGCGACCGGCTTGGGCGAGCGGGGCCGGGCTCGACAAGCGCCACGCAGGCGAGCTGGGCGAGCTTCGGGCGGCGGGGGGCTCGGTGCTGGCGGCGGGGCGAGCTGAGGCACTCGGGCAGGGAGGAGAGGGCCAAGGGGAGGGCTCGGGCTGGAGGAGAGAGAAAGGGGAAAAATGGGGAAAAAATGGATTTTTTCCTTTTTCTTTTCTTTTTTCTCTTTTATTTAAATTCCAACCTTATCCAAATAAATCCAACTTTATCCATTTTCCAATTTTTCCAAAAATCCTTAAAATCCTTAAATCTCATTTCCGCTTCCTCCTTGAGACCCGATCAAGCAACCTTTCCAAACAACAAAACTCACTTTGAATCAACCTCTCAAACCAATACAAGCCCGGCTCGAATCCCGAAGGAAACACCCAAACAACCATCATTTTGCCCAAAACCCAAATCACAAGCGAACTCCCAAACGAATAACCCAAACATCTCAGGACTCGCAGCCCACAACAAACAAGCCTCAACAAAGGCAGGAGCTGCCTCGAAGCCCTGAAAATCCACAAATCCTGCCTAGGGAGCAAAAAGACCAAAATGCCCCTAAGGGTCCAAACAGCTCTAACGACCCAACCGAACCACTGAATCTGAACCGGAAGCTCCTCGAGAACCGGGATAGAAAACTGGGCCGTTACAGGCTCTAACGGAAGGAATGATGTACTCACGACATTAGCCCGGGGGAGCTCTCCGAACCGGCAACTAACGCGTGTGCGCGCACATCGCATGCTGCTGCAACCGGCGTAAATACGGGGGCCTAAGGGCAAACTACGCGGGCCAGGTACGCATGCCTATGACTCGGAAGCGATGTCACTGATCATAGTAGCGCGAGGCCCTCGGAGCTCATCTGTGCAGCATGATCCACCGATCTGAAGCTAAGAACCGGCCAGGGCAGGCTTACACCGATGGTAGGGTTCCTGTAAAGACCCGGCCCAAAAGGGGCTCTAAATGGCCTTTACCCCAATGCATGTATTGAAAATAGAAGACATTATAAAAAAAACACATTTTGGATTCCAAGTAAAAACAGAAACATTCAACAACCAAAACATACATTTCTAAAAGCATACTCTGATCAGAGATTTATTTAAACCATTAAAACAATCCACAAGTGCAAATATGCTGGAATCCATAAAACGTAAGAAAACATCCCGGGGCTCTGTGCCCGCCTACATGCATTCAGGGAAATAACAAAAGTCAAGAGTCATGATAAAATAAAATAGTCGAGATGACAAAGCAGGATTCCATGATCACGGCTTCCTTTTCACCATCCTGTCTCCCGCCTTGATTACCTGTGGAAAACCACGAGAATAAGGGTGAGTAACGAATTACCAGTAAGAATCCCCAACCGGGGTACAATACGATATACATGATCATCTAGAAGAAAGTATGCAAGCTATGAGTACAAACACAGAGCGGAGCACATAGCTAAGTCCACACTTGGACCTCGGATGCCAACTCGTGGTCTTAGTCCGGAAATACCACAACACACTAAACGCGCTATACGGGAACAAGTCCCGGCCTCGGCTGACTCACATCGATACGAAAGGTGCACTCGCTCAAGATCCCGAGGAGCTCTCGATCGGCGCCAGAATGAGCGTAGCGCGCGCACCGCATGCTACCGCAAACTCGAAGTGCTTTGAGGTCTAGTGGCAAGCCGCCCGTGTTCATCACCATGCCTAACTAAATCTCCGGATCGGTGTCACCGACATAGGGGTGTGAGACACGGACACGTGAACTATGTCGGCCTATACCACCGCACCGAGGCTAAGGAACCGGCCGTGGTAGGCTTACACCGTGAAGCGGTCCTTGCCCTAACGATTGGCAATCAAGGGCTACGGCCGAACACGCCGAGGACGTGCCGATCGCCGGGGCGAGGCAATGCCAAGTCATCATCCCGACCGTTGGGGCATTTAACGATCGCCACCCTCACCCAAGATTGCGGGGCCACCGTTAGGGTTAGCTAAACCCTAACGGGATCGTGGACGAGTACCATCTCGCACGTCCTCGCTTCGGGATGCAAGTTACGTTATGCATCCGGCCGGATGATGCTACCTACGAACTCTAAATCATAGCAATAATAACCATTCAATCAATGCGATCCAATACGTGCTCAACAGATACAAGGAACCTAGCATGATACTACGAAGCAAGAACAGATATCGAACATGCCGAATGGAACAACCTAGCATGGGCTAACATGAGAAACAATACAAGAGTTCATGCCATCAGAATTGAATGAGCACCTAGGGCTAAACATGCTAATAATCATACACAGCATACAAATCAACAATCACAAATATACCATGAGGCCCCACACAACACCGTAAGAAATCCTTACCTTGGTGGGAGAGCTTCTACACACAAATCCTAAGTCGCGGAACAATCCCGAGCTAGCGGCGGGAACCTAGCAAACCAACAATAATCGGCATCTAAAATGTCTAAACAACAACGAACAAAGAAGCTCGGCTCGGAACTCACGCGCGACGACGACACGAGCTTGGAGCCTGCAACGCAAGGCGGGCTGGCGCCGGCCGCTACCGCACGCACGACGGCAGCGGACGCTGCGCCGGCCGCGCTGCACGGCACGGCACGCTTGCGGACGCTGCGCGCGGCGAGCGCTGCATGCGCGCGGCGCGCGGCGCGCGCGGCGAGCGCGATGCGTCGCGAACACGGCCGGCAGGACGGCGAGGACGCGCGCGAGCCGTGGCGGGCGAAGGGCTGGCGGCGCGGGCGCGGCGTACGTGCGACGCAGACGCGGCGCCGACGCTGCGGCGCGGCGCTGGCGAGACCTCTCGGCGTCGCGAGCGACGGGCGAGGACGAACGATTTATCTGGCCGCTGTTCTTTGGCGCGATCCGGCGTCGGCGGTCGGCCGGCCGGGCGTCGACGGCAGCCAGAGGCGATCTGTCTTCTTTGACGAACGGCAAGGCCGCTAGGCGGATCTGCGTCGTGCAGGTTGGTTCGGCAGATCTGGGCGTCACGAGCTGGGCGGTTCGACAGATCTGGGCGTCTGAAATGGGTCGGCGATGATGGTCATTTCTCCTCTCATTGGTCGCAACCAACACAAACACACACACACTCTACATCTTACCTTCGGCCAAAGATCAAAACCAAATGAGGAGATGAAGAGGATGAAGACTTACCCGAATGATGATGATCGAACCCAAGGAGATGCAAGGAAGAAGAATTCGGCAAGGCAATGGAGAGGGAGAGCTTGTGCGGCCAAGAGGAGTTTGGGAGAAGAAGATGGAATAACCTAATTCTATTTCATTTAACCAAATGCACCAAAACTCCAAAATCCAAGGTTAACTAAGATGTGATGCAGAAAGAGTAACAAGAGCACCTAATGGC
The DNA here is from genome assembly GCA_036507275.1 of Sicyos edulis. Lineage (NCBI taxonomy): Eukaryota > Viridiplantae > Streptophyta > Magnoliopsida > Cucurbitales > Cucurbitaceae > Sicyos > Sicyos edulis. The sequence goes on from CM071850.1 coordinate 12,875,130, forward strand.
TCAATTGGCACACATCTCTACAAGCTTCCCAGGAGACCCGGTTCAAACCCTTGCGGCAGAAAATTCCTTTATTTTTACTTTTGCATCAAACCTTGCTCAAACCAAACCACAAACCCCTCCAAAAACCTACATGAAACCATCCAATAATTTTAGTAATCGGAAAGGACACAAACGACTCCGACGGCCCGACCAAATTACCAAATTACCCCTAGGGCATACACGGAAGACCGGAAGAAAAACACAGGTCGTTACAATATTCCCTCCTTTTTATGACTTTCGTCCTCGAAAGTCCTTAAGACAAAAATAGCTCGGGGTAATGCAATCTCATCTCGTCTTCCGCTCCCAAGTGGCTTCCTCGAACCCCGACTCTTCCATCAACCTTTACTAAACGAATCTCGCGATTACGCAACGTCTTGGTCTCAAAGGCAAGGATCCTCACCGCTTCTCCTCGAAGTTCAAATCCTCATTCACCGCAAAGGCTCAAAGTCCACAATGTGCGACGGGTCCGGCACATACCGCCTCAACATCGATACATGAAAAACACTATGCACCGAGATAGTGACGAGGTAGGGCTAACCGGTAAAGCAACTCTGCCAATCCTCTCTAGGATCTCAAATGGACCAACAAAACGGGGACTCAACTTCCCACGCTTGCAAACCTCGTAACACCTCGCGCCGGAGTCATGTGACCTGTGTTTTTCTTCCCTGGTCTTCCGTATGCCCTAGGGGTAATTTGGTAATTTGGTAATTTGGTCGGGCCGTCAGGGTCGTTTGTGTCTTTTCCAGCTTCTAAAATTATTGGATGGTTTTATGTAGGTTTTTGGAGGAGTTTGTGGTTTGGTTTGAGCAAGGTTGGTTGCAAAATTAAAAATAAAGGAAATTGTCTTTGCACTGGGGTTTGAACCCTGGTCTCTGGGAAGCTTGTAGAGAGGTGTGCCAAATGAGCCATTAGGTGCTCTTGTTACTCTTTCTCTGCATCACATCTTAGTTAACCTTGGATTTTTGGAGTTTTGGTGCATTTGGTTAAATGAAATAGAAATAGGTTATTTCATCTCCTTCTCCAAAACATCTCTTGGCCGCCCAAGCTCTCCATCTCCATAGCCTTGCCGAGTTCTTCATCCTTGCATCTCCTTGGGTTCGATCATCATCATTCCGGTAAGTCTTCGTCTTCTTCATCTTCTCATTTGGGTGTTTGTTGGCGAATGTAAGAAAAAGGGGTTGTGTGTGTGTGTGTGTTGTGCGACAACCGAGAGGAGCGACCATCATCCTCGGCCCGGCTTCGCCAGACGCCCGGTCGGTCGAGCCAGCCACATCCGCCGCGCCCGATCGGTCGAGCGCCTGCCGCACGCCCGCACTGTTCCGCGGCGGCCTCGCCGTTCGCCCAGCAGCGGAATCGCCGATCGCTCGCCACGCCAGAGGTCCTCGCCAGCGCCCGGCCGCGTCCAGCCGATCGCTCGCACACCCTCGCCGTGTCCGCTTGCCGAAGCCGCTCGCCGCGCGCGCCGCTCAGAGCGTTCGCCGCGCGCCGCGCCGCGACGCCGCCACGCCGGCGCCGCGCGCCACCGCCCGACGCGCGCCGCGTGCCGCCGCGTCGAGCCTTCGCGCCGCGCGCGTCCGTGCTGCCGTGCCGTGCAGCGCGCGGCCAGTAGCGTGTCCTGCCGTGCCGCCGCCCGGCCTTGCCGCCAGAGCGGCTTGCAGCGGCCTCAAGCTCGTGTCGTCGCGCGCGCGTGAGTTCCCCGAGCCGAGCTTGCTGTTCTATTGTTGTTTAGATATTTTAGATCACGATTATTGTTGGTTTGCTAGGTTCCCGCCGCTAGCTCGGGATTGTTCCTCACTTAGGATTTGTGTGTAAAGTCTTCCACCAAGGTAAGGATTTCTTCTACAGGGGTTGTGTGGACCTGCAGATGATATATTGTGATTGTTGTTTTGTATGCTGTGTATGTTTACTAGCATGTTTAGCCTAGGTGCTCTGTTCAATTCTGATGGCATGAACTCTTGTATTGTTTCTCATGTTAGCCCATGCTAGGTTGTTCTATTCTAGCATGTTCGATATCTGCTCTTGCTTCGTAGTATCATGCTAGGTTCTTTGTATCCGATGAGCACGTATTGGACCGCATTGATTGAATCGTTATTATTGTTAAGGTTTAGAATTGAGGTAGATAGAATCATCCGGGCCCGATGCATAAAGTATCTTGCATCTATGGCAAGGGCGTTCGAGACGATTCTCGTCCTTGGACCCCGTGAGGGATTAGCTATCCCAACCGTGAGGCCCCGCAATCTTGGGTGAGGGTGGCGATCGTTAAATGCCCCAACGGTCGGGATGATGACTTGGCATTGCCTCGCCCCCGGCGATCGGCACGCCCTCGGCGTGTTCGGCCGTAGCCCCTGATTGCCACTGTTAGGGCAAGGACCGCTTCTGGTGTAAGCCTACCACGACCGGTTCCTTAGCCTCAGTGCGGTGGTGCAGTGACATAGTTCACGTGTCCGTGTCTCACACCCCTATGTCGGTGACACCGATCCGTAGATTTAGTTAGGCATGGTGATCCGAACACAGGCGGCTTGCCACTGGACCCGGCACCCCGAGTTTGCGGTAGCATGCGGTGCGCGCTTACGCTCATTACACGCGCCACGCCGGAGAGCTCTCGATCTCTTGAGCGATGCACCTTTCGTGTCGATGTGAGACAGCCGAGGCCGGGACTTGTTCCCGTATAGTGCGTTTAGTGTGTTGTGGTATTTTCCGGACTAAGACCACGAGATGGCATCCGAGGTCCAAGTGTGGACTTAGCTATGTGCTCCGCTCTCGTGTTTGTTCTCATAGCTTGCATACATTCTTCTAGATGATCATGTATATCGTATTGTACCCCCTGGTTGGGGATTCTTCTTTGGGTAATTCGTTACTCACCCTTATTCCGTGGTTTTCCACGGTAATCAAGCGAGAGAGGATGGATGGGTGAAGGAGGAGCTATGATCATGGAACTCGCCGTCATCTCTGATTGTTTTATTTTAATTATCATGACTCTTCACTTTTTATTATTTCCCACTGAATGCATGTAGACGGCACACAGAGCCCCGGATGTTTTCTTACGTTTTATGGATTCCAAAGATATTGGTACTTGTGGATTGTTTTAATGGTTTAAATAAATCTCTGATCGTGAGTGTGCTTTTAGAAATGTATGTTTTGGTTGTTGAATGTTTCTGCTTTTACTTGAAATCAAAATGTATTTTTCATAATGTCTTTTATTTTCACTACATGCATTGGGGTAAAGGCCCATTTAGAGCCCCTTTTGGTCGGGTCTTTACAGTTGGTATCGAGCTTCGAGTCATAGATTCTGTGGAAGTGACCTTTTGTTGTAGGTCGTTTTCCATGATCATCGGACTCAGCGGTCATCAGTGCGCCTAGATTTATTGTTTTAGAAAGGAAAAGGGTTAAGATTTACAATACCTATCATCTAGTGTATGCCTTGTTTGGTGTTGTGGAATGGTGACAGTGCGGTTTTGATTCGTTGTTGGTTTGGATGTAGATCGCCAACATGCGATCCACCCGCATCGGAGAGGAGGTTCGAGAGCGTGTCGAGGTATCGGGATCGGATCTCGATCTGCAGGGACATCGTCCCAAGCCGACACCGATGGCATTCCACCAGCAGCTTCTCTGTTACGCCTAGAGCGGGCGTTGAGGCGATCGGCCGCCGTGAGATCGCTCCCGGAGCGAGTTTGCCGAGTCTATGAGGGCTTTTATGGTCGGCATGTTGAGTGACCAGAGGCGAGAGACCGTGCCTTGTTGGCGTAAGGCGGGGAAGAGTCCCGAGCCCCGGATCGAGCGGTGACTCGATTGGTTCAAAGTGAGCTCGGTAGCTCCTCCACTCCACAGAGCAAGTAGCCCCAGAGGCGTATATGGCGGCGGGTGCCGAGGAATTGGGTAGGTGGTGAAGGATTTTGTGAAGTGGAAGCTCGAGAAGTTTGATGCCACCGGTGATGCGTTAGCGGCGGCCTGTGTGGATCGCCCATTTGGAGTACACCTTCCGATCATGGTGTGCCCCGATATTCGAGAGGCCGAGATGTGCGGCTCATGTGCTAGGAGGCACAAATGAGATGGTGGTGGGAGTCCACCTTGAGCGAGAGACCACCGGGTCTCCACCCGCTACTTGGGAGTTCTTCAAGGCCGAGTTCAAGGTAAAGTTCATCGGTGATGAGGCTCGGGAGAAGATGGTGGAGCTCTTCCGAACCTCAAGCGGGGTTCTCGATTCCATTGAGGAATATGAGCGCAAGTTCTCGTGAGTATGGATATTTTGCTCCTCGCTTGATTGCCACCGGAGTGAAGATTCGGAAGTTCATATCCTGATTGAGGCGGGGTGTTTCCCGGAGATGTCGAGGCTCGGGCCCCCGACACTTATGCTAGGGTCATCGATTAGCCACGATCTATAATGGGAAGTATCTGCTGAGCGGGTTGTTGCCGCTCTGCTCAGTAATCTGTCCCAGCAGTGTGGGGCGAAGAGGAAGTTTGACTTTTCGGGGCGGCGGCGCGCCCGCCAAAGCGATTCGAAGCGAGATCGTGGAGAGCTCCATCCGTTTCCACCCCGGCACAGGGGAGGACCCGGCGATTTCCGCTTGTGCTACTTGTGGGAAAGTCCACGCGGAGCTTGTCGGCTGGACCTAGATTGTGCTACCGTTGTGGTAGAGAGGGCACATGGCCCGTTTTTGTGATCGGCCAGCGATGGCGGCTCGGCCAATACAGCAGCGAGCGGTCGAGTGTTTGCTACGACCGTCGAGGCCGAGCGTCACGGATGCCGCTGTGGCGTACGCTTCTTGTTTTAGATCACTGCGCATTTGTCTTGTTTGATTCTGGTTCTACGCATTCATTTGTATCCGTGTTGTTTGGCTTGAGCATGCTAAGTTAAGACTAGAGCCTCTAGGTTTCGAGTTATCTGTTGCAACTCCTTCGGGAGTTAATATGTTGGCTAGAGATAAGATTAAGGATGGCCGGATCGAGATATCCGGAGAGTTGCTAGTAGCCACACTCATAGTTACGCCTATGAGTGGTTTTGATGTGATTCTTGGTATGGAGTGGTTAGTTTGCTAACCACGCGCTGATTGACCGCCACCGGAAAGAAGTAGTGTTCAGGCCGCCGTGTCGGCCGACTTTAAGTTTCGTGGAGTCGGGGTGGAGTTGCCCCGCCGATGGTGTCACCGTGAAAGCTCGTCGTTTGCTAGCTCATGGAGCTTGGGGCTATTTAGCCAAGTTATGCAGGAAGAGCCGCCCCTCGTTTGTCTGTCGATCAAAGCCGGTCGTGCAAGAGTTCGCGGATGTGTTTCTGAGGAGTTCAAAGGTTGCCCCAAAGAGAGAGGTTGACTTCATTATTGAGCTCGAGCCGGGGACCCTCCCTATCTCGAAGGCTCCGTATCGCATCGCATGGCGCCAGTGAGTTAAAGGCGAAGATTCGATTCGCGGGAGATGATAGACCGAGGGTTCATCCGTCCAAGTGTGTCCCCGTGGGAGCACCGATTCTGTTTGTGAAAAAGAAGGATGGTTCTATGCGCTTGTGTATTGATTACCGCGAGCTTAATAAGGTGACAGATGAAGAATAAGTATCCGCTGCCCCGTGATCGATGATTTGTTCGATCGGCTTGAGGAGCTTCGTGTTCTCCAAGATAGATCGAGATCCGGTTACCATCGATTCTGCGGATCGGGGATGCCGACATTCCAAAGACAACTTTTCAGTCGGATATGGTCACTATGAGTTTGTGGTTATGTCGTTTGGATTGACCAATGCCCCACCCGCGTTCATGGACATGATGGATAGGGTGTTCAAATCATTTTTGGACAACCGTCATCGTGTTCATTGGCGATATTCTGATTTATTCGAGGTCTAAAGAAGACCATGCGAGCATTTGAGGCGAGTATTGGCGGCTTTGAGGAAAACGGCTTTATGCGAAGTTTTCCAAATGTGATTCTGGTTGGAAGCGGTGGCCTTCCTAGGCCACGTGGTTTCGAGAGATGGTATAGCCGTGGACCCGCGAAGATTGAGGCCGTGAGTTCATGGGCCAAGCCGACTTCGATTCTGCGAGATTCGCGACTTTACAGGTTTGGCGAGTTACTACCGTCGGTTCGTCAATCAGACTTTTACTGCTTTAGCCTCGCCCCTCACTCGTCGGCGAGGAAGGGTGTCGAGTTTGTTTGGGACAGCGAGTGTGATGAGAGCTTTGCGAGGCTCAAGCGTAGTTTGACTTGGCAAAGATGTTGGCGATCCGGAGGGGACAGTGGTTTCGTGGTCTCATGATGATGCTTCCAAGTTTGGATTAGGTTGTGTGTTGATGCGGCACGGGAAGGTCATTGCCTATGCTTCCCGTCACCAAGCCGTATGAGCGAGAACTACCCGACTCATGATATGGAGTTGGCGGCAGTGGTGTTTGCCTTTGAAGATTTGGAGGCATTACCTGTATGGTGAGCGGATTCGAGATGTTTACTGATCACCGAGCCTCAAGTATCTGTTTACTCGAAAGGAGTTGAATATGAGGCGAGAGGAGATGGTTAGAGTTGGTAAAGGATTATGATGCGAGATTTTGTACCATCCGGTAAAGCCAATGTAGTGGCCGATGCTTTGAGCGAGAAAAGACGTCGCACTCTGCGGCGTTGTTGAGTTCCCCAGCCAGTTTGCGAGAGAGAGTTCGAGCGGGCGAGGTTGCGATGTTGTTGGGAGAGGTTACCGCTGTGGTAGCTCAGCTCGATTAGACTTCTCACCGCGATTCGGCAAATGGATTATAGACGGCCAGGTTGGGTGACCCCGCACTTAAGAGATTGGTTGATAGAGTTAGTCTTGACGGTGACTTTGACTTTGTATATTCACCGCATGTGGGTTGACTTATAGAGGCGGTTGTGTGTTCCGGACATTGCGGAGTTTCTGCGAGCCGAGTTGCTCTCGGAGGCCCATTCCCTTCTTTTGCTTGGCACCGGGGTACCAAGATGTATCAGACCTTAAGCGCACCTTACGGTGGATGGGAATGAAGAGAGATGTGGCGAGTTTGTCGGCGGTGTCTCACTTGTCGCCAAGTGAAGGCACCTGAGCAAAGGCCACCGTGGTTTGTTGCAAATGCATCGAGTGTACCCAGTGGAAATGGGAAGAGATTTCTATGGACTTTATATCCGGTTTGCCAAGGACTCAGAGGAAGTTCTCTCGATTTGGGTGATAGTCGACCGTTTGACCAAGAGCGCACACTTCATTCCCGGTAGGGACACTTATCTGCCGTGGAAACAGTGGGCGCGCAAATTGCTTTTGGAGCGGATCATCCGTTATCATGGTGTGCCGGTGAGGATTGTGTCGATCGTGACTCGCGGTTCACTTCTCGTTCTGAGAGCGCTCCGAAGGGTTTGGGCACGCAGTGCGATTTAAAGACACTTTTTCACCCTCGGACGGATGGTCGATCGAGAGAGTGAATCGATTCTCGAGGATATGTTGAGGGCTTGTGTGTTGGATTTCCCGAGCGATTGGGACGATTCATGTACTTGATGGAGTTTGCCTATAACAATAGTTACCACCGACGATTCGAGATGGCTCCATTTGAGGCATTGTATGGTAAGCGTTATCGGTCCCCCGTGTTCGGGAAGAGGTTGGTGATAGACGAGTTTTGGGTCCCGAGTTACTGCAGCTTGACCAATGGTGCAGTCACGAGAAGATTAGAGCTCGTATGTTGTTGACACTCGAGAGCGAGCAGAAGAGTTACGCCGATGTTCGCGTCGAGATTTGGAGTTTGAGGTTGGTCGGCATGTGTTCCTTAAGGTTGCTCCGATGCGAGGTGTTACGAGGTTTGGTAAGCGTGGGAAGTTGAGTCCCGTTTTGTTGGTCCATTTGAGATCCTAGAGAGGATTGGCGAGTTTGCTTACCGGTTAGCCCTACCTCCGTCTACTATCAGCGAGTGCATAGTGTTTTCCATGTATCGATGTTGAGGCGGTATGTGCCGGACCGTCGCACATTGTGGACTTTGAGCCTTTGCGGTGAATGAGGATTTGAACTTCGAGGAGAAGCGGTGAGGATCCTTGCCTTTGAGACCAAGACGTTGCGTAATCGCGAGATTCGTTTAGGTAAAGGTTCGATGGAAGAATCGGGTTCCGAGGAAGCCACTTGGGAGCGGGAAGACGAGATGAGGTTGCATTACCCTCGAGTAATTTACGTCTTAAGGACTTTCGAGGACGAAAGTCATAAAAAGAGGGAATATTGTAACGACCAGTGTTTTTCTTCCCGGTCTTCCGGTATGCCCTAGGGGTAATTTGGTAATTTGGTAATTTGGTCGGGCCGTCGTGGTCGTTTGTGTCTTTTCCAAACTTCTAAAATTATTGGATGGTTTTATGTAGGTTTTGGAGGAGTTTGTGGTTTGGTTTGAGCAAGGTTGGTTGCAAAAGTAAAAATAAAGGAAATTGTCTTTGCAATAGGGTTTGAACCGGGTCTCTGGGAAGCTTGTAGAGAGGTGTGCCAAATGAGCCATTAGGTGCTCTTGTTACTCTTTACGCATCACATCTTAGTTAACCTTGGATTTTTGGAGTTTTGGTGCATTTGGTTAAATGAAATAGAAATAGGTTATTTCATCTCCTTCTCCAAAACATCTCTTGGCCGCCCAAGCTCTCCATCTCCATAGCCTTGCCGAGTTCTTCATCCTTGCATCTCCTTGGGTTCGATCATCATCATTCCGGTAAGTCTTCGTCTTCTTCATCTTCTCATTTGGGTGTTTGTTGGCCGAATGTAAGAAAAAGGGGTTGTGTGTGTGTGTGTGTTGTGCGGCCGGTAGGAGAGGAGCGACCATCATCCTCGGCCCACTCGCCGCCCAGATCGGTCGAGCCACCACATCGCGCGCGCCCGGTCGGTCGAGCCACCCCTGCGCCGCGCCCGACTGTTCGCGGCGAGCCTCGCCGTTCGCCCCGCCAAGAGATCGCCCGATCGCTCGCCGCCAGAGGTCTCGCCAGCGCCAAGCCGCGTCCGCCGATCGCTCGCACACCCTCGCCGTGTCCGCTTGCTTGCGAGCTGCTCGCCAGCGCGCGCCGCGCGAGAGCGTTCGCCCGCGCGCCTTCCGCCGCGACGCCCGGCGCCGCGCGCCTTCGCCCGACGCCCGGCGCCCAGCGCGCCTTCGTCGCGCTCGCCGCGCTGCGTCGTGTCCCTGCTGCCGTGCAGCGGCAGCAATGCGCCATGCGTGTCCCTCGCTGCAGCGCGCCACCTTGCCGAGCCAGCTTGCGGCCACCCCAAGCTCGTGTCGTCGCGCGCGTGAGTTCCCTTGAGCCGAGCTTGTCGCATTCTATTGTTGTTTAGATATTTTAGATCACGATTATTGTTGGTTTGCTAGGTTCCGCCGCTAGCTCGGGATTGTTCCAGCATGACTTAGGATTTGTGTGTAAAAGTCTTCCACCAAGGTAAGGATTTCTTCACAGGGGTTGTGTGGACCTGCGGTATATTTGTGATTGTTGTTTTGTATGCTGTGTATGTTTACTAGCATGTTTAGCCTAGGTGCTCTGTTCAATTCTGATCGCATGAACTCTTGTATTGTTTCTCATGTTAGCCCATGCTAGGTTGTTCTATTCTAGCATGTTCGATATCCTGTTCTTGCTTCGTAGTATCATGCTAGGTTCTTTGTATCCGATGAGCACGTATTGGACCGCATTGATTGAATCGTTATTATTGTTAAGGTTTAGAATTGAGGTAGATAGAATCATCCGGCCCGATGCATAAAGTATCTTGCATCTATGGCAAGGACGTTCGAGACGCTTCTCCGTCCTTGGACCCGTGAGGGATTAGCTATCCCAACCGGTAGGCCACGCAATCTTGGGTGAGGGTGGCGGATCGTTAAATGCCCCAACGGTCGGGATGATGACTTGGCATTGCCTCGTCCCGGCGATCGGCACGCCCCTCGGCGTGTTCGGCCGTAGCCCTTGATTGCCACTGTTAGGGCAAGGACCGCTTCTGGTGTAAGCCTACCACGGCCAGGTTCCTTAGCCTCAAAGCGGTGGTACAGCCGACATAGTTCACGTGTCGTGTCTCACACCCTATGTCGGTGACACCGATCCGGAGATTTAGTTAGGCATGGTGATCGAACACGGCGACTTGCCACTAGACCCGCACACCCCGTAGTTTGCGGTAGCATGCGGTGCGCGCTTACGCCATTATTCTGGCGCGATGGAGAGCTCCTCGGGATCTTGAGCGATGCACCTTTCGTATCGATGGTGAGAGCCGAGGCCGGGACTTGTTCCCGTATAGTGCGTTTAGTGTGTTGTGGTATTTTCCGGACTAAGACCACGAGATGGCATCCGAGGTCCAAGTGTGGACTTAGCTATGTGCTCCGCTCTGTGTTTGTTCTCATAGCTTGCATACATTCTTCTAGATGATCATGTATATCGTATTGTACCCCTGGTTGGGATTCTTACTGGGGTAATTCGTTACTCACCCTTATTCTCGTGGTTTTCCACGGGTAATCAAGGCGGGAGACAGGATGGTGAAGGAGGAGCTATGATCATGGAACCTCTTTGTCATCTCGATTGTTTTATTTTAATTATCATGACTCTTCACTTTTTATTATTTCCCTGAATGCATGTAGACGGACACAGAGCCCCGTGATGTTTTCTTACGTTTTATGGATTCCAAGATATTGGTACTTGTGGATTGTTTTAATGGTTTAAATAAATCTCTGATCAGAGTGTGCTTTTAGAAATGTATGTTTTGGTTGTTGAATGTTTCTGCTTTTACTTGGAATCCAAAATGTATTTTTCATAATGTCTTTTATTTTCACTACATGCATTGGGGTAAAGGCCCATTTAGAGCCCCTTTTGGGTCGGGTCTTTACAGAGCAACCTTAAGGAACACATGCGACCAACCTCAAACTCCAAATCTCGACGCTAACATCGGCGTAACTCTCTACTGCTTTGAGTCACAACATACGAGCTCTAATCTTTTGCACTTTGCACCATTGGTCAATCTGCGAGAACTCGGGACCCAAAACTCGTCTATCACCAACCTCTTCCCGAACACGGGGGACCGACAAACGCTTACCATACAATGCCTCGAATGGAGCCATCTCGAATCGCCGATCGTAATCGTTGTTATAGGCAAACTCCATCAAGTACAGATCATCGGTCCCAAATTGCTGGGGAAATCCAACACACAAGCCCTCAACATATCCTCGAGAATCGATTCACTCTCTCGGTCGACCATCCGTCTGAGGGTGAAAAGTCATCTTTGGCGCGTTCTGTGCCCAAACCCTTCAAGCGCTCTCGAAACGAGAAGTGAACCATGAGTCACGATCGGACACAATCCTCACCGCACACCATGATAACGGATGATCTGCTCCAAAAACAATCTGCGCCCACTGCTCCACTACGGTATAAGTGTCTCTACCGGGAATGAAGTGTGCGCTCTTGGTCAAACGGTCGACTATCACCCAAATCGAGAGAACTTCCTGAGTCCTTGGCAAACCGGAGATAAAGTCCATGGAGATCTCTTCCCATTTCCACTCGGGTACACTCGATGGTTGCAACAAACCACTGCCTCTGCTGGTGCCTTCACTTGCCGACAAGTGAGACACCGGGTGACAAACTCGCCACATCTCTCTTCATTCCCGCCCACCGTAAGGTGCGCTAAGGTCTGATACATCTTGGTACCCCAGGGCCCAAGCAAAAGGGGAATCAGGGCCTCGAGAGCAACTCTGCTCGCAGAAACTCGCAATGTCCGGAACACACAACCGGCCTCTATAAGTCAACCCACCATGCCTGTGAATATACAAAGTCAAAGTCACCACAAGATCGACTCACTAACCAATCTCTTAAGTGCGGGGTCCCCAACTGGCTGTCTATAATCCATTTGCCTAATCGACGGTGAGCAGTCAATCGAGCTACCCCGCGGTAACCTCACCCAACAACACTGCAACCTCGGCCCGCTCGAACTCTCTCTCGCAAATCGGGCTGAAACTCAACAACGCCGCAGAGTGCGACGTCTTCCTACTCAAAGCATCGGCCACTACATTGGCTTTACCGGATGGTACAAAATCTCGCAGATCATAATCCTTTACCAACTCTAACCATCTCCTCTCGCCTCATATTCAACTCCTTACGAGTAAATGGATACTTGAGGCTCGGTGATCGGTAAACATCCGAATCCGCTCACCATACGGTAATGCCTCCAAATCTTCGGTTGCAAACACCACTCGCCGCCAACTCCATATCATGAGTCGGGTAGTTCTCACTCATACGGCTTCAATGACGGAAGCATAGGCAATGACCTTCCGTCTTTGCATCAACACACAACCTAATCCAAACTTGGAAGCATCATCAGAGACCACGAAACCACTGTCCCCTCCGGATCGCCAACACCGGTCTTGAAGTCAAATCGCGCTTGAGCACAGCAAAGCTCTCATCACACTCGCTTGCCCCAAACAAACCCGACACCCTTCCTCGTCGACGCGAGTGAGGGGCGAGGCTATAGCGAAAAAGTCCTTGACGAACCGACGGTAGTAACACCGCCAAACCTGAGAAAGCCGCAAATCTCGGCAAATCAAGTCGGCTTGGCCCCCATAAACTCACGGCCTCAATCTTCGCGGGGTCCACGGCTATACCATCTCTCGAAACCACGTGGCCTAGGAAGGCCACCGCTCCAACCAGAAATCACATTTGGAAAACTTCGCATAAAGTGGTTTTCCCTCAAAGCCGCCAATACTCGCCTCAAATGCTCTGCATGGTCTTCTTTAGACCTCGAATAAATCGGAATATCGTCAATGAACACGATGACGGCCGTCCAAAAATGATTTGAACACCCTATCCATCATGTCCATGAACGCACTGGGCATTGGTCAATCCAAACGACATGACCACAAACTCATAGTGACCATATCTAGACACGAAAGTCGCTTAGGAATGTCGGCATCCCCGATCCGCAAATCGATGGTAACCGGATCTCGATCTATCTTGGAGAACACGAAGCTCCACAAGGCGATCGAACAAATCATCGATACGGGGCAACGGATACTTATTCTTCATCGTCACCTTATTAAGCTCGCGGTAATCAATACATAAGCGCATAGAACCATCCTTTTTTTCACAAATGAGATCGTGCTCCCCACGGGGACACACTCGGACGGATGAACCCTCGATCTAACATCTCCTCAGAATCTTGATTCGCCTTTAACTCACCGAGCCATACGATACGGAGCCTTCGAGATAGGGAGGGTCCTGGCTCGAGCTCAATTGTGAAGTCAACCTCTCTCTTCGGGGCAACCCCAGAACTCCTCGAGAAACACGTCCGCAAACTCCCCGCACGACCGGCAGACTGATCAACAGATAAACGAGGGGCGCGCTTCTTCCCGCACAACTTGGCTAGATAGCCCCAAGCTCCATGAGCTAGCAACCGACGAGCTTTCACGGTGACACCATCGGCGGGCAAACTCCACCCTGGACTCCACGAAACTTAAAGTGGGCCGACTGGCGGCTTTGACTACTTCTTTCCGGTGGCGGTCAATCAACGCGTGGTTAGCAACTAACCACTCCATACCAAGAATCAAATCAAAACCGCTCATAGGCGGAAACTATGAGCGTAGCCACTAGCAACTCTCCTGATATCTCGATCCGGCCATCCCTAATCTTATCTCTAGCCAACATATCAACTCCCGAAGGAGTTGCAACAGATAACTCGAAACCTAGAGGCTCTAGTCTTAACTTAGCATGCTCAAAGAAACAACACGGATACAAATGAATGCGTAGAACCAGAATCAAACAAGGCAAATGCGCAGTTGATCTAAAACAAGAAGCGTACACGCCACAGCGGCATCCGTGCGCTCGGCCTCTGACGGTCGTAGCAAACACTCGACCTATTTGCTGCCATTGGGCCGAGCCGCCATAGCCGGGTGATCACAAAAACGGGCCATGTGCCCCTCCCTACCACAACGGAAGCACAATCTAGGTCCAGGTGACAAGCTCCGGCGTGGACTTTCCCACAAGTAGCACAAGCGGGAACTCCGCCTGGGTCCTCCTCTGCCGCCGGGCCGAAACGGACCGAGCTCTCCGCAGATCTGCTCAAATCGCCTTGGCGCGCGCGCCGCCTCCCGAAAATCAAACTTCCTCTTACGCCCCACACCGCTGGGACGGAATGGCCCGACAGAGCGGCAACAAACCGCTCAGCAGGATACTTCCCATTATAGATCGTGGCTAATCGATGCCCTAGCATAAGTGTCGGGGCCCGAGCCACGACATCTCGGGAAACACCGCCTCAATCCGGATATGAACTTCCGAATCTTCACCCGGGGTGGCAATCAATCGAGGAGCAAAATATCCATACTCCGAGAACTTGCGCTCATATTCCTCAATGGAATCGAACCTCGCTTGAGTTCCGGAAGAGCTCCACCATCTTCTCTTGAGCCTCATCACCGATGAACTTTACCTTGAACTCACCTTGAAGAACTCCCAAGTAGCGGGTGGAGACCCACCGGTCTCTCGCTCAAGGTGGACTCCCACCACCATCTCGGCCGTGCCTCCTAGCACATGAGCCGCACACCTCGGCCTCTGAATATCGGGGCACACCATGATCGGGAAGGTGTACTCCAAATGGGCAATCCACAGGCCGCCGCTAACGCATCACCGGTGGCATCGAACTTCTCGGGCTTCCACTTCACAAAATCCTTCACCACCTACCCAATTCCTCGGCACCCTCTGCCATATCGCGCCTGGGGCTACTTGCTCCCGAGGAGCTGGAGGAGCTACTGAGCTCACCAACCAATCGAGTCACCGCTCGATCTGGGCTCGGGACTCTTCCGCTGCAGCGCCAACAAGGCACGGTCTCTCGCCTCTCGGTCACTCAACATGCGACCATAAAAGCCCTCATAGACTCGGCAAACTCGCTCCATGAGCGATCTCACGGCGCTCGATCGCCTCAACGCCCGCTCTAGGCGTAACGGAGGAGCTGGCTGGTGGAATGCCATCGATGTCGGCTTGGGACGATGTCCCCTGCAGATGATCGAGATCCGATCCTCGATACCTCGACTGCTCTCGAACCTCCTCTCCGATGCGGGTGGTCGCATGTTGGCGATCTACATCCAAACCAACAACGAATCAAAACTCGCTGTCACCATTCCACAACACCACACAAGGCATACACTAGATGATAGGTATTGTAAATTCTTAACCCTTTCCTTTTCTAAAACAATAAATCTAGGCGTACTGATGACCGCCGGAGTCTTTGGTGATCATGGAAGGATGACCTACAACAAAGGTCGATCTCACAGAATCTATGACTCGAGCTCGATACCAATCAGAAAGACCCGCCCAAAAGGGGCTCTAAATGGCCTTTACCCCAATGCATGTATTGAAAATAGAAGACATTATAAAAAAACACATTTCGGATTCCAAGTAAAAATAAAACATTCAACAACCAAAACATACATTTCTAAAAGCATACTCGATCGTAGATTTATTTAAACCATTAAAACAATCCACAAGTGCAAATATCTTTGGAATCCATAAAACGTAAGAAAACATCCCGGGGCTCTGTGCCCGTCTACATGCATTCGGGGAAAATAACAAAAGTCAAGAGTCATGATAAAATAAAATAGTCGAGATGACAGCAGGATTCCATGATCACAGCTTTCCCTTTGACCATCCTCCGTCTCCGCCTTGATTACTCGTGGAAAACCACGTAATAAGGGTGAGTAACGAATTACCCAGTAAGAATCCCCAACCGGGTACAATACGATATACATGATCATCTAGAAGAAAGTATGCAAGCTATGAGTACAAACACAGAGCGGAGCACATAGCTAAGTCCACACTTGGACCTCGGATGCCAACTCGTGGTCTTAGTCCGGAAATACCACAACACACTAAACGCGCTATACGGGAACAAGTCCCGGCCTCGGCTGACTACATCGCCGATACGAAAGGTGCACTCGCTCAAGATCCCGAGGAGCTCTCGATCGGCGCCAGTAATGAGCGTAAGCGCGCACCGCATGCTACTCGCAAACTCGGGGTGCTGGTCTAGTGGCAAGCCGCCCGTGTTCGATCACCATGCCTAACTAAATCTCCGGATCGGTGTCACCGACATAGGGGTGTGAGACTGACACGTGAACTATGTCACCTGTACCACCGCACTTTGAGGCTAAGGAACCGGCCGTGGTAGGCTTACACCAGAAGCGGTCCTTGCCCTAACAGTGGCAATCAAGGGCTACGGCCAACACGCCGAGGACGTGCCGATCGCCGGGGGCGAGGCAATGCCAAGTCATCATCCCGACCGTTGGGGCATTTAACGATCGCCACCCTCACCCAAGATTGCGGGGCCACCGTTAGGGTTAGCTAAACCCTAACGGGATCGAGGACGGAGTACCATCTCGCACGTCCCCATCGGGGATGCAAGTTACGTTATGCATCCGGCCGGATGATGCTACCTACCAACTCTAAACCATAGCAATAATAACCATTCAATCAATGCGGTCAAATACGTGCTCAATGGATACAAGGAACCTAGCATGATACTACGAAGCAAGAACAGATATCGAACATGCGAGAATGGAACAACCTAGCATGGGCTAACATGAGAAACAATACAAGAGTTCATGCGATCGAGAATTGAACGAGCACCTAGGGCTAAACATGCTAATAATCATACACAGCATACAAATCAACAATCACAAATATACCGCAGGCCCACACAACACCTGTAAGAAATCCTTACCTTGGTCTGAGAGGCTTCTACACACAAATCCTAAGTCATGAACAATCCCGAGCTAGCGAGGGAACCTAGCAAACCAACAATAATCGGCATCTAAAATGTCTAAACAACAATAGAAACGACAAGCTCGGCTCGGGAACTCACGCGCTGCACGACGACACGAGCTTGGAGCCGCTGCAAGGCAAAATTTGCGGGGCGCGCCGCTACCGCACACGCACGGCAGGGACGCGCGCGGCCGCTGCTGCTGGCACGGCACGGCGCGCAGGACGCGCACTGGCGCGCTACTTGCACGGCAACCTGCAGTGAGAACAGCGCTGGCGAGGCAGCGTCGCGCGAAGGCGCGCGGGCGCGCCGCGCGTGCGATCTGCGGACACGGCGAGCGGCTTCAGCGAGGAGCGAGCGCGCGCGGCGAACGTCTGGCGAAGGCGCGCGGGCGCAGGCGTCACGGCGACAGCACGCAGACGACGCGGCCGGACGCGCTGGCGCGCTGCGAGACCTCTCTCGGCGTCGCGAGCGATCGGGCGAGGACGAACGACGATCTGGCTCTTTATTCTTGCCGGCGCGATCCGGCGTCGCGGTCGACCGGCCGGGCGGGCGACGGCAGCGGGAGCGATCTGTCTTCTTCTGACGAACGGCAAGGCTTTGCTAGGCGGATCTCGGGCGTCTGGCGGCAGGCTGGTTCGGCAGATCTGGGCGTCTGAGCCGGGCTGGTTCGACAGATCTGGGCGTGCGAGCTGGTCGGCGATGATGGTCGCTCCTCCTACCGGGTTTGCAACCAACACAAACACACACACACTCTACATCTTACCTTCGGCCAAAGATCAAAAACCAAATGAGGAGATGAAGAGGATGAAGACTTACCCGAATGATGATGATCGAACCCAAGGAGATGCAAGGGAAGAAGAATTCGGCAAGGCAATGGAGAGGGAGAGCTTGTGCGGCCAAGAGGAGTTTGGGAGAAGAAGATGGAATAACCTAATTCTATTTCATTTAACCAAATGCACCAAAACTCCAAAATCCAAGGTTAACTAAGATGTGATGCAGAAAGAGTAACAAGAGCACCTAATGGCTCAATTGGCACACATCTCTACAAGCTTCCCAGAGACCCGGTTCAAACCCCTACTGCAAAGACAAATTCCTTTATTTTTACTTTTGCATCAAACCTTGCTCAAACCAAACCACAAACCCCTCCAAAAACCTACATGAAACCATCCAATAATTTTAGTAACTGGAAAGGACAAAAACGACCCTGACGGCCCGACCAAATTACCAAATTACCCCTAGGGCATACCTGGAAGACCGGGAAGAAAAACCTGGGTCGTTACAGTTCCGCTCTAGCAGGCTACAAACTAGGCTTATGCCGAAGTGGGTAGCTAACTCCACAACCGGCGGGTCGGGGGGGGAAGCAAGATACATTATGTTGCGCACACTTTACTCCTGACCTGAGCTAAATCCACCTTGGCGACCGGAGGGGGAAGCAAGATACGTTATGCTGCGCATACTTTACTCCCGATCAGTGGGGACAAAGTACGTTATGTCCGCTCAGCCTTTGGATGATGACAAACCCTACAACTCTATCTAAGAGTACAGAGTAAAATCAATGATTCCTGGCTAGCAAACAATGACTGACATCAAACACGCTTACCTAGCATGATACTACGAGCTTAAGCAGGAATCATAAGCATGCTGGCAGAACAAACCTAGCATGGCACTAACATGTAAAATCAGGCAAACATGCTAGCAAGAAATCAATCAAACAAACTTATCTCTAACATGCTCATAACAATCGACAAAAAACAAGCAAGGCATATCATGAAAATATCGCAGGGCCCACACAACTCCGGTAAGAAATCCTTACCTGGTTGGAAGGCAACAACACACAATAAAATTAACTGCGATCGAACCCGAGCAACCTATATCGAGCCAAACAAACACATCAATAATCATAAAAATAGGCCCAAATACAATAAAATAACAGGGTTCGGCTCGGGAGCAACTCACGAGTGCGGTGACTGACACCGAACGAGCCACAGCGGCGGCGAGGCAATGGTTGGCTGGCCGGGCGCTGACTGGGTCGCATGGGGCTCATTGGGCGCGCTTTGGTGCTTGAGTCACAAGCGCGGCGCAGCGCTTAGCTTCATTGGAGCCGGCGCGCGCGGCGCGCTCGACAAGGGCAACACAGACGGACGAGCGACACGACGCGAAGGCTCGGCACTGGGCGACACGACGCGGACTAGACCTGGCGACACTGTGCGAGGCTCGGGCGAGCTAGGCGACGCAGGGCCTGGGCGAAGGCGAGGGCGCGCGGGCTGGACAACGGCACTGTGCGACGCGGGCGAGGGCTCGGGCTGGCGACACAGGGCGCGCGGGGGCTGGGCTCGGGCTGGGCGAGGCTCGAGCGACCAAGGGTTGGGGTTGGCGACCTGGCTCGGGCTAGCTGGGCTGGGCGACCAAAGGGGTTGGGGCTGCTCGGGAGAGAGAGAGAGAGAGAGAGAGAGAGAGAGAGAGAGAGAGAGAGAGAAAAAAAAAAAAAAAAAAAAAAAAAAGAAAAAAAGGGAATTTAGAAAAGAAAAGGGAAAATGGGAAAATAAAAGGAAAATGGGGATTTTATACCTTTTTTCCATACTTATCCATATTTTTTAAAAACCTTAAAATCCCTAAAATCCCATTTCCCGGCTTCCTCCTTCGAGACCCGACCGAAGCAATCTTTTCCAATAAATAAAACTCACTTAAATCCAACTCCCAAAGCAACACTAAGGGCCCGGGCTCGAATCCCAAAGGAAGCACACAACCAACCATCACTTTGCCAAAGCCCAAACCACAACCGAGCATCCAACCGACTAGCCCAAACACCTCGGGACTCGCAGCCACCAACAAACAAGCCTCGACAAAGGCAGGGAGCTACCTCGAAGCCCCAAAAACCACAAATCTGCCGGGGAGCCAAAAGACCAAAATACCCCCAAGGGTCAAAACGGCTCTAACGGCCCAACCAAACAACCGAATCTTGACCCGAAGGCACCTCGAAAACTGGAATAGGAAACTGGGCTGTTACAAAAAGCTACCTCCTCAAGCCAAAAGTCACACTTTGAAAACTTCGCATAGAGCTGGTTCTCGCGCAAGGCTGACAAAATTTGCCTTAGGTGCGAAGCATGGTCCTCCTTAGACTTAGAGTACACAAGAATGTCATCTATGAATACGATGACAAAGCGGTCCAAGAATGCCTTGAACACTCTGTCCATCATGTCCATGAATGCTTTCTTTGGGGCGTTAAATCGATCAAGGACATGACTACGAACTCGTAGTGACCATACCTCGACCTGAAAGCTGTTTTAGGGGATATCTGCATCTCGAACCCTTAACTGGTGGTAGCCTGACCTCAAGTCAATCTTCGAGAACACACAAGCTCCCTGGAGCTGGTAAAACAGGTCATCGATACGTGGCAGTGGAGACTTGTTCTTGATAGTCACCTTGTTCAGTTCCCTGTAATCAATGCATAGACGCATCGAGCCATCCTTTTTCTTAACAAATAGCACGGGTGCTCCCCACGAGGACACACTCGGCCTAATAAATCCTCGGTCAAGCAACTCCTGCAACTGCTCCTTTAGCTCTTTCAGTTCATTTGGCGCCATACGATAAGGAGCTTTCGAAATAGGACGAGTCCCTGGCTCAAGCTCTATTGAGAAATCCACCTCCCTCTTTGGCGGCAGACCAGGCAACTCTTCAGGAAAAACATCTGCAAACTCTTGCACAATGGGCACTTGCTCAACAGATAACTGATCACGGTTCTCTCCGGTCAACTTAGCTAAGAAACCCCAAGCTCCTCGAGCTAGCAAACGGTGAGCTTTAACTGCCGAAATCACTGGCGGACACACCTCACTCTTGGTGGCCCGAAATTTAAAGCTAGGCCTACCCGGCGGCCCGAACACTACCTCCTTCCGGCTGCAGTCAATCATAGCGTGATTATCAGCCAACCAATCCATACCGAGGATTACGTCAAAACCACTCATAGCTAATGCTATGAGCGTAACCTGCAGAGACTCGTCAGATACCTGTATCCGACCATCCCTTACCTTCTGGCTAGCCAACATACTAACTCCCGAGGGAGTAGAACAGATAACTCAAATCCTAGGGGCTCTAAAATCATGCAAGCATGCTCAGCAAACACGGCAGAAATAAAAGAATGTGTGGAACCCGAATCAAACAACACAAAGGCAAGGTGGTCAAGAACTAGGAGCGTACCTGCCACCGCGGCCCCGGCTTTCTCAGCCTCCTGACGGGTCGTAGCATACACTCTCCCCTGCTGCTGAGCTGGCTGCGCCACCACTGCTTTCTGATTGCAATGTCGGGCCTGATGCCCCTCCTTACCACAGTTATAGCAAGCTCTAGGGTTACCACCACAAGGTCCCCAATGCTGCTTCCCACAGGATCTACAATACGGTGGCGGCCTCCCTACGCCCTGTTGGCTAGGATGATCACGGTTACGGTCCCGATGCTGGTCTCTGCCATGATTAGTACCCTGGCGGCGCTGACCGCCCCCACGGCCATTACTTCCCGAGTCAAACTTACGCTTCTGGCTCGAGTACACTGGGGTCTTCTGCACCACGGTACTAGCTACCTGCTCTGGAGGGTATTTCCCATCATAAATCGTCACCAACTGTACTGCCTTGGCAAAAGTCTCTAGGGCCTGCGCCCTAACATCCTGAGACATTCCCTGTCTCAAACCTGCAATGAACTTCCTGATCTTCAGCTCAGGGGTAGCAATCAACTGCGGCGCGAAGTACCCATACTCCGAAAACTTTTTCTCATACACCTCGATCAAATCAGACCCCTGCTTAAGGTTTGAAAACAGCTCAATCATCTTTTCTTGGGCTTCTTCACTGATACATTTTGCCTTGAACTCGGCCTTGAAGAATTCCCAGGTGGCAGGTGGAGACCCAGCCGGTCTCTCACTCAAGGTGGAATCCCACCACCACTTAGTCATGCCAGCTAACACATGAGCTGCACATCGAGCTCGCTGCACCTCAGGACAAGCCATCACCAAAAATGTACATTCCAGCTCAGCAATCCACCTGGCAGCTACCAATGGTTCTCCAGGGCCTCTAAACTTCTCGGGCTTCCATTTGACAAAATCCCTCAGCCACTTGCCCAGATCCTCAGCACCTTCCGCCACAACGGCCTCGTTCACAATTGGCTCTCTTGAGTGGCGATGCTTGGTGGCACTGCGCAGATCCTCTCTTTGAACCAACTCGGTCACCGCTCTATCTCGGTCGGGACTCCTCCTCTGCAATGCGGCTAACAAAGCTGCGTCTCGCTCTCTCGCTCCCCATTGGTCGAGACAAAGAACCCAACCATAAGAGCCCCCATGGACTCCACAAAAGCAACTCCATGTGCGACCTCCCCCGCTGAGTTGCCTCCACGCCTCTCTGGGCAACATGTGAGAAGGGCCTGTGGGCGGCTAACATCGAGATCGGCTTGGGACGACGTCCCTCCCGTGTCAGAATCAATACGAATGCCCTGGCTGGTCGGCCTCGAGCCTCCCTGCCCTCTACGAGTGACTGGCATACTGACAATCTACACCCAAACCAACAATGAGTCAGAACCTGTTTTCCCTGCTCTACAACAACAAGTCATGTACATGCAAAGTGCAGCGGTATTGTAATTCCTAACCCTTAACCTTAAACTTACGGACATACCTGATGGCTGGCGGAGCGCTGATGATCATGGAAAACAACCTACAACTGCAGGTCAGTCTACAAAACCTATAACTCTGGGCTCTGATACCAACTGTAAGGACCCGACCCAAGAAACGGTCTCTAACCTAGATCCTTACTTAGCATACATGATTAAGAATGTAAAACGTCATTCAGAGTTCCAAATTTAAATCTTTGCAGTCAACACATTTAAAACAAAAACCATAATTCCAATAAATAAAACCAACAAGTAAGTGACTGATCAGCACTTTCTTAAAAAAAATCAAAGGGAAACGGTTTGAGAACATAAAATAGTTTTTTGAGTGTTTTCCTAGGGACTCAAGTCCCACTACATGCTAATTCATAAAAACAGTAAAAGAATGTGCAATCTCAGAGTCTGCTATCCATGATCATCCAGCAGCCTCCTCCTAGCCATCCAGCCTCTGTCCCAAGTTACCTGGTGGAAAACCACAGAAAATAAGGGTGAGCAACAAGTTACTCAGTAAGAATCCCCAACCGGGGTACAATACGAAAACATCTCATTTAGCACAAGCACATGCAACCATACAACGACTTGGAGCAAACAGTTGGGTTTAGACCATACACCCTCTTGGAGCTTGCCTATTCGAAGGCTTACAGCTATAAACTACCCTAGGTTCTACACCTGGATGCCCTTCGGCCTTACACAACCTAGGACTCGGTCTTTGCCCATCGGGGACTTACACACCTAGGATGCCCATCGGGGTCTTACACCTCCAACTCAGTGATGCCCATCGGGGTCTTATACACCTAGGATGCCCATCGGTGTCTTACACCTCCAACTCAGTGATGCCCATCGGGGTCTTACACCTCCGGATGTCCATCAAGGTCTTACCCGAGCGGGACCTACACTAGTTACCCCTACAATCTTCTACCCTATACATCACCTGTCTAAACCTAACATGGATCTAACAGCATTCAACGGAAAACATGGATATGCCAGGATGGAAGAACCTAGCATGGAACTAACGGAACACAAACATAACACGAACATGAATCAAAAGCAAGCATGAAGCCTATCCACTAGAAACTCATACAGTTACAATAATCAATATGTTATCAAGTATTCGCAGGGTCCACACAACCTCGGGTAAGAAATCCTTACCTGGAAACGAGTGGAAAGTAACTTATCACGAATCTACTAACAACCCTCGAGCTTTTAAGCGAACCCGAGCGACCTAGGCATACAATAAAATATCCTAAATAAATAAATAAACAGCAACCAGCAGTTTTAAGTCTAAAAGGGGAAAGGCTCGAGAATTTACCAACTGAGAAGACACGCGTCTCGGCAGCAAGGGCAGAAGTGGGCGATGTTGGTGCGGCAGGGGCGCTGGCGCTGACGCTGGCTCGAGCGCGCGGCAAGACGAGCAGACGCGCTGGGGCGGGCGCGCGACAAGGCAACAGGACGACGGGGCAGCGAGAGGGCGACCTGGGCTGCGGAGACGGCGCGCGGATGTGCGGTCTCTCTGGGACAGCGCGGGCGAGGCAGCGGCGCGAGCGAGCGCAGCTTTAACGGTCGGTCTGGCGGCGCGGCGGGCGATCTGAGACGTGACGGCACTGGGCGCTGTAGTGCGGGCGCGGCGACGGGCGGCAGTGGGCGGTGCAGGTCGTGCGATCTAGTGCGGCGGTCGCAGTGCGGGCTTTGGGTTGGGCGACTGGTGCGCGCGCGGGCGGCTGGGCTGGCTGCAAAAGCGCTCTGCAGCGCTGGCTTTGGTGAGTGGTGCGCGCGAGGCGGGGCGATGGGCGGCGATGGGCGGCGGCGGCGGCGAGGGTGTGGGGAGAGGGTGAGGGTTTGCGAGAGAGGAGCTTTTCTCTTTTTTCTTTTTTTTTCCCTTTTTCCTTCCTTCCCTATGTAAAATAGGCTTTGGGAATCTCAAATGCCCTTCCCAAGGCTTCCCCCCTTCGAGCCCTGGCCAACGCATTTATTTTTCCTTAATTAATTCCAAACTCCCTTCCCTCTTTGAGGCTAAGGGTTCGAGCCCTCCTATTCTTTTTTTTTTTAACTAATTTCCATTTAACTGAAATCCGGGCTGTTACAGTTGTTAGGATTTGCATCATTCTTCTTGTATATATATATATGGACATAGTTATATCAATAAAAAAAAACACGACTTCTCTGAGTCCCAAAATATTGCGTAACATGGTATCAAAGCCAGGTTTAGGGTTTTAAAATATTGAATTTTAGGGTTTGGGTGTGTGCTTCTCGGGGTATTCGAATAGTACTCTTGCTGTTCGAGATAGCCGTCGAAATAACGTCAAGATCTGCAGGAATCTTCAGAATCATTTATTGCCGCGCTTTGCCGTAATTGGTCGTCACCGCCACCGTCATTCGAAAGCCCACCAGCCGATCTACCTATATCTAGAAGATCGCCGCCGCACGAAGAACAGGGACCTCACACGCGCCGCCGGAAGTTCCAGATCGTCGCCGCATACGGAGGCGCGTGAGACCGCGTGGAGGGGCTTTCCGACGAGATTTTTTTTTGGTTTTAAGCGCGACAAGTTTCTCTTCGTGTCTGTGTGGTTTGTTTTTGGTTTTCGGCGATATTTGGTCTCGGGATTGAGGTTTAGAGCATTTTTTTTTGTAATTTCCTGCTGTGTTTTGTTTAATTCGACGTTGATTCTCTGATTTCCATATTTTAGATTGGTGTTTTACGCTTGGAAGAATATATGGCTGATTCTAAGCACACGAGTGTTATTTCTCACTCGTCGGAAATCACGAAGCGTAAGTTGAATGGCCTCAATTATCGCGATTGGAATAAAACAATTCGGTTTCATCTCCTGAGCATGGAGATGGAGAGTCATATTGAGGATGATTCACCAGCGGATGAGTCAGAGAAAATAATATGGCTTAGAGATGATGCTCGACTATATAATCAGATTCAAAACTCAATAGAAGATGATGTGGTCGCCCTGGTGACTCATTGTAATAGCGTCAAGGAATTGATGAAATTTATGGAGTTCTTATATTCTGGAAAGGAGCAGGTGACAAGAATATATGATGTTTGCACATCCTACTTCCATGCTGATCGAAAGGGACAATCAATAACGGCGTACTATATGCAGCACAAGAGGAACAGTGCCGAGCTCACTGCTCTTATGCCTTTTGAGGCAGATATAACATTTCAATAGAGTCAGAGAGAGAAGATGGGTGTTATTAGTTTTCTACAGGGTTTAGGTCCTGAGTTTGAAATGGCAAGGTCACAAATTCTCTCTAGGACTGAGGTGCCTAGTTTAGATGAGGTTTACAGGAGGCTTCTTCGTATTGAGGGTCATCCTCAAGACCTGTTAGGATCACAGCCTAACAGTGCACTTGTAGGGAGACAAGATTCGCGTTCTGGGAAAGGTGTGAGTTCTTACGCACCTAAAATCAATTATGATCGTTGACAAGAGCATGGTGGAGATAGCAGACGACCAGATTCGAAAGGTGTTATGGTATGCTATTATTGTCAGAAACCAGGGCACATGAAAAGGGATTGTAGGAAGCTACAGTATCATAATCAAAAATTTCAAGCAGCCCATGTTGTGTCATCCGATGCCCCTGAACGTTCAGTTCATGCTTCCGCGGATGGGTTTGCTAGCCTCCAAGTGTCACAGTCATCTTCCTCGATGCCTCCTACTGCAACATTTGCTGAGGCAGGTAATAAAAATCGATGCCTCCTTACCTCCTCTTCGAAATGGGTCATCGACTCTGGGGCTACATCACATATGACAGGTAACCGTAATTTTTTTGTAAATCCATTATCCCCGGCCCCGTTCCCAGCTGTCACCTTGGCAGATGGGTCATCATCTTCGGTTCAAGGGTCTGGTCCGATAAATGTTACGCCCACAATGTCTTTATCTTCAGTATTATGTCTACCAAATCTTGCATTTAATCTTATCTCAATTAGCAAACTTACCCATGATCTAAATTGCTTTGTGTCTTTCTTTCCTGGCTACTGCTTGTTTCAAGATCATATGACGAAGAGGATTATTGGTAGAGGATATGAGTCTGGCGGTCTCTACATACTCGATCAACAACCAGGGAATGAGGTTGCATGTTCGAGCACTGAGTCTTTGTTTGACATTCATTGTCGGTTAGGTCATCCGTCCTTATCAGTTTTGAAGAAACTTTATCCAGCTTTCAATACTTTGTCATCTTTAGATTGTGAGTCTTGTCAATTTGCTAAATTTCATCGTCTTAGTTCGAGTCCTAGGGTTCATAAAAGAGTTGATGCTCCCTTTGATTTGGTTCATTCCGACGTTTGGGGTCCGAGTCCTGTAACATCTAAAACAGGATTTCGGTATTTTGTAACCTTTGTGGATGATTTTTCCCGTCTACCGTGGGTTTATCTAATGAAAAATCGTTCTGAGTTGTTTTCAATTTTTTGTACATTCAATGCTGAAATTCGAAATCAGTTTAAAACTTCTATTAAGATTTTACGCACTGATAATGGGGGAGAATACTTCTCTAATCTCCTCAGATCTTACTTAAGTGACAAAGGAATCCTTCATCAGTCGTCTTGTGCTGATACTCCATCTCAAAATGGAGTAGCAGAACGGAAGAATCGACATTTACTTGAAACTGCAAGGGCATTGTCGTTTCAAATGAATGTTCCAAAACACTTTTGGGTAGATGCGATATCTACTGACTTTTTTTATCAATAGAATGCCTTCTTCCGTACTCAGTGGTAAAACTCTGTTTCATGTCTTATTTCCTACAAAGGAACTGTTCCCAATTGCACCCAAGATTTTTGGTTGCACTTGTTTTGTTCGTGATATAAACCCTCATCGCACAAAGTTAGACCCAAAATCGTTGAAGTGTATCTTCCTAGGTTATTCTCGTGTTCAGAAGGGTTATCGGTGTTATTGTCCAAGCTCGAATTGATATCTTGTGTCATCAGATGTTCAGTTCTTTGAGAATGTACCTTTCACTCCAGTGTCGTCCACTTCGAGTCTGGAAGATGATAACTTGTTCATCTACGAAGTTGTTTCCTTCCCGACTCCTAGTTTGCCTCTAACGGAGCCTCCTTCGTCTTGTCCTCCGATTACTCAAGTTTATTCCAGACGGGTACACAACAGTCTGCTGACTCATGTCTTCCACCAGAAAATGTTTCGTCATCTGTACCGCAAGCAGCTAATGACCTAGACCTGCCTATTGCCCTTCGCAAAGGTAAGTGTTCATGTACTTATCCCATTTCTTCTTATGTTTCTTACTCTCATTTGTTGCCTTCCACATACTCTCTCCTTACATCTCTTGATTCTGTACCTATTCCTAAGAATACTTATGAAGCCTTGTCTCATTCTGGTTGGCGCTAGGCAATGATTGAAGAAATGACTGCTTTAGATGCTAATGACACTTGGGAGCTAGTGGCTCGTCCTGCAGGTAAGAATGTAATTGGGTGTAAGTGGGTCTTTGCAGTTAAAGTTAACTCGGATGGGTCCGTGGCTAGTTTGAAAGCTCGTCTCGTGGCCAAGGGCTATGCTCAGTCATATGGCATCGATTATTGTGATACTTTTTCTCCTGTGGCCAAGATGACGTCGATTCGATTGTTTATCTCTATGGCAGCTCCTCGAGAATGGTTGTTACACCAGCTCGATATTAAGAATGCGTTCCTTCATGGCGATCTTCAAGAAGAAATGTATCTTGAGCAACCACCTGGGTTTGTTGCTCAGGAGGAGAATGGCAAGGTTTTCCGGCTTCGTAAATCCTTATATGGCCTGAAACAGAGTCCGAGAGCGTGGTTTGGGAAATTTAGTCAAGCCCTTGAAAAGTTCGGATTGAAGAAGAGTTCATCTGACCACTCGGTGTTTTACAGGAGATTCAATAATAACATTCTTTTGTTGGTGGTATATGTTGATGATATTATAATCACTGGCGATGACACAACCGGTATAGTTTTGCTAAAAGAATTCCTTCACAACGAGTTTCATACTAAAGATCTGGGCTTTTTTAGGTATCGAGGTGATGCGAAACAAGAAAGGTATATTTTTGTCCCAACGAAAGTATGTCCTTGACCTGTTATCTGAAGCCGGAAAGTTGGGGGTGAAACCTTGTAGTACTCCGATGATACCAAACGTACAACTTGTCAAAGAAGGAGAACCTTTTAAAGATCTTGAACGATACAGAAGAATGGTTGGGAAATTAAATTATCTGACTGTTACGAGGCCGAATATAGCATACTCTGTAAGTGTAGTAAGTCAATATATGTCATCTCCTCACTGTGGATCATTGGGTGGTCGTGGAGCAGAATCTTCGAGTTACTTGGAATCTGCTCCTGGTCGAGGAATAGTGTATGAGAGTCATGGTCATATGAGGGTGGAATGTTATTCGGATG
Source organism: Sicyos edulis (assembly GCA_036507275.1). Lineage (NCBI taxonomy): Eukaryota > Viridiplantae > Streptophyta > Magnoliopsida > Cucurbitales > Cucurbitaceae > Sicyos > Sicyos edulis. Next base: position 12,903,848 of record CM071850.1, read on the forward strand.
CTGATTGGGCAGGGTCAAAAGAGGACAGGAGATCTACTTCGGGATATTGTGTATTTGTGGGAGGGAACTTGGTGTCTTGGAAGAGCAAGAAACAGAATGTCGTTTCCCGTTCAAGTGCGGAGTCGGAATACCGGGCTATGGCTCAAGCCACATGTGAGATAGTGTGGTTGCTCCAATTGTTGACTGAACTTGGGATAGAAAATGTTATACCCGCTAGATTATGGTGTGATAACCAAGCAGCTATTCACATAGCATCGAATCCAGTGTTTCATGAGAGAACTAAACACATCGAAGTGGACTGCCATTTCATTCGAGAAAAGATACATCGAGGGTTAATCTCTACAAGTTATGTACAGATCGGAGAACAGTTGGGAGATATCTTCACGAAGACACTGAATGGAACAAGAATACATTATCTTTGTAGCAAGCTGGGCATGATAGATATCTTTGCTCCAGCTTGAGGGGGAGTGTTAGTATTATTCTATATTTAGTGAGTTGTTAGGATTTGCATCATTCTCCTTGTATATATATATGGACATAGTTATATCAATAAAAAAACACGACTTCTCTGAGTCCCAAAATATTGCTTAACAGAATGGATTGTCATCCTCTTTGAATTTTGGGATGTGGGAAACTTAAAAGTGTGTTAGGTTTCTATTGGTTGATATAATTAAATTTACCCCAACCCACCAACACCAACTTAAGCTTTTGGGTTGATTGGTGATTTAACTTAATTCAACAGTTTCATTAACTTTACTTCATGCAAAGGTTTGCTATCTTAGTTCAAACATTGCCCTTTGTTCATGAAGATGAAATTTGAAATGGTTTTCTTTTTTCTCTCTTAATGGTTCATATGTTTTGTTTTGTTTGAAGATTATGAACTTCTGATTTGAAAGTTCTCTGTTGGATGTAGTTTTATTTCATATTATTAGAACTATTTCAGACTTCATGAAAAACCATGAAGAATTTTATACAATTATTTCCACTCTGTTTTCTTCTTCAGTGGATAGAACACAAAGAGAATCTTAAATCAGTGGTTGTACAAAACAAGAAGCTATGAAATAACTTGTTATTTCATTATTTTAGCTGTTCTTTTTTTCATTTGTAGAAAACTTCTAAAGTAGTTTTTATCTCTTAATTGGATTTTGCACACCCGATTCAGATTTCTAAGAGCTCAATGACCTTGATTGATATTGGATATAAAGTCTGAAATTTTATAGAACTGAATGATGAATTTATAGAAGATCAAATTGCTTCAGAAGGAAGCTATGAATATTCATTGTTATTTTTTTCCTTTTATTGGTAGCTGAGGCTTGTTGAAAGTAGGAAGTTCAGGTTTGCAATCTGTTAACATTACACAAGTTTGAAAAGGCTAAATATGAACTATGTTTATGGACCTGGAAGGAACCATCTTTTTGTCCCAGGGCTTGTTAATAGACCTGAACCTGTCCTTCGAGCTATGAACAGAAACAATGAGGATTATCATTCTCCAGCCGTACCAGCACTGACAAAGACCCTACTTGAGGATGTCAAAAATATATTCAAAATCACTTCAGGCACTCCATTCTTGTTCCCTACCATAGGTACCATATTGGAGTTTTATAAAAGTTTATGATAATTAATTTCTTTTCACCAACGACTTCTTTTTTTATACTGAATAGTGTCGTTGCTCATGAATTAAGTACCGGTGCATGGGAGAGTGCACTCACAAACACATTGTCTCCTTGAGATCGAATCATGTCGTTCCTCATTGGTCAATTCAGTTTCCTTTGGATGGATCAGTAGCAGCGCCTAAATTTCAACGTTGATGTGATCGAAAGTGAATAGGGTGAAGGTGCTAATCTTGATGTTTTGGCCTCAAAACTTGCAACTGATACTGAACATACTATTAAGGCAGTTTGCATTGTTCATAATGAGACAACAACAGGTGTCACCAATGATTTATCTCTTGTAAGAAGAATATTGGGTAAGCCTCTTACTGGATATTATATTTCTATAAATATCTGAATGTAGTTGAAGTTGCATTTTGTAAGTCTCATTACTTATTGATCAATTTACAACTAGACTAACAAAGACCTTCATTTCAACTCAAGTTTTTATATTTGCACTCATATTTAAGGCCCTAACATTTATACTGGATTCAGATGAATACAGGCATCCAGCTCTTTTTCTCTTAGATGGAGTGTCTTCGATATGTGCTCTTGATTATCATATGGACGATTGGGGAGTCGATGTGGGTTTAACTGGATCTCAAAAAGCTCTTTCCCTTCCAACTGGGATTGGCATTGTATGCGCCATCCCCCGTGCACTTGAGGCTTCTAAAAAGGCTAAATCACTTAAGTTCTACAACTTGGGAACATACTGGCCTTACACTCCTTCCATCCAACTCTTATATGGGCTTAGAGCAGCTCTGGATCTCATATTTGAGGAAGGCCTTGAAAACGTGATTGCAAGGCATAGTCGTTTGGGCCAAGCGACAAGGTCGATTTCTGCATATCTTTTGTTGCAGCTGTCTAAAAAAACACAAACAATTAATAGTGCATGTAGTCCCAAAGAGGTAATCTCAAGCTTGGGGTCTCCCAACTGTGCTCGTTTGTAAAATCTCTTGTTGTCTCTCGAATCCAAGCCTTTGGATTGACATAGGTGCTCGGATATGAAGTGCAGTGAAACTCCGATTTCCAATTATAAAAAAAAAAAAAAAAAACTAATTGCATTCCCCTGAAAGTAAATCCTCAAAATTATTGTAGTTGTTTCAAATTGGGGGTGATGAAAGTCTTGTGAAGTTAGAACTCTAACAATCATATTTCAGGTTTTCGGTTTTTGTTCCGAACTTAACAATAATCGTTCGTAATGCGTACAAGCTTGCTGTGGAGGTGTGGGGTTTGAAGAATTGCACAAAGAAGGAAGAATGGTACAGTGACACTATGACTACTGTGCCTGTTCCTCCATACATTGACAGTTCAGAAATTGTTAGAAGGGCTTGGAAGAGATACAATATGAGTTTAGGTCTTGGCCTCAACAGAGTTGCTGGAAAAGTTTTCAGAATTGACCACCTTGGAAACCTAAATGAGGTGAAGTTTATATTCTATTTTCTTGACAGTTATTTTGTAATGGCTTCTAAACTTTCAAAAGCAATAACTCAACTCGCATAACTATGTAGTCATGACCTCGGTCAGAGATCGAATCCTCACCCCTAATTGTTGTTGAACTCGGAACAAAACAAATGAACTTTCTTATCATTCAATTAACAAGCGACTTTGTTTCGAAATCAACACCTTATCTATTTCATATAACTTCAAACATTTATTACTATGGATACGTATTGATCAATGTGTCCTATGTCCTATGGTGATCAAAATAGAAAGAACATGTGAAAAGGGATTTTGCTTCAACATTTGTATTTTTCAACTCAAATTACACAATCATGAGACATTCCAACAAAATGTACTCTAAAATTGCCCCCTAGAATTCCCTAGTGAATTTATTTTCTAATGTTTGAATAAGCAAAGACACTTAACTAGCTAAAAATTTGAGAAACCATAGCAGCCTTTAACATATGAATTTCCACAATGTAACTGCTCGATTTTATCGGCTAATATGTTGATCGGTCTGTGTTTTTCAGTTGCAACTGTTGGGTTGTCTTGCTGGTGTGGAGATGATACTGAAGGATGTTGGGTTATCCAGTGAAGCTTGGAAGTGGTGTTGCAGCAGCTTCTGCATATTTGCAGAACAACATTCTTCTCATTCCTTCTCGGATTTGAATGTGTTCGAAATCGCGATTCGTTTCTCATGCATTTGCTTTCGTAACCTTTGTGAAGAAAGAATTGTATTATAATGTATTGTCTACTTTCACTCTTTGAGGCATTCATCAGGATGAATGTTTGGTGGGCTATGTATTGAGAAGGTTCAGAAATCTATTGTAAGTACTTACCAAATTCCAATTTGCATTAACAATCAACTATTTCAAAGCAAATGTACTGTTTATTTTACTGCTTGAAAATGTTTTCGTTGAATCAACTCTCATTATTGATTTGTTTTTGCTTGGAGCTTTCTTCCACTATATATTTAGGCCTCAAGAGTGTATATCTGACTCAAGACTCAGATTTAAGAGATAACGAGAGATTTTATAATTAAGTTTACTTCTAAACTTTAAATTTGAGATTTTCAAAAGAGTATATATTGCGGAAGTTTGCCTTAAACCTTCACCAATGAAGCCGCTCCTATAATACTTCACCTTTTGTTAAGTTAAAAAACGTGAGGTAAAATGGAACCGTCAACCTTTCAAGAAGGTTATAAGTACTTTATCCACTTAGCTATTTTAAGTTACAATTATGTAATTTGACTTTTATAATTTGAAAAAGGTTAAAACTGAATGGTTGTAAATATTAAGGGTATGTTTGGAGCACCAGTTTGGTTATGATAAACAGAAAGTTATGATAAACAGTGAGTTATTATAAAAGATGTTTGAGGCAAGTTATTATAAAATGAATTATGATAAACGGTATTTGAGGGATTGATTATGTAACAAAAAATAATATAGGTAAGGATTAAATACGTAGGTTTAGAAAAACGAGCATGCAGGTTTAGGTAACCATTGTTTATTATAAACGATGGGGCAAACATCAATTGAGTTATTATAACCAAGCCGCCCATTTACATAAAAGGAGCCCAAACACACCAAAATCTTTCATAGTTAAGTTTTGGCAAATTTCTAGTATGAAATTTTAATTTTTAATGTTAAGGGACGACAAATCTACCCAGATCACCACATTGGTATGATATCGTCCACTTTGGACACAGACTCTCATAGCTTTGTTCTTGGACATCTCCCAAAATGTCTCATATCATCTTCGATGGGATTCTACAATAATTTGATTGTATTCAAAACATTTAAAATGACAGGAATTGAATTCTAATTTTCTAATAGACTATTTACAATTTAATTTCTTCTTTTAGAGGCATGGTGTAGACGACTACCTTAGGAAGGGATATTTTTAAAATAAAAGGCATGAAGCAATATTGATGGTGCTTTGAAAACTACTTCAAATATTTTTGAAATTTGATAGGGAATACTTGTTCATAAGTAGCCACCAAAAAGGCAGAAAACTTGAGAGCATAAAAGTAGGGTGAAGCCATATCACCATCAATTGACCTTTTGTTTCCTTAACTAACACAAATGAAAGCTTTTAAATAAACAAATGACCAGCTGCACAAACTTCATGTTGAAAACCAAGAAATCTAAAAAAGGAACAATATTGTTTGATCCAAATACATGAAGATGTGACTTAGTACGACTTTCCACAATGTATCAAACTTCCGGCACCCAAGAAAAGACCAAATATTGCCGCACTTCCAAGTGTTGTTTGTCCAATATACCTGATTTTCATAAGTCCTGGTACCTGCACAAACATATGCAACTTTAGTTATTTTATTTATTTATTATTATTTTTTCTTTTTTGAAACTAAGAAATCGGAACTTTGCTCCACTACCCCGTCCCTAAGCCAGACACCAGAAGATATCGAAAGAATGGAGACACGGGAGGTGTTTCGAACCTAGGACCTTGAGGGAAATGCAACTTTAATTATTAAATACCTAATTTGTTAACATCCCAGCAATTTGAGCCAATCTGAGCTTAACACAGTGGATAAGACACAATACTGTTCTAGATATTGATGATTTTGATCTCTCACCCTTCAATGGTTGAATAAAAAAAAGTACAGAGTCCAAAAAAGAAATTATAATTCCCATCCATTATCTACGTTGCCCCACATTGAAAAGTGGAGGAGTCCTACAAGCATTTATAAGAAATATGAGTTACTCTCCTCATTGTCAATTGATTTTGAGGTGGAATCTCATATTCTCTAATAACTTGGAGGTGGTAAATCTTTGGGATTTTAGAACAGAAAGAAACTTAACGCAGCAAGAATGAAGAATGAGTTAAATGGCTTAAGGCACGCAGTCTGCAGAAACGAATGTTGCAATTCAGGAAAGATTACCAATTTCTTATAATCTATGGGCTTTATAAAGAAGAAAATGAAAAGACATGGAAGAAGTTCATGAAATTTGTTTCCAAGAAAACCAAATGTGAGGTAAGTTTGTTTTCACATCAAAGTCAATCGATTGTGAATTTCAATTCCATGCTTTTATAAAACATAACTTCGGTAGCCTCCCACGATTCCTTTTGGATTTATAAGTCTCCCATGATTCCTAATGAGGTGGTAGCTAGAATCTCATATTAGTTTCAAGTCTCATAATAATTTGATGAGAAATTCGCTAAAATGAAAAATCATAAACAGTTAGAGGGACGAGGTTGAATTCCTAGTCTCATTGTACGAAGACTTGGATCACAGAAGATAATATACCTTAAACCTAATGGCTTCGTATGTTCCATAAACAGCACCTAGAGAAAAACAAGTAGTCAGTCCTAGAATTGTTACCAAAACATGTCATACTTCGGATGGAATAGATTGTATCAGTTAAAACTACAGCACATAAAAACATAAAAATATACTCCTCAGAGAGTATAAAAATATATTGCAACATTGACTACAAGAACTCTAAAACATAAAATGGCGTCCAAGATGAATACTCCAAAAGTAAAGACGATGGCCAAAATTGTTGATTACAAAGGCTTCATAGCAGATGTATGGCTTCAAAGTAGTAGCATTGGCTAGTTCGTAATGCTTTACACTCAAATAGATTGAAAACTTATAGAGAAAAGAAAGAGCCGCTTAAAAAGTAAATTGTTATATAAGGTTAAATTTTGAGTATAAGAAAGTTAATCACAATGCAGGATGGATCCTAAAGAATAATGGCTAGGCTACAATACATGCTTAAAGACGAAGATACAATCATGTTGATGAGGTATACCCAAAATAAGCCAATAGAGTACAGAAAACCCCAACTCCATGTTTAACAAGATGAATCTAGTATAGTGTAGCATAGTATAGTACTTAACTTCCAAGAGAATCTAAACTAAACATTATCGCGAGCAATGGAAAGTTAAGAACTCTTTCTGAACAATTAAAATTAGGTGATCCAATCCAATCCAATCCAACAACAAAAAGAAGCAAGCTTAAACATGAAAGATGATAAAAACAACTCTATATCAGGGTATTATGAATGAAAAACATGACTGAATCACTGAATAGTATATCCGAACACAAAAACTTAAGCATGGAGCAAGTTAAACAACAATCGAAGCATAAAGAGTTCGAATTTTGAAAAGATGTTAGGTTAGGGTTTTATCGTTACCGACGGCTCCTCCAACAGCGCCGCCGACGGCAACTCCGGCTGTAACTCGAGCCAAGCAGCTATCTCTTGCCATTGATATTATTATTCTCTTCAACAAAACTGATTTCTCCACCAAAAAAAAAAAAAACAGAAGCAAAAGCTCAAATCTCCTCGTTACGAATTTTTGTTCAATATGAATCCTCCCATCTCAACATTCAACTACATGAAGTTTCCATATGGGCCATACGGAATCAGTTTCTGGGCTTTTTATCCAATGGGCCAGGCCCAAGATCCATATAAAATAATGAATTTCGGTGAAAGCCAAATATCCTAACCGCTGGACGACAACGGATTTTTGTTAATTATATTACACTATTTTTATTTATAGTTTAAGGGCTGAATAAACCCCTTTTACAAAAGAAAAATTGTAAATTAACACAATATTATTTAACACAAAAGAAAAGGTTATTGACTACGATTTTATTTATTTATTATATTTTTTTTGAAAAAGACTCGATTTTAATTTAACCTTTCTTCTATACAAATTTTATAAACATAAATTTCAATAATGCTCGATCATTGTTTGTTTTTTAGTGTACATTTATATATATATATATATTTTTTAGAAGTTCTAAAAATTAAATTTACACCAAGACCAAAATAATGTAAATTAATATATTGAAATTTATAATTAATTTAATCATTATTTACGTTAACATTATCTCATGTAAACTTTGGAACTAAAAAAAAGTTTCTAACCGTTTGCATTTATTATTAGTATTTCTAAATAATTAATAATTAAATGTTTTTTTTATAACTTATAATTAAATGTTTGTAATCATCATTGTTTGTTGGCTTTTCTTCATGGAAATAGCAGTGAATGCATGTTTAAAATTAAAAATTATTTTAAGAGAATGTTTACTCATTTTTTTTATCTTAATTTTTTGTCTAAATCGAAATTAGGAGAAAGAGAGATGATGTTTATACATAGTACCCTTATTTTACATTTTTAATATTAAAAAAATATAACAAAATAAACATCTATTGTCAACCTTCTCCTTAGAATAAAAAAACAAAAACATATCTTGAAAACACTCCCCTTGATTTCTTTTCTTTTTTTAAAAAAAAAACTCTCCCTTGAAGGACGTATCTAACTACTAATATTTTATTTTATTTTATATTTTTTAAAATTTTTTTTGCTCTTTTATACCCATAAATATATACTCCACTCTCGATCTGATTTTATTTTTGTAGATTGAGGATACAATTGTGCATCCAAGATTAATTTAAGGAATAATCTAAAAATTAAATTTACACCAAGACCAAAATAATGTAAATTAATATATTGAAATTTAAAATTAATTTAATCATCATTTAAGGTAACATTATCTCATGTAAACTTTGGAACTAAAAAAAGTTTGTAACCGTTTGCATTTATTATTAGTATTTCTAAATAATCAATAATTAAAAGTTTGTAATCATCATTGTTTGTTGGCTTTTCTTCGGAAGGGAAATAGCAGTAAATATTTAAAATTAGAAATTATTTTAATAGAATGTTTACTCATTTTTTTATTTTAATTTTTTGTCTAAATTCAAATTAGGGGAAGAGAGATGATGTTTATATTCACATGTCCTTATTTTACATTTTTAATATTAAAAACATATAACAAAATAAACTTCTTGTCAACCCTTCCCTTAATTTAAGGAATAAAAAAACAAAAACATATCTTGGAATTTCTCCCCTTGATTTCTTTTTTTAAAAAAACTCTCCCTTAATTTAAGGGACATATCTAACCACTAATATTTTATTTTATTATTTTATTTATTTTAATTTTTTTTTGCTCTTTTATACCCATAAATATATACTCCCATCTCGATCGTGATTTTATTTTTGTAGATTGAGGATACAATTGTGCACCCAAGATATTTCATGAGTCTTTGTCAATGTTTTATTTGATTCTTTGTTAATGGAAGCAACACCAATTATGTGAATGTATATTCCAATGACAACACAATATGTGTTGATATCGTCTACGGATCCAATAATATCTCAACTTTTATCCATCATCATTGCATGTCTCAAATTGGACGGAAGTTTGAGTGTCTAGTCTTTCTCCTTACAAATACATGAATGACAAAGCAAAGGACATACTGGTAATAGAAGATAGAGACGTGGAATGGATGCTCAATCAGTTTGCAAACGGTGTGTACACGATTGATGCTTTCTGGCTGAAATCACGACAGTATGTATTGGTACACATAAATATATAATCAGGAACAAGATAAGCAAAATAAGAGGGGAAAATGTATGTAAATAAATCTAAGTAGCATACAACTACATCACGAAGGAGATAGAGAAGTGCAATTGATGTTCAATGGGTTTGCAAACAGTGTGTATACACTCACAAATGTGTTCGAGTTGAAATCACGACAGTATGAATTGATACACATGAGTATATACAGGAATAAGTGATGAAAAAAAAAGGTTATTTTTTGGTCATCTACGGTCAGTATGCAAGGGAAAATTCGATATGGCAGGTGAGTTTAGTATGTTCAATTTTTTTAATCTTAATTTTAGTCATTATCACATTTTCATATCATTAATGTTATTATCATTAAATTTTAAAAAATAATAACAACAATTTTTTTGTTAACTTTGAAAATATCATTTAAACTTTTAATGATTTCGGTCAAAAGATTTTGTTTCAGATTTTTGCATTTAGTTGTTACAAAAAATCATCATTTAAATAATTAGAAAAATAAAAAGAGATAAAACTTGGCGGTATAGTTGTCCATATTATTTTTACAGATTAAAAATTTATTTAAAAAAAATTAAGGTAGACATTTTTTAAAGTCTAAAAAGTTTAGAAATTCTCTTAAAGATAGTTTTTAATTTTAGATATTTAACTAATTTTCCCTCTCGTTAATAATCATTATTCCAAACGAGAATTTAGTTGCCATATCCAACCCTTCATATTCATCTATTATTTCTGCAAGTCTACATCCGATTCAATACCTCTTCCATGCCAAAATTCTAAATTAAATGGGTTGGTTTGTGCTCATTTGTACCATATAAATGATTTTTATTGATCAAATTGACCATCGCAACGAAACCATTAAATCCTAATAGAACTCGGTACTATTTATGGATCAAATTGACCCATCAAAAAATGTTTTCTTTGGTAAAGAGCGCATCCAATGAAAAACAATTTCAATATTTCTAGCCCGACTACCAAAATTTAAATTGCTTACACTCGATCCCCTAAGGAAATAAATTGAGACCCAAAAAAATAGAAAATAAGGCAGAGAAACAAATAAAAAAATGAAGGTGAAAACATGGGAATCATTAAAAACACAAACCCCTCTCTTGTTATCCCTCTAACTCAATACCATACATTGCCTTTTCTTTTTTATCTCTAGGGATGGATTAAAACCAAACAAATTGATCATATTATCACTTACCAGTAATATGAAATCAGAAATGTGACATCCTGTTCATTTTTATTTTTCTGAAACGGAACCAATTTGATTCATTGAAGAACCGAATAATGAGTACAAAGAACAGAAATAAGAAAACAAAACAAAACACATCAACAAAAAGATGAAAATTTCACAAACAAGAAGCTAAGAAATAAAGGAAAAGCTAGAGAAAAGCTGCCCAGTTCAAAAAAATATCTTGAGAAGAATAGCTAGCAAAATTTTTCTAAAGGGATACCCAAGTAGAGGCCTTCAAACGAGTTGAATCCAATCTAGAAAACCATGGTTGATGCGGATCTTGAAATGTACGATGATTTCTTTCTCATCACAACTCATACAACAGACTTTTAACAACATTAATTCATAACAACCAAGCCTTCTTTCTCAGATTTAGACCAAAGAAGCAGATGGTGGAAAATGCCCAATGTAGACTAAAGAGGGCTGAATATTGACATAAAAAGAATAAATGATTGCTGCATTCAGGAGCCTTGAAACATAAATGACACAAAGAGAATTGCAAAAAATAGTTAGATAGCTTCCTTTGAAGAAGCTCTGCAGAGTTGAGTTTGCCATTCAAAAGAATCCACAAAAATACCAAGACGGGGCTGATTTGACTGAGTAGGCCCCTGAAGCTTCTAATGACCATGATGCTGGCTCATTCCTAAGGGATTTTGAAGAAAGTAAACTTAGAAGACCTGCAAATTTAATCACCTCTTCATACTCTTGCTCGATTCTCTGCCCACCACTGTTCTGCTTGCTTCTCGGTAAATCGTTTCCGACTGCAACAAAAGAAGTGATGTGTTATAAATTATGCATCATCTAACTGTGGTAGCTCATGGCCCCATACGAGTGTGAACAGTTTTGCTTTGGCTTCGGTTGAATGTGGAACCGAAGCATTATTATTTATAGGAAAAATGAGTAAACCACAAAGTAAGGTAACCAAGCTGCACCAATCTAAAGAACTGATGGTTCAATCTGTTCGATTCTTGGCTTTTGGGCTGCTACTGTGAATGATACATGGTATTGGTCCGTATCTAATTACAATAGGCATACAAAAATCGCAGCCCCTGTCTCAAACCCACACTTTTGTATTTTACATTCTAGTTTATAATACTAATGGTGTCAGTCAAATCGGTTATATTCGATGCAAATTTAACTAAATTCGAAACCAACGGAATATAATCGATTTTCTTTGTTTCAAACTCAAACTGTCCAAGCTGAAACGGTTCCAAATCAAACCAGTGCAGTTTGGTTGGTTTTGTCAATTTTAACTTGCACACCTACCATATGCTTTACAAAGACGATATTATTGTTAGTACTGTGAGATAGGACTGGACAGATGGGCCACCAGGTTCTACATAACATGCTTCACAAAATTCAATATCATCAAACAGCAAGAATAAATGCTTGATCCATAATGTTCATGTCTCATATACTTCTAATCATCAATAATGACGGGAAAGCATGGAAGTTTAAAGTTTGATAGTTAACGGCGCAACAAATGAATTTCGTAGACTTTTCCTTCAACGCCATGTGTGAAGTTTCGGAATAATAAAGTATTGCAATGGTGGTTGATTTTATCATAGCCTATCCTTGGATAAATTGCCTCAAATACGCTATGAGACAGCCTGCAAACATAACAATATTCTATGTACTTCACTAAGTGAAGTAGCCACCCAAACAAGAGGATATGCCTTCTTTTTAATAGTTGGATAACGAAGCCATATAAACTACTAGTTTCAAATCAACTCTTTTGCAAATGAAAAGGTCAATGAGGCTGAAGAATTATACCTAAAACGCACTCGCTTGAGATCTTTGGCACCATCCTGAAGAGAAGTAAAGGTGATATATACACCAGGCTCATCTTGATCAACCCATTCGGCATCATGATGAGAATCTCTTTCTTTAATCTTGTTGTCATTTCTAGTTGTTGAATCAGAATTTCCTTGCTGTGACCTGAACAACGGTTACTAGCAGAGCTAGACCCACTAGACAGGATGTGAATGTTGGAATCTATAATGTTGGCTTCTAGAGACATTGTTTGACCATTAAATCGGTCAATCAAGAGAAGGTGATTTGTTTAGTCTTTCTGCCATTTCCTTTCAACTGTTGAAAAAAAGAGTTGGCAACTTTTAGCAAAAAATGATGATTAGTAAAAGATAAAATAAATCAACATTGCATATCTATCTACTGAAAGAAGTTTAAATTTTTATTTGCAACTGAAGGAGTGCTACCAGAAAGCAAGAGACAATAACCAATAACTTGGATCTCAATCAGGAATAGCTTTTATAGCAGTACTTAAGCTACTATCAGATTGCCAACCAATTTTAATTTTCTAGCCACAGTATGGGCTCATTTTCATAATCAATAATAAAAATAAATTAGCTTGACTTAAAATAAACAAATATATTGGCTCGACTTGCTAGTCTAGTTCTTTGAATTAGACAGAACACAAGTAGACTTCACTTCGCCCAAGGTAAAATACAAACCCCGGCTATAGGTTTGGACTTGGTGGTAAAAAATCTTAATTCATCAGTTGAATTTGAGATTCATGCAAGAGACTGTGGGTTGAAGTCACATTATCTTACGGTCACCTCCTACAAGATAATTAATATCATATCACTAAGAATTTTTCACCATATAAGTTATAAAGTTAGACAAAAATCCCCTGTTTCAAATTTAGTGAACATGAAGAGAACACTGTGGGTATATTTAATGGAGAGATAGAAGCCAAGATAATATTCCTCTCCGGATACTCATCATTCGTGATTTACTATTAGTATTGTTTTTGGCACTTCCAATACACACTAATGAAAGGGAGCTCAAGTAAATGCATGCATGATGTACTACTTGGAGGGCAAGAAACAGAAATAATAATAGATATACATATACATAGCTCCATACAGATATAACAACAGCTGTACATATATAGCTTCATAAACTAGCATCCCATCACATACAAAAATACTACTTACTTGGGCTGTAAGTGACTTGATAACTTCTTTGGTGCATTGAACTTTGCCGCTTCTCCTGCAGCAAATGACAGTGCTTCCTTCAACTATTTGGTCGTTCTGTCCAAGTCAACTTCCTTGAACTTGTTTACGGACCTAGAAGAAGTTTGTTACAACAGTTCCATTTCTTAATCAAAAGGTTGTAGAATTAAAATCTTCTATAAAGTGTGGTAGAATAACAGACAGATATCAATTTATAGCATGAGAGAAAAATATAGGGAATATTTCCACCCAGGTACCTCTAAGGAACTTGAGAAGAACTTCATTGGCATTAATTAAAAATTGGAAATTAGAAAAACTCTTGAGATAGTACCAAGCGAATCAAATAAATTTCATAAGCAATGATTTCTTCCCTCATCTTTTTTTATATAATAAACAAAAAAAAAAAAAAAAAAAAAAAAAAAGACAGGGAACCCCACCCACGAAAGACTAATTACAAAAAACCTTCAAATCCCTAAGAATCAAAGAGGGGACAGTTGCAAATAATTTTTACTATAGCTATATTTTTATAAACTTATTTATTTGTATTTGAAAAAAGGATTGACTGAAACAATTTGAAGGAAAGTAATTAATTAAATAAATAAGAAAACAATTTATTTCTTTGGATACATCATGATTTACATCAACTATTGTATCATAGGATTCAACCTAATAGTCTAATACAGCTACTACTCTCAAGCTTTGAACTGGCTACATTTCAACGGAAAATATTTTGTGTACATGACACTTTTTTGCTTTTAAAAAGTACTAATTAAGCTTCACAATATCAATTACTTTTACATTAAATGCAACACCAAAATAATAATCATGAAAAATCATATGATCAGCTCTAATCAAGAATCAAGAACCTTAGGAAAAGGCAGAAGTAGTGTACCTGAGCTTTTAACTTAACAAGACTATCATTTGTCCTTTTGGCATCATCTACTATAAACTTTGGTGAGGTAAGACCTCCAAGAGTTGGGGTAGGTGTTGTTGAATGAGGAGGAATTGCTTGCCTCGATATCGGGAATGTTGCTCCAGAGACAATTCTAGAACAAGGAACTGAAGCTGAAAAGAACTTTGTGGATGACCCAAAAACTGGATTAAATCATTTAGAAATAGCTCCCTATTGGGATCCTCCATTTGGCATAAGGCGACACTCTGCTAATATTACATTCAAATTTTTTTTGTTGTTCTTGGAAAGATTGGCTTTCACCTTGCTACATGAATTGCATGGAAGAAAATCCAGCAAGTTGAGAACGAGATTTGACCAATTCTAGTTTCTTATCTTTCTCAACAAGTTTAGTGGATCCTTGATTGACACTTCTTCTCTACTCACTGAAGACTGATAAGAAGCATCAGTTTCAAATACTTTCCGCAGTTTGTTATAACAAATATCACATACACGATAAGGTTTGTTAGGATTTGGAGTCAAAGAAGCCTCGTGACATTTCTTGCTGCTGCAAACATGTGTGGCAGCCTGAAAACATAAATTGATCAATACCAAAAATCCATTAATGAAGGCAGATAGCCGAAGAAAAATTTGTACCACATACAATGCTCTTAACTTGTTTGTCTTTCAATGCTTCTAAAAATGTTGGGGAATTTCAGTCATCTATATCGCCTCGACGCAACCGAACATTCGCACCCTTGCCCCAAGTGTAGACTTCAGTTCTTGAAGTTAAAACAAACACATGATAAGCACCACAAGCTATTTCTTCTACAGAACTTTTAGAAAGATTTCCTTCAACATGAATTGGAGCCTTTCCATCACCATGAGGATTTCCTAACTAACCATAAACAAGACTAACCATTGTGTAAACATCGCCAGATGTTGAAAGGGCAACAATCAAGTTTTGCCCACATGAAACTTGACAAATGTTAGGTTCAACAAAAGTTGTGACACAAGTGGGAACAAGTTTAGTTTCTCTGTCACCAATCATGCCCTAGTCGACCCTTATCTCCATCTCCCCATGTGAATAGTTTCCCTGAAGAGCAATTACTGTACTTACGCTTCCACCAATAACTTTAACTACGGCGACAGTATGCCAAACATCACAAGCAACCTGTACAATGTGTAAACCCTTGAAAAATTCCACTTCTCTAGGCATTGAGACACTGTTGCTCTCCATGGCCTAAAACCTCAAATGGGGACAGGTAAACAGTTGCTCAACAGAGGTTACAACAAGAGTGTGCCAAGGTTCAAAAGAGATAAAAGAGACATGTATGCCTTCCAAGGGTCTACTTTTTTAGGGATTTCGTGGCTTACTACAATTTCATGGCCAATAAGACCAAAATTGTAAGCTCCATCACCCCATGGGTATATCACCAAAAAATTTAATTTCTAACTTTGCCTTCCAAAAGAAAGATTTACAAATAATTCGATTGTTAAGTTAAGATTTCTGTACTTATAGCCTAACAACCTTCTATCTATGAATGGTGTTGAATCCTTTTTTCTTCCTTGCAAGAAAGACCCTTAGTCCTTTTGACAACCCACTTTTGACCAATGAAGTATGTCAAATCCTTATTTGTTTCATAAATATAATATTCATCGTGAAATGGTAAAAACTTTGATACAAGAAGAAGAGATCAATACATTCATCTTTTTTTAATGATACATGATATGGGTTATTGTCTTACCCGGCATCAAACAAACTTGGTGAGCAAAATCTTCTTAAATCTTGTCATGTCTAATAGGAGTTTAATTTGTGTGGAAGCAGGCATCATCAGTGTACCAATATTTTGGTAATTTACAACAGCTCTAGTTCGTTCTTCTCCATATGACAAGCTAGAATACTTAGACATTCATAGACACCATCAACCAGAGGGTTTGACTGATCATCAACAAAAAATGGTTGGACCCTATGGTTTGTCTCAATCCAACTGCAGCCAGGGCTTTTCTTCAATCCTAGTTCTTTCATTTTTTGTCGTACTTTTCGTACCTCCTCCCATTTATTGAAAGAAGCATACATATTTGAGAGCAAAATGTAAGTAGATGGGTCATCAGAATCTACCTCCATAAGCATTTTGCCAATTTCTATGCCGAAAAAAAAATCATTATGCAAGCAACACACAGAAAATAACGTGCTTAATAATCCAATGTTGTTCCTAGTCTCTTCTGATCTTTGAAGAATCTCATAAGCTTCATGCAATCTTCCAGCACGTCCAAAAAGATCTACCAAGCATGAATAGTGTTCAATTTCCGGCTTAATGTCATATTGAATGATCATTTTGTTGAAATATTGATAACCTTCGTCAACCAATCCTGCATGGCTACAAGCAGATAGAACTGCTAGGAATGAAACTGAGTCAGCTTGTATATTTGACGACTTCTCCAATTCATCAAAAAGCCTCAAAGCTTCTGAAGCCCAGCCATGAGATCCATAAGCGGTGATCATCGATGTCCATGACACCAGATCCCTCTCAGGTAATTGATGAAATAGTTTTCGTGCTTCATCGACATCCCCACATTTAGCATACATATCAAGAAGAGCCCCCATTACAATTTTATTGGTTTCCAACTTTTGACTGACGACACAGTGGTGAAGCTCCCTGCCTTTATCCAACGCTGCTAAATGTGAACAAGCTGATAAGGTGCTCGAAAATGTAATAGCATCTGGTTTAACATGATGTTCTTTCATGTTATCGTAGATAAGGAGAGCCTGAATGTGATTACCCACCATGACATATCCAGAAATCATAACATTCCAAGAAACTACGTCATTCTTGGATATATTTCTGAAGATAGTTTCAGCTGAAGAAACATATCCACATTTGAAATAAAGATCAATAAGAGAAACGTCAATGAAGATATCAACATCTATTCGATTTCTCAAAATATATCCATGCACAAATTTTCCATGTTGAAGTTGAACAGACCTTGAGCTGGCGGATATTATGCTGGTCAAAGTCACCAAAGTTGGTTTGGTTCCTTCGGCATTCATCCTCCTAAGGAGTTCAATGCAGGATCTGCTATCACCTATCAAGCTATACCCTGTTATCATAGAATTCCAAGTGACTGCATTTTTCCATGGGATTTGTTCAAATATTTGTTTGGCCATTTCTAAACAATCACATTTCCCATACATATCCACAAGCACAGAAAGAACAAAAGCATCCAACAAAATCCCCCTGACTATCAACTCCTTATGAATATATTTACCTCTTTTCAAATTCAAAAGTCGTGTACATGAAGAAATAACAATTGTAAATGTCACTGAATTAGGCTCAAAACCCAACTCTTTCATTTTGTCGAACATTTCCAAGACGGTCTCAGCCTTATCATCATGAAAATAACAAGAGATTACAGTGTTCCAACACCCCACATCTCTGTGAAGCAATTCGTCGAACACATTAACGGCTTCATGAAACTGACCACATTTTGCATACATATTCATCAAAGAACTCCCCACAAAAACATCCCATAAAAAACCCATTTTAATCAAATGGGTATGGACAGATGTCCCATAAAAAACTCTACGCAATCCACTACACGCCTTAAGAACAAGAGGGTAAGAGTAATAATCAGGTCTTACATGAGATTGCCGCTTCAATTGGGCAAAGTGTTGTAGGGCTTCAAGGAACATGAAGTTCCTGGTGTAAGCAGAAAGAAGAGCATTCCACAAAGAAACATCCAACAGGCAATTGTTGGTCTGAAAAACAAGCTCTGCTGATTTGTAATCATGGCAAGAGAAGTAAAAGTCGATGAGGGTTTTGCAGAAAGGAATGTTGGATTGAAAGCCCAATGAAAATATTTTCTGGTGAATGAGCTTGCCTTGATTCAGTGATTTGGAACTAGCGCAAGCTCTCAACGCATATAATAGTCTTGTATAATCCATACCTCATAGTTCAAACAAACTCCTCAGACACGGGACAAAAAAAGATTAATATTGGAAAAGAAAATGAAAAGACATGGAAGAAGTTCATGAAATTTGTTTCCAAGAAAACCAAATGTGAGGTAAGTTTGTTTTCACATCAAAGTCAATTGATTGTGAATTTCAATTCCATGCTTTTATAAAACATAACTTCGGTAGCCTCCCACGATTCCTTTTGGATTTATAAGTCTCCCATGATTCCTAATGAGGTGGTAGCTAGAATCTCATATTAGTTTCAAGTCTCATAATAATTTGATGAGAAATTCGCTAAAATGAAAAATCATAAACAGTTAGAGGGACGAGGTTGAATTCCTAGTCTCATTGTACGAAGACTTGGATCACAGAAGATAATATACCTTAAACCTAATGGCTTCGTATGTTCCATAAACAGCACCTAGAGAAAAACAAGTAGTCAGTCCTAGAATTGTTACCAAAACATGTCATACTTCGGATGGAATAGATTGTATCAGTTAAAACTACAGCACATAAAAACATAAAAATATACTCCTCAGAGAGTATAAAAATATATTGCAACATTGACTACAAGAACTCTAAAACATAAAATGGCGTCCAAGATGAATACTCCAAAAGTAAAGACGATGGCCAAAATTGTTGATTACAAAGGCTTCATAGCAGATGTATGGCTTCAAAGTAGTAGCATTGGCTAGTTCGTAATGCTTTACACTCAAATAGATTGAAAACTTATAGAGAAAAGAAAGAGCCGCTTAAAAGTAAATTGTTATATAAGGTTAAATTTTGAGTATAAGAAAGTTAATCACAATGCAGGATGGATCCTAAAGAATAATGGCTAGGCTACAATACATGCTTAAAGACGAAGATACAATCATGTTGATGAGGTATACCCAAAATAAGCCAATAGAGTACAGAAAACCCCAACTCCATGTTTAACAAGATGAATCTAGTATAGTGTAGCATAGTATAGTACTTAACTTCCAAGAGAATCTAAACTAAACATTATCGCGAGCAATGGAAAGTTAAGAACTCTTTCTGAACAATTAAAATTAGGTGATCCAATCCAATCCAATCCAACAACAAAAAGAAGCAAGCTTAAACATGAAAGATGATAAAAACAACTCTATATCAGGGTATTATGAATGAAAAACATGACTGAATCACTGAATAGTATATCCGAACACAAAAACTTAAGCATGGAGCAAGTTAAACAACAATCGAAGCATAAAGAGTTCGAATTTTGAAAAGATGTTAGGTTAGGGTTTTATCGTTACCGACGGCTCCTCCAACAGCGCCGCCGACGGCAACTCCGGCTGTAACTCGAGCCAAGCAGCTATCTCTTGCCATTGATATTATTATTCTCTTCAACAAAACTGATTTCTCCACCAAAAAAAAAAAAAACAGAAGCAAAAGCTCAAATCTCCTCGTTACGAATTTTTGTTCAATATGAATCCTCCCATCTCAACATTCAACTACATGAAGTTTCCATATGGGCCATACGGAATCAGTTTCTGGGCTTTTTATCCAATGGGCCAGGCCCAAGATCCATATAAAATAATGAATTTCGGTGAAAGCCAAATATCCTAACCGCTGGACGACAACGGATTTTTGTTAATTATATTACACTATTTTTATTTATAGTTTAAGGGCTGAATAAACCCCTTTTACAAAAGAAAAATTGTAAATTAACACAATATTATTTAACACAAAAGAAAAGGTTATTGACTACGATTTTATTTATTTATTATATTTTTTTTGAAAAAGACTCGATTTTAATTTAACCTTTCTTCTATACAAATTTTATAAACATAAATTTCAATAATGCTCGATCATTGTTTGTTTTTTAGTGTACATTTATATATATATATATTTTTTAGAAGTTCTAAAAATTAAATTTACACCAAGACCAAAATAATGTAAATTAATATATTGAAATTTATAATTAATTTAATCATTATTTACGTTAACATTATCTCATGTAAACTTTGGAACTAAAAAAAAGTTTCTAACCGTTTGCATTTATTATTAGTATTTCTAAATAATTAATAATTAAATGTTTTTTTTTATAACTTATAATTAAATGTTTGTAATCATCATTGTTTGTTGGCTTTTCTTCATGGAAATAGCAGTGAATGCATGTTTAAAATTAAAAATTATTTTAAGAGAATGTTTACTCATTTTTTTTTATCTTAATTTTTTGTCTAAATCGAAATTAGGAGAAAGAGAGATGATGTTTATACATAGTACCCTTATTTTACATTTTTAATATTAAAAAAATATAACAAAATAAACATCTATTGTCAACCTTCTCCTTAGAATAAAAAAACAAAAACATATCTTGAAAACACTCCCCTTGATTTCTTCTCTTTTTTTAAAAAAAAAAAAACTCTCCCTTGAAGGACGTATCTTACTACTAATATTTTATTTTATTTTATATATTTTTTAATTGTTTTTGCTCTTTTATACTCATAAATATATACTCCACTCTCGATCTGATTTTATTTTTGTAGATTGAGGATACAATTGTGCACCTAAGATATTTTATGAGTCTTTCTCAAGGTTTTGTTTGATTTTGTTTGATTCTTTGTTAATGGAAGCAATGCCAATTACAATTGATTTTAATGAAGTTTGAGACGATGTGAATGTATATTCCAATGACAACACAATATGTGTAAACATCGTCCACAGATCCAACAGTATCTCAACTTTTATCCATCATCATTGCATGTCTAAAATTGGAAGGAAATTTGAGCTTCTAGTCTTTCACTTTACAAATACATGAATGACAAAGCAAAGAACATACTGGTAATAGAAGATAGAGACGTAGAATGGATGCTCAATCAATCTGCAAACTATGTGTCCACGACTGATGCTTTCTGGCTGAAATCATGACAATATGTATCGGTACACATGGATATATAACCAAGAACAAGATAAGCAAAAAAAGAGGGAACAATATATGTAAATAAACCTAAGTAGCATACACGTATATCACGAAGAAGATAAAGACGTGCAATGAATGTTTAATGGGTTTGCAAATAGTGTGTATACACTCACAAATGTGTTCCTGCTGAAATCAGTATGAATTGATACACATAAATATATACCAGGAATAAGTGATTAAAAAAAAAGTTATTTTTTGCTCATCTATAGTTAGTATGCAGGGAAAATTCGATATGGTAGGCGAGTTTAATATGTTCAATTTTTTTAATCTTAATTTTAGTCATTATTGTTAACGTTGAAAATATCATTTAAACTTTTAATGATTTCGCTCAAAACATTTTGTTTCAAATATGAAGTTTTTTGTATTTGGATGTAACAAGAAATCATTATTAAAATAATTAGAAAAATAAAAAGAGATAAAACTTGGAGTAGTTGTTCATATTATTTTTACATATTAATAATTTATTTTTAAAAAAAATTAAGGTAGACATTTTTTTAAGTCTAAAAAAATTTAGACATTCTCTTAAGATAATTTTTAATTTTAGATATTTACGTAGTTTTGCCTCTCAATAATAATTGTTATTCCAAACCATAATTTAGTTGCCATATCCAACCTTTCATATTAATCTATTATTTCTCCAAGTCTACATCCGATTCGATACCTCTTCCATGCCAAATTCTAAATTAAATGGATTGGTTTGTGCTCATTTGCACCTTATAAATGATTTTTATGGATCAAATTGACCATCGCACTAAACCGACTAAATCCTAAAAGAAGTCAGCACTATTTATGGCTCAAATTGACCCATCAAAAAATGTTTGAAAAACAATTTCAATATTTCTAGCCCGACTACCAAAATTTACATTTCTCACACTCAATCGCCCAAGGAAATAAATTGAGGGACCCAAAAAAATAGAAAATAAGGAAGAGAAATAAACAAGAAAGTGAATGGGAAAACATGGGAACCATTAAAAACACACACCCCTCTCTTGTTATCCCTCTAACTCAATACCATATATTGCCTTTTCTTTTTTATTCCTAAGGATGGATTAAAACCAAACAAATGGATCGTATCATCACTTACCAGTAATATGAAATCAGAAATGTGACATCCTATTCATTTTTTTTCTGAAACGGAAACAATTTGATTCATTGAAGAACTGAATAATGAGTGCAAAGAACAGAAATAAGAAAACAAAACAAAACACATGTAACACCCTGCCTTTTCAAGAGCAGAAAGTATAATTTTTTTTGCCAAATGTTCCCAAAGAGAAACAAAGATATCCTACTAAATACAAGACCACCACCAACATAAAAAAATAATAATAAATAAGGAAAACACAACCACATCTATGCAGAAGCATTAACCTGGTGTTTCCAAAACAATGTTTGAATAGTCTTTGTAAACCACCCCTTGAACACGCTCCCGATCAAAGCTGTTGGTTCGCTTGAACTTTCTACACGCCCCTTCGTGTGTCATCATTAAGTGCCTGCAACAAGAAACACAACATGAAAAGGCATACGCACATAGACAAAGAGGGTTAACCACCATTATTCTAGAAAAGATCACCCCCAAACAACGATTAAAAGAATATAGAGAGTTTAATACGAATATCGATCACGCGTCACTTTTTCTCAACTATTAGACCTATGCTCCTACTCAGTTCACCTTTAGTCCTACATGTACATACTTGCTTGAAAGCTCGTTCCACAAATTGTTTTCTTGGTGAAGTGACTCATGCTTTATTTCCCATCACTGGCTTCACACGGTGGTACCATGCCATTCATTACTGAACCTTCCACATACCATCACCCAACATTCAGTATACAAACATTTTGCAAACATAAAAATCCAACCAACAACAAAACTTAAGGATTTGCATAACCAAGCTTTAGCTTTTACTCACAACAGCAACTCAATAGCCAAACATTCAAAACCACACATACACAAAATCTCAAAGAGAGGTTCTTAGCTAAAGTTTTCCTTACCTGTTGGAGTGAGTCAAGTGACGTCTCTTTGTGAAGTTGCCAAGCTCCAGAATGCCTCGAGCTTCCTACACATTCCAAATACCACATTCTCATAATCACACTAATTATCATTCATTGATGGTACATCAATTAATTGGTAAAGAAGAGGAAAACATATCAAAATTTCTAATGGATGAACCAGTTGTTCACCAACCAGCCCATGAGAGTGGACGGAGTCGCACCCATCCCTCAACCAAGATCCTGAATCCTTTAATTCAACCCAAACAATCTTTAATCCACTTACCTTTTCCCTTTCGAGATGAATCACCGACGATTTTGCTCCCCTCTTGTTGAATCGCCCTTTTGTTCGTGATAATTTCAGGTGAGGTTCAATTCGCACCGGCAAGGTTCACAAATCCCTTAAAAGTTGATAACAGCAACATTGGTTGTCTCCTTCGTCGACCTCTCTTCCGTCCATGGACTCTATTCCTTTCTCCCTCATTCTTCCTCGATCTCGTCTCCAAATCGAGACTGCAAAAAAATTCAAGGGTGTAGGTCTCGACCAAAACGACGTCGTTTTCCCCGCTTCCCATTTACCTTACACGTCAAACCTTTTTTAGCCCTAAGTGTCGCTTCCCCCTCTTCCTTTCATTTTTTTTTTATTTCTTTTCTTTTCATTTAAAAATAAACTCACACCTACACCCTTTCCATAAATATATATTCTCATATTTCATAAATATAAAAATGTAAATTTACTTGCAAACCATGTTTTCTTTTTCTTTTCCCAGGTCTTACAATTCTCTCCCTCTAAAAGGACCTTTCGTCCTCGAAAGTTTCTTAATTATGTAACAGGTTCAGATGAAGGCGACAAACACTCACATTCCCCCCTCAGACCGTTGGTTTTACCACCTTATGATAACCAACAACAAATTCTTATATCCCTCAAATTTCAACTTTTCACAAATTGCACTCTTATTCATCGTAATCTCGCCACACATTTCCTATGTCCTTACCAAAAATAACACCCTGCCAAAAAAAAAACGTCAAAAATTCACAACTCACCACTCAAATGTAATACACATTCATATGGGTAACTCACCACTCCATTTTCTACTTTCCACTTGCAAACACACCATTAAATTTCCAAAAAATCCTAACCCATCAACTACACACATATACTATAGCCACGCCATAATATTCCCAATTTTCCTTTGCAGGAACAACTCCATCCATAACTCCATTTTGGTTCAAAATTACAACTCCAGATTTCAAATTCTCAGCATTATATGAATTCAATATAACAACATATACCACATATGTGAGATGATTCCCATTGTCTCACAATTAAACTACACAAGCATATCCACGTCTATCATATTCACCCATGCACAGGATAAATAACACACCATTTATCAAGGCAACACTTCAGCACACATTTATTAAAATAACATTTTTCAAAGCAACACCAACAAAACATATTTACTCACCGAACCAACATATTTTATCAACTACCAAGCATTGGTGGAGCACCCATACTATTTTCAACCATTCAGCCACACAGAAAGCAAAGTTACACCCTCTATTTTAAGTTTGCCAACTGGCCAATGATGAAATGCCTATCCACAAACACTCAATTTGCTAAAGAACTTCCATTACATCCTGCATTATAACCAGATTAATTGAAATTCATTGAAACTTATTCCCCCCACATGGGTATCATTCACCACCGGAACAATCAACTGTCACCAGTGATATGTTTCCTTACTAAACAACAAAGTCACAACACCAAAAAAAACAACCCCATACTTCGAGCTGGCACCAACATGAATGACTCGTCATAAGCTCTTACATGTACCATTTTCCTCTTTCCACAACAAATAACAAGGAATTAAGGATAAAATAAATAAATTCCTCTTGCAGTCTCCTACTTTACCTAGCAAAATCATTGCACGCCTACGCATAAATCAAACTCTCAAGGTCAAAACCAACCTAGATTTATTGAGTTCTCTAAAATTCTTTTCTATAGCAACCACCTTTATCGGATATGCCTCTATTTTTTTTGAAGTCGGGAAATCAGAGCTTTGCTCCACTATATCCAGGGTAACCACGCCAGTCCCTAAGCCAGGTACCAGGAGACATCGAAGGAATAAAGATATGGGAGGTGTCTACAAATTAATGTCAAAGGTGAATTTCGAACCTGAAGCCTTGGAAAAGCACACCTTCAAAGTCCAAGTCTTCAACCACTTGCGTCACCTCTTGGGGATGCCTCTACTACCAAACTAGCCCCTCCCTCCCTCTGAAACAACCTCCACCTCTTAAGCTTCCTCTTTCGCTACTATCTAGTATCTCCCCTTCAAACATTGGAAAGTTTGATTTGAAATTCACCATTATCTACTCCATCCATTTGCTTTTCCCACCACAATTAGAATTTCCTCCTCTCAAACTTTAGTCACTTTTCTTGGCCAGACTATAATCTTCATTTTCTTTTAGTAGTATATATATATATATATTTCCAAATAGAACTCAGTTGCTCCCATCCCCTTAATCACTGAAACCAGCTTCTTTGCTGGTATGTCCCCACTCAGACGTGGTATCTCCTCTGAAAGTCCTTCCAACACCCCAAGCTCTATCTTGACTATCACGAGTGTCATCATATCCACTTAACTGAATTTCCATCCAATGACTTGGTTGCACTCCAACTTTATTTCCTCCTTCTCATTCGGGTTCATTAGAGTTATTCAAACTTCCATTTTATATCCCCACTAACGACAACTTTACATCCAAGCAAAATTTCCACCATCACCCATACTCTTTGACTTACCCTAGTTAAATGTTTTTTTTTTTAGCTCAACCACTAACTTAATCTTTACCAACTGGCTAAAACTTAGAAACGATGGTTAAAACATTCTAATCTTCAGCTTCCACTTAATTTACTTCTTCTACCTCACCTATCATTTGAGGTTTCCGCTAGAGCATAGTTATCACTAGACTCATCAGGTTGTGCATAAGAATGAGTAAGCATAAGTGACCTTGTTACCCAAAGAGAACCACCCTATTGGATCTAAATAAACAAAAATAAAATAAACAAATAACAACCGTCAACCAACTAAGGATACTAGAACCTTCTCACTCAACCGAGTATTTAACGCAACTGACCGACCCTAGACTCACTTCTCCATTACTAGCTACAAGAACAAGCAAACACACCAAACTCCGTACTACCGCTAAATTTTGAAGTTCTACAGTTGAAACAAAAGGTTTCTGACTTTTCTAATATCACAACTTTCAACCGACACCCGAATCCGTTACTACCACTTCCGTACTTCAACTGTTATCTTGTTCTCCTTACCAGCTAACTTCACTAGAACTTTTATCCCAAAGATGGGTACACTCCCTGACTTTGGTCCAAGAGTGTACAACATCAACAATCCTCAACAACCATATCTGACCACTTATGTTGACTATGGGCTCATAAGTTTCGCAACATGAGAGTACGACTAACTTTCCCCTAGACCCACACACCAAGCATATCCTTAGAGATTTTTTTTTCGTTTATAAATTCACACAAAAAAAACACAGAGGAAACAACTATACTTTGCTGATCAACACCCACATTCAGCCTAAGCTCAAGTGAAACTTTGTAGCATTTCCAACCATACCACTAGCATTTCCAACCATACCACCCTACGATACCCTTCATAGAGAAAACAAATAGCATATTCTTAGACCTCATGCAAAATAATTTGCAAAGTGCCCGTAATAGCTCACTAACCACACTCTAACTTATTGCTCAAGTCGGAACCCATCCGGCACAAGTAAACTCTTGGTTCCACCCCAACATTCCTGGCAAAAATTGGTTAAAATCCTTATGGATCTCCACTTCTGGTATCAAAAAAAAAATCTCACCTATTATGTAACTGTCACCCACACGCTTTTTTAAGTCCCATCTCAAAGTGATAAATGACAACCAATGTCCCCTTTTTTTTCACACTATTTCATATAGTAAAACCTACTTTAATCTCATCTACAAACTAGTACGATCCAATCTCAAAGT
Organism: Sicyos edulis; assembly: GCA_036507275.1. Taxonomy (NCBI): domain Eukaryota; kingdom Viridiplantae; phylum Streptophyta; class Magnoliopsida; order Cucurbitales; family Cucurbitaceae; genus Sicyos; species Sicyos edulis. Next base: position 12,931,362 of record CM071850.1, read on the forward strand.
AACAACCAACATTCCCCTATTTATTTGATAAAATAAAAATATTGAGCTATAAAACCTATCCATGTCCGTAAAGGTACAAACCCTTAACTCATAGAATAATCACCGTAGAGCTTCTTTGATACTACACGTTACCACTCTAGAGATACAACTTCCAACTATTTGGGAACGACCATGTGCAACTATAACTTGTGAAGCATGACCTCTTAAATGCCACAAACAAGACCAAAGACGTTTCAACACTTGTAAAGCTAAATCCATCCACATTTGCTCACTATAAAGAAGGTGAACCACCAATACTCTCGCTAACATTTCCCTTACTAAAGAGGCACAATCTCTTCTATGCCACCCACTTAGGTTACAAAAGCACCGACCACACCAGGGAATTGAAACCTTCCACACTCACACTAAGAGAAGAGTGAACAACCACAACTCTCCTAACATCGTCATTACTAGAGAGACATATCTCATATGCCGCACACTCAGAGCAAACATAATGCTAACCACACTTATAATATTGAAATCACCCACACACTAGTGATGTTAAACCACCCATATCACACACTGGCAATGTTAAACCACCCACGCTCACACATTGGTGATGTTAAACCACCCACGCTCACACATAGGTGATGTTAAGCCACCCACTCTCACACATTGGTGATGTTAAACCACCCACGCTCACACATTGGTGATGTTAAACCATCCACGCTCACACTTTAAACTGTAAGGCCACTAACCTCATCGCATCGAGAAACTTCAATCTTTGTAGAGCCATGGATAAACTTATATTCATATCATCAACAAGTCTGCAGAACCTATATCTTAAGCTCTGATACCAACTGTAACACCCTGCCTTTTCAAAGGCAGAAAGTATAATTTTTCTGCCAAATGTTCCTAAAGAGAAACAAAGATATCCTGCTAAATACAAGACCACCACCAACATAAAAAAATAATAATAAATAAGGAAAACACAACCACATCTATGCAGAAGCATTAGCCTGGTGTTTCCAAAACAATGTTTGAATAGTCTTTGTAAACCACCCCTTGAACACGCTCCCGATCAAAGCTGTTGGTTCGCTTGAACTTTCTACGCGCCCCTTTGTGTGTCATCATTAAGTGCCTGCAAAAAGAAACACAACATGGAAAGGCATACGCACATAGACAAAGAGGGTTAACCACCATTATTCTAGAAAAGATCACCCTCAAACAACAATTAAAAGAATATAGAGAGTTTAATACGAATATCGACCACGCGTCACTTTTTCTCAACTATTAGACTTATGCTCCTACTCGGTTCACCTTCAGTCCTACATGTACATACTTGCTTGAAAGCTCGTTCCACAAATTGTTTTCTTGGTGAAGTGACTCATGCTTTATTTCCCATCACTGGCTTCACACGGTGGTACCATGCCATTCATTACTTAACCTTCCACATACCATCACCCAACATTCAGTATACAAACTGAAGAAACTCTGATTTCTTGCTTTATTCCATAATCACGTACGTATAAATACACACCAAAAGGAAATCAAAACAAAAATAACAACTTTCCTATAGACTCTCACTTACCTAACAAACATAACAACTCTTCTATAGACTCTCACTTACCTAACAAACATAACAACTCTCCTATAGACTCTCACTTACCTAACAACCCACAAACCAGAATTAGATAAATATAATTTACAAGATTACAAATCTAACCCTAACTTTCAACACTCCCCCTCAAGCTGGATTGTATATATTATACAAACCTAGCTTGCTATTCAAGTCTTCGAAGTTGGGTCTTGGTAATGGTTTAGTGAGGATGTCTGCCACTTGTTGCTTGGTAGGAACGTAGGTAAGTTGCACCACTTGGCTGTTAACTTTCTCGAAAATGAAGTGTCGGTCAATCTCAATGTGCTTCGTCCTGTCATGATGAACAAGATTTTTGGCAATACTTATGGCGGCCTGATTATCACACATCATTTGAATTGATGATGAGTACTCTTGACCTAACTCACTCAGAACCCTTCTTATCCAGATGCCTTCACAGATTCCTTGAGACAAGGCTCGATATTCTGCTTCTGCACTACTTCTAGCAACCACGGATTGCTTCTTACTTCTCCAGGTAACAAGATTGCCCCAAACAAACGAACAATATCCGGAGGTCGATCTTCGATCGGTTGTATCCCCTGCCCAATCTGCATCTGAGTATACCTCAATATTTTTCTTATCAGTCCTTTTGAATAGCAACCCCTTTCCAGGAGTCATCTTCAAGTATCTGAGAATTCGGTATACAGCTTCCATATGTTGGTCATTGGGACTATGCATAAACTGACTGACAACACTAACCGCAAATCCAATATCTGGTCGAGTATGGGAGAGATATATAAGACGTCCCCACCACCCTCCTCGTATCTCCCCGTCTCACGGGATCTTTCATGATCGTGTTCGAACTTTCCTCGAGGATCCATGGGGATGCTTTGCGGTTTACATCCCAAAGATGCCGATCTGTAGTAAGAAGATCTAACACGTACTTCTCTCGGACATAACTATGCTCGCCTTGGACCACGCAACCTCCTCCATACCTAGGAAATACACGAGGTTCCCGAGATCTTTGACTTCAAATTCTTGAGCGAGCTTCCTTCAATTCCTGTAGTTCTAGCTCATCATTTCCTGGACAAAATAATATCATCCACATACACTATCAATAGTGCCAAAGACGTTTGCACCTCCTCTTAACAAACAAAGCAGTGTGATCTCGCTCGACACTCGTGAATATCCAAGGCTTAGAATGAAGCTAGAAAACCTCCCAAACCACGCACGGGGTGATTGTTTCAGTCCATACAAAGATTTTTTGAGTCGACATACCTTTGTTGGACTAAGATCATATTCTTACCCAGGAGGGACTTCCATATAAACTTTTTCTTCAAGATCCACATTCAAAAAAGCATTCTTTATATCCAGTTGTTGAAGTCCCCATCCGAGATTAGTGGCAAGAGACAAGATAATTCTTATTGTGTTGAGTTTAGCAACTGGTGCAAAAGTCTCTTGGTAATCAATTCCATATGACTGGGTAAATCCTCTGGCAACTAGCCTAGCTTTCAACCTCTCAATACTTCCATCAGCATTATGCTTAATTGTGAATATCCATTTATAGCCCACAGTTCGTTTCCCACTGGGCAATTCTGTCATTATCCACGTACCATTTTTCTCAAGCGCCTCAATTTCATCTTGTACCGCTTTCTTCCAGCCAGGATGCTTTAATGCTTCCACAATATTGGTTGGCACTTGTGTGGCGTCGAGACTAGACACAAATGCACGATAAGAATCACTCAAGTTATCATATGATACATGATTCCCAATAGGATGCATGGTACAACTCCTAACTCCTTTCCGTATTGCGATTGGTAGATCAAGATCATCAACCTCATCGTTTACCGCATTGCTAGGTTCAAAGTGATGGGTTGTTCAAAATTCGAACCAGGTTCGGGATCGGAAAAGCTTGATCTGTTTGGGCATCTGCCTGCTCAACTCGTTGTTTGCTTCTCCTTGCATAGACACGGAGTTGGTTATTGACAATTGGAGACATTAAAGGTGAGGCGAGAGAAGACTCGGAGTTCAAGAATGAGGGACTAGGTACGGTATCATCCGGAATAGTTTCAAGAACAGATAACCATGAGGACCATAATCGTCATCACACTCACCATCTCCCCCAGCGAGCAGGGCTTGGAGTAGTATGGAAGGTGTTCACGAGAGGTAACATCCATGGTGACATAGACTCTTTTTGTCTCAGGGGAGTAACACTTGTACCCCTTTTGAGTAGGTGAGTACCCCAAGAATATGCATTTATGAGCCCGAGGATCAAGCTTGCCACGATTATGGGAATGTATATGGACGAAGGCACTACATCCAAATACTTTCAGAGCCAGGTTAAGAGACGGAGGACGAAGGTGAGGAAAAGACTTGAGAAATACTTGACGAGGACTAGAAAACTGAAGAACGCGGGAAGACATACGATTGATAAGATACGTAGCCGTGAGAAGTGCGTCGCCCCAATAGAATTTGGGAACATGGGCAGAGAACATGAGACAGCGAGTGATGTAAAAAAGGTGGCGATTTTTCCGCTCAGCAACCCCATTTTGTTGGGGAGTGTCCACACAAGAGCTGATATGGAGGATGCCTTCGGTGGACAAGTAGTCTCCCAGACTAGAACTAAAGAACTCATTTGCGTTATCCGTTTTTAAGACACGAATGCGAGTTTGGTATTGCGTTTTAATCATGGTATGAAACTGCTTGAAGAGGGAACAAACTTCAGACTTTTCTCGCATAAGAAAGATCCACGTAGTACGTGTGTGATCATCAATGAAGGACACGAACCATCGTGCTCCAGAGATATTTTTTGTTTTAGATGGGCCCCAAACATCATTGTGGATTAACGAAAATGGGCTGGAAGATTTATACCCTATACTTGGATAGGAGGTACGAGTATGTTTCGCAATTTGACAAATCTCACATGAAAAAGAATGAGGATTTTTATTATAGAAAAGATTCGGGAACAATTTAGACAGATACGCAAAGTTGGGATGACCTAGACGATAATGTAACAATAGAATCTCATTATCGTTATTGAAGCTACTAGACATTTTATTGCTGGAATGGAAAGATAGAAAGGATGACTTGTCTCTATTTGTAAATAAACCGTGATCATAGTTGAGGTGGTAGAGACCCGAACAGACTTCAGCACTGCCAATCATCCACCCCGATTCCAAATCCTGAAAAACGCATGAATTGGAATAGAATTTAGCCACACAGTTTAAATCGCGAGTCAATTTTCTTATTGAAAGAAGATTACAATCCAAATCGGGCACATGAAGAACAGATGTAAGAGATAAGTTGGGATAGATACGGATAAAACCTGTTCCTGATATTTTCGAGTGTGACCCATCTGCAATCTTGATGGATGCATTGGATGTATCGGCCTGATATTGTTGAAACAATGACTTATCTCCTGTCATATGATTGGAGGCTCCGGTATCTATGATCCAGGGCTGAGTTCCTCCCTTATTCGCAGTTAGGGCGGTTGGTGCAACTTTCTGAGCAACTAGACCACTTCCCTGGATTGTGTCACCTATGAGTTTTTGGAGTGCATCCATCTGTACTGGCATTCTTATCAGGTACGACATTGGCCACATATTGTAAGGGACCGACCCGAATGGGGCACTAAATGGGCCCTTACCCCAATGCATGCATTCAAAGTAAAGGACATTAAACAGACATGATTTCGGATTCCAATTAAAACAAAACATTCAAAATAACCCCTTTAAAAACTAGACAATTTCCTGGAACTCCCCCCTGTTTCCAAGCACTGCTCCAAGATAAATACATTTCCAAAGTATACTCCGATAAGAGATTTCTTAAAATCATTCAAAACATGTCTAAATACAATAATGCTTTGGAATCCACAAAATATTCGAGAAAACATCCTAGGGCTCAGTGCTTGCTCTACATGCATTCAGGGGAAAATAAAACATAAAGAGTCATAACACAAAATCGAGTTTGATGATCGAGCCCCATGATCACAGCTCCTCCTTCACCATCCTGTCTCGCAACTTGGTTACCTGTGGAAAAACCACAATAATAAGGGTGAGTAACGAATTACTCAGTAAGAATCCCCAACCGGGGTACAATACGATATACATGGTCATCTCGATGAGCGTATGCAAGCTATGAATATAAACACGAATAGAGCACATAGCTTAGCCCACACTTGGGCCTCGGATGCCAATTTAGGGTCTTAGTCCTAATAATATCACCACACAAGTCGCCCTATACGAGAAACAAGTCCCGGCCTCGGCTGCTCTACTCGTCGACGAAAGGTACACTGCTCAAGATCCCGAGGAGCTCTCCTGTCGGCGCCAGAATGAGCGTAAGCATGCACCGCGCGTGCTCTGCTGCAGACTATGGGGTGCCGGTCCGAAGGCAAGCCGCCCATGTCCAATCCACCACGCCTAACTAAATCTTTGGATCGGTGTCACCGACATAGGGGTGTGAGACACGACACGTAAACTATGTCACCTGAACCACCGCACTTTGAGGCTAAGGAAATGGGTCGTGGTAGGTTTACACCGAGAAGCGCCCTTACCTTAACATGTGGCAATCGGGGGCTCTTGCCAAACATGCCGAGGACATGCCTACCGTTGTCGGGGGCGAGGCAATGTCAAGTCATCATCCCGACCGTTGGGGCATTTAACGATCCGCCACCCTCACCCAAGATTGCGGGGCCTCACCGGTAGGGTTAGCTAATCCCTCACGGGGTCCGTGGACGAGCACCGCCTCGACGTCCCCGCCATGGATGCAAGGTACTTTATGCATCGGGCCGGATGATGCTATCTACCCGCAACTCTAACTCGCCTCTAGCAATCGACAAACAATTCCATAAAATCCAATACGTGCTCAATAAGAATACAACGAGCCTAGCATGATACTACGAAGCAAGGAACAGATACGAGCATGCCAGAAAGGAACAACCTAGCATGGATTAACATGAGAATAAATCAGGAAGATCATGCTAATCGGGAATTCAGAAACGAGCACCTATTACTAAATATGTCAATAAACACAAACAAGCAATCAATCAGCAATCACATATAATATCGCAGGGTCCACACAACTCCGGTAAGAAATCCTTACCTTGGTCGGGGACGATTTGACACGAAAACCTAAGTTGCGAACGAACCCGAACTAGCTACCGAGAACCTATCAATCACAACAAAAATCACACAATAGGCCTAAATATAATAAAATAAACAAGGCTCAGCTCGGGAGCAACTCACGAGGCGCGACGAATGCACGAACGAGCCGATTGCACGAACGGGGCAGCAACGTGGCTGGCTGGGCGCGCTGGGGCGCAGGAATGGGCGCGCGGACGGGCGCTGAGGCGCAGGAATGGGCGCGTGGGCACGCGGACGGGCGCTGGCGCGAAGCGCGCGCGCGTGAGACGAACAGCAGGCGTTAGCGATGCGCGCTCGGCTGGCGCGCGCAGCGCGACGCGCGCAGACGCGAATCGGGCGAGATGCTTGGCGTGGCTCGGCGGTGGGCTACGATCGGGCACGCGAGCGAGGGCACGACGCGCGCGCGGCGATTCGATCTGCGAGGCGATCCGCAAGCTCGACGAACAGGGGCGAACAGGGCGTTGGAGAAAACAAGCTCGATTTCGGGCGATTGGAGAGGATTCGACGGCCAATTTGCTGCTGGACCACTTCCCCTTGGCTGGCCGCACGAAACCTACAAGCCACTCGCTTCAATTCGGCCGGCAAGGAAGAAATCGGAAACAGGGGAGAAGGGGAAGGAAAAGAGAAGGAGAAGAAGAGGAAGAAGACGTACCTGCTGCTCGGGGGAGATCGACTTCGAATTTGGGAGAGGAAACTCGGTCGAAAATGGAGCTGGAGGAGGAAGAAATCGCGAAGGCTCAGCTCGGTCGGTCGAGGAAGTGTCGCGAAGGAGAAGAAGGAATTGGGGAAGAAAGCCTCGGGCGGCCTGGCTTTTAACCCGAAGGCACGAAAACACGGCTATATACAAGTTGGCGCGCTTAGAATCACAAGAGCGCTCAGTGGCTCGATTGGCAGCGACCCTTGCCTAGCTTCCAATGCGTCCTTGGCTCGAATCTCACTCGACGTGCTATTTAATTCCCTATTTATTTTTACCTTTTTCCAAGCCCGAATGTCTTCAGCAAAATTCCCGATCCCATTCAAATCGACTCATAATTTTTCCGGCAATTAACAAATACATAACCGCCCTGCCGGCCCGACCAAAATTACCAAAATGCCCCTGGGCCTCCCGGGAAGACCGGGATGAAATTACCGGGCCGTTACAATATTCCCCCCTTATAAGACTTTCGTCCTCGAAAGTCACTTAATATTGGAACAGCTCGAGATACTGCAATCTCATCTCATCCTCCCGCTCCCAAGTGGCTTCCTCGAAACTCTGACTCTTCCACTGAACTTTTACCAACCCGATTTCACGAGTACGCAGTGTCTTTGTCTCAAAAGCAAGAACCCCCACTGGCTTCTTGTAACGGCCCAGTTTTCTATCCCGGTTCTCGAGGAGCTTCCGGTTCAGATTCAGTGGTTCGGTTGGGCCGTTAGAGCTGTTTGGACCCTTAGGGGCATTTTGGTCTTTTGCTCCTCAAGCGTGATTTGTGGTTTTTCAGGGCTTCGAGGCAGCTCCTGCCTTTGTTGAGGCTTGTTTGTTGTGGGCTGCGAGTCCCGAGATGTTTGGGCTTTTCGTTTGAGAGTTCGGTTGTGATTTGGGTGTTTCCTTCGGGATTCGAGCCGGGCCTTCAGTGTTGGTTTGGGAGGTTGATTTCAGTGAGATTTGTTGTTTGGAAAGGTTGCTTCAGTCGGGTCTCGAAGGAGGAAGCCGGGAAATGAGATTTAAGGATTTTTGGAAAATTTGGAAAATGGATAAAATTGGATTTATTTGGATAAAGTTGGATTTAAGTTTGGATAAGGATAAAAGAGAGAAAAAAAAAAGAAATTATTAAAATAAGAAAATCCCCCATTTTTCCCATGTGTTTTATTTCCTTCTCTCTCTCTCTCTCTCACCCTCACCCGACCCCTAGCCCTCACCCGAGCCCCTTGCTTGCCCACCTACCCAGCCACCGCACCGTGGCGAGCCATCCCGTGCCAAAGACCGCCCAAAGTCGATCCCTAGCTCGCCCATGACCCACCCACACAGTGCGAGCGCCGCGCGTTCTCGTCGCCAGTGTGTCGTCCGAGCCTCGCCCGATCGCGCGCCACACAAGATGTCGCCAAAGCCGCCCGAAGTCGCGTCGCCGCAGTGTAGCCCAGCCAGCGTCGCCGCCTCGTCCGGTCGCGCGCGCCTGTAGCTCGCCGTGCGCGTGCGGCCGCGCCGAGCCATCGCGTCGCGTCGCCCGCCAGCGCTCCTTGTAGCGCCTCGTGTGTCGCTCACGCCCGTCGCGCGCGCTGAAGCTCGCTCCGCGCGCCGCCGTCCCATCGTGCGCGCCGCGCGCCTGCGCCTCGCCCGGCTCGCACGCGCCTGACTCGCGCGCCCTGCGCCCGTGCCCGCCAGCTCAGCTGTGCCACCCAGTAGCGCCCGAGTGCACGCCTGCGCCCGGCCAGGCCCGACCCTGCGCCCGGCCGCCTGTGTGTGTGTCTTTGGTTGGCTTGAGCCTTGTGGCTTCTCGGATGGTATTTCCTAGTCTTTTCTTCGTTGGGCCCTGATTTATTGGCTCTTGGTTATGGATTTATTGGGTGCATTTATGTATTTGATTTGGGTGCTTTGTTTGATGTTCAGCCGTTCGGGAATCGATTAGAGGCTCGAGGATTCGCTCGTAGATTTATTATTATTATTGTTTTTCTGCTTGTTCCAGGTAAGGATTCCTTACCGTGGTTGTGTGGACCCTGCGATATGTCTCGATATGCCTTGCTTGTTTGCTGATTTTTATGAGCATGTTAGAGATAGAGCAGTTGATTGAATTCTTGCTAGCATGTTTGCCTGATTTTACATGTTAGTGCCATGCTAGGTTTGTTCTCACAAAGATGCTTGTGATTCTGCTTAAGTTGTAGTATCATGCTAGGTAATGTGATTTATGTCGGTCATTGCTTGCTAGCCAGGAATCATTGATTTTTGCTATGTACTCTTAGATAGAGTTGTAGGGTTTGTCATCATCCAGAGGCTGAGCGGACATAACGTACTTTGTCCCTAGTAGCTCAGGTCGGGAGTAAAGTGTGTGAAGCATAACGTATCTTGCTACCCCCCCGACCCGCCGGTTGTGGACTTAGCTACCCACTTCGGCCGAGCCTAGTTTGTAGCTGCTAGAGCGGAACCACGCCATCGGTGTAAGCTCGCCTGGCCGGTTCTTAGCTTCGTGTCGGTGGATCATGCCGCATGATGAGCGCGAGGGCCTCGCGCTCATCGTGATCGCGACATCGCTTCGAAGTCATAGGCATGTGCACTGCCCGCGTGTTTGCCCTTAGGCCCCGCATTTACGCCGGTTGCGAGAGGAGCATGCGGTGTCGCGCGCACACGCATTAGTTGCCGGCTCGGAGAGCTCCCGGGCTAATGTCGTGAGTACACCATTCCTTCCGTTAGAGCGACTTCGGTACTCTCCCGTAAGTCCAGATTAGTGCAAGGGCAAGGAGGCCCTTGAGGACATTTTAGGGATCGGTGTATTCCTTCCGAGTGACGAGATACCTCGGCAATGTCCCGTGATTGGTCGATGTATCCAATCCCAGCCAGGCCTAAGTAAGAGACTTCGATGGCTCCAGATCTTGTTTTATGAGCTCGTTGAGCTATGATCCGTGTTGATAGCCGCTTTGCTTGCATGTTGAGGTGCTAGATGACGGATGTATCGTATTGTACCCGGTTGGGGATTCTTCACTGAGTATCTTTATACTCACCCTTATTTATCTTTCGTAGCTTGGGACAACACCGGGAGGGCTAGCGAAGGAGCCGATTGATCATGGGAGCCGCCAGGCACTCTGTCATTTATTGTTGCATTGTTTATTCAAAGCATGTAGATAGACAGAGTCCTAGGGAACATTGTTTAAAAAGTTGTTTAAATTGTATTGTATGATTTTATAAATCTGGCTGTGGTTTTACTTCGTTGGATGGTTTAAATGAAAACTGTGGTTTATGTTTTAAGGGTTCCCCCTTCTCATATGTTTTGAATGGTTTTTAAATATGAGCACTAAACTGCTTGATATCATATTTAACTTGCATGCTGAGTGAGAACCCCGGTTTAGGACCATGTTTTGGGTCGGGTTCGTCACACTTCTCCTCGAAGCTCAAATCCTCATTCAGCTGCAACGGCTCAAAGTCAACAATGTGCGACGGATCCGACACGTACTGCCTCAACATCGAAACATGAAAAACCCTGTGCACTGCTGACAATGACAGAGGCAGGGCTAATCGATAAGCAACCTTGCCGATCCACTCCAGAACCTCAAACGGACCAACAAAACGGGGACTCAGCTTTCCACGCTTGCCAAACCTCAAAACACCTCGCATCGGTGCAACCCTAAGGAATACATGCTGACCAACCTCAAACTCCAAATCCCGACGCGGAACATCGGCGTAACTCTTCTTCATGCGCTCCGAGCCACAACATACGAGCTCTAACCTTCGCTGACGCACCATTGGTCAATCGCAGCAACTCTCGGGACCAAAACTCCGCTCACACCAACCTCTTCCCGCAAACGCAGAGATCGGCAACGCTTACCATACAAAGCCTCGAATGGAGCCATCTCAATCGCCGATCGATAACTATTGTTATATGCAAACTCCATCGATATGTGTATCGGGTCCCAACCGCCCGGAAATCCAACACACAAGCCCTCGAATCACGGTCGACACACAATCCTCACAGGCACACCTTGATAACAAATGATCTCGCTCAAAAACAATCTGCGCCTTTCGTTCCACGGTATAAGTGTCTCTACCGGAATGAAGTGTGCGCTCTTAGCCAATCATCGACTATCACCCGGATCGAGAGAACTTCCTGAGTCCTCGGCAAACCGTAAATAAAGTCCATGGAGATCTCTTCCCATTTCCACCGAGGCACACTCACGGCCGCAAATAAACCTACTGGTCTCTCGCTGGTGCCTTCACTTGCCGACAAAGTGAGACATCGATCGACAAACTCCGCAACATCTCTCTTCATACCCATCCACCGTATGTCTCGCTTAAGATCTCGATACATCTTGGTACCCCGGGTGCCAAGCAAATGGAGAACTGTGGGCCTCTCGAGAGTAACTCGCTCGCAATCCTGCAATATCCGGAACACACAACCGGCCTCTGTACGTCATCCCACTGTCTGGTGAAATTACGAAATCAAAATCTCCGTCAGCACTAACTCTGTCACCCAATTTCTTAAGTGCGGGGTCACTCAGCTGACTATCAATAATCCGCTGTCTAATCGCTGGATGGACTGTCAACTGAGCTACTATGGCAGTAACCTCACCAAACAACACCGCAATCTCACCGCTCAAACTCTACGCACAGAATCTGGCTGGGAACTCAACAACACCGCGGAGTGCGACGTCTTCCTACTCAAAGCATCAGCTACAACATTTGCTTTGCCCGGATGGTAAAAAATCTCGCAGTCATAATCTTTTACCAACTCTAACCATCTCCTCTGCCTCCTATTGAATTCCTTCTGAGTAAACAGATACTTGAGGCTCTGGTGATCGGTAAACATCTGAATCCGCTCACCATACGTAATGCCTCCAAATCTTCGGTCTAAACACCATCGCCGCTAACTCCATATCATGAGTCTGATAGTTCTCGCTCATATGACTTCAGCTGACGGGAAGCATAAGCAATGACCTTCCCGTGCTGCATCAACACACAACCCAACCCAAACTTGGAAGCATCGCTGTAAACCACGAAACCACCTGTCCCCTCCGAGACTGCCAACACTGATGCTGAAGTCAAACTGCGCTTGAGCCTGGAAAAGCTCTCATCACACTTACCGTCCCAAATAAACTCAACACCCTTCCTCGTCAGACGAGTGAGGGGCGAGGCTATGGCGGAAAAATCCTTAACAAACCGACGGTAGCAAACTGCCAAACCCAGAAAGAAACGGCTCCCACGAGCAGACAACCGAAGGACAAAGAGCTCCACATACACTCACTGTCTTGCTCCACTAAAGTAACAAGATCTAATTCTCACGGGGTAGCAACAGGGGTTCACCACGGGCTGAACCTCCAAATACCAACGGGGCAACTTTCAACTTTCCTAGAAACAGGAAGACAACCAACAGGGCACGAACCATTCGCCCCACGAGCAAAACTGACTTCTAGAAATTCCAATCCACACCTTGGTCAACACCAAGCATCAACTTGCCACCATACCGGAACCAATCCGGACTCTACTCCAAACAAATACTAACTTGGTAGGCTACCAAGACTGTCAACAACTCACCCGAGGCTACAAACTACACGGCTCTAGCTTGCCAACTGAAACTCACTACCTGGGCCTGACTGAGCTCTAGAGAGGCTCTCCACAACCTAGGGTTCTCCGACAACCCTCGACACCCACTGCCAACTAACGGACTAACAGCCAACTGCCTGAACAAACAACAACTCCATTTTCTAGCAACACAACCTTGCTGGCCAACTCCAACTCCTTGGGAACCAAGAGGACCCGAAACGCTACCGAATGCGTCATCCTCCTATTCAGACGTCAATCACAACATAACTTCTATCCAAGGAAGGATCCGAACAACTCTCTCAGCCATGACGATCAACAAGAAGATCCGCCAACCAAGCTTAGGTCCAACTTAACAAATCTTACCTAAGCAACAACCTGATACCACGAGCATGGTATCCTTACCGCCTCACTAAAGCCTTACAACATCCACCTGGAGTGCAACTTTTCCAAGAACTGAGCACCAGATCCCCAAGCAAACCCTACATGGATCTGAAACTCTCGCCACAGAACGAACCACACCAAACACACTTGTGTGCACAACTCCCAACCTTCATTTAGAGGTCCAAGACTAAAAAATGCTTTTCCCAAAAGCCACACTAGCTCCTGCCAGAGATACAACCAATCAACGGAACACCCAAAGTTCCATCTCCACACGATGCTCGAAGCTGTGGCAACCTTGCTCTACCAAAGCATAACCATGCCAAACCGAACTTACTTTATACCAAGCCTCTACCAAGGGTGCTTACCCATAAGGCATCCAACTCCTCTCACAAGGCATCCCACTCACCTCATAGGCATCCAACTCATGGTCCCTCAACTGGACCCAACTTGCTTCTACGATGCTCAACTCTCCTGAGATTTAGGCACTCGAAGGTAGTTGACCGCACTACCAACCACAAAGATCTCTTGGCCTTAACACTAGCGTGAGATGCACGCGCACTAACACTTACCAACCGACAACCTGCTTGACTTACTCAACCTCCAGTAACACTGGGAAAAGGCTCCGGCTCCTCTCGAACATCCTTTCGCTTGAAATCTTTCGATTACCACTGAACTAGCCCTTTTTGCACGACCTCCACAGGTGCAACTACCATAAACGGATCCAAGGCTAAAAGAGTACGCTGAACTCCGGACGGCATAGAACCATTTGCTATACCCATGCCAAACTCAGGCCTGAACCAGACTTAGTGCCAAAGCGGCACACCAACCAATGCACCTCAAGTGCCACTACTACCAAATCCACATCTTACTACAACGGGGCCAACAAGGTCACAACCTCAAGTGACACAAACTCTGGCTAGGCATACAAGGGTTCAACTCCAACAACCATGCCTAAGGCATCTCATCAAGTCAAGGCTCTCACGACCTACTCTTGCATCTCCACATGATGCTCAACAAACTCGCCGGCTCTCTCAACATGCAAAGAGCCTAGCCCTACTCTAGGGCTTACCAAAAGAAGAGTGTTCAATTCTACCAAACAACCGAGGAAACCACCAACGGATCCAAATCAAGGGAACATCGCTTGTTTGCACCCTTAACTACAGGGTTCCGCTCCACCGGCCGCAAACAACAACACTTCACGCTGCACAAAGATGCCTCATCAACCTCCTCGAGGCTACCAACTTTGCAACCACTCTGGGTAAACCAAATAATCTAACAAGGCTCAAGATCAAGACTTGAGCTACCCGTGCTAGTCCACACGGGGACTGCTCCACAAACATCCACATCAAAGACAACCACGCCTAACTTCTCTCTTGGAGTGGCATTCCAAGGCAAAGCACCTCCACCCTCTCACTAGGGGAAAACCAACAATCGGGCCACGCTTGGCCTATGGGAGTCCAATCTCTACCTCCTCTCGAACGATGTCCTGTGGCATCCGAATCTATCTCGATACCAAAACAAGCCACAACATACATCACACACCGCGGGAAGTTGGCATGATGGCGCTCTAAACCCAAACCAATAACGAGTCGAGAACTCGCTGCTCGTCTCGCTCCACAACACTACACAAGGCATACACTAGATGACAGTATTGTAAATTCTTAACCCTTTTTTTTCTACAACAAATAGTAAACTTAGGCGTGCTGATGACCGCTTCCAGTGCTAGTGATCATGGGAAAACGACCTACAACAAAAGGTCAATCTACTGAATTTATGACTCGAGCTCGATACCAACCGTAAGGGGACCGACCCGAATGGGGCACTAAATGGGCCCTTACCCCAATGCATGCATTCAAAGTAAAGGACATTAAATGTACATGATTTGATTCCAATTAAAACAAAACATTCAAAATAACCCCTTTAAAAACTAGACAATTTCCCGAACTCGCCCTCCTTCCCCAAGCACTGCTCCAAGATAAATACATTTCCAAAGTATACTCCGATAAGAGATTTCTTAAAATCATTCAAAACATGTCTAAATACAATAATGTCAAATCCACAAAATATTCGAGAAAACATCCTAGGGCTCTCGTGCTCTGCTACATGCATTCAGGGGAAAATAAAACATAAAGAGTCATAACACAAAATCGTAGTTTGATGATCGAGCCCCATGATCACAGCTCCTCCTTCACCATCCTGTCTCGCAACTTGGTTACCTGTGGAAAAACCACAATAATAAGGGTGAGTAACGAATTACTCAAGAAGAATCCCCAACCGGGTACAATACGATATACATGGTCATCTCGATGAGCGTATGCAAGCTATGAATATAAACACGAGAATAGAGCACATAGCTTAGCCCACACTTGGGCCTCGGATGCCAATTTAGGGTCTTAGTCCGGAATAATATCACCACACAAGTCGCCTATACGAGAAACAAGTCCCGGCCTCGGCTGCTCATCGCCGACGAAAGGTACACGCTCAAGATCCCGAGGAGCTCTCCGGCGGCGCCAGAATGAGCGTAAGCATGCACCGCGTGCTACACGCAGACTATGGGGGTTCCGGTCCAAGGCAAGCCGCCCATGTCCAATCCACCACGCCTAACTAAATCTTTGGATCGGTGTCACCGACATAGGGGTGTGAGACCTGACACGTAAACTATGTCACCGAAACCACCGCACTGAGGCTAAGGAAACGGTCGTGGTAGGCTTACGCCAGAAGCCGCCCTTACCTTAACAGTGGCAATCGTGGCTACCGCCAAACATGCCGAGGACATGCCGGCCGTCGGGGCCGAGGCAATGCCAAGTCATCATCCCGACCGCTTGGGGCATTTAACATCGCCACCCTCACCCAAGATTGCGGGGCCCTACCGGTAGGGTTAGCTAATCCCTCACGGGGTCCAGTGGATCTGAGCACTTTGCCTCGACGTCCCTACCATGGATGCAAGGTACTTTATGCATCAGGCCCGGATGATGCTATCTACCCGCAACTCTAACTCCGCCCTAGCAATCGACAAACAATTCCATAAAATCCAATACGTGCTCAATAAGAATACAACGAGCCTAACATGATACTACGAAGCAAGGAATGATACGAGCATGCCGTAAAGGAACAACCTAGCATGGATTAACATGAGAATAAATCGGAAGATCATGCTAACCGAATTCGAACGAGCACTTATTACTAAATATGTCAATAAACACAAACAAGCAATCAATCAAAGAATCACATATAATATCGCAGGGGTCCACACAACTCCGATGAAGAAATCCTTACCTTGGTCGGGGACGATTTGACACGAAAACCTAAGTTGCGAACGAACCCGAACTAGCTACCGAGAACCTATCAATCACAACAAAAATCACACAATAGGCCTAAATATAATAAAATAAACAAGGCTCAGCTCTGGAGAAACTCACGAGGCACGACGAACGCACGAACGAGCCAATTGCACGAACGGGGCAGCAACGGGGCTGGCTGGGCGCGCTAGGGCGCAGGAATGAGCGCGTGGGCACGGGGACGGGCTCTGGGGCGCGAGCTGCGCGAGGACAAACAGGGTGTTAGCGATGCGGCTCGGCTGGGCGTGCGCGGGCGCACGGGCGCAGACGCGGATCTGGGCGAGGATGCGCGGTGCGTGGTCGGGCTGGCTGGCGATCGATCACAGACGCGAGCGAGAGGGGGGCGACGCGGCCGCGCGTGCGATCTGGCGAGCTCGACGAACAGGGGAGAACATGGCGTTGGAGAAAACGAGCTCGATTCCGGGCGATTGAAGAGGATTCGACGGCCGATTTGCTGCTGGACCACTTCCCCTTGGCTGGCCGCACGAAACCTACAAGCCACTCGCTTCAATTCGGCCGGCAAGGAAGAAATCAGAAACAGGGGAGAAGGGGAAGGAAAAGAGAAGGAGAAGAAGAGGAAGAAGACGTACCTGCTGCTCGGGGGAGATCGACTTCGAATTTGGGTGAGGAAACTCGGTCGAAAATGGAGCTGGAGGAGGAAGAAATCGCGAAGGCTCAGCTCGGTCGGTCGAGGAAGTGTAGCGAAGGAGAAGAAGGAATTGGGGAAGAAAGCCTCGGGCGGCCTGGCTTTTAACCCGAAGGCACGAAAACACGGCTATATACAAGTTGGCGCGCTTAGAATCACAAGAGCGCTCAGTGGCTCGATTGGCAGCGACCCTTGCCTAGCTTCCAATGCGTCCTTGGCTCGAATCTCACTCGCGCTATTTAATTTCCTATTTATTTTTTACCTTTTTTCAAGCCCAAATGTCTTCACCAAAATTCCCGATCCCATTCAAATCGACTCATAATTTTTCCGGCAATTAACAAATACATAACCGGCCTTGCCGGCCCGACCAAAATTACCAAAATGCCCCTGGGCCTCCCGGGAAGACTGGGATGAAATTTCCGGGCCATTACACATATGCCCTACTGTCACGATCATTCCGGTTTCGAGGTTTCCAATCAGCTAGTTTCCCATGGATTTTCCAACAGGTCTCCTTCACATGGCCTGGTTTTTTGCAATGGTCACACCAAGGCCTCCCTTGCCGGGACCTACTGTCTCCAGGGTTTCCTGTTGAACTGAAATTTCTAGACACAAGTGCAGAAGCATCAGAGATTGGAACTGATTTTGATTTGCCCATCATAATACTTTTCCTGCTTTCCTCTCTTCGGATTTCTGAGAAAGCTTCACGAAGAGACACCAAGGGCTTGACTCCCAAGATTCGTCCCCGAACTTCATCCAGATTACTGTTCATGCCAAAGAGAAACTTAAATGTTCTCTTCTGTTCTGTGATCTTGTTATATTGTGTCTTATCATCAGGACACTTCCAGGTATGTAGTTCAAATAGATCTAATTGTTGCCAATGACGTGAGAGGTTGTTAAAATACTCGGTGACCGATTGGTCTCCTTGACGGAGATCATGGAGAATGACTCGATTCAAACAACTCGCAGGTGTTCTCCTTGCTAGAGTAGGTTTCTTTGGTCGCTTCCCAAATACGATAGGTCAGTGTCGTAGAGGAGGAAATTTTCCCAATTTCAGAGTCATGGAATTAATTAACCACGACATTACTGTGTTATTGTCTATTTTCCACTGCTTGTATTCCAGATCACCTTCTTTTGGTTGCTCCTTTTCCTTGGATAGATAATCATCCTTACCCTTACATCAAGAAACGAACATGTGTACCACTTGTGACCATTGAACATAATTATGACCATTCAATTTATGACCAGTAATACACATTGGTGACGAATCAAAACTTCCTAGTGTATAATCCTTAGATGAAGCCATAATAGGAAACTATTTGAAATACGACACAACACAACGAACGGAGCTAACCAGCACAGCGAACAAAGCTAACCGTTAGAACAGATATGGGAAAAGGATTACCTCGCTGGAGCGAACGAAGATTGACGATCTTTAGAACAGATAGCGAACCTCGCTGGAGCGAACGCAGGGGAAGCGTGATGGATCTGATTCTGACGAGATTCGCAACGACGGTGATTCAATTTACAGCGGCGAAGAGGCAGCAGCGAAGAGTCGGAGGTGGAGAGGCAGCGGAAATGATCTGAATTGCAGCGGCAATGATCTGATTGGGCCCTTGACCGAAGCAGAGGAGTACTCGATAGCGAACTAACGAGGTGTAACGCCCCGACTCGAATGAGGTTCTAAATAGGCCGTTACCTCAATTCATGCATACAAATCTACATAAAATTTGCAAGATGGTGTTCGGATTCTAAGTAAAAACTAAAACATAAAACATCCATTTAAAAATCAACATCATTTCCTGAAACCTGTCCCTGTTTCCAAGCACCTGTTCCAAGACAAATACATTTACAAAAATTACTATGATAAGAGATTTATTTAAATCATACAAACTTTACAACAATGCTAGAATCCGGAAATACATTCAGAAAACACCCTAGGGCTCCGTGCCCAACTACATGCATTCAGAGAACATTTAAATCATAAACATAAAACTCAGATTTGAACAACGGGTTTTCCATGATCACAGCTTCTCTAGCCATCCTGTCTCGCACCATGGTTACCTGTGGAAAAACCACAAAAATAAGGGTGAGTAACGAATTACTCAGTAAGAATCCCCAACCGGGGTACAATACGATATAATCAGTCATCTAGTACCAAAGCATGCAAGCAAACAGCTACCAACACAGATCATGGCTCAACGAGCTCATAAAACAAGATCTGGATTGGATACACTGACCAATCCAAGGACATCACCGAGGTATCTGTCACTCGGGGGGAATACACTGATCCCAAGAATGTCCTCAAGGGCCTCCTTGCCCTTGCACTAATCTGGACTTACGGAGAGTACCCAAGTCGCTCTAACGGAAGGAATGGTGTACTCACGACATTAGCCCGGGAGCTCTCTCCGAACCGACAGCTAACGCTGCGTGTGCGCGCGACACCGCATGCTCTCTCGCAACCGGCGTAAATGCGGGGCCTAAGGGGCAAACTACGCGGGCCAGTACGCATGCCTAAGACTCGAAAGCGGTGTCACCGATCACGCGAGAGCGCGAGGCCCTCGGCGCTCATCTGTGCAAAGATGATCCACCGACACGAAGCTAAGAACCGGCCAGGCGCAGGCTTGCACCGATGGCAGGGTTCCGCTCTAGCAGGCTACAAACTAGGCTATGCCGAAGTGGGTAGCTAATTCCACAAGCGGCGGGTAGGGGGGGGAAGCAAGATACGTTATGCTGTGCACACTTTACTCCCGACCAGAGCTAAATCCACCTTGGCGACCGGGGGGGGGAAGCAAGATACGTTATGCTGCGCACACTTTACTCCCGATCAATGGGGACAAAGTACGTTATGTCCGCCACCTGCGGATGATGACAAACCCTACAACTCTATCTAAGAGTACAGAGTAAAAAGCAATGATTCCTGGCTAGCAAACAAAGACCGACATCAATCACACTAACCTAGCATGATACTACGAGCTTAAGCGGAATCATAAGCATGCTGGCAGAACAAACCTAGCATGACACTAACATGTAAAATCAGGCAAACATGCTAGCAAGAAATCAATCGAACTGCTCTATTATTATCATGCTCATAACAGTCAGCAAACAAGCAAGGCATATCATGAAAATATCGCAGGGCCCACACAACTCCGGTAAGAAATCCTTACTTGGTCGGAAGGCAACAACACACAATAAAATTAACTGCGATCGAACTCGAGCAACCTATAACGAGCCAAACAAACACATCAATAATAACACAATAGGCCTAAATAATAATAAACAGGGCTCAGCTCGGGAGCAACTCACTGGGCGACGGCGTGCGGCGCGGCTCGGCACAGGGGACGGCGCGCCGGCCCGAACGACACGACGAGTCGGGCTACAGGACTCTCTATCTGGCCGAAACGGGCGCGGACAACACAGGCGACGCGATGCGGCACTGTGCGCGGCTCGGCACAGTGCGCAGGTGGGCGACACGGACCAGGGTAGGGCGAGGGCGCGCGGGCGACGGGAGCTAAGCGCCGGTGGGCGGCGACGCCGGCGAGCTGGGTCGGCGATGGCACGACCGGCGTAAGGTGGCTCGGTTGGGCGAGGGTCGACTGGCAGGGCCGGGCTCTCGCCGCGGCCGGCCTCTGGGCCGGCCGGGTTGGGCGACCAAAGGGGCTCGGCCTAGGGGGCTCGGGGAGAGAGAGAGAGAGAGAAAAAAAAGGGATTTTGGAAAATAAAAGGAAAAAAGGAAATAAAAAGGAAAATGGGGATAAAAGGAAATAAATGGGATTTTTAATCCTATTTCCATCCTTATCCAGTTTTATCCAAATCAAAACCTTAAAATCCCATTTCCCAGCTTCCTCCTTCGAGACCCGACCGAAGCAATCTTTTCCAATCAATAAAACTCACTTAAATCCAACTCCAAAAGCAACACTAAGGGCCCGGGCTCGAATCCCAAAGGAAGCACACAACCAACCATCACTTTGCCAAAGCCCAAACCACAACCGAGCATCCAACCGACTAGCCCAAACACCACGGGACTCGCAGCCACCAACAAACAAGCCTCGACAAAGGCAGGAGCTTCCTCAAAGCCCTGAAAACCACAAATCCTGCCCGGGGAGCCAAAAGACCAAAATACCCCCAAGGGTCAAAACCGCTCTAATGACCCAACCAACAACC
Organism: Sicyos edulis; assembly: GCA_036507275.1. NCBI lineage: Eukaryota > Viridiplantae > Streptophyta > Magnoliopsida > Cucurbitales > Cucurbitaceae > Sicyos > Sicyos edulis. Next base: position 12,952,828 of record CM071850.1, read on the forward strand.
GAATCTTGACTCGAAGGCACCTCGAAAACTGGAATAGGAAACTGGGCTGTTACACGAGGTTTTGCGGAACTGGTTGGAGAAGAAGCTTCGCGGGTTTGACGCGCACCAACGATGCTCGGAGTTGACGATTCAGGTTTGGAGATCCGAAGGCTCGCTGAGTTGGTGTGCTCGGCGAGGAAATTCTGAAGGACGTCGGAGGCTCGCTGATTCGATGTGCTTGGCGAGGAGATTCCGACGAATAGGAGAGAGAATTTAATCAGAGGAGAGAGTGAATCTTCTGCTCTGATACCATGAAGAAAATTTGATTTCTTGCTTTATTCCATAATCACGTACGTATAAATACACACCAAAAGGAAATCAAAACAAAAATAACAACTTTCCTATAGACTCTCACTTACCTAACAAACATAACAACTCTCCTATAGACTCTCACTTACCTAACAAACATTACAACTCTCCTATAGACTCTCACTTACCTAACAACCCACAAACCAGAATTAGATAAATATAATTTACAAGATTACAAATCTAACCCTAACTTTCAACACAAACATTTTACAAACATAAAAATCCAACCAACAACAAAACTTAAGGATTTGCATAACCAAGCTTTAGCTTTTACTCACAACAGAAACTCAATAGCCAAACATTCAAAACCACACATACACAAAATCTTAAAGAGAGGTTCTTAGCTAAAGTTTCCCTTACCTGTTGGAGTGAGTCAAGTGACGTCTCTTTGTAAAGTTGCCCAGCTCCAGAATGCCCCGAGCTTCCTACACATTCCAAATACCACATTCTCATAATCACACTAATTATCATTCATTGATGGTACATCAATTAATTGGTAAGGAAGAGGAAAACATATCAAAACTTCTAATGGATGAACCAGTTGTTCACCAACCAGCCCATGAGAGTGGACGGAGTCGCACCCATCCCTCAACCAAGATCCTGGATCCTTTAATTCAACCCAAACAATCTTTAATCCACTTACATTTTTCCTTTCGAGATGAATCACCGACGATTTCGCTCCCCTCTTGTTGAATCGGTCTTTTGTTCGTGATAATTTCAGGTGAGGTTCAATTCGCACCGGCAAGGTTCACAAATCCCTTAAAAGTTGATAACAGCAACATTGGTTGTCTCCTTCGTCGACCTCTCTTCCGTCCATTGACTCTATTCCTTTCTCCCTCATTCTTCCTCGATCTCGTCTCCAAATCGAGACTGCAAAAAAATTCAAGGGTGTAGGTCTCGACCAAAACGACGTCGTTCTCCCCGCTTCCCATTTACCTTACACGTCAAACCTTTTTTAGCCCTAAGTGTCGCTTCCCCCTCTTCCTTTCATTTTTTTTATTTCTTTTCTTTTCATTTAAAAATAAACTCACACCTACACCCTTTCCATAAATATTCTCATATTTCATAAATATAAAAATGTAAATTTACTTGCAAACCATGTTTTCTTTTTCTTTTCCTAGGTCTTACAACACATCAACAAAAAGATGAAAATTTCACAAACAAGAAGCTAAGAAATAAAGGAAAAGCTAGAGAAAAGCTGCCCAGTTCAGAAAAATTTCTTAAGAAGAATAGTTAGCAAAATTCTTCGAAAGAGATACCCAAGTAGAGGCCTTCAAACGAGCTGAATCCAATCTAGAAAACCATGGTTGATGCAGATCTTGAAATGTACGATGATTTCTTTCCCATCACAACTCATACAACAGACTTTTAACAACATTAATCCATAAGAACCAAGCCATCTTTCTCAGATTTAGCCAAGAAGCAGATGGTGGAAAATGCCCAAGGTAGACTAAAGAGGGTTGAATATTGATATAAAAAGAATAAATGATTGCTGCATTCAGAAGCCTTGAAACATAAATGACACAAAAAGAGTTGAAAAAAATGGTTAGATAGCTTCCTTTGAAGAACCTCTGCTGAGTTGAGTTTGCCATTCAAAAGAATCCACAAAATTACCAAGACGGGGCTGATTTGACTGAGTAGGCCCCTGACGCTTCTAATGACCATGATAAAAAGTCTGGCTCATTCCCAAGGGATTTTGAAGAAAGCAAACTTAGAAGACCTGCAAATTTAATTACCTCTTCATACTCTTGCTCGATTCTCTGCCCACCACTGTTCTGCTTGTTTCTCGATAAATCGTTTCCGACTGCAACAAAAGAAGTGATGTGTTATAAATTATGCATCATCTAACTATGGTAGCCCATACGAGTGTGAACAGTTTGCTTTGGCTTCGTTTGAATGTGGCACCGAAGCATTATTATTTATAGGAAAAATGAGTAAACCAAGCCGAAACACATAGTAAGGTAACCAAGCTGCACCAATCTAAAGAACTAATGGTTCAATCTGTTCGATTCTTGGCTTTTGGGCTGCTACTGTGAATGATACACGGTATTGGCCTGTATCTAATTACAATAGGCATACAAAAAATCTCAGCCCCTGTCTCAAACCCACACTTTTGTATTTTACATTCTAGTTTATAGTACTAATGGTGTCAGTCAGATCGGTTATATTCGATGCAAATTTAACTAAATTCGAAACCAACGGAATATAATCGATTTTCTTTGTTTCAAACTCAAAATGTCCAAGCTGAAACGGTTCCAAATCAAACCAGTGCAGTTTGGTTGGTTTGGATGGTTTTGTCAATTTTAACTTGCACACCTACCATATGCTTTATAAAGACGATATTATTGTTAGTCATGTGAGATAGGACTGGACAGATGGGCCACCAGGTTCTACACATAAGATGCTTCACAAAATTCAATGTCATCAAACAAGAATAAATGCTTGATCAATAATGACAAGAAAGCATGGAAGTTTAAAGTTTGATAGTTAACGGTGAAAGGAAATGAATTTCGTAGTTCCTTCAACACCATGTGTGAAGTTTTGGAATAATAAAGTATTGCAATGGTGGTTGATTTTATCATAGCCTATCCTTGGATAAATTGCCTCAAATATGCTATGAGACAGCCTGTAAACATAACAATATTCTATGTACTTCACTAAGTGAAGTAGCCACCCAAACAAGAGGATGTGCCTTCTTTTCAATAGTCGAATAACGAAGTTGTATAAATTACTAGTTTCAAATTGTTGGTTATTTGATGATTATTCTCAAATTATTTGTTTCCATATTTATTGGATTAGTTCTTGTATTTATAATATTATTGAGTTGTAGAGGATATTATCATAATGTATTATTTGTTTCCTTATTTGTAAAATAAGGGTTTCTCTATTTAAGAAACATCTATTATCAGAGAATAATATATTCCTCTCTTTATATTTTGTACATGGTATTAGAGCCAAACAAAGAAAAAGAGAAATAAAAATATTTTTTCAAAACCCTATAACAACTGTTGTCAATTCAATTCACCACTTGCACTTTGCCTATCTCCACTCGCCGCCAATGAACATCGGTTCACTCTTATCCGTGATGAGAACTCGCCGCCGCCAGAACCCAGTTGTTTCATTGCTTGAGAACTCGCGCGCTTCTTTGTCCATTCAACTCGCCGCAGCTCAGAAACCTTGCTCTTTGCTTGTTTCTCAAGTTTGGGTTATTTATTCAAGTTTTTGGCCAATCGATTGAGTTTTTCAACCGCTGCTTATTTTTTTTCATGTGTAGTTTACTATATTTAAACTGCTGTTTTTTAGTTATCTAGCCTTAAAATCTTGTTTTTTGCTGAAGAATAATGTCTGAAGACAAGATATCAGTTGCTAGAATTTCAACCCATAGCCCTACTATCCAAATCACAACCATTCGACTTAATGGTGACAACTTTCTTCGGTGGTCACAAAGTGTTCGAATGTATATTTGTGGACAAGGAAAGATTGGGTACCTTACTGGAGACAAGGTAGCACCTTCCAAAGATGATTCATCTTTTGCTACATGGGATGCCAAAAACTCCATGGTGATGACATGGCTAGTAAATTTCATGGTGGAAGACATTAGTAGCACCTATATGTGTTACTCTACAGCTAAGGAATTATGGGACAATGTCACAGAGATATATTGCGACGTAGAAAATCAGTCACAAGTGTTTGAACTAAATCTCAAACTAAGTGACATAAAACAAGGGAGTAATTCCGTTACTCAGTACTTTCACTTACTGAAGAAAATTTGGCAGGACCTTGATTTGTTTGATAAATATGAATGGAAGTCCACTGAAGATCAAAAGCACTATAAGAAAATTGTTGAGAATGGTCGAATTTACAAATTATTGGCTGGACTTAATGTTGAGTTTGATGAAGTTCGAGGCAGAATAATAGGTAAAGCTAACCTTCCTAATATCAACGAAGTGTTTTCTGAAGTACGCAGGGAAGAAAGTCGGCAACATGTGATGATGGGTAAAAACTAGTTGATACAGAAGAAAGCTTTGCGTTAGTTGTTGAAGCCACTGCAAACAAGGCATCTGATCAGACAAATAAGCCTCGTGTGTGGTGTGATCACTGCAACAAACCGAGACATACTCGGGAGACATGTTGGAAGATCCATGGAAAACCTGCCAATCATAAAAGTAATAGACAAGGTGAAAAGAGTATTCGTCCACCAGCTTCTAGTGCCAATAGTGCTGAATCAACTCCATTCAATAAAGAGCAAATTGATCAAATCCTGAAGCTGCTCAAGACCACTACGACTTATGGAAATCCTAGTGTTTCCTTGGCACAAACAGGTAATTGTCCTCATGCCTTCTCCTGTCTTACTTAAGCTTCGTGGATTATAGATTTCGGAGTTTCTGACCATATGACTAGTTCCTCAAAACTCTTCGAGTCATACTCTCCATTATATTGTAATGAACAAATTAGAATAGCAGATGGTAGTTTCAATTCTATTTTTGGAAAAGGAACTATTAAGTTATCTCCACACCTTACCTTACAATCCGTCCTTCATGTTCCCAAATTAGCTTGCAATTTGCTTTCAGTTAGCAAGATTTCTAGAGATTCTAACTGTCGTGTTATTTTCTATGACTCACATTGTGTCTTTCAGGAACAGGAGTCGGGGAAGACGATTGGACGTGCTAGGATGCTTGATGGCCTTTACTGTTTTGAGGAAGCTTCAACTAGTCATAAAAAGGTTCAGGGTTTAAGTAGTGTTAGTTCTCCGTCTGTTAGGGAAACTTTGATGCTTTGGCATTATAGATTAGGACTTCCCAGTTTTTTCTATTTAAAGTATTTGTTTCCAGAACTCTTTAAAGGAATTGATTGTTCTATCTTTCATTGCGAACATTGTGCCTTTGCAAAAACTCATCGCATTTCTTATTTATTTAATTCATAGCGATGTCTGGGGTCCATCTAAGGTAGTAACTCAAAGTGGGAAACGGTGGTTCGTTACCTTTATAGATGATCACACCCGTGTAACTTGGGTGTATCTTTTAACTCACAAGTCTGATTTTAAGGAGGTATTTATCCGTTTCTATAACATGATTGAAACCCAATTTAAAACCAAAATCAGTATCTTACATTCTGACAATGGCACTGAATATTTCAATACCTATCTAACTGAGTTCTTACACACCAAAGGAGTCTATCACCAATCAACCTGTAGAAATACTCCTCAACAAAATGACATCGCAGAACGAAAGAATAGACATTTATTGGAGGTTTCTAGGGCTATTATGTTCTCTATGAATGTCCCTCAGTATTTATGGGGTGACGCGATTCTTACCGCTACTTACCTCATAAATCGAATGCCTACTAAGGTTTTAGGTTTTCAAACTCCTCTAGAATACCTAAGAACCACCTTTCCTACAATTCGAATTTTCTTAGATCTACAAATCAAGGTTTTTGGATGTATTGCCTTTGTTTATGTGTCCAACCCTTCACAGTCCAAACTAGATCCTCGGGCTACCAAATGCATATTCTAGGCTATACCTCCCATAAAAAGGCCTATAGATGTTATGATCCTGTAACAAAGAGATTTTTTGAAAGTATGGATGTGTCATTTGTAGAAAACCAATCCCTTTTTAAACCTCATTCCCTTCAGGGGGAGACATCTACATTTGAAGGAAATTTTTGGATACCTCACCTCTTCCAAATATCATACACTCTGAGGTTGTTACAATGCCCAATATGGAAGGTTCCTCCTCAAGGGGAGAAACACTACAGAATAATCAACCTGAACTTCAAGTTTATACTAGGAGAAAGCTAAGTCAAAAGAACATAGGCAAGATGGCTAATCCGACGCATGATCAATCTGACACTCCGACAACTGATCCTGATAATCCAGGTACTTTATCTGTAACTCTTCCTTCCACTTCTTCTCCTCCTGAAAATAATATAACCAATGGCTCTGACCTTGATATTCCCATAGCTTATAGGAAAGGAACCCGAAATTGTACCAAATATCCCATTGAGAATTACTTATCCTACAAAAAGCATCTCGACACTCATAGGGCTTTTACCTCTAGGATAACTAACCTGTTTGTCCCAAGGAATATACAAAAGGCCCTAGATGATCCGAATTGGAATTTAGCAGTCATGGAGGAAATGAATGCTCTAAAACAGAATCACACGTGGGACATAGTTGAGCTGCCAAAAGACAAGAAGACAGTAGGGTGCAAATGGGTGTTCACTATAAAATGTCATGCAGATGGGAGTGTTGAAAGGTACAAAGCAAGATTGGTTGCTAAGGGATTCACCCAAACCTATGGAATCGATTATCAAGAGACATTTGCCCCAGTTGCCAAAATTAACTCTATTAGGGTATTGCTAGCTATTGCTGTCAATGAAGAATGGCCTTTGTATCAACTTGATGTAAAAAATGCATTCCTTAACGGTGATCTCGAAGAAGAGGTATTTATGGACTTACCACCTGGCCTTGAAATAAATTATGGAAGTAAAAATGTATGCAGGTTACATAAGTCATTATATGGCCTCAAGCAGTCACCCAGAGCATGGTTTGAACGGTTTGAGAAGGCAGTTACAAGCTATGGATTTCTTCAAAGTAAAGCAGATCATGCTATATTTTATAGACATACTAGAAACGGCAAGATGGTCATTTTGATAGTGTATGTTGATGACATAATAATAACTGGCAATGATGATCTGGAAATAACCATTTTGAAGAAAAATTTAGCTAATGAGTTTCAAATCAAAGATCTGGGAGTCCTAAAATATTTTTTAGGAATGGAGTTTGCAAGATCGAAAAGTGGAATTCTAGTAAATCAAAGGAAATATGTAATAGATCTACTAGAAGAAACTAGATTACTCGGTTGTAGACCAGTAGAAACTCCTATTGAACAAAATGTGAAATTGCAAACATCAACATGTGAAGAAGTAAAGGATAAAGAAAAATATCAGAGACTTGTTGGGAGACTTATTTACCTATCTCACACACGTCCTGACATAGCCTTCGCCGTTAGTATGGTTAGTCAATTTATGCATGCTCCTGGTCCTGCTCACTTTGAAGCAGTAAATAGAATTTTAAGATACTTGAAAGGCACTCCAGGAAAAGGTATACTATTTAAAAAACAAGGTCATCTTCATGTTGAAATCTACACAGATGCCGATCAAGGTGTAGTACCACGATAGAAGGTCAACTTCAGTTATTGCTCCTTTGTTGGAGGAAACTTAGTCACTTGGAGTAGTAAAAACAAAATGTGGTGGCAAGAAGTAGTCTTTGAAGCCGAATTTAGGGCACTAGCTCATGGTATTTGTGAGGGTATATGGATTAAGAGAATATTGGAGGAGCTAAAGTTCACTCAATCAACACCAATACGTGTGTATTGTGATAACAAGACAGCCATTTCCATTGCCCACAATCCAGTCCTTCACGATAGGACCAAACATATTGAAGTTGACAAACATTTTATAAAGGAGAAGATTGAAGCTGGAACCATATGTATCCCCTATATGCCTACTTCAGAACAAGTGGCTGACGTCTTTACGAAAGGTCTTCCTGAGCGACATTTCAATAAGATGATTGGCAAGCTGGAAATGGAAGACATTTTTAGTCCAGCTTGAGGGGGAGTGTTGGTTATTTGATGATTATTCTCAAATTATTTGTTTCCATATTTATTGGATTAGTATCTTGTATTTATAATATTATTGATTTGTAGAGGATATTATCCTAATGTATTATTTGTTTCCTTATTTGTAAAGTAAGGGTTTCTCTATTTAAGAAACACCTATTATCAAAGAATAATATAGAAAAATATTCCTCTCTTTATATTTTGTACACAAATCAACTCTTGTGCAAATGAAAAGGTCAATGAGGCTGAAGAATTATACCTAAAACACACTCGCTTGAGATCTTTGGCACCACCCTGAAGAGAAGTAAAGGTGATATACACCAAGCTCATCTTGATCATCCCATTCGGCATCATTATGAGAATCTCTTTCTTTAATCTTGTTGACATTTCTAGTTGTTGAATCAGAATTTCCTTGTCTGTGACCTGAACAACGGTTACTAGCAGAGCTAGACCCATTAGACAGTATGTGACTGTTGGAATCTATAATGTTGGCTTCTTGAGACATTGTTTGACCATTAGATCGGTCAATCAAGAGAATGTGATTTGTTGAGTCTTTCTGCCATTTCCTTCAAGTGTTGAAAAAAAGAGTTGGCACCTTTTAACAAAATGATGATAGTAAAAAATAAAATAAGTTAGCATTGTATATCTATCTACTGAAAGAAGTTTAAATTTTTATTTGCAACCGAAGGAGTACTACTAGAAAGCATTGATTATTAATTTTTATATGTGGTTTAAAAAACATTTTTTATATCTATATATTTTGAAGTTAGGTGAGTTAGATATATATATATATATATATATATATATATATATATATAAATTAATAATTATTTATAAATCTGAAACTTACGATACATGATACATTAAAGTTGAATTTCAATACACGTTTCGTTTCACAATTTGACAACCTTGAATGATAAAAAGAAGCAATTATGCATGACAGGAGCTAATAGTGATAAAAAGATCCTTAATTAGCAAGTGGGTTCATGTCTATTGTTTTCTCAATATAAAACCGAATTGAAAAACTCGATTTTCTATAGTTTCAAACCAATAGATCCAATATTTTTCTTAAAGACCGATATGAGCCAATGGATCGGTTCGGTTTAGTCATTTTTTTTATTTCACCCCTATTTGTTATTGTTGGGGAGCCAAAAAATTAATGAATGATTAAATTTAAATAGAATCCTAATTTTTGGGAGTTGGTCGCGGTAAAGTTTTGTAAAAAATAAAATAAAATAAAATATAAGTGATTTAAATCGTTAAAATATTATCAAAATCAATTAATAATGTCAATAATTGCAGCAATTTTTATATACATTTTCAACGTAAACATTAAAAGAAAACAAAATATGTGATGATAAAAACAAACTATTAAATTATATTGTCAATTATTACAATGTGGATAAAAAATAGAGGCATGTTGTATTTCTCATACAATGTTTAATGAAAAAATCAATTTTTTTGGAAAATGGTAGTAACTAGACCACATTCAGGAAGTATTTGCAAATATAGACACCCGAGATTTTTTTTTTTTTTTGCAAAGTTAATTTTTCTATAAAAATTCGTAATTATTAATTTTTCATTAATACTATTTTGCCATTCCTCACATTTAATACTCAATTTTCGAATTAAATCCCTCATTTTCCATACTTCCCATTCGTTTAAAACATAATATATTCAATTGTCAACTCATTTAATGTAAAGAGATTTTAATTCGTTTTCTCATTTATTTGTCATCTTTCTCCCTATTCCTTTTTCGTTTTACTTTTCTTCCATTTTTCATTCCTCCATTTTCGTTTCTTTAATTCTATCATTCTTTCTTTTTACATTCCGACCACCACATAAGTTGTCGTCGACCAAAAAGCTCCGATCATATGGTAAAATCATACAACTTCAGTCATCTTTTCTCAATAATCTCTGTTTTCACAGTATTTGTATTACATTTTTGTTTTTTATTCATCACTATTATCAGGTTACTGTTCATTCAAGTATAATCGTGATTCGATGTCTCAGATGGTTCCGTATGGTATATTTTATTCATATTATGTCATTTATGTACATTTAATTCATTTATATTCCAGTTTTTAGAATGTCAAAAATCATATTTAGAAATGCAGTAAAATCATATGTAGAACAGTAGTATCTTCGTACTTTTCAATCCATATCGGGGTATACTTGACTGTATACACATCAACAAAACTGTATAATTGAGTATATACTGTATGTTTGCACGTCCTCAATTTCTATATAGCCGAAAAAATTCTATAATTGTGTATATATACCATATGTTCATACTATGTTTTTAGGTTAGTTATATTGTACACATCTTATCATTAGAAGTTCACTAATCATTCATTTGAAATTGTACTACGTTATGTCCACTCTCAGCCTTTAGATGATGACAACCTAACAAGTGCTATCTAAGAATACTCAGCCTTGTTCCCAAACAATCAAACATGTTCAAGAACATATAAAGCTTAGCATGGTACTACGAGCTCAAAATAGGAATCACATCGCATGTGAGAAGACCAAACCTAGCATGACACTAACATGTGGAAACAAGAACAATACATGCTAGCAGAACACAACAACATACAATCTTATCCCCTAACATGCTCGTAAACAGTAAACAAGCAAACAAAAATACAATCAATGCAGTTTTACAGGGTCCACACAACCCCGGTAAGAAATCGTTGCTTGGAAAACAAGCAAAAATCACAAACAAAAAAATAGTGCTCCTTGAGCTGCAGAACCAACACGAACTTAGAAAATAATAAAAGCAAGCACAAATCAATAACCAGCAGCTAACTAAACAGACGAGGCTAACAATATCGACGGGGCTCGGGAAAGTTACCCAAACCAAGGAAGGCAGGAGCTCTCAACAGCTAGACTCTCGGCTAAAGGTGTGCTTGGCACTTGGGTGAGCAGGCTGTGGGGGCTGAGCGGGCGTGTGGCGTGGGGCGAGAGGATGGCCTCGGCAGCAAGAGGCGATGGGCGAGGGCCGTGCGGATGGGTGCATATGAATGCTTGGCGGCTGGTGCTCGCGGCTTACGACATTGGTGCGTGTCGGCGGGGCGTCTCGGTGCGGCTGCTTGGCTAGGCCTTGCGATGTTTGTGCGTTAGGTTTGCAGCGATGGTGTGCGGTGAAGAGGCCCCTCCAGCTAGGGCTTGTGACGACAATGGGGCTACTCGTGATGGTGATGATGGCTTGCAACGATGGTGATGCTCCTCGGGTAGGGGAATGGAGAAGAAGGAACAGAAATCAGCAAGGGTGGGGGAGTTCTCTTGTGAAGTTTGTGGTTAGGGAGAAGGAGAAGTCGATCGCAAATGAGAAACGTTTTTCTTTCTTTTTTTTTTTTTTAATTAAAATCCTCCAAAACCCTAACCAACTAGCCTTCGAGTCCTAGCGAAGGAAAACTTAAATCCATGTTTTCCTCCTTTTCTCTTTTAACCAAAGTGACCTCTAAGCTTCTCAAAAATTTCTGGAAACTTGAAATAGCCAAAGTAACCCGAACTCAACAATTAACAGAAACAGCCCTGAAATCCTGATTAATTACAAAACTGATCCCTGAAGGCAAAGTTACCAAAATGTCTCTAAAGGCTCAAACCGCCCTAACGACCCAACCGAACAACCGAATGAACACCCGAACATACCTGGGGAACCGGAGTGAAAACTGGGCCGTTACAGATATTCATTTATTTTGACATAATAGAAGAAATTTACTCTTCAATTTTCTTTGACAATGATATCCATTTAAAATTGTAATTAGATTGTATTGAATATTTGAAAAAAAAAAAAATTATTCCAATTATAAAAATATCCATAACTTAATTTTTTTTTTCTTAAAAAAACGTCAATATCTATTATTTTAAATGGTCCTTTACTTCAAATATTATAAAAAGGATGAAAATAATGTTAATAAAAAGTTGTTCCAAAATGATGCTTCGTAAATCTAAAAGAAATGGTACAAATACAAAAACAGAATTCTAACTAATAATTCAAAAACTATATAATAAATTGTTTTTAATCTTCAAATTTGAGTGATATATGATTAAATCTAAAGGTGCTCACTACGTTGTTAAATATTAAAAAAACTATAATACTTTTATTAACACAATAGCAAAATATGATAATTTAATTTTAATACCAAAAGTTTCATAAGAGGGACTATGATCAAATTTGTTTTAATTCACACAGTATAATTTTGAAATTTTTTTATTTAAAGACTTTGGGGTTGTTTGTTTGACATTTTTAACTAGGTGTTAGGTTTAGAATTTATTAATTCTCTTTGAAAACTTACATCCAATCGAGTTTTTACCAATTCCTTCTCAATTTTATTTTTGAAAATAACTATAATTTCTCACCATTCATTTTTAATAATTCATTTATAACTACTCAATCATTTATAACCATCCATTTTTAATCATTCCTTTCAAATCAATCAAAATAACTCATTTTTAATCATTCCTTTTTTAACTACTAAAAATAACTACTCATTTTAAATTTACATCCAAACAAAGTTTTGATTATAATTCCTCCATACAAAAATTATATCCAAACAAGTTTTTAGCACAACTCTCAATTTTTAACTACTCAATATAACTCCTTAACCTAAAAACTACCTAAATATGTCAAACAAACAACCCTTTGGTGTATCATATAATTTTAAGTAGTGTGCATTTGGTATTTTAAGTAAAAAAAATGTGTGAATTAAGATGGAACTAATCTCAATCTAAGTTGTTAATGAAATTGAAATTCAAAATTAAATGAAATGCATCATCATAAAATCCCAACTTGATATAACAATAAAGTCGTAAATTTGTTAATTTGATCAATTACTTTTAAATTTATTCCATCTTTCTTTTTAATTTTTTATGCCATTCTATCTACATATTTATATTAAAATAAATGGTAGGAAACAAAACAAAATCCACTACAAAATCAAGTATCAAATTTGATTAAAAGTTCCAAGAATACAATTGTTCGCGGTTCAGCAACGCAAAAATAAATATGCTTCTGAATTCACTCCAGCAAAATGTAAACTAACGAAATGAGTATGCATGCCTCGACCGTAGATTGCGCAATGTAAACTGTTTTCTTTGGTAAAAAATTCATCCAATGTAAACAAAAAGGTTAGGATATTTCTAGCCATAACCCCCACCAATCTAATGGAAAATGAACTTTTCCAGGTTAGAGCTAAATTTCTAGCACAGGACGCTGAAACACTCAGGAAGGACTCGAGCAAAGCCTTCAAAGAACTCGGGCATCATACCACCAAATGATGCAAGGCGTAGCGTAAAATTTCAGCAGCTCTTTGAATAGAAGAAAGAATTTGGAATTATAAACTAAGCTCAGAACATACATCAAGTACAAAAATATGCAGGTGCATTCGCTTATCGGATTTACATTGCAGCTGATGTGAACAACAGCCAGCAGAGTTACTAAAAATTTACATTTCTCACACTCAATCCCCTACACAACAGACACACATATATGTAGGGGAAAAATTGAGGGACCCCAAGAAAATAGAAATTAGGGCAGAGAAAAAACAAGAAAATGAAGGTAAAAACAGGGGAACCATTAAAAACACAAACCCCTCTCTAGTTATCCCTCTAACTCAATACCATATATTGCCTTTTCTTTTCTATCCCTAGGGATGGATTAAAACCAAACAAATTGATCATATCATCACTTACCAGTAATATGAGGTGTGAGCCTGTAAACATCATGTTCATTTGCAATCAATTGAATTAGATTGATCCATTTCCGTGTCAGTGAGCCAAGTCCTCGCTACCGATGTCCACACTCGTCTTATCGATCATACGCACGTTGTATTGATCATAAACTCTTGCTCGGTTCTCGGCCCACCACTGCTCTGCTTGCTTCTCGGTAAATCGTTTCCGACTACAATAAAAATAAGTTGTGTTATAAATTCTGCAGAATCTAAATATGGTAACCATAGGGGCTTGTGTGTGGAACCATAACCAAACTGTCAATATTTTTAGGAAAAATGAGTGAATCGAGCCGAACTGCATAGTAAACATGACCAAACTGCCACAAACCAAAGAATTGACGGTACAATTGATTAGGTTTGTTGGTTCCTAATTAACTGTCATTTGATTCAAATTGGTCCGTATCTAATTAAAAGAGGCATAAAAAAAAAGCAGATACCCTACCTCAAACCCACAATTTTGAGTCTCCTAGAGACGGTACAATACCAACTGTGCCGATCTTTCATATTTTACATTCTAGTTTTTAATGGTATCAGTCAGTTAGGTTATATTTTATTCAAATCTAACTAAAACCGACACCAACCGAATACAATCGGTTTTCTTTGTATTCAACTCAAATTAACCAAGCTGAAAGGGTTTCAAACTGAACTGAGTACGGTTTGGTTGATTAAAACGGTCTTATCGGTTTTTACTTGCACCCATACCATGTGATTTTCAAAAACAATACTATTGTTATACTGTGAGATTAGACTAATGGGCCACCAGTGACTCATCATCTACACATAACATTCTTCACAATATTCAACATCATACATGATCCATTATGTTCCTGTCTCATATACTTCTGTACATCATAATGACGGGAAAGCATGAAAGTTTGAAGTTTGAAACATGAAGTTTCATAATAATGAATAATTGGCAATGGTGGTTGATTCTATCATATCCTATCCTAAGATGGTTAGATTGCCTTAAATACACTATGAGACAACCTGCAAGCATAACAAATTCATATGTACTTCACTAAGTTATTAGCAAGCCAAACGACGTAGCCACCCAAACAAGCGGTTGTACCTTCTTTTTGATAGTCGGACAACACAGTCATTTAAACAGCTAGCTTCAAATAAGCAAAGGTTCAAGTCAATGAGGCTGAAAATTATACCTGAAACGCACTCGTTTGAGATCTTTGGCACCACCCTGAAGAGAGGTAAAGGTGATATATACACCAGGTTCATCTTGTTCAACCCATTCGGCATCATGACGAGAATCACTTTCTTTAACCTTGTTGCCATTTCTAGTTGTGGAATCAGAATTGCCTTGTCTGTGGCCTGAACTACGATTGCTAGCAGAGCTAGACCCATTAGACAGTATGTGACTGTTTGAATCTATAATGTCGGCTTCTAGAGACATTGTTTGACCTTTAGATCGGTCCATCGATGGAGAAGCCACAACACTGAATGGAGGACTGGAGCCCAAGGAGGCAAGAGAAGGTGATTTGATGTTGCGAGCTGCTCCAACTGGAAGTCTTTCTGCCATTTCCTTCAACTGTTGAAAACACAGGAAAAAAGAGTTTGCACCTTTTAGTAAAAAGGATAATAATAAAAATAAAAGAAGTCAACATCGTTTAGCTATTTACTGAGAGAAGTTTAAATATTTATTTGCCACCTGAAGGAGTGCTAACATAAAGCAAAAGAAAATAACCAATAACTTGGATCTCAATTAGGAATAGAAGCACTTAAGCTACTTTCAGATGGCCAGCCAAAAAAAGATCTCTATTTTATTTTTCTAATCCTCAGTATGAGCTCATAATCAATAAAATAATTAAATTAGATTAAGTAGATATCACTTTGCCCAAGGTAAAATGCAAACCCTAACGGCCTTAGGTTAGGACTTAGTGGGAAAAGAGTCTCAATTTTTCAGTTAAATTTAAGATTCGTGCAAGAGGCCGTGAGTTCAAATCACATCATCTAACGATCACCACCCTCCAAGGTTAACTTATATCGCCCAGAATTCTTCACCATCCAAGTTATAAAGCTAGATGGAAATCCCCAGTTTCAAATTTTGTGAACATGAAGAGGATGTTGAGGGTACATTTGGTGGAGAAAAAGAAGCAAGACAGAATTGCTCAATTACAAAAAGGGACATAAGTAGGTAGCATGATTCTTGGTTTACTAATCTGAAGGCACTTGCGATACAAACTAATGTATTCCCTCAAGTAAATGGATGCAAGATGACCTATTTACAGGTAAGAAACAGAAATAATAACGTATATACATATACAGCTCCATAAACCAGCATACCATCACATACATACAAGAATACTACATACTTGGGCTGTAAGCGACTTGATTACTTCCTTTGCCGCATTGCACTTTGTCGCTTCTCCGGCAGCAAATGACAGTGCTTCCTTCAACTGTTTGGTTGTTCTATCCAACTCAACTTCCTGAAGTTGAGCTTTACGACTAAGGTTTTCAACCTGCATAAAGAAAAAACAATTGATGAGGGCTGATGCGTTCCAGGACTACTAACTAAACTTGGCTTCTGCACAATAAAGCAAAAAGAACGATGTAGAAAAGGCAAATCTGAAATAGAAACTAAGAATCTTGAAGAAGTTTAGAACAACACTTCCATTTCTTAATCAAAAGGTTGTAGAATCAAAATTTTCTATAAATTGTCTCATACAAGAGACAGACATCACATGATAGAACGAGATAAAAATATAGGGAAGAAAATATTTCCACCCAGGTAACTGTAAGGAACATCAGAAGAACTCCATTCAGCATTAACTAAAAAATGGTAATCAGAAAAACTTTTGAGAGAGTACTAAGAGGATCAAATAAATTTCATAAGCAATAATTTCTTCCCACCCATGAACCTTTTTATATAAGATAAGAAACAAAAAAAGAAAAGGAGAAGGAACCCATCCAAAAAAAGGCTAATTACAAAAATGACCTTCAAATCCCTAAGAATCATAGAGAGGGGATAGTTACAAAAAGAATTTACTATAGCTGTATTATTATAAATTCATTGATTTGCATTTGAAAAAAAATTGATTGGCTTCAACAATTTGAGGGAAAGTGATTAATTAAATAAATAAGATAACACTTATTCCTTAGACAACTGCATTATTTAAATCATCAATTGTACAATAGGAATCAACTTAATACAACTACTTTTCTCAAGCTTTGAAGTGGCTACATCTCTATGGAAAAAAGTTTTGTGTACATGACACCTTTTTGCTAGAAATAATACTGATTTAGCTTCTCAAATCAGTTACTTTCACACCATTAAATGCAACACCAAAATAATAATCATGAAAAATCATATGATCAGCTCTAATCAAGAAGCTTAGGAAAAGGCAGGGCCATGTACCTGAGCTTTTAACTTAACAACCTCCTGGCTAAGATTATCATTTGTCCTTTTAGCATCATCTACAACGATCTTTGGTGAGGTAAGACCTCCAAGAGTTGGGGTAGGTGTTGTTGAACGAGGAGGACTTGTTCGCCTTGATATTGGGGATGTTGCTCTAGAGACAATTCTAGAGCCTGGAACTGAAGCTGAAAAGAACTTTTTGGATGACCCAAAAACTGGATTAAATGATTTAGAAATAGCTCCCCACTGGGATCCTCCATTTGGCATAGGCGACACTCTGCTACTATTACATTCAAATTTTTTGTTTTTCTTGGAAGATTGGCTTTCACCTTGCTTCATAGATTCTATGGCAGAAAATCGTGCAAGCTGAGCACGAGACTTGACAGACTCTGGTTTCTCATCTTTCTCAACAAATTCAATAGATCCTTGATTGACACTTCTTCTTCGGCTCACTGAAGACTGAGAAGAAGCGTCAGTTTCAAATGCTTTTCGTAGTTTGTTATAACAATTATCACATACACGATAAGGTTTGTTAGGATTTGGGGCCATAGAAGCCTTGTGACATTTCTTACTGCTGCAAGCATGACAGAAAACAAGTCCACAGTTATAACAATTATGTCGCTTCCTTTTGAAGTTAAATAGTACGTGGCAACCTGAACACATAGACTGATCAACACCAGAAGGCCATTTATGAAGGCAGATAGCCGCAGAGAAATTTGTACCACATACAATGCTTTTAACTTGCTTGTCTTTTAATGCTTCTACTAATGTTGGTGAATTTCTATCTTCTGCATCGCCATGACCCAAACGACCATTTGCACCCTTGCCCCATGTGTAGACTTCAGTTTTTGAAGTTAAAACGGCAACATGATAAGCCCCACAAGCTATGTCTTCCACAAAACTTTCAGAAAGCTTTCCTTCAACTCGAACTGGAACTTTTCCATCAGCATGAGGATTTCCTAACTGACCATAAACAGGACTTCCCATTGTGTAGACATGGCCAAATGTTGTAAGGGCAACAGTCAAGCTGTGCCCACATGAAACTCGACAAAAGTTAGGTTCAACAAGAGCTGCGACGCAAGTGGGAACAAGTTTGCTCTCTTTGTCACCATGTCCTAGTCGACCCTTATCTCCATCTCCCCATGTGAATAGCTTCCCTGAAGAGCAATTGCTGGAACTTGAGCTTCCAACCATAACTTCAACTACGGCAGCAGTATGCCAAACACCACAAGCAGCCCGCACAGTGCGTAAACCCTTGAGAGATTCCACTTCTCTAGGCATTGAGACACTATTTTGATCTCCATGGCCTAAAACCCCAAACGTTCCATCACCAAAAGTAAACAATTGCCCAGCAGAGGTTACAACTGCAGTGTGCCAAGGTCCACAAGAGATAGAAGAGACATGTATGCCATCCAATGGTCCATTTACTTTTTTAGGGGTCCAGTGGCTCACTTCATTCCCATGGCCAAGAAGACCAAAATTATAAGTTCCATCACCCCATGTGTACAAATCACCAGAAAGTGTTACAGCACATGTGTGGTACTCGCCACAAGATACCAATTCAATATTTGTATTAGCAAGGGCATCTAAAAGCTTTGGTTGACAAACATCAGAATCAACACCATGCCCAAGCCTGCCTCCTGATTCTTCCCCCCAAGCAAAAATTTCTCCTTGCTTGGTCACTAAGGCAGCATGGCGTCCACCACATGCAATGTTTTGAACGTCTAGAACTACAGCAGACTCCACGACTTTAGGCTGCAAAGAGTCCATTTTGATACTTAAACAATTTCCAACTCTGTGACTTCCACCACCAAGTACACCATCCCCAGTTCCTTCACCCCAAATAAAAACATCCCCCAAGGCATCACCGTCATCATGGCCTGAACCTTGGCTGGATGAGCTGACAACACTTGATAAACTAACTCTAACAGCATCAACTGCCATTGATTTCATCGGACCATGCATGTCTGAACTACCTGATGATAAAGAATGAACTGATATACTGGCAGAATCAGAAGTGAAGAACCCCTTGGGAGGAACATCATACAGTATCACATTTGATAAGGCCTTATCCATTCCATTTTTGGGAGGACTTCCATATGGACTGCGGAAATCACCATCCTACATTTTGAAGAAAAATAAAGTTACTTATCTAAATAGACTTTGCATAATAATTGGAGGAACATAAATTACCTTTTGCAAGCTATCATTACTACCAAAAGGTGAATTAAGAGGAGAACTTCTTCTGGTGTACGTTCGAGGACTATTTGCTTCAGATTGCATTCCATCACTCCTAGACTCTGTTCTCCATTTACGTTGATGGCTACGGGAAATTAATGTTTTCAAACCATTGAACCAAACCTCAGCTTCATCTTTATCCTTGCAAATCTAGTAAGCATAATAAATAATCAGATTATTAATATTTAAAATCACAAAGTAACCCAAATAAATAAGGGTGAGGCTAATGAACTTGATGTAAACAAAATAGTAAGCAAAATAATAACTTACCAAATCTAAAGATCTGTCATTATATATTAGAGAAAATGATTGGTATTCCTTCTCTGGTCGTGGATACCTTTGAAATATTGGCTGGAAAGTTTTTTGAAACACATCTCATCAGTAGATAGTATACATACATCAAAAAGTCATAATTAAAATAGTCAATGATTTCCATTAATGGTTTGGTTGAAATTAGCCTAAAATATAAGTACATTTAAAGCTTATATTTGTTCCAAAACTGTATCTCGTACAATATTTTGATTTTTATACTTCCAAACTTTCTATCATGATCATAAACTTTGCATAAAAAAGAATTTTGACATGTGCTGTTAAATTCCTATATTTTTTATATTTATGACCGTCCGGGTACGCTTACGTGCATTCCGACTAATCTTACAAGACACTCATCTAATCTTACTATGTTTGGTTGTCAAGAAAACTCGTAGAAATTTAATTTATGGGGAAGTGGCTATCATGAAATGATCTTATTCCCTAAGCACTTGACAATTCAAGGCACTAATTGACCACTAGGTCAACCCATGATGGTTGCTAAATTCCTAAAATTAATATACTAGAAATCTTATGTTCACCGTTGTAGACATATGTTTGATATCAAGTTTAGAAAGGATAATCTATTTTTTCTATTACAACTCTAAGAAAAGGTAAAACCAAACCCTTTTAAAGTTCGTGGTCTAAAATAAATAAGATATCAAAGTATACGGACCAAAAGAAAATAAGTGTAAGAATAAAAGGGCTCAAACATTTTAAACCTATAAGATATAAGCAAATGCCAAAACACCAATCATTACTTTTTTTCATAAGGAAAAGGTAAACCCCAGCACAGACTAAACTTATGTGCTCAAGGTGTTTCTTCCAAGGACGCTGTATAATGAACTCATACAAAGATTGTAAGAGGAAAACAAGTATTCCATAGGACCTTTGGAAAAATGTACAAAAAGTATCTTATTCTTCTCCTTAGACTTTTTCATGGTTATAGGCCCACACATGAACACCTTAAAACTTCTAAGCCATCACATTCATAACTTTATAAATAAACCATAAGCAATGTAAGCAGCTACCTTTTCAATTGTGACTCTTCGATGTACAAAAAGCTAAAATTTTAGTTATTAAAGTTCAGAGTCATAAAACATGCCCACAGTTTCGTTATAATTATCACAATATATAACTCTAAGAAAAGGCAGAGGAGAATAAACATAGGTGCTAAAGAAATCTAATCTTTAGAAAATGGTACTTACAGTCCGTTGCCCAGATATTATTCTAGAAACATGGCTTAGCTTAAGGTGTTTCTCCTCTTTACCTGAGTACCAAACTAGAACAGACTCATCCTGAAAACATGAAACAGCGCCAATGCTACTAAGATCAAGAAGAGAAGGAATCATATTTATGGGGCTCCATCAAACAACTGAAGTAAAAGAAAGAGTACGTATGACAAGAGTTTAACATTGAGTCAATAACATTATCATTCCTTCTTAAACAAGTCAAATTATCTGCTCTTCTTTTCTTATTTAAGTCACTGGGATATAGTTTCGTCAAATTTTGGGGGAGATATGTCATGCTGTCCAGCTGGACTTGGAAATCCCTTTCTTATGATGATAAATTATCCAATGATCAGGCTCCAAGTAAATATGTTCATGCAGACAATGACTCCACTTTTACTATATCAATTACCTAGATAATTGGTCTCATAAACATGATCTCTTCCATCAAAGTCCATGCATCATCATGGTGAGGTGATATCGTGCATACAAAAATATTTACTAGTACAAAAGTGCAATTTCAGACCAAATGCAACAACAAATTTGTTAAAAGAGAACCAAACTTACATTGGAAAGCCGGAAAGGACAGAATTTTGGTTTTCCCCTTCTTCCATACTTTAGCAGACAAGCTCCCTTCTTTAGAGCAATAATGGACTGAAATATATAAAAAAAAGAAAAAGGTATTACATAATATATGCATGCGGAGGCCATCTAAGAGGATTCCAAAGGTTTGGCTAACAAGGGGTAGAAATACAGATGCTACAGATTCCAAACAAGACAACGTATAGTCATGCTGTAATTGTAAAAAATCAAAAGCTACAAAAATAAAAAAAATTACTTATTCATGGACATCTAGATAGAAACATGGAAACGGGCTAAACTTCTCCTATCATCCAAGAATATTAACATCATGATTTCCATCTTCCTCTCTACTATCGATAATGTCATGTTGCAGTGTGTATATTTTGCCAATTGACACTATAGGCTACAACGACTAGTCCTTGGAATCTACTTGACTATTTGGATCAATAAATGAACATACAACACAGAAAAGAAAACCAGATCTTCATGCTTTGCCATGATTGCTCGTGAAAATTTTAACATGATAGCTAAACCAATGTTGATCCTATAAATTAAACTTAGATCCGCATCAGTGTTGAGAAGGGATCCGATGGCAGTTCTGCTAGATTCATCTTCTACAACTGGTATTGTACAAGAAGGTAGCCTAGTTACCTAGTTGATTCTAGATCAACAAGAGTGGGTGTAGGATGCATCGTTCGGTTTCTCTAAGAGAATTTAGAAATCGTACATCAATGGATCATATGAAATCTTCCAAATGGTGTTATTTTTACCAACACTAAATTGCCTCATTAGAACCTGAAGGAGTAGCTTTCCAGAAAACATTCATCAATACACTCCGAACACAACTACCATCGAAGGAATAATTAATTTACTCTTCAACTTATGATGACTACTGCATCATAGTTAAAACGGCAGTAGAATACGCGACTGATGGGGACGGCAGTGCAAAACGACAGTGACAAAAGCTACACAACTTCATTTATACGCTTATGACACTGATTTGAGAGAAACATAGCAATAAATGCGCAAATCAGGACAGCATACGTTTGAGTGATACGGTACAATGATATTAAAATAGAAGAAAGAGTATGAAAAGAAAGCGGATGAGAGAACCTGCTCGATATCCCTTTCCACCGCACCGTTCCGATTAAGATCTGAAGTTATCCTATCCATTCTCGACATCAAATTTTCTCCCTCTACAACCCTCAAATCTGAAGAGTTAACTTCAGCTCATCCATTTTCAAAACCAAGCGCGAGAAGCCGCTCAATCTCCACCGAAAACTCAAATCAACGAGCAATTCCAATCGAAAACACTAAAATCATCCATCTCGACTCGACTACACAGCTACCGTCCGATTCATGCAGCCACCGCTCTGAAACTGCACTATAGCTGCAAATTCTTGATTAACTCCGATTAATTGGATTACGCGGGAGGCTGCTCCAATTTGTTGACGGAAGAATAGAACAGCTAGGTTACGGAATCGAAATGATCGAAAACAGAGGTGAAAACTCCATAGATTCGTGGGAACAAACCGCAGAAATTCGCTACGGGAAAAGAAATACCTGGCTGTGAAAGTGAAAGTGAAAGAAAACTCAGAACTATGATCTGATTCGGACTTGCAGGAAGAGAGAGATAGAGAGAAAGAGAAAGAGAGAGACTAGAAAGTCGAGGAGAGAGAATGACGAGAGTGTGTAGAGCAGACGAATAGAATAAATTGTAAAAGAAAAAAAAAATTAAAGAGGAAAATTGTGAAATATTTGCTTTGTTGTTCATCCGAAAAGAGGAGTTCGTGGTCAAATACAAAGATATTTGCAAATTTCCATAGAAAATATGGGGTAAAAATTATTTTTTTTAAAGTACAAATTCAAGGAGGAGGATCACAAAAGTGGAAGTTATCGGTGCTCTTAAATATATGAAAATTAAATATTGATTTTCGAGATCAAATCTGTAACGATGATGTTGAACTCGATTATTATCCTCTTATCTTGGCAGAATTTAGTCTTTTATATTAGACTTAGAGCTCAATTGAGAAAAATATAACTTACATCTTTTTTATATTCAGGAATGTATGGGCTAGTTTAGGTGTAACTATCTAAAATTTCGAATTAGATCTTAAGGGTACTGATCATGCATGAATTAAATATTTTCCCTTGATATCAATAGATACAGTCGAGTCTTTCGAAAAATAATTAAAATTCAATAAAAATATTAATAAAAGAGTTTGACAGGGTTCTAGATAAACAAAGTTAAGTACAAACTGGTACCGTTATTAGTCGCACAATTATAGTTCCTACGAGAGTAGCATGGCAGGGAGCACGCTTAACAGGAGATAGACAGAGGCAGTAGAGAAAGAAAGAAGCAAGCCCCTAATTCAAAATATAGTGTGAGGGGGACATACCTTCCATTTCCGAGTACAATCCTTTATAAAATAAATGTAGAAAATAATAAAAGATGTTATAAGCCTTATGCGAAAATAAACAACTTGCCCGTGATCTTCTTAGCTCTCTTCAGTTAATGATAACTCTCAAATAGTGAGTTATTTAGGCTAATATCTTAATAAATTTGATCCGAAGACTAACGTGAGGTTTCCTCGTGTGCAAATGATACACACTCGCGTAAGTATATGCGGTCTGCAGTAAGTAATAAGTAAAATTATCGATCTCCATAGGGACTGTGATTTATCAAAAGTAGTATGTTTAGAATTGACAGGAAGTAAATAAAAGGTCTCGATTTGGTTTCGGTTGCATAAGATAAAGGTAATGTAAAACGTATTAACTATGATGATAAATTAAGGCACAGTTAAGGTACTCATGGAATGTGTAGCAGTGTTATAAGAACTGTGCGGTTAGGGGAACTAGCATACTTCGTTTAACAAACGTTCGCTTCCACATTCATTCGCATTAAGTCCAACTTTCTTTGCAACTCCATGTAATATGCACATCACTGCGTATGAAGTAGCTACGTGCTTATTCCTAAACTTTGATTTAAAGTATAAAAGACTTTGATACTAACCTACTGAATATGCTACCTAGCCTTAGGTCCCTCTTCTAACTTCAACCAAGTAGCTTGTGTGGATGGTCGATCAACACTTGCTATTAAGAAATTAAGAACCTAGCTAACATGCATTGGGTTATCCCTCCCTAGATCCGTCTAACACATGCGTAAAAAATTCCACTTTTCTCCTAACCTAGCCTTAGGGGGTTTAGTTCATAATGCAAATTAAAAACACAAAGAACAACACAAATGAAAGCATGTTGAAAGCAATATTTTTAAAAAGAAAATGTGTCTAAAATAAAAAAAGAGAAATAAAGTAGAGAGATTGTGTAAAACTCTCTATGTCTTTTGTCTCTCTACCAAAAGCCCTCTAATAACTATTACAAGATATCAATTTATAGACTTCTCATGGTCCTTCTCGAATATTCCCAATTTAATTTGGTAGCCCAATTAACTCGACCATGTTGGCTGATTGATTTCGTCAATCTTGTCGTAATGGAGTAAGGAAGGGATCTTGTGATTTCGGTAATCTGTCTCCCTAGTGTCTGGGTTAGTCAACGTCTTGCGTTGTCATCACAATCCTTCCTTCATTAAGTCCTTGCCTTGGCATCTTGATCGAGTTACTATTATCACGTATTTAAGTTCCGCATTGGTTACTGTTGATCCGCGAGGTTCAGTCTTGTTATTATGCATCACAATTCCTACTAAATAACTTTTTTAGCATAAGAGGTACTTAATTATGCATTTAAAGTGTGATGTTAGCATTTTTCATAATTCTCTATTTAATCCCCTAATGCGCGAGCATTGGTCTAAATCACCACTTTGCTAACTAAATTAACTCTTTCGCATAAGATTTTATATGTTAATTGCGAACAATGATTCAAAATCAACCTAAATAATGACTCTATTTGAGAGTCATCAATATTCTAATGGCATTGTGCATTAATTGAATGAATTTTAGAGTTATAATGGCATTAAGATGGAAAACTTATTATATAAATTTAGGAACTTGAATATAAAAGGCTAACGAAAACTAAATTTTGGACACTTTTTACTAAAATGTTAAAGGCCCCTTAACTCCTAAATTTTTACTATATTTGTAAGAGTTGGGACTGTCATTAGCTTCACATTCAAAAAAGTTGAAGACTGGAATGTGATATCGGATGCATTGGAAAGCTTCACAAGATCTTTTAGACAGAATCACGAAACTCGAGGGATTTAATGCAAAAAGATAAGTGGGAAGATAAAAGACCAATTCGAGAGAATTAGGGGATGTGTTGCCAAAAAGCTAAAATTGATAAAAAAAAAAGATATTTCCAAATTCAATAATGATTTTGAGCAAAAAATATTTTCTAAATTCTATTCTAAATCTGATTCCTTGATCCCCGAGTCTCATTGGAGCCTATATGTAAAGACCCGACCCGAATAGGGTCATAAACCTAGGTCTAAACCTGTAACGGCCCAGGTTTTCATCCTTGTCTTTCAGGTATGCCCTAGGGGTATTTTGGTAATTTGGTCGGGCCGTCAGGGCCGTTTATGTCTTTTTCAGTTGCTAAAATTATTGGATGGTCTTATGTAGGATTTTGATGCTTTGTGGATGTGTTTGGGCATGGAGAGATGCAAAAATAAAATAGGGATTTAATAAAAGTGAAGCAATTAGGGTTCAAATCCAGGTTGTCTGGGAGGTCAATTGTGTGTTGTTGCCAGTTGTGCCTCGAGCTGTTATTGATGCTCATTTTGCGGTATGTCTTGGTTAGCTATGGGTCTTTGGGGTTTTGGTGCATTTGACTAAATGAAGGGAAATTATGGTTGTTTGTGTTTTCTTCTCCAAACCCACCCTAGCCGCCCAAGCTTCCTCTCCCCAAGCTCCTTGCCGTGCATCATCTTCCCGAGCAGCCCTTCGATCGATTGTCATCCCGGGTAAGAGTTTTCTTCTTCTTTCGTTTGGTGTCCTTGCGGGCCGAGAGAAAAAGGAGGTGAGTTTGTGTCTTGTGCAGCCAGCCGAGAGGGAGCAGTAGCCTTGTGTCGCGCCAGCAGCCAGCAGCCCAACGCCCTGCATCGCCCAGCCCCTACCGTCGCACCAGCAGCCCCATCGCCAGCAGCAGACGCCCAGCCGAGTAGCCTAGTTCATCGCACAGCCGAGCTGTATCGCCCAGACGCCCAGATGCCCAGCAGCGCGTCGCACGGCCAGACAACCTGTCTCAGTGCCAGCGCTCCCGTCCCGCGTCACGCTTCTCCGTCCGCGCGCAGCCCAGCTCCAGTCCGCGCCAGCTCCCCAGCGCTCGTTCACCCATAGCTCTGCGCCCCAGCGCTCGTTCGCCCACAGCTCTGCGCCCCAGCGTCGTGCCAGCGCGCTCAGCCCCTTCTCCGTCCGCGCGCGGCTTCGGCTCGATCCATGCAGCCTAAGCGCCCAGCGCCGTGCAAGCACGCCCGCGCGCGCTCGGCCACTGCTAAAGAAAGAGCGGCCACGACCGTGCAGCCTGTTCGTCCTCATGTCAGCCGTGTCGTGTGAGTTGCTCTCGAGCCGAGCCATGTTTGTTTTACTATATTTAAGCCTGTGGATTGAGATAATTGTTGTGCTTGTTAGGTTCTCGTTAGCTAGCTTGGGTTCGATCGCAGCATAAGATCTTTGTGTGTAGTTGCCTCCCGACCAAGGTAAGGATTTCTTACCGGAGTTGTGTGGGTCTTGCGATATAATATGTGATTGTTGTTTGTATGCTTGCTTATGTTTATCAGCATGTTTAGTGATAGGTGCTCTGTTCTGAATTCCCGACTGGCATGATTTCTTGTGTTGTTTCTCATGTTAGTCCATGCTAGGTTGTTCTGTTCTGGCATGCTCGTTATCTGTTCTTGCTTCGTAGTATCATGCTAGGTTCGTTGTTTCTGTTGAGCACATTTTGGATTGTTTGTTGTATCTGTTTATAGTTTAGAGTTATGATAGGTAGCATCATCCGGGCGAGGGTGCATAACGTAACTTGCATCCGTGGCAGGGACATACGAGGCAGTACTCCGTCCCTGATCCGTCGTTAGGGTTTAGCTAACCCTAACGGCAGCCCTTTGCAATCTTGGGTGAGGGTGGCAGACTGTTAAATGCCCCAACGGTCAGGATGATGACAAGACATTTCCTTGTCCCCGGTAGTCGGCACGTCCTCAGCGTGTTCGGCCGTAGCCCTTGATTGCCACCTGATAGGGCAAGGACCGTTTCCTAGTGTAAGCCTACCACGACCGGTTACTTAGCCTCAGGTGCGGTGGTACAGGCTGACATAGTTCAAGTGTCCAGGTCTCACACCCCTATGTTAGTGACACCGATCCAGAGATTAGTTAGGCATGAGTACTGGACCAGGGCAGCTTGCCACTAGACCCGGCACCCCCTGGTTTGCAGCAGCATGCGGTGCGCGCACACGCTCATTACAACGCCGACCAGAGAGCTCCTCGGGATCTTAAGTTTAGTGCACCTTTCGTATCGACAGTAGGCAGGCGGAGGCCGAGACTTGTTTCTCGTATAGGATCGTATCGTGTGGTAGATTTTTCGGAGTAAGACCCTGAGATGGCATCTGAGGTTTATGTGTGGATTTAAGCTATGTGCTCTCTTCTGTGTTTATATTCATAGCTTGCATACCTTTCTGCTAGATGACCATTTATATCGTATTGTACCCCGGTTGGGGATTCTTACTGAGTAATTCGTTACTCACCCTTATTTTGTGGTTTTCCACAGGTAACCATGGTGCGAGACAAGATGGCTGAAGGAGGAGTTGTGATCATGGAAACCCGTTGTTTCGAACTCTGAGTATTTTATTTATGTTGTTATGTTTTAAATGTCCTATGAATGCATGTAGTTGGGCACGGAGCCCTTAGGTTGTTTTCTGGTTGTTTTTGGGATTCTTACACTGATGTAAACCATTTTTGGATTTGAATGTTGAATTAAATCTCTGATCAGAGTATGTTTTAAATTGTATTTAGCTTGGAACAGGTGCTTGGAAACAGGGACAGGTTCCAGGACGTTTTGTTCTTGTTTTGAATGGATGTTTTATCGTATTTTGTTTTAATCAGAATCTAGCATTCAACCTTGCATATTATTTTCTAAGTTTTAAAGCATGCATTGAGGTAAAAGCCTATTTTAGGACCCATTCGGGTCGGGTCTTTACAAAACCTCTTATGCATGTAATAAAACTTGAAATCATAAATGCGGAATCACACACTTTAAAACAATAAAAACATTATGGGAAAATTTCGTTTATTTAGACCTGTCCCTGTTTCCAAGCACCTGTAAAAAACATTTATCAAAACCAACCCTGGCCAGAGTTTCTTTTTATTGCAAGTTTAGACATCCAAAACAAATCCAACAACAAATATTTTAACATCCGGAAATACATCGAAATCGACCTAAGGGCTCCGTGCCCTGTCTACATGCATGAAAAGTTAAGAAAGAAATAAAGCAAGACTCAGAGTATCTACGGTCCATGATCATCTAGTAGCCTCCTCCTAGCCATCCAGTCTCAGTCCCAAGTTACCTGGTGGAAAACCACAGAAAAGTAAGGGTGAGCAACGAGTCGCTCAGTAAGAATCCTCAACCGAGGTACAATACAAAAACAAATCATCTAGCACACAGATACATGCCACCAATCATGAGCACAGAGAAAACAACTTGGTTTAGGCTAACCGTCAACCCTAGAACTTGCCTAATCAAGGACTTACCGAGCTGCCCTTTGGGACTTACGACTACAACCTACATTCGGTTTAACACATGGATGCCCATCGGGGTCTACACCAGCTCAACTCAAGGATGCCCATTGGGGTCTTATACCTGATGATGCCCATCAGGGTCTTACTCAATTTAGGGCGCGATGATGCCCTACGGGGTCTTACTCAGTCAGCACTCAAGGTTGCCCATTGGGGTCTTACACCTGCTTAAGCTCAAGGATGCCCATCGGGGTCTTACACCTACTCAATCACAAGGAAGCCCATCGGGGTCTTATACCTACTTAAGCACAAGGAAGCCCATCGGGGACTTACTCCTACTAGGATCATAAAGCTACCCTACAGGGTCTTACACTCCCTAGCTGCACTATGATGCCCATCGGGGACTTACACATACTGCAACAATGTGATGCCCATCGGGGACTTACACACACTGGCAACGCATTGGTGCCCATCGGGGTCTTACCCATGCGAGACCTAAATTAGTAACTCCTAACGGTCTCCTAAGTACAGTAATACAAGCTAACAGATTGACCAGGTAACATCCAATAGCAACACAAACCTAGCATGGCTCTATAGAAAATGAACAGGAAACAAGAATCCCTAGCAAGTCAGAGTAAGAGATTCCCTAGCATGGAGCTAACATGAACAAGACAACAAACATGCCAGCAAGTCAGAAACAAGAATCCTATCCACTAGAATGCTCATTAACAATTACAAGATATCAATGTGCTATTAAAGTAATAGCAGGGTCCACACAACCCTGATAAGAAATCCTTACCTGAATTAGAAACGGACAGTTGACAACAAATGAACTTCCTGAGCTATAGAACAATCACGAAAACCCAAAACCGAGAGCATTCCAGCTCGGTAGTTGAACAACCTCGACAAGCGTGTGTGCGGCAGCTCTGGGCAAAGTGCGTGGGGCTGGGCAAACAGGTGCGGCGGGCGTAGGCATGCGGTGTTGCAGGTCGCTGCGGCAAAGCGTCGCGCGGGGCTAGCGGTAGCGCCGGCGGCAATGTTGCGGCCACTGGTGTCGGGCGATCCAGAGCAATCGCGGTCTTTGTTGTTGTTCTGCGTGTGAACGGCTCCGATGGCAAGGCTCGGGCGAGCAATGGGGCTGCGACGGTGTAACGGCCTAGGTTTTCATCCCGGTCCTCCAGGTATGCCCTAGGGGTATTTTGGTAATTTGGTCAGGCCGTCAGGGCCGTTTATGTCTTGTTCAGTTGTTAAAATTATTGGATGGTCTTATGTAGGATTTTGATGCTTTGTGGATGTGTTTGGGCATGGTGAGATGCAAAAGTAAAATTGGGAGTTAAAGGTGTGTTTGTTGGGGTTCGAACCCAGGTGGTCTAGGAGGTCAGTTGTGTGTCGTTGCTGGTTGAGCCTCGAGCTGTTCCTGTTACTCTTTCTGCGGCATGTCTTGGTTAGCCTTGGGTCTTTGGGGTTTTGGTGCATTTGATTAAATGAAGGGATTTTAGGTTTATTATCTTTTCTTCTCCAAAACCACCCTAGTCGCCCAAGCTTCCTCTCCCCAAGCTCCTTACCGTGCATCATCTCCCCGAGAAGCCCTTCGATCGATTGTCATCCAGGGTAAGAGTTCTCTTCTTCTCCTTCTTCTTCTTCCGTTTGGTGTCCTTGCTGGCCGAGAGAAAAAGGAGGTGAGTTTGTGTTTTGTTGCAGCTAGGCTAGAGAGGAGCACCAGCGAAAGAGCGGCCCCCACCCCATCGCACTGTCGCCGCGTCCGATGCGACCACGCATCGCGTCGCGCGCCCATCGCGCCCGGCCGATCGGGTCGTGCCGCACTAGACGCCGTCGCCTAGCAGCTTTGTCGTCGCAGCCCAGATCGCGTCTCGCAGCGCGCCTGCGCGCGCCGCGTCGCCCATCTGCGATCCGTCCGTCTGCGTCGCGCGCGCGCGCGCGCCGCGCCGTCCGTCGTCCGTCCGTCGTCTGCCGCGCGTGCTGCGCGCGGCGCGCGCGTCGCTTGCATCTCGTCCGCTCGTCTGCGCCAGCGCGCTCGCGCCCCAAGGCTCGCTTGCGCGCAGCTCCGCGCCCCAAGGCTCGCTTGCGGCGCTCGCGCGCTTGGCCGTGCCGTGCCCGACGCACGCCCGGTAGCGCGACCCTCTGCCAAAGAAGCGTTGATCTTTGTCGCGCGCTCGTCTGTCCGCGTGTTAGCCGTGCCGTGTGAGTTGCTTTCGAGCCGAGCCCTGTTTGTTTTATTATATTTAGGCCTATAGATTGTGATAATTTTTGTGCTTGCTAGGTTCGCATTAGCTAGCTCGGGTTCGATCGCAACATAGGATCTTTGTGTGTAGTTGCCTCCAGACCAAGGTAAGGATTTTTTACCGAAGTTGTGTGGGCCCTGCGATATAATATGTGATTGCTGTTTGTATACTTGTTTGTGTTTATCAACATGTTTGTGTTTATCAACATGTTTAGCGATATAATATGTGATTGCTGTTTGAATACTTGTCGCCCAGGCTCCGTGTAGCGTCGCCCAGCTCGCATCGCCCAAGCCTCGCCCAGCTCGAGCCCTGCCCTGCTCAGGTCGCGTCGTCAACCCGAGCGTCGCCCAGTCCGAGCCCCAGCTCGCATCGCCTGTAGCGCCTCGTCCGTCCGTGTCGCCCGGTGCGCCTTTATCTTGCCGCCAGCGCCGCGATCTTGCGCGCCGCCACCACGTAGCTTGCCGAGTTGCTGGTCCCTGCGCGCGTGCCTTGTAGCCGTCGCGTCGCCCCGCGCGCGCGTTCTTGTAGCTCGTCGAGCTCGCGCCCTGTATGTGTCCTTATCTTGAAGCTGCGCGCCTTGCAATCCCTTCAATGAGCTTGTGTTCGCGCTGCATGCAGCCATCGTCCATGTGCACCAGCGCCCAGACCATCGCGCTAGCGCCCGACCCTGCGCCCATCTCGCGCCCTCGGCGCCATTTCTTTGCCTCGCCCGTGAGTTACTCCCTAGCTGAGCCCTATTTATTTTATTATATTTAGGCTTGTTTTATGATTATTGATGTGTTTGTTTGGCTCGCTATAGGTTGCTCGGGTTCGATCGCAGTTAATTTTATTGTGTGTTGTTGCCTTCCGACCAGGTAAGGATTTCTTACCGGAGTTGTGTGGGCCTGCGATATTTTCATGATATGCCTTGTATGTTTCTTGATCATTTATGAGCATGTTAGAGATAGAGCAGCTTTGATTGATTTCTTGCTAGCATGTTTGCCTGATTTTACATGTTAGTGCCATGCTAGGTTTGTTCTGCCAGCATGCTTGTGATTCCTGCTTAAGTTCGTAGTATCATGCTAGGTAAATGTGATTGATGTCCGTCATTGCTTGCTAGCCAGGAATCATTTATTTGCTCTGTACTCTTAGATAGAGTTGTAGGGTTTGTCATCATCCAGAGGCTGAGAGCGGACATAACGTACTTTGTCCCCACCGATCGGGAGTAAAGCGAAGCATTGCTTCAGGGGTTGAGAGCGGACATAACGTACTTTGTCCCCACTGGTCGGAAATAGAGCAAAGCATAACATACATTGCTTTTTCTCCCCCTCCCGGCCCAATGAGAATTAGCTACCTCATTGGCGTATGCCTAGTTTGTAGCTCGCTAGAGCGGAACCACGCCAACGGTGTAAGCTGCCTTTGGCCGGTTCTTAGCTTCAGTCGGTGGATCGGTGCCGCATGATGAGTGCCGAGGGCCTCGCACTCACTGTGATCGGTGACACCGCTTCCGAGTCTTAGGCATGCGTGCACGGCCCGCGTAGTTTGCCCTTAGGCCCCGCATTTTTACGCCGGTTGCGCAGAAGATGCGGTGTGCGCGCACACACGTTAGTCGCCGGTTCGGAGAGCTCCCCCGGGCTAATGTTCGTGAGTACACCATTCCTTCCAGTTTAGAGCCAGACTTCGGGCACTCTCCTTTAAGTCCAGATTATTAGCAAGGGCAAAGAGGCCCTTGAGGACATCCTTGGGATCAGTTTTTGAGCTGAACAATCCCCCCGAGTGAAAGAGACCTCGGTGATGTCCCGAGATTGGTCGGATAACCAATCGATGGGGCGGAAGTAGGAGACTTCCGATGATTCCGATCTTTCCTTGTAAGCTCGTTGAGCTATGATCCATGTTGGTAGTTTGTTTGCTTGCGTGCTTGGGTACTAGATGACTGATTATATCGTATTGTACCCCAGTTGGGGATTCTTACTGAGTAATTCGTTACTCACCCTTATTTTTGTGGTTTTTCCACAGGTAACCATGGTGCGAGACAAGATGGCTGGAGGAGGAGCTGTGATCATGGAAAACTCGTTGTTCAACTCTGAGTCTTATGTTTATGTTTATGATTTAAAAGTCCTATGAATGCATGCAGTTGGGCACGGAGCCCTAGGGTGTTTTCTGAATGTATTTCCGGATTCTAGCATTGTTGTAACTATTGCAAAGCTTGTATATTTTAAATAAATCTCTGATCAGAGTGATTTTGTAAATGTATTTGTCTTGGAACAGGTGCTTGGAAACATGGACAGGTTTCAGGAAATTATGTTGACTTTTTAAATGGATGTTTTATGTTTTAGTTTTTACTTAGAATCCCAACACCACTTTGCAAACTTTCTGTAGATTTGTATGCATGCATTGAGGTAACGACCTATTTTAGAACCCCTTTCGGGTCTGGTCGTTACACGAAGCCACGTAGTCTCTGGCCGTAGTTGCTAAGGGTGTTGTTCAGAATCCTTACCCTGGGTGGAAGCTACGATGTGGCTGATGCTTTGAGTAGGAGGATGACACATTCTGTAGCGTTTCTGGTCGTTTGGTTTTGAGGTTCGGAGCAGGCCAGTATGGTTGTAATGCTGGAGAAGAAGTTGTTTGTTCAAGCAGTTGACTGTTAGACCGTTTGACGACAGTGTGTGTTTGAGGGTTGCCGAAGAAACCCTAGTTGTGGAGAGCCTCACCAGAGCTCAGTCAGACCTAGGTAGTGAGTTTCATTTGGCAAGCCGGAGTCGTGTAGGTTGTGGACCTCGGGTGAGTTGCTGGCAGTTTTGGTAGGCTAGCAAGCTAGAGTTTGTTTGAAGCAGAGTTCGGATTGGTTCCGGTGTGGTGGCAAGTTGGTGCTTAGTGTTGACCAAGGTGTGGTTTCAAGTTGCTAGAAGTTAGTTTTGCTCGTGGGGCAAGTGGTTCTTGCCCTGTCGGATGTTTTTCCTATTTCCGGAGTTTCAGGAGTTGCCCCTCCTTTGGCGTTTGGGGGGTGAGTCTTTGCCAGTTTGTGGTTGGCGGTTCAGTCTGTGGTGGAACCCCCCTGCCGTTGCCTCTGTGAGGCTTAGATGTTGTTGCTTTAGCTGAGCAAGACAACGAGCGTGTGTGGAGCTCTCTGTCCTTTGGATGTTCGCTTGTAAGGAACTGTTTCCTCTTAGGAGTTGTCAGATTATTCCTTGGTCTTAGAGTTGGTGGTAGTGGTGCTAGCAAGAGGAAAAGTCTGTTGGCCGCCTGAAAGCAGTTGTTTGTCCAGTTAAGCGGACTCGTGAGTGGTGTTCTGGAGGTTGCAGTAAGGATTGTTCTGCCTCCTATGAGTGTTTGACCTAGTCGATTAAGGTTCTTTGTGTGTTTGGCCTGGGAGCTGTTGCACTGTTGTAGTTGAGGAACCCCTTTGTATCAGTTGTGGGATGAGATTGCACCATTGAGGCTGGATTAGGGTCTTGACCTTTGAGGGATCCTTGCTGGTTAGTGTAGCTTGTGCTCTGCCAGCCATTGTTGGTATTCTTGTTCTTGGTAGTTGGTGTTAACCGGGTAGTGGCATTGCATTTGTGAAGTTTCGGTGGAAAGGTGCAATATGCCTAAGCTAGAGGGTTAAGCCTGTATGAGTTATCGTTTGGAATTGTGAGATGTGTTTCATATTTGAGGCAAGCTTTGTTCCGTTGCTTTCATGGAGGTAAGTTTAGTGGAGGGAGCCCTCTGGGGCCCTGTTGATAGCAGGTTGACCTTTTCAGTCAGTGATCTAGGTCGAGCTAGAGTTGAGTAGACCGGCGTAGTTATGCAGTGTGCGATTGGTTAGACTACCGAGTTCGTAGCACTCAAGTTGTTGGTTGTAGGATTCCTTGTGGAAGCCGGCAGCTGGTTGAGGTTTTTGTGTGAGTTCGAATGTTTGGCGGATTAGTTGTAGTAGCTAGAGCTCGCACCTCGCCCCAGGTGGAGATGTCATTACTGTGGAGTAGTGGCATGGCAGTTCAGGCTAGAGTTGTTGGCACCAGGGTGTGGCAACAAAGGTTATTCTAGGCAGTGCGTTGAAGAACCGTGGTTCTGGAGAGCATTCTTAGAGGCTTGTGAGCCGAGTGCAGTTCCAGCAGTGTTTTCACCCTCTGACCAATGGTCTTTTGGGAGGAGTGAGCCAGATCCTTCAGAACTTGATGCGAGTTGGTGTTTCCGTGGTTAGGCATCGGGGAACCCGTGTTGGTTTTATGAGGTTGCTTTGGGTAGCAGTCCCAACTGTTAGTTCATATGGTTTCGTTGAAGCGTAGTATGGTAAATGTTGCAGGTTTCTAGTGTTCTGGGAAAAGGTTGGTGGTCATCGCTTTTGGGTCTGAGTTGTCGCATTGACCAACCAGAAGCAGATGCAAAAGTTTAGAGCTCGTATGTTGGTAGCCCAGAGCAGGCAGAAGTGTTACGCCGATGTACGACATCGAGATTTAGAGTTCGAGGTTGGACAGTACGTGTTTTTAAGGTTGCACCGATGTGAGGTGTGTTGAGGTTTGGTAAGCGAGGGAAGTGGAGTCCCCGTTTTGTTGGACCATTTGAGATTCTTGAGGGGATTGGCAGAGTGGCATATCGGTTAGCTTTTCCTCCGTCATTGTCAGCTGTGCATAGTGCGTTTCATGTATCGATGTTGAGGCAGTACGTGCCGGACCCGTCGCACGTTATGGACGTTGAGTTTTCTTAGCTGAATGAGGATTTGTGCTTCGAGGTGAAGCCTCAGAGGATTTTTTTGCCTTTGAGACGAAGACGTTGCGTAATCGTGAGATCCGTTTGGTAAACGTTTAGTGAAGGAGTCAGAGTTTAGAGGAAGCCGCTCGTGAGCGGGGAAGACGAGATGAGATTGCAGTATCCTGAGCTGTTTCAGTCTTAAAGACTTTCGAGGACCAAAGTCATAAAAATGAGGGAATATTGTAACGGCCAAGGTTTTCATCCCGGTCTTCCAGGTATGCCCTAGGGGTATTTTGGTAATTTGGTCGGGCCGTCAGGACCGTTTATGTCTTTTTCAGCTGTTATAATTATTGGATGGTCTTATGTAGGATTTTGATGCCTTGTGGATGTGTTTGGGCATGGTGAGATGCAAAAGTAAAATTGGGAGTTAAAGGTGTGTTTGTTGGGGTTCAAACCCAGGTGGTCTGGGAGGTCAGTTGTGTGTCGTTACCGGTTGAACCTCGAGCTGTTCTTGTTGCTCTTTCCGCGGCATGTCTTGGTTAGCTTTGGGTCTTTGGGGTTTTGATGCATTTTATTAAATGAAGGGATTTTAGGTTTATTATCTTTTCTTCTCCAAAACCACCCTAGCCGCCCAAGCTTCCTCTCCCCAAGCTCCTTGCAATGCATCATCTCCCCGAGCAGCCCTTCGATCGATTGTCATCCCGGGTAAGAGTTCTCTTCTTCTCCTTCTCTTTCTTCCGTTTGGTGTCCTTGCTGGCTGAGAGAAAAAGGAGGTGAGTTTGTGTTTTGTTGCAGCTAGCCTAGAAGGGAGCACCAGCAGCCGAGCATCCTCGCCCATCGCAGCCTGTCGCACGCCCAGCAGCAGCCCTGCATCGCGTCGCTTAGCAGCTCTATCGTCGCAGCCCAGATCGCGTCTGCACGCCGCGCCCGCACGCCCACGTCTAGCTCGTCCGCCGCGTCTCGTCTGCACGCCGAGCCCATGCACCCGCATCTCTTCCGCTCGTCCGCGCCCCAGCGCCGTGCAGCCTCAGTAGCAAGCGCAGCCCCCACCGCCAGCGGCGCCCGATCTGCCGTCACGGCCGTCTGTCTGCGTGTCAGCCGTGCCGTGTGAGTTGCTCCCGAGCCGAGCCCTATTTGTTTTATTATATTTAGGCCTATAGATTGTGATAATTGTTGTGCTTGCTAGGTTCGCATTAGCTAGCTCGAGTTCGATCGTAGCAAAGGATCTTTGTGTGTAGTTGCCTCCCGATCAAGGTAAGGATTTTTTATCAGAGTTGTGTGGGCCCTGCGATATAATATGTGATTGCTGTTTGTATGCTTGTTTGTGTTTATCAGCATGTTTAGTGATAGGTGCTCTGTTATGAATCCCCGACTGGCATGATTCTTGTGTTGTTTCTCATGTTAGTCCCATGCTAGGTTGTTCCGTTCTGGCATGCTCGTTATCTGTTCTTGCTTTGTAGTATCATGCTAGGTTCGTTGTTTCTATTGAGTACGTATTGGATTGTTTGCTGTATCTGTTATAGATTAGAGTTATGATAGGTAGCATCATCCGGGCGAGGATGCATAACGTAACTTGCATCCGTGGCAGGGACGTACGAGGCAGTACTCAGTCCCTGATTCGTCGTTAGGGTTTAGCTAACCCTAACGGCAGCCCTTTGCAATCTTAGGTGAGGGTGGCAGACTGTTAAATGCCCC
This sequence comes from Sicyos edulis, assembly GCA_036507275.1. Taxonomy (NCBI): domain Eukaryota; kingdom Viridiplantae; phylum Streptophyta; class Magnoliopsida; order Cucurbitales; family Cucurbitaceae; genus Sicyos; species Sicyos edulis. Next base: position 12,990,521 of record CM071850.1, read on the forward strand.
AACGGTCGGGATGATGACAAGGCATTGCCTTGTCCCCGGCAGTCGGCACGTCCTTAGAGTGTTCGGCCGTAGCCCTTGATTTGCCACCTGATAGGGCAAAGACCGTTTCCTGGTGTAAGCCTACCACGACCAGTTTCTTAGCCTCAGGTGCGGTGGTACATGCTGACATAGTTCACGTGTCCAGGTCTCACACCCCTATGTCAGTGACACCGATCTAGAGATTAGTTAGGCATGAGTACTGGACCAGGGCAGCTTGCCACTAGACCCGGCACCCCCTGGTTTGCAGCAGCATGCGGTGCGTGCACACGCTCATTACAGCGCCGACTGGAGAGCTCCTCGGGATTGTGACCCAGTGCACCTTTCGTATCGATAGTAGACAGGCTGAGGCCGGGACTTGTTTCTCGTATAGGGCGTATTGTGTGGTGGATTTTCCGGAGTAAGACCCTGAGTTGGCATCCGAAGATTATGTGTGGATTTAAGCTATGTGCTCTCTTCTGTGTTTATATTCATAGCTTGCATACCTTTCTGCTAGATGACCATGTATATCGTATTGTACCCCGGTTGGGGATTCTTACTGAGTAATTCGTTACTCACCTATATTTTGTGGTTTTCCACAGGTAATCATGGTGCGAGACATGATGGCTGAAGGAGGAGCTGTGATCATGGAAACCATCTGATTAAACTCTGAGTCTTTAATGTTGTATATTTTATTGTCCTCTGAATGCATGTAGTCGGGCACGAAGCCCTTAGGATGTTTTCTGATTGTTTCTGGATTCTGACGTTGTTGTAAATCGTTTGAAGTTTTAAATGTTTGAATAAATCTCTGATCAGAGTATATTTTGGAAATGTGTTTGGCTTGGAACAGGTGCTTGGAAATAGGGACAGGTTTAAGGAATTAAATGTTTGTCTTTTAAAACAGATGTTGTATGTTTTGGTTTTAATTCAGAATCTAGAATACAATCCTGCATCGAGTTATTAAATTTTAAAAGCATGCATTGAGGTAAAGGCCTAGTTTAGAACCCTATTCGGGTCGGGCCTTTACAGACGGCGACCAGCTGCGTGCGACACGACGGGCTCGAGTGTGCTGGGTGTGGCCGATCGATGGCCTGTGATGGAGCTTCCCGGGCTTGATCGATCGACCAAGGGGCGACGTAGAGATGTGATGCAAATGGGGAGAGAACCTTGAGATCGGGAGAGGAGAACAAGAAGCGGTTGTCTTTCTTTTCCTTCTGTATGAACCAGAAAACACAAAAACCCTTATAATTCTAATTAGCTCTTAACTTCGTGTAACCACGGGACAAGTAAAACACAACTGAACAAGAGCACAACTTACCCTCTTGGCTCAACTGGAGGTGCTACAACCAAGACATCTCGGGTTCGAGCCTTGGCTCGAGATCCTCTTCCTTATAATTTTCTTTTAATCTACACCACCTCCACGTACGAGATCTTGGGTTCGAAACCCACCAAGGCCTAAATAAACCCCTCTTTATTTTTATTTAAAAAGCAAACTTCCAAGCCTCACAATCCAACCGGGACAATTCCTGGAACTGAACTCTGAAAATCGGGCCGTTACACTATAAATAGGAGAAAGGTGAAGAAGAAAAGTGTGACTGTTTTCGAAGTTCTTCTCTCACACTTGGGATTAGGGTTTCAAGTAAAGTTCGTGTAAAGACCCGATCACTAAATGGTCCTAAATGGCCTTTACTACAACATGCAATTTCCAATAAAGTGTAATAAACTGGAGAATTTAAAAACTCTTTCATAAATAGTTCAATTCCAACATGCCTCAAAACAAGAGTTATTAAAACAGTTAAACATTTTCAACTTCTTGCCAGAGTACAGTAAAAAAAAGATTACAAATTCCATAGTTCAACTGTCTCAAATACAAAATGTCACTGAAACAAGAATATGCAACGGGATCCTCATGATCATCCAGTTCCTCCTCTATTGTAAAGACCCGGCCCAAAAGGGGCTCTAAATGGGCCTTTACCCCAATGCATGCATTAAAAGTAAGGACAATATACAAATATGATTTCAGATTCCAATTAAAATTAAAACATTCAACATTCAAACAGAAATCAATACAGTTTACTGAAACCTGTCCCTGTCTCCAAGCACCTGTTTCAAGACAAATACATTTCCAAAAGTTTACTCTGATCAGAGATTTATTAAAATCATTCAAAACCTTCTCAGATACAACAATGCTGGAATCCACAAAAACATTGGGAAAACATCCTAGGGGTCCATGCCCGACTACAAGCATTCAGGGGAAATAAAAAGACAAGGGTCATAATAAAAAAAGGTCAGAGATGACAGCAGGTTCCCATGATCTCAGCTCCTCCTTCAGCCATCATGTCTCGCACCTTGGTTACCTGTGGAAAACCACAAAATAAGAGTGAGTAACGAATTACTCAGTAAGAATCCCCAATCGGGGTACAATACAATATACATGGTCATCTAGCCGAAAGGTATGCAAGCTATGAATATAAACACAGAATAGAGCACATAGCTTAAATCCACTTACAAACCTCGGATGCCAACTCAGGGTCTTAGTCCGGAAAATCCATCACACAAAATGCCCTATACGAGAAACAAGTCCCGGCCTCAGCCTGTCTACTGTCGATACGAAAGGTGCACTAGCTCAAGATCCCGAGGAGCTCTCCGGTCGGCGCTGTAATGAGCGTAAGCGCGCACCGCATGCTACTGCAGACTCTAGGGGGTGCCGGGTCTAGTGGCAAGTCGCCCAGTCCATCCACCATGCCTAACTAAATCTCCGGATCGGTGTCACTAACATAGGGGTGTGAGACACGGACACGTGAACTATGTCACTGTACCACTTTGCACGAGGCTAAGGAACCGGCCGTGGTAGGCTTACACCGAGAAGCGGTCCTTGCCCTAACAGTGGCAATCAAGGGCTACGGCCGAACACGCCGAGGACGTGCCGATTGCCAGGGCGAGGCAATTCCAAGTCATCATCCCGACCTTTGGGGCATTTAACGATCTGCCACCCTCACCCAAGATTGCGGGGCGGTAGTTAGGGTTAGCTAAACCCTAACGGGATCGGGACGAGTACCGCCTCGTGACGCCCCTCGCTGTGGATGCAAGTTACGTTATGCATCCGGCCCGGATGATGCTACCTACCTGAACTCTAACCTATAATATCAACAGCAAACAATCCAATACAATCCAATACGTGCTCAACAGATACAAGGAACCTAGCATGATAGTAAGAAGCAAGAACAGATACGAGCATGCCAGAACGGAACAACCTAGCATGGACTAACATGAGAAACAACATAAGAAATCATGCCAGTCGGGAATTCAGAACAGAGCACCTATCACTAAACATGCTGATAAACACAAACAAGCATACAAACAACATCACATAATATATCGCAGGGCCCACACAACTCAAGTAAGAAATCCTTACCTGGCCGGGAGGCAACTACACACAAAATTCTAAGCTGCGATCGAACCCGAGCTAGCTACCGAGAACCTAACAAGCACAATAATAATCACAATCCATAGGCCTAAATATAATAAAAATAAACAAGGCTCGGCTCGGAAGCAACTCACGCGGCACGGCTGACATGCGGACGGGCAGGTAGCACGACGAGGTTCTTCTTTGGCGCAGAGGTCGCCGGCCGACAGCGCTGGGCGCGGCTGCGCGCGGACGGCGAGGCAGCTGAAAGCGCGCGCTGGACGCTGCGGCGCGAGCAACGCGATCTGCGCAGCGCGCGACAATTTCCGCGACGGGCGACTGGCGATCGCGACGGGCGATTTGGGCGGCTGCGATGGGGCTGGTGCGCGCGACAGGCAGCTGCAGGCGTGCGACAGGGGCTGGGCGTGCGACAGGGGCTGTCTGGGCTGATCTGGGCGGCCTGGGCTTCAATCTGGGGCTGTCTGGGCGTCTGGGCAGCCTGCTGCTGGGAGCCTAGCTGGGCTGCTGCTCGGCCGGGACGAGGCACGAACTACGGGGCTGCAAGGGGAGAAGGAGCTTGGCTTGGGAGCTAGGGAGAAAAAGGTTGGGCGGCCATGGAGTTTGGAGAAGAAGACCCAAAACCCTATTTTCTCTTCTTTTAAACAAATGCACCAAAACTCCAAAGATCCAAGGGTAACTACGATATGACGCGGAAAGAGTAACAATAACACCTGGTGGCTCACTTGGCAAGGCTTTCCTCTAGCACACAAGGCCACCTTGGCTCGAACCCCGGCTGCAACACAATTTTTCTTTATTTTAACTTTTGCATCTATCCTTGCTCAAACCCATCCACAAAGCCTCAAAAACCTACATAAACCCATCCAATAATTTTAGCAACTGGAAAAAGACATAAACGGCCCTGACGGCCCGACCAAATTACCAAAATACCCCTAGGGCATACTTGGAAGACCGTGATGAAAACCTGGGCCGTTACATCTATCCACTTCAATGTTGTGCCAAGTTATTTGGTGGAAAAACCACAGAAAGGGTGAGTACAATTGCACTCAATAAGAATTCCGCAACCGGGGTAGAATACGCAGGACAAATAATCTAGCATCCTAGCATACAAACAATACATAGCAACATGGCAGTCTCAACAAGTATAAACAGCAGGATGAACAACATCAATGGTCATCTAGATAGGGTTAGCACACACTGGGCTAACAACATGAGAAACAGTTAAGTAATCTCAGAAGCTCTATCACTATAGCATACAAGGTTAGCACACACTGGGCAAACGAAGGACAACAACACACTGGGCTAGTCCTGGACTGCACACACTAGGTAAGTTTTGCTCATACCTGGTCAACAACAAACTGGGCTAACAGGGGACAACAACACACTGGGCTAGTCCTGAGTAACTCGGGCAGCACAGACTGGGGTAGCCGGGGATCAACAACACACTGGGCCAATCCTGAAAATCTGGTCAGCACACACTGGGCCAACAAAGGGACAACACACACTGGGCTAGTCTGGCTCATACCTGTCAGCACACACTAGGCTAACGAGGGACAACAACACACTGTGCTAGTCTTGAGCACTCCGGGCAGCAACACACTGGGCTAGCCCGGGATCGAAAACGCACTAGGCCAATCCTAAAAATTTGGTCAGCACACACTGGGCCAACAAAGGGACAACACACAGTGGGCTAGTCCGGCTCATACCTGTCAGCACACACTAGGCTAACAAGGGACAACAACACACTGTGCTAGTCTTGAGCACTACGAGCAGCAACACACTGGGCTAGCTAGGGATCGAAAACACATTGGGCTAATCCTGAAAATCTGGTCAGCATACACTGGGCAAATAAAGGGACAACACAAACTGGGCTAGTCTGGCTCATACCTGTCAGCACATACTAGGCTAACAGGGGACAACAACACACTGGGCTAGTCCTAGGTAAAATTAAGCAGAAATACCAAAGGCTACACAACCTAGAGCTAGCATGGTTCAACATTAACAAAGAGTGCAGCAGTAACAGAATATTAACAGAGTCTGTCATTCTACGTGCAAGCCCTAGCAAACAATCCAGAAAAAAACCCTATCCACTAACATGCTTACATCATAACATATAAATAGGGCATACAACATACAAGATCAGATCAACAGTAAAAAAGGAACAGAGCATAACCATTAGCAGAACAACATCCAAGAAATCTGCACAAACCTATCCAACAGTATAATTCAGACAACCTACAGAAACCTATCCACCAACAGTATAATATCCAGACAACCTGCAAAAACCTATCCACTAGCAATATAACATACAAGATCAAACAACTAGGAGTTATCATCGTCATACGCAGGGTCCACATAACCCCGGTAAGGAACCCTTACCTGTAAAGCAAGTAGAAAACCTAATAGTAAAGAGTGCTCCCTAAGCTGCAGATCACCAACCTAGCTAACCTAACAATTAAGCCAACAAACAGTTAATATCTAATATTGAAAAAGTTGTGCAACCAAACCGAAGCAAGAATTAGGGCTTTACCGAAACCCAAGCAAACACTAACTCCCCAAGGGTGGTCTCAGCCAAGCACCTCCAAGTCTCGGCTAGGTCAATATAACCAACAACAACCACAAGTTAGTCTCGGCCAAGGAGGATGCAACACACAACAACAAGATACCTTGTTGCTCTCGGCCACAAAGGTCTCGGGTAACTCAAACATAAACAACACTACAATCACCTCACCTAGAAGTTCTCGACAAAGAAAAAGGCACAAATGGTGGTCTCAGCTAGCATACTCCCAACAAGCACCAAAGGATCTCGGCTAGGCTAAACATGTACAATAAGAAAAGAACCTTGGTTAGAACACACCCAACCAACTAAGTTGATTCTCGACTAGGGCTAAACACCAACACAACAAATCACAACAAAACTCACCTTAGGGCTCTCGACAATGAGGCTAATGAAGAGGTGCTCTCGGATTCCACCAATCAAGAAGATGAGATCTAGAGGGTGAGCCTTGGCAATGGAGATCTCGGATCCAAGCTACAAGAGAATGAGATCTCGAATGAAGCTTGGCAATGGAGATCTCGGATCCAAGCTTGGAGAAGAAGTTCTAGGTTAGATCTTGTGAGGCACAACAACAAAGAGGGGAAGAGCTTCTCGGATCCAAGCTTGCAAGAGAAGAAGGAGCTTGAAAGATGGATCGACAGCTAGGGTTTGGTGAAAGATAGGGCAAAAATGGAGATGGGGAAGGGAAGAATCGATGATGGAGATGGGAGGAGAAGAATATTGAATAAAAAAAGTGAGATGGAGAAGAAGACGTGCAACTACAAGAAGGAAACGACACAACCCTTTTCCATTTGTCGATTGAAACTCATGGCCACCCACCTTCGAGTCCTGGCAACAACACCTTTTTCTTCTATTTTTCACCAATAATCTCCAAGCCTCTCAAATGAAAAACCAACAGGGTTTAAGTCCTGGCAACAACACTTTTTTCTTCTATTTTTCACAAATAATCTCCAAGCCTCTCAAATGCAAAACCAATAGGGTTTGAGTCTTGGAAACAACACATTTTTCTTCTATTTTTCACAAATAATCTCCAAGCCTCTCAAATGCAAAACCAACAGGGTTCAAGTCCTGTCAATCACACATTTAAATCCTATTTTCTTCTTTAAAAGCAAAGATCCAAATCCATTGTCAAACCTCCTTTCGAGTCCCCCCAATAACACTTTATTTTCTCTTAAATTCTCATTTAATCGAACGACCCCAAACTTCACAAAATGTCCCTTTAGCCCTAGAACCTGAAACTGAAGAATAACATACTCAGTAGATGGCAGAAACAATCCTAAAACCTTGGTTAAGCACAAAACCGATCCTAAGGGCAAAATGACTGAAATGCCCCTAAAGGCTCAACTGCCTTAATGGCTCAACCAAACCACTGAACAATTAATCGAACGCACCTGGAGAACCAGAACGAAAACCTGGGCTGTTACAGTTCGTGGTCCTGGTGGCAAAGAGTCTTGTTATTCAACAACTGTTGTTTATCTTTCTTTATCATTTTATAGTCTTGCTTTTCTTTATTTCCTTTATGTAATCGCAATTTGATTTTCTAAGGAACTATAGTTATTTAGTTGTTTCCCTATTCGAACTCTTTATTAATACAATTTTCATTTTATTTTTATCTCATGTCTATTGCTTTTATCATGTTATTTATCTTCGTTAATTGCATGACTAACTAAACATCTTAGATGAAGGTTAAAGGGATGGGTTGTAGAAGCATGTATTGGGCTACAAGGAAGTTGTTAATTGAAACATGTTGAATAAAGGTCTTAATTTATAGTAAATGTCGACCGATCATCCACATGAACTTGTAAGTTGTTAATTCAGAAGAAAATATAACTTTAGTCTAATTTAAATGTTCAGTAGGTTATTGTAAGTTCTCTTATACATTTAAGAAGAGTTTAGGGATAAACGTTCTACTATTGCATGTGACGCCTTGTTTAGAAAGCTAGCTGATTCATGGTGGGAGTCGGAGTCACTGCGAACGAAAGCGGAAGCAAAAGTTTAGTCTGAGTGAAGTATGCCATTTTTACCACTTACCACTAATTGCCTTAGGAATTTCTAGACACTTCACATAACCCTAACCCGGGCCTTACATAGTTTAATTTTGCATTTAGGATTAAAACCAACAAAACCCCAACAACATTGTTTGTATAAAATTTTGCTAAGCAAAGTAGTAGCATGCGCTACTTTAATGCTTTCTGCATTCTAGAAATGCGCTTTCTCTTTTCAATTTTTATAGTTTACGCATTCAGCACCTGAAAGCGATGTATATCGATATATATATATATATATATATATATATATATATATATATACTTTCTACTTGTTACCTGGCACGTGTGTTGTCCAAATATAGTTGTTATGGAAGTCTACTGCCCTTTTCCACTCGATCTCCTTCATCTCGTTCCTGCTTGCAAAATTTAACAAGTTTTCTGCTTTTAAGAACCACCGTAACGACCCAGATTCTATTCCAGTTCCCTAGGTATGTTAGGTTATCTTTTCGGTTGTTTGGTTGGGCCGTTAGAGCAATTTTAGCCCTTAGGGGCATTTTGGTCATTTTGCCCTCAGGGCCGGTTTTGTAGTCAATCGGGGTTCCCTGGCTCTTTTTGTCCTTTCCTGAGCTTGGATGTTTGTTGGTTGCAGGTTCCCGGTGTTAGTGTCGTTGGTTGCAAAGTTTGGAGGCCGAGCGGTTAAAAAGGAAAAATTAGGTTTACTTGTGTCGCCGCTGCGACTCGAAGTCGGGTGCCTAGGGACACGTGGCAGAAAGAGCCCCCTTGATTGTTCAAAAGACCTTCATTCCTTTTATTTTTTGCGATCGTTTTTCTCAGAGGCCAAAACTCCACTTCTCCAATCAATTTCCTTATTCCTTGATCGCCAAATCCGTCCTCACCGAGCCGTCTTCATCGCCGATCCCATCTCCCTTTCTCATCTAGCCAAACCCCTTTGCAAGCCTTGGATCCGCAGCCCCTTGGCCGATTGCATCGCCCCTTCGTAGTTGCAGCACCACACGCACACGGGTGCACTCGCTGATCCGTGCGTAGCTGCGATCCGTCCCGTCTGCATGCCCTTCGATCACCCAGCCGTGCTGCTCAGCCGTGCGGTCGAGCCTCACCGCATCCTATTGCTCGCGCTGGATCTCCCTCGCCAGCACGCAACTGCGGTTCTACAGCCCCTTGCGATTGCAGCCATCGCCCACTACCGCTCGATCACATCTGCACCGCAAGTAGCCACACCAAGAATAGCCCCTGCTTGTTCACTCGCACGTGTAGATGCGAGTGCCTTCATCGATCCACTTGTAGTAGCGAACCGCAGCCCAATCGCAGCTTCGCGTGCCTCTTCGCTGCTCGTCGCTGAGGCTCCCCGCTCGCACCTGCCTACTTGCTCGCTATTCGCGCCGTGCTAACTCTTATCGAGCCAGCCCTATCCGCGCAGCCGAGAGAAGCCTCGTTGCCTTTATGTGAGCCTAGCTTTCCAGACCTTGTGGCCATTACCCTTGTGCCTTCTCGGTTGAGTAATTCCTAGATCTCGGGCCTGTGAGATTACTCGTTGTCACTTAGATTACTAGAGTTTAATTATTGTATGTTGAAATTGTTTTGCTAGGGTGTGCGACTCTGCTGATCGAGGAGCTTTTAATTATTGTTGTGTGTTTCCTACTTGTTTTCCAAGTAAGGATTCCTTACCGAGGTTGTGTGGACCCTGTGTAACATTATGATTGCATTCTGTTGTATGTTTATTGTTTAAGAGCATGGTAGTAGATATGATTGCTTTGTTGATTTATCTCTGCTAGCATGTTTACCTGTGTTTCTACATGTTAGTGCCATGCTAGGTTTGTCCTTCTGGCATGTTCTGTGATTCCTACTTTAAGTTCGTAGTATCATGCTAGGTTATATATATACTTGTTAAGCATGTTTGAACTGTTAGGAATTGATTACTTTGTGATCTTAGATAGCTTGGTTAGGTTGTCTTCATCTAGAGGCTGAGAGTGGACATAACGTATCTTATCCCCACAGATCGGGATCAATGAGAAGCATAACGTACTTTGCTTCTGCCCCGGGCAACTGGTGCGGATTAGCTCCCGCATCGGCATAAGCCTAGTTTGTAGCCTGCTATAGAGTGGAACTCTGCCAACGGTGTAAGCCTACCTTGGCCAGTTCTTAGCTTCAGGCATCGGTGGTACATGCTGCTACAGTTGAGTGCCGAGGGCTTCGCACTACTATAGATCAGTGACACCGCTTCCGAGTCTTTAGGAATGCATACCTGGACCGCGTAGTTTGTCTTTAGGCCCCCACATTTACATGGTTTGCAGCAGCATGCTGTGTGTATGCACACGCATTAGTCGTCGGTTCGGAGAGCTCCCTCGGGCTAATGTTCGTGAGTACACTATTTCCATTCCAGTTTAGAGCCAGACTTCGGGTACTCTCCCGTTCGTCGTAGGATCAGTTTGGACATAACGTACTTTTCCCCTACAACATGGACACAACACACTTTGTCCCTTCAGGTTGGACATAACGCACTTTGTCCCCCAGTTTGGAATAAGAAATTTACAGCTGATCTTTAGGCCGGAAGTAGGAGACTTCCGAGGATTCTGGACTTGGCCCGTTAGCTTGTTGAGCACAGATCTGTGTTGGTAATTGTTTACATGTATACGAGGATGCTAGATGATTGATGTTTCGTACTGTACCCCGGTTGGGGATTCTTACTGAGTGCTTTGTACTCTCCCTTATTTTCTGTGGTTTTTCCACCATGTAATTAGGGATACCACCGGGACGGCTAGTGGAGGGAGCTGCATGATCATCGAAGCTACCGACGTTTACTTTGTTTTTCTATTGTCTTGCCGTGTCTTATTTCTTTATTAGCATGCTGATAAACTTTTTGATTTGAGAAGTTGTTTGAATGTTAAACTTTTAAATACTGACAAGGACCTATTTATGGAAATTATTTGAATGAATGTTTTTCTACAAGTTTTATTTAACACGTTTTCTTGTTAAGCAGTTCCAATGTTAATTTAAATGTTTTAAATTTTAAGCATGCTAAGTAAGAACTGGGTTTAGGACCACTATTTGGGTCGGGTTCTTACAACCACCTTTAATATGCATCATATTTCTTTACAAATTCCCCGACAACAGCGCCAAAAACTTGACTGGACGATTCCACTGCTAATATATTGAACAGTAACTAATTTTTATGCAAAACGCAATTGGAATCACTTACGCGTAAGTATACGACGTCGAGAATTGTAGCAAAGAATAAGTATATGATTTTATCAATCCCACAGAGAATTTGAAGCGATTGAGTCATATTAAAGGTCAAAAAATGAAAGACACAAATTGGTTGAAAGAGAGTGGTTTGGTTTATGCAAAATGAAAGAAAGAATAATGCAGATACTATGCTGACACTTAAGCAAATGTAAATGCTGATTCTAATCTAAATGCTTGGCTTAATTAGAGATTTTGACTAAACGCAAACGTGTTGCTTGGTGATGTGGAATTCATGCTGGCCAACCTCACAATGCTTCTGCATTTGTGAAATGTAGTGCCCAGCTTCGGCTGTAGCACTACATGATTAAGTTCCTTGTTTCACATGCGTTAGCGGGGTTACTACATAACTTCCCATTACTTAGCATGACAGAATCTTCGTGCAATACTAGCGTAACCTGCTGGATCTTCCGCCATATTCCTTTTCTGAGTAAGCTAAAGGATAGCATGCGTGGGTAGTGTAACGGCCCAGGTTTCCGTTCTGATTTTCTAGGTACGTTTGGTTGTTTATTCAGTCGATTGGTTGGGCCGTTAGGGCAGTGTGAGCCTTCAGAGGCATTTTGGTAATTTGGTCTTCAGGGTCAGTTTTGGAATTATTCAGGGTTTCTGGGTTGTTTCTTGACTCTTGCTGAGTTGTTTTTATGTTTTGGTTTCATGTTCCCGGTTTGTGATTGCTTTTTGAGTGGTTTGGAGGTCGTTCGGTTAAAGAGTAAAAATAGAAAATTAAAGTGTTGTTGGTGGGATTCGAATGGAGGATTGACAAGGGATTTGGAGCTTTGCTTTTAAAGAAGAAAATATGATTTAAATGTGTGTTTGCTGGTACTCGAACTATTGATGGACAAGGCATTTGGAGGCTTGTTTGAAAAAGAAGAAATAAAGGTGAAAAAGGTGTTGTTGCCAGGACTCGAAGCCTGTTGGTTTTGCATTTGAGTGGCTTAGAGGTATTTAGTGAAATATAGAAGAAAAATGCGCCTTCGGTGGGACTCGAAGATGGGTGGCCAGGGAGTTTCAATTGACAAATGAAAAGGAATTTGCCATTTTTTTGGCATTTTCCCGAGACCTAGCCGCACGCAAGTCCTCTCCTTCTTCCCTTAGTTGATTCTCTTCTCCTTCTCCTTCTCTCACCATTGCCGAACTCTTCAACCTCTTCATCTCTTCTCTTCATTTTCTTTTGTTCTTGCCGACTTAGCCAGCAACAAAGCCCTAACCGAGAAGCTCCACCACCAAGCACTAGCCGAGACACCTCTCTTCATCTTCTCCACCACCTTTCTGAGAGCACTCTCTCTCATCTCCCCTTTTCGATCTCTTTGTCTCATCAACCTAGCCGAGAGGTGCTCCAACCCAAGCACACTCTCCCTTGCTGCATCAAGCCCTAGCCGTAAACCTTGGTGTCGCAAGCCAAACGACCCCTTTTGCTGAGAGCTTTGTTGTTGCTGAGAACCAGCACCTAGCAGCCAGCTACTTGTTGCACACCATCCAGCAACCCTAGCAACCGAGAGCCATTTTGCTGCCCCTAGCCGAGAGCACCAAGCATTCCCTTATTGGTTTGGGTAGTTTCTTGAGCCCTTGCTTCTCGTTCCTAGTCCGGTCATTAGTTAGCTAGTTATAATATGTGTGGTTTATGTTATTGTTAGGTTGGTGTTGACTCTGCAGCTCAATGAGCACTTAGCTATCGTTGTTTGTTTGCCTCTGTTTCAGGTAAGGGTTCCTTGACAGGGTTGTGTGGACCCTGCGCACGACATTGATATCTCCTAGCTTGTTTGTTCTGCATGATATATATTGTTAGTGGATAGGCTTGTGCAGGTTGTCTATTGATATTATATTGTTAGTGGATAGGCTTGTGCAAGTTGTCTGTTGATATATACTGTTAGTGGATAGGCTTGTGCTAGGTTGTCTGATATTATACTGTTAGTGGATAGGTTCGTGCAGGTTATCTGGATGCTATGCTATTATTGTTTATGTCCCGATCCTATATGTTTGCATGACCTATTCTTGTATGTTTGTATGCCCTGTTCTCGTATATTGTGGTTAAGCATGTTAGTGGATAGGGTTTATCTGATATGTTTGCTAGGCTTGGCATGTAGACTATTGTACTTTGATGAATGCATTCTCCCGTTCACCTAACTGTACTGTATGCTTATTGTACCCTATTATGTACATGCCGGATGGATGTCAGACCCTGTTAGCTCTAGATTGTTCTAGTATGTTAGAGCCTGTTAGGGTTATCCCGGGTTATAACCTAGTTGCTTGCCGACTCGGTTTAGCTCAAGACTCGCCCAGTTGCGTGCTGTCCAAGATTTTCCCAGTTGCGTGCAGTCTATGATCTTCAGGTTTGAGTTGATCCAGGGTTTGGCCCAGTGGCGTGCTACCCGAGCCTCTTTTCAGACTCGCCTAGTTGCGTGTGGTCTAGGATCGACCCAGTTGCGTTGTCGATCCAGGGTTTAGCCTAGTAGCGTGCCACCCTAGTATGCTCCAGACTAGCCCAGTTGCGTGCAGTCTATGATCTTCCAAGTGTGAGTTGATCCAGGGTTAGCCCAGTGGCGTGCTTCCCGAGTATTGTGTTTAGGACTCGCCTAGTTGCGTGCCGTTCAGATTGGCCTAGTTGCGTTGCCAATTTAGGGTTTGGCCTAGTGGCGTGCCACCCGACTATGTTTAGGACTAGCCCAGTGGCGTGTTGTCCATAGACAGCAAGGTTTGAGTCATGATCGAGTTTAGCCCGATTGCGTCTTTGCCCGAGCATTAAGAGACAAGCCTAGTTGCGTGCTGTCCAAGTTAGCTCAGTTGCGTGCTAACCTAGTGTTGTCTTACAGTTAGACTCCCGAGACTGAGGCCACTTAGGTTGTCCTCCAATTTAGTCAGCTTAGTGGTGTACTGACCCTACTCGACACTTGTTGTCTGTTACTGTTTGAGACTGCCTTACTGTATTGTTGTTATGCTTGTATGCTAGGATGCTAGATGACATGTCTCACTTAGTTGCGTTATTGGCCTAGTTGCGTTGCCAATTTAGGGTTTGGCCTAGTGGCGTGCCACCCGACTATGTTTAGGACTAGCCCAGTGGCGTGTTGTCCATAGACAGCAAGGTTTGAGCTGTATCAGAGTTTAGCCCAGTTGCGTGCTGCCCGAGCATTGTAAGGACAAGCCTAGTTGCGTGCTGTCCAAGTTAGCTCAGTTGCGTGCTAACCTAGTGTTGTCTTACAGTTAGACTCCCGAGACTGAGGCCACTTAGGTTGTCCTCCAATTTAGTCAGCTTAGTGGTGTACTGACCCTACTCGACACTTGTTGTCTGTTACTGTTTGAGACTGCCTTACTGTATTGTTGTTATGCTTGTATGCTAGGATGCTAGATGACATGTCTCACTTATTGTACCCAAGTTGGGGGATTCTTACTGAGTGCTTTTGTACTCATCATTTCTGTGGTTTTTTGTAACGGCCCAGGTTTTCATCCCGGTCTCCCAGGTATGCCCTAGGGGTATTTTGGTCAGCCCGTCAGGGCCGTTTCTGTCTTTTTCAGCTGCTGATATTATTGGATGGTCTTATGTAGGGTTTTGTTGCTTTGTGGATGTGTTTGGGCATTGTTAGCGCCCGAGCCAGCGCCCAGCGCCAGCGCCCCAGCCGCACCCGCAGCGCCCAAAACTGCCCCCTTGCTGCCGAGACCCCGTGCCTTCTTGGTTGGTAATTCTCGAACCTATCCCTTTTAGATTTTTAAGCTGCTGGCTGCTGTATATTTATTTAGGATGCTTTTAAAATGCTTAGGTTGCTCGGTTTTGCTTTAAAGCTCGAGGGTCATTATTTGATGTGAAGGTTATTTCTGCTCGTTTCCAGGTAAGGATTCCTTACCGTGGTTGTGTGGACCCTGCGATGCTTTCTTGATCGTGCCTTATATGCATGTTTACTTTTATGAACATGATTAGTGGATAGGACAGCTTGTGATTGCATTCCTGCTAGCATGTTTGCTTGTTTGTACATGTTAGTGCCATGCTAGGATTGTTCTTCCAAAGATGCTTGAGATTCTGCTTTAAGTTCGTAGTATCATGCTAGGTTATGTATGATTGATGATGATTATGTATGTTTAGCCAGAATCGTTTACTCTATACTCTAGCTAGTGTGTTAGAAATTTGTCATCATCTAGAGGCCGAGAGCGGACATAACGTACCTTGTCCCCACCGGTGGCCGAGTAGAGCGAAGCATAACGTACATTGCTTCCCCGGCAGCCAATGAGGATTAGCTACCTCATTGGCATAAGCCTAGTTTGTAGCTGCTAGAGCGGAACCACCGCCAGCGGTGCAAGCCTACCTTGGCCGGTTCTTAGCTTCCAGTCGGTGGTACAGGTACAGCCGCATGGATGAGTGCCGAGGGCCTCGCACTCACCGTGTTAAGTGACACCGTTTCTGAGTCTTAGGCATGCGTGCGACCCGCGTATTTTTACTTAGGCCCCACATTTACGCCGGTTGCGACAAAGCATGCGGTGTGCGCGCACACGCGTTAGTCGCCGGTTCGGAGAGCTCCCGGGCTAATGTTCGTGAGTACACCGGTTCCTTCCTTTTAGAGCCGGACTTGGGTACTCTCTCGATAGTCCAGTTTATTAGCGAGGGTAGAGGCCCTTGAGGACACCCATTGGGATTGGCTTTTGAGTGATCATATGGTCGAGGAGAAAGACCCTCGAGGGTGTCGGACATCTTTGGGATCGGTTTTGAGTGATCAATTGGCCGAGGAGAAAAGACCCTGGAGATGTCCCGGGATTGGTTATGAGAGCCAATCATTAGGCGGAAGAAAGAGACTTCGAGGATTCCAGATTCTTCCTTGTAAGCTCGTTGAGCTATGATCCATGTTGGTAATCTTGTTTGCATGTATACTAGGGTGCTAGATGATTGAAGTATCGTATTGTACCCGGTTGAGGGATTCTTCTTGAGTATGTTTATACTCACCCTTATTTCTGTGGTTTTCCACCAGGTAACTTGGGACAGCACCGGGACGGCTAGCGGAGGGAGTTGATTGATCATGGGAGCCGCCGACACTCTGTCTTTATTGTTTGCATATTTGTTCAGCATGTAGATGGACATGAGTCCTAGGGGAACCATTATTAAAAGTTGTTTGAACTGCTTTTGGATGTTTTATATATATACGGCGAGCTTGTTTTACTTCGTTGGTTTTCTTAAACAAAATTGTTGATTATGTTTTAAGCATTCCCCGTTCTAAATGTTTTGAAAGGTTTTAAATATGAGCACTAAACCGCTCGGTGAAATATTTAACTTGCATGCTGAGTGAGAACCTAGGTTTAGGACCGTATTTTGGGTCGGGTTCTTACACTCTATCACCCAGCCGATCTGCCCATCGCCTGCTGCAGCCATCGCCGTCCCGACCGTCGCGGCAGTGCGTGCAGCCCTGCTGCGCCATCGCCGCCCAGAAACCACCACACTCGCCAGACGCCCCACCACGCACTGCGCCCCAGCGTCGGGCCCTTGCCAAATGCGTCCGCTGTCACGCAAGACCCCAGCGCCAGCGTCGTCCACCCATCCATCGCGCAAGCCAAAGCCTCCGTCCGCGCGCGTAGCCCGCCGCGCGTGCGGCGTCTGTCTGCAGCGCGCGCTCCCTCACCGCACCAAAGAAGCCTAGCGGCCCGACCTGCGACCGTGCAGCTTGTCCGTTCGCGCGTCAGCCGTGTCGTGTGAGTTGCTCCCGAGCTGAGCCCTGTTTGTTTTATTATTTTAGGCCTATTGGTTGTAATATGTGTTGTTGTTTGTTAGGTACCCAATAGCTACCCGATAGCTAGCTCGGGGTTCGTTTGCAGCATAGGACCTTAGTGTGTTATTGCCTTCCGACCATGGTCACGATTTCTTACCGGAGTTGTGTGGGCCCTACGATATATTATGTGATTGCTGTTTGTGTGCTTGTTTATGATTATCAGCATGTTAGTGGATAGGTGCTCTGTTATGAATTCCGACTGGCATGATTCTCGTGTTGTTTCTTATGTTAGTTCCATGCTAGGTTATTCTGTTCTGGAATGCTCGTTATCTATTCTTGCTTTGTAGTATCATGCTAGGTTCATTGTTTCTGTTGAGCACATATTGGAATGTTTGCTGTGATCTGTTATAGCTTAGAGTTCTAATAGGTAGCATCATCCGGGCGAGGATGCATAACGTAACTTGCATCCGTGTGAGGGACGTGCGAGGTAGTACTCCGTCCCTGATCCGTCGTTAGGGTTTAGCTAACCCTAATGGCAGCCCAGTGCAATCTTGGGTGAGGGTGGCAGACTATTAAATGCCCCAACGGTCGGACGAATGACGAGGCATTACCTTGTCCCCGGTAGTCGACACGTCCTCAACGTGTCGGCCGTAGCCCTTGATTTCCACCTGATAGGGCAAGGATCGTTCCCTGGTGTAAGCCTACCACGGCCAGTTCCTTAGCCTCATGTGCGGTGGTACAGGCTGACATAGTCATAGTGTCCTGGTCTCACACCACTATGTTCAGTGACACCGATCCAGAGATTTGTTAGGCATGAGTACTGGACCAAGGCAGCTTGCCCTAGACCCGGTACCCCCTAGTTTGCAGTAGCATGTGGTGCGCGCACACGCTCAATACAGCGCCGACTGGAGAGCTCCTTGGGATCTTGAGTTTAGTGCACCTTTCGTATCGACAGTAGACAGGCTGAGGCCGAGACTAGTTTCTCGTATAGAATCGTATCACGTGGTAGTTTTCCGGAGTAAGACCTTGAGATGGCATCCGAGGTTTATGTGTGGATTAAAGTAAAGTGCTATCTTCTGTGTTTATATTCATAGCTTGCATACTTTCTGCTAGATGACCAGTTATATCGTATTGTACCCCGGTTGGGGATTCTTACTGAGTAACTCGTTACTCACCCTTATTATGTGGTTTTCCACAGGTAACCATGGTGCGAGACAGGATGGTTGAAGGAGAAGCTGCTGATCATGGGAACCAGTTGTTTTACTCTGAGTCTTATGTTTATGTTTTATGCTATTATTGTCCTCTGAATGCATGTAGTGGGGCACGGAGCCCTTAGGATGTTTCTGATTGTTTTCTGGATTCTGACACTGCTGTAAACCGTTTGAAGCTTTTGAATGATTTGAAATAATCTCTAATCAGAGTATGTTTTGAAAATGTATTTGGCTTGGAACAGGTGCTTGGAAACAGGGACAGGTTTCAGGAAATAAATGTTTGACTTTTAGAATGGATGTTTATATGTTTTTAGTTTTCATTCAGAATCTGGAATACAATCCTGCATAATGTTTTCTAAGTTTTTAAAAGCATGCATTGAGGTAAAGACCTAGTTTATGACCCCATTCGGGTCGGGTCTTTACAGTTGGTATTAGAGCTCAGAGTCATAGATTCTATAGACTGACCTTTTGTCATAGGTCATTTTTCCATGATCATCAGCACTCCGACAGTCATTCGGTACGCCTAAGTTTACGGTTTTAGAAAAGGGTTAAGAATTTACAATACATTTTACATCTAGTGTATGCCTATTTTAGCAGAGCAGGGCGGAGATGAGCAGGTTCTGACTCGTTGTTGGTTTGGGTCCAGAGCACCATCATGCCAACTATCCGCAGTGTAAGAGTATGATAGCAGCTAGTCAGGGTATCCCGATAGACTCAGATACCGTAGGGACATCGTCCCTGGGTGAGGCAGAGAATAGCCCCGTAGGCCACTTGTGGCCCAGTTGTTAGTTTTTCCCCAGCGAGAGGATGGAGGTGATTTGCCTCGGAGTACCGCTCTAGGAGCGAAGTTAGCTTGGGCATTGCTCATGTTGTTGCTAGTGGAGCAGGTTCCAGTGTGAACTAGCCTGGGTAGTTCAAGTGTTAATCTTGAACCTTAGCAGATTGTCTGGTTGCCTAGAGAGTGGCTGCAGAGTTAGTAGCCTTCGTGGAGGATGCAGAGACATCCTTGTTCTCTTGTAAATTGTTGTTGTTTTGCAGCTAGTAAGTCGAAACCCTGTGGTTAAGGGTGCAGTGAGCAGTGTACCCATCGGACTTGATCCATTGGTGGTTTCCCCAGTTGTCTAGTAGAGTTGAGAACTCTTCTTATGGTGAGCTTCTAGAGTAGAGCTAGCTGCTGCATGTTGATAGAGCCGATCGGAGTTTTGTTGAGCATCAAGTGGAGATGCAAGAGTAGGTCGTGAGACTTCAGTTAGATGAGATGCCCTAGACAGGGTTGTTTGAGTTTTGAGCTCTTGTATGCCTAGCTAGAGTTTTCGTCACATGAAGTTGTGACCTTGCTGGCCCTATTTGTAGTAAGATGTAGAATTTTGTGGTTGTGGCACTTGAGGTGCCTTGGTGGGTGTGCCGGTTGGGCACTAAGTCTGGTTCAGGCCTGAGTTTGGCATGGGTATAGCAGATGGTTCTATAACCCGCCTAGAGTTCAGCACACTCCTTTAGCCATTGGACCCGTTTGTGGCGGTTGCACCCGCTTAGGTCGTGCAAGATGACTAGTTCAGTGGTAGTCGTAGGACTACAAGCGAAAGGACGTGCGGGAGGAGCCGGAGCCTCTTCCCAGTGTTTCTGGGGGATGAGTACGCCAGCAGGTTGAAGGTTGATAAGTGTTAGTGCGTGTGAGTCTCACGCTAGTGCTGCGGCCAAGAGATCTATGTGGTTGGTAGTGACGTCAACTACCTTCGAGTGCCTAAATCCGAGTAGATTTGAGCATCGTAGATGCGAGTTTGGTCTAGTAGAGGGGCCATGAGTTGGATGCCTTATGAGTAAAACACACTTGGTAGAGACGTTGGTATGAGGTAAGTTCGGTTTGGCATTATTATGCTTTAGTAGAGCAAGGTTGCCACAGCTTCGAATATCGTGTGAAGATGGAACTCTTGGTGTTCCTTTGGTGGACTGTATTTCTGCCGGAAGTTAGTTGATGCCTTTATAGAAAGCGCGTGTTAGTTTTGGATCTCTAAAGGAAGGTTGGGAGCTGTGCACACAAGTGTACTTTTGCGTAGTTCGTTCTGGTGCCAAGAGTTTCAGAAACCATGTAGGGTTTGCATTGGAGAACTGGTGCTCAGTTCTTGGAGAAGTTGGACTCCAGGTGGAGGTCGAAAGGCCTTAGTTGTAAGAACCCGACCCAAAATATGGTCCTAAACCTAGGTTCTCACTCAGCATGCAAGTTAAATACTTCATCAAGCGGTTTAGTGCTCATATTTAAAACCTTTCAAAACATTTAAAAGCGGGGACATTTAGAACATAAACAACAACCTTCATTTAAGCAAACCAACAAAGTAAAACGAGCCTGGCCAGTGTTTATGAAATCATACAATACAATTTAAATAACTGTTAAAAACATCCCCTAGGACTCTGTCCTACTACATCTTGAACAAATTATGCAAACAATAATAGATGAGTGCCGGCGGCTCCCATGATCAATCGGCTCCTCCGCTTAGCCGTCCTTGCTTTGTCCCAAGTTACCCGTGGAAAACCACGATATAAGGGTGAGTATAAACATACTCGGTAAGAATCTCCAACCGGGTACAATACGATACTTCAATCATCCGGCACCCTAGTATACATGCAAACAGCACCAACACGCATCATAGCTCCACGAGCTTACAAGGCGAGAATCTGGAATCCTCGGAAGTCTCCTACTTCCGGCCTAATGATTGGCTCTCATAACCAATCCCGGACATCTCCGAGGTCTTTTCTCCTCGGCCAATTGATCGACTCAAAAACCGATCCCAAAGATGTCCGACACCCTCGAGGGTCTTTCTCCCTCGACCATATGATCACTCAAAAACCAATCCCAATGGGTGTCCTCAAGGGCCTCTTACCCTCGCTTATAACTGACTATCGGAGAGTACCCAAGTCCGGCTCTAAACAGAAGGAACTGGTGTACTCACGAACATTAGCCCGGGAGCTCTCCTAACCGGCGACTAACGCGTGTCGCGCACACCGCATCTTCTTTTGGCCGGCGTAAATGTGGGGGCCTAAGTACAAACTACGCGGGCGTGTGCGCATGCCTAAGACTCGGAAACGGTGTCACCGAACACGATGAGTGCGAGGCCCTCGGCACTCATCCATGCGGCTGTACCACCGACTGGAAGCTAAGAACCGCCAAGGCGGCTTGCACCGCTGGCGGGGGTTCCGCTCTAGCGAGCTACAAACTAGGCTTATGCCGATGTGGTAGCTAAATCCACATCGGCCGCCGGGGAAGCAATGTACGTTATGCTTCGCTCTACTCCCGACAGTGGGGACAAAGTACGTTATGTCCGCTCACCTCTGGATGATGACAAACTCTACTATACTAGCTAAAAGTACAGAAATAACTGATTCTGGCTAAACATACACATAATCATCAATCATACATAACCTAGCATGATACTACGAACTTAAAGCGGAATCTCGGAGAATGCTGGAAGAACAATCCTAGCATGGCACTAACATGTACAAACAAGCAAACATGCTAGCAAGAATGCAATCACAAGCTGTCCTATCCACTAATCATGTTCATAAAAGTAAACATGCATATAAGGCACAATCAAGAAAGCATCGCAGGGTCCACACAACCACGGCAAGAGATCCTTACCTGGAAACGAGCAGAAATAACTTTCACAATCAAATAGTGACCCTCGAGCTTTAAAGCGAAACCGAGCAACCTAAGCATTTTAATAAAAACAACCTAATTAAATAAACGGCAGCCAACAGCCTAGGGTCCAAAAGATTGGAGGCTCGGGAATTACCAAACGAGAGGGTACTAGGTTTCGACCCCAACAATCTTGGCAAAACAGGCTCGGCGCAGCAGTGGGCAGCAGACGTGCGGTACCGGGCGAGCAGTGGCGCCTTTGGCGCTTCTCGTGTCTTCTGGCGCACCGGGCGAGGCAGGGGACGGGCGCTGGCGCTGGGCTGCGCGCGGACTGCGACAGAGCGCAGGCGCGCTGGCGGGCGGACGCGGACGAGCGGCACGGGCAAGTAGACGCGGGAATTACCAAACGAGAGGGTACTAGGTCTCGGCCCCAACAATCTTGGCAAAATAGTCTCTCGGCGGCAAGTGGACAGCAGTGAAGTGCACCGGGCGAGCAGCGGTGGCGCTACTGCTGGCGCCGCTGGCGCGGCAGGGGGGCGGCGCTGGCGCTGGTCTGCGCGCGATCGCGACAGGCGCAGCGCGCGCGCTGCTCTACGCGAAGCGAAGCGCGCACGCAGACGCAGGCGGCAGGCTGAAGCGCGCGCGCGGCGGCGGGGGGCAACGCGTCTTGGCGCGCGTGGCGGCTCTAGTGCGGGGACCACGGCGCGCGCGTCGGGCGACGATGCGAGTTGGTGCGCGCGCGACTGGGCTGCTCGTGCTGAGGGCTGGCGGGTTGGCCGCTGCTGTGCGCTGGGCTGTCTGGTTGGCCGCTGTGCGCTGGGCTGCGGTGTGGCCGAGCGGGGTGCGGCTAGGGCGGTCTGGGCTGGCTGGTGCGGCTGGGCATGGCTGGGCGGCTAGGGCTTCTTGGTGAGGTCGGCTAGGAGAGAGAGAGAGAGAGAGAATTTTGCAAAACAAGGGGAAAATGGGTTTTCATGATTTTCTTTCCTTTTCCCTAATTAAATAGGTCTAAAATCCCTTCCCAAAGCTTCCTCTTTCCAAACCCGGCCGAAGCAAACTTATTTTAAAATAAGACTTTCTTTTCCTACAAACTCCCCAAGACCATTTAGGGCAAGGGCTCAAAACCCAATGGAAGCACCAAAATTACAATTAATTTTGCCATTTTCTAAAACACCTCCAAACTTCCAAACAACTTGCCCAAACCTCTCGGGTCTTGCAACCAACAACCAATAAGCTTCGACAAAGGCAGGAATGACCCTGGAATCCTGAAAATCCACAAAACTCTGACCGGGGGCAAAAGACCAAAATGCCCCTAAGGGTTAAAACAGCTCTAACGGCCCATCCGAACATCCGAATAATGACCCGAAATCACCTGGGTAACCGAAATAGAAAACTGGGCCGTTACAATACTCCCTCCTTTTAAGACTTTCGTCCTCGAAAGTCCTAAGACGAAAACAACTCTAGGAAAACTCCACTGATTCTTAACCAACCAAGCTCCTGATTAAGACAACACAAATCCTTCTTTGAAATCGAACCCTCTTGGGTCCCAAAGGCTCCAAGCCCAACAGACACCGAGTCTGCCACGAACTATCTCAACCAAAACTGAACTAACACTGAGCTTCGAAGAAAATATGCGATAACTAGTCGGTGAGCCACATCCTCTGACTCGCACCAACTCTCAAACGGTCTTACGACTCTAGGGCTCTCTTATCCTTGCTAACCCAACTCGGAACGCCTCTCTACGGCGCTACTCTCAGCAAACTCGTGGACGGGTCACAAGCTCTAAAACTCTACGCCACGCTCCGGCGTAACTTCTCTGAATGCTCATAGTCATTATCAAACACCCTCGACCCTTCACCATGTCGACCAAACAACCGAACCTCCTGTGTTTCGAAACTAAACGGCCTACTCTTACTTCGCAAGAGATCTGCGAGCCCCAATGGTTGCCTACAATCCTTAACGAAATCCAATTCGAACCACCAACTGGTGACTGATCCCAAGGCAACCTTCTCCAACTAGCATGCGTCCACAATACTTAAGCAACCATCTTACGAGAAATCGAAGCACCAAAGCCAAGGGGCACTTTTCTGGTTCACCAAGCGGCTATCACCACTCACACTAGCTGAAACTTCAGCTTCGGCCACCCCTGAACGACAAGGTCCAGAGCAGCTCCACTCACCAAACTAATAAACCGGAGCCCCTCATCGGCCGACAAAAACTTTCCAATGCAATCCGATCAGCCACCGCCTAGGTGAACATCGCCAGACGGAAAACAAACAACATTCCTCTCACGGAAACCTCGAGCAGCAAAGAATAAAACATCACGCGGCTACTAGCAACACAAAAGCTGGAGGATAACAACTCAAGTCTTACAATGAGCGAACCTCGACTCCAAACTGCCACTCAACTCTTAAGTCCATCTGGCTGCTCTATGGACTTCCTCCTTTTAAGCTTAGACCCATCTCAACTTCCAGCTAGGAACTTCACACACACGAAACAAATAGCGAGGGATAAGGATAGCATCGACCTCAAGTGGCGGATCAAGAACAATACGAGTCAGCAAGACTACCTCAAAAGTTAAAACTCGAGACCGGCATCCACGGTGCAGCTCAACCACCAAAGAATTAAGGGGTTCTACAAACTCCAAAGATCCAACAACAACTCAAGCCCTTGAACTGGCAGACCTCCGCCCTTGCGGGAACAAACAACTTTCCGCTTGCTAACAAACAAACGCACGGACACTCTCGCTGGGCTGACCGTTGCGCTACTCTGATCAACTACACAACTCAGGAGCTAAGCTGACTCCTCCTCAACAGGAACGATTTACCAACAAGCGGACATCCGAAGGACAGCGAACTTCACACACGCTCGCTGTCTTGCCCAAACCCAAGGGCAACAACAACCAACTCTCTCGGAAGCAACATCCGAGGATCCTCAATCGCTTAAACCCCCCAACTTGGAACTAGCAGAACTTACTCAACCACCGAGGGAGGGGTCAACTCCCGAAACCTCCTGACTAGGAACAAGTCCTCAGGGCAACGCCCTCTTGCTCGAACCGAGCTAGCTCACGAAACAACATGGGAACCAAACCTTGGTCGACACCAAGCACCACCTCGCCAAGAATTCCAAAAATCAACGTGGAGGTTACCAAGAACAACTCTAGCTTGTTAACCGACAACAAGCATCCAACAACTCAACCGAGGAACACTGCCTGGGTCTGACTGAGCTCTAGTGAGGCTCTCCACAACTTAGGGTTCCTCCGATCTCCCTCCGACACACACTGTCGTCAAACGGTCTAACTGACAACTGGCTACACGAGCACATCTCCCTACAACATCTCAACTGTGCTGGCCAAAAGCTCTTCCTTGCCACATCTGTAGCAAGCACGGGCGATGCTCCACACAATCCGGCGCGCCTACCACACTTGATGCAATGAGCGGCCGCTGGCCCCGCCTGCTGACGATCTCGAGCTCTAACTCATGCGGTCGGCGCGATCGCGACCCCTAGACTGCCTGCAGCTTGGTGAGTGCGCCATCCACTGAAAGGAACAACCGTAAGACCCAAACTTCCTCTTGCTCAAAGCATCACCCATCGTAGCTTCTATCCAGGTAAGGATCCGAACAACTCTCTTAGCCATGACGACCAAAGAACTACACGAATATGCTACCATCGCCCTTGTTCGGTTCAACCAACTCCAACCATCGATCAACAAGAAATGCCTCTACCTGTGTCAAGGGCCAACTAGCATAACTTGCCTAAGCAATAACACGGCTCACGCACAGGTATCCTCACAACCGAGGTTAGGGGCGCTTGCCAAGAACTAAAGCCCTAACACCTCAAGAACCGAGCACTTGCTACTCAACACGATCCTCTAGTGGTTCCTGCAAAATACACCACTTTAACGAGCTACACAAAAGTACACCGGCGTGTACAGCTCCAACTTGGTTCCTTAAGATCCAAACCAACACGTACTCTCACACGAGGCAACTTTTGCCTCCCAAAAGAGCCACAACTAGCAAAGGAGCAACAAGAGTTCAAACCACTCGGGGTCAACTCACCACGAAAAGCTACATTGGTCAACTCACTCTTACAAGAGCATAACCACACCAAGCTGACATCCCTCATACCAATGTGCCCACTAAATGCTCCGCTCAACCATCCAACTCATGGCTCTAACACTGGATCAACCACACATCCTCGAAGCCAACTCTACCCTTATTAGGGTAACTACAAGGGTAGTTGAATCACACTACCATCCAACTGGCTCACAAGCCCACAACACAGGCGCGAGAACTCGGACGCGCTAGCCCTTAACAACCAACAGCATCTTTTGTACCCAACTCTCGGTGACCCTGAAAGGCTTCTACTTATCCCTCAAACGACCTCAAACTTGTAGTTCTCTGGCTACCACCGAGCTAGATCTCTTATGCAGCCCAAATAGGTGCAATCTCAGGAATGGGTACAAGACTTGTGGGGATGCTAAACTCCGGGCGGGTCCTGGAACCACCTGCACGAAAAGTGCCAACTGGCCTGAATCTAGGCCTCCTCTCAAAGCTTGGTGCCAACAGGCACTACTTCCTTTACAACACAAACATCCCTTTACGGGCTTTAAGCCCCTCTGAGGGTAGGGAAGGTCACACTCCAGGTGACAGGGCAATGGCACTCAACACAAGAGTCTCAACAATCGAGTAGACTACTCTCTGACATCACGTCTAATGCACAAGCCAAGGCCCACTCCTGCATCCCACTCGATGCTCAACGAATACTCAGGCCAACCCTCGGGTGGCAGCACCTAGCTCCACACCTGGAACATGCTAACAGAAGGTGCTTCTCTCTAATAGCCAGCTGAAAACCACGGACGGATTAAGTCCTGACAAGCAAACTCCACACTACCCCCTGGCTACGAGGGTACTAAAAGAACTGGTCAGCAAAACGATGTAGGGCTTGCGGGGAGGACAAGATGTCTCTACATCTTCCTCAAAAGCTACTAACTTGGCGACTTGCCAATCAACCGGGTGGTGGTGGAGACTCTGCTGGTCCGCCTCTCACAGGACTTCCACCACCACACCTTTGCATCAAACAACACGAGCGGCGGCGCGCCTCGACCTCTAAACATCCGGTCATCGGCCTCAACACACCGTGTCATCACAACACTTGGATGATAAACTCGATCTGGCCAACCACCTTGCCGCTAGCGATGGGTCTCAAAACATCAAGCTCTCTGAGCTTCCACTAGCCAAACTCGGCGGCTCGATCAACGCCAACTATCTTATCAGCACAAACCTGCTGATCAAGCCCTCCCGGGAACCTCTGGGGCTACTAGAGCTACAAGGAGGGGTGTCCCCTAAATAAACTCTGCCAGCTGGGCTATCTGTGCCCAAGACTCCTCACTACGCGCTACAAATTGCGCTGGGTCTCCGCTCTCTATTAGCTAAAAGACCTGCCATCAACTCCCTCATGACTGGAGCACACTGTGCCCAAGGAGTCTCTGTAACGGCCCAGTTTTCTATTTCGGGTACCCAGGTGATTTCGGGTCATTATTCGGATGTTCGGATGGGCCGTTAGAGCTGTTTTTAACCTTTAAGGGTATTTTGGTATTTTGCTCCCGGTTAGAGGTTGAGGATTTTCGGGGGCTTGAGGTCATTTCGGCCTTCGTTGAGACTTGATTAACGTTGGTTGCAAGACCCAAGTAGTTTGGGTTAGTTGATTAGAAGTTCGAGTCATTCCTGTTGATAGCAAAATTAATTGGAATTTAATTGGTCCCTTTGAGATTTGAACCCTTGCCCTAATGGTGAAATTGGAGTTTTTAGAAAAAGATGATTTAGTTAAAAAGAAAAGAATTTCTTTAGCCGGACCCGCAAGAGAAAGCCTTGGGAAGGATTTTAGACCCATTTAAATTAGGAAAAGGAAAGAAAATCCTATTCCCTTGTTTTGGAAAAATCTCTCTCTCTCTCTCTCTCTCTCTCTCTCTAGCCGACCTCACCAAGAAACCCTAGCCGCCTAGCCACACCCCCGCTCACCTGCTCATTCGAGCGCACTGCAGCGGCCAGTACCAGACAAAGCCAGCGCACGACCAGCAGCGGACATCAGCCGATGCCCATGCCCAGCGCGCCCAGA
The DNA here is from genome assembly GCA_036507275.1 of Sicyos edulis. Classification (NCBI taxonomy): domain Eukaryota; kingdom Viridiplantae; phylum Streptophyta; class Magnoliopsida; order Cucurbitales; family Cucurbitaceae; genus Sicyos; species Sicyos edulis. The sequence continues at coordinate 13,018,400 of CM071850.1, forward strand.
CGCCTGCCGCCTCCCCACCAGCGCGCGCCCGATCGCGTGCCTCGCCAGCCAGGCACGCGTCGCGCCCGTTCCGCACCAGCCGCCCGAGACGCGCGCCGCGCCCGCCCCGCACTAAAGCCGCGCCACGCCTGCCGCCGCCGCACGCTGCTTCGCCTTGCCGCGCGCGCCGCGCCAAAGCCGCCGTCCGCGTCTGCGTGCCGTCACGCTTCGTCGCGCGTCCGCCAGCCAGCGCTGCGCCTATCGCGATCTGCGCGCGCCAGCCAGCGCCAGCGCCCGTCCCCTCTGCGCCCGGTAAGCCCAAAGGCGCCAAAAAGCGCCCCTTTGCTGCGAGACCCGTGCCTTCTCGGTTGGTAATTCCCGAACCTATCCCTTTTAGATTTTTAAGTCTGCTGGCTGCTATATATTTATTTAGGATGCTTTTAAAATGCTTAGGTTGCTCGGTTTCGCTTTAAAGCGCGAGGTCATTATTTGATTGTGAAGGTTATTGTTTGCTTTCGTTTCGGTAAGGATTCCTTCTCGTGGTTGTGTGGACCTGCGATGCTTTCTTGAATGTGCCTTATATGCATGTTTACTTTTATGGACATGATTAGTGGATAGGACGACTTGTGATTGCATTCCTGCTAGCATGTTTGCTTGTTTGTACATGTTAGTGCCATGCTAGGATTGTTCTTCTAGCATGCTTGAGATTCTGCTTTAAGTTCGTAGTATCATGCTAGGTTATGTATGATTGATGATGATTATGTATGTTTAGCCAGAATCGTTTACTCTATACTCTAGCTAGTGTTAGTTAGGGTCATTCATCATCTAGAGGCCGAGAGCGGACATAACGTACCTTGTCCCCACCAGGTGGTCGGGAGTAGAGCGAAGCATAACGTACATTGCTTCCCCGGCGGCCGATGTGGATTTAGCTACCACATCGGCATAAGCCTAGTTTGTAGCTCGCTAGAGCGGAACCACGCCAGCGGTGCAAGCTGCCTTTGGCGGTTCTTAGCTTCAGTCGGTGGTACAGTGCGCAGGATGAGTGCCGAGGGCCTCGCACTCACGTGTTCGGTGACACCGTTTCGAGTCTTAGGCATGCGTGCACTGCCCGCGTGAGTTTGTACTTAGGCCCCACATTTCGCCGGCTGCGGCGCAGCGGATGCGGTGTGCGCGCACACACGCGTTAGTCGCCGGTTCGAGAGAAGCTCCCGGGCTAATGTTCGTGAGTACACCAGTTCCTTCTGTTTAGAGCCGGACTTGGGTACTCTCCCGATAGTCCGTTTTATAGCGGGGTAAGAGGCCCTTGAGGACACCCATTGGGATTGGCTTTTGAGTGATCATATGGTCGAGGGAGAAAGACCCTCGAGGGTGTCGGACATCTTTGGGATCGGTTTTTGAGTGATCAATTGGCCGAGGAGAGAGACCCTCGGAGATGTCACGGGATTGGTTATGAGAGCCAATCATTAGTAGGAAGTAGGAGACTTCCGAGGATTCCAGATACGCCTTGTAAGCTCGTTGAGCTATGATCCGTGTTGGTAATTGTTTGCATGTATACTAGGGTGCTAGATGATTGAAGTATCGTATTGTACCCCGGTTGGGATTCTTCTGAGTATGTTTATACTCACCCTTATTTCTGTGGTTTTCCACGGTAACTTGGGTGACAAGGACCGGACGGCGGCGGAGGAGTCGAATGATCATGGGAGCCGCCAAGCACTCTGTCTTTATTGTTTGCATATTTGTTCAAGATGTAGATGGACAGAGTCCTAGGGGAAACATTATTAAAAGTTGTTTGAACTGCTTTTGAATGTTTTATATATATACTGGCAAAGCTTGTTTTACTTCGTTGGTTTTCTTAAACAAAACTGTTGATTATGTTTTAAGCATTCCCCGTTCTAAAAGTTTTTAAAGGTTTTAAATATGAGCACTAAACCGCTTGATGAAATATTTAACTTGCATGCTGAGTGAGAACCTAGGTTTAGGACCGTATTTAGGGTCGGGTTCTTACAGTCTCACTCTGAGGCGTGCTAGCCTCTACCCCCTCCTCTAGGCAACTCAACTGCCAGGGCCAACTCTGGCCAACGGGCTAAACAACCCTGGATGCGGCCTCAACATCAATACAAACGGTCCAACTCCTCGGTCGGACATGCCAAGCGTCCTGCTCCTCAGAGTGCGATCCACACACTGGCGATCTGCACGAGCACCTCCACCCTCTCACTAGGGGAGAACCAACAACTGGGCCACAAATGGCCTACGGGAGTCAAAGCTCTGCCTCCCTCTGGGTGCAATCAACCTACTAGCGATCCACATAAAGCATAAAAGCTAGCCCACGCTGGGGCTCTCACTGCCAAACAAGGGTAACACATGTATACTAGATGCAGTATTGTAAAATAAAACCCTTAGCTTAATGAACTCGCACAAACTGACGGTATGAGTCTTGATGATCATGGGGGCAACAACTTTGCAGCGAGTTAGTCTCTGAATCTATGACTCGTGCTCGATACCAACTGTAAGAACCCGACCCAAAATATGGTCCTAAACCTAGGTTCTCACTCAGCATGCAAGTTAAATACTTCATCAAGCGGTTTAGTGCTCATATTTAAAACCTTTCAAAACATTTAAAAGCGGGGACATTTAGAACATAAACAACAACCTTCATTTAAGCAAACCAACAAAGTAAAACGAGCCTGGCCAGTGTTTATGAAATCATACAATACAATTTAAATAACTGTTAAAAACATCCCCCTAGGACTCCTGTCCTACTACATGCTGAACAAATTATGCAAACAATAATAGACAGAGTGCCGGCGGCTCCCATGATCAATCAGCTCCTCCGCTTAGCCGTCCGGTCTTTGTCCCAAGTTACCCGTGGAAAACCACGAGAATAAGGGTGAGTATAAACATACTCAGTAAGAATCCCCAACCGGGGTACAATACGATACTTCAATCATCTGGCACCCTAGTATACATGCAAACAGTTACCAACATAGATCATAGCTCCACGAGCTTACAAGGCAGAATCTGGAATCCTCGAAAGTCTCCTACTTACGGCCTAATGATTGGCTCTCATAACCAATCACGGGACATCTCCGAGGGTCTTTCTCCCTCGGCCAATTGATCAGCTCAAAAACCGATCCCAAAGATGTCCGACACCCTCGAGGGTCTTTCTCCCTCGACCATATGATCAGCTCAAAAACCAATCCCAATGGGTGTCCTCAAGGGCCTCTTACCCTCGCTATAAATCTGGACTATCGGGAGAGTACCCGAAGTCTGGCTCTAAACAGGAAGGAACTGGTGTACTCACGAACATTAGCCCGGGGGAGCTCTCCGAACCGGCGACTAACGCGTGCGGCGCTTGCGCACCCGCATCTTCTTTGCCCGCGTAAATGTGGGGCCTAAGTACAAACTACGCGGGCGGTATGCATGCCTAAGACTCGGAAACGGTCACACCGAACACGATGAGTGCGAGGCCCTCGGCACTCATCTGCATGCGGCTGTACCACCGACTGGCTAGCTAAGAACCGCCAAGGCGGCTGCTTGCAGTTGGCGGGGTTCCCGCTCTAGCAGAGCTACAAACTTGGCTTATGCCGATGTGGTAGCTAAATCCACATCGGCTGCCGGGGGGAAGCAATGTACGTTATGCTTCGCTCTACTCCCGACCGGTGTGGACAAAGTACGTTATGTCCGCTCTCAGCCTCTGGATGATGACAAACTCTACTATACTAGCTAAAAGTACAGAATAACTGATTCCTGGCTAAACATACACATAATCATCAATCATACATAACCTAGCATGATACTACGAACTTAAAGCAGAATCTCGAGCATCTTTGGAAGAACAATCCTAGCATGGCACTAACATGTACAAACAAGCAAACATGCTAGCAAGAATGCAATCACAAGTCATCCTATCCACTAATCATGTTCATAAAAGTAAACATGCATATAAGGCACAATCAAGAAAGCATCGCAGGTCCACCACAACCACGGTAAGAGATCCTTACACGAAACGAGCGAAATAACTTTCACAATCAAATAGTGACCCTCGAGCTTTAAAGCGAAACCGAGCAACCTAAGCATTTTAATAAAAACAACCTAATTAAATAAACGGCAGCCAACATCCTAGGGTCCAAAAGATTGGAGGCTCGGGAATTACCAAACGAGAGGGTACTAGGTCTCGACCCCAACAATCTTGGCAAAATAGGCTCTCGGCGTCAAGTGGGCGGCGGACGTGCACCGGGCGAGCAGTGGCCGGGCGCCATCGGTGCGGCGGGACGGGCGCAGGCGCTGGCTGCGCGCTGGATCGCCACACAGGCGCAGCGTCTTGGGGCGCGGACGCGACGAAGCGCACTGCACGCAGACGCGGCGGTGGCTGAAGCGCAGCGCGCGCAGGGGAGAACAACGCGCGTGGCGCGGTCTGCGGCGGCGGTCAGTCGCGGACGACGCGCTTGGCGTCGTCTGACTGACAATCTGGTCGGTCTGCGCGCGATCGATTTGTGCTCGTGCGCTGGTCTCAATAAAATTTACTGGTGCGCTGGCTGTGGTGGTGAGCGGGGTGCGGCTAGGGCGGTCTGGGCTGGCTGGTGCGGCTGGGCATGGCTGGGCGGCTAGGGCTTCTTGGTGAGGTCGGCTAGGAGAGAGAGAGAGAGAGAGAGAGAGAGAGAGAATTTTGCAAAACAAGGGGAAAAGGGGTTTTCATGATTTTCTTTCCTTTTCCCTAATTAAATAGGTCTAAAATCCCTTCCCAAAGCTTCCTCTTTCCAAACCCGGTCGAAGAAAATTATTTTAAAATAAGACTCTCTTTTCCTACAAACTCCCCAAGACCATTTAGGGCAAGGGCTCAAAACCCAATGGAAGCACCAAAATTACAATTAATTTTGCCATTTTCTAAAACACCTCCAAACTTCCAAACAACTTGCCCAAACCTCTCGGGTCTTGCAACCAACAACCAATAAGCTTCGACAAAGGCAGGAATGACCCTGGAATCCTGAAAATCCACAAAACCTTGACCGGGGGCAAAAGACCAAAATGCCCCTAAGGGTTAAAACAGCTCTAACGGCCCATCCGAACATCCGAATAATGACCCGAAATCACCTGGGTAACCGAAATAGAAAACTGGGCCGTTACATTAGTTGAGGTTGTAAGGATACCGTGCTCGTAGTCGGGTTGTTGATTAGGTAAGTTTTGTTATGTCGGTCCTAACTTGGTTGGTGGAACCTCTTGTTGTTCATGGTTGGAGTTCAGGTGGTACTGAACAAATGGTAGTTGTAGCGAATCCACGTAGTCTCTGACCGTAGTTGCTAAGGGTGTTGTTCGGAATCCTTACCCTGGGTGGAAGCTACGATGTGGCTGATGCTTTGAGTAGGAGGATGACACATTCTGTAGCGTTTCTGGTCTTTTTGGTTTCGAGGTTCGGAGCAGGCCAGCATAGTTGTAACGCTGGAAAAAGGAGTTGTTTGTTTAGGCAGTTGACTGTTAGACCGTTTGACGACAGTGTGTGTTTGAGGGTTGCCGAAGAAACCCTAGGTGTGGAGAGCCTCACCAGAGCTCAGTCAGACGCAGGCAGTGAGTTTCAGTTGACAAGCCGGAGTCGTGTAGGTAGTAGACCTCGGGTGAGCTGCTGGCAGTTTTGGTAGGCTAGCAAGCTAGAGTTTGTTTGAAGTAGAGTCCGAATTGGTTCCGGTGTGGTGGCAAGTTGGTGCTTGGTGTTGACAAAGGTATGGTTTTCGAGTTGCTGGAAGTTAGCCTTGCTTGTGGGGCAAGTGGTTCTTGCCCTGTCAGATGTTTTTCTTGTTTCCGGAGTTCCAGAAGTTGCCCTCCTCGGGCATTTGGGGGTGAGTCTTTTCTAGTTCGTGGTTGGTGGTTCAGTCTGTGGTGGAACCCCCTGTTTTTGCCTGTGTGAGATTTAGATGTTGTTGCTTTAGCCGAGCAAGACAGCGAGCGTGTGTGGAGCTCTCTGTCCTTCGGATGTCTGCTTGTAAGGAACTGTTTTCTCTTGGGAGTTGCTAGGTTACTCCCTTGGTCTTGGAGTTGGTGGTAGTGGTGCTAGCAAGAGGGAAAGTCTGTTGGCCGCCTGAAAGCAGTGGTTGTCTGGTTAAGCGGACTCTTGAGTGGTGTTCTGGAAGTTGCTGTAAGGGTTGTTCTGGCTCCTGTGAGTGTTTGGCCTAGTCAGTTAAGGTACCTTGTGTGTTTGGCCTGGGTGCTGTTGCACCTTTGTAGTTGAGAAACCCTTTGTGCCAGTTGTGGGCTGAGGTTGCACCATTGTGGCTGGTCTAGTGTCTTGACCTTTGAGGGATCCTTGCTGGTTAGTGTAGCTTGTGCTCTGCCATCCATTGTTGGTATTCTTGTTCTTGGTAGCTGGTGTCAACCGAGTAGTGGCGTTCCGTTCATGAAGTTTTGGTGGGAAGGTGCATTAAGCCTAAGTGTAAAGACCCGATCCGAATGGGGTCCTAAAATAGGTCTTTACCTCAATGCATGCTTTTAAAACTTAGAAAAATAATATGCAACGTTGTGTGCCAGATTCTGATTAAAACAAAAAAGCAGTAAACATCCATTCAAAACAACAACAAAATGTCCTGGAACCTGTCCCTGTTTCCAAGCACATGTTCCAAGCTAAATACAATTTAAAACGTACTCTGATAAGAGATTTAATTCACATTCAAATCCAAAAATGATTTACATCAGGTCAGAATCCGGGAAACAACCAGAAAACAACCTAAGGGCTCCGTGCCCAACTACATGCATTCAGAGGACATTTAAAACATAAAAACATAAATACAAGACTCAGAGTTCGAAACAACGGGTTTCCATGATCACAGCTCCTCCTTTAGCCATCTTGTCTCGCACCTTGGTTACCTGTGGAAAACCACAAAATAAGGGTGTGTAACGAATTACTCAGTAAGAATCCCCAACCGGGGTACAATACGATATACATGGTCATCTAGCAGAAAGGTATGCAAGCTATGAATATAAACACAGAAGAGAGCACATAGCTTAAATCCACACATAAACTTCTGGATGCCATCTCGTGGTCTTACTCCGGAATAATCCACCTCATGATACGATCCTATACGAGAAACAAGTCTCGGCCTCGGCGCATCTCATCGCCGATACAAAAGGTGCACTGCTCACAATCCCAAGGAGCTCTCCATCCAAGCGCTGTAATGAGCGTGACGCGCGCCGCGCATGCTCCGCAAACCATGGGGTGCCGGGTCTAGTGGCAAGTCGCTCGTGTCCATCACCATGCCTAACTAAATCTCTGGATCGGTGTCACCGACATAGGGTGTGTGAGACACTGGACACGTGAACTATGTCACCTGAACCACCGCACTTTGAGGCTAAGGAACCGGCCGTGGTAGGCTTACACCAGAAGCCGCCCTTGCCCTAACAGTGGCAATCAAGGGCTACGGCCGAACACGCCGAGGACGCGTCGATCGCCGGGGACAAGGCAATGCCATGTCATCATCCCGACCGTTGGGGCATTTAACAGTCTGCCACCCTCATCCAAGATTGCAGGGTCTGCCGTTAGGGTTAGCTAAACCCTAACGGGGGATCAGGGATGGAGTACCGCCTCGTACGTCCCTGCCATGGATGCAAGTTACGTTATGCATCCTGGCCCGAATGATGCTACCTACCATATCTCAACCTATAAACAGATACAACAAACAATCCAATACGTGCTCAACAGATACAACGAACCTAGCATGATACTACGAAGCAAGAATAGATAACGAGCATGCCAGAACGGGACAACCTAGCATGGACTAACATGACAAACAACATAAGAAATCATGCCAGTCGGAAATTCAGAACAGAGCACCTTTCACTAAACATGCTGATAAACACAACAAGCATACAAACAACAATCACATATAATATCGCAGGGCCCACACAACTTCAGTAAGAAATCCTTACCTGATTGGAAGGCAACTACACATAAGAGTCCTAAGCTGCGATCGATCCCGAGCTAGCTAATGAGAACCTAACAAGCACAATAATTATCATAATCCATAGGCCTAAATATAATAAAATAAATGTGGCTCACCGAGAGCAACTCACGCAAAGACGGTACTGCGACGACGCACGGACGGTACAGTCAGTGACGGCTTCTTTGGCCGGCTGGCGCCGACGGCGCAGAGATGGCGGCAGGCTCACCGCGCGCACGGCGCGCGGCGATGGGCTGGCTGGGCGCAGGAGCACGGGAGCGGACAAGCAGACGCGATGGGTTGACGCAGGTACGGCGACGGGCCCGCGGGCGCTGGGCGCTGCGACGCGGACGCGCTTGTACGGCGACGGGCCCGCGGGCGCTGGGCGCGGACTAGGTGCGCTGGGACGGCGACGGGCGCGCGGCAGGTGCTGGTCAGGCGTCTGGCGCGCTGCTGTTGGCTCGCGACAGTCACTGCTGCGATTCTATTTTGCTCGGTTTGGGACAAGCGTTGGGCGATGGGGCTGCTGCTCGGCTGGGCTAGTACTCGACTAACTGCACAACCCCAAAATCAAATCTTCCCTCTCTCGGCTAGCAAGAACAGAACCATAACTAAAGAGAGAAAGGGGGATCGAGATCACTTACCCGGAATGACGATGAGGCTGCGTAGGAGAAGCAAATCAGCTTGGGGCTTGGGAGAGAAGGGCTTGGGCGGCCAACGAGCTTTTTGGAGAAGAAACCCAAAAACCTAATTTCCTTTCATTTAATCAAATGCACCAAAACCCAAAGGACTCAAGGCTAACCAAGATATGCCGCGGAAAGAGTAACAAGATCACCTGGTGGCTTAACTGGCAAGGCCCTACTCTAGCACACAAGGCCACCCTTGCTCGAACCCTGACTGCTTCAACTTTAAATCCCTATTTAACTTTTGCACCTCACCATGCCCAAACACATCCACAAAGCATCAAAATCCTACCTAAGACCATCCAATAATTTTAGCAACTGAAAAAAACATAAACGACCATGACGGCCCGACCAAAATTACCAAAATACCCCTAGGGCAAACCTGGAAGACCGGGATGAAAACCTGGGCCATTACACTAAGCCAGAGGGTATAAGCTTGTGTGTGTTACCATTTTGGACCTGTGAGATGTGTTTCCTATTTGAGGCGAGCTTCGTTCCGTTGCTTGCATGGAGGTAAGTTTAGTGGAGGGAGCCCTCTAGGGCCCTGTTGATAGCGGGTTGACTTTTCCAGTCAGTGATGTGTGGATTTAAGCTATGTGCTCTCCTCTGTGTTTATATTCATAACTTGCATACCTTCCTACTAGATGACCATGTATATCGTATTGTACCCCGGTTGGGGATTCTTACTGAGTAATTCGTTACTCACCCTTATTTTGTGGTTTTCCACAGGTAACCAAGGTGCGAGTCAGGATGGCTGAAGGAAGAGCTGTGATCATGGAAACCAGCTGTCGAACTCTGATTTTATCTATGATTCTTTATGTCTTATTTTTCCTCTGAATGCATGTAGTTGGGCACAGAGCCCTAGGTTGTTTTCTGAATGCTTTTCCGGATTCTAGCACTATTGTAATTGTTGGATGTTTTGAATGTTTTAAATAAATCTCTGATCAGAGTAAGTTTTGGAAATGTATTTGTCTTGGAACAGGTGCTTGGAAACTGGGACAGGTTTCAGGAAATTATGTTGACTTTTAAATGGATGTTTTATGTTTTAGTTTTTACTTAGAATCCAAAACACCATTTTTGCATATTGACTTTAGTTTTGAATGCATGCATTGAGGTAAAGACCTATTTTAGGACCCCATTCGGGTCGGGTCTTTACAAACACATACAGGCTTAACCCTCTAGCTTAGGCTTATTGCACCTTCCCATCGAAACTTCACAGACGGGACGCCACTACCCGGTTAACACCAACTACCAAGAACCAGAATACCAATAATGGCTGGCAGAGCACAAGCTACACTAACCAGCAAGGATCCCTCAAAAGGTCAAGACCCTAATCCAGCCACAATGGTGCAACTTCATCCCACAACTAATACAAAGGGGGTTCCTCAACTACAAAGGTGCAACAGCTCCCAGGCCAAACACACAAAGTACCTTAGCTGACTAGGCCTAACACTCACAAGAGGCAGAACAACCTTACTGCAACTTCCTGAACACCACTCAAGAGTCCGCTTACTGGACAAACAACTGCTTCCAAGCAGCCAACAAACTTTTCCCTCTTGCTAGCACCACTACCATAAACTCCAAGACCAAGGGAGTAACCTGACAACTTCTATGAGGAAACGATTCTTACAAGCGGACAACCGAAGGACAGAGAGCTCCACACACGCTCGCTGTCTTGCTCCGCTAAAGCAACAACATCTAAATCTCACGGGGGCAACAATAGGGGGGTTCCACCACAGACTGAACCGCCAACCACAAACTAGCCAAAACTCACCTCTGAACACCAAAGGAGGACAACTCTCAACATCCTGGAAACAGGAAAAACAACCGACAAGTAACGAACCACTCTCCCCACGAGCAAAACTAACTTCTAGCAACTCAAAACCACACCTTGGTCAACACCAAGCACCAACTTGCCACCACACTGGAACCAATCCGGACTCCACTCCAAACAAACTCTAGCTTGCTAGTCTACCAAATCTGCCAGCAACTCACCCGAGGTCTACAACCTACACGACTCCGGCTTGCCCACTGAACTCACTACCTGGGTCTGACTGAGCTCTGGTGAGGCTCTCCACAACTAGGGTTCCTTCGGCAACCCTCAAACACACACTGTCGTCAAACGGTCTAACAGCCAACTGCCTGAACAAACAACTCCTTTTTTTCCAGCATCACAACCATGCTGGCCTGTTCCGAACCTCGAAACAAAAAAGACCAGAAATGCTTCAGAATGTGTCATCCTCCTACTCAAAGCATCAGCCACATCGTAGCTTCCACCCAGGGTAAGGATTCCGAGCAACACTCTTAGCAACTACGGTCAGGAACTACGTGGCTTCGCTATAACCACCATTTGTTCAATACCATCTGGACTCCAACCATGAACCACAAGAGGTTCCACCAACCAAGCTTAGGTCCAACCTAACAAAACTTGCCTAAGCAACAATCCGACCACGAGCACGCTATCCTTACAACCTCAACTAAGGCCTTACAACATCCACCTGGAGTCCAACTTCCCCAAGAACTGAGCACCAGTTCTCCAATCAAACCCTACATGATTCCGAAACTCTCGCCACCAGAACAAACCACACAAAACACACTTGTGTGCACAACTCCCAACCTTCCTTCAGAGATCCAAGACTAACAGGTGCTTTCCAAAAGGCAACACTAACTTCTGGCAGAGATACAATCAACCAAAGGAACACCAAAAGTTCCATCTCCACACGATACTCGAAGCTGTGGGAAACCTTGCTCTACTAAAGCATAACAATGCCAAACCGAACTTACCTTATACCAAGTCTCTACCAAGTGTGCTTACACATAAGGCGTCCAACTCCTCTCATAAGGCATCCTACTCATCTCATAGGCATCCAACTCGCCTCATAGGCATCCAGCTCATCTCATAGGCATCCAACTCATCTCATAGGCATCCAACTCATGGTCCCTCTGCTGGTCCAAACTCGCATCTACAATGCACAACTCTCCTAAGATTTAGACACTCGAAGGTAGTTGACCGCACTACCAACCACAAAGATCTCCTGGCCTTAGCACTAGCGTGAGTCTCACACGCACTAACACTTACCAACCGTCAACCTACTGACTTACTCAACCCCCGGTAACATTGGAAAGAGGCTTCTGCTCCTCTCGAACGACCTTTTGCTTGTGGTCCTACGACTACCACTGAACTAGCCCTCTTGCGCGACCTAAACCGGTGCAACTGCCACAAACGGATCCAAAGGATAAAGGAGTGCTGAACTCTGGATGAGCTATAGAACCATCTGTTCTACTCGTGCCAAACTCAGGCCTGAACCAGACTTAGTGCCAAAGCGGCACACCAACCAATGCACCTAAAGTGCCACTACTACCAAATCCACATCTTACTACAATTGGGGCCAGCAAGGTCACAACCTCAAGTGACAAAAACTATGGCTAGGCATACAAGGGCTCAAAACTCAAGCAACCCTGCCTATGACATTTCATCTAACTGAAGTCTCACGGCCTACTCTTACATCTTCACATGATGCGCTACAAAACTCTGGCCGACTCTCTCTCAACATGCAGCAGCTAGCTCTGCTCTAGGAGCTCACCATAAGAAGAGTGCTCAACTCTACTAGACAACTGAGGAAACCACCAACGGATCAAGTCCGATGGGAACACTGCTCGCTGCACCCTTAACCACAGGGTTCCGACTTACTGGCTGTAAAACAACAACAATTTACAAGAGCACAAAGATGTCTCAACATCCTCCACAAAGGCTACTAACTCTGCAGCCACTCCCTGGGCAATCAAACAATCTGCTAAGGTTCAAGATCAACACTTGAACTACCCAGGCTAGTCCACACTGCGACCTGCTCCACAAGCATCAACATGAGCAAAGCCATAGCTAACTCCTCTCCTGGAGTGGTACTCCAGGGCAAATCACCTCCACCCTCTCTCTAGGGGAAAACTAACAACTAGGCCACAAGTGGCCTACGAGAGTCTAATCTCCGCCTCTGTAATGGCCCAGTTTTCTATTCCAATTTTCCAGGTGTTTTCGGTTCAAGATTCGGTTGTTCGGTTGGGCTGTTAGAGCTATTTTAACCCTTAAAGGTATTTTGGTCTTTTGCTCCCCGGGCAGGATTTGTGGATTTTCAGGATTCCAGGGTCACTTCTGCCTTTGTCGAGGCTTGATTGTTGTTGGTTGCAAGACCCAAGAGGTTTGGGCTAGTCGTTTGGAAGTTTAGAAGTGGTTTGGGTTTTGGCAAAATTATTGTTGTTTGAGTGCTTCCATTGGGATTTGATCCTTGGCCCTTAATGTTCATTTGGGAGTTTGATTTAAGTAAGTTTTATTTATTGGAAAAGATTGCTTCAGCCGGGTCTCGAAGGAGGAAGCCGTGGGATGGGATTTTAGGTCTTCAAGGCCTATTTAAAATAGGATAAGGATGGAAAAATAAGGAAAATCCCATTTTCCCCCTTGTTTTCTCTCTCTCTCTCTCCCTCTCACCAAACCCGAGCCCCAACCCAAACCCTAGCGGACCATTTCGCCCAATCCAAATTTCTTTCAGTCGCACTCTGCACCAAATTGCTGCGCGCATTACGTCCCGCCCGCATCAGTCGCTCGCCACCGCCTTTCAGTGCCGAGCCACCCGCGCCAGCCATTGGCCCCTCTGCACACGAGTCGCCCCACTCGGCGCCGTTCCTCAGAGCCCCGAGACGCGCCGCCGTCACGTTTTCCTTGTAGCCCAGACGCGTCGCCCGTGCACTCGTTCCCTATAGCCCAGGAGCGTCGCCCGCACGCCGTTCCTCGTAGCCCAGGCGCCTCAGCGCCCGCGCCAGCGCGCCGTGTCTCTGTCGCGTTTGCACACTGCGCCCGACTCTGCTGCGCGCGTTCCTGCCGCGCCCGGCTTCCTTCTTCTTGCCGATGACTGCCTGCTTGCTGTGAGAGATGGCCCGAGCCTTGTGTCTTCTCGGATGGTAATTCCTAAATCTTTTCTCCCTTGGGCCCTAAGCTGTTGGCTGCTGTTTATTTAATTAGGTTGTTTTTATTTAATGCTTAGGTTGCTCGGGTTCTCTTAGAAGCTCGAGGGTCGCTTGGTTGATTTGTGATAGTTATTTTCCGCTTGTTTCCAGGTAAGGATTTCTTACCGTGGTTGTGTGGACCCTGCGATATTATCATGATGTGCCTTGTATGCTTGTTGACTGTTATGAGCATGATAGTGATAGGGCAGCTATGTTTGATCTCTTGCTAGCATGTTTACCTGATTGTACATGTTAGTGCCATGCTAGGTTTGTTCTTCCAGCATGCTTATGATTCCTATTTAAGTTCGTAGTATCATGCTAGGTAAGTGTGATTGATGTTGATTATTGTATGTTAGACATGAATAATTTACTATGTACTCTTAGCTAGTATAGTAGGGTTTGTCATCATCCAGAGGCTGAGAGCGGACATAACGTACTTTGTCCCCACCAGTCGGGAGTAGAGCGAAGCATAACATACCTTGCTTTTCCCCCGGCAGCCGATGTGGATTTAGCTACCACATCGGAATAAGCCTAGTTTGTAGCCTGCTAGAGCGGAACCACCTTAGCGGTGCAAGCCCGCCTTGGCGGTTCTTAGCTTCGTGTGTCGGTGGTACAGTGCGCATGAGATGAGTGTCGAGGGCCTCGCACTACTGTGTTCAGTGACACCGTTTCCGAGTCTTTAGGCATGCGTACCTGGCCCACGTAGTTTGTACTTAGGCCCCCACATTTACGCTAGTTACAACAGCATGCGGTGTGCGCGCACACGCGTTAGTCGCCGGTTTGGAGAGCTCCCCCAGGCTAATGTTCGTGAGTACACCAGTTCCTTCCAGTTTAGAGCCAGACTTCGGGTACTCTCCCGATAGTCCAGATTTATTAGCGAGGGTAAGAGGCCCTTGAGGACACCCATTGGGATTGGTTTTTGAGCTGATCATATGGTCGAGGGTGTCAGACATCTATTGGGATTGGTTTTTGAGCTGATCATTTGGCTGAGGGAGAAAGACCCTCAAGGATGTCTCAGGATTGGTTATGAGAACCAATCATTAGGCCGGAAGTAGGAGACTTCCGAGGATTCTGGATTTTGCCTGGTAAGCTCGTTGAGCTATATGATCTGTGTTGGTAACTGTTTGCATGTATACTAGGGTGCTAGATGACTGATGTATCGTATTGTACCCCGGTTGGGGATTCTTACTGAGTATATTTATACTTACCCTTATTTATGTGGTTTTTCCACCAGGTAACTTGTGACAGCACCGGGACGGCTAGCGAAGGGAGCTGATGATCATGGGGGCTGCCGGCACTCTGTTATTTGTTATTTGCATTGTTTATTCAGCATGTAGATGGACGGGAGTCCTAGGGGAAACGTTATTGAAAGTGATTTAAACTGTTTTGATAGTTTTTATAAATACTGGCCAGGCTTGTTTTTACTTTGTTCGTTTGCTTAATGAAAACTGCTAGTTATGCTTTAAGTGTTCCCCGTTTACAAATGTTTTGAAGAGTTTTAAATATGAGCACTAAACCGCTTGTTGACATATTTAACTTGCATGCTGAGTGAGAAACTGGGTTTAGGACCGTGTTTCAGGTCGGGTTCTTACAGCCTCCCTCTAGGACGATGTCCCAGCGGTATCTGAATCTATCTGGATACCCTGACTAGCTGCTAACATACTTCTTACACTATGGGAAGTTGGCATGATGGTGCTCTGGACCCAAACCAACAACGAGTCAGAACCTGCTCGTCTACGCTCCACAACACTAAACAAGGCATCCACTAGATGAAAAGTACTGTAAATTCTTAACCCTTTCTAAAACTGTAAACTTAGGCGTACCTGATGACTGTCAGAGTGCTGATGATCATGGAAAACGACCTACAACAAAAGGTCAGTCTACAGAATCTATGACTTTGAGCTCTGATACCAACTGTAAGGACCCGACCCAGAAATGGGTTCTAAATTAGGCCTTTACCTCAATGCATGCATTCAAAAGTTAAAGACAATATGCAAGAATGGTTTTCGGATTCTAAGTGAAAACTAAAACATACAAACAACCATTTAAAAAGTCAATATAAAATTCCTGAAACCTGTCCCTGTTTCCAAGCACCTGTTCCAAGACAAATACATTTCCAAAACTCACTATGATAAGAGATTTATTTAAAACATTCAAAACTTTCCAATAGTTACAACAGTGCTAGATTCTGAAAAACAGTCAGAAAACAACCTAGGGCTCCGTGCCCAACTACATGCATTCAGAGGAAAATAAAACACAAAGACTCATAGACATAAACTCAGAGTTCGAACAACGGGTTTCCATGATCACAGCTCCTCCTCCAGCCATCCTGTTTCGCACCATGGTTACCTGTGGAAAACCACAAAATAAGGGTGAGTAACGAATTACTCAGTAAGAATCCCCAACCGGGGTACAATACGATATACATGGTCATCTAGCAAAAAGGTATGCAAGCTATGAATATAAACACAGAAGAGAGCACATAGCTTAAATCCACACATAAACTTCGGATGCCATCTTAGGGTCTTACTCCAGAATAATCCACCTCACGATACGATCCTATACGAGAAACAAGTCTCGGCCTCAGCCTGTCTACTGTCGATACAAAAGGTGCACTGGCTCAAGATCCCGAGGAGCTCTCCGGTCGACGCTGTAATGAGCGTGTGAGCGCACCGCATGCTACTGCAAACCATGGGGGGTGCCGGGTCTAGTGGCAAGCTGCTCAGGTCCAGTCACCATGCCTAACTAAATCTCTGGATCGGTGTCACTGACATAGGGGTGTGAGACCTGGACACGTGAACCATGTCAGCCTGAACCACTACACCAGAGGCTAAGGAACCGGCCGTGGTAGGCTTACACCAGGAAGCCGTCCTTGCCCTAATAGGTGGCAATCAAGGGCTACGGCTGAACACGCTGAGGATGTGCCGACTGCCGGGGACAAGGCAATGCCATGCCATCATCCCGACCGTTGGGGCATTTAACAGTCTGCCACCCTCACCCAAGATTGTAGGGCCTGCCGTTAGGGTTAGCTAAACCCTAACGGTGGATCAAGGTCGGAGTACTGCCTCGTACGTCCATGTCGTGGATGCAAGTTACGTTATGCATCCTGGCCCGGATGATGCTACCTACCATAACTCAAACCTATAAACAGATACAACAAACAATCCAATACGTGCTCAACAGATACAACGAACCTAGCATGATACTACGAAGCAAGAACAGATAACGAGCATGCCAGAACGGAACAACCTAGCATGGACTAACATGAGAAACAACATAAGAAATCATGCCAGTCGGGAATTCAGAGCAGAGCACCTATCACTAATCATGCTGATAAACACAAACAAGCATACAAACATCAATCACATATAATATCGCAGGGCCCACACAACTCCGGTAAGAAATCCTTACCTGGTTGGAAGACAACTACACTCAAGAATCCTAAGCTGCGATGAATCCCGAGCTAGCTAATGAGAACCTAACAAGCACAATAATTATCACAATCCATAGGCCTAAATATAATAAAATAAATAGTGCTCAGCTCGGGAGCAACTCACACGGCATGGCTGACGCGCGGACGAACAGGTTGCACGGTCATGGCTGTTGTTGGGCGCTGCTGGGCACTGACAGGCGCTGATGGGCGGCAGGGCTACGCGCTGGGCGTGCTAGCACGGCGCTGGGGCACGGAGCTGCACGTGGGAGAGCGCTGGGGTGTGGGCGCGTTGGGGCGGATGAGCTGCGGGTAAGACAAGGGCGCGCGGGCGCGAGCTCGGCTGGGAGTTGGCGTCGTGCGCGCCACGACACGCTGGCTGCGGCCGCGCGATGCGCGGCGCTTCGGGCTGGGCGTCGCGATCTGGCGTCGCGACGGGCTGTTGCAAGCGTCTCGGGCGTCGACGAGCGGGTGGCTGACGCTGGGCTACTCGGCAGGGCGATGGGTGCTTCTTTGGGTGACTCTTTGTTCGGTTGAAATTTCTTCTTTGGGTGACTGGTGACTGTTCGCTCGGGCTGCTTTGCTCGGCTCGACGATGCTCGATGGAGCTTGGCACGGGGAAGAAAGTCACGGCAATGGAGCTTGAGAAGAAGGGTTGGGCGGCCAAGGTTGATTTGGAGAAGAAACAACAACAACCCTAATTCCTTTTCTTTTAATCAAATGCACCAAACCCCAAGGACTCAAGGCTAACCAAGATATGCCGCGGAAAGAGCAACAAGATCACCTGGCGGCTCAATTGGCAAGGCCTTGCTCTAGCACACAAGGCCACCCTAGCTCGAACCCCAGTTGTAGCAACTTTAAATCCCTATTTTACTTTTGCATCTCTCCATGCCCAAACACCTCCACAAAACAACAAAATCCTACAGAAGTCCATCCAATAATTTTAACAACTGAAAAAGACATAAACGGCCCTGACGGCCCGACCAAATTACCAAAATACCCCTAGGGCATACCTGGATGAAAACCTGGGTTGTTACAAACCACGTCATCATTCTTCTTATATATAATTTTTAATTAAATTGAGTGTGTCGATCCGTCCCCAACAAGTTTTGGCGCCGTTGTCGGGGAGGGTGCCAACGCTTCAGGTTGGGCTCAGCGAGAAACGAAGAGAGAGGAGTGGAAGCCGAGGAAGTTGAGAGCCCTGCGGCAGAAGAAGAAGAGCCAGAAAATGTTGCGAGCCCTGTCACAAGCGAAGAAGAATTTGGTGTGCTGGGCGAGGATTTGCCGTTCGTTGGAGATAATGCACACTTGACACCTGGTCAAGTTACTGTTGATCCAGCGAGCAGCAAACTTGCAAATGGAAAGGGCAAGGGATTCTTTCGCAAAACGATCAGCAGCGAAGAGGATCTCGATGATGAAGAAATTGATGAAGGCCTCTTCGCCCTAACAGACGAAGAGGAAGAAGATCAGGCGGACCAACAAGCCACCGAGCCTCAGAGACAAGCAACTTCGTCCGCGCAACCGCCGCCCTAGCGAAGGGTTCTTTGCGAAGGACGCTGCCTGTTCGCTCGATCGAAAAGACTCGCGAACTCATAAACAAGAACATCGTCGAATATCAATCGAAAAGGTTCTTATCAGAGCAGTCTTTCGACCCAGACCTCAGAGGGCTTCTAGCGAATGTAGTAAAGCAATTTGAAGAGCGAGGCTGGGAGAAACTTTGCACGGAGTTAGGCTCGGTGAGGCAAGAATGGGTCATCGAGTTTTATGCAAGTCTGCTGGACCAAGTAGCTTCAAAGCATCAGTTCACCGGAGCGAAATCGATAGGTCTTCGAAGGCATGGAATTCGCTCTTCTCTTCGGCCTCAGGGACGAGAAGTCCGATTTCGACAAGCTCATGGACGAGTTTTCGGAAGAAGACCTTCGGCTCTACATTGAGACAATCGGCGTTGAAGGAGCAGAATGGGAGGAAGGTCCGCAGTCTCGCCGTTTCCACGCAGCGAACTTAAATGAAGAGGTGAAAATCTGGGCCGCCTTCATGAAGTCGTCGCTGTAGCCAATCTCCCATGAGTCCACCCTCACTTTGCCAAGAGTGTTACTGATTTGAGCAATCATGATGGGTCTTTCCATCAACATCAGCAACATCATCGCGAAGGAGATTCACGAATGGAAGGGGCGAAAGGCGAGCTATTTCCTGTTTCCGCATTCCATATCCGCATTATGCCAACATCAAGGGCTCATGGGCAGACCGAATGATCCCTTCATCCCAGCGAAGAAGTGCCTCAATTTCGCTCCTAAGGCGCACGTGAAACGATTTCGCGCAGCAAAAAAGGCGTCAGCTTCAACATCGAGCAATGACGAGCAGCTCAAGTTGCTGAGGGAAATTAGGGATGAAAATTGCAGATTTCATCGCTATTTCCTTCAGCGGTACCAAGTAATCTAACACATGCTCTGTTGTTTAAAGGGCGGTCCCTTCTATCTTCCTCCATTCCCTAATCTTCCAGAAGATTCCAGCGAAGCTCCGCCGGATCCAGAGCAATAAATGGAAGTCCTCTCTTCGCTTTATCTCTAGCTTCTTTTTGAATTTTTGTCTGATTGCATGTTTGTTTTTCACTTGTTGTAAATAATCTTTGTAATCAAACATGTAAAATTATTAATATCAATGTTATTATCTTTCACTTTGGCGAACTTTTGTACAATCAACAATCACAAAAATTTCGCAGGGCCCACACAACTTCGGTAAGAAATCCTTACCTGGGTCGGAGGGTGAACACACAACAAAGACCTTAAGCTGCAACTGAACCCGAGCTAGCTATTGGGAACCTAACAAACAAACAGCAAACATCACAATCTATAGGCCTTAGGTAAAATACAACCAGAACTCGGCTCGGTCGGAAGCAATTCACACGGCTAGCTAGGGCAGCACGAGGACGGGACAGTCGCAAGGCACACACCACTTCGGCGCCGTCGCGCGACGGGCGCGTGAGCAAAGAGGGCTCGGCGAGGCGCGTGCTACGGTAGCGGCGGCGAGTGGGCGCGGGGGTGTGCGTCTGCGCTACTATGTGGCTCGGCAGCGTGCAGGCAGGCGACTGCAACGTGCGACACGGTGCAGGCGCGAGCAAACGGCGAGGCTGGACGAGCGGCGTACGGGCGTGCAGCTCGATCGATGAGCATGCGAAGGGGCTGCGGTGCGGCTGCGGGCTACTATCGCGACAGGGCGGCTCTGCTCGCGTGCGGTGCGGCTGCTCGGGCGATAGGGGCTGCTCGCGTGCGGTGCTGCTCGATAGAGGCTGCAATCGCGACGGGGCTGCTCGGCTAGGGCTGCGATCGCGACGGGGCTGCAAGGGGCTGCTATCGGCTGCAACCATAACAACAAACACACAACCACAATTACCTACCCCTCCTCTCGGCCAGCAAGAACAAACAACCAAATCCCTTAGCCAAACGGTTCGACATCAACAACAAGAGGAGAAATCGAAGCACAACGAAACACTTACGCATAAAGAATCGATCGAAGCTCTCGGGAGGCTGGAAATCGCAAGGCACAATGAGCTTTGGAGAAGTGGATTGCGGTAAGGAGATTTGGGAAGGAGAAAAGAGAATAAAACCTATTTTTTAATCAAACTCACTTAAGTCCCAAAACCAAGGCAAACCAAGATAACCTGCGGAATGAGTATGAGAAACTACCTGTAGCTCATCTGGCAAGGCCCCTCTGCTATCTTCCTAGCCACCCTGGTTCAAGCTTCAGCTGTTGCATCTATTTTCTGCCAAAAAACCCTTATTTTTAGTTTTGCAACTCTCAACACCCAAACTCAACCAGAATACAACCAGACCCCTATTTTGAAAATCCAAGAACATAAATAGCTGAGAAGACAGGAACAGCCCTAACGGCCCGACCAAATTACCAAAATACCCTTAGGACATACCTGAAAGACCGGGATAAAACCTGGGCCGTTACAGCTACCCTAGCGGTAACCTCTCCCAACAAAACTGCGATACCGGCTCACTCAAATTCTTTCTGCAATTCAACCTGAGAGCTCAGCAAAGCTGCAGAATGCGACGTCTTCCTACTCAGTGCATCAACCACAACGTTGGCCTTTTCGGGGTGATACAAGATCTCACAGTCGTAATCCTTTACTAACTCGAGCCACCTTCTCTGCCTCATGTTCAACTCCTTCTGAGTGAAGAAATATATAAGGCTCTGGTGGTCCGTGAACAATTGAATCCTTTCACCATACAAATAGTGTCTCCAAATCTTTAGGGCGAAAACAACTGCAACCAACTCCATATCATGGGTTGGATAATTCTTCTCATAAGGCTTCAACTTCCGGGAAGCATAAGCTATCACCTTCCCATGCTGCATCAACACGCAGCCTAAACCATACTTGGAAGCATCACTATAAACTACAAAAACCTCCTGTCCCCTTAAGAACTGCCAACACTGGCGCTGTCGTCAAACTGAGCTTAAGCTGGGCAAAACTTTCCTCACAACTGGCATCCCAAACAAAGTCAACACCCTTCTTGGTCAGTCGGGTTAGGGGTGCTGCTTTAGAGGAAAAGTCTTTCATGAAATGCCGGTAATACCCTACCAGTCCCAGAAAGCTGCAAATCTCGACGACCGTCGTCGGTCTGGCCCACGAACTAACTTCCTCTATCTTTGCGGGGTCCACCGCTATTCCATCTGTGGATACAATATGTCCAAGGAAGGCTACTTTCTCTAGCAAGAAGTCACACTTAGAAAACTTCGCGTACAGCTGATTCTCTCGCAATGCTGTCAAAACCTATCTCAAATGCATAGCATGGTCCTCCTTTATCTTGGAATAAATCAAAATATCGTCTATGAACACGATGACAAAGTTATCCAAGAATGCCTTGAACACCCTGTCCATCATGTCCATAAACGCTGCAGGGGAATTCTTTAGTCCAAAAGACATGACCACGAACTAATAATGACCATACCTTGATCTAAACGCGGTCTTAGGGATATCTGCATCCCGAATCCTCAATTGATGGTACCCTGACCTCAAATCGATCTTGGAAAACACTGAAGCTCCCTGAAGATGATAAAACAAATCATCAATACGCGGCAGAGGATAGTTATTCTTCACTGTGACTTTATTCAGCTCTCGATAGTCTATACACAAGCGCATGGATCCATCCTTCTTTTTAAAAAACAGGACAGGTGCTCCCCATGGGGACACACTCGGTCGGATGAAACCTCGATCCAGCATCTCCTGCAACTGCACTTTGAGTTCTTTCAACTCAGCTGGCGCCATACGATACGGAGCTTTAGAAATGGGAAGAGTCCCTGGCTCCAGCTCAATGGTGAAGTCTACCTCTCTCTTTGGGGGTAAACCCGGTAACTCCTCAGGGAAAACATCTGAAAACTCTTGCACCACAGGGACCATGTCAACAGACAACACAATACTACTATCTCCTGACAGCTTTGCCAAGAAACCCCAAGCTCCTCGAGCTAACAACGACGGGCTTTCACTGCTAAGATCAACGGCAGACAAACTCAGCCCTAGACACCGTGAAACTTGAAGCTCGACTTCTGAGGTGGCCTAAACATGACTTCTTTCCTGTGGCAGTCTATCAAAGCATGGTTCTCAGCCAACCAATCCATACCAAGGATAACATCGAAACTGCTCATAGATAAGACTATGAGGGTAACCTCTAAAATCTCATCAGATATCTGTATCCGGCCACTCTTAACTCTCTTGCAAGCTAACATACTCACTCCCGAAGGAGTGGCAACACACAACTCAAACCCTAGAGGTTCGAGTTCCACACAAGCTTGTCTAACAAATGCATGAGAAACAAAAGAACGGGTCGAGCCCGAATCGAACAACACAAATGCATAATGCTCTAAGACAAACAGCATACCTGCAACTGCATCATCAGTACGCTCCGCCTCCTGGCGAGTAGTGGCAAACACTCTACCTTGCTGCTGGGTCGGTCTCGCTGCTGCTAAATCCTAAGTACAAAAACTAGCCAAATGCCCTTCCTTGCCACATCTATAGCAGGCACGGGGCGATGCTCCACACAAACCGAAATGCACCTTACCACACTTGTTGCACTGAGACGGCTGCCTGGCCCCACCTTGCTGGCGGTCCTGTGATCTACTTTATGATTGGAACTGATCCCGACCTCTAGACTGGCCCTAAAGGGGAGTCTGCTGTCCACCTGAGCGGGAACCACTAGAAGACTCAAACTTCCTCTTATGCCTAGAATGCTGCTGAACAGGTTGAACTGACTGAGCTGGTGCAACAGAATCCTGCACTGACGGGTACTTCGGATTATAAATTGTGGCTAACTCCACTGCTCGGTCATAACTCTCAGGAGCGAGTGCTCGGACATCCGGAGCAACCTCCTTCCTCAGCCCACTAATAAATTTCTTAGTCTTGAGCTCCTCAGTTGCAATAAGCTCTGGGGCAAAATAACTATATTCAGAGAACTTCTTTTCATAGGCAGCAATACTATCTGATCCCTGCTTCAGATTCGAGAAGGCCTCTGCCATCTTCTGCTGAGCCTCGTCATTGACATACTTGGCTCTAAATTTCG
Source organism: Sicyos edulis (assembly GCA_036507275.1). Classification (NCBI taxonomy): domain Eukaryota; kingdom Viridiplantae; phylum Streptophyta; class Magnoliopsida; order Cucurbitales; family Cucurbitaceae; genus Sicyos; species Sicyos edulis. Next base: position 13,041,969 of record CM071850.1, read on the forward strand.
TCCTAAAGAACTCCCAGGTGACTGGAAAAGACCCAGCTGGTCTAGCTTTATATATGGACTCCCACCACCATTCAGCTGTGTCAGTAAGAACATGGGCCGCACATCTCGGCCTCTGCACATCGAGGCATCCCATAACTCTAAAAATATACTCCATTCTTGCCAACCACCTGACTGCCACTAGTGGGTTTTCTGAAGCATCGAATTCATTCGGCTTCCACTTGGTAAAATCTTTCAGCCACTTGACAAACTCAGCGGCTCCCTCCGCACTATCAAGTGACTCTGTCTGGTCCTGCTGACCCTGACCCTCCGGTTGAGCTATCGGGGCTACTGGAGCTGCTGGGGGTGCTTGCTAGATGAGCTGTGTCAACTGGGCTATCTGTGCCCTAGACTCCTCTCTCTGCGCTGCTAGCTGCGCCTGAGTCTCAACTCTCTGTTCGGCCATTAGGCCCATCATCATGTCTCTCATAGTAGAAACATCCCCTCATGGAACTGCACCTTGAGGCATAGCAACCTCCACCCTCTCTCTGGGCAAGTTAGCACTTGGGGCCACAAGCGGCCTACGAGCCTGATCTATCCTGGCTGCTGGCTCTACATCATCTCTATTCGCAGTTCCAGACGAGCCTGCTCCACTGCGTGTAACCGGCATACTGGCAATCTACACGGAAACCACAACGGGTTAGTCCACTCTCGGACTCTCGGATCCTTTCCCTGGGTAAAAGCTACGATGTGGATGATGCTTTGAGTAGGAGGATGTAAAGACCCGACCCAAAAAATGGTTCTAAACCTAGGTCATTACTCAGCATGCAAGTGAAAAGAATAAATGACCCAACCAGGGTCGAATTGAAAAAAACTTTTCAAACATAAGAGTGGAAAACATTAAAGCAAACTAAATATTCATTAAGAAAAACCATTTAAGTTAAAACAGTGACTGATCAGTACTTTCCTTAAAAACATAAAAGATAGTTCAATGTTATGATGAATAAGGTTTCCCTACGGACACATGTCCAACTACATGTTGAAATCAAACATAAAAGTAAAGACACAACAGAGTGTCAGCAGCATCCATGATCCCTCAGCTCCCTCCGCTAGCCGCCCCGGTGCTGTCCCAAGTTACCTGGTGGAAAACCACAGTAAGGGTGAGTATAAACATACTCAGTAAAAATCCCCGACCGGGGTAGGATACGATGCAATCAATCATCTAGCAACCTAGTACACATGCAAACAGATATCAACACGGATCTTAGCTCAATGAGCTAACAAGGCAAATCCTGAGTCCTCGGAAGTCTCCTACTTTCGGCCTAATAATTGGTTCTCATAACCAATCCCGGGACATCTCCGAGGGTCTTCCTCCCTCGGCCAAATGACCAGCTCAAAAACTGATCCCAAAGATGTTCGACACCCTCGAGGGTCTTCCTCCCTCGACCATATGATTAGCTCAAAAACCAATCCCAATGGGTGTCCTCAAGGGTCTCTCACCCTCGCTAACAAATCTGGACTATCGGGAGAGTACCCGAAGTCTGGCTCTAAACTGGAAGGAACTGGTGTACTCACGAACATTAGCCTGTGGGAGCTCTCCGAACTGGCGACTAACGCGTGTGCGCGCACACCGCATGCTGCTGAAGGCATCAACCGGCGTAAATGTGGGGGCCTAAGTACAAACTATGCGGGCAGGTACACATGCTTAAAGACTCGGAAGCGGTGTCACTGAACACAGTAGTGCGAGGCCCTCAGCACTCATCTGTGCAGCCTGTACCACCGACCTGAGAACCGGCCTGTAAGAACCTGACCCAAAATACGGTCCTAAACCTAGGTTCTCACTTAGCATGCAAGTTAAATATTTCACCGAGCGGTTTAGTGCTCATATTTAAAACCTTTCAAAACATTTAGAACGGGGAATGCTTAAAACATAATCAACAACTTTGTTTAAGAAAACCAACGAAGTAAAACAAGCCTGGCCAGTATATATAAAAACATTCAAAACAGTTCAAACAACTTTTTATAATGTTTTCCCTAGAACTCTGTCCATCTACATGCTGAACAAATATGTAAACAATAAAGACAGTCTGCCGGCGGCTCCCATGATCAATCGGCTCCCTCCGCTAGCCGTCCCCAGTCTTGATCCCCCCAGTTACCTGGTGGAAAACCACGAGAAATAAGGGTGAGTATAAACATACTCAGTAAGAATCCCCAACCGGGGTACAATACGATACATCAATCATCTAGCACCCTAGTATACATGCAAACAGTTACCAACATAGATCATAGCTCAACGAGCTTACAAGGAAGAATCTGGAATCCTCGGAAGTCTCCTACTTCCGGCCTAATGATTGGCTCTCATAACCAATCCCGGGACATCTCCGAGGGTCTTTCTCCCTCGGCCAATTGATCAGCTCAAAAACCGATCCCAAAGATGTCTGACACCCTCGAGGGTCTTTCTCCCTCGACCATATGATCAGCTCAAAAGCCAATCCCAATGGGTGTCCTCAAGGGCCTCTTACCCTCGCTATAAATCTGGACTATCGGGAGAGTACCCGAAGTCTGGCTCTAAACTGGAAGGAACTGGTGTACTCACGAACATTAGCCCGGGGGAGCTCTCCGAACCGGCGACTAAAGCGTGTGCGCGCACACCGCATGCTCTTCTGCAACCGGCGTAAATGCGGGGGCCTAAGGGCAAACTACGCGGGCCAGGTACGCATGCCTAAGACTCGGAAACGGTGTCACTGAACACAATAGTGCGAGGCCCTCGGCACTCATCTGTGCGGCTGTACTACCACCGACTGAAGCTAAGAACCGGCCAGGCGGCTTGCACCGTTGGCGGGGGTTCCGCTCTAGCGAGCTACAAACTAGGCTTATGCCGATGTGGTAGCTAAATCCACATCGGCTGCCGGGGAAGCAATGTACGTTATGCTTCGCTCTACTCGACCGGTGGGGACAAGGTACGTTATGTCCGCTCTCAGCCTCTAGATGATGACAGCCCTAACACACTAGCTAGAGTATAGAGTAAACGATTCCTGGCTAAACATACATAATCATCATCAATCATACATAACCTAGCATGATACTACGAACTTAAAGCAGGAATCTCAGGCATGCTGGAAGAACAATCCTAGCATGGCACTAACATGTACAATCAAGCAAACATGCTAGCAGGAGTGCAATCACAAGCTGTCCTATCCACTAATCATGTCCATAAAAGTAAACATGCATATAAGGCACATTCAAGAAAGCATCGCAGGGTCCACACAACCACGGTAAGGAATCCTTACCGAAACGAGCGAAATAACCTTCACAATCAAATAATGACCCTCGAGCTTTAAAGCGAAAACCGAGCAACCTAAGCATTTTAATAAAAACAACCTAATTAAATAAACAAAGACCAATAGCCTAGGGCCCAAAGGAAAAAGTATCGGAATTACCGACCGAGAAGACACAAGGCCACGCCCCAACCCGCACGGCAAGGCGGTGCCGTCCGCCAGCAGGACAAGCGGTAGCGCTGCTGGCGCTGGGCGCTGCACTGGCGCTGGCACTGGCACTGCATCGCTGCATCTGGCGCTGGCGCTGCTTTGGCGCGCTGGCGCGCGGGAAGAAAAGCGCCGCAGTCTTGCTGGGTTGCGCGCGATCGCGACAGGAGCAGCGCGCGCGCGCGGGCGACGCGCGACGAAGCGGCACGGCACGCAGACGCGGGTATCGCAGCTAGCGAACACGCTGGCCGGCGCGCGCGGCGTAGCGCGGCCGGGCGGTAACGAGCGGAGCGCGCGCGCGCTGAAGGGCGGTTCGGTGCGGAGCAACGGCGCGCGCGTCTGGCTGGGCGAGGCGAAGGCGACCGGGCACGCTGGGCATGGGCGATCTGAGCGCGTCCGGGAGCGCTGGTGCCGAGCGGGCGCTTGGGCGACCTGGGGTTGGTGCGATCTGGGCATGGCTGGGCGGTGCAGGCTGGTGCGGCTGGCTCGACAGGGATGTGCAGGCTGGTGCGATCTGGGCATGGCGGCCGGCTTAGCGGTGCTTAGGTTTGGGTTCTTGGGTGAGGCTTGGAGAGAGAGAGAGAGAGAGAGAGAGAGAGAGAGAGAGAGAGAGAGAAAATCTTGCCAAAACAAGGGGAAGAAGGATTTTCTTGATTTTTCCTTCTTTTCCCTAATTTAAAAGGCCTAAAATCCCTTCCCAAAGCATCCACTTTCAAAACCCGGCCCAAGCAAACTTACTTAAAAAATAAAACTCTCATTTCCTACAAACTCTCAAAGACCATTTAGGGCAAGGGCTCAAATCCCAATGGAAGCACCAAAAATTATAAATAATTTTGCCATTTTCAAAAATACTTCCAAACTTCCAAACAACTTGCCCAAACCTCTCGGGTCTTGCAACCAACAACCATTAAGCTTCGACAAAGGCAGGAATGACCACGGAATCTCGAAAATCCACAAAACCACGGCCCGGGGCAAAAGACCAAAAAATACCCCTAAGGGTTAAAACAGCTCTAACGGCCCATCCGAACATCCGAATAATGACCCGAAATCACCTGGGTAACCGAAATAGAAAACTGGGCCGTTACACGGCCAAGGCAGGCTTACACCGTTGGCAGGGTTCCGCTCTAGCAGGCTACAAACTAGGCTTATGCCAATGTGGTAGCTAATCCACATCGGCTGCCGGGGGGAAGCAAGGTACGTTATGCTTCGCTCTACTCCCGACCGGTGGGGACAACGTACGTTATGTCCACTCTCAGCCTCTAGATGATGACAAACCCTACAAGTCTAACTACGAGTACGAAATAACTGATTCCTGGCTAAACATACATATCAACATCAATCACACTTAACCTAGCATGATACTACGAACTTAAAGCAGGAATCATAAACATGCTGGAAGAACAAACCTAGCATGGCACTAACATGTACAAACAACCAAACATGCTAGCAGGAAATTAAACACAAACTGTCCTATCCACTAACATGCTCATAAAAGTAAACAGGCATACAAGTCACAATCAAGATAGCATCGCAGGGTCCACACAACCACGGTAAGTGTAACAGCCCAGTTTTCTATTCCAGTTTTCGAGGTGCCTTCGGGTCAAGATTCAGTTGTTTGGTTGGGTCGTTAGAGCTGTTTTGACCCTTGGGGGTATTTTGGTCTTTTGGCTCTCTGGGGAGGATTTGTGGATTTTCAGGGCTTCGAGGTAGCTTCTGCCTTTGTCGAGGCTTGTTTGTTGTTGGCTGCAAGTCCCGAGATGTTTGGGCTAGTCTGTTGGAAGCTCGGTTGTGGTTTGGGTTTGGCAAAGTGATGGTTGGTTGTGTGCTTCCTTTGAGATTCGAGCCCGGGCCCTTAGTGTTGATTTGGGAGTTGGATTTAAGCGAGTTCTATTTATTGGAAAAGGTCGCTTCAATCGGGTCTCGAAGGAGGAAGTCGGGAAATGGGATTTTAAGGATTTTGAGGTTTTAAAAAGTGGATAAGGATGGAAAATGGAATAAAAATCCCATTTTTCCTTTTATTTTCCCATTTTTCCCTTTTCTTTTCAAAATCCCCATTTTTTTTCTCTCTCTCTCTCTCTCTCTCTCTCTCTCTCTCACCGAGCCCCCCAACCTAGCTCGAGTCCCAGCCCCCAGCTCGCCCAGCCAGGTCGCCAGCCCGAGCCCAGCCCCAACCCCTACTCGCCCAGGTCACCAAGCCCGAGCTAGCCCAGCCCCTGCTCGCATCGCCCGAGCCCCAGCTCGCCCGAGCCTCGCCCAGCCCAGGTCGCCAGCCCGCGCCATCATTTAGCTCGCGTCGCCCGACCCCCTGCCCGCGTAGTGCTGCGTTGATCGTCCCCGCGCCAGGCCGTCCCGTCCGTGCCCGTGTCGCCCAGATCTGAGCCGCCCTTGTGCCGAGTCGCGCGTCCTGTAGCTCGTAGCGTCGTGTCGCTCGCGCCCGCGCGCCGTCCCTGTGTCGAGCCGCGCCGCGCGGTGTTGCCCAGCCGAGCTCTCGCCCGCGCCCGCGCACCCGTCCGGGCGCAGCCCAACACCCAGCTCTTGCGCCCATCTGCGCCGCTCAGCGCCCAGCTGCTGCCTCGCCCGTGCAGCCAGCTCGTTTGCGTGTCAGTCGCGCCTCGTGAGTTGCTCCCGAGCCGAGCCCTGTTTATTTTATTGGATTTAGGCCTATTTTTATGATTATTGATGTGTTTGTTTGGCTCGCTATAGGTTGCTCGGGTTCGATCGCAGTTAGTTTTTTTGTGTGTTGTTGCCTTCCGACCAGGTAAGGATTTCTTACCGGAGTTGTGTGGGCCCTGCGATATTTTCATGATATGCCTTGTATGTTTGCTGACTGTTATGAGCATGATAGTGATAGAGCAGCGTTGATTGATTTCTTGCTAGCATGTTTACCTGATTTTACATGTTAGTGCCATGTTAGGTTTGTTCTTCCAACATGCTTATGATTCCTGCTTAAGTTCGTAGTATCATGCTAGGTAAATGTGATTGATGTCGGTCATTGTTTGCTAGCCAGGAATAATTTATTTGCTCTGTACTCTTAGATAGAGTTGTAGGGTTTGTCATCATCCAGAGGCTGAGAGTGGACACAACGTACTTTGTCCCCACCGGTCGGGAGTAGAGCGAGGCATAACGTACATTGCTTCCCCTCCCGGCAGCCAATGAGAATTAGCTACCTCATTGGCGTATGCCTAGTTTGTAGCCTTCTAGAGCGGAACCCTGCCAACGGTGTAAGCCTACCTTGGCCAGTTCTTAGCTTCAGGTCGGTGGCTCAGGCTGCACAGATGAGTGCCGAGGGCCTCGCACTACTGTGATCAGTGACACCGCTTCCGAGTCATAGGCATGATTACCTGGCTCGCGTAGTTTGTCCTTGGTCCCCCACATTTACGCCGGTTACAGCAGCATGCGGTGTGCGCGCACACGAGTTAGTCTCCGGTTCGGAGAGCTCCCCAGGGCTAATGTTCGTATGTACACCATTCCTTCCAGTTTAGAGCCAGACTTCGGGTACTCTCCCGTAAGTCCAGATTATTAGCAAGGGCAAAGAGGCCCTTGAGGACATCCTTGGGATCAGTTTTTTAGCTGAACAATCCCCCCGAGTGAAAGAGACCTCGGTGATGTCCCGGGATTGGTAATGAGAACCAATCATTAGGCCGGAAGTAGGAGACTTCCGATGAGCTATGATCTGTGTTGGTAGCTGTTTGCTTGCATGCTTGGGTGCTAGATGACTGATTATATCGTATTGTACCCCAGTTGGGGATTCTTACTGAGTAATTCGTTACTCACCCTTATTTTTGTGGTTTTTCCACATGTAGCCATGGTGCGAGACAGGATGGCTGGAGGAGGAGCTGTGATCATGGAAAACCCGTTGTTCAACTCTGAGTCTTATGTTTATGTTTATGATTTAAATGTCCTCTGAATGCATGTAGTTGGGCACGGAGCCCTAGGGTGTTTTTTGAATGTATTTCCGGATTCTAGCATTCTTGTAACTATTGCAAAGCTTGTATGTTTTGAATAAATCTTTGATCAGAGTAAGTTTTGGAAATGTATTTGTCTTGAAACAGGTGCTTGGAAATAGGGACAGGTTTCAGGAATTTTATGTTGACTTTTTAAATGGATGTTTTATGTTTTAGTTTTTACTTAGAATCCGAACACCATATTGCGAATTTTCTGTAGATTTGAATGCATGCATTGAGGTAACGGCCTATTTTAGAACCCCTTTCGGGTTGGGTCGTTACAAGTTGGTATCAGAGCTCAGAGTCATAGATTCTGTAGACTGACCTTTTGTTGTAGGTCGTTTTTCCATGATCATCAGCACTCCGATAGTCATCAGGTACGCCTAAGTTTACCGTTTTAAAGAAAGGGGTAAGAATTTACAATACTTTTCATCTAGTGTTTGCCGTGTGTATAGTTGTGGAGCGGAGACGAGCAGGTTCTGACTCGTTGTTGGTTTGGGCTTAGAGCGCCATCATGCCAACTTTTCGCAGTGCGAGCATTATGTAGCAGCTTGTTGAGGTATCCAGATAGATTCGGATACCCCTGGAACATCGTTCCAGAGGGAGGCAGAGCTTAGACTCCCATAGGCCACGAGTGGCCCAGTTGTTGGTTTTCCCCTAGTGAGAGGGTGGAGGTGCTTTGCCTTGGAGTGCCACTCCAAGAGAGGAGTTAGCCATGGCTGCGTTTATGTGGATGCTTGTGGAGCAGGTCCCCGTGTGGACTAGCCTAGGTAGCTCAAGTGTTGATCTTGAGCCTTAGCAGATTGTTGATTGCCTAGTGAGTAGCTACAGAGTTGGAAGCCTTCGAGGAGATTGATGAGGCATCTTTGTGCTTCTGTAAAGTGTTGTTGTTGCAGCCAGTAAGCCGGAACCCTGTGATTAAGGGTGCAGCGAGCAGTGTTCCCATCGGACTGGATCCGTTGGTGGATTCCCCAGTTGTTTGGTAGAGTTGAGCACTCTTCTTTGGTGAGCTCCTAGAGTGGAGCTAGCTGCTGCATGTTGAGAGAGTCGGCTAGAGCATTGTTGAGCATCATGAGGAGATGCTAGTGTGGGCCGTGAGCCATCGGTTTGATGAGATGCCATAGGCATGGTTGTTTGAGTTTGAGCCCTCGTATGCCTAACAAGAGTTGTTGTCACTTGAGGTATTGACCTTGCTGGCCCCATCTGTAGTAAGATGTGGATTTAGTAGTAGTAGCACTTGAGGTGCATTGGTTGGTGTGCCACTTTGGCACTAAGTCTGGTTTGGCCTGAGTTTGGCATGGGCATAGCAGATGATTCTATGCCGTCCGGAGTTCAGCGCACTCCTTTAGCCTTAGATCCGTTATGGCAGTTGCACCTGTTTTGGTCGTGCCAGAGGGCTAGTTCAGTGGTAGTTGATGGACTACAAGCGAAAGGATGCTCGAGAGGAGCCAGAGCCTCTTCCCAGTGTTTCTAGAGGTTGAGTAAGTCAGCAGGTTGGCCGTTGGTAAGTGTTAGTGCGCGTGAGTTTCGCGCTAGTGTTAAGGCCAAGAGATCCTTGTGGTTGGTCGTGCGGTCAACTACCTTCGAGTGCCTTAATCTGAGGAGAGTGGAGCATCGTAGATGCGAGTTTGGTCCAGCAGAGGGACCATGAGTTGGATGCTCATGAGATGAGCTGGATGCCTATGAGGCGAGTTCGATGCCTATCAGGCGAGATGAGTTAATGCCTTGTGAGAGGTTTTGGATGCCTTATGGGTAAGCACCCTTGGTAGAGGCTTGGTATAAAGTGAGTTTGGTGTGGCATGGTTATGCTTTGGTAGAGCATGGTTGCCACAGCTTTGAGCATCGTGTGGAGAAGGAACTTTTGGTGTTCCTTTGGTTGGAGTTCAGTTGGAAACTGAACAAGAGCGGTGGTAGCAAAGCCGCGCAGTTTCTGATCGCCTTGGCTAAGAGAGTTATTTGGATCCTATCCTTGGGTAGAAGCCTTGTTGTGGCTGATGTTTGAGTAGGAGGATGACGCATTCGGTGGCGTTTCGGGTCCTCTTGGTTCCCAAGGAGTTGGAGTTGGCCAGCATGGTTGAGATGCTGGAGAGAGTTTTGCCTGTTCAGGCAGCTGGCTGTTAGTCCGTTAGTCGACAGTGTGTGTCGAGGGTTGCCGAAGAACCCTAGGTTGTGGAGAGCCTCTCCAGAGCTTAGTCAGGCCCAGGTAGTGAGTTTCAGTTGGCAAGATGGAGCCGTGTAGTTTTGTAAAGACCCGACCCTAAAAACGGTACTAAACCTAGGTCTTTACTCAGCATGCAAGTGAAAAGCATAAAAGGACCCGGCCAGGGTCGGATTGAAAAACTTTTCAAACATAAGAGCGGAAAAACATTAAAAACAAAGTAAACATTCATTCAAATGAAAACAGTGACTGATTAGTACTTTCCTTAAAAACAATAAAATAGTTCAAATCATAAGTTTTTCCCTACGGACCAAAGTCCAACTACATGCTGAATTCAAAAAACAGTAAAATAAGACACGACAGAGTGTTAGCAGCATCCATGATCCCCCAGCAACCTCCGCTAGTTTCCTCGGTGCTGTCCCAAGTTACCTGTGGAAGAAACCACAATAAGGGTGAGTATAAACATACTCAGTAAGAACCCCCGACCGGGGTACGATACGATGCAATCAATCATCTAGCAACCTAGTACACATGCAAACGAGCTATCAACACGGATCTTAGCTCAACGAGCTCACAAGGCAAATCCGAGTCCTCGGAAGTCTCCTACTCCCGACCTAATGATTGGTTCTCATAACCAATCCGGGACATCTCTCGAGGTCTTTCTCCCTCACCAATTGATCACTCAAAAATCGATCCCAAAGATGTCTGACACCCTCGAGGGTCTTTCTCCCTCGACCAATTGATTAGCTCAAGAGCCAATCCCATTGGGTGTCCTCAAGGGCCTCTTACCCTCGCTAATAAATCTGGACTATCGGGAGAGTACCCAAGTCCGCTCTCTAAACCGGAAGGAATCGTGTGTAACGGCCCGAGTTTTCATCCCGCTTTGAGGTATGCCACGGGGTATTTTGGTAATTTGGTCGGGCCGTCGGGGCCGTTTTATATCTTTTTCCAGCTTGCTAAAATTATTGGATGGATTTATGTAAGTTTTTGAGGCTTTTTGGATGGGTTTGAGCATGGATAGATGCAAAAGTAAAAATAAAGGAAATTATGTTGCAGTTGGGATTCGAACCCGGATCTCCGGGAAAGCCTGTGAGGATGCGTGCCAGTTGAGCTATGGAGAGCTCTTGTTGCTCTTTCTGCGTCATATTATGGTTATCCTTGGGCCTTGGAGTTTGGTGCATTTGGTTAAATGAAAAGAAATTAGGTTTTGTTATGTCTTCTTTTCCAAATGCTCCATGGCCGCCAACCCTTCCTCTCCCAAGCCCCAAGCCGATTTTCATTCCCTTTGCAGCCCCGTGGTTCGATCGTCTTTCCGGGTAAGTTTCTTCGTCTCTTCGTCTTCTCCGATTTGAGTTCTTGCTGGCCAAATGTAAATAGAAGAGTGTGGGTGTGTGTGTGTGTTTCTTGGCAGCCTGCCGAGAGGAGCCCAAGCCAGCAGCCCCACCGTCGCAGCTCCCCAGCCGGCCAAATCGCACCAAAGAAGAAGCCCGGATCGCTGGAGTCGCCCGGCTCCATCGCCCTGCGGTGCCATCGAGCGAGCAGCAATCGCTCGCCGGCCAGAGCGAGCCGACGCCAGGCCTATCGCGCAGCCCGAGATCTCGCCAGCAGAGATCGCCTGTCCGAGCCCTGCGATGCGCGAATCGCCGCCCGAGACGCTCGTTAGTTCGCGCGCCCGTCGTCGTCCCAGCGCAGCTTCGAAGCGTGTCCGTCGCGTCAGCTTGTCGCGCGCCGTGCGCTGCGCCCGCCGCCTGTCGTCATACAGCGCGTGCGCCCAGCTCTACAGCCCATCTGCGCCCGTCAGCGCCCAGCGCCCGACCCCTACCGCCCATCAGCGCCCATCAGCGCCCAGCAGCAGCCTCGCCATGCTGTCTGCCCGTCTGCGTGTCAGCCGCGCCGCGTGAGTTGCTCCCGAGCCAAACCTTGTTTATTTTATTATGTTTAGGCCTATGGATTGTGATTATTATTGTGTTTGTTAGGTTCTCGTTAGCTAGCTCGGGATCGATCGCAGCTTAGGATTTTTGTGTGTAGTTGCCTCCGGCTGTAAGGATTTCTTACCGGAGTTGTGTGGACCCTGCGATGTTCTATGTGATTGATGTTGTATGTTTGTTTGTGATTATCAGCATGTGTAGTTTAGGTGCTCTGTTCTGAATTCCTGACTTGCATGACTTCGTATGTTGTTCTTTCATGTTAGTCCATGCTAGGTTGTTCCGTTCTGGCATGCTCATATTCATTCTTGTTCCGTAGTACCATGCTAGGTTTGGTGTATTCTTTTGAGCACGTATTGGATTGTTTGCTGATTGTTAAGGCAGGTTAGAATTCAGGTAGGTAGCATCATCCAGGCCTGATGCATAAAGTATCTTGCATCCATGGCAGGGACGTCGAGACAGTTCTCCGTCCATGGACCCCGTTAGGGTTTAGCTAACCCGACCGGTAGGCCCTACAATCTTGGGTGAGGGTGGCAGACTGTTAAATGCCCCAACGGTCGGGATGATGACATGGCATTGCCTCGTCCCCGGCAGTCGACACGTCCTCAGCGTGTTCGGCCGTAGCCCTTGATTGCCACTGTTAGGGCAAGGACCGCTTCTGGTGTAAGCCTACCACGACCGGTTCCTTAGCCTCGGTGCGGTGGTTCAGTGACATAGTTCACGTGTCCAGCTCTCACACCCATGTCGGTGACACCGATCCAGAGATTTAGTTAGGCGTGGTGGATCGGACATGGGCGGCTTGCCACTAGACCCGACACCCCCATAGTTCTGCGGTGAGCACGCGGTGCATGCTTACGCTCATTACAACGCCGCCGGCGAGAGCTCCTCGGGATCTTGAGCTAGTGTACCTTTCGTGATCGACGAGAGAAGCGCGAGGCCGAGACTTGTTTCTCGTATAGGACGTATGGTGTGGTGGATTTATCTCCTGGACTAAGACCACGAGTTGGCATCCGAGGTCCAAGTGTGGACTTAAGCTATGTGCTCTATTCTGTTTTATATTCATAGCTTGCATACACTCATCTAGATGACCATGTGCATCGTGTTGTACCCCCTGTTTGGGATTCTTCTTGAGTAATTCGTTACTCACCCTTATTTTGTGGTTTTCCACGAGTAACAAGGTGGTGCGAGGCATGGTGGTGAAGGAGGAGCTGTGATCATGGGAACTCTGCGCCGCCTCTCGACTTTTTATTTCTATGACTCTTGTCTTTTTATTTTCCCCTGAATGCATGTAGTCGGGCACGGAGCCCTAGGATGTTTTCTCGAATGTTTTCGTGGATTCTGCTTTATTGAATTTGAGGATGTTTCAAATGTTTTAAGAAATCTCTGATCGTCAGTGTACGTTTTGGAAATGTATTTGCCTTGAAACAGTGCTTGGAGACAGGGACGAGTTTTCAAAGAAACTATCTTTATTTCTCGATTGAACCTTGATTGTTTTGTTGTAATTGGGAATCCGAAAATTATTTGCATATTGTCCTTTACTTTGAATGCATGCATTGGGGTAAAGGCCTATTTAGAGCCCTTTTTGGGTCGGGTCTTTACAACTGGTGTACTCACGAACATTAGCCCGGGGGAGCTCTCCGAACCGGCGACTAACGCGTGTGCGCGCACACATCGCATCTTTGCAACCGACGTAAATGTGGGGCCCAAACTACGCGGGCCGTGCACGCATGCCTAAGACTCGAGCAGCGGTGTCATCAACACGATGTGTGCGAGGCCCTCGACACTCATCTGCGCACACCTACCACCGACTGAAGCTAAGAACCGCCAAGGCGGGCTTGCACCGCTAAGCGTGGTTCGGCTCTAGCAGGCCACAAACTAGGCTTATGCCAATGAGGTAGCTAATCCTCGTTGGCTGCCGGGGGGAAGCAATGTACGTTATGCTTCACTCTACTCCTGACCGGTGGGGACAAGGTACGTTATGTCCGCTCTTAGCCTCTAGATGATGACAAACCCTACTACACTAGCTAAGAGTACAGAGTAAACGATTCCTGGCTAACATACACGATAATCATCAATCATACATAACCTTGCATGGAACTACGAACTTAAAGCAGGAATCTCAAGCATGCTGGAAGAACAATCCTAGCATGGCACTAACATGTACAAACAGGCAAACATGCTAGCAAGAATGCAATCACAAGCTGTCCTATCCACTAATCAAGTTCATAGAAGTAAACATGCATATAAGGCACAATCAAGAAAGCATCGCAGGGTCCACACAACCACGGTAAGATATCCTTACCTGGAAACAAGTGGAAAATAGCTATCACGAATCAAATAAGACCCTCGAGCTTTAAAACGAACCCGAGCAACCTAGGCATAATAAAAGCATCCTAAATAAATATACAGCAGCCAGCAGCTTAAAATCTAAAAGGGAAAAAGGCTCGGGAATTACCAACCGAGAAGTCACGGGCTCTCGGCAGCAAGAGGCGTGTGCAGGCGCTGCAGTGCGGTAAGACGCCAATGCGTCATCAGAAAGACCCGACCCAAGAAACGGTCTCTAACCTAGATCCTTACTTAGCATGCATGATTAAGAATGTAAAACGTCATACAGAGTTCCAAATTTAAATCTTTGCAGTCAGCACATTTAAAATAAAAACCATAATTCCAATAAATAAAACCAACAAGTAAGTGACTGATCAGTACTTTCTTAAAACAAATCAAAGGGAAACGGTTTGTGAACATAAAATAGTTTTTTAGTGTTTTCCTAGGGACTCAAGTCCCACTACATGCTAATTCATAAAAACAGTAAAAGAACGTGCAATCTCGTGTCGACTATCCATGATCATCCAAAGACCTCCTCCTAGCCATCCAAATTCTATCCCAAGTTACCTGGTGGAAAACCACAGAAAATAAGGGTGAGCAACAAGTTACTCAGTAAGAATCCCCAACCGGGGTACAATACGAAAACATCTCATTTAGCACAAGCACATGCAACCATACAACGACTTGGAGCAAAAAGTTGGGTTAGACCATACGCCCCTCTTGGAGCTTGCCTATTCGAAGGCTTACAACTATAAACTACCCTAGGTTCTACACCTGGATGCCCTTCTTGTAACGGCCCAGTTTTCTATTCCAGTTCTCGAGGTGCTTCCGGTTCAGATTCAGTGGTTCGGTTGGGCCGTTAGAGCTGTTTTGACCCTTAGGGGTATTTTGGTCTTTTTGCTCCCCGGGCAGGATTTGTGGATTTTCAGGGCTTCGAGGCAGCTCCTGCCTTTGTTGAGGCTTGTATGTTGATGGCTGCGAGTGTAAGAACCCGACCCAAAATACGGTCCTAAACCTAGGTTCTCACTCTGCATGCAAGTTAAATATTTCACCGAGCGGTTTAGTGCTCATATTTAAAACCTTTCAAAACATTTAGAATGGGGAATGCTTAAAACATAATCAACAACTTTGTTTAAGAAAACCAACGAAGTAAAACAAGCTCAGCAAGATATATATAAAAACATTCAAAATAGTTCAAACAACTTTTTATAATGTTTTCCCCTAGAACTCTGTCCATCTACATGCCGAACAAATATGCAAACAATAAAGACAGAGTGCCGGCGGCTCCCATGATCAATCGGCTCCTCCGCTAGCCGTCCCAGATCGCCCCAAGTTACCCGTGGAAAACCACGAAATAAGGGTGAGTATAAACATACTCGGTAAGAATCTCCAACCGGGGTACAATACGATACATCAATCATCTAGCACCCTAGTATACATGCAAACAGCACCAACACGCATCATAGCTCAACGAGCTTACAAGGCGAGAATGGAATCCTCGGAAGTCTCCTACTTCCGGCCTAATGATTGGCTCTCATAACCAATCCGGGACATCTCCGAGGGTCTTTTCCCTCGGCCAATTGATCACTCAAAAACCGATCCCAAAGATGTCGACACCCTCGAGGTCTTTCTCCTCGACCATATGATCACTCAAAAGCCAATCCCAATGGGTGTCCTCAAGGGCCTCTTACCCTCGCTATAACTGACTATCGGAGAGTACCCGAAGTCCGGCTCTAAACTCGAAGGAACTGGTGTACTCACGAACATTAGCCCGGGAGCTCTCCGAACCGGCGACTAACGCAGCGTGTCTTGCGCACACCGCATGCTTCTTTGCAACCGGCGTAAATGTGAGGGCCTGGTACAAACTACGCGGGCGTGCACGCATGCCTAAGACTCGGAAACGGTGTCACTTTGAACCGACAATGAGTGCGAGGCCCTCGGCACTCATCTGTGCGCACCTGTACCACCGACACGAAGCTAAGAACCGCCAAGGCGGGCTTGCACCGTTGGCAGGGTTCCGCTCTAGCAGGCTACAAACTAGGCTTATGCCGATGTGGTAGCTAAATCCACATCGGCTGCCGGGGGGAAGCAATGTACGTTATGCTTCGCTCTACTCCCGACCGGTGGGGACAAGGTACGTTATGTCCGCTCTCAGCCTCTAGATGATGACAGCCCTAACACACTAGCTAGAGTATAGAGTAAACGATTCCTGGCTAAACATACATAATCATCATCAATCATACATAACCTAGCATGATACTACGAACTTAAAGCAGGAATCTCAGGCATGCTGGAAGAACAATCCTAGCATGGCACTAACATGTACAATCAAGCAAACATGCTAGCAGGAGTGCAATCACAAGCTGTCCTATCCACTAATCATGTCCATAAAAGTAAACATGCATATAAGGCACATTCAAGAAAGCATCGCAGGGTCCACACAACCACGGTAAGGAATCCTTACACGAAACGAGCAGAAATAACTTTCACAATCAAATAATGACCCTCGAGCTTTAAAGCGAAACCGAGCAACCTAAGCATTTTAATAAAAACAACCTAATTAAATAAACAGCGGCCAATAGCCTAGGGCCCAAAGGAAAAAGTCTCGGGAATTACCGACCGAGAAGACACAAGGCCACGCCCCAACCCGCACTGGCACTGGGCGCTGGGCGCTGGGCACTGGCGCTGGCACTGGGCGCTGGGCGCTGCTGGGCACTATCGGGCGCTGCTGGGCGCGCTGGCGCGGCAGGGGAAGGGCGCTGGCGCTGCTTGCGCGCGACTACGATGTAGCGCGCGCGCGGCTGGCGGGCTAACGCGACGACGCGCGCACGTGCACGCAGACGCTGGCTGCCGCAGCGAGCGAACACGCTGGTTCGGGCGCGCGGGCGAGGCGGCTGGGCGGCAACGAGCGGAGCGGCGCGGCACGTATTGGCGGTCTGGTGCGGAACGGCGCGACGCGTCTGGGCTGGGCGAGGCAATCGATGGCGGGCGCGCTGGGCATGGGGATGCAGGCGTCTGGGAGCGCTGGGCCGAAGCGGCCGCTTAGGCGACACAGGGTTGGTGCGATCTGGGCATGGTGGGCGGTCAGTGCTGGTGCGGTGGCTCGACAGGATGTGCAGTGGTGGTGCGATCTGGGCATGGCGGTGTGCTTAGCGGCTAGGGTTTGGGTTCTTGGTGAGGTCGGCTAGGAGAGAGAGAGAGAGAGAGAGAGAGAAAAAAAAAATCTTGCCAAAACAAGGGGAAGAGGGATTTTCTTGATTTTTCCTTCTTTTTCCTAATTTAAAAGGCCTAAAATCCCTTCCCAAAGCATCCACTTTCAAAACCCGGTTCAAGCAAACTTACTTAAAAAATAAAACTCTCATTTCCTACAAACTCTCAAAGACCAGTTAGGGCAAGGGCTCAAATCCCAATGGAAGCACCAAAAATTATAAATAATTTTGCCATTTTCAAAAATACTTCCAAACTTCCAAACAACTTGCCCAAACCTCTCGGGTCTTGCAACCAACAACCATTAAGCTTCGACAAAGGCAGGAATGACCCTGGAATCCTGAAAATCCACAAAACCCTGACCGGGGGCAAAAAGACCAAAATACCCCTAAGGGTTAAAACAGCTCTAACGGCCCATCCGAACATCCGAATAATGACCCAAAATCACCTGGGTAACCGAAATAGAAAACTGGGCCGTTACAATACTCCCTCCTTTTAAGACTTTCGTCCTCGAAAGTCCTAAGACGAAAACAACTCTATGAAACTCCACTGATTCTTAACCAACCAAGCTCCTGATTAAGATAACACAAATCTTTCTTTGAAACCGAACCCTTTTGGGTTCCCAAAGGCTCCAAGCCCAACAGACACCGAGTTTGCCACAAACTATCTCAACCTAAACTGAACTAACACTGAGCTTCGAAGAAAACATGCGATAACTAGTCGGTGAGCCACATCCTCTGATTCGCACCAACTCTCAAACGGTCTTACGACTCTAGGGCTCACTTATCCCTGCTAACCCAACTCGGAACGCCTCTCTACGGTGCTACTCTCAGCAAACTCGTGGACGGGTCACAAGCTCTAAAACTCAACGCCACGCTCCGGCGTAACTTCTCTGAATGCTCATAGCTGTTATCAAACAGCCTCGACCCTTCACCATGCTGACCAAACAACTGAACCTCCCAGGTTTCAGAACAAAACGGTCTATTCTTACTTCGCAAGAGACCTGCGAACCCCACTGGTTGCCTACAATCCTTAACGAAATCCAATTCGATCCACCAACTGGTGACTGATCCCTAGGCAACCTTCTCCAACTAGCATGCGTCCACAACACTAAAGCAACCATCTTACGAGAAATCGATGCACCAAAGCCAAGGGGCACTTTTCTGGTTCACCAAATGGCTACCACCAACACACCAGCTGAAACTTCAGCTACGGCCACCTTTAGAAGACAAGGTCCAGCACGAGGCTCTACTCGGCCAAACTAACAAACCAAGCCCCTCAACGGCCGACAACAAACTTTCCAATGCAATCCGATCAGCCACTGGCCTAGGTGAACATCGCCAGATAGGAAAACAAACAACATTCCTCTCACGGGAACCTCGAGCAGCAAGGAATAAAACAACACGCGGCTACTAGCAACACAAAAGCTGGAGGGTAACAACTCTAAGGTTTCCAACCAATGCCACGACATCTCTGTGCCAACCCACTCAACTGTGGCTCAGCTATTACGCCAACTGCGAACGCACATCAACTAGGAACAAAGCTCGAGAAGGCTTGCTCCGCAGAAACTCAAACCAAGCTCATAACGAGCAAAGCTCGCCTCCAAGCTGCCACTCAACTCTTAAGCCCATCTGGCTGCTCCAAGGACTTCCTCCTTTAGCCTAGGCCTAACTCATCTTACGACTAGAAACTCCCCACTCAGAACATCGCAAGGAATACGAACTGACGAGGCTATCTCCAAAGATAATACTTGCGGCTGGCATCCATGGTGCAACTCAACCATCATGGAAACTAGGGGTTCCTCAAACCCCAAAGAACCAACAACTTTCCAGCAAAAACTCAATTCTTAAACTGGCTGGCCTCCGCCCTTGCGGGGACAAACAACTTTCGCTTGCTAACAACACAATGCAGGGACCCCCTCGCTGGGCTAACCACTGCGCTACTCTGATCAACTACACAACTCAGGAGCTACGCCGACTCCTTCTAAACGGGAACGATTTCCCAGCAAGCGAACTCTGAAGGGCAGCGAACTTCACACACGCTCGCTGACTAGCTCAAACCCAAGGGCAACAACAACCAACTCTCTTGGAAGCAACACCCAAGGAAAAACTCAACTGATTGGACCACCAGTCCAAAACTAGCAGAACTTACTCAACCACCGAAGGAGGAGTCAACTCCCGAAACTACCTGACTAGGAACAAGTCCTCAGGGCAACGCCAGCTTGGTCGAACCAAGCTAGCTCTAGAAAACAGCAAGGGAACCAAACCTTGGCCAACGCCAAGCACCACCTTGCTAAGAATTCAAAAAAAAACCAACGCGGAGGTTACTAAGAACAACTCTAGCTTGTCAACCGTCTACAAGCATCCAGCAATTCAACCGAGGAACACTGCCCTGGGTCTGACCGAGCTCTGGTGAGGCTCTCCACAACTTAGGGTTCCTCTGATCACCCTTCAACACATACTGTCGACAAACGGTCTAACAGACATCTGGCTACACTAGCACAACTCCCTTCAGCATCTCAACTATGCTAGCCAAAAGCTCTTCCTTGCCACATCTGTAGCAAGCACGGGCGATGCTCCACACAATCCGAATAAGCGCCTTACCACACTTGATGCAATGAGTCGGCTGCCTGACCCCGCCCTATTGACAATTTTGTGCTCTAACCTGCGGTCGGCGTTGATTCCGACCCCTAGACTGGCCCTGTCGGCGAGTCTGCTATCCACCTTAGCGGGAACCACCGGAAGACCCAAACTTCCTCTTGCTCAAAGCATCAGCCACATCGTAGCTTCTACCCAGGGTAAGGATCCGAACAACTCTCTTAGCCATGGCGGCCAGAAACTCCGCGATTTTGCTACCATCGCCTTGGATCAGTTCCAAGTGAACTCCAACCATCGGTCAACAAGAAATGCCTCTACCCTGGTCAAGGGCCAACTAGCATAACTTGCCTACACAACAACCCGGCTACCGGCACGGTAACCTCTCAACCCAAGCTAGGGCAGTTGCCAAGGACTAAAGCCTTGACAACTCAAAGACTGAGCACTGGCTCCTCAACACGAACCTCTCGTGGTTCCTGAAACATAACCACGGAACGAGCTACACAAAAGTACACCGTGTGCACACTCCAACTTGGTTCCTTAAGATCCAAACTCAACAAGTACTCTCACACAAGGCAACTTTTGCCTCCCAATGAAACCACAACTAGCACCGGAGCAACAAGAGTTCAAACCACTCGAGGTCAACTCACCACGAAAGCTACATTGGTCAACTCACTCTTTGCAGAGCATAACTACACCAATCGACATACCTCATACCAATGTGCCCACTAAATGCTCCACTCAACCATCCAACTCATGGCTCTAACACTGGATCAACCACGCATCATCGATGCCAACCCTACTCATATTAGGGTAACTCCAAGGGTAGTCGAAACACACTACCATCAAGCTGGCTCAGAAGCCCACACACAAGAGCGAGAACTCGGACGCGCTAGCCCTCACCATCCTACAACATCCTTTGCACCCATCTCTCGGTGACCCTGAAAAGCTCCTACTTTTCCCTCGAACGACCTTACACTTGTAGTGCTCTGACTACCACCGAGCTAGATCTCTTAAGCAATCCAACAGATGCAACTTCAAAAAAACGGGTACAAGGCTGGTGGGGATGCTATACTCCGGGCGGGCATGGAACCATCTGCACCAAAAGTGCCAACTGGCCCGAATCTAGACCTCCTCTCAAAGCTTGGTGCCACCAGGCACAACATCCTTTACAACACAAATCAGCCCAAAACAAGCTTTATGCCCCTCTAAGGATAGGGAAGGTCACACTCCAAGTGACGGGCAAAGGCACTCAACACAAGAGTCCAAACACTCGAGCAGCCTAAACTCTGGCATCTCGCCTAACAAACATGCCACGGCCTACTCCTACATCCCACTCGATGCTCAACGAATACTCAAGCCAACCCTCGGGTGGCAGCACCTAGCTCCACACCTGGAACATGCTAACAGAAGGTGCTTCTCTCTAATAGCCAGCTGAAAACCACGGACGGATTAAGTCCTGACAAGCAAACTCCACACTACCGCCTGACTACGAGGGACTAAAAGAATCTGGTTGCAAACGATCATTGCAGCTTGCAGGAGGACAAGATGTCTCTACATCTTCCTCAAAAGCTACTAACTTGGCAGCTTGCCAATCGACCGGGTGGCTGGTGGAGACTCTGCTGGTCCGCCTCTCATAGGGGACTTCCACCACCACACTACTGCATCAAACAACACAAGAACGGCACGCCACAACCTCAGAACATCAGGTCATCGGCCTCTGAACACCAGGTCATCCCAACACTTGGATGATAAACTCGATCTGGCCAACCACCTTGCTACTAGCGATGGGTCTCAAAACATCCAGCTCTCTGAGGCTTCCACTTGCCAAACTCGGCGGCTCGATCAACGCCAACTATCTTATCAAAGATAAACTCACGATCAAGCCCTCCCGAGAACCTCTGGGGCTCACTGGAACTACAAGGAGGGGTGTCTCCTAAATAAACTCTACCAGCGGGCTATCTATGCCCAAGACTCCTCACTACGCGCTACAAACTGCGCTTGGGTCTCCGCTCTATGTTAGCTAAAAGACCTGCCATCAACTTCCTCATGGCTGGAGCACACTCTGCTCAAGGAGTCTCACTCTGAGGCGTGCTAGCCTCTACCCCCTCCTCTAGGCAACTCAACTGCCAGGGCCAACTCTGGCCAACGGGCTAAACACCCTGGACGCGGCCTCAACATCCATACAAACGGTCCAACTCCTCGGTCGGACATGCCAAGCGTCCTGCTCCTCAGAGTACGATCCACGCACTAGCGATCTGCACGAGCACCTCCACCCTCTCACTAGGGAGAACCACAACCGGGCCACAAATGGCCTCACGGAGTCTAAGCTCTACCTCCTCTGCAGGTGCGATCGACACACCGGCGATCTGCACAAAGCATAAAACCTAGCCCACGCTGGGCTCTCACCGCCAAACAAGGGTAACACATGTATACTAGATGCGATTGTAAAATAAAACCCTTAGCTTAATGAACTCGGACAAACTGGACGGCCGGAGTCTTGATGATTATGGGGGCAACAACACATAGCGAGTTAGACTATAGAATCTATGACTCTGTGCTCTGATACCAACTGTAAGAACCCGACCCAAAATACGGTCCTAAACCTAGGTTCTCACTCTGCATGCAAGTTAAATATTTCACCGAGCGGTTTAGTGCTCATATTTAAAACCTTTCAAAACATTTAGAATGGGAATGCTTAAAACATAATCAACAACTTTGTTTAAGAAAACCAACGAAGTAAAACAAGCTGGCAGTATATATATAAAAACATTCAAAACAAATCAAACAACTTTTTATAATGTTTTCCCCTAGGACTCTGTCCATCTACATGCTTGAACAAATATGCAAACAATAAAGACAGTGTGCCGGCGGCTCCCATGATCAATCGCTCCCTCCGCTAGCCGTCCCAGATCTTCGTCCCAAGTTACCCGTGGAAAACCACAGAAATAAGGGTGAGTATAAACATACTCGGTAAGAATCTCAACCGGGTACAATACGATACATCAATCATCTAGCACCCTAGTATACATGCAAATGGATTACCAACACGGATCATAGCTCAACGAGCTTACAAGGCGAGAATCTGGAATCCTCGGAAGTCTCCTACTTCCGCCTAATGATTGGCTCTCATAACCAATCCGGGACATCTCCGAGGTCTTTCTCCCTCGGCCAATTGATCACTCAAAAACGATCCCAAAGATGTCGACACCCTCGAGGTCTTTCTCCCTCGACCATATGATCACTCAAAAGCCAATCCCAATGGGTGTCCTCAAGGGCCTCTTACCCTCGCTATAAATCTGGACTATCGGGAGAGTACCCAAGTCCGGCTCTAAACTGAAGGAATCGTGTACTCACGAACATTAGCCCGGGAGCTCTCCGAACAGGCGACTAACGCGTGTGCGCGCGCACACACCATCTTTCTTTGCAACCGGCGTAAATGTGGGGCCTAAGTACAAACTACGCGAGCCAGTGCATGCCTAAGACTCGAAACGCGGTGTCACCGAACACGAGTGGTGCGAGGCCCTCGGCACTCATCCATGCGGCTGTGCATACCACCAGACACGAAGCTAAGAACCGGCCAAGGCGGCTTGCACCGTTGGCGGGGTTCCGCTCTAGCGAGCTACAAACTAGGCTTATGCCGATGTGGTAGCTAAATCCACATCGGTTTTGGGGAAGCAATGTACGTTATGCTTCGCTCTACTCCCGACCGGTGGGGACAAGGTGCGTTATGTCCGCTCTCACCTCTAGATGATGACAAAATTTCTAACACACTAGCTAGAGTATAGAGTAAACGATTCTGGCTAAACATACATAATCATCATCAATCATACATAACCTAGCATGATACTACGAACTTAAAGCGAGAATCTCGGGCATGCTTTGGAAGAACAATCCTAGCATGGCACTAACATGTACAATCAAGCAAACATGCTAGCGAGAGTGCAATCACAAGTCATCCTATCCACTAATCATGTCCATAAAAGTAAACATGCATATAAGGCACATTCAAGGAAGCATCGCGAGGGTCCACACAACCACGGTAAGGAATCCTTACAGAAACGCGCGTAAATAACTTTCACAATCAAATAATGACCCTCGAGCTTTAAAGCGAAACCGAGCAACCTAAGCATTTTAATAAAAACAACCTAATTAAATAAACAGCGGCCAACAGCCTAGGGCCCAAAGGAAAAAGTCTCGGGAATTACCGACCGAGAAGACACAAGGCCACGCCCCAACCCGCACGGCAAGGCAAGGCAAGTCCGTCCGTCGCCAGGACAAGCGGTAGCGGGCGCGGCGGGCGCTGCACTGGGCGCTGGGCGCTGGGCACCGGCGCTGCATCGGGCGCTGGGCGCCTTGGGCACTATCGGCGCTCTTGGGCGCTTGCTGTGCGCGCGGCAGGAAGGCGCGCTGGCGCTGGTTGCTGCTGCGCGCGATCGCGATGGGAGCAGCGCGCGCGCCGGGCCTAACGCGGACGAGCGCATGAGTACGCAGACGCGGCCGCCGCAGCGAGCGAACACGCTGGCGGGCGCGCGGCGCGCGGCGGCTGGGCGGCAACGAAGGGGCGCGCGCGGCGCGCGCTTAGCGGTCTCGTGCCTTTGGCGCGCGCGCGCTGGCTGGGCGAGGCAAGGCGAAGCGATCGGGCGCGCTTCGGCATGGGCATGGCGTCTGGCGCCTGGGAGCGCTGGCTGGTGAAGCGGCCGCTGCAGGCGACACAGGGTTGGTGCGATCTGGGCATGGTGGGCGGTGCAGGTGGTGCGGGTGGCTCGACAGGATGATGTGCAGTCGGTGCGATCTGGGCATGGCGGCTGGGCTTAGCGGCTAGGGTTTGGGTTCTTGGTGAGGTCGGCTAGGAGAGAGAGAGAGAGAGAGAGAAAATCTTGCCAAAACAAGGGGAAGGGGGATTTTCTTGATTTTTCCTTCTTTTTCCTAATTTAAAAGGCCTAAAATCCCTTCCCAAAGCATCCACTTTCAAAACCCGGTTCAAGCAAACTTACTTAAAAAATAAAACTCTCATTTCCTACAAACTCTCAAAGACCAGTTAGGGCAAGGGCTCAAATCCCAATGGAAGCACCAAAAATTATAAATAATTTTGCCATTTTCAAAAATACTTCCAAACTTCCAAACAACTTGCCCAAACCTCTCGGGTCTTGCAACCAACAACCATTAAGCTTCGACAAAGGCGGGAATGACCACGAATCTCGAAAATCCACAAAACCACGAGGGGGCAAAAGACCAAAATACCCCTAAGGGTTAAAACAGCTCTAACGGCCCATCCGAACATCCGAATAATGACCCAAAATCACCTGGGTAACCGAAATAGAAAACTGGGCCGTAACAGCGAGTCCCGAGATGTTTGGGGTACTCGTTTGGGAGTTCGGTTGTGTTTTGGGTTTTGGGCTAAGTGATCGTTGTTTGGGTGTTTCCTTTGGGATTCGAGCCCAGGCCCTTAGAGATGATTTGGGAGTTTGTTTAAGTGAGAGTTATTGTTTGGAAAAGGTTGCTTCAGCCGGGTCTCGAAGGAGGAAGCCGGGAATTGGGATTTAAGGACTTTAAGGCTTGTTTAAATTAGGAAAAAGGGAAGAAAAATCAAGAAAGTCCCTTTCCCCTTGTTTTGCAATCTCTCTCTCTCTCTCTCTCTCTCTCTCTCTCCCCTAGCCGACCTCACCAAGAAGACCCAACCCTAGCCACCCAGCCATGCCCTAGCCGCACCACTCCTGGCCGCATCGCATCGCTCACCCAAAGATAGCCCCCGCCACCACGCGCCGCACCGACGCCCCGCATCGCATCGCCCGGCCAGGTGCGCCCAGATGCGTTGCATCGTCCAGCCCTAGCCGCGCCCTCGCTCCAGGCCGCCCAGGTCACCCATGCCGCGCGTCCGAGCCAGCCACCCAGCGCCCGATCGCGTCGCCCTCGCCCTAGTCGCGCCGAGCCCAGATCTGCATCGCCCAGGCCATCTTCGTGTCGCCTTGGTCGCGCCGAGTCCAGATCGCATCGCCCTCGCCTTGGTCGCGCCGAGCCCAGATCGGCATCGCCCAGGCCGTCTCCGTGCCGAGTCGCTCGCCCCTGTAGGTCGTCGTGCCTTCCCGAGCGCCCCCGAGCCCGTCGCGTCGCGTCGCCTCGCGCGCGCGCCCGTGCGCCGTCCTCTGTCAAGCCGCGCCGTGTGTCGTCGCCCAGCCGAGCTCGAGCCCTCGCCCGTGCGCCTTTGCTTCGCCCAGCGCCGCCGCGCTGCGCCGCGCCCACCGCCTCCGCCCCTGTGCCCAGCGCTGTGCACCCAGCCCCGCACCCCGCTGTTGTGTCTTTGGTTGGCCCGAGCCTTGTGGCTTCTCGGATGGTATTTTCCCGAGTCTTTTCTTCGTTGGGCCCCGATGTGTTGGCTGCTGTTTAGGGATTTATTTGGGCTGTATTATGTATTTGATTTGGGCTGCTTTATTTTATGTTTAGGTTGTTTGGGTTCGATTAGAGGCTCGAGGATTGCTTGGTTGATTTGTGATTATTTTCTGCTTGTCCCAGGTAAGGATTTCTTACCGTGGTTGTGTGGACCCTGCGATATGTCTCGATTGTGCCTTGTATGTTTGCTGATTGTTATGAGCATGATAGTGATAGGCGACTTTGTTGATCTCTTGCTAGCATGTTTGTTGATTTTACATGTTAGTGCCATGCTAGGTTTGTTCTTCCAAAGATGCTTGTGATTCTGTTTAAGTTGTAGTATCATGCTAGGTAAACGTGATTGATGTCGGTCATTGCTTGCTAGCCGGGAATCATTGATTTACTCGGTATTCTTGGATAGAGTAGTAGGGTTTGTCATCATCCGAGGTGAGAGCGGACATAACGTACTTTGTCCCCACCGGTCGGAGTAGAGCGAAGCATAACGTACATTGCTTCCCCGGCAAATGATGTGGATGTAGCTACCACATCGGCATAAGCCTAGTTTGTAGCTGCTAGAGCGGAACCCCCGCCAACGGTGCAAGCTCCGCCTTGGCCGGTTCTTAGCTTCGTCGGTGGTACAGTTTGCACGAGATGAGTGTCGAGGGCCTCGCACCATCGTGTTCGATGACACCGCCTCCGAGTCTTTAGGCATGCGTACTGCCCGCGTAGTTTGCCCTTAGGCCCCGCATTTACGCCGGGTGCGAAGAGCATGCGGTGTGCGCGCGACACAGCGTTAATCGCCGGTTCGAGAGCTCCCGGGCTAATGTTCGTGAGTACACCGTTCCTTCCCAGCTTTAGAGCCGATCGCGGGTACTCTCCCGATAGTCCAGTTTGTTAGCGAGGGTAAGAGGCCCTTGAGGACACCCATTGGGATTGGCTTTTGATCTAATCAATTGGTCGAGGGAGAAAGACCCTCGAGGGTGTCGGACATCATGGGATCGGTTTTTGAGTCGATCAATTGGCCGAGGAGAAAGACCCTGAGATGTCCCGGATTGGTTATGAGAACCAATCATTAGGCCTAAGTAGGAGACTTCCGATGATTCCGGAAGTAAGTGACTTCCGATGTTTCCGAGATCTTGTGTTATGAGCTCGTTGAGCTATGATCCATGTTGGTAGTCGTTTGCTTGCATATTGAGGTGCTAGATGACCGATGTATCGTATTGTATCCCGGTTGGGGATTCTTCTTGAGTATGTTTATACTCACCCTTATTTATCTTTCAGTAACTTGGGACAACACCAGGAGGGCTAGCGGAGGGAGTTGATTGATCATGGGGAACCGCCGGCACTCTGTCTTTATTTATTGCATTGTTTATTCAAAGATGTAGATGGACAGAGTCCTAGGGGAACATTGTTTAAAACGTTGCTTAAATTGTATTGTACATTTTATTAAACACTTGCCAGGATGTTTTACTTTGTTGGATTGTTTAAACTTAAATTGTTGGTTATGTTTTAAGGGCTCCCCCTTCTCATATTTTTTGAAAGGTTTTTAAATGTAAGCTCTAAACCGCTTGTTATCATATTTAACTTGCATGCCGAGTAAGATCCCGTGTTTAGGACCATGTTTTGGGTCGGGTTCTTACAGTTGGTATCGAGCACGAGTCATAGATTCTGTAGACTAACTCGCTTTGTAGGTTGTTGTTCCCATGATCATCGGCACTCCACGGCCGCTTGGTTTGTCCGAGTTCAATTAAGTTAAGGGGTAAGAATTTACAATACTTTTCTTCTAGCTTTTATGCATGTGTAGAGTTGTGGAGCGGAGACGAGCGAGTTACGACTCGTTGTTGGTTTGGGCTTAGAGAGCCATCATGCCAACTTTTCCGCGATCACGAGTAGTTTGATGAGCGGTGAGAGCCCCCTGTGTGGGCGGTTTTGTTGCTTTGTGCGGATCGCCGATTGTCGATCGCACTCGCAGGGAGGCGAGAGATTAGACTCCCATAGGCCATTTGTGGCCTAGTTGTTGGTTTCTCCCCAGTGAGAGGGTGGAGGTGCCTTGTGCGATCGCCAAGATGTTGATTGCACTCGGAGGAGCGGGGCGCTTGGCATGTCCGACCAAGGAGTTGGGTGATCTTGTTGATGTTGAGGCCGCGTCCCCGTGGTTGTTTAGCCCTTGGCCGAGTTGGCCCCGGCAGCTTGAGTTGCCTAGAGGAGGGGTAGAGGCTAACACGCCTCGCAGTATGACTCCTTGAGCAGAGTGTGCTCCACCATGCGAGATTTGATGGCGTGTCTTTAGCTATCGAGAGCAAAGACCAGCGCAGCTTGTAGCGCGTAGCGAGAGTCCCGGGCATGGATAGCCCAAATGACAGAGTTTGTTTCAAAGATTTTCCCCGGTAGCTCTCGTAGCCCCTGAGGTTCCGGGAGGGCTTGATCAAACAGCGAGTTTATGCAGATTGAGTTTGTTGGCGTTGATGGAGCCGCCCGCCTTGGCAAGTGGATGCCTGAGAGCTTGATGTATTAGAAAGTCCTCTTGCTAGTAGTAAAGCGGTTGGCGAGTTTGAGTTTAGCATCCGTGTGTTGGGATGCCCTGCTGCTCGAGGCCGAGGTGAGCCGCCCCGCGTCTTTGTTGATTCCGCAGCTTGGTGGTGGTAGTCCCTTGAGAGAGGTGGACTAGCGAGTCTCCACCATCGCCCGATTGATTGGCAAGTTGCCGTGTTAGTGGCTTGAGGCGGATGTAGAGACATCTGTGCCCCCTTGCAAGCCTCTTTGTTGTTTTGCAGCCAGTTCTCTTTGTACCCTCGTAGCTGTGGTGTAGCGTGGAGTTTGCTTGCCGGGGTTTTATCCATCTGTGGATTTCGGCGGGCTAGTAGAGTGGAACCCTCTTTTTTTTTGATGTTCCGAGTGTGGAACTAGTTGTTGCCACCCGAGGAGTTGGCCTGAGCTTTTGTTGAGCATCGAGTGGGATGCGGGAGTAGGCCGTGGCAAGTCTGTTGGTCGAGATGCCGAGAGATTAGGCCGCTCGAGTGTTTGGACTCTGTCTTTGAGTGCCATTGCCCCGTCACTTGGAGAGTGACTTTCCTATTCTCGAGAGGGCATAAAGCTCGTTTGAGGCTGATTCGTGTTGTAATGGATGTAGTGCCTGTTGGCACCAAGCTTTGAGAGGAGACCTAGTTTCGGGCCGCTGGCACTTTTGGTGCGAGTGGTTCCATGGTCGCCTGAGTATAGCATCCCCGCTTTGTCTTGTACCCTTTTCCGAGGTTGCACTGTTTGGGTTGCTTAAGAGATCTAGCTCGGTGGTAGTCGAGGACTACAAGTTTGAGGTTTTCGAGGGAAAGTAGGAGCTGCTCGGGATCTCTCGAGAGTTGGGTGTAAAGGATGCTATAGGTCAGCAGAGCTAGCGCGTTCGAGTTCTCGCGCTGTGTTGTGAGCTTTGTGAGCCACTTGATGGTAGCATGATTCGGCTACCCTTTGAGTTGCCCTAGTATGGTTAGTGTTGGCATCGTGGATGCGTGGTTGATCCGGTGTTAGAGCCATGAGTTGGATGGCTGATCGGAGCGAGTTTAGTGAGCACATTGTTTTGAGGAATGTTAGCTTGATGTGGTTTTGCGCTTGTAAGAGTAAGTTGGCCAATGTGGCTTTTCGTGGTGAGTTGGCCCCGAATGGGTTTGAACTCTTGTTGCTCCCTTGTTTGTTGTGGCTCGTTTGGAGGCAAAAGTTGCCCAATGAGAGCCCTTGTTGGCTTTGGATCTTAAGGGATCAAGTTGGAGCCAGACACCCCGGTGCACTTTTGCGTAGCTCGTTCCGTGGTTTATGTTTGGAAAACCACGAGAGGTTCGTGTTGAGGAGCCAAAGCTCGATCTTTGAGGTGTCAAGGCTTTAGTTCTTGGCAAGTGCCCTAGCTTTGGTCGTAAGGATGCCGTGCTCGTTGTCGGGCTGTTGGTTAAGCAAGTTTTGCTAGTTGGTCCTTGCCCTGTTAGACTTGATTGGGACCGAACAAGAGCAAGATAGTGGCAAGCGCGCGCATTTCGATCGTTTTGGCTAAGAAAGCTGTTCGGATCCTTACCTTGAGAAGAAGGTATGTTGTGGTTGTTGCTTTGAGTAGGAGGATGACGCCTCCCCGGCGCTTTCTCGTTCCCTTGGTTTCCAAGTTGGAGTTGGCCAAAGATAGTTGAGATGCCGGAGAGGGTTGTGCCCGCGTGGCCGGTTGTTTGTTAGATCGTTGTCGGCCGTGTGTGTCGGAGGGTGATCGAGGATCTCTAGTTGTGGAGAGCCTCTCGAGCTCGCTTAGACCCAGCGATATTCCTTGGGTGAGTTGCTTGCGATTTTGGCGATCTAGCAAGCTAGTGCTTGTTTGGTTTTGGAGGTTAGTTGGTGCTTGGTGTTGACCAAGATTTGGTTCTCTTGATGTTTCAAGAGCTTGCTCGGTTCGAGCCAGAGGACGTTGCCCTGAGGATTCGTTCCTAGTCTGGTTGTTTTGGGAGTTGATTCCTCCATCGGTGGTTGAGTAAGTTCGGCTTGTTCTGGATTGGTGGTCCAATCAGTTGAGTTCCCTTGGGTGTTGCTTCCAAGAGAGTTGGTTGATGTTGCCCTTGGGTTTGAGCAAGTCAGCGATCGTGTGTGATGTTCACGCCCTTTAGAGTTTTGCTTGCTTGGGAAATCGTTCCGTTGAGGAGTCGGCGTAGCTCTGAGTTGTGTAGTTGATCGAGTAGCGCAGTGGTTAGCCCAAATGAGAGGGTCCCGCGCATTGTGTTGTTAGCAAGCGAAAAGTTGTTTGTCCCCGCAAGAGCGGTGGCCAGCCAGTTTAAGAGTTGAGCTTGAGTTGAGTTTCTGCTGAGCAAGGCCTTCTCGGGCTTTGTTTCTAGTTGTTGAGCTTTCGCAGTTGGCGAATAGCTGAGCCTCAGTTGAGTGTGTTGGCACAGAGGTGCCGTGGCATTGGTTGGTTAGCCTTTGGGCTGTTTTCCTCAAGCTGTTGTGTGTTGCTGGTAGCCCTGTGAGGGTTTGGTCCTTGCTGCCGAGATTTTCCATGAGAGGAATGTTGGGTGTTTCCTTGCTGGCAATGTTCTTTTGGCCATTGCTAGTAGGTTTGCATGGAAAAGTTTGTGTTCGGCCGTTGTGAGGCTCTAGTTGTTGGCTTGGCCGAGTGGAGCTCAGGCTCTGTTTTTTGGCCATTTAGGGTTGGCCGTAGCTGAAGTTTCAGCTTGTGCTAGTGGGAAAAGCTTGCCTTTTGGATCAATCGCCAGTTGGTGGTTCGATTGTTTTTCGTTAAGGCTTTAGGCAAG
Source organism: Sicyos edulis (assembly GCA_036507275.1). NCBI lineage: Eukaryota > Viridiplantae > Streptophyta > Magnoliopsida > Cucurbitales > Cucurbitaceae > Sicyos > Sicyos edulis. The sequence goes on from CM071850.1 coordinate 13,073,225, forward strand.
CCTTGTGGTTCGCTGGTCTCTTGTGAAGAAAGAGTAGGCCGTTTGGTTTCGGGAACCTGAGAGGTTCAGATTGTTTGGCCACCTTGGCGTTGTGTTGAGGCGCTTGTTATCGATTGTGGGCATTCAGAGAAGTTACGCCAAAGCGCGTGGCGTTGAGTTTTGAGCTTGTGCCCATCTGCCATTCTTTGAGAGTAACACCGTTGAGAGGTGTTCCGTGTTGGTTTAGTGGGGTTTTGGCTGAGCCCCAAGTTTGTAGGGCTTTTGAGATCCTTGAGCGGATTGGAGCAGTGGTTAGCTTTGCCCCGCCTTTGACAGCAGTCCAAGTTTTGTGTTCCTCGTCTCTTTGTTGAGATAGTATGTGGCAGACTGGGGAGCTTTGTGGCTTTGAGCCTTTGAGAACCCAAGAGGGTTTGGTTATAAGAGAAGGGCTAGTGTTGTTTTAGCAGAGAAGTTCAGTTGGCTAAGGAATCAGTGAAGTATTCATAGAGCTGTTTCGTTTTAGGACTTTCGAGGACGAAAGTCTTAAAAGGAGGGAGTATTGTAACGGCCCGATTTTCTATTCCAGCCTCGAGGTGCTTCCGGTTGTATTCGATGGTTCGGTTGGGCCGTTAGAGCTGTTTTGACCCTTAGGGGTATTTTGGTCTTTTTGCTCCCCGGGCAGGATTTGTGGATTTTCAGGGCTTCGAGGCAGCTCCTGCCTTTGTTGAGGCTTGTATGTTGATGGTTGCGAGTCCCGAGATGTTTGGGGTACTCGTTTGGGAGTTCGGTTGTGTTTTGGGTTTTGGGCTAAGTGATCGTTGTTTGGGTGTTTCCTTTGGGATTCGAGCCCAGGCCCTTAGAGATGATTTGGGAGTTTGTTTAAGTGAGAGTTATTGTTTGGAAAAGGTTGCTTCAGCCGGGTCTCGAAGGAGGAAGCCGGGAATTGGGATTTAAGGACTTTAAGGCTTGTTTAAATTAGGAAAAAGGGAAGAAAAATCAAGAAAGTCCCTTTCCCCTTGTTTTGCAATCTCTCTCTCTCTCTCTCTCTCTCTCTCTCTCTCCCCTAGCCGACCTCACCAAGAAGACCCAACCCTAGCCACCCGACCATGCCCTAGCCGCACCACTCCCGGCGCATCGCATCACCGCTCCCCAAAGATAGCCGAGTCCAGATCGCATCGCCCTCGCCTTGGTCGCGCGAGCCCAGATCGGCATCGCCCGCCGCCTCCGTCTTGAGTCGCTCGCCCCCGAGGGTCGTCGTGGCCTTCCCGAGCGCCCCGAGCCCGTCACGTCGCGTCGCCTCGCCGCGCGCGCGCGCGCGCCGCCTCCTCTGTCCGCGCGCGTGTGTCGCCGCCAGCCGAGCTCGAGCCCTCGCCCGTGCGCGCTTTGCTTTCGCCCAGCCGCGCCGCTGCGCGCGCGCGCTCGCCTGCCTGCGCGCGCGTGCTGCGCGCGCCGCGCCTAGCCCGCGCCTGCGCCCATGCTCAGCGCTGCCAGCCCACCCGCCACTGTTGTGTCTTTGGTTGGCCCGAGCCTTGTGGCTTCTCGGATGGTATTTTCCCGAGTCTTTTCTTCGTTGGGCCCCGATGTGTTGGGCTCTGTTGTTTAGGGATTTATTTGGGTGTATTATATGTATTTGATTTGGGCCGCTTTATTTTATGTTTAGGTTGTTTGGGTTCGATTAGAGGCTCGAGGATTGCTTGGTTGATTTGTGATTATTTTCTCGCTTGTCCTGTAAGGATTTCTTACCGTGGTTGTGTGGACCTGCGATATGTCTCGATTGTGCCTTGTATGTTTGCTTTGATTGTTATGAGCATGATAGTGATAGGCGACTTTGTTGATCTCTTGCTAGCATGTTTGTTGATTTTACATGTTAGTGCCATGCTAGGTTTGTTCTTCCAAATGCTTGTGATTCTGTTTAAGTTGTAGTATCATGCTAGGTAAACGTGATTGATGTCGGTCATTGCTTGCTAGCCAGTGAATCATTGATTTACTCGGTATTCTTGGATAGAGTAGTAGGGTTTGTCATCATCCGAGGCCGAGAGCGGACATAACGTACTTTGTCCCCACCGGTCGGGAGTAGAGCGAAGCATAACGTACATTGCTTCCCCGGCGGCCGATGTGGATGTAGCTACCACATCGGCATAAGCCTAGTTTGTAGCTGCTAGAGCGGAACCACGCCAACGGTGCAAGCCCCGCTTGGCCGGTTCTTAGCTTCGTGTCGGTGGTACAGTGCACGCAGATGAGTGCCGAGGGCCTCGCACTCATGTGTTCGGTGACACCGCCTCCGAGTCTTTAGGCATGCGTACACGGCCCGCGTAGTTTGCCCTTAGGCCCCGCATTTACGCCGGTTGCGAGAAGAGCATGCGGTGTGCGCGCGCGCACGCGCGTTAGTCGCCGGGTTCGAGAGCTCCCCGGGCTAATGTTCGTGAGTACACCGCCTTCCTTCCATTTAGAGCCGATCATGGGTACTCTCCGATAGTCCAGTTGTTAGCGAGGGTAAGAGGCCCTTGAGGACACCCATTGGGATTGGCTTTTGAGCTAATCAATTGGTCGAGGGAGAAAGACCCTCGAGGGTGTCGGACATCTTGGGATCGGTTTTTGAGCTGATCAATTGGCCGAGGGAGAAAGACCCTCGGAGATGTCCCGGGATTGGTTATGAGAACCAATCATTAGGCCGGAAGTAGGAGACTTCCGATGATTCCGGAAGTAAGTGACTTCCGATGTTTCCAGATCTTGTGTTATGAGCTCGTTGAGCTATGATCTGTGTTGGTAGCTGTTTGCTTGCATATTGAGGTGCTAGATGACTGATGTATCGTATTGTACCCCAGTTGGGGATTCTTACTGAGTATGTTTATACTCACCCTTATTTATCTTTCAGGTAACTTGGGACAACACCAGGAGGGCTAGCGGAGGGTTGTTGATTGATCATGGGGAACCGCCAGGCACTCTGTCTTTATTTATTGCATTGTTTATTCAAAGATGTAGATGGACAGAGTCCTAGGGGAACATTGTTTAAAACGTTGCTTAAATTGTATTGTACATTTTATTAAACACTGGCCAGGATGTTTTACTTTGTTGGATTGTTTAAACTTAAATTGTTGGTTATGTTTTAAGGGCTCCCCCTTCTCATATTTTTTTGAAAGGTTTTTAATTGTAAGCTCTAAACCGCTTGTTATCATATTTAACTTGCATGCTGAGTAAGATCCCAGGTTTAGGACCATGTTTTGGGTCGGGTTCTTACACTTCTGGCCTTACACAACCTAGGACTCAGTGCTGCCCATCGGGGACTTACACCTCTAACTCAGTGATGCCCATCGGGGTCTTACACCTCCAACTCAGTGATGCCCATCGGGGTCTTATACACCTAGGATGCCCATCGGGGTCTTACACCTCCAACTCAGTGATTGTAAAGACCCGACCCAAAGAAGCGGTCGTTAACCTAGATCCTTACTTAGCATGCAAGTCTAGGAATGTAAAACACCATCCAACTCTAATAATTTAAGACTTTTGCAATCAACAACACTTTAAACAAACCACAAAAGCCAATGTAAAAATCAAGAGTAATTTGACTGATCAGTGCTTTTCTTAAAAACAAATAAGAGTACGGTACGAGAACCATAAAATAGTTTGAGTGTTTCCCTAGGGACTCAAGTCCCACTACATGCTAAATCATAAAGAAAACAATTAAAGAACATGCATCCCAGAGTCAGCTATCCATGATCATCCAGCCGCCTCCTCCTAGCCATCCTGCCGATGTCCCAAGTTACCTGGTGGAAAACCACAGAAAATAAGGGTGAGCAACGAGTTACTCAGTAAGAATCCCCAACCGGGGTACAATACGAAAACATATCATTTAGCACACGGACATGCAACCATGCAATGACTCGAGCAAACAGATGGGTCAACGAACGTCACTCCGGGCTTGCCTATTCGAGGCTTACAGACTACCGGCTACCCTAGGTTCCACACCGGGTGTCCTTCGAGCCTTACACAACCTAGGACTCGGTGTTGCCCATCGGGGACTTATACACCTAGGATGCCCATCGGTCTTACACCTCCAACTCGGTGATGCCCATCGGGGACTTATACACCTAGGATGCCCATCGGGTCTTACACCTCCAACTCGGTGATGCCCATCGGGGACTTATACACCTAGGATGCCCATCGGGTCTTACACCTCCAACTCGGTGATGCCCATCGGGACTTATACACCTAGGATGCCCATCGGGTCTTACACCTCCAACTCGGTGATGCCCATCGGGACTTATACACCTAGGATGCCCATCGGGTCTTACACCTCCAACTCAAGATGCCCATCGGGACTTATACACCTAGGATGCCCATCGGGTCTTACACCTCCGGATGTCCATCGGGCCTTCCCCGAGCGGGGCGCACTAGTTACCTCTACAATCTCTTACACTATACATCATCCGCCAATTCCTAGCATGGCACTAACAGGATGACAAGGTCACGGTTATGTCGAGACAATTTAACTCCTAGCATGATAACTAACGAGGATATATCAGAATCTCAAGCACAAAATCACCTGAAACAAGAAAGAGCAAGCAACCTATCCACTAGAAATTCCATACAAACACAATACATGGCATGCTATCAAAGTATTCGCAGGTCCACACAACCCCTGTGAAAAATCCTTACCGGAAGTGAATAGAACCAACGATCAACGGACGACTCTCGAGCTTCTAAGCGAACCCGACAACCTAAGCAAGTAATAAAATCAACCTAGTTAACCAACAAAGAACTAAAAAGAACATAAAGTCCAAAGGGTCGGGTCTCGAATTTACCAACCGAAGCACACGCGTCTCAGCGAAGGAGCAAGAACGACGCCGCTGGCTGGTGCAGCAGGGCTCTGGCGCTGGCAGACCAGCGCTGCCGGCGCGCCGGCATCGCTCGGGCGCACGGTCAAGGCGTCTCGGGCAGCGGGTAGTGTCGCGGCGACACTGGGCGTGGGGCCGGCGCGAAACGAGCGACACGTTGAGGCGACGCGCGGCGGCGAAGCGGGCGGCGAGCGGGTCGACGGACACGACGCGCGCGTGCTTGTGATCGTCGCGGATCTGGCCGACAGCGAGCGATCTGAGGCGGTCTGCGCAGGCGCATGCGGTCGGCGGCGGCGCTGGCGCACGGGCGGCGATCTGGCGATAAATGGCCCGGTCGGTCAAGGGGCGAGCGAAAGGTGAGGCGAGTCGGCAATGGTGGGTGTCGGTCTTGGCGAAGTCAGGCGGCCGACGACGAAAGCCGGGGTGTGGGAGAGGGTTTTTACGATAGGTGAGTTTTTTTTTTTTTTTTTTTTTTTCTTCCTCAAATTAAATAAGCTTTGGAAATCCCAAAATTCCCTTCTCAAGGCTTTCCTCCTTCAAACCTTAATTGACGCATTTATTTTCCTTAATTAATTCCAAACTCCCATCTCTCTTTGAGGCTGAGGGTTCGAATCCTCCAAATAACATCTTTTAAACCTTATTTTATGTTTAACTAAAATCCGGCCGTTACAATACTCCTCCTTGGAGGACTTCCGTCCTCGGAAGTTGCTGCACTAAAACAACCCCGGGTAATTTCTCCTCATCTCCTCTTCCAACTCCCAAGTAGCTTCCTCAACTCTCTGATTCCGCCACTGCACTTTCACTAAATCAATAGCTCGGTTCCTCAAGACTTTCTTCTCAAATGCTAAGATCTTTATGGGTTTTTCTTCAAAGCTCAGGTCATGGTTTAGCTGCAAAGGCTCGAAATCTATGACATGCGAAAGGTCTGCCACATACTGGCGGAGCATCGAAACATGGAACACACTATGCACCGCAGCCCAAGGATGGCGGCAATGCTAACCGTAAGCTACGGCACCAATCCTCTCGAGGATCTCTAATGGTCCAACAAACCCGGGCTCAGCTTCCCCTTCCTACCAAACCTCAGAACTCCACGCATCGGAGCTACCTTAAGGAACACGTGCTGGCCAATCTCGAACTCCAACTCTCTACGTCTGACATCGGCGTAGCTCTTCTGCCTGCTCTGGGCAGTCAACATGCGAGCCCTGATCTTCTGGACAGCTTCATTGGTCAACTGGAGCAACTCTGGACCCAATACTGCATCTGTCTCAACCTCTTCCCGAATCACCGGGATCTGCAGCGCTTACCATACAACGCTTCAAACGGTGCCATCTCGAATGGTTGATCAAAAACTATTGTTGTAGGCGAACTCCATCAAATACAAGTACTGGTCCCAACTGCCAGGGAAATCCAACACACAAAGCTCGCAACATATCCTCTAAGATCTGATTTACCCGCTCGGTCACCGCCATCGGTCTCAGGGGTGGAAGGTCATCTTTGTAGCCGCACTCGTGCCCAAACTCGCTGAAGGGCTTTCCAAAATCGTGATGTAAAACGGGAATCCCGGTCGGAGATAATTTTAAGCGGCACTCCGTGGTACCTCACTATCTGCTCAGGAGCAATTGCCCCTTTGCTCCACGGTGTAGTTTATCCCGCCTCAAATGAAGTGGGCACACTTAGTCAACCTATCAACGACCACCCAGATCTGTGCATATCCTCTAGGGGTTTGGGCAATCCCGAAATAAAATCCATTGGTATTTTCCTCCAATTTCAACTGGGCACCCCGAACCAACTGTAGCAACCCTGCTAGTTTCTGCCTAGGCGCCTTCACTTGCGACAAGTGAGACACCGATCCGACAAATCCGGGCAATCTCTCTTTCATCCCCATCCACCAAAAAGTCTCGCTTAAGATCTTGGTACATCTTGTTACCCCCTGGGTGCCATGCAAAAGGCGAGGTGTGAGCCTCGGTCAACAACTCCGAACGAATACCGGCATCGGCTGGGACACATAGCCGACCCTTATATCTCAAGCCACCATCTGCAAATATCTCAAAATCAAAGTCACCATCAGCCTGGACCCTCTCATACAACTTTTTCAACAACAGACGACTCTCGAGCTTCTAAGCGAACCCGACAACCTAAGCAAGTAATAAAATCAACCTAGTTAACCAACAGCAACTAAAAAGAACATAAAGTCCAAAGGGTAGTCTCGGGTTTACCAACCGAGAAGCACACGTCTCGGCAGCAAGGAGCAAGAACGACGCTGCTGGTGCGGCAGGGGTGCTGGCGCTGGCACTGGGCGCTGGCGCTGGCACTGGCTCGGGCGCACGGTCAAGGCGTCTAGATAGCGGGCAGTGTGCGGGCGACCTGGGCTGTGGGGCCGGCGCGGGAACGAGCGACACGTTGGGGCGACGCGCGGGCGAGCGGGGCGACGCGGCGACGACGACGAGCGACGCGGTGTCTGCGCTGCGCGCGCGATCGTCGCGGATGCGCCGACAGGGCGATGGGGCGGTGCGCAGGCGCCGCGGTGCGGCGGCGACGGCGGCGGCTGGGCGCACGGTGCGGCGACGGGGTGGCTAATCGGTGCGGGGCGAAAGGCTGGCGGTCTGCGACGGTGAGTGGGCCGATCAGTCTTGGGGGCGAAGGTCGGCAGTCGCGACGAGCTAGCTGCGATCGGTCTGGGCGGAGGTGGGGCAAAGCGACGCAGTGTGGGTGTGGGGAGAGGGTTTTTGCGAGAGGAGAGTTTTTTTTTTTTTTTCTTTTTCTTTCTTCCTCAAATTAAATAAGCTTTGGAAATCCCAAAATTCCCTTCCCAAGGCTTTCCTCCTTCAAACCTTAGTTGACGCATTTATTTTCCTTAATTAATTCCAAACTCCCATCTCTCTTTGAGGCTGAGGGTTCGAATCCTCCAAATAACATCTTTTAAACCTTATTTTATGTTTAACTAAAATCCGGGCTGTTACAGTGATGCCCATCGGGGTCTTATACACCTAGGATGTCCATCGGGGTCTTACACCTCCAACTCAGTGATGCCCATCGGGGTCTTATACACCTACAATCCTCTACACTATACGACACCTGTCTAAACCTAACATGGATCTAACAACATTCAACGGAGAACATGGATATGCCAGGATGGAAGAACGTAGCATGGAACTATTAGAATACAACATAAAGCATGGATATGTCAGGATAGGAGAACCCTAGCATGGAACTAACGGAACGCAAACATAACACGAACATGAATCAAAAGCAAGCATGAAGCCTATCCACTAGAAACTCATACAGTTACAATAATCAATATGCTATCAAGTGTTCGCAGGGTCGACACAACCCCGGGTAAGAAATCCTTACCTAGAAACGAGTGGGAAGTAACTTATCACGAATCTACTAACAACCCTCGAGCTTTTAAGCGAACCCGAGCGACCTAGGCATACAATAAAGTATCCTAAATAAATAAACAGCAGCTAAAATCATGAAGTCCAAAGGGTGGAGGCTCGAAAATTAACCAACCGAGAAGACACACGTCTCGGCAGCAAGGAGCAGGAACGGGCGCTGCTGGTGCGGTAGGGGCGCTGGCGCTGGCTCAGGAGCGCGGCAAGGCGAGCAGACACGCTGGAGCGGGCGCGCGGCAAGGCGACGAGACGGCTGGGCAGCGAGTGGGCGACCTAGGCTGCGGAGACGGCGCGCGGACATGCGGTCTCGCTGGGACAGCGAGCAGAGCGACGCGGACAGACGACTCGACCGGTGCACTGGTGCGCGGCGATGCAGACGTGACGGCTCTGGGCGCGCTTCTCGTGCGGGCGCGCGCGGAGGAGGCGGTGGGCGCGCGACATGCGACTGGTGCGCGGCGATGCAGTGCGGTGGCCTGGGTTGGGAGACTTGGTGCGGCGCGAAGGCTGGGCTGGCTGCAAGGCGGCTCGGTGCGGTCTGGGCTGGTGGCTACGCGCGGCGAGGCGGGGGGATGGGCGGCAACGAGCGATGGCGGCGGCGAGGGTGTGGGGAGAGGGTGAGGGTTTGCGAAAGAGGGGCTTTTCCTTTTTTTTTTTTTTCTTTTTCCTTCCTTCCCTTAAGTTAAATAGGCTTTGGGAATCTCAAATGCCCTTCCCAAGGCTTCCCCCCTTCGAGCCCTGGCCAAAGCATTTATTTTTCCTTAATTAATTCCAAACTCCCTTCCCTCTTTGTGGCTAAGGGTTCGAGCCCGCCTATTCCTTTTTTTTTTTTAAACTAATTTCCATTTAACTGAAATCTGGGCTGTTACATGGGCGCTCGCTCGAGCGCTGGCTGGGGCTCACAGCAAGGCGAGCGGACGCGCTGAAGCGGGCACGCGGCACGACTTGTGAACGACGGGGCAGCGTGCGGGCGATCGGGCGGCGGTGACGACGCGCGAGCAAGCGGGCTCGGTTAGGGTGCTTGGCTCGATTTTAGGAGAGAGAGAGAGAATGCGGCTACCAAGGGAAGCAAAGAGGGTTTTTCTTTATTTTCCTTCTTTTTCCTATTTTAAATAGGTTAGGAGACCTAAATTCCATTCCCAAGGCTTCCTCTTGCTGGTCTCGGCTGAAGCAACCCTTTTCTTTTTAATAAAAACTCCTTTCTAAAAACTCCAAATTCACCATTAGGGCAAGGGTTTAAATCCCAATGGAACCAATTAATTTTAAATTAATTTTGCCGTTAACCGGAATGCCTCCGAACTTCTAAAAAACTAACCCAAACTCCTTGGGTCTTGCAATCAACATCAATCAAGTCTCAACGAAGGACGAAATGTGTAACAGCCCAAATTTCCTATTCCAGTTTTTGAGGTGCCTTCGGGTCAAGATTCGGTTGTTTGGTTGGGTCATTAGAGCGGTTTTGACCCTTGGGGGTATTTTGGTCTTTTGGCTCCCCGGGCAGGATTTGTGGATTTTTAGGGCTTCGAGGTCGCTCCTGCCTTTGTCGAGGCTTGTTTGTTGTGGGTTGCGAGTCCCGAGGTGTTTGGGCTAGTCGGTTGGATGTTCGGTTGTGATTTGGGCTTTGGCAAAGTGATGGTTGGTTGTGTGCTTCCTTTGGGATTCGAGCCCGGGCCCTTAGTGTTGCTTTGGGAGTTGGATTTAAGCGAGTTTTATTTATTGGAAAAGATTGCTTTGGTCGGGTCTCGAAGGAGGAAGCCGAGAAATGGGATTTTAAGGATTTTGAGGTTTTAAAAAGTGGATAAGGATGGATAAAAGAGATAAAAATCCCATTTATTCCCTTTTTCCCATTTTTCTTTTATTTTTCCTTTTCTTTTCAAAATTCCCATTTTTTTCTCTCTCTCTCTCTCTCTCTCTCTCTCTCTCTCTTTCTCTCTCCCCGAGCCCCCCACCTAGCCCGAGCCAGCCCCCCTGCTCGCCCAAGCCCCAGCCCCAGCCCCAGGCCGAGCGTCTCCCAGCCCGAGCCCCAGGCCGCCCAAGCCTGAGCCCCTAGCCGCCCAGGTCGCATCGCCTAGCCCCCAGGCCGCCCGCACTATGCCGAGCAGCCCTTGCCCAAATCCGTGTTGCGTCGCCCAGCTCGCGTCGCCCAAGCTCAAGCCCCTGCTCGCCCAGCCCAGCCGCACAGTGTCGCGTCCCGTCGGCGCCCGAGTCGCCCCGCACAATGCCAGATCGCGCGCCTTTTAGCCATCGCGTCTCGTCGCCCCGCGCGCGCGTCCTTGTAGCTCGCCGAGCTCGCGCCTGCGCATCGTCCCTGTGTCGAGCCGAGCCGCACGCCAGCGCCCAGCCGAGCAGCGCTGCGCGCCCACAGCGTGCCTCGCCGCGCGCGCCGTCACGCATAGCCTCGTGCCCCCAGTTCTTTGCCTCGTCCGTCTGCGCGGCCGGATCGTTTATGTGTGTCGGCGCGCCTCGTGAGTTGCTCCCGAGCCGAGCCCTATTTATTTTATTGTATTTAGGCCTATTTTTTATGATTATTGATGTGTTTGTTTGGCTCGCTATAGGTTGCTCCGGTTCGATCGCAGTTAATTTTATTGTGTGTTGTTGCCTTCCGACCAGGAAAGGATTTCTTATCGGAGTTGTGTGGGCCCTGCGATATTTTCATGATATGCCTTGTATGCTTGCTGATTGTTATGAGCATGATAGTAATAGAGCAGCTTTGATTGATTTCTTGCTAGCATGTTTGCCCGATTGTACATGTTAGTGCCATGCTAGGTTTGTTCTTCCAGCATGCTTGTGATTCCTGCTTAAGTTCATAGTATCATGCTAGGTAAATGTGATTGATGTCGGTCATTGTTTGCTAGTCAGGAATCATTTATTTGCTCTGTACTCTTAGATAGAGTTGTAGGGTTTGTCATCATCCAGAGGCTGAGAGCGGACATAACGTACTTTGTCCCCACCAGTCGGGAGTAAAGCGAAGCATTGCTTTAGGGGTTGAGAGCGGACATAACGTACTTTGACCCCACTGGTCGGAAATAGAGCAAAGCATAACATACATTGCTTTTTCTCCCCCCTCCCGTCAGCCAATGAGAATTAGATACCTCATTGGCGTATGCCTAGTTTGTAGCCTGCTAGAGCGGAACCACCCAACGGTGTAAGCCTACCTTGGCGGTTCTTAGCTTCGTCGGTGGTTCAGCCGCATGGATGAGCGACGAGGGCCTCGCGCTCATCGTGATCGCGACACCGCCGCTTAGTCATAGGCATGCGTACTTGGCCCTCGTAGTTTGCTTTTAGGCTCCCGCATTAACGCTGGTTGCAGCAGCATGCGGTGTGCGCGCACACGCGTTAGTCGCCGGTTCGGAGAGCTCCCCTGGGCTAATGTTCGTGATTACACCATTCCTTTCGTTAGAGCCAGACTTCGGGTACTCTCCCGTAAGTCCAGATTTAGCAAGGGTAAAGAGGCCCTTGAGGACATCCTTGGGATCAGTTCTTGAGCTGATCAATCCCCCGAGTGAAAGAGACCTCGGTGATGTCCCGTGATTGGTCGATAATAACCAATCGAGGGTCGGAAGTAGGAGACTTCCGATGATTCCAGATCTTTCCTTGTAAGCTCGTTGAGCAATGATCTATGTTGGTAGCTGTTTGCTTGCATGCTTTTGTACTAGATGACTGATTATATCGTATTGTACCCCGGTTGGGGATTCTTACTGAGTAATTCATTACTCAACCTTATTTTTGTGGTTTTTCCACAGGTAACCATGGTGCGAGACAGGATGGCTGGAGGAGGAGCTGTGATCATGGAAAACCCGTTGTTCAACTCTGAGTCTTATGTTTATGTTTATGATTTAAATGTCCTCTGAATGCATGTAGTTGGGCAGGGAGCCCTAGGGTGTTTTCTGAATGTATTTCCGGGTTCTAGCATTGTTGTAACTATTGTAAAGCTTGTATGTTTTAAATAAATCTCTGATCAGAGTAAGTTTTGTAAATGTATTTGTCTTGGAACAGGTGCTTGGAAATAGGGACAGCTTCCAGGAATTGATGTTGATTTTTAAATGGATGTTTTATGTTTTAGTTTTTACTTAGAATCCGAACACCATATTGCAAATTTTCTGTAGATTTGAATGCATGCATTGAGGTAACAGCCTATTTTAGAAACCCTTTCAGGTCGGGTCGTTAGAGGTTGGTATCAGAGCTTAGAGTCATAGATTCTGTAGACTGACCTTTTGTTGTAGGTAGTTTTTCCATGATCATCAGCACTCCGACAGTCATCAGGTACGCCTAAGTTTAGTGCTTTAAAGAAAGGGTTAAGAATTTACAATACTTTTCATCTAGTGTTTGCCTTGTGTAGAGTTGTGGAGCGGAGACGAGCAGGTTATGACTCGTTGTTGGTTTGGGCTTAGCGCGCCATCATGCCAACTTTCCTCAGTGCGAGCATTATGTAGCAGCTTGTTGAGGTATCCAGATAGATTCGGATGCCCCTGGGACATCGTTCCAGAGGGAGGCAGAGCTTAGACTCCCTTAGGCCACGTGTGGCCCAGTTGTTTCTTTTCCCCTAGTGAGAGGGTGGAGGTGCTTTGTGCAGATCGCCAGTATGTTGACCGCACTCAGAGGAGCAGGACGCTTGGAATGTCCGACCGAGGAGTTGGACTGATCGTGTTGATGTGGAGGCTGCGTCCAGGGTTGTTAGGCCCGTAGGCTAGAGTTGGCCCTGGCAGTTGAGTTGCCTAGAGGAGGGGGTAGAGGCTAGCACGCCTCAGAGTGAGACTCCTTGAGCAGAGTGTGCTCCAGCCATGAGAGATTTGATGGCAGGTCTTTAGCTATCAGAGAGCGGAGACCCAGGCGCAGTTCATAGCGCGTAGTGAGGAGTCCCGGGCACAGATAGCCCAGCTGACAGAGTTTGTTTCAGCATTCCCCCAGTAGCTCTTGTAGCCCCGGAGGTTCCCGGGAGGGCATGATCAGCAGGTTTATTCAGATGAGATTGTTGGCGATGATGGAGCCGCCCAGTTTGGCAAGTGGATGCCTGTAGAGCTCGATGTTTTAGAAAGTCCTGCTGCTAGTAGTAAAGCGGTTGGCCAGGTTTGAGTTTAGCATCCGTGTGTTGGGATGCCCTGCTGTTCAAAGGCCGAGGTGTGCCGTTCCTGTGCTGTTTGGTACAGCAGTTGGTGGTGGAAGTCCCTTGAGAGAGGTGGACTAGCAGAGTCTCCACCAGTCGCCCAATTGATTGGCAAGTTGCCGTGTTAGTGGCCTGAGGAAGATGTAGAGACATCTTTGCCCCCTTGCAAGCCTGTTGTTGTTTAACAGCCCAGTTTCCTCATATGTTTGGTAGAGTTGAGCACTCTTCCTTGGTGAGCTCCTAGAGTGGAGCTAGCTGCTGCATGTTGAGAGATCCGGCCAGAGTTTTGTTGAGCATCATGTGGAGATGCAAGAGTAGGCTGTGAGCCTTCGGTTTGATGAGATGCCATAGGCATGGTTGTTTGAGTTCAAGCCCTCGTATGCCTAGCCAGAGTTGTTGTCACTTGAGGTCGTGACCTTGTTGGCCCCATTTGTAGTAAGATGTGGATTTGGTAGTAGTACCACTTGAGGTGCATTGGTTGGTGTGCCACTTTGGCACTAAGTCTGGTTCAGGCTTGAGTTTGGCATGGGCATAGCAGATGGTTCTATGCCGTCCGGAGTTCAGCGTACTCCTTTAGCCTTGGATCCGTTTATGGTAGTTGCACCTGTTTTGGTCGTGCAAGAGGGCTAGTTCAGTGATAGTCGATGGACTACAAGCGAAAGGATGCTCGAGAGGAGCTGGAGCCTCTTCCCAGTGTTTCTAGGGGTTGAGTAAGTCAGTAGATTTGCGGTTGGTAAGTGTTGGTGCGCGTGAGTCTCGCGCTAGTGTTAAGGCCAAGAGATCCTTGTGGTTAGTAGTGCGGTCAACTACCTTCGAGTGCCTTAATCTGTGGAGAGTTGAGCATCGTAGATGCGAGTTTGGTCCAGCAGAGGGACCGTGAGTTGGATGCTCATGAGATGAGCTGGATGCCTATGAGGCGAGTTGGATGCCATGAGGCGAGTTGGATGCCTTTGAGGCGAGATGAGTTGATGCCTTGTGAGAGGTTTTGGATGCCTTATGGGTAAGCACCCTTGGTAGAGGCTTGGTATAAAGTGAGTTCGGTTTGGCATGGTTATGCTTTTGTAAAGCAAGGTTGCTCAGCTTTGAGCATCGTGTGGAGATGGAACTTTTGGTGTTCCTTTGGTTGGAGTTCAGTTGGAAACTGAACAAGAGCGGTGGTAGCAAAGCCGCGCAGTTTCTGATTGCCTTGGCTAAGAGAGTTGTTTGGATCCTTTCCTTGGGTAGAAGCCTTGTTGTGGCTGATGTTTGAGTAGGAGGACGATGCATTCGGTAGCGTTTCGGGTCCTCTTGGTTCCCAAGGAGTTGGAGTTGGCCAGCATGGTTGAGTTGCTGGAGAGAGTTGTGCCTGTTCAGGTAGTTGGCTGTTAGCTCGTTTGTCGACAGTGTGTGTCGAGGGTTGCTGAAGAACCCTAGGTTGTGGAGAGCCTCTCCAGAGCTCAGTCAGGCCCAGGTAGTGAGATTCAGTTGGCAAGCTGGAGGCGTGTAGTTTGTAGCCTCGGGTGAGTTGCTAGCAGTCTTGGTAGACTAGCAAGCCAGTGTTTGTTTGGAGCAGAGTCCGGATTGGCTCCGGTGCGGTGGCAAGTTGATGCTTGGTGTTGACCAAGGTATGGTTGGAGCTGCTAGAAATTAGTTTTGCTCGTGGGGCGAGTCGTTCGTGCCCTATTGGTGGCTTTCCTGTTTCCAGGATGTTGAGGGTTGCCTCGTTTGGCATTTGGTGGTTCAGTCTATGGTGGACCCCCCCTATTGTTGCCCCGTGAGATTTAGATGTTGTTGCTCTAGTGGAGCAAGACAGTGAGCGTATGTGGAGCTCTCTGTCCTTCGGTTGTCTGCTTAAAGAGTCGTTTCCTCCTAAGAGTTGTCAGATTTCTCCCGTAGTCATGGAGTTGATGGTAGAGGTGCTAACAAGAGGGAAGAGATTGTTGGCTGCTTGGAAGCCGTTGTTTGTCCAGTTAGGTGGACCCTTGAATGGTGTTCTAGAGGCTGCAGTAAGGGTTGTTCTGCCTCTTGTGAGTGTTTGGCCAAGATTTGGTCCTCTTGTTGTTTCGAGAGCTAGTTCGGTTCTAGCTGGAGGGCCTTGCCCTGAGGTCTTGTTCCTAGTCAGGAAGTTTTGGGAGTTGACCCCTGCCTCGGCAGTTGAGTAAGTGTTGTTAGTTCCGGATTGGTGATCTGATTGGTTGAGTTTTCCCTTGGGTGTTGCTTCCAAGAGAGTTGGTTGCTGTTGCCTTGGGTTTGAGCGAGTAAGCGAGCTTGTGTGAAGTTCGCTGCCCTTTAGAGTTTGCTTGCTGGGAAAATCGTTTCCCGTTTAGTAGGAGTCAGCTTAGCTCCTGAGTTGTGTAGTGGATCAGAGTAGTGCAGCGGTTAGCCCAGCGAGAGGGTCCCTGCTTTGTGTTGTTAGCAAGCGAAAGTTGTTTGTCCCCGCAAGGGCGGAGGCCAGCCAGTAAGAGTTGTTTCTGGCAAGTTGATTGGTTCTTTAGGAATTGAAGATTTCCCTTTTCCCCTAGTCTCTGTGGTGGTTGAGTTGCTCCCTGGATGCCAGCCTCGAGTGTTAGCTTCCGAGGTAGTCTTGCGGATTCGTGTGGCTCAGGATCCGTAAGCTTTGAGGTTGTCGTTATCCGTTTTCCTCATGAGGTTTCGGGAGTGGAGCTTCTGGTTGGAAGTTGAGTTAGACTTGAGCTAAAAGGAGAAGTCCTTTGCGTAGCCAGTTGGATTTTAAAAGTTGAGTAGTAGCTTGGAGGCGAGCTTTGCTCGTTATAAGTTGGGTTGAGTTCTGCAGAGCAAGCCCTTCTCGGGCTTTGCTTCTTTTTGTTGTGTGTTCGCAGTTGGCGATAGCGGAGCCTCGTTTGAGTGAGTTGGCACAGAGGTGCCGTGGCATTGGTTGGTAAGCCGTTGAGCTGTTTTCCTCAAGGTGTTGTGCCGCAGAAAGCTGCGTGATGGTTGTCCTTGCAGCCCTAGTTTTCCTTGAGAGGAGTTTTGCCAGTGTGTGGTGTAGAGTTTAAGGAGCTTGTGGCCCGTCCTCGAGTTTGCTGAGAGTAGCACCCTTTGAGAGTTGGTGCGAGTTGAGGATGTGGTTTGCCGTCTAGCTTTATGCCATCTGTTTCCCTTCGGAGTTCAGTGTATGCCCAGTCTTGGTTGAGATGGCATTATGGCTTTGAGTTTTTGAGAACCCAAGAGGGTTTGGTTTTCGAAGAAGGTTGGTGTTGTTTTAGCCGAGAAGTTCGGTTGGTTTGGATTTAGTGGAGTTTCCTGGAGCTGTTTCGTCTTAGGACTTTCGAGGACGAATGTCTTAAAAGGAGGGAGTATTGTAACAGCCCAGATTTCCTATTCCAGTTATCGAGGTGCCTTCGGGTCAAGATTCGGTTGTTTGGTTGGGTCATTAGAGCGGTTTTGACCCTTGGGGGTATTTTGGTCTTTTGGCTCCCCAGGCAGGATTTGTGGATTTTCAGGGATTCGAGGTCGCTCCTGCCTTTGTCGAGGCTTGTTTGTTGTGGGTTGCGAGTCCCGAGGTGTTTGGGCAAGTCGGTTGGATGTTCGGTTGTGATTTGGGCTTTGGCAAAGTGATGGTTGGTTGTGTGCTTCCTTTGGGATTCGAGCCCGGGCCCTTAGTGTTGCTTTGGGAGTTGGATTTAAGCGAGTTTTATTTATTGGAAAAGATTGCTTTGGTCGGGTCTCGAAGGAGGAAGCCGGGAAATGGGATTTTAAGGATTTTGAGGTTTTAAAAAGTGGATAAGGATGGATAAAAGAGATAAAAATCCCATTTATTCCCTTTTTCCCATTTTTCTTTTATTTTTCCTTTTCTTTTCAAAATTCCCATTTTTTTTTCTCTCTCTCTCTCTCTCTCTCTCTCTCTCTCCCCGAGCCCCCCACCTAGCCCGAGCCAGCCCCCCTGCTCGCCCAAGCCCCAGCCCGAGCTAGCCCAGCCCCTGCTCGCGTCGCCCGAGCGTCGCCCAGCCCGAGCCCCTAGCCGCCCAGGTCGCGTCGCCCATCCCCCTGGCCGCCCGCACTGTGCCGAGCAGCCCTCGCCCAGATTCGTGTCTCGTCGCCCAAGCTCAAGCTCCTGCTCGCCCAGCCCAGCCGCAAAGTGTCGCGTCCAGTCCACGCCCGAGTCGCCCCGCACAGTGCCAGATCGCGCGCCCTGTAGCCGTCGCGTCGCAACGCCCCGCGCGCGTGTCCCTGTAGCTCGCCGAGCTCGCGCCCGCCGCGCGTCTCTCTCAGTCCGAGCCGCGCGCCGCCGCGCCAGCTTTTAGCCGAGAGCTAGCGCTTCGCCGCGCAGCGCCCGTCATGCGTAGCCCAGCAAGGCAAGCGCCCAGCGCTTCTCTCTGCGCCCCTCGGCGCCATTTGCTTTGCCTCGCCCGTCTGGCCGGCTCGTTCGCGTGTCAGCCGCGCCTAGTGAGTTGCTCCCGAGTCGAGCCCTATTTATTTTATTGTATTTATGCCTATTTTTATGATTATTGATGTGTTTGTTTGGCTCGCTATAGGTTGCTCGGGTTCAATCACAATTAGTTTTATTGTGTGTTGTTGCCTTCCGACCAGGTAAGGATTTCTTACCGGAGTTGTCTGGGCCCTGCGATATTTTCATGATATGCCTTGTATGTTTGCTGACTGTTATGAGCATGATAGTGATAGAGCAGCGTTGATTGATTTCTTGCTAGCATGTTTGCCTGATTTTACATGTTAGTGCCATGCTAGGTTTGTTCTTCCAGCATGCTTATGATTCCTGCTTAAGTTCGTAGTATCATGCTAGGTAAATGTGATTGATGTCGGTCATTGTTTGCTAGCCAGGAATCATTTATTTGCTCTGTACTCTTAGATAGAGTTGTAGAGTTTGTCATCATCCAGAGGTTGAGAGCGGACACAACGTACTTTGTCCCCACCGGTCGGGAGTAGAGCGAGGCATAACGTACATTGCTTCCCCTCCCGGCAGCCAATGAGAATTAGCTACCTCATTGGCATATGCCTAGTTTGTATCCTTCTAGAGCGGAACCCTGCCAACGGTGTAAGCCTACCTTGGCCGGTTCTTAGCTTCAGGTCGGTGGCTCAGGCTGCACAGATGAGTGCCGAGGGCCTCGCACTACTGTGATCAGTGACACCGCTTCCGAGTCATAGGCATGCGTATCTGGCCCGCGTAGTTTGTCTTTGGGCCCCCACATTTACGCCGGTTGCAGCAGCATGCGCTGTGCGTGCACACGCGTTAGTAGCCGGTTCGGAGAGCTCCCCCGGGCTAATGTTCGTGAGTACACCATTCCTTCCAGTTTAGAGCGAGACTTCGGGTACTCTCCCGTAAGTCCAGATAATTAGCAAGGGCAAAGAGGCCCTTGAGGACATCCTTGGGATCATTTTTTGAGCTGAAAAATCCCCCCGAGTGAAAGAGACCTCGGTGATGTCCCGAGATTGGTCATGAGAACCAATCATTAGGCCGGAAGTAGGAGACTTCCGATGATTCCAGATCTTTCCTTGTAAGCTCGTTGAGCTATGATCTGTGTTGGTAGTTGTTTGCTTGCATGCTTGGGTGCTAGATGACTGATTATATCGTATTGTACCCCGGTTGGGGATTCTTACTGAGTAATTCGTTACTCACCCTTATTTTTGTGGTTTTTCCACAGGTAGCCATGGTGCGAGACAGGATTGCTGGAGGAGGAGCTGTGATCATGGAAAACCTGTTGTTCAACTCTGAGTCTTATGTTTATGTTTATGATTTAAATGTCCTCTGAATGCATGTAGTTGGACACGGAGCGCTAGGGTGTTTTCTGAATGTATTTTCAGATACTAGCATTGTTGTAACTATTGCAAAGCTTGTATGTTTTAAATAAATCTCTGATCAGAGTAAGTTTTGGAAATGTATTTGTCTTGAAACAGGTGCTTGGAAACAGGGACAGGTTTCAGGAATTTTATGTTGACTTTTTAAATGGATGTTTTATGTTTTAGTTTTTACTTAGAATCCGAACACCATATTGCGAATTTTCTGTAGATTTGAATGCATGCATTGAGGTAACGGCCTATTTTAGAACCCCTTTCGGGTTGGGTCGTTACAGTAAGAAATCCTTACCTGGAAACAAGTAGAAAATAACTACTACGAATCAATTAACGACCCTCGAGCTTTTAAGCGAACCCGAGCAACCTAAGCATTCAATAAAAACATCCTAATTAAATAAACAGCAGCCAACAGCTTAGGGCCCAAAAGAGAAAAGACTTGGGAGTTACCAACCGAGAAGACACAAGGTCTTGGCCCAACACACGCAGCAAGGCCCACTGTTCGGCAGCAAGAAGGCGGCAAGGCGCCCTGGCGCGGCAGAGGACGCGCGCGCGAGTGTTGGGAGTTGGATGTTGGGCGCTAATCGTGCAGACGCGGGCTGGCGCGCGCGAGGCGGACGCGGCTGGTGTGGAACGACGCGCGGGCGAGCAGACTCGCTGGAATGGCGCGCGGGCGAGCTGACTGGGCTGCGGAAATGGTGCGCGGGCGAGGATTTTGGGCTGCTGGGGTGTCGTGATCGCATCGCGACGGCAGGTCTGCTGTGGCGCGTCGGACGGCTAGCGCGGCAGCGCTGGGCGGTGGCTCGGTGCGGTGCGGCGCTGAGACTGGGCGACACTGGGCGGCGCTGGGGCTGGGTGTAAAGACCCGACCCAAAAATGGCTCTAAATGGGCCTTTACCCCAATGCATGCATTCAAAGTAAAAGACAATATGCAAATATGAGTTCGGATTCCAATTAAAACTTAAAACATTCAACAATCAAACAATGAAATCATAACAGTTTACTGAAACCTGTTCATGTCTCCAAGTACCTGTTTCAGGACAAATACATTTCCAAAGTTTACTCCGATCAGAGATTTATTAAAATCATTCAAACCTTCTCAGATACAACAATGCTGGAATCCACAAAAACATTGAGATAACATCCTAGGGCTCCGTGCCCGACTACATGCATTCAGGGGAAAATAAAAAGACAAGAGTCATAACATAAAAAGTCAGAGACGACAGCAGGTTCCCATGATCACAGCTCTTCCTTCAGCCATCCTGTCTCGCACCTTGGTTACCTGTGGAAAACCACAAAATAAGGGTGAGTAACGAATTTGTAACGACCCAGGTTTTTCTTCCCGGTCTTCCAGGTATGCCCTAGGGGTAATTTGGTAATTTGGTCGGGCCGTCAGGGTCGTTTGTGTCTTTTCCAGTTACTAAAATTATTGGATGGTTTTTGTAGGTTTTTGGAGGGGTTTGTGGTTTGGTTTGAGCAAGGTTTGTTGCAAAAGTAAAAATAAAGGGATTTGTCTTTGCAGTGGGGTTTGAACCCGGTCTCTGGGAAGCTTGTAGAGAGGTGTGCCATTTGAGCCATTAGGTGCTCTTGTTACTCTTTTTGCATCACATCTTAGTTAACCTTGGATTTTTGGAGTTTTGGTGCATTTGGTTAAATGAAATAGAAATAGGTTATTTCATCTCCTTCTCCAAAACATCTCTTGGCCGCCCAAGCTCTCCATCTCCATAGCCTTGCCGAGTTCTTCATCCTTGCATCTCCTTGGGTTCGATCATCATCATTCCGGTAAGTCTTCGTCTTCTTCATCTTCTCATTTGGGTGTTTGTTGGCCGAATGTAAGAAAAAGGGGTTGTGTGTGTGTGTGTGTTGTGCGGCCCCCGAGAGGAGCAACCATCATCCTCGGCCCACCTCGCCGCGCCCAGGTCGGTCGAGCCGATACTGTCGCACGCCCCCGGATCGGTCGAGCCACCACACGCCGCGCGCCCAGATCGGTCGAGCCACCACCGCCGCGCGCCCTGTTTGCTCCGCGGCGGCCTCGCCGTCGCCCGCCGTGCGGTCGCCGTCGATCGCCAGACGCCAGAGGTCCTCGCCGCGCCGGCCGCGTCCGCCCGATCGCTCGCACACCCTCGCCGTGTCCGCTTGCCGAGCTGCTCGCCCGCGCGCGCCGCTCGAGCGTTCGCCCGCGCCTTTTCGCCCGACGCGCAGCGCCGCGCGCGCGCGCCGCCCGACGCCGGCGCCGCGCCGCGCGCCGTCCGTCGACGCGCCGCGCGCGCGCGTGTCCTCGTCCCTGCCGTGCCGCGGCGCGGCGCAGCCAGCGTGTCCGTCCGTGCCAGTAGCGCAACAACCAGTAGCGTGTCCTGCTGCCGTGCCCAGCAGCGCGGCCAGCGCCCGGCCTTGCCGAGCGACTTGCGCGCGGCCCCAAGCTCGTGTCGTCGCGCGCGCGTGAGTTCCCGAGCCGAGCTTGCTGCTCTATTGTTGTTTAGATATTTTAGATATTGATTATTGTTGGTTTGCTAGGTTCCCGCTCGCTAGCTCGGGATTGTTCCGCACTTAGGATTTGTGTGTAAAAGTCTTCCGACCAAGGTAAGGATTTCTTCACGGGGTTGTGTGGACCACTGCGGTATATTTGTGATTGTTGTTTTGTATGCTGTGTATGATTACTAGCATGTTTATCTCTAGGTGCTCTGTTGCAATTCTGATGGCATGATCTCTTGTATTGTTTCTCATGTTAGCCCATGCTAGGTTGTTCTGTTCTAGCATGTTCGATATCTCTGTTCTTGCTTCGTAGTATCATGCTAGGTTCTTTGTATCCGATTGAGCACGTATTGGACCGCATTGATTGAATCGTTATTATTGTTAAGGTTTAGAATTCAGGTAGATAGCATCATCCGGCCCGATCGTAAAGTATCTTGCATCTATGGCAAGGGCGATTGAGACAGTTCTCCGTCCTTGGACCCCGTGAGGGATTAGCTATCCCAACCGGTGGCCCCGCAATCTTGGGTGAGGGTGGTAGTCTAAGCGATGCCCCAATGGTCGGGATGATGACTTGGCAATGCCTAGTCCCCGGCGGCCGGCACGTCCTCGGCGTGTTCGGCGAGAGCCCTGATTGCCACGATAAGGTAAGGGCGGCTTCTGGTGTAAGCCTACCATGACCCGTTCCTTAGCCTCGGTGCGGTGGTACAGTGACATAGTTCACGTGTCCGTCTCTCACACCCCTATGTCGGTGACACCGATCCGGAGATTTAGTTAGGCGTGGTATCCGGATATGGGCGGCTTGCCACTGGGCCCGCACCCCCATAGTGCTGTAGAAGCACGCGGTGCATCCTTACGCTCATTACAGGCGCCGATCGAGAGCTCCTCGGGATCTTGAGCGATTGCACCTTTCGTGTCGGCGATAGACAGTGGAGGCCGGGACTTGTTCCCGTATAGTGCGTTTAGTGTGTTGTGGTATTTTCCTGACTAAGACCACGAGATGGCATCCGAGGTCCAAGTGTGGACTTAGCTATGTGCTCCGCTCTGTGTTTGTTCTCATAGCTTGCATACATTCTTCTAGATGATCATGTATATCGTATTGTACCCCTGTTGGGGATTCTTCTTTGGGTAATTCATTACTCACCCTTATTCTGTGGTTTTCCACGGTGTAATCAAGCGCGGAGACAGGATGGTCAAGGAGGAGCTATGATCATGGAACTCTGTGTCATCTCTGATTGTTTTATTTTAATTATCATGACTCTTCACTTTTTATTATTTCCCCGAATGCATGTAGACGGACACAGAGCCCCGGGATGTTTTCTTACGTTTTATGGATTCCAAAGATATTGGTACTTGTGGATTGTTTTAATGGTTTAAATAAATCTCTGATCGAGTGTGCTTTTAGAAATGTATGTTTTGGTTGTTGAATGTTTCTGCTTTTACTTGGAATCAAAATGTATTTTTCATAATGTCTTTTATTTCACTACATGCATTGGGGTAAAGGCCCATTTAGAGCCCCTTTTGGGTCGGGTCTTTACTGATTGGTATCGAGCTCGAGTCATAGATTCTGTAGACCGACCTTTGTTGTAGGTCGTTTTCCATGATCATCATCAAGACTCAGCGGTCATCAGTACGCCTAGATTTATTGTTTTAGAAAGGAAAAGGGTTAAGAATTTACAATACCTATCATCTAGTGTATGCCTTGTTTGGTGTTGTGGAATGGTGACAGCGAGTTTTGATTCGTTGTTGGTTTGGATGTAGATCGCCAAACATGCGATCACCCGTCAGGGAGAGGAGGTTCGAGAGCGGTCGAGGTATCGAGGATCGGATCGATCTGCAGGGACATCGTCCCAGCCGACACCGATGGCATTCCACCAAAGAGCTCCTCCCATTACGCCTAGAGCGGGCGTTGAGGCGACCGAAGCGCCGAGAGAGCGCTCTCGGAGCGAGTTTGGCCGAGTCTATGAGGGCTTTTATGGTCGACATGTTGAGTGACCAGAGGCGAGAGACCCGAGCCTTGTTGGCGCCGCCAGGCGGGAAGAGTCCCGAGCCCAGATCGAGCGGTGACTCGATTGGTTCAAAGAGCTTCGATAGCACCTCCAGCTCCACGAGAGCAAGTAGCCCCAGAGGCGGATATGGCGGAGGGTGCCGAGGAATTGGGTAGGTGGTGAAGGATTTTGTGAAGTGGAAGCTTTGAGAAGTTTGATGCCACCGGTGATGATGCGTTATCGGCAGCCAGTGGATTGCCCATTTGGAGTACACCTTCCCGATCATGGTGTGCCCCGATATTCGAGGCCGAGATGTGCGGCTCATGTGCTAGGAGGCACAATGAGATGGTGGTGGGAGTCCACCTTGAGCGAGAGACCACCTGGTCTCCACCCGCTACTTGGGAGTTCTTCAAGAGGTGAGTTCAAGGTAAAGTTCATCGGTGATGAGGCTCGGGAGAAGATGGTGGAGCTCTTCCAACCTCAAGCGAGGTTACGATTCCATTGAGGAATATGAGCGCAAGTTCTCGAGTATGGATATTTTGCTCCTCGATTGATTGCCACCCCGGAGTGAAGATTCGGAAGTTCATATCCGGATTGAGGCGAGGTGTTTCCCGAGATGTCGTGGCTCGTGCCCCGACACTTATGCTAGGGGCTGCCCAGCGATTAGCCACGATCTATAATGGGAAGTATCTGCTTGGGCGGGTTGTTGCCGCTCTGTTCGGCGTCTGTCCCAGCAGTAATTGTGGGGCGAAGAGGAAGTTTGACTTTCGGGGTGGCGGCGGCGTCGCCAAGGCGATTCCAAAGCGGGATCGGCGCAGGGCCCCGATCCGTTTTCAGCCTCGCAGGCGGGCGGTCCCGAGCGAGTTCCTGCTTGTGCTTCTTGCGGGAGGACCCACACTGGAGCTTGCGAGCGGGGCCCCAGAGTGTGTTTTCGTTGTGGTAAAGAGGACATATGATCCGTTTTCGTCCTCGGCCCATGGCTATGGCGGCTCGGCCAGCAGCGGCGGCGGTCGAGTGTTTGCTACGACCCGTCAGGAGGCCGAGCGTCACGGATGCCGCTGTGGCGGGTACGCTTCTTGTTTTAGATCAACTGCGCATTTGTCTTGTTTGATTCTGGTTCTACGCATTCATTTGTATCTGTGTTGTTTCTTGAGCATGCTAAGTTAAGACTAGAACCTCTAGGTTTTGAGTTATCTGTTGCAACTCCTTCGGAGTTAGTATGTTGGCTAGAGATAAGATTAAGGATGGCCGGATCGAGATATCCGGAGAGTTGCTAGTAGCCACACTCATAGTTCTCGCCTATGAGTGGTTTTGATGTGATTCTTGGTATGGAGTGGTTAGTCGCTAACCACGCGTTGATTGACCGCCACCGGAAAGAAGTAGTGTTCAGCCGCCAGTCGTCCCAACTTTTTAAGTTTCGTGGAGTCCAGGTGGAGTTTGCCCGCCGATGGTGTCACCGTGAAAGCTCGTCGTTTGCTAGCTCATGGAGCTTGGGGCTATTTAGCCAAGTTGTGCAGGAAGAGCCGCCCCTCATCTATGCATTGGCAGTGTGCGGTCGTGGCAGGAGTTTGCGGACGTGTTTCTGAGGGGAGTTACGGGGTTGCCCCAAAGAGAGAGGTTGACTTCAATATTGAGCTCGAGCCGAGGACCCTCCCTATCTCGAAGGCTCCGTGATCGCATGGCGCCAGTGAGTTAAAGGAATCGAAGATTCATTCACGGGGAGATGTTAGACCGAGGGTTCATCCGTCCAAGTGTGTCCCGTGGGAGCACGATTCTGTTTGTGAAAAGAAGGATGGTTCTATGCGCTTATGTATTGATTACCGCGAGCTTAATAAGGTGACAGATGAAGAATAAGTATCCGTTGCCCCGTATCGATGATTTGTTCGATCGGCTTCGAGAGCTTCGTGTTCTCCAAGATAGATCGAGATCCGGTTACCATCGATTGCGGGATCGGGGATGCCGACATTCCTAAGACGACTTTTCGTCCAGATATGGTCACTATGAGTTTGTGGTTATGTCGTTTGGATTGACCAATGCCCCACCGCGTTCATGGACATGATGGATAGGGTGTTCAAATCATTTTTGGACAACTTTCGTCATCGTGTTCATTGGCGATATTACGATTTATTCGAGGTCTAAAGAAGACCATGCAGAGCATTTGAGACGAGTATTGGCGGCTTTGAGGAAAACCAGCTTTATGCGAAGTTTTCCAAATGTGATTTCTGGTTGGAGCGGTGGCCTTCCTAGGCCACGTGGTTTCGAGAGATGGTATAGCCGTGGACCCCGCGAAGATTGAGGCCGTGAGTTCATGGGCCAAGCCGACTTCATTCTGCCGAGATTCGCGACTTTACAGGGTTTGGCGGTAACTACCGTCGGTTCGTCAAGGACTTTTCTCTCGCTTTAGCCTCACCCCTCACTCGTCCGGCGAGGAAGGGTGTCGAGTTTGTTTGGGATAGCGGTGTGATGAGAGCTTTGCGGTGCTCAAGCGTAGTTTGACTTCAAAGACTGTTGGCGATCCGGAGGGGACAGTGGTTTCGTGGTCTCTGATGATGCTTCCAAGTTTGGATTAGGTTGTGTGTTGATGCAAAGACGAAGGTCATTGCCTATGCTTCCCGTCACCGGCCGTATGAGCGAGAACTACCCGACTCATGATATGGAGTTGGCGGCAGTGGTGTTTGCAATCAAGATTTGGAGGCATTACCTGTATGGTGAGCGGATTCGGAGATGTTTACCGATCACGAGCCTCAAGTATCTGTTTACTCGAAGGAGTTGAATATGAGGCGAGGAGATGGTTAGAGTTGGTAAAGGATTATGATCATGAGATTTTGTACCATCCGGGTAAAGCCAATGTAGTGGCCGATGCTTTGAGCGAAAAAAGACGTCGCACTCTGCGGCGTTGTTGAGTTCCCACCCAGTTTGCGAGAGAGTTCGAGCGGGCCGAGGTTGCGATGTTGTTGGGAGAGGTTACCGCCGTGGTAGCTCGATTGGATGCTCACCGTCGATTCGGCAAATGGATTATAGACGGCCAGGTTGGGTGACCCCGCACTTAAGAGATTGGTTGTGAGTTAGTCTTGTGGTGACTTTGACTTTGTATATTCACCGACAATGGGTTGACTTATAGAGGCGGTTGTGTGTGTTCCGGACATTGCGGGTTTGCGAGCGAGAGTTGCTCTCGGAGGCCCACTGTTCCCCTTTTGCTTGGCACCCCGGGGTACCAAGATGTATCGAGACCTTAAGCGGACTTTCCGGTGGATGGGAATGAAGAGAGATGTGGCGAGTTTGTCGTGGTGTCTCACTTGTCGACAAGTGAAGGCACCCAGCAGAGAGCCACCGGTTTTGTTGCACGACCATCGAGTGTACCCCAGTGGAAATGGGAAGAGATCTCTATGGACTTTATATCCGGTTTGCCAAGGACTCAGAGGAAGTTCTCTCGATTTGGGTGATTGTCGACCGTTTGACCAAGAGCGCACACTTCATTCCCGGTAGAGACACTTATACCGTGGAAGCAAAGGCGCAGTATGCTTTTGGAGCGAGATCATCCGTTATCATGGTGTACCGGTGAGGATTGTGTCCGATCGTGACTCGCGGTTCACTTCTCGTTTCGAGAGCGCTCCGAGAAGGGTTTGGGCACAGAGTGCGATTTAAGCCAAAGACTTTTCACCCTCGAGACGGATGGTCGACCGAGAGAGTGAATCAGATTCTCGAGGATATGTTGAGGGCTTGTGTGTTGGATTTCCCGAGCGCTTGGGACCAAAGATTCACGTACTTGATGGAGTTTGCCTATAACAACGATTACGATCGGCGATTGAGATGGCTCCATTCGAGGCATTGTATGGTAAGCGTTATCGGTCCCCGTGTTCAGGGAAGAGGTCGGTGATAGACGAGTTTTGGGTCCCGAGTTCTGCGCGATTGACCAATGGTGCGATCTGCGAAGATTAGAGCTCGTATGTTGACAAATTCAGAGCGTGCGAAGAGTTACGCCGATGTTCGCGCGGCGAGATTTGGAGTTTGAGGTTGGTCGGCATGTGTTCCTTAAGGTTGCTCCGATGCGAGGTGTTCGAGGTTTGGTAAGCGTGGGAAGTTGAGTCCCCGATTTGTTGGTCCGTTTGAGATCCTAGAGAGGATTGGCGAGTTGCTTACCGGTTAGCCCTACCTCCGTCACTATCAGTGGTGCATAGTGTTTTTCATGTATCGATGTTGAGGCGGTATGTGCCGGACCGTCGCACATTGTGGACTTTGAGCCTTTGCAAACAATGAGGATTTGAACTTCGAGGAAAAGCCGGTGAGGATCCTTGCCTTTGAGACCAAGGCGTTGCGTGTCGCGAGATTCGTTTGGTAAAGGTTCGATGGAGGAGTCGGGATTCGAGGAGGCCACTTGGGAGCGGGAAGACGAGATGAGGTTGCATTACCCTGAAGTGTTTTACATCTTAAGGACTTTCGAGGACGAAAGTCATAAAAAGGAGGGAATATTGTAACGACCCGTGTTTTTCTTCCCGTCTTCCGGTATGCCCTAGGGGTAATTTGGTAATTTGGTCGGGCCGTCGGGGTCGTTTGTGTCTTTTCCAGTTACTAAAATTATTGGATGGTTTTTGTAGGGTTTTGGAGGGTTTTGTGGTTTGGTTTGAGCAAGGTTTGTTGCAAAAGTAAAAATAAAGGGATTTGTCTCTTTGTATGGTTTGAACCCGGGTCTCCTGGGAAGCTTGTAGAGAGGTGTGCCATTTGAGCCATTAGGTGCTCTTGTTACTCTTTCTGCATCACATCTTAGTTAACCTTGGATTTTTGGAGTTTTGGTGCATTTGGTTAAATGAAATAGAAATAGGTTATTTCATCTCCTTCTCCAAAACATCTCTTGGCCGCCCAAGCTCTCCATCTCCATAGCCTTGCCGAGTTCTTCATCCTTGCATCTCCTTGGGTTCGATCATCATCATTCCGGGTAAGTCTTCGTCTTCTTCATCTTCTCATTTGGGTGTTTGTTGGCCGAATGTAAGAAAAAGGGGTTGTGTGTGTGTGTGTGTTGTGCGGCCCGGTAGAGGAGGCGACCATCATCCTCACCCGGCTTCCGCGCCGCCCAGATCGGTCGAGCCAGCCCTATCGCACGCCCGGATCGGTCGAGCGGCCACCATCGCCGCGCGCCCGGATCGGTCGAGCCCGGCCCTGCCGCACGCCCGGACTGTTCCGCGGCGGCCTCGCCGTTCGCCCGGCCGGCGAGATCGCCCGATCGCTTCGCCGCCAGAGGTCCTCGCCAGCGCCGGCCGCGTCCAGCCGATCGCTCGCACACCCTCGCCGTGTCCGCTTGCCGAGCTGCTCGCTCGCGCGCCTTCAGCTCGCGTTCGCGCGCGCGCCGCGCCGCCCGACGCCAGCGCCGCGCGCCGCCAGCCCGACGCCCGCGCCGCGCGCCTGTCGAGCGCTTCGCCGTAGCGCGTGTCGCGCTGCCACGCGCTGCCGTGCCAGCGCGCGGCCAGCGCAGCGTGTCCGTCCGTGCCGGTAGCGCAACAACGCGCGTGTCCTGCCGTGCAAGCGCGCGCCAGCGCCAACCCTTGCCGAGCGACTTGCTGCAGCGACCCCAAGCTCGTGTCGTCGCGCGCGCGTGAGTTCCCCTTGAGCCGAGCTTGCTTTGCTCTATTGTTGTTTAGATATTTTAGATATTGATTATTGTTGGTTTGCTAGGTTCCCGCTCGCTAGCTCGGGATTGTTCCGCAGCTTAGGATTTGTGTGTAAAAGTCTTCCGACCAAGGTAAGGATTTCTTCCGGGGTTGTGTGGACTCTGCGGTATATTTGTGATTGTTGTTTTGTATGCTGTGTATGATTACTAGCATGTTTATCTCTAGGTGCTCTGCTCAATTCTGATGGCATGATCTCTTGTATTGTTTCTCATGTTAGCCCATGCTAGGTTGTTCTGTTTCTAGCATGTTCGATATCTGTTTCTTGCTTCGTAGTATCATGCTAGGTTCTTTGTATCCGATTGAGCACGTATTGGACCGCATTGATTGAATCGTTATTATTGTTAAGGTTTAGAATTCGTAGATAGCATCATCCGGGCCCGATCGTAAAGTATCTTGCATCTATGGCAAGGACGATTGAGACAGATTCTCCGTCCTTGGACCCCGTGAGGGATTAGCTATCCCAACCGGTAGGCCCCGCAATCTTGGGTGAGGTGGTAGTCTAAGCGATGCCCCAATGGTCGGGATGATGACTTGGCAATGCCTAGTCCCCGGCGGTAAACACGTCCTCGGCGTGTTGCAAGTAGCCCTTGATTGCCACCGATAAGGTAAGGACGGCTTCTGGGTGTAAGCCTACCATGACCCGTTCCTTAGCCTCAGTGCGGTGGTACAGTGACATAGTTCACGTGTCGAGTGTCTCACACCCCTATGTCGGTGACACCGATCCGGAGATTTAGTTAGGCGTGGTATCCGGATATGGGCAACTTGCCACTGGACCCGGCACCCCATAGTCTCAGCCAGAAGCACGCGGTGCATCCTTACGCTCATTACAGCGCCGATCGAGAGCTCCTCGGGATCTTGAGCGGTGCACCTTTCGTATCGACGAGATGAAGCCGTGAGGCCGGGACTTGTTCCCGTATAGTGCGTTTAGTGTGTTGTGGTATTTTCCGGACTAAGACCACGAGATGGCATCCGAGGTCCAAGTGTGGACTTAGCTATGTGCTCCGCTCTCGTGTTTGTTCTCATAGCTTGCATACATTCTTCTAGATGATCATGTATATCGTATTGTACCCCTGGTTGGGGATTCTTCTTGGGTAATTCATTACTCACCCTTATTCTGTGGTTTTCCACGGTAATCAAGGCGAGACAGGATGGTCAAGAAGGAGGAGCTATGATCATGGAACTCTGCTTGTCATCTCTGATTGTTTTATTTTAATTATCATGACTCTTCACTTTTATTATTTCCCACGAATGCATGTAGACGGGCACAGAGCCCCGGGATGTTTTCTTACGTTTTATGGATTCCAAAGATATTGGTACTTGTGGATTGTTTTAATGGTTTAAATAAATCTCGATCGAGTGTGCTTTTAGAAATGTATGTTTTGGTTGTTGAATGTTTCTGTTTTTACTTGGAATCCGAAATGTATTTTTCATAATGTCTTTTATTTCACTACATGCATTGGGGTAAAGGCCCATTTAGAGCCCCTTTTGGGTCGGGTCTTTACAGAATTACTCAGTAAGAATCCCCAACCGGGGTACAATACGATATACATGATCATCTAGAAGAATGTATGCAAGCTATGAATATAAACACAGAGTAGAGCACATAGCTTAAATCCACAATAATCTTTGGATGCCAACTCAGGGTCTTAGTTCGGAATAATCCACACCACACAATAAGCCCAATACGAGAAACAAGTCCCGGCCTCAGCCTGTCTACTGTCGATACGAAAGGTGCACTGGCTCACAATCCCGAGGAGCTCTCCAGTCGGCGCTGTAATGAGCGTATACGCGCACCGCATGCTACTGCAACTCTGGGGGTTGGCGGGTCTAGTGGCAAGCTGCCCAGGTCCAGTCACCATGCCTAACTAAATCTCTGGATCGGTGTCACTGACATAGGAGTGTGACACCTGGACACTTGAACTATGTCAGCCTGAACCACCGCCCCTGAGGCTAAGGAATCGATCGTGGTAGGCTTACACCAGGAAGCCGTCCTTGCCCTAACAGGTGGCAATCAAGGGCTACGGCCGAACACGCTGGGGACGTGCCGGCTTCCGGGGACGAGGCAATGCCAAGTCATCATCCCGACCGTTGGGGCATCTTGCAGACTACCACCCTCACCCAAGATTGCAGGGCCTACCGGTCGGGTTAGCTAAACCCTCACGGGGTCCAAGGACGGAGTACTACCTCGTACGTCCCTGCCGTGGATGCAAGATACTTTATGCATTCGGGCCCGGATGATGCTACCTACCTATACTCTAACATATCATATCAATAACATACAATCCAATACAATCCAATACGTGCTCAACAGATACAACGAACCTAGCAGGATACTACGAAACAAGAACAGATACGAGCATGCCAGAACGGAACAACCTAGCATGGACTAACATGAGAAACAACATAAGGAATCATGCGATCGGGAATTGAAATGAGCACCTAACACTATACATGCTGATAATCACAAACAAACATACAAACAACAATCACCTATAATACCGCAGGGCCCACACAACTCCGGTAAGAAATCCTTACCTTGGTCGGGAGGCTTCTACACACAAATCCTAAGCTGCGGACAATCCCGAGCTAGCTAACGGGAACCTAGCAAACACAATAATAATCAATATCTATACACCTAAAAATACTAAAACAGCAGGCTCGGCTCGGGAGCACTCACAAGGCACGGCGACACGAGACTAGGCGCTGGCTCTTGCGGCAGTGCGGTGCGCGGTTGGCCGGGCATGCGCGCTACTGCGTACGGGGCGAACCAGCTACGCTGCGGCGCGAGCGGCTTGGAGCGAGGGCACGCGCGGCCCGGGCGTGCGTCGTCTGACGCAGACGAGCAACTTCGAGGAGGAGCGTCGCGGCGAGCGCGACCGGGCGTCTGGCGCTCATTGCTTTGCTGCGATAGGGACGATGGGCTGGCTCGGCTGCTGGGCGTGCAACGGACGGCCTGGTGTGCTACGACGGCGGGCGATGGCGTGTAGGGGCAATCTGGGCGTGCTGCTCGGGCAATCTGGCCGGCTGGTGGGCGGATCTGGGCGCCTGGGCAGACCTGGACGCGGTGGGCAGCCTGCAACAAACACACACACACGAGCACTTCCTCTTACCTTCGGCCAGCAAGAGCAACCAATCGAGAAGATGAAGAGGAAGAAGGCTTACTCGGAATGATGATGATCGAACCTCGGGCTGCAAAGGGAATGAAAAATCGGCAAGGGGGCTAGGGAGAGCTTGACTTGTGCGGCAAAGAGGATGATGGAGAAGAATGACAAAAGACCTAATTTCTTTTTTCATTTAACCAAATGCACCAAAACTCCAAGATCCAAGGCTAACCATAATATGACGCAGAAAGAGCAACAAGAGCTCTCCATGGCTCAACTGGCACGCATCCCCATAGGCTTTCCCGGAGACCCGGGTTCAAATCCCAACTGCTACACAAATTCCTTTATTTTTACTTTTGCACCAACTCAAGCTCAAACCAATCCACAAAGCCTAAAAAACTTACATAAATCCAACCCATAATTTTATCAACTGGAAAAGACATAAACGACCCTGACGGCCCGACCAAATTACCAAAATACCCCTAGGGCATAATCGACGATCGGATGAAAACTCAGGCCGTTACATTTCGGGCGATGTGGCGATCTTTGGGTCGGTGGCTTAGTGCGGTGCGGCGTGGCGGCTCGGCTAGGTTCCTAGGGCTCGATTCTAGGGCTTGGTGATTTCGGCAAGGAGAGAGAGAGTTAGAGTGAGGAGGTGTGAGGGCAAAACAAGGGGAATGAGTTTCTTGATTGTTTCCTTCCTTTTCCTAATTTAAATAGGCCTTGGTGACCTAAATTCCCTTCCCAATGCTTCCTCCTTCGAGTCCCGGCTGAAACAATCGTTTCTCCTTATTAAAACTCATTTAAGACTAACTCCCAAATTATTATTTAGGGCAAGGGTTCAAATCCCAATGGAAGCACTTAATTTAAAACTAATATTGCTAATAACCAAACCACTTCCAAACGTCCAAACAAATAGCCCATACTTCTTGGGTCTCGCAACCAACAACAATTAGGTCTCAACAAAGGAAAGAATGGTCCTGGAATCCTGAAAATCCACAAATCCTGACCAGGGAGCAAAAAGACCAAAATACCCCTAAGGGTTAAAAAGCTCTAACGGCCCAACCGATTGCCCCAATACTGAACCGAAAGTACCAGAAAACCGGAATGGATGTAACGACCCAGGTTTTTCTTTCCGGTCTTCCAGGTATGCCCTAGGGGTAATTTGGTCGGGCCGTCAGGGTCGTTTGTGTCTTTTCCAGTTACTAAAATTATTGGATGGTTTTTGTAGGTTTTTGGAGGGGCTTGTGGTTTGGTTTGAGCAAGGTTGATGCAAAAGTAAAAATAAAGGAATTTGTCTTTGCAAATGGGGTTTGAACCCGGTCTCCTGGGAAGCTTGTAGAGATGTGTGCCAATTGAGCCATTAGGTGCTCTTGTTGCTCTTTCTGCATCACATCTTAGTTAACCTTGGATTTTGGAGTTTTGGTGCATTTGGTTAAATGAAATAGATTTAGGTTTATTCCATCTTCTTCTCCAAATCTCCTCTTGGCCGCACAAGCTCTCCCTCTCCATAGCCCTTGGCCGTTCTTCTTCCCTTGCAATCTCCTGGGGTTCATCATCATCCTTTCCGGTAAGTCTTCATCCTCTTCATCTCCTCATTTGGTTTTGATGCTGGCCGAAGGTAAGATGTGGAGTGTTGTGTGTGTTTGTGTTGATTGCAGCCAGCCGAGAGAAGCAGCCATCATCGCCGTCCAGCTCGCCCAGATCTGTTGAAGCAGCCCCTGCCACACGCCAGGCCGGACAGCAGCTTCGCCAGATCCACCGTCGCAGACCTCCCGCGCCGCCATCGCTCTCGTGTCGCCCAGATCCGTTGAGCATCCCGCTGCCCGCACGCACGGTCGCCCGGATCTGCTGAAGCGGCCTCCCGCGACGCCATCGCTCGCGCGAATCGTGCGATCGCGCCAGCGAGCGCGACGCCCGGCGCCAGCGCGCCGCTCAAGCTCAAGCGCTGCCGCCGCGCGCCGCCCGCGTTCGCGTGGCTGGCGCCGTCACGCCGCGCCAGCCACCGCGCCGCCCGAGCGCTTCGCCAGCGCGCGCGCTTTTCCTCGCCGTGCATCCGTGCACGTGCCGTGCGTGCACAGCAGCGGCCAGCGCGCCCCTGCCGCTGCATCCGTCTTTGTCGCCGTGCAGCGCCACCTGCCGTGCCAGCGCGCAGCCCGCGCCCAGCCCTGCCGTGCCAGCTCGCCAGCAGCTCCAAGCTCGTGTCGCCGTGCCGCGTGAGTCCCCCGAGCCGAGCTTGCTGTTCTATTGTTGTTTAGACGTTTTAGATGCTGATTATTATTGGTTTGCTAGGTTCCCGCTCGCTAGCTCGGGATTGTTCCGCAGCTTAGGATTTGTGTGTAGAAGCCTCCCGACCAAGGTAAGGATTTCTTACCGGAGGTTGTGTGGGCCTGCGGTATATTTGTGATTGTTGTTTTGTATGCCTGTGTATGATTATTAGCATGTTTAGCCCTAGGTGCTCTCGCTTGCAATTCTCGATGGCATGAACTCTTGTATTGTTTCTCATGTTAGCCCATGCTAGGTTGTTCCATTCTGGCATGTTCGATATCTGTTCTTGCTTCGTAGTATCATGCTAGGTTCCTTGTATCTGTTGAGCACGTATTGGACTGCATTGATTGAATTGTTATTATTGCTATGGTTTAGAGTTCAGGTAGGTAGCATCATCCGGGCCGGATGCATAACGTAACTTGCATCCCCGACGAGCGGCGCATTTGAGATGGTACTCAGTCCCCGATCCCGTTAGGGTTTAGCTAACCCTAACGGTGGCCCGCAATCTTGGGTGAGGGTGGCGGTCGTTAAATGCCCCAACGGTCGGGATGATGACTTGGCATTGCCTCGTCCCGGCGGCGGTCGGCACGTCCTCGCCGTGTTCGGCCGTAGCCCTTGATTGCCACTGTTAGGTCAAGGACCGCTTCGGTGTAAGCCTACCACGACCGGTTCCTTAGCCTCGGTGTGCGGTGGTACAGTGACATAGTTCACGTGTCCGTGTCTCACACCCTATGTCGCTGACACCGATCCGCAGATTTAGTTAGGCATGGTGATCGACACAGGCGGCTTGCCACTAGACCCGGCACTTCGAGTTTTGCGGTAGCATGCGGTGCGCGCTTACGCTCATTACAAATACGGCCCGAGAGCTCCTCGGGATCTTGAGCCATGCACCTTTCGTGATCGGCGATGAGTCGCCGAGGCCGGGACTTGTTCCCGTATAGCGCGTTTAGTGTGTTGTGGTATTTTCGGACTAAGACCACGAGTTGGCATCCGAGGTCCAAGTGTGGACTTAGCTATGTGCTCCGCTCTGTGTTTGTACTCATGGCTTGCATACATTCTTCTAGATGATCATGTATATCGTATTGTACCCCGGTTGGGGATTCTTACTGGGTAATTCGTTACTCACCCTTATTCTGTGGTTTTCCACAGGTAATCAAGGGGAGAGAGATGGTCAAGGAGGAGCCGTGATCATGGAATCCTGCTTTGTCATCTCGACTATTTTATTTTATCATGACTCTTGACTTTTGTTATTTTCCCCGAATGCATGTAGACGGGCACAGAGCCCCGGGATGTTTTCTTACGTTTTATGGATTCCAAAGATATTTGCACTTGTGGATTGTTTTAATGGTTTAAATAAATCTCTCGATCGTAGTATGCTTTTAGAAATGTATGTTTTGGTTGTTGAATGGTTCTGCTTTTTACTTGGAATCCGAAATGTGTTTTTCATAATGTCTTCTATTTTCAATACATGCATTGGGGTAAAGGCCATTTAGAGCCCCTTTTGGGTCGGGTCTTACTGATTGGTATCGAGCTCGTGAGTCATAGATTCTCGTAGACTGACCTTTGTTGTAGGTCATCCTTCCATGATCACCAAAGACTCGAAGCGGTCATCAGTACGCCTAGATTTATTGTTTTAGAAAGGAAAAGGGTTAAGAATTTACAATACCTATCATCTAGTGTATGCCTTGTTTGGTGTTGTGGAATGGTGACAGCGTGTGTTTTGATTCGTTGTTGGTTTGGATGTAGATCGCCAACATGCGATCCACCCGTCTCGGGAGAGGAGGTTCGAGAGCGGTCGAGGTATCGGGATCGGATCTCGATCTCGCAGGGACATCGTCCCAAGCCGAGACGATGGCATTCCACCAAAGAGCTCCTCCCGTTACGCCTAGAGCGGGCGTTGAGGCGACCGAGCGCCGTGAGATCGCTCTCCCGAGCAGAGTTTGCTTGAGTCTATGAGGGCTTTTATGGTCGCATGTTGAGTGACCAGAGGCGAGACCCGAGCCTTGTTAGCGCCGCAAGAGGAAGAAGAGTCCCGAGCCCAGATCGAGCAAATGACTCGATTGGTTCAAAGAGAGCTCGTGAGCACCTCCGGCTCCTCAGAGCAAGTAGCCCAGAGGCGGATATGGCGAGAGGGTGCCGAGGAATTGGGTAGGTGGTGAAGGATTTTGTGAAGTGGAAGCTTTGAGAAGTTTGATGCCACCGGAGATGAGTTAGCGGCAGCCAGGTGGATTGCCCATTTGGAGTACACCTTCCCGATCATGGTGTGCCCCGATATTCGAGAGGCCGAGGTGTGCGGCTCATGTGCTAGGAGGCACAAATGAGATGGTGGTGGGAGTCCACCTTGAGCGAGAGACCACCGGGTCTCCACCCGCTACTTGGGAGTTCTTCAAGGCCGAGTTCAAGGTAAAGTTCATCGGTGATGAGGCTCAAGAGAAGATGGTGGAGCTCTTCCGTAACCTCAAGCGGGTTCTAATTCCATTGAGGATTATGAGCGCAAGTTCTCAGAGTATGGATATTTTGCTCCTCGCTTGATTGCCACCCCGGAGTGAAGATTCGGAAGTTCATTTCTGGATTGAGGCGAGGTGTTTCCCAGATGTCGTGGGCTCGTGCCCCCGACACTTATGCTAGGGTCATCCAGATTAGCCACGATCTATAATGGGAAGTATCCTGCTGAGCGGGTTGTTGCCGCTCTGTTCAGGGCCCCTGTCCCAAAGCAAATGTGGGCGCGAAGAGGAAGTTTGATTTTCGGAGGCGGCGGCGCCACGCCAAGGCGCGCTCGAAGCAGAGATCTGCGGAGAGCTCCATCCGTTTCACCCGCGGCGAGGAGGACCCGGCGAGTTCCCGCTTGTGCTACTTGTGGGAAAGTCCACGCGGAGCTTGTCGGCTGGACCTAGATTGTGCTTCCGTTGTGGTAGGGAGGGGCACATGGCCCGTTTTGTGATCGACCCGGCTATGGCGGCTCGGCCAAATTAGCAGCCAGCAGGTCGAGTGTTTGCTACGACCCGTCAGAGGCCGCCAGCGTCACGGATGCCGCTGTGGCGGTGTGCGCTTCTTGTTTTAGATCAACTGCGCATTTGTCTTGTTTGATTCTGGTTCTACGCATTCATTTGTATCTGTGTTGTTTGCTGAGCATGCTAAGTTGAGACTAGAGCCTCTAGGTTTTGAGTTATCTGTTGCAATTCCTTCGGGAGTTAGTATGTTAGCTAGAGATAAGATTAAGGATGGCCGGATCGAGATATCCGGAGAGTTGCTTGTAGCCACACTCATAGTTCTGCCTATGAGTGGTTTTGATGTGATTCTTGGTATGGAGTGGTTAGCTGCTAACCACGCGTTGATTGACTGCCACCGGAAGGAAGTAGTGTTCAGGCCGCCAGGTCGGCCCAGCTTTAAGTTTCGTGGAGTCCAGGGTGGAGTTTGCCCGCCAATGGTGTCAGCTGTGAAAGCACACTAGTATAATAAATAACAAGTTCAGGGCTGCCTAGTGTGCTGCAGCCAGGACTAGCCTTGTGTGTTGCTGTCCTTAGTTAGCCCAGGGTGTGCTAACCTTGCTTGTTATGCTGTTATAGCTTTGAGATTACTTGAATTGTACTCCTGTTAGTTAGCCCAGTGTGTGCTAACCTTGTCTGGTTGTGAGCTTAGACTTTGTTGATGATTATCCTGCTGTACTGTTTAAGACTGCCATGTTTTGAAGTGTTGTTTGTATGCTAGGGTGTTAGGTGATTTGTTGTGCGTATTGTACCCCGGTTGGGGAATCCTTACTGAGTGCAATTTGTGCTCACCCTTTCTGTGGTTTTCTCCACCAGGTAACTTGGCACAACATCGAGGTGCCTAGAGGAGGGAGCTGATGGATCATGGGAAGGCTGCTGCATAGTCTGAGTCTTTTATAATGCATCTTGAAAGAGTTTTGGAACTTGTATTATTGAACTTGGATTGATGTTATTGTCATTTGTAATGTTTTGTAAACTCTGGCCAGAGATTGTTTATTGTTTTCCGTTGAAGCATTTTCAAACGGATTTTATGTTTCCAATACTTTTAATAAAGATGTTCTTTTCCAGCCCTTAAATGATTTTCACTGAATTTACATGTTGAGTAAGGGCCATTTAGGGCTGTTTAGTGTCTGGTGCTTACACACATTCTGTAGCATTTCTGGTCCTCTTTGTTTTTCGAGGAGTTGGAGCTGACCAGCATAGTTGAGATGCAACGGCCCAGACTGTAAAGACCCGACCCGAATGGGGTTCTAAAATAGGCTTTTACCTCAATGCATGCAATCAAAACTAAAATCAATATGCAGGAATGGTTTTCGGATTCTAAGTGAAAACTAAAACATACAAACAACCATTTGAAAAGTCAACATAAAATTCCTGAAACCTGTCCCTATTTCCAAGCACCTGTTCCAACACAAGTACATTTCCAAAACTCACTCTGATCAGAGATTTATTTAAAACATTCAAAACTTTCCAATAGTTACAACAGTTCTAGAATCCGGAAAAACAGTCAGAAAACAACCTAGGGCTTCGTGCCCAACTACATGCATTTAGAGGAAAATAAAACACAAAGAATCATAGACATAAACTCAGAGTTCGAACAACGGGTTTCCATGATCACAGCTCCTCCTCCAGCCATCCTGTCTCGCACCATGGTTACCTGTGGAAAACCACAAAATAAGGGTGAGTAACGAATTACTCAGTAAGAATCCCCAACCGGGGTACAATACAATATACATGGTCATCTAGCAGAAAGGTATGCAAGCTATGAATATAAACACAGAAGAGAGCACATAGCTTAAATCCACACATAAACTTTGGATGCCAACTCAGGGTCTTACTCCGGAATAATCCACCTCACGGTACGATCCTATACGAGAAGCAAGTCTCGACCTCAACCTGTCTACTGCCGATACGAAAGGTGCATTGAACTCAAGATCCCGAGGAGCTCTCCGGTCGGTGCTGTAATGAGCATGTGCGCGCACCGCATGCTACTGCAAACCATGGGGGGTGCTGGGTCTAGTGGCAAAGCGCCCAGTCCATCCACCATGCCTAACTAAATCTCTCGGATCGGTGTCACCGACATAGGGGTGTGAGACCTGGACACGTGAACTATGTCACCTAAACCACCGCACTTTGAGGCTAAGGAACAGTCGTGGTAGGCTTACACCAGAAGTCGCCTTGCCCCTAACAGGTGGCAATCAAGGGCTACGGCCGAACACGCTGAGGACGTGCCGACTGCCGGGGACAAGGCAATGCCATGTCATCATCCCGACCGTTGGGGCATTTAACATTCTGCCACCCTCACCCAAGATTGCAGGGCCTGCCGTTAGGGTTAGCTAAACCCTAATGGTGGATCGTGGACGAGTCTGACCTCGTGCACGTCTCTCGCCGTGGATGCAAGTTACGTTATGCATCCTGGCCCAGATGATGCTACCTACCATATCTCAAACCTATAAACAGATACATCAAACAATCCAATACGTGCTCAACAGATACAACGAACCTAGCAT
This sequence comes from Sicyos edulis, assembly GCA_036507275.1. Taxonomy (NCBI): domain Eukaryota; kingdom Viridiplantae; phylum Streptophyta; class Magnoliopsida; order Cucurbitales; family Cucurbitaceae; genus Sicyos; species Sicyos edulis. The sequence goes on from CM071850.1 coordinate 13,113,263, forward strand.
GATACTATGAAGCAAGAACAGATAACGAGCATGCCAGAACGGAACAACCTAGCATGGACTAACATGAGAAACAACATAAGAAACCATGCCAGTTAGGAATTCAGAGCAGAGCACCTATCACTAAACATGCTGATAAACACAAAAAAGCATACAAACAACAATCACAAATAATATCGCAGGGCCCACACAACTCCGGTAAGAAATCCTTACCTGGTCGGAAGGCAACTACACACAAGAATCCTAAGCTGCGATCGATCCCGAGCTAGCTAATGAGAACCTAACAAGCACAACAATTATCACAATCCATACACCTAAATATAATAAAATAAACAGGCTCACCGGGAGCAACTCACACGCACACGCACTGGCGCGCGACAGACAGTGACGGCGGCTGGTCGGCTGGCTGGGCTTTAATGGGCGCGAGGATGGCGCGCGCGACGGCCGGCCGGGCGCGCGCAGTCTTGGCGCGCGACAAGCAGACACGCGATGGCGCAGACGCGCGTCGCGGGGAGCTAGCTCGTGGCGCGACCGAGGAGCAACACTGCACGGGCGGTCGCGCTGGGGCGGACGAGCGACGGGCGCTAGGGCTGGGCGAGGGCTGGGCGCGCGGGCTGATGCTGCTGCTCACGCGGACGAGTGATGCGACACAGATGGGCATCTGGGCGAGCAATCTGGCTGTGCGACGGGCTGCTGCAGGCGTCTGGAAGTGCGATCTGGTTGGGCTGACGCTGGCCGCTTTACCGGGCGGCGAGGTGGCCGGTGGCCGAGGCCGCTTTGCGCGCGATGGCGGTGCTGGTGCGGCACGAGGATCGCTGTTGGGCGCCTCTGCTTTCACCGACGACGCTTGATGGCCGAAGCTTGGCACGGAGAAGAAAAACATGGCGAAGGCTAGGGAGAGAAGGCTTGGGCGGCCATGGACCTTGGAGAACCAAAAGAGATGAAAACCTATTTTTCTCTTCATTAAATCAAACACACCAAAACCCCAAAGACCCAAAGCTAACCAAGATATGCCACGGAAAGAGCAACAAGAGCCTCTTGTGGCTCAACTAGCCACTCCACCCACCTGACTTCCTAGCACCCCGGGTTCGAATCTCAACAAACATATCATTATTCCTCAATTTTTCTTTTGCATCTCACCATTCCCAAACACATCCACAAAGCATCAAAATCCTACTTAAGTCCATCCAATAATTTTAACAACTGAAAAAGACATAAACGGCCCTGACGGCCCGATCAAATTACCAAAATACCCCTAGGGCATACCTGGAAGACCGGGATGAAAACCTGGACCGTTACACAGACTTCCGTTTCGGTTCCCCAGGTATGTTCGGTTCAGTATTTGGTTGTTTAGTTGGGTCGTTATGTCTTTTTAACCCTGAAGGGCATTTTGGTCATTTTGCTCCTAGGGCTGGCCTTGTGGGATCTTAGGGTTCCGAGGTTCTTTCTGACCTTTGCTAAGGTTGGTTTGGTTGTTGGTGCCGGTTCCCATGAGTGGTTGAAGTTATTAGGGTTTCTGGAAGCCTTTCGGTTATTTTTGTAAAATAAGGATTTTAAAGGTGTTCCATGGAGGACTCGAACCCCTGACCTCAAGGAGGGTTTGGAAGCTTGAATTTAATTGTGTAAATTAGATGCGTCAGTTGGGTCTCGAAGGGGAAAAGCCTTGGGAAGGGGTTTTTGTCGCCAAACCTAATCAAATTAGGAAAAGGAGAATTTGTGACTTTTGGTACCCAAGTCTTGCCGCACGCATCTCTCTCTCTCTCTCTCTCTCTCTCTCTCTCACCCTCTTGCCGAATTCTTGCTTCTCCTTCCCCATCTCCTTCCCGTTCCATCAAGATCAAGAAACAAGATCAAGAATCATGCAAGTTTCCTTTCTCCTTCTATTCTCCATAGCCGAAATTGTTCCCCTTGGTGTTTGGCCAAACCCTAACCAAGTAGTTGTTGTTCCCTTGTAGCCGAGATTCTCTTGGTTCTTCTTTGGGGTTCTCAAGCCTTGAGGTTCCATTCTTGGGGTGTGCCGAATTTCCTTCTTGATCCTCTCTTGGTGTAGCCACAAGCCAAATAAGAACCAAGGCCGAGAGGTGAGTTTGTCCTTTCCTTCTTCTTCTCTATGTCGAAATCCCTCCCCTTGTTGATTGCGTAAACCCTAACCAAGTAAGAACTCTTTATCCTAGCTTGTAGCCGAGAGGTTGGACAGGTTTTGGGGCTGCCGAAGCTTGGAGTTTCTTCTTGCAAAGAGCCGAGCACTCAACCTTGTTCATCCCATTGTTGCCGAATCAATTCCATAGCCTTCCTTGCAACTGAAACATCTCGGGATAAGTTCTTCTTTCCCTTGGCCGAGAGCCTACTCTTGCTAGTTGGTTGTGTTCTAAGCCTTTCTCCTTTTTTTTGCAAGCTTCGATCGAAGCCGGAAGAGTTCCCGCAGCTAACCCTAGAAGTCGTGAGCAGTAGCCAAGCCGAGCACAATCCTAAGGTAAAATCTCCATCCTAGCTGAAAGCATGATGGGGTATTTAGGTGTGTGTTGTTTGATTTCCCGATTAGCTAACTTGTGTTCTTCCTTGTTGAGGTGAAGCCGAGCAAGTTCTAGGAAGTTGTTGTGTGTGAATGCTGAAAGCCAAGCTTGGCCGAGAGCTTGTGGGACTAGTTAGGTAGTTTCCCGGCTCTTGTTTCTCTTGGTTTGTAGTTAGGGTTAGCTAGTTAGAGATGTTAATCTATTTCAGTTGTTGTTTTCTAGGTCGTGTGTTTCTGCAGCTCAAGGAGCATTATAGTTATTTTCTGCTTGTTTCCAGGTAAGGGTTCCTTACCGGGGTTGTGTGGACCTTGCGATGCTTTCTTGATTATGCCTTGTATGCCTATTTACTTTTATGAGCATGTTAGTGGATAGGACAGCTTGTGTTTGATTTCCTGCTAGCATGTTTGCATGTTTGTACATGTTAGTGTCATGCTAGGTTTGTTCTTCCAGCATGCTTAGGATTCATGTTTTAAGTTCGTAGTATCATGCTAGGTTATATGTGTATGATGTTGATTATGTATGTTTAGCCAGGAATCATTTACTCTGTACTCTTAGCTAGTATAGTAGGGTTTGTCATCATCCAGAGGCTGAGATCGGACATAACGTACTTTGTCCTCATCGGTCGGGATTCAGTGCAAAGCATAACGTACATTGCTTCCACCCTAGCAGCCGATGCAGATTTTCTCCCGCATCGGCATAAGCCTAGTTTGTAGCCTGCTAGAGCGGAACCCTACCAACGGTGTAAGCCTACCTTGGCCTGTTCTTAGCTTCAGGTCAGTGGTACAGGTTGTTACTGTAAGAACCCGACCCAAAATACGGTCCTAAACCTAGGTTCTCACTCAGCATGCAAGTTAAATACTTCATCAAGCGGTTTAGTGCTCATATTTAAAACCTTTCAAAACATTTGAGAACGGGGAACACTTAAAACATAAACAACAAACTTCATTTAAGCAAAACCAACAAATTAAACAAGCCTGGCCAGTGTTTATAAAAACATACAAAACAGTTTAAACAACTTTTAAAAACGTCCCCCTAGGACTCCTGTCCGTCTACATGCTGAACAAATTATGCAAACAATAAATGACAGAGTGCCGGCTGCTCCCATGATCAATCAACTCCCTCCGCTAGCCGTCCCGGTGCTGTCCCAAGATACCCGGTGGAAGAAACCACAATAAGGGTGAGTATAAACATACTCAGTAAGAACCCCCGACCGGGGTACGATACGATGCAATCAATCATCTAGCAACCTAGTACACATGCAAACAGTTATCAACACGGATCTTAGCTCAACGAGCTCACAAGGCAAATCCGGAGTCCTCGGAAGTCTCCTACTCCCAACCTAATGATTGGTTCTCATAACCAATCCCGGGACATCTCCGAGGGTCTCTCTCCCTCGCCCAATTGATCAGCTCAAAAACCGATCCCAAAAGATGTCCGACACCCTCGAGGGTCTCTCTCCCTCGACCATATGATTAGCTCAAAAACAATTCCCAATGGGTGTCCTCAAGGGCCTCTTACCCTCGCTAATAAATCTGGACTATCGGGTAGGGGTGTTCAAACAACCCGAAACCCGAACAACCCGAACCAACCCAACCCAAATTGACGGGTTGGGTTGGGTTAATTAAATTTTTGGGTTGGGTTGGGTTGAAAATCAAGAAATATTCATGGGTTGGGTTGGGTTAAGGGTTGACCTAAAATTAACCCAACCCAACCCGACCAACCCGAAATTATTATTTAGTTTTAATATATATATTTTTATACTATAACATAATTATACATGTCTATATTTTTTATTTATTTAATTATTATTGTTAGACTTTTTATTTCCCATAATCTTTAGTATTTTTTCAAAACTTTATAATTTATATATCATGATAAATATATAGTCAAATTATGTAAAACATCTTTGTTGGTTTTAATTATATATTTATTCTATAGAAGTCGAATTATGTCATCTATTTTTGTTGTTTTAATTATCTATTTGTTTTATGTTTTATAATTGAAATCTTCTATATGAACATCATTGTATATTTATATTCATTTCATTACCTTGATTGAAGATTATATTTTGTTTTATATATAATGTATGACTAATTTGATAAAAGATATTTATAATTATAATTTATTATTGAACTTGATGATTTGAACCCAACCCAACCCGAAAATATAAGGGTTGGGTTGGGTTGGGTTGTCTCTTTAATTGGTTTGGGTTGGGTTGGAAAAATGACCAACCCGAAAATTTGGGTTGGGTTGAAAACCTCTATAACCCAACCCAACCCAACCCATGTTCACCCCTACTATCGGGAGAGTACTCGAAGTCTGGCTCTAAACTGGAAGGAACTGGTGTACTCACGAACATTAGCCCGAGGAAACTTTCTGAACCGGCGCCTAACGCGTGTGCGCGCACACCGCATGCTGCTGCAACTGGCGTAAGTGTGGGACCTAGGTACAAACTATGCGGGCCAGGAACGCATGCCTAAGACTCGAAAGCGGTGTCACTAAACACAGTAGTGCGAGGCCCTCGACACTCATCTGTGTAGCCTGTACCACCGACCTGAAGCCAAGAACCGGCCAAGGCAGGCTTGCACCAATGGCAGGGTTCCGCTCTAACAGGCTACAAACTAGGCTTATGCCGATGTGGTAGCTACATCCACATCGGCGGCCGGGGGGAAGCAATGTACGTTATGCTTCGCTCTAATACCCGACCCGTGGGGAAAAAGTACGTTATGTCCGCTCTCAGCCTCTAGATGATGACAAACCCTACTACACTAGCTAAGAGTATGAAATAACTGATTCCTGGCTATACATACATATCAACATCAATCACACTTAACCTAGCATGATACTACGAACTTAAAGCAGGAATCTCAAGCATGCTGGAAGAACAAACCTAGCATGGCACTAACATGTACAAATAGGCAAACATGCTAGCAAGAATTCAATCACAAGCTGACCTATCCACTAACATGCTCATAAAAGCAAACATACATACAAGGCACATCATGATAATATCGCAAGGTCCACACAACCACGGTAAGAAATCCTTACCTGGAAACAAGCAGAAAATAGCTATCATAAATCAACCAAGCGACCCTCGAGCTTCTAAGCGAACCCGAACAACCTAAGCATTTAATAAAAAACAACCTAATTAAACAAACAACAGCCAACAGCCTAGGGCCCAAAGGAGAAAAGACTCGAGAATTACCATCCGAGAAGACACAAGGCTCGGCCCATCTCTCACGGTAGGTAGGCGGTGCTGGGCGCTGCAGCACAGTGAGCGACGCTGGAGGAGCGGCGCACGGCGAGGCGGCAGCGCACGCTTGGAGCGCGGGCGTACGGCGAGGCGGGCTGGGCTGCGGAGGCGGCGGGCGGACGACGCGTCTGGGTTGTGGAACGGCGCGCGGTGCAGGCGACGGGGCTGGGCGGCAGCGAGCGGCGTCGAGCGATGCAGGGCGTGCGACAACTGAGCGAGGCAGGGGCTGAGCGACCTTGTAAAGACCCGACCCAAAAGGGGCTCTAAATGGGCCTTTACCCGAATGCATACATTCAAAGTAAGGACAATATACAAATATGATTTCGGATTCCAATTAAAATTAAAACATTCAGCATTCAAACAGAAATCAATACAGTTTACGAAAACATGTCCCTGTCTCCAAGCACCTGTTTCAAGACAAATACATTTCCAAAAGTTTATTCTGATCAGAGATTTATTAAAATCATTCAAAACCTTCTCAGATACAACAATGCTGGAATCCACAAAAACATTGGGAAAACATCCTAGGGCTCCGTGCCCGACTACATGCATTCAGGGGAAATAAAAAGACAAGAGTCATAATATAAAAGGTCAGAGATGACAGCAGGTTCCCATGATCACAGCTCCTCCTTCAGCCATCATGTCTCGCACCTTGGTTACCTGTGGAAAACCACAAAATAAGGGTGAGTAACGAATTACTCAGTAAGAATCCCCAACCGGGGTACAATACGATATACATGGTCATCTAGCCAAAAGATATGCAAGCTATGAATATAAACACAGAATAGAGCACATAGCTTAAATCCACTTATAAACCTCGGATGCAAACTCAGGGTCTTAGTCCAGAAAATCCACCACACAATACGCCCTATACGAGAAACAAGTCTCGGCCTCGCTTCTGTCTCTCTTGTCGATCTGAAAGGTGCACTGGCTCACAATCCCGAGGAGCTCTGCAATCGCGGCAATGAATGAGCGTAAGCGCTCACTGCAGAACTCTAGGGGTTGTCGGGTCTAGTGGCAAGTCGCCCGAGATCCGATCCACCATGCCTAACTAAATCTACGGATCGGTGTCACGACATAGGGTGTGAGACTTGGACACGTGAACTATGTAAGCTTTGAACCACCGCACCGAGGCTAAGGAATCGGTCGTGGTAGGCTTACACCGAGAAGCCGCCCTTGCCCTAATAGGTGGCAATCAAGGGCTCTCGCCGAACACGCCGAGGACGCGTGCCGTGCGGGGACTAGGCATTGCCAAGTCATCATCCCGACCATTGGGGCATCGCGCGACTACCACCCTCACCCAAGATTGCGGGGCCTACCGGTAGGGTTAGCTAAAACCTAACGGGGTCCAGGGACGGAGTATTACCTCGTGCGTCCCTGCCATGGATGCAAGATACTTTATGCATACTGGCCCGGATGATGCTATCTACCTGAACTCTAACCTATCATATCAACGAAAGAAACAATCCAATACAATCCAATACGTGCACAACAGGATGCAACGAACCTAGCATGATACTACGAAGCAGAGCGGATAACGAGCATGCGAGCGAAACAACCTAGCATGGACTAACATGAAGAACAACATAAGAAATCATGCGATCGGAATTCGAACGAAGCACCTAACACTATACGTCTTGATAATCACAAACAAACATACAAACAAAGAATCACATAATATCGCAGGCCCACACAACTCCGTAAGAAATCCTTACCTTGGTCGGGAGGCTTCTACACACAAAATCCTAAGCTGCGATCACTCCCGAGCTAGCTATCGAGAACCTAAGAAACATAGCAATAATCACAACCATAGCCCTAAAATATAATAAAACAAGCAGGCACTCACACGGCACGACGACATAACCCTAAATCCTTACACTGGGCGCTTGCGCACGCGACGACGCGGGCCCAGGCGGCGCGCGCGAGCGAGCGACGCGCGGGCGAAGTCGCGCTTTTCGACGAGCAGCAGCGAGCGCGACGGGCGCGCAGGTGCTAGGCGTGCGATGGCGTGCCATTGAAGCTGGGCGATCTGGGCGGCCTGGCGCCTGCTGTTGCGCGCGACAAGAAGCGAAGGGGATGGGCCATTCCGGGCGGCTGGCTCGACTGCTGAGCGCGACAGGGAGCGATCTGGGCGCGATCTGGCCGACTCGAGAGCTGCGACGGTGGGTGTAACGACCCAGGTTTTTCATCCCGGTCTTCCAGGTATGCCCTAGGGGTAATTTGGTAATTTGGTCGGGCCGTCAGGGCCGTTTGTGTCTTTTCCAGTTATTAAAATTATTGGATGGATTTATGTAGGTTTTTGGAGGGATTTGTGGTTTGGTTTGAGCAAGGTTTGATGCAAAAGTAAAAATAAAGGAAATTGTGCTGCAACTGGGGTTTGAACCCAGGTCTCTTGGAAAGCTTGTGGGGATGTGTGCCAATTGAGCCATTAGTTGCTCTTGTTGCTCTTTCTGCATCACATCTTAGTTAATCTTGGATCTATGGTGTTTGGTGCATTTGGTTAAATGAAATAGAAATTAGGTTTGTCCATCTTCTTCTCCAAAGTGTGTGGCCGCCCAAGCTTTGCTCTCCATTGCCTTGCCGAATTCTTCATCCTTGCAGCTCCTTTGGATCGATCATCATCATTCCGGTAGGTATCGATCTTCCTCTTCTTCTTCTCATCCGTTTGGTGTCTTTGTTTGGCCAAGTGTGTTTGTGTTGATTGCAAACCGGTAGAGAGAAGCCCGCCAGCTAGCCTTGTCGTCGGCAGCCAGTCCCACGCCCGATCTGTCCGGCGATCCCGCCACGCCAAATCCGCCTAGCGGCCTTGCCGTTCGTCAGCCGAAACAGCTAGCCTTGTCGTCGGCGGCGGTCCCCACGCCCAGATCTGCCGGCGGCCTGCGCCGCGACGCCCGATCGCGCCAAGCAGAACAGCCAGACGCTGCCGTTCGTCCTCGCTTTGATCGCTCGCCACGCCAGAGGCCCTCGCCGCGCCGCCAGCGCCAGCCAGCGTCTGCGTCGCCCGCCGCGACGCCAGCGCGCCGCGCGCCGCCGCTCCAGCCGCCGCGCGCGCGCCAGAGCGCTCGCCGCGCGCGCGCTGCGCTGTCTGCCGTCTTGCCTTGCTTGCCGTGCGCTGCAGCCGCGCTCTAGCGCCATCCGCCCATGGCATGCCGCCGCGCCACCGCCTGCCGTGCCGGCAAAGAACTCCAAGTTCGTGTCGCCGTGCCGCGTGAGTGCCCTGAGCCGAGCTTGTCGTTTCTATTGTTTTTAGACGTTTTAGATGCCGATTATTATTGGTTTGCTAGGTTCCGCCGCTAGCTCGGGATTGTTCCGCACTTAGGATTTGTGTGTAGAAGCCTCCCCTACCAAGGTAAGGATTTCTTACCGGAGTTGTGTGGGCCTGCGGTATATTTGTGATTGTTGTTTTGTATGCCTGTATGATTATTAGCATGTTTAGCCCTAGGTGCTCGTTTCAATTTCTCGATCGCATGAACTCTTGTATTGTTTCTCATGTTAGCCCATGCTAGGTTGTTCCATTCTAGCATGTTCGATATCTGTTCTTGCTTCGTAGTATCATGCTAGGTTCCTTGTATCTGTTGAGCACGTATTGGACCGCATTGATTGAATTGTTATTATTGCTATGGTTTAGAGTTCGGGTAGGTAGCATCATCCGGCGGATGCATAACGTAACTTGCATCCCCGACGGGGACGCACGAGATGGTACTCCGTCTCGATCCCGTTAGGGTTTAGCTAACCCTAACGGTGGCCTGCGCAATCTTGGGTGAGGGTGGCGGTGTCGTTAAATGCCCCAACGGTCGATGATGACTTGGCATTGCCTCGTCCCCGGCGATCGGCACGTCCTCGGCGTGTTCGGCCGTAGCCCTTGATTGCCACTGTTAGGGCAAGGACCGCTTCTGGTGTAAGCCTACCACGACCGGTTCCTTAGCCTCGGTGCGGTGCGGTGGTACAGTGACATAGTTCACGTGTCCAGTCTCACACCTCTATGTCGCTGACACCGATCCGAGATTTAGTTAGGCATGGTGGTGAACTCGGGCGACTTGCCACTAGACCCGGCACCCCGAGTTTGCGGTAGCATGCGGTGCGCGCTTACGCTCATTACAGTAGCCGATCGAGAGCTCCTCGGGATCTTGAGCGATGCACCTTTCGTGCGATCGATGAGAGAGGTGAGGCCGGACTTTGTTTCCGTATAGGGCGTATAGTGTGTTGTGGTATTTCCGGACTAAGACCACCGAGTTGGCATCCGAGGTCCAAGTGTGGACTTAGCTATGTGCTCCGCTCTGTGTTTATACTCATAGCTTGCATACATTCTTCTAGATGATCATGTATATCGTATTGTACCCGGTTGAGGATTCTTCGAGTAATTCGTTACTCACCCTTATTCTGTGGTTTTCCACGGGTAACCAAGCGCGGAGACAGGATGGTGAAGGAGGAGCTGTGATCATGGAATCTGCTTTGTCTCTCGACCATTTTATTATATCATGACTCTTGACTTTTGTTATTTCCCACGAATGCATGTAGACGGGCACGAGCTCCTAGGATGTTTTCTTACGTTTTATGGATTCCGGCATATTTGTACTTGTGGAATGTTTAAATGGTTTAAATAAATCTCTGATCGTAGTATGCTTTTAGAAATGTATGTTTTGATTGTTGAATGTTTCTTTTTTACTTGGGATCCAAATTTATTTTTCATAATGTCTTTTATTTTGAATACATGCATTGGGGTAAAGGCCCATTTAGAGCCCCTTTTGGGTCGGGTCTTTACAGCTTGGTATCGAGCTCGAGTCATAGATTCTCGTAGACTCGACCTTTTGTTGTAGGTCGTCCTTCCATGATCACCAAAGACCTCAAGCGATCATCAGTACGCCTAGGTTTATTGTTTTAGAAAGAAAAAAAAAAAAAAAAAGGTTAAGAATTTACAATACCTTTCATCTAGTGTATGCCCTGTTTGGTGTTGTGTAGCGAGACGAAAGCGAGTTACGACTCGTTGTTGGTTTGGGCTTAGTGAGCCATCATGCCAACTTTCCCGCAGCAGTGGCGGTTTGTTTAGCGGCTTGTTGAGGTATCCAGATAGATTCGGATGCCCCGGGGCGTCGTTCCGAGGGAGGCGAGCTTAGACTCCGCTGGCCATTTGTGGCCCAGATTCTTTCTTTTCCCCTAGTGAGAGGGTGGAGGTGCTTCGTGCGGATCGCCGGTATGTTGATCGCACCCGAGGAGCGGGGCGTTTGGCATGTCCGACCGAGGAGTTGGACCGATCGTGTTGATGTTGAGGCCGCGTCCGTGGTTGTTAGGCCCGCATGCCGATTTGGCCCCGGCAGCTTGAGTTGCCTAGAGGAGGGGGTAGAGGCTAGCAGCGCCTCGAGTGAATCTCCTTGAGCAGAGTGTGCTCCACCCATGAGAGATTTGATGGCGGTCTCTTTAGCTATCGAGAGCGGAAACCCAGCGCAGCTTTGTAGCGCGTAGTGAGGAGTCCCGGCACAGATAGCCCAAATTGTTAGAGTTTGTTTCAGCATTTTTCCCCAAAGTAGCTCTTGTAGCCCCCTGAGGTTCCCGGAGGGCATGATCAGCAGAGTTTATTCGGATGAGTTTGTTGGCGTTGATGGAGACGCCCGGTTTGCAAATGGATGCCTGTAGAGCTCGATGTTTTAGTAAGTCCTACCGCTAGTAGTAAAGTAGTTGGCCAGTTTGAGTTTAGCATCCGTGTGTGGGATGCCTGTTTGCTCGAGAGGCCGAGGTGTGCCGTTCTGTCTTTGCTTGGTTCATCGGATGGTGGTGGAAGTCTCTTGTGAGAGGTGGACTAGCGAGTCTCCACCATCGCCCGATTGTTTGGCAAGTTGCCGTGTTAGTGGCTTGAGGCGGATGAAGGGTCATCTTTGCCCCCTTGCGAGCCTCTTTGTTGTTTAATAGCCCACCTTCCTCGGATGTGGATTTGGTAGTAGTAGCACTTGAGGTGCATTGGTTGGTGTGCCACTTTGGCACTAAGTCCGTTCGAGCTTGAGTTTGGCTTGGGCATAGCGGATGGTTCTATGCCGTTCGGAGTTCAACGTACTCCTTTAGCCTTGGATCTGTTTATGGCGCTTGCACCGTTTAGGTCATGCGGGCAGCTAGTTCGATGGTAGTCGATGGACTACAAGCGAAAGGATGCTCGAGAGGAGCCGAGCCGAGCCTTTTCGGTGTTCTTACCGAGGTTGAGTAAGTCGGCGGGATGGCGGTTGGTAATTGGTTGTGGGCGTGATTCTCGCGCTAGTGTTAAGGCCAAGAGATTTTCTTTGTGGTTGGTAGTGCGGTCAACTACCTTCGAGTGCCTTAATCGAGGAGAGTTGAGCATTGTAGATGCGAGTTTGGTCCAAATTGAGGACCCTAAGTTGGATGCTCATGAGATGAGCCGGGATGCCTATGAGGCGAGTTGGATGCCATGAGGCGAGTTGAATGCTTTTGAGGCGAGATGAGCTGATGCCTTGCTAGAGGATTTGGATGTCTTATGGGTAAGCACCCTTGGTAGAGGCTTGGTATAAAGGGAGTTCGGTTTGGCATGGTTATGCCTTGATAAAGCAAGGTTGCCTCGACTTTGAGCATCGTGTGGAGTTGGAAATTTTGGTGTTCCTTCATTGGAGTTCATTTGGAAACCGAATGAGAAGCGGCGCGATAGCAAAGCCGCGCGATTTTGTTCGCCTTGGCTAAGAGAGTTGTTTGGATCCTTTCCTTGGGTAGAAGCCTTGTTGAGAGGCTGATGTTTGAGTAGGAGGACGATGCATTCGGTAGCGTTTGGTCCTCTTGGTTTCCAAGGTATTGGAGTTGGCTGCATGGTTGAGATCTTTGGAGAGAGTTGTGCTGTTCGAGCGGTTGGTCGTTAGCTCGTTTGTCAAGCGGTGTGTGTCGAGGGTTGCCGAAGAACCCTAGGTTGTGGAGAGCCTCTCGAGCTCACCGAGCCCGGAGTAGTGAGTTTCAGCTTGGCAAGCTGGGAGCCGTGTGGTTCGTAGCCTCGGTTGAGTTGCTAGCGATCTTGGTAGGCTAGCGAGCCGCGGTTGTTTGGAGTAGAGTCCGGATTGGTTCCGGTGTGGTGGCAAGTTGATGCTTGGTGTTGACCAAGGTGTGGATTGGAGTTGCTAGAGATTAGTTTTGCTCGTGGGGCGATGGTTTGTGCCTGTTGGTTGTTTTTTTCTGTTTCCGGATGTTGAGTTGCCCTTGTTGTTGCCCCGTGAGATTTAGATGTTGTTGCTTTAGTGGGGCAAGACAGTGGCGTTGTGGAGCTCTCTCTGTCCTTCCTATTTGTCTGCTTGTAAGAGCCGTTTCCTTACAGGAGTTGTCGATTCCTCCCGTAGCCATGAGTTAATGGTAGAGGTGTTAGCTTGAAGGAAAAGTTTGTTGGTCGCTTGGAAGCGCTTGTTTGTCCAGCTTAAGCACTCTTGGATGGTGTTCTAGAGGCCGCAGTAGGGTTGTTCTCCTCTCTGTGAGTGTTTGGCTAAGATTGGGTTCTCTTGTAGTTTCGAGTGCTAGTTCGGTTCTAGCCGGAAGGCATTGCCACGAGGTCGTGTTCTTAGTCGATGAAGTTGTGGGAGTTGACCCTCCCTCGGCGATTGAGCAAGTCTTTGTTTGTTTCGGATTGGAGATCCGATTGGTTGAGATATCCCTTGGGTGTGGCTTCCAAGAGAGTTGGTTGTTGTTGCCTTGGGTTTGAGCAAGTCAGCGAGCTTGTGTGAAGTCCGTTGCCCTTCAGAGTTTGCTTGCTGGGGAATTCGTTTCCTGTTTTTGTAGGAGTCAGCTTAGCTCCAGAGTTGTGTATTTGATCAGAGTAGCGCAGCGGTCAGCCCAGCGAGAGGGTCCCTGCTTTGTGTTGTTAGCAAGCAAGAGTTGTTTGTCCCCGCAAGGGCGGTGGCCTGCCAGTAAGAGTTGTTTCTGGCAAGTTGTTGGTTCTTTGGGGATTGAAGATTTCCCTTTCCCCTAGTCTCTGTGGTGGTTGAGTTGCTCCCTGGATGTCAGCCTCGAGAGTTAGCTTTGAGGTTGTAGTTATCCGTTTTCCTCGTGAGGTTTCGGGAGTGGAGCTTCTGGTTGGAAGTTGAGTTAGGCTTAAGCTTAAAGGAGAAGTCCTTTGAGTAGCCAGTTGGATTTTAAGAGTTGAGAGGTAGCTTGGAGGCGAGTGTCGCTCGTTATAAGTTTGGGTTGAGTTCTGCTGAGCAAGCCCTTCTCGGGCTTTGCTCCTTGTTGTGCGCTCGCAGTTGGAGTAGCAGAGCCGTTTGAGTGGGTTGGCACAGAGGTGCCATGGCTTTGGTTGGTAAAGCCATTGAGCTGTTTTTCCTCAAGGTGTTGTGCCGTGAGAGTCTGCGTGATGGTTTAGTCCTTGCACTCTCTAGTCTTCCTTGAGAGGAATTTTGGTGGTTTCCTTGCTCGGCGATGTTTTCTTTGGCCATTGCTAGTAGATTTGCATGGAAAAGTTTGCTTTCGGCCGTTTGGTTTCTCGAATCTGGAAGGTTCATTTGTTTGGTCGGTTTGTTGAAGAAGTGAGTTTGTTTGTTGTCACCGTGAGCTTCCGTGAGGAGTTTAGCCAGAGCGTGGTGTAAAGTTTCCTCGAGCTTTTGGCCACCCTCGAGTTTCTTTGTGAGTAGCACCGCTTTTAGAGTTGGTGCGAGTTGAGGACGTGGTTTGCCGTCTGTTCCCTTGTAGTTCGGTGTATGCCCACCGGATGGCATTGTGGCCTTGAGTTTTTGAGAACCCAAGAGAGTTTTGGTTCTCGAAGAGGGCTTGTGTGTTGGATTTCCCGTGCGGTTGGGACCAGATCTCAGATTTGATGGAGTTTGCCTATAACAACGCTTATCGATCGACGATTCGAGATAGCTCCATACGAGGCTTTGTATGGTAGCGCGTTGTCGGTCCCCCCGTGTTCGGGAAGAGGTTGGTGATAGACGAGTTTGGGTCCCGAAGTTACTGCAGCTTGACCAATTGTGCAGTCACGTAAGATTAGAGCTCGTATGTTGACAAACTCGGAGCGGAGAGAGAAGAGTTACGCCGATGTTCGCGTCGGGATTTGGAGTTTGAGGTTGGTCGGCATGTGTTCCTTAAGGTTGCTCCAATGCGAGGTGTTCTGAGGTCCGTAAGCGTGGGAAGTTGAGTCCCCGCTTTGTTGGTCCATTTGAGATCCTAGAGAGGATTGGCGAGTTGCTTACCTGGTTAGCCCTACCTCCGCTACTATCACGCGGTGCATAGTGTTTTTCATGTATCGATGTTGAGGCGGTATGTGCCGGACCCGTCGCACATTGTGGATCGTGAGCCTTTGCAAATGAATGAGGATTTGAGCTTCGAGGAGAAGCCGGTGAGGATCCTTGCCTTTGAGACCAAGACGTTGCGTAATCGCGAGATTCGCTTTGGTAAAGGTTCATGGAAGAATCGTGGTTCGAGAGGAAGCCACTTGGGAGCGAGAAGACGAGATGAGATTGCATTATCCCGAGTCTTTTTCGATCTTAAGGACTTTCGAGGACGAAAGTCATAAAAAGGAGGGAATATTGTAACGACCAGTTTTTCATCCCGGTCTTCCGGTATGCCCTAGGGGTAATTTGGTAATTTGGTCGGGCCGTCAGGCGCGTTTGTGTCTTTTCCAGCTTATTAAAATTATTGGATGGATTTATGTAAGTTTTGGAGGATTTGTGGTTTGGTTTGAGCAAGGTTTGATGCAAAAGTAAAAATAAAGGAAATTGTGCCGCAAATGGGTTTGAACCTGGTCTCTTAGAAAGCTTGTGGGGATGTGTGCCAATTGAGCCATTAGTTGCTCTTGTTGCTCTTTACGCATCACATCTTAGTTAATCTTGGATCTTTGGTGTTTGGTGCATTTGGTTAAATGAAATAGAAATTAGGTTTGTCCATCTTCTTCTCCAAAGTGTGTGGCCGCCAAGCTTTGCTCTCCATTGCCTTGCCGAATTCTTCATCCTTGCAGGCTCCTTTGGATCGATCATCATCATTACGGTAGGTATCGATCTTCCTCTTCTTCTTCTCATCCGTTTGGTGTCTTTGTTTGGCCAAGTGTGTTTGTGTTGATTGCAACCACCGAGAGAAGCCCGGCCACTAGCCTTGTCGTCGGCAGCCGGTCCCACGCCCGAGATCTGCCGGCAGCGATCCCGCCAGACGCCAGATCCGCCTTCGCGACTTTTGCCGTTCGTCCAAAGAAATAGCTAGCCTTGTCGCCGGCAGCGGCCCCACGCCCAGATCGCCGGCGCCCTCGCCGCGACGCCGGGACGCGCCAGCGGCGGCCCCGAATCGCTGTTCGTCCTCGCTTGATCGCCGCCACGCCAGAGGCCCCCTCTCCAGCGCCCGCGCCCAAGGCGTCGCATCGCTTATCGCACGCCAAATACCGCGCGCCTTACTCTCCGCTCGCCGCCCCGCGACGCTTCAGACGCTGCGCCATGCTGCGTGCTCCTCGCCGCGCCTCCGTGCCGTGCCTTGCTTGCCGTCGCGCGCGCAGCGCGCCCAGCGCCATCATCCGCGAAGCGCGCAAGGCGCCACCTGCCGTGCGGCTGCCGCCAAACTCCAAGTTCGTGTCGCCGTGCGCGTGAGTGCCCCGAGCCCGAGCTTGTCGTTTCTATTGTTTTTAGATGTTTTAGATGCTGATTATTATTGGTTTGCTAGGTTCCCGCCGCTAGATCGGGATTGTTCCGCACTTAGGATTTGTGTGTAGAAGCCTCCCGACCAAGGTAAGGATTTCTTACCGGAGTTGTGTGGGCCTGCGGTATATTTGTGATTGTTGTTTTGTATGCCTGTGTATGATTATTAGCATGTTTAGCCCTAGGTGCTATGTTCTGAAGTCCTGACTGGCATGAACTCTTGTATTGTTTCTCATGTTAGCCCATGCTAGGTTGTTCCATTCTAGCATGTTCGATATCTGTTCTTGCTTCGTAGTATCATGCTAGGTTCCTTGTATCTCGTTGAGCACGTATTGGATCGCATTGATTGAATTGTTATTATTGCTATGGTTTAGAGTTCGTAGGTAGCATCATCCGGGCCGGATGCATAATGTAACTTGCATCCCCGATGTGGACGCATTTGAGATGGTACTCAATCCCCCGATCCCGTTAGGGGTTTAGCTAACCCTAACGGCTATCCCTCGCAATCTTGGGTGAGGGTGGTAGATCGTTAAATGCCCCAACGGTCGGATGATGACTTGGCATTGCCTCGTCCCGGCGAATGCGGCACGTCCTCGCCGTGTTCGGCCGTAGCCCTTGATTGCCACTGTTAGGGCAAGGACCGCTTCTGGTGTAAGCCTACCACGACCGGTTCCTTAGCCTCAAAGTGCGGTGGTACAGCCGACATAGTTCACGTGTCCGTGTCTCACACCCCTATGTCGCTGACACCGATCCGAGA
This sequence comes from Sicyos edulis, assembly GCA_036507275.1. Classification (NCBI taxonomy): domain Eukaryota; kingdom Viridiplantae; phylum Streptophyta; class Magnoliopsida; order Cucurbitales; family Cucurbitaceae; genus Sicyos; species Sicyos edulis. The sequence goes on from CM071850.1 coordinate 13,130,369, forward strand.
TTTAGTTAGGCATGGTGGATCGAACACGGGCGCTTGCCACTAGACCCGCACCCCGAGTTTGCGGTAGCATGCGGTGCGCGCTTACGCTCATTACAAATACCGATCGAGAGCTCCTCGGGATCTTGAGCGATGCACCTTTCGTGACGGCGAGAGAGCGCCGAGGCCGGACTTGTTTCCGTATAGGCGTATAGTGTGTTGTGGTATTTCCGGACTAAGACCCCGAGTTGGCATCCGAGGTCCAAGTGTGGACTTAGCTATGTGCTCCGCTCTGTGTTTATACTCATAGCTTGCATACATTCTTCTAGATGATCATGTATATCGTATTGTACCCGGTTGGGGATTCTTACCGAGTAATTCGTTACTCACCCTTATTCTCGTGGTTTTCCACAGGTAACCAAGCGCGAAGTCGAATGGTCAAGGAGGAGCCGTGATCATGGAATCTCGCTTTGTCATCTCTCGACCATTTTATTATATCATGACTCTTGACTTTTGTTATTTCCCACGAATGCATGTAGACGGGCACGGAGCCCTAGGATGTTTTCTTACGCTTTATGGATTCCAAAGATATTTGTACTTGTGGAATGTTTAAATGGTTTAAATAAATCTCTGATCGAGTATGCTTTTAGAAATGTATGTTTTGATTGTTGAATGTTTCTGCTTTTACTTGGGATCCAAATTTATTTTTCATAATGTCTTTTATTTTGAATACATGCATTGGGGTAAAGGCCCATTTAGAGCCCCTTTGGGGTCTGGTCTTTCTGATGGGGGCTGGTGGGCCTCCTCTCACCGGGCCGCAATCAAACACACACACACACCCACACTCTTCTACTTACATTTGGCCAAAGCAAGAATTCAAATCGGAGAAGACGAAGAGACGAAGAAACTTACCCGGAAGGACGATCGAACCACGGAGCTGCAAAGGGGATGAAAATCGGCTTGGGGAGCTAGGGAGAACAAGCTTGGACGACAATGGGAGTTTTGGAGAAGAAGAACAAAAACCTAATTTCTTTTTCATTTAACCAAATGCACCCAAACTCCAAAGATCCAAGGTTAACCAAGATAGGACGCGAAAAGAGCAACAAGAGCTCTCTATAGCTCAATTGGCACGCATCCCCATAGGCTTTCCCGGAGACCCGGGTTCGAATCCCAACAGTAACACAATTATCCTTTATTTTTACTTTTGCATCTATCCATGCTCAAACCCATCCACAAAGCCTAAAAAACTCACATACATCCAACCAATAATTTTAGCAACTGGAAAAAGACATAAACGACCCTAACGGCCCGACCAAATTACCAAAATACCCCTAGAGCATACCTGGAAGACCGAGATGAAAACCTGAGCCGTTACAATATTCCCTCCTTTTTATGACTTTCGTCCTCGAAAGTCCTTAAGACTGGAACAGCTCAGGGTAGTGCAATCTCATCTCGTCTTCCCGCTCACGAGCGACCTCCTCTGAACTCTGACTCCTCCACTGAACTTTTACCAAACGGACCTCACGATTACGCAACGTCTTCGACTCAAAGACCAAAACACTTACAGGCTTCCCCCCGAAGCCCAAATCCTCAATCAGCTGCAAAGGCTCAAAGTCCACAATGAGCGATGGGCCCGACCCATACAGCCTCAACATCGATACATGAAAACACTGTGCATCAACGGAGGAAAGGCTAACCAATATGCAACTCTTCCAATCCTCTCGAGAATCTCAAACGATCCAACAAACAGGGACTCCACTTCCCTCGCATACCAAACCTCAACACACCTCACATCGGTGCAACCTTAAAAACAATCACTGTCCAACCTCAAACTCTAAAACTCGACGCCGAACATTGGCGTAACTTTTCTGCCTGCTCTGAGCTGACAACACTAGCTCGAAACTCCTGCACATCACCTCTTGTAAGGACCCGACCTGAAATACGGTCCAAAACCTAGGTCCTCACTCAGCATGCAAGTTAAATATTTCAACAAGCGGTTTAGTGCTCATATTTAAAACTTTTTCAAAACATTTGGAAACGGGGAACACTTAAAACATAACCAACAATTTTCATAAAGCAAATCCAACAAGGTAAAATAAGCTCGCAGTGATTTATAAAAGAACATTCAAAATGGGTTTAAACAACTTTAACATCATTCCCCTAGGACTCTGTCCCATCTACATGTTTGAATAAATAAATGCAAACAATAAACGACAGAGTGCCAAGAAATTTCATGATCAAACAACTACCTTCGCTAGCCATCCCGGTGTCATCCCAAGTTACCTGGTGGAAAAACCACGAAATAAGGGTGAGTATAAACATACTCAAGAAGAATCCCCAACCGGGTACAATACGATACATCAGTCATCTAGCACCCTAGCATACATGCAAACAAAAACGAGCTCATAAACCTCAAAGTTGGCTCGGACTAATCACCGGACTAGAAATTGCCTATTCAAGGCTTACATCTACAGCTTGTCCTAGGTTCTACACCTGGATGCCCTTCGGGGTCTTACACAACCTAGGACTCAGTGATGCCCACCGGGGACTTACACACCTAGGATGCCCATCGGGGTCTTACACCTCCAACTCAGTGATGCCCATCAGGGACTTACACACCTAGGATACCCATCGGGGTCTTACACCTCCAGACTCAGTGATGCCCATCGGGGACTTACACACCTAGGATGCCCATCGGGGTTTTACACCTCCAACTCAGTGATGCCCATCGGGGACTTACACACCTAGAATGCCCATCGGGGTCTTACACCTCCAACTCAGTGATGCCCATCAGGGACTTACACACCTAGGATGCCCATCGGGGTCTTACACCTCCAACTCAGTGATGCCCATCAGGGACTTACACACCTAGGATGCCCATCGGGGTCTTACCCTAGCGGGACCTAAACTAGTTACCCCTACAATCTTCTACACCATACATCACCTGTCTATACCTAGCATGGAACTAATCAGGAGAAAATAGGACAAGGTTATGCCAAGATAAGGATACCCCTAGCATGTACCTAATAGAATATAACAGGGACACAAGAACAACACGATCAGGAAGCAAGAGAAAACATGTAACCTACCCGCTGGAAATTTCATACAATCACAAGACATGACATGCTGGAAGGACAAACCTAGCATGGCACTAACATGAACAACAAGCAACATGCTAGCAAGATTTCAAACACAGGTTATTCAATAGCTAACCTACTCATAACAACAACCAAGCATACAAGGCACATCATGATAATATCCCAGGGTCCACACAACCACGGTAAGAAATCCTTACCTGGAAACAAGTAGAAAATAACTACCATAAGCCAACCAAGCGACTCCCGAGCTTCTAAGTGAACCCGAGCTACCTAAGCATTTAATAAAAATATCCTAATTAAATAACAATAGCCAATCAACTTAGGGTCCAAAAGAGTGGAGGCTCGGGAATTACCAACCGAGAAGGTACTAGGTCTCGGCCCCAACAATCTTGGCAAAACAGGCTTTCGGCGGCAAGTGGGCAGGCAGGACATGCAGCTGGGGCGAGCAGACTAGGTGTTGCTGGGCGCTGGCGCGGCAGGGGACAGGCGCTGGGGCGCGGGTGCGCAAAAGCGGACGGAGACGCTAGACGCGGGCGCGCTGGCGCTGGGCGACGGGCTGTGCGACGCGCTGAAGCTGGGCGACAGTCGTGGCGACGCGCGGCGCGCACGCGCGAACGGATCGGGCGCATTGGCGCGCACGAGAGCAGCCGGGCGGGCGCCTGGGCGCAATGCAGGCCGTCTTTGGGCGCTGGGCTGCTTGGCTGGCTGCTGCGCGATGCGGTAGTTTGGGCGTCTGAGGCCGAGCGCCTCGGCGCTGCGCCGCCAGGCGATGCGGCAGTGTGGCTTGCGGTGGCTCAGTCTTGCGGCTCGGTTGAGTTTCTTGGTGAGGTCGGCAAGGAGAGAGAGAGAGAGAGAGAGAGAGAGAGAGAAAGGGAAAGAATAAGGGTTTTTCTCTTTTCTTTTCCCTTTTCCTAAATTAAATAGGCTTTGGGTGGTCCAAAATCCCTTCCCAAGGCTTTCCTCCTTCGAGTCCTAGCTGACGCATTCTTTTCCATTTAATAAAACCCATTTAAATCAAGGCTCCTAATCACCGTTAGGTCAAGGGTTCAATTCCCAAAGGAAGCACTCTAATTAACAATAATTTTGCTAATTACCAAAACACCTCCAAACTTCCAAACAACTAGCCCGAACTTCTTGGGTTCTGCAACCAACAACAATCAAGCCTCGACAAAGGCAGGAGTGACCTTGGAGTCCTCAAAATCCACAAAACCCTGACCGGGGCCAAAAAGACCAAAATGCCCCTAAGGTTAAAATAGCACTAACGACCCATCCGAGCATCCGAATAATGAACCTAAAACACTGGAAACCGAAATAGAAAATCGGGCCGTTATAATACTCCTTCTTTTTAAGACTTTCGTCCTCGAAAGTCCTAAGACGAAAAACAACTCTAGGAAAACTCCACCGATCCTTAACCAACCAACTCCTTGTCAAGCCAACACTAGTCCTTCTTCTTCAAATCCCAACCCTCTGGTTTCCAAAGGCTCAAGCCAAAAGACATCGAGTCCACCACAAACTATCTCAACCAAAATCAACATACACCGAGCTTCAAGAAAAAGATGCGATAGTGCTAGTCGGTAAGCCACATCCTCAAACTCGCACCAACTCTCAAACGGTCTCACAACCCTAGGGTTCACTTATCCTCCGCCGACCCAACTCGTAACGCCTCTCACGACGCTACTCTCAAAGAAACTTGTGGACGGGTCACAGTGCTCTAAAACTCTACGCCACGCACCGCAGCATTCTCCTCTTAATACTCACACCGTTAACGAACAATCTCAACCCTACACCATGTCAAGCAACCAACCGAACCTCTCGGGTTCTAGAAACAAGTCACCTACTACTTTACTTCACAAGAGACCAACGAACTCCAATGGTTGCCTATAAGCCTAAACGAAATCCAATCGAACCACCACCGCGCCCGATCCCAAAGGCAAACTTGTCCAACTAGAACGCGTCCCACAACACTTAAGCAACCATCTTGAAGAGCACCGACGCACTCAAGCCAGGGGCACATACCTGGTTCACCAGACGGCTAACGCCACTCACACTAGCTGAAACTTCAGCTACGGTCACCCATGAATGACAAGGTCCAGGAACAGGCTCCACTCAGCCAAACTAATAAACTGGAGCCCCTCATCGGCCGACAACAACTTTCCAATGCAATTCGATCAGCCACTGGCCTAAGAGAATATCGCCAGATAGGGAAACAAACAACATACCTCTCTCGAAATCTCGAGCAAAGAAGGAATAAAACAACACGCGCTACTTGCAACACAACACCTCGAGGATAACAACTCAAAGGTTTTACCAACCATTGCCATGACACCTCTGTGCCAACCCACTCAACTGTGGCTCAGCTATAACGCCAACTGCGAACGCACACCAACTAGGAACAGAGCCCGAGAAGGGCTTGCTCTGCAGAAACTCAACCCAAGTCTTACAACGAGCGAAGCTTGCCTCCAAGCTGCCACTCAACCCTTAAGTCCATCTGGCTGCTCTAAGGACTTCCTCCTTATAGCTAGACCTAACTCTTCTTGTAAGAACCCGACCCAAAATACGGTCCTAAACCTAGGTTCTCACTCAGCATGCAAGTTAAATATTTCACCGAGCGGTTTAGTGCTCATATTTAAAACCTTTCAAAACATTTAGAACGGGGAATGCTTAAAACATAATCAACAACTTTGTTTAAGAAAACCAACGGCGTAAAACAAGCTCAGCAGTATATATATAAAAACATTCAAAATAGTTCAAACAACTTTTTATAATGTTTTCCCTAGGACTCTGTCCATCTACATGCTGAACAAATATGCAAACAATAAAGACAGAGTGCCGCGGCTCCCCATGATCAATCGCCTCCTCCGCTAGCCGTCCCAGATCGCCCCAAGTTACCCGTGGAAAACCACGAGAAATAAGGGTGAGTATAAACATACTCAAGAAGAATCCTAACCGGGTACAATACGATACATCAATCATCTAGCACCCTAGTATACATGCAAACAAGCTTACTAACATGCATCATAGCTCAACGAGCTTACAAGGCAGTATCTGAATCCTCGGAAGTCTCCTACTTCCGCCTAATGATTGGCTCTCATAACCAATCCCGGGACATCTCCGAGGGTCTTCCTCCTCGGCCAATTGATCACTCAAAAACCGATCCCAAAGATGTTCGACACCCTCGAGGGTCTTTCTCCTCGACCATATGATCACTCAAAAGCCAATCCCAATGGGTGTCCTCAAGGGCCTCTTACCCTCGCTTATAACTGGACTATCGAGAGTACCCAAGTCCGGCTCTAAATCGAAGGAACTGGTGTACTCACGAACATTAGCCCGGGAGCTCTCCGAACCGGCGACTAAAGCGCAGGTCTTGCGCACACCGCATGCTCTTCTCGCAACCGGGCGAAATGCGGGGCCTAAGGGCAAACTACGCGGGCCGTGCGCATGCCTAAGACTCGGAACGCGGTGTCACCAACACGGTGGTGCGAGGCCCTCGGACTCATCTGTGGCAAACACCACCGACTGGCGCTAAGAACCGCCAAGGCAGCTTGCACCGCTGGCGTGGTTCCGCCTAGCAGTGCTACAAACTAGGCTTATGCCGATGTGGTAGCTAAATCCACATCGGCCGCCGGGGAAGCAATGTACGTTATGCTTCGCTCTACTCCCGACCGGTGGGGACAAGGTACGTTATGTCCGCTCTCACTCTCTAGATGATGACAAATTTCTAACACACTAGCTAGAGTATAGAGTAAACGATTCCTCGGCTAAACATACATAATCATCATCAATCATACATAACCTAGCATGATACTACGAACTTAAAGCAGAATCTCGTGCATGCCGGAAGAACAATCCTAGCATGGCACTAACATGTACAATCAAGCAAACATGCTAGCAGGAGTGCAATCACAAGTCATCCCTATCCACTAATCATGTCCATAAAAGTAAACATGCATATAAGGCACATTCAAGAAAGCATCGCAGGTCCACACAACCACTAGAAGGAATCCTTACCCGAAACGAGCGGTAAATAACTTTCACAATCAAATAATGACCCTCGAGCTTTAAAGAGAAACCGAGCAACCTAAGCATTTTAATAAAAACAACCTAATTAAATAAATAGCGCCAATAGCCTAGGGCCCAAAGGAAAAAGTCTCGGGAATTACCGACCGAGAAGACACAAGGCCACGCCCCAACCCGCACGGCAAGGCAAAGCCGTCTGCCGCCAGCGAACAAGCAGTGGCGCGCTGGCGCTGGGCGCTGCATCGGGCGCTGGGCACCGGCGCTGCATCGGGCGCTGGGCGCCGCTGGCACTATCGGGCGCTGGCTGCGCGCTGGCGCGGCAGGGGAAGGGCGCTGGCGCTGGGTTGCGCGCGGACTGCGACAGGGAGCAGGCGCGCTGGCGGGCGGACGCGGACGAGCGGCACGGGTACGCAGACGCGGGCTGTCGCAGGCGAGCGAACACGCTGGCCGGGCGCGCGGCGCGAGGCGGCTGGACGGGCAACGAAGCGGAGCGCGCGCGGCGCGTCGGGCGGTTCGTGCGGAACGGCGCGCGCGCTCTGGCTGGCCAGGCAGCGAAGGCGATCGGGCGCGCTGGGCATGGGCGATCGTGGCGCCCGGGAGCGCTGGCCGAAGCGCCGCTGGGCGACTCGGGTTGGTGCGATCCGGGCATGGCTGGCGGTGCAGCCGGTGCGGCTGCTGGCTCGACAGGGGATGTGCAGCCGGTGCGATCTGGGCATGGCGGCCGGGCTTAGCGGGCTAGGGTTTGGGTTCTGGTGAGGTCGGCTAGGAGAGAGAGAGAGAGAGAGAGAAAAAAAAATCTTGCCAAAACAAGGGGGAAGAGGGATTTTCTTGATTTTTCCTTCTTTTTCCTAATTTAAAAGGCCTAAAATCCTTCCCAAAGCATCCACTTTCAAAACCCGCCCCAAGCAAACTTACTTAAAAATAAAACTCTCATTTCCTACAAACTCTCAAAGACCATTTAGGCAAGGGCTCAAATCCCAATGGAAGCACCAAAATTATAAATAATTTTGCCATTTTCAAAAATACTTCCAAACTTCCAAACAACTTGCCCAAACCTCTCGGGTCTTGCAACCAACAACCATTAAGCTTCGACAAAGGCAGAAATGACCTCGAATCCTCGAAAATCCACAAAACCACGACCGGGGCAAAAGACCAAAATACCCCTAAGGGTTAAAATAAATCTAACGGCCCATCCGAACATCCGAATAATGACCCAAATCACCTGGTAACCGAAAATAGAAAATCGGGCCGTTATAATACTCCTCCTTTTAAGACTTTCGTCCTCGAAAGTCCTAAGACGAAAAACAACTCTAGGAAAACTCCACGATTCTTAACCAACCAAGCTCTGCTAAGACAACACAAATCCTTCTTCAAACCGAACCCTCTTGGGTTCCCAAAGGCTCAAGCCCAACAGACACCGAGTCCGCCACGAACTATCTCAACCAAAATCAACTAACACCGAGCTTCAAGAAAACATGCGATAACTAGTCGGTGAGCCACATCCTCCGACTCGCACTGGCTCTCAAACGGTCTTACGACTCTAGGGCTCACTTATCCATGCTAATCCAACTCGTAACGCCTCTCTGCGCGCTACTCTCAAGAAACTCGTGGACGGGTCACAGTGCTCTAAAACTCTACGCCACGCTCCGGCAGAATTTTTCTCGAATGCTCATAGTCATATCAAACAAATTTCGACCCTTCACCATGCTCGACCAAACAACCGAACCTCCCTGTGTTTCAGAGACAAAACGGTCTACTCTTACTTTGCAAGAGACTCACGAACCCCACCGGTTGCCTACAATCCTTAACGAAATCCAATTCGATCTACCAACCGTGACTCGATCCCTAGGCAACCTTCTCCAACTAGCATGCGCCCACAACACTAAAGCAACCATCTTACGAGAAATCGATGCACCAAAGCCAAGGGGCACTTTTCTCTGTTCACCAAATGGCTACCACTAACACACCACCGAAACTTCAACTCACGCCCACCTTTAGAAGACAAGGTCCAGCACGTGCTCCACTCGGCCAAACTAATAAACCAAGCCCCTCAACGGCCGACAACAAACTTTCCAATGCAATCCGATCAGCCATCGCCTAGGTGAACATCGCCGATAGGAAAACAAACAACATTCCTCTCACGGAACCTCGAGCAAAGAAGGAATAAAACAACACGCGCTACTAGCAACACAAAAGCCGGAGGATAACAACTCTAAGGTTTCCAACCAATGCCACGACATCTCTGTGCAACCCACTCAATCGTGGCTCACTTTATAACGCCAATCGCGAACGCACATCAACTAGGAACAAAGCTCGAGAAGGCTTGCTCCGCAGAAAACTCAACCTGCTTATAACGAGCAAGGCTCGCCTCCAAGCCGCCACTCAACTCTTAAGTCCTCACTGGCTACTCAATGGACTTCCTCCTTTAGCTTAGACCTAACTCTTCTTCCAATCCGTAAACTCCACCCACGAAGCATCGCGAGAAATAAGGATAGCGACGACCACAAGCTTGCGGATCCTCGAACCACATGAGTCGGCAAGACTACCTCAAAAGTTAAAACTCGAGGCCGGCATCCATGGTGCAACTCAACTACCAAAGAACTAAGGGGGCTCTACAAGCTCCAAAGATCCAACAACCTTCCGCCAACAACTCAAGCCTTTGAACTGGCCGCCTTCGCCATCGCGGAACAAACAACTTTCCGCTTGCTAACAAACAAACGCAGTGACACTCTCACAATGATCACGCGCTTACTCGATCAACTACACAACTCAGAGCTAAGATGACTCCTCCTCAACAGAACGATTTCCTAGCAAGCGGACTTCCGGAGGACAATGACTTTCACACACGCCATTGCCTTGCTCAAACTCAACCAGCAACCACCAACTCTCTCGTAAGAAACATCCAAGGATTCCTCAATCGCTTGAACCACCAACTAAGCACTACTAGCGGTACTACTCAACCGCCGAGGGGGTGGCCAACTCCCAAAACTACCCGACTAGGAACAAGTCCTCAGCGACGCCACTTGGTCGAACCAAGCTAGCCCTAGAAAACAAAGAAAGGAACCAAACCTTGGCCATGGCGCGAAACTCCGCGATTTTGCTACCATCGCCTTGGATCAGTTCCAAGTGAACTCCAACCATCGGACAACAAGAAATGCCTCTACCCCGGTCAAGGGCCAACTAGCATAACTTGCCTACACAACAACCCAAACTACAAGACGATAACCTCTCAACCTGTTAGGGCGGCTGCCAAGGACTAAAGACTTGACAACTCAAAGATCGAGCACTGCTCTCAACACGAACCTCTCGTGGTTCCTCAAACATAACCACTTTAACGAGCTACACAAAAGTACACCGGCGTGCACACCTCCAACTTGGTTCCTTAAGATCCAAACTCAACAAGTACTCTCACACAAGGCAACTTTTGCCTCCCAATAGAGCCACAACTAGCACCGAGCAACAAGAGTTCAAACCACTCGAGGTCAACTCACCACGGTGCTACATTGGTCAACTCACTCTTACCAGAGCATAACTACACCAACTGACATACCTCATACCAATGTGCCCACTAAATGCTCCACTCAACCATCCAACTCATGGCTCTAACATCGATCAACCACGCATCATCGATGCCAACCCTACTCATATTAGGGTAACTCCAAGGGTAGTCGAAACACACTACCAACAAGCCGGCTCACAAGCTCACACACAAGCGCGAGAACTCGCACGCCGCTAGGCCTCACCAACCTACAAAGATCCTTTGTACCCAACTCTCTGTGACCGTGGAAAGCTCCTACTTATCCCTCGAACGACCTCAAACTTGTAGTTCTCTAGCTACCACCGAGCTAGATCTCTTATGCAACCCAAATAGGTGAAATCTCATGAATGGGTACAGACTAGTGGGGATGCTAAACTCCAGGCGGGTCCTCGGAACCACCGCACATGTAGTGCCAACCGGCCCGAATCTAGGCCTCCTCTCAAAGCTTGGTGCCAACGGCACTACTTCCTTTACAACACAAACATCCCTTTACGGGCTTTAAGCCACTCGAGGGTAGGGAAGGTCACACTCCGTGACAGGCAATGGCACTCAACACAAGAGTCTCAACAATCGAGTAGACTATTCTCTCGACATCACGCCTAATGCATGCAAGCCAAGGCCCACTCCTCGCATCCCACTCGATGCTCAACGAATACTCAGCCAACCCTCGGGTGGCAAACCTAGCTCCACACTGAACATGCTAACAGAGGGTGCTTCTCTCTAATAGCCACCAAAACCACTGACGGATTAAGTCCTCGACAAGCAACCTCCCCTACTACCCCGCTACGAGGGTACTAAAAGAATCTGGCCGCAAAACGATCGCAGCTTGCAGGAGGACAAGATGTCTCTACATCTTCCTCAAAAGCTACTAACTTGGCAAACTTGCCAATCGACCGGTGGTGGTGGAGACTCTCGCCGTCCGCCTCTCACAGGGACTTCCACCACCACACTCATCGCATCAAACAACACAAGAACGACACGCCACAACCTCGTAACATCAGTCATCGGCCTCTGAACACCGTGTCATCCCAACACTTGGATGATAAACTCGATCCTGGCCAACCACCTTGCTACTAGCGAGAGGTCTCAAAACATCCACTCTCTACAGTGCTTCCACTTGCCAAACTCGGCGGCTCGATCAACGCCAACTATCTTATCAAAGATAAACTCACTGATCAAGCCCTCCCGAGAACCTCTCGCTACTGGAACTACAAGGAGGGGTGTCTCCTAAATAAACTCTACCACCGGGCTATCTATGCCCAAGACTCCTCACTACGCGCTACAAATCGCGCTTTGGGTCTCCGCCTCATAGCTAAAAGACTCGCCATCAACTTCCTCATGGTCGAGCACTCGCTCAAGGAGTCTCACTCGAGGCGTGTTAGCCTCTACCCCCTCCTCTAGGCAACTCAACCGCCAGGCCAACTCGCCAACGGGCTAAACAACCCTCGACGCGCGCTCAACATCCATACAAACGGTCCAACTCCTCGGTCGGACATGCCAAGCGCCCTGCTTCCTCGTGAGTGCGATCCACGCACTAGCGATCGCACGAGCACCTCCACCTCTCACTAGGGGAGAACCACAAATGGCCTACTAAGTCTAAGCTCTACCTCCGTCTGGGTGCGATCGACACACCGGCGACCGCACAAAGCATAAAACCTAGCCCACGCTGGGCTCTCACCGCCAAACAAGGGTAACACATGTATACTAGATGCGATTTGTAAAATAAAACCCTTAGCTTAATGAACTCTGACAAACTCGACGCCACTGAGTGTCGATGATCATGGGGCAAACAACCCGCAAAGCAGTGTTAGTCTCACGAATCTATGACTCGTGCTCGATACCAACCGTAAGAACCCACCCAAAATACGGCCCCTAAACCTAGGTTCTCACTCTGAGCATGCAAGTTAAATATTTCACCGAGCGGTTTAGTGCTCATATTTAAAACCTTTCAAAACATTTAGAACGGGAATGCTTAAAACATAATCAACAACTTTGTTTAAGAAAACCAACGGCGTAAAACAAGCTCTGCCAAGATATATAAAAACATTCAAAATAGCTTCAAACAACTTTTTATAATGTTTTCCCTAGGACTCTGGCCCATCTACATGCCGAACAAATATGCAAACAATAAAGACAGAGTGCCGCGCTCCCATGATCAATCAGCCCTCCGCTAGCCGCCCCAGATCGCCCCAAGTTACCGTGGAAAACCACAGAAATAAGGGTGAGTATAAACATACTCGTGAAGAATCCCCAACCGGGTACAATACGATACATCAATCATCTAGCACCCTAGTATACATGCAAACAAGCACTAACATGCATCATAGCTCAACGAGCTTACAAGGCAGACTGAATCCTCTAAGTCTCCTACTTCCGCCTAATGATTGGCTCTCATAACCAATCCCGACATCTCCGAGGGTCTTCCTCCTCGGCCAATTGATCACCAAAAACCGATCCCAAAGATGTCGACACCTCGAGGGTCTTTCTCCTCGACCATATGATCACTCAAAAGCCAATCCCAATGGGTGTCCTCAAGGGCCTCTTACCTCGCTTATAACTGACTATCGGAGAGTACCCAAGTCCGGCTCTAAACCGAAAGGAACTGTGTACTCACGAACATTAGCCCGGGAGCTCTCCGACCGGCGACTAAAGCGCAGGCGCGCACACCGCATGCTCTTCTCGCAACCGGCGTAAATGCGAGGGCCTAAGGGCAAACTACGCGCCGTACGCATGCCTAAGACTCGGAAACGGTGTCACCAACACAGAGTGCGAGGCCCTCGGACTCATCTCAGGCACTGTACCACCGACCTAAAGCTAAGAACCGCCAAGGCAGCTTGCACCGCTGGCGGTGGTTCCGCCTAGCAGTTACAACTAGGCTTATGCCGATGTGGTAGCTAAATCCACATCGGCCGCCGGGAAGCAATGTACGTTATGCTTCGCTTACTCCCGACCGGTGGGGACAAGGTACGTTATGTCCACTCTCACTTCTAGATGATGACAAAATTTCTAACACACTAGCTAGAGTATAGAGTAAACGATTCCTGGCTAAACATACATAATCATCATCAATCATACATAACCTAGCATGATACTACGAACTTAAAGCAGAATCTCGTGCATGCCGAAGAACAATCCTAGCATGGCACTAACATGTACAATCAAGCAAACATGCTAGCAGGAGTGTGCAATCACAAGTCATTCCTATCCACTAATCATGTCCATAAAAGTAAACATGCATATAAGGCACATTCAAGAAAGCATCGCAGTGGTCCACACAACCACTGTAAGGAATCCTTACCGAAACGAGCGCAAAATAACTTTCACAATCAAATAATGACCCTCGAGCTTTAAAGAGAAACCGAGCAACCTAAGCATTTTAATAAAAACAACCTAATTAAATAAATAAATGCCAATAGCCTAGGGCCCAAAGGAAAAAGTCTCGGAATTACCGACCGAGAAGACACAAGGCCACGCCCCAACCCGCACGGCAAGGCAAAGTCCCGTCGCCAGCGACAAGCAGGGCGCGCTGGCGCTGGCGCTGGCGCTGCATCGGGCGCTGGGCACCGCGCTGCATCGGGCGCTGGGCGCCGCTGGCACTATCGGGCGCTGGCTGGCGCCTGGCGCGGCAGGGGAAGGGCGCTGGCGCTGGTTGCGCGCGATCGCGAGGAGGAGCAGCGCGCGCTGGGCGGCGGACGCGATGAAGCAGACGGCACGCAGACGCGGCTGCCGCAGCGAGCGAACACGCTGGTTGGGCGCGCGGCGAGGCGGCCGGGCGGCAACGAAGCGAGCGCGCGCGCGCGCGCTCGGGCGGCGATCGTGCGGAACGCGCGCGCGCGCTCGGGCTGGGCGAGGCAAAGGCGATCGGGCGCGCTGGGCATGGGCGATGCGTGGCGCCTGGGAGCGCTGGCCGAGCGGCCGCTGGGCGACTCGGGTTGGTGCGATCTGGGCATGGCTGGCGGTGCAGCTGGTGCGGCTGGCTCGGCTCGAGGAGGTGTGCAGCCGGTGCGATCCGGGCATGGCGGCTGGGCTTAGCGGCTAGGGTTTGGGTTCTTGGTGAGGTCGGCTAGAGAGAGAGAGAAAAATCTTGCCAAAACAAGGGGAAGAGGGATTTTCTTGATTTTTCCTTCTTTTTCCTAATTTAAAAGGCCTAAAATCCTTCCCAAAGCATCCACTTTCAAAACCCTACCCAAGCAAACTTACTTAAAAATAAAACTCTCATTTCCTACAAACTCTCAAAGACCATTTAGGCAAGGGCTCAAATCCCAATGGAAGCACCAAAAATTATAAATAATTTTGCCATTTTCAAAAATACTTCCAAACTTCCAAACAACTTGCCCAAACCTCTCTGGTCTTGCAACCAACAACCATTAAGCTTCGACAAAGGCAGAATGACCCCGAATCCTCGAAAATCCACAAAACCGACCGGGGCAAAAGACCAAAATACCCCTAAGGGTTAAAATAATTTAACGCCCATCCGAACATCCGAATAATGACCAAATCACCTGGGTAACCGAAATAGAAAATCGGGCCGCACACTTCTTCCAATCCAGAAACTCCACCCACGAAACATCGCGAGGAATAAGGATAGCGACGACCACAAGCTTATGGATCATGAACAACTCTAGTCGCAAGACTACCTCAAAAGTTAAAACTCGAGGCCAATCCACTGTGCAACTCAACAACCAAGGAACTAGGGTTCTACAAACTCCAAGGATCCAACAACTTTCCAAAGAACAACTCAAGCCCTTGAACTGGCCGGCCTCCACCCTCGCGGGACAAACAACTTTCCGCTTGCTAACAAACCAACGTAGGGACACTCTCAAATGACCGCCACGCCACTCTAATCAACTACACAACTCGTGAGCTAAGTTGACTCCTCCTCTACAGAACGATTTCCCAAAGAAGAGGACTTCCGAAGGACAAAAGAACTTCACACACGCTAACCGCCCCCGCTCATCAAGGCAACAACAACCAATTCCTCGTAAGCAACAATCGAGGGATTCCACAATCGCTTGAACCACCAACTTAGAACTAGCAAGACTTACTCAACCGCCGAGGAGGGGTCAACTCCCAAAACTTCCCCGACTAGGAACAAGTCTCGTGGCAACGCCACTTTGCTCGAACCAAGCTAGCTCTAGAAACAACATGGGAACCAAACCTTGGTCAATGCCAAGCACCACCTTGCTAAGAATTCTGAAAACCAACGCAGAGGCTACTAAGAACAACTATAGCTTGCCAACAGACTACAAGCATCCAAAGAACTCAACCGAGGAACACCGCCTGGTCCGACCGAGCTCGTTCCTCAACACGAACCTTCGTGGTTCCTAAAACATACACCACTTTAACAAGCTACACAAAAGTACACCGACGTGTACAACTCCAACTTGATTCCTTCAGATCCAAACCAACAAGTACTCTCACACAAGGCAACTTTTGCCTCCCAATAGAGCCACAACTAGCAAAGGAGCAACAAGAGTTCAACCCACTCAAGGTCAACTCACCACTTTAATGCCACATTGGTCAACTCACTCTTACAAGAGCATAGCCACACCAAGCTAACTTACCTCATACCAATGGTCCACTAAACGTGCTCTGATCAACCATCCAACTCATGGCTATAACACTGGATCAACCACGCATCATCGATGCCAACCCTACTCATATTAGGGTAACTCCAGTGGTAGTCGAATCACACTACCATCCAACCGGCTCACAAGCCCACAACACAGCGCGCGAACTCTTGGCGCTTAGCCCTTAACAACCAACAACATCCTTTGTACCCAACTCTCGCGACCTTGAAAGGCTCCTACTTATACCTCGAACGACCTCACACTTGTAGTTCTCTGACTACTACCGAGCTAGATCTCTTATGCAACCCAAACAGGTGCAATCTCGTGAAATGGGTACAAGACTAGTGGGGATGCCAAACTCCAAGGGTCCTCGAACCACCGCACAAAAAGTGCCAACCGGCCCGAATCTAGGCCTCCTCTCAAAGCTTGGTGCCAACAGCACTACATCCTTAACAACACAAACATCTCTTTACGAGCTTTAAGCCCTCTCGAGGGAAGGGAAGGTCACACTCCCGGTGACAGGGCAATGGCACTCAACACAAGAGTCTCAACACTCGAGTAGACTACTCTCTCCACATCACGCCTAATGCATGCCACGGCCCACTCCTACATCCCACTCGATGCTCAACAAATACTCAGTGCCAACCCTCGGGTGGCAAAAGCACCTAGCTCCACTCTTGGAACATGCTAACACAAGGTGCTTCTCTCTACTAGCCAACTAGAAACCACTTGATGGGTTAAGTCCTCGACAAGTAAACCCCACACTACACCTCAAGCTACGAGGGTACTAAAAGAATCTGGCCGCAAAATGATCAGCAGCTTGCAGAGGACAAGATGTCTCTCGCATCTTCCTCAAAAGCTACTAACTTGGCAAATTTGCCAATCGACCGGTGGTCGGTGGAGACTCTACTAGTCCGCCTCTCACAGGACTTCCACCACCACCATACCGCCGCATTCAACAAAGAAAAGAAGACACGCCTCGCCTCCTCGAACATCGTGTCATTGGCCTCTAAACACCGTGTCGTTCCAACACTCGGATGATAAACTCGATCCTGGGCAACCACCTCGCTGCTAGCAGTGGGTTCTCAAAAACATCTAGCTCTACATGCTTCCACTTGCCAAACTCGGCGGCTCGATTAACGCCAACTAACTCATCAACATAAACCTGCTGATCAAGCCCTTCCGGAAACCTCCGGGGCTACCAGAGCTACTAGGGGGGGTGTCTCCTAAATAAACTCATTATCCGGGCTATCTGTGCCCGAGACTCCTCACTACGCGCTACAAACTGCGCCTGGGTCTCCGCTCTCTGATAGCTAAAAGACCTGCCATCAATTCTCTCATGGCTGGAGCACACCCTGCTCAAGGAGTCTCACTCTAAGGCATGCTAGCCTCTAACCTCTTCTCTTGGCAACTCAACTGCCAGGGCCAAAGGTGGCCTACGGGTCTAGACAACCCCGACTTGGTCTCATCATCAACATGTGCACCCAACTTCTCTATTGGAAATACCAAACGTCCTCGCTCCTCAATGTGTATTCAAAGATAAGCGATCTACACTAAACACAAAGCTAGTCCTCACCGGACTCTCACTACCCAACAAGGGTAACACATGTATACTAGGTGCGTGATTGTAAAATAAAACCCTTAGCTTAATGAACTCGCATAAAACTCCGACGGCCGCGAAGTGTCGATGATCATGGAGACAACAACCTACAAAGCAGTTATTCTACGAATCTATGACTCGTGCTCGATACCAAACCTGTAAGGACCCGACTGAAATACGGTCCTAAAACCTAGGTCCTCACTCAGCATGCAAGTTAAATATTTCAACAAGCGGTTTAGTGCTCATATTTAAAACTTTTTCAAAACATTTGGAAACGCGGAACACTTAAAACATAACCAACAATTTTCATAAAGCGAATCCAACAAGGTAAAATAAGCCTCGGCCAAGATTTATAAAAGAACATTCAAAATAGCTTTAAACAACTTTAACATCATTCCCCTAGGACTCCTGTCCATCCACATTCTGAATAAATAAATGCAAACAATAAACGATAGAGTGTCGGCAGCCCCCATGATCAAACAGCTCCCTCCGCTAGCCATCCTGGTTCTGTCCCAAGTTACCTGGTGGAAAAACCACAGAAATAAGGGTGAGTATAAACATACTCAAGAAGAATCCCCAACCGGGTACAATACGATACATCACTCATCTAGCACCCTAGCATACATGCAAACAAAAATGAGCTCGAAAACCTCGTGTTGGCTCAGACTAATCGCTGACTAGATATTGCCTATTCAAGGCTTACATCTACAAAACTGCCTTAGGTTCTACACTGGATGCCCTTCGGGTCTTACACAACCTAGGACTCAAGTGATGCCCATCTGGGGACTTACACACCTAGGATGCCCATCGTGGTCTTACACCTCCGCACTCTGATGCCCATCTGGGGACTTACACACCTAGGATGCCCATCTGGGTCTTACACCTCCAACTCGGTGATGCCCATCTGGACTTACACACCTAGGATGCCCATCGAGGTCTTACACCTCCAACTCAGTGATGCCCATTAGGGACTTACACACCTAGGATGCCCATCGGGGTCTTACACCTCCAACTCAGTGATGCCCATCGGGGACTTACACACCTAGGATGCCCATCGGGGTCTTACACCTCCAACTCAGTGATGCCCATCGTGGACTTACACACCTAGGATGCCCATCGGGGTCTTACACCTCCAACTCAGTGATGCCCATCGGGGACTTACACACCTAGGATGCCCATCGGGGTCTTACACCTCCAACTCAGTGATGCCCATCGGGACTTACACACCTAGGATGCCCATCGGGGTCTTACACCTCCAACTCGGCTGATGCCCATCAAGGACTTACACACCTAGGATGCCCATCGGGGTCTTACACCTCCGCACTCAAGGATGCCCATCGGGACTTACACACCTAGGATGCCCATCGGGTCTTACACCTCCAACTCGCTGATGCCCATCCGGGACTTACACACCTAGGATGCCCATCTGGTCTTACACCTCCAACTCGTTGATGCCCATCGTGACTTACACACCTAGGATGCCCATCGGGTCTTTACACCTCCGCACTCAAGATGCCCATCGGGGACTTACACACCTAGGATGCCCATCTGGGTCTTACACCTCCAACTCGGTGATGCCCATCGTGACTTACACACCTAGGATGCCCATCGGGTCTTACACCTCCAACTCGGTTGATGCCCATCGTGACTTACACACCTAGGATGCCCATCGGGTCTTACACCTCCAACTCGCTGATGCCCATCGGGACTTACACACCTAGGATGCCCATCGGGGTCTTACCCGAGCGGGACCTAAACTAGTTACCCCTACAATCTTCTACACCATACATCACCTGTCTATCCCTAGCATGGAACTAATCATGATAAAATAGGACAAGGTTATTATAACGGCCCAACCCATCGCTAGCCAAGATATTGTCCGCTTTAGCCCACTGGCCTCACGGATTTGTTTCTCCCCCCATGGGAAAACGCGTCTTGCTAGGGAAAGGTGTCCACACCCTTTATAAGGAGTGCTTGCCTCTTCCCAACCGATGTGGATTCCCCTATGGGTTTTTGCCTCCCCCTTAGAGGTCCAAATGTCCCGATGGACCCGCACATCGGCCCGATGCCCGGCTTTGATACCATCTCGTAACGGCCCAACCCATCGCTAGCCAAGATATTGTCCGCTTTAGCCCACCGCCTCACGGATTTGTTTCTCCCCATGGGAAAACGCTGCCTTGCTAGGGAAAGGTATCCACACCTTTTATAAGGAGTGCTTCGCTCCTCTTCCCAACCGATGTGGGATTCCCTATGGGTTTTTGCCTCCCTTAGAGGTCCACCGTCCCGATGGACCCGCACATCGCCCGATGCCCGGCTTTGATACCATCTGTAACGGCCCAACCCATCGCTAGCCAAGATATTGTCCGCTTTAGCCCACTGGCCTCACGGATTTGTTTCTCCCCCCATGGGAAAACGCGTCTTGCTAGGGAAAGGTATCCACACCCTTTATAAGGAGTGCTTGCCCCTCTTCCCAACCGATGTGGGATTCCCCTATGGGTTTCATCAGAAAGACCCGACCCAAAGGGGCTCTAAATGGGCCTTTACCCCAATGCATGTATTCAAAATAAAAGACATTATGAAAAATAATGTTTCTGATCCCAAGTAAAAATGTAAACATTCAACAATCAAAACAATTTACTCTAAAACTCCGTCCCTGCTTCCAAGCACTGCTTTAGGATAAATACATTTCTAAAAGCATACTCGATCGTGAGATTTATTTAAACCATTTAAACATTCCACCAAGATAAATATGCTGGAATCCATAAAACATAAGAAAACATCCTAGGGCTCCGTGTCCGCCTACATGCATTCGGGGAAATAACAAAAGTCAAGAGTCATGATATAATAAATGGTCGAGATGACAAAGCAGATTCCATGATCACAGCTCTCCTTCACCATCCTGTCTCGCGCTTGGTTACCTGTGGAAAACTACAAAATAAGAGTGAGTAACGAATTACTCAAGAAGAATCCCCAATCGGGTACAATACGATATACATGATCATCTAGAAGAATGTATGCAAGCTATGAATATAAACACAGAGCGTAGCACATAGCTAAGTCCACACTTGACCTCTGATGCCAACTCGTGGTCTTAGTCCGAAATACCACAACACACTATACGCCCTATACGGAAATAAGTCCCGCCCACTGCCTAATGTCGATACGAAAGGTGCACTGCTCAAAATCCCGAGGAGCTCTCCGGCCGCCGGCGCCAAATGAGCGTAAGCGCCGCACCGCATGCTACCGCAAACTCGGGGTGTGCCGTCTAGTGGCAAGCAAACCTGTTCGGACTCCACCATGCCTAACTAAATCTCGGATCGGTGTCACCGACATAGGGGTGTGAGACTGACACGTGAACTATGTCACCGTACTCACCGCATATGAGGCTAAGGAACCGGCCGTGGTAGGCTTACACCAGAAGCGTCCTTGCCCTAACAGTGGCAATCAAGGGCTACGCCGAACACGCCGAGGACGCGCCGATCGCCGGGGACGAGGCAATGCCAAGTCATCATCCCGACCGCTGGGGCATTTAACGACCGCCACCCTCACCCAAGATTGCGGGCCACCGTTAGGGTTAGCTAAACCCTAACGGATCGTGACGAGTACCATCTCGTGACGCCCCCTCGCTTCTGGGATGCAAGTTACGTTATGCATCCGCCCGATGATGCCACCTACCCAACTCTAAACCATAGCAATAATAACAATTCATTCAATGCACCAATACGTGCTCAACAGTGATACAAGGAACCTAGCATGATACTACGAAGCAAGAATAGAGATCGAACATGCCGTATCGGAACAACCTAGCATGGGCTAACATGAGAAACAATACAAGAGTTCATGCCACCAGAATTCGTAATAGAGCACCTAGGGCTAAACATGCTAATAATCATACACAGCATACAAAACAACAATCACAAATATACCGCAGGCCCACACAACTCCTGTGTAAGAAATCCTTACCTTGGCCTGGGAGGCTTCTACACACAAATCCTAAGCTACGAAAAATCCCGAGCTAGCGAGCGGAACCTAGCAACCAATAATAATCAAGATCTAAAACGCCTAAAAACAATAGAACAAAGAAGCTCGGCTCGTGGCACTCACACACGCACGGCGACACACGAACTTGGAGTTGCCGGGCAGCCGGGCACGGCAGGCTGGCGCTGGCGCGCTACCGCACGGCGCGCTGGGAGCGCTCATACGCGCGGATGGCGCTGGGCGCGGCCAGGCGCGACGGACAGACGGACTTCGGCAGCAGCGCAGCACGGCACGGTGCCGGCGTATGGCGCGCGACACGGCGAAGCCGCCGGCAGGACGCGCGCGCCGGCGAACGCTCTGGCGCGCAGCGAGTGGCTCGGCAAGTGACACGCGGCGGCGCGCGCGCGCGCCGCGCTCGCTGCCGCGCGACCGGGCGTGACGTCGGGCTGGCGATGGCCGAGCAGGGGCTGGGCCGGTTGCTGTGCGAGATCTGAGCGCGACAGGGGCTGTGACGGCAAGGGCGATCTGGTGCGACGGCAGGGGCGATTCGCTGGTTCTTCCGGGCGCGATCCGGATTGGCGGCGCGGCCACCGACGACGGCGACGATGGTCGCTGGCCGGGCTTCTCTACCGGTCGCGCAATCAACACAAACACACACAACACTCTTCTATTCACTTGGCCAAACAACACACCAAACGGATGAGAAGAAGAAGAGGAAGATCGATACCTACCCTAATGATGATGAACGATCCAAGGGAGCCGCAAGGATGAAGAATTCTTGCAAGGCAATGGAGAGAAAAGCTTGGGCGGCCACACACTTTGGAGAAGAAGATGGAACAAACCTAATTTCTATTTCATTTAACCAAATGCACCAAACACCAAAGATCCAAGGTTAACTAAGATGTGATGCAGAAAGAGCAACAAGAGCACCTAATGGCTCAATTGGCACACATCCCCACAAGCTTTCAGAGAGACCCGGTTCAAACCCCACCAGACACTACAAAATTCCTTTATTTTTACTTTTGCATTAAACCTTGCTCAAACCAAACCACAAATCCTTCCAAAACCTACATAAATCCATCCAATAATTTTAGTAATCGAAAGATACAAACGGCCCCGACGGCCACCAAATTACCAAATTACCCATAGGGCATACCGAAGACCGGATGAAAAACCTGGTCACATAAATTATACCAAGATAAGGATACCCCTAGCATGTACCTAATAGAATATAACAGGGACACAAGAACAACACGATCAGGAAGCAAGAGAAAACATGTAACCTACCCGCTGGAAATTTCATACAATCACAAGACATGGCATGCTGGAAGGACAAACCTAGCATGGCACTAACATGAACAACAAGCAACGTATAGCAAGATTTCAAACACAGTCGCTCAATAGCTAACCTATTCATAACAACAACCAAGCATACAAGGCACATCATGATAATATCGCAGGTCCCACACAACCACTCGTAAGAAATCCTTACCGAAACAAGCGTAAAATAACTACCATAAGCTAACCAAGCGACTACCGAGCTTCTAAGTGAACCCGAGCAACCTAAGCATTTAATAAAAATATCCTAATTAAATAACAACATCCAATCAACTTAGGGTCCAAAAGAGTGGAGGCTCGGGAATTACTGGTCTTTTTGCTCCCCGGGCACGATTTGTGGATTTTCAGGGCTTCGAGGCAAACCTCCCGCTTTGTCGAGGTTTGTTTGTTGGTGGTCATGAGTCCCTAGATGTTTGGGCTATTCGCTTGGAGGTTCGGTGGTTATTTGGGTTTTGGGCAAAGTTATGGTTGTTTGGGTGTTTCCTTTGGATTCGAGCCTGCCCTTATTGTTGATTCGGAAGGTTGATTTAAGTGAGATTTATTTATTGGAAAAGGTTGTTTCAAATGTCTCAAGGAGGAAGTCTGGAAATGGGATTTTAAGGTTTTAAAATGGATATTTGGATAAGGATGGAATTTAAGGATAAAATAAATAAATAAGAGAAAAATCCCCAAAATCCCCATTTTCCGCATTTTTCCTTTTTTCCCATTTTTTTTTCCATTTTTCTCCCTCTCTCTCTCCTCCAACCCGAGCCCCCACCTCCCACCCAGGCAGCCACCGTCGCCTGCACCTTAGCCGCCTACTCGCCCAAGCCCGAGCCACCGAGCCCACCACGCACAAGGCTACCCGCCAGATCGCCCAAACTCGCCAGCATCATCCCCGTGCTGGGATCGGTGTCGCCAGACCACCAAGTCGCGACACCTCGCTCGCCAGCCGCTGCCGCGCCGTGTCAAGTTGCCGCCATCGCCAGGCCGAGCCGCGACCGAAGTCGCATGCCCTCAGAGCTCGCCGTGCCATCCCGAGCGCCATGAGCCCGTCGCATCGTGTCGCCCGCGCGCGTCCCTATAGCTTGCCGAGCTCGCGCCGCGCGCCGCCCCTTGTGCCCGCCGCGCTCCACGCCGCCGCCACCGGTGAGTCGAGCCCGCACTCCGCGCTTTGCCTCGCCTCTAGCTCCTCTCGCGCTCACGCGCTGCGCCACACCACCTGCCGCCTGCTTTGTGTTGGTTGGCCCGAGCCTTGTGGCTTCTGGATGGTATTTCTCGAGTCTTTTATTCGTTGGGCCCCGATTTGTTGGTCACTGTTATGGATTTAATTGGGGTGTTTTATGTATTTGATTTGGGTGCTTTATTTGATGTTTAGGCCGCTTCGGGTTCCATCGGCTTGTGGGTCATTTGTTGATTTGTGTTAATTATTTCTGCTTGTTCCAGGTAAGGATTTCTTACCGTTGTTGTGTGGACCCTGCGATATATCATGATTGTACCTTGTATGTTTGCCGATTGTTATGAGCATGATATTGATAGGGCAAATTTGTTTGATCTCTTGCTAGCATGTTTGCCCGATTTTACATGTTAGTGC
This sequence comes from Sicyos edulis, assembly GCA_036507275.1. Taxonomy (NCBI): domain Eukaryota; kingdom Viridiplantae; phylum Streptophyta; class Magnoliopsida; order Cucurbitales; family Cucurbitaceae; genus Sicyos; species Sicyos edulis. The sequence goes on from CM071850.1 coordinate 13,155,057, forward strand.
CATGCTAGGTTTGTTCTTCCAAAGATGCTTATGATTCCCGCTAAGTTTGTAGTATCATCTTTGTCAGAACGACCTGTTTTTTCTTCCCTGCCTCTTCCGGGTATGCCCTAGGGGTAATTTGGTAATTTGATCTCGCTGTGTGGTCGCTTGTGTCTTTTCCCAGCTACTAAAATTATTGGATGGTTTTTTGTAGGTTTTTGGAGGGGTTTGTGGTTTGGTTTGAGCAAGGTTTGATGCAAAAGTAAAAATAAAGGGAATTGTGCCACAACTGGGTTTGAACCCGGTCTCCAGTGGAAGCTTGTGGAGATGTGTGCTAATTGAGCCATTAGGTGCTCTTGTTGCTCTTTCTCGCATCACATCTTAGTTAACCTTGGATTTTGGAGTTTTGGTGCATTTGGTTAAATGAAATAGAAATTAGGTTTATTCCATCTTCTTCTCCAAATCTCCTCTTGGCCGCACAAGCTCTCCCTCTCCATAGCCCTTGCCGATTCTTCATCCTTGCAGCCTCCCTTGGATCGCTCATCATCATTCCGGTAGGTATCGATCTTCCTCTTCTTCTTCTCATCCGCTTTGGTGTGCTTTTGGCCAAGTGAAAAGAGGTGTGTTGTGTGTGTTTGTGTTGATTGCAACCACCGAGAGAAGCCCAACACAGCATCATCGCCGCACGCCCACCGCCGATCGCGACGCCGGATCGCGCCCAAAGAAGAAGACAGACGCCGCCGCCGTCGCACCAGATCGCCCTCGCAGCCGCACTCAGACGCCCGATCACCGCTGAGCAGCCCCGCCGCACGCCATCGCCACCAGTCGCCCAGACCGCTGAGCAGCCCCTACCGCACGCCATCGCCACCAGTCGCCCAGACCGTTGAAGCACCTCGCCGCGACGCCATCGCCGCCAGATAATGCCGAGATCGCGCAAGAAGCAGACGCCCAGACGCCAGCCGCCCCAAGGCTGCTTTCGCCCGAAGCCGCCGCGCACACTACCACCACCCTCCTGCTGCCGCTGGCCGCGACGCCAAAGACTCGCGCGCTTTTCGCTTCGAAGCCGCCGCCCGACGCGCTCAGACGCTCGCGCCACAAGGCTGCCCTCGCTGCGGAGTCCGTGCCGTGCCTGCTGGGCCACAGCAGCCTGCCGCTCACCTGCTGCGTGCAACGCAAGCACTGCCGCGCTCACCGCTGCGCTGCGGGCTTGCCAGCCAGCCTCCAAGCTCATGTCGCGTCGTGCCGCGCGAGTTCCCCGAGCGAGCTTGTCGTTTCTATTGTTTTTAGACTTTTTAGGTATTGACTATTATTGGTTTGTTAGGTTCCCGCCGCTAGCTCCGGATTGTTCCGCAGCCTTAGATTTGTGTGTAGAAGCCTCCACTCAAGGTAAGGATTTCTTACCGAGTTGTGTGCCCTCTCAAGCAGATATTTGTGATTGTTGTTTTGTATGCCCGTGTATGATTACTAGCATGTTTAGCCCTAGGTGCTCGCTTTCAATTCCTCGATCGCATGAACTCTTGTATTGTTTCTCATGTTAGCCCATGCTAGGTTGTTCCATTCTCGCATGTTCGATATCCTGCTTGCTTCGTAGTATCATGCTAGGTTCCTTGTATCCGCTGAGCACGTATTGGACCGTATTGATTGAATTGTTATTATTGCTATGGTTTAGAGTTCGGGTAGGTAGCATCATCCGGCCGATGCATAACGTAACTGCAATTCCGACAGTGGACGTGACGAGATGGTACTCGCTTCTTTGATCCCGTTAGGGTTTAGCTAACCCTAACGGCCGCCCCGCAATCTTGGGTGAGGGTGGCAGATCGTTAAATGCCCCAACGGTCGGGATGATGACTTGGCATTGCCTCGCCCTCGATACCGCACGCCCTCGCCGTGTTCGGCCAGAGCCCTTGATTGCCACTGTTAGGGCAAGGACCGCTTCTGGTGTAAGCCTACCACGACCGGTTCCTTTAGCCTCAAAAAGTGTGGTGGTACAGCCGACATAGTTCACGTGTCCGTGTCTCACACCCTATGTCGCTGACACCGATCCGTAGATTTAGTTAGGCATGGTGGATCGAACTCGGGCACTTTGCCACTAGACCCGGCAAGACTCCCGTAGTTTGCGTGAGCATGCGGTGCGCGCTTACGCCATTACAAATACCGACCGAGAGCTCTCGGGATCTTGAGCCAATGCACCTTTCAGACGACAGTGAGAGCAGCCGAGGCCGACTTGTTCCCGTATAGAGCGTATAGTGTGTTGTGGTATTTCCTGACTAAGACCCCGAAGTTGGTATCCAAGTCCAAGTGTGGACTTAGCTATGTGCTCCGCCTCGTGTTTGTACTCATAGCTTGCATACATTCTTCTAGATGATCATGTATGTCGTATTGTACCCTGCTTGGAGATTCTTCACTGGTAATTCGTTACTCACCCTTATTCTCGTGGTTTTCCATGTAATCAAGGTGGGAGACAGGATGGTCAAGGAGGAGCCGTGATCATGGAATCTCGCCATCTCTCGACCATTTTATTTTATCATGACTCTTGACTTTTGTTATTTCCCGAATGCATGTAGACTCGCACGGAGCCCCGTGGATGTTTTCTTACGCTTTTATGGATTCCAAAGATATTTGTACTTGTGGATTGTTTAAATGTTTTAAATAAACCTCCGATCGTAGTATGCTTTTAGAAATGTATGTTTTGGTTGTTGAATGTTTCGCTTTTTACTTGGGATCCAAATATATTTTTCATAATGTCTTTTATTTTCAATACATGCATTGGGGTAAAGGCCCATTTAGAGCCCTTTTTGGCCTGGTCTTTCAGCTTGGTATCGAGCTTAGAGTCATAGATTCTCAGAGACCGACCTTTGTTGTAGGACGTTTTTCCATGATCATCAAAGATCTGGCTACCATCAGCACGCTAAGTTTACTATTTGTTGTTGAAAAAGGGTTAAGAATTTACAATACCTATCATCTAGTGTATGCCCCGCTTGGTGTTGTGTGGAGGTGACAGCAGTGTTTTGATTCGTTGTTGGTTTGGATGTAGATCACCAAAGATGCTACCATCCGCATCGGAGAGGAGGTTCGAGAGCGTGTCGAGGTATCGTGATCGGATCTCGATACATTACAGTGACATCGCCCCAAGCCGAGATCGATGGCATTCCGCCAAAGAAATTTCTCCTCGTTACGCCTAGAGCGGGCGTTGAGGCGATCGAAGGCCGTGGAGATCGCTTCCCCGGAGCAGAGTTTGCCGTGGTTTATGAGGGCTTTTATGGTCGCATGTTGAGTGACCAGAGGGCGAGACCTGTGCCTTGTTGGCGGCGCAATGGAAGAGTCTCGAGCCCAGACGAGCAAATGACTCGATTGGTTCAAAGCAGAGCTCGCAGAGCACCTCCACTCCACAGAGCAAGTAGCCCCAGAGGCAGATATGGCGTAGGGTGCCGAGGAATTGGGTAGGTGGTCAAGGATTTTGTGAAGTGGAAGCTCGAGAAGTTTGATGCCACCGGTGATGCGTTAGCGCACCTGTGTGATTGCCCATTTGGAGTACACCTTCCCGATCATGGTGTGCCCCGATATTCGCAGGCCGAGGTGTGCGGCTCATGTGCTAGGAGGCACGGCCCGAGATGGTGGTGGGAGTCCACCTTGAGCGAGAGACCACCGGGTCTTCACCCGCTACTTGGGAGTTCTTCAAGGTTGAGTTCAAGGTAAAGTTCATCGTTGATGAGGCTCAAGAGAAGATGGTGGAGCTCTTCCGCAACCCCAAGCAGGGTTCTGATTCCATTGAGGAATATGAGCGCAAGTTCTCGTGAGTATGGATATTTTGCTCCTCGCTTGATTGCCACCCCTGAGTCAAGATTCGGAAGTTCATATCCGGATTGAGGCAGTGTGTTTCCGTGATGTCGTGGCTCGTGCCCCGACACTTATGCTAGGGGTCAGCCAGGCTGGCCACGATCTATAATGGGAAGTATCCCGCCGAGCGGGTTGTTGCCGCCTCTCTGCTCAGCTGCCCCGTCCCAGCAATGCAAAGGTAAGAGGAAGTTTGATTTTCTGGGGAGGCGCCAGCGCCGCCAAGGGGGCGCTTCGCAACAGAGATCACCGAGAGCTCAACCGCTTTCACTCGACAAAGCAGGAGGACCTGTGCAGTTCCCACTTGTGCTACTTGTGGGAAAGTCCACACGCCGAGCTTGTCACCGACCTAGATTGTGCTTCCGCTGTGGTAGAGAGGGGCACATGGCCCGCTTTTGTGATCACCCGACTATGGCAACAAATGAATACAAAGCAGCAGGTCGAGTGTTTGCTACGACCCGTCAGAGGCCGAGCGCACGGATGCACTGCGTGTGCACGCTTCTTGTTTTAGATCATCGCGCATTTGCCTTGTTTGATTCTCGCCCTACGATTCATTTGTATCTCGTGTTGTTTGGTCGAGCATGCTAAGTTAAGACTAGAGCCTCTAGGTTTCGAAGTTATCTCAAGGCAACTCCTTCGGGAGTTAATATGTTGGCTAGAGATAAGATTAGGGATGGCCTGGACGAGATATCCTGAGAGTTGCTAGTGGCTACGCTCATAGTTCCGCCATGAGCGCTTTTTGATGTGATTCTTGGTATGGAGTGGTTAGTCAGAAACCACGCGCTGATTGACCGCCACCGAAAGAAGTAGTGTTCAGCCGCCGCCGTCGGCCCAAATTTTAAGTTTCGTGGAGTCCAGTGGTGGAGTTTGCCCGCCGATGGTGTCACCGTGAAAGCTCGCTTGGCTGTTAGCTCATGGAGCTTGGGGCTATCTAGCCAAGTTGTCCGGGAAGAGCCGCCTCATTGTTCGCTGATCGTGTACCGGGCCGCGCAGAGTTTGCGGACGTGTTTCCCCGAGGAGTTACGGTTGCCCCGGAAGAGAGGTTGACTTCACAATTGAGCCTTTGAGCCAGTGGACCCTCCCTATCTCGAAGGCCCGTGATCGTATGGCGCCACCGAGAGTTAAAGGAATCAAGATTCATTCTTGCAGGAGATGTTAGCTCGAGGGTTCATCCGTCCGAGTGTCCTCGTGGGGAGCACCAGCCTCGCTTGTGAAAAAGAAGGATGGTTCTATGGGCTTATGTATTGATTACCGCGAGCATAATAAGGTGACAAAGGAAGAATAAGTATCCGCTGTCCCGTGATCGACGATTTGTTCGATCACCTTCGTGGAGCTTCGTGTTCTCCAAGATAGATCCGAGATCCGTTACCATCGGGCCATGATCGTGATGCCGACATTCCTAAGACAAATTTTCGTCTAGATATGGTCACTATGAGTTTGTGGTCATGTCGCTTGGATTGACCAATGCCCACCAAGGCTCATGGACATGATGGATAGGGTGTTCAAATCATTTTTGACAAATTTTCATCATCATGTTCATCGACGATATTCGATTTATTCGAGGTCTAAAGAAGACCATGCAGAGCATTTGAGGCGAGTATTGGCACTTTGAGGGAAAACCACTTTTATGCGAAGTTTTCCAAATGTGATTGGTTGGAGCAGTGGCCTTCCTAGGCCACGTGGTTTCGAGAGATGGTATAGCCGTGGACCCCGCGAAGATTGAGGCGTTGAGTTCATGGGCCAAGCCGACTTCAGCTGCCGAGATTCGCAGCCTTTCTGGTTTGGCGTTACTACCGCGGGTCATTAAGGACTTTTTCGCTTTAGCCTCGCCTCACTCGTCCGACGAGGAAGGGTGTCGAGTTTGTTTGGGACAAAGAGGATGAGAGCTTTGCCAGTGCTCTGCGTAGTTTGACTTCAAAGACTGTTGGCAGGCCCCGAGGGGACAGTGGTTTCGTGGTCTACAAAGTGATGCTTCCAAGTTTGGATTAGGTTGTGTGTTGATGCAAAGACGGGAAGGTCATTGCCTATGCTTCCCGGGCCACCGGCCGTATGAGCGTAACTACCCGACTCATGATATGGAGTTGGCGCAGTGGTGTTTGCAATCAAGATTTGGAGGCATTACCTTTATGGTGAGCGGATTCGCATGTTTACCGATCACCGTGAGCCTCAAGTATCTGCTTACTCGTAAGGAGTTGAATATGAGGAAGAGGAGATGGTTAGAGTTGGTAAAGGATTATGATCATGAGATTTTGTACCACCCGTAAAGCCAATGTAGTGGCCGATGCTTTGAGTAGAAAGACGCCGCACTCAAGGGCGTTGTTGAGTTCCCACCCCGCTTTATGAGAGAGTTCGAGCGGGCCGAGGTTGCAGTGTTGTTGGGTGAGGTTACCGCTGGGTAGCTCACTGGATCTGCTCACTGGGCCGACAGGGCAAATGGATTATAGATGCCCAGCTGGGTGACCCCGCACTTAAGAGGTTGGTTGACAGAGTTAGTGCCGACGGTGACTTTGACTTTGTATATTCACCAGCATAAAGGGGTTGACTTATAGAGGCCTTGTGTGTTCCGACATTGCGTGCTTTGAGAGCAGAGTTGCTCTCTGAGGCCCACAGCCTCTTTTGCTTGGCACCCTGAGGTACCAAGATGTATCAGACCTTGCTGCACCTTCCGTGGATGGGAATGAAGAGAGATGTGGCAGAGTTTGTCACCTGTCTCACTTGTCGCCAAGTGAAGGCACCCAGTGCAGAGGCCACCGTTTGTTGCAAAATGACCGAGTGTACCCTCTGCTGGAAATGGGAAGAGATCTCCATGGACTTTATCTCTCGCTTGCCAAGGACTCCGAGGAAGTTCTCTCAGATTTGGGTGATAGTCGATCGCTTGATCAAGAGCGCACACTTCATTCCCTGTAGAGACACTTATACCGTGGAACAAAGGCGCAGCTTGTTTTTGGAACAGATCATCCGTTATCATGGTGTGCCTGAGGATTGTGTCCGATCGTGACTCGCGGCTTCACTTCTCGCTTCGAGAGCGCCCGTATGGGTTTGGGCACGAGTGCGCCAAAGATACTTTTCACCTCGCACGGATGGCCGATCGAGAGAGTGAATCGATTCTCGAGGATATGTTGAGGGCTTGTGTGTTGGATTTCCCAGCAGCTTGGGACCAAAGATTCAGATTTCTGATGGAGTTTGCCTATAACAACAGCTACTACCGACGATCTCAGATGGCTCCATTCGAGGCATTGTATGGTAAGCGTTGTCGGCCCCCGTGTTCTCGGGAAGAGGTTGGTGATAGATGTGTTTTGGGTCCCGAAAGTTACTACAGCTGACCAATGGTGCAAAGCGAGCGTAAGATTAGAGCTCAGATGTTGACAACTTTCTCAGAGAGCAGTAGAAGAGTTACGCCCGATGTTCGCGCCGAGATTTGGAGTTTGAGGTTGGTCGCATGTGTTCCTTAAGGTTGTCCGATGCGAGGTGTTCTGAGGTTTGCAAGCGTGGGAAGTTGAGTCCCCGCTTTGTTGGTCCATTTGAGATCCTAGAGAGGATTGGCGTAGTTGCTTACCTGCTAGCCTCCTTCCTCCGTCACTACACGGCATAGTGTTTTTCATGTATCGATGTTGAGGCAAGATGTGCTTCTGACCTGCCGCACATTGTGGACTTTGAGCCTTTGCAAATGAATGAGGATTTGAACTTCGAGGAGAAGCTGAGGATCCTTGCCTTTGAGACCAAGACGCTGCGCGAATCGCGAGATTCGCTTGGTAAAGGTTCAAAGGAAGAGCTCTGGTTCGAGGAAGCCACTTGGGAGCGGGAAGACGAGATGAGATTGCATTACCCTCGAGCTATTTCTGTTTTAAGGACTTTCGAGGACGAAAGTCATAAAAAGGAGGGAATATTGTAACGACCTGTGTTTTTCTTCCTGCCTTCCGTGTATGCCCTAGGGGTAATTTGGTAATTTGATCCCGCTGTGGTCGCTTGTGTCTTTTCCAGCTACTAAAATTATTGGATGGTTTTTTGTAGGTTTTGGAGGGGTTTGTGGTTTGGTTTGAGCAAGGTTTGATGCAAAAGTAAAATAAAGGAAATTGTGCCGCACTGGGGTTTGAACCCTGTCTCTCGGGAAGCTTGTGGAGATGTGTGCCAATTGAGCCATTAGGTGCTCTTGTTGCTCTTTCTCGCATCACATCTTAGTTAACCTTGGATTTTGGAGTTTTGGTGCATTTGGTTAAATGAAATAGAAATTAGGTTTATTCCATCTTCTTCTCCAAATCTCCTCTTGGCCGCACGAGCTCTCCCTCTCCATAGCCCTCTGCCGATTCTTCATCCTTGCAGCTCCCTTGGATCGCTCATCATCATTCCGGTAGGTATCGATCTTCCTCTTCTTCTTCTCATCCGCTTGGTGTGCTTTTGGCCAAGTGAAAAGAGGTGTGTTGTGTGTGTTTGTGTTGATTGCACAAACCGAGAGAAGCTCCACCAAGCGAGCCCATCGCCGCACGCCCAGCGGGCCAGATCGCACGCCGGATCGCACTGCAAGCAGCAGCAGAGATCGCCTCGCCGCCGCACCAGACGCTCGCAGCGACCAGACGCTTCAGATCTCATGAGCAGCCCCGCCGCACGCCATCGCCACCAGTCGCCGCCAGACCGTTGAGCAGCCTCGCCAGACGCCATCGCCACTGTGTCGCCAGATTCGTTGAAGCGGCCGCCGCACGCCATCGCCGCTGATCGCGCGTATCGCGCTGGGCAGCAGCCAGACGCCAGACGCTGGGCCGCCAGCCTGGGCCGCTTCGAAGCCGCCGCTTCGCCAAGGCCAACCAAGGCTCGCGCTCGCTGCGCAGTGACGCTAAAGACTACGGCTGGCGCTTCGCCAGCCGCTGCCCAAGACGCTCAGACGCTGGCCACAGGCCTCTCGCTGCTGGAGTCCGTGTTGCGTTGCGTTGCGCCAGCCTAGCCACGCCACTGCGCTGGCGCGCTACCGCCCGGCCACTGCGCTGCAGCACAGGCCACTGCCACAGGTTAATACACTGCGCTTCAGCCCTGCCGTTGCCTGCTGCCAGCCTCCAAGCTCGTGGTCGCCGCGTGCGCGTGAGTTCCCGAGCCGAGCTTGTCGTCTATTGTTTTTAGACTTTTTAGGTATTGACTATTATTGGTTTGTTAGGTTCCCGCCGCTAGCTCGGGATTGTTCCGCAGCCTTAGATTTGTGTGTAGAAGCTTCCCACCAAGGTAAGGATTTCTTAATGGAGTTGTGTGGCCTCATGTATATTTGTGATTGTTGTTTTGTATGCCTGTATGATTACTAGCATGTTTAGCCTTAGGTGCTCGTGCTCAATTCCTCGATCGCATGAACTCTTGTATTGTTTCTCATGTTAGCCCATGCTAGGTTGTTCCATTCGCATGTTCGATATCCGTTTTGCTTCGTAGTATCATGCTAGGTTCCTTTGTATCTCGCTGGAGCACGTATTGGATCGCATTGATTGAATTGTTATTATTGCTATGGTTTAGAGTTCGTAGGTAGCATCATCCGCCGATGCATAACGTAATCTTGCATCCCCGACAGGACGCATTTGAGATGGTACTGCCTCGATCCCGTTAGGGTTTAGCTAACCCTAACTACCGCCCCCGCAATCTTGGGTGAGGGTGGCGATCGTTAAATGCCCCAACGGTCGGGATGATGACTTGGCATTGCCTCGCCCCGCAATGCAAGCACGCCCGGCCGTGTTTCACCGTAGCCCTTGATTGCCACTGTTAGGCAAGGACCGCTTCGGTGTAAGCCTACCACGACGGGTTCCTTAGCCTCAAAGTGTGGTACAGCCGACATAGTTCACGGTCCGTGTCTCACACCCCTATGTCGCTGACACCGATCCGTAGATTTAGTTAGGCATGGTGATCGAACCCGGCAGCCTTTCCACTAGACTCCTGCACCCCCGTAGTTTGCGAGAGCATGCGGCGCGCGCTTACGCCATTACAAATACGATCGAGAGCTCCTCGATCTTGAGCGAGTGCACCTTTCGTGACGACATAAGAGATGTGCCGAGGCCGGACTTATTCCCGTGATACGCCAGATAGTGTGTTGTGGTATTTTTGACTAAGACCACTCGAGTTGGCATCCAAGTCCAAGTGTGGACTTAGCTATGTGCTCCGCCTGTTTTGTACTCATAGCTTGCATACATTCTTCTAGATGATCATGTATATCGTATTGTAATTTCTGGCTGGGGATTCTTACTGGTACTCCGTTACTCACCCTTATTCTGTGGTTTTCCACGCTGTAATCAAGGCGGAGACGGATGGTCAAGGAGGAGCCGTGATCATGGAATCCTCGTCATCTCCACCATTTTATTTTATCATGACTCTTGACTTTTGTTATTTCCCGAATGCATGTAGACGGCACGAGCCCCGTGATGTTTTCTTACGCTTTATGGATTCCAAAGATATTTGTACTTGTGGATTGTTTAAATGTTTTAAATAAACCTCCGATCGTGAGTATGCTTTTAGAAATGTATGTTTTGGTTGTTGAATGTTTCGCTTTTTACTTGGGATCCAAATATATTTTTCATAATGTCTTTTATTTTCAATACATGCATTGGGGTAAAGGCCCATTTAGAGCCCTTTTGGGCTGCCTTTACACATGCTAGGTAAACGCCTTTGATGTCTATTGCTTGCTAGCCAGAATCATTTTACTCAGACTTTAGATAGAGTTGTAGGGTTTGTCATCATCTAGAGACCGAGAGCGGATATAACGCACTTTGTCCCCACCTGGCCGGAGTAGCTAGCTATCATTGCTTCAGGGGTTGAGAGCGACATAACGTATTTTTGTCCCCAATCGCCTAAATAGAGCAAAGCATAACATACATTGTTTTTCTCCCTCCTCTCCCTGCACCAATGAGAATTAGCTACTCATTGGCGTATGCCTAGTTTGTAGCTCCGCTAGAGCGAACCCCGCCAACGGTGTAAGCCTACCTTGGCCTAAGGTTCTTAGCTTCAGTGCTGCGGGTTCAGCCGCATGATGAGCGCCGAGGGCCTCGCGCATCATCGTGATCGCGACACCGCTTCCGAGTCTTAGGCATGCGACCGCCTCGCCTGCGTGAGTTTGCCCTTAGGCCCCGCATTTACGCCGGTACGCAGCAAAGATGCGGTGTGAGCTCACACGCCGTTAGTTGTTGGTTCAGAGCTCCCTGCCAATGTTCTTGAGTACACCATTCCTTCCGCTTTAGAGCCGCACGGTACTCTCCCGTAAGTCCAGACATTAGCAAGGGTAAAGAGGCCCTTGAGGACATTCTTGGGACTGGCTTTTTGAGTCGAACAATCCCCCTAGTGAAAGATACCTCGGTGATGTCCCAAGATTGGTTAGGATAACCAATCATTAGGCCTAAGTAGGAGACTTCTCATGACTCCGCATTCTTGTATTATGAGCTCGTTGAGCTATGATCCGTGTTGATAGTCGTTGCTTGCATGTTGAGGTGTTAGATGACTGATGTATCATTGATAAATTCTGGGCTAGATTCTTACACGAGTATGTTTATACTCACCCTTATTTATCTTTCTGTGTAACTTGGGACAACACTGTGATGGCTAAGTGAGGGAGCCGATTGATCATGGGAGCCGCAGTGCACTCACATTTATTATTGCATTGTTTATTCAAAGATGTTGATGGACAGGAGTCCTAGGGGAAAATTGTTTAAAAAGTTGTTTAAATTGTATTGTATGTTTTATAAACACCGCAAGGTTGTTTTACTTGTTGATTATGTTTAATTGAAAATTGTTGATTATGTTTTAAGGGTTCCCCTTCTCATATGTTTTGAAAGGATTTTAAATATGAGCACTAAACCGCTTGTTATCATATTTAACTTGCATGCCGAGTGAGAACCCGCTTAGGGTCAGTGCCGTGGGTCGGGTTCGTCACACTTACTCCATGCAAGCAAATCTAACGGCTTGCCTCAAATATGAAACACATCTCACAAGTCCAAACGATAACACATACAGTTTTAACCCTCTAGCTAGGCTTATTGCACCTTCCCACCGAAACTTCATAAACGAAACTCCACTACTCTGCTAACACCACCTACCAAGAACCAGATTACTAAAAATGGCTCGGGCAGAGCACAAGCCACACTAACCAAAGAAGGATCCTCAAAAGGTCAAGACCCTAATCCAACCACAATGGTGCAACCTCAACCCACAACCGATACAAAGGAGTTCTTCAACTACAAAGGTGCAACAGCCTCCCAAGTCAAACACACAAAGAACCTTAACCAACCAAAGCCAAACACTCATAGGAGCGTAATAACCCTAACAACAACTTCCGTAACACCACTCAAGGGTCATCTTAACTTGACAAACAACTCGCTTCCAAGCACTAACAAACTTTTCCTCCTACTAGCACCACTACCACCAATTCCAAGACCAAGGAATAACCTGACAACTCCCAAGGAGAAACAAATCCATATACCGGGACATCCGGAAGGACGTAGAGCTCCACAACCGCCGCCTTGCTAAGCTAAGCACAACATCCAACTCTCCTGTGAGGCAACAACAAGGGGTCAACCACAGCATCGGACACCAACCACGGCAAGAGAAGACTCACCCCCAAACACCAAATAAGGGCAACTCTCAAACTCGAAACAGAAAGACATCCGCTAGTGGCAAAACCACTTGCCCCACGAGCAAGGCTAACTTCTAGCAATTCAAAAACTACACCTTGGTCAACACTCAAGCACCAACTTGCCACCACACCTAACCAATCCGAACTCTACTCCAAACAAACACTAGCTTGCCGGGGCCTACCAAGATCGCCAAAGAACTCACCCGAGGCTACAACCTACACGACTCCGGCTTGCTAACCGAAACTCGCCACTGGGGCTCGACCGAAAGCTCCGTGAGGCTCTCCACAACTAGGGTTCTTCTAAGAACCCTTGACACACACCGCCGCCTAACGGTCTAATGTACCAACCGCTCGAACAAACAACCTCCTTTTCAAAGATCACAACCATGCCGGCCTACTCCGAACTCTCGAAACCACAAAAAGACCGTAAACGCCTGCAATGTGTCATCCTCCTACTCAAAGCATCACCACATCGTGAGCTTCCACCCAGGTAAGGATTCTGAGCAACACCCTTAGCAACTACGGTCGAACTACGCGGCTTCACTACAACCACCATTTGTTCAAGGCACTATCCGAACTCCAACCAAGAACACAAGAGGTTCCACCAACCAGCTTATGTTCAACTTAACAAACTTGCCTAAGCAACAACCCGACTACGAGCACACAGATCCTTACAACCTCAACTAAAGCCTTACAACATCCACCGAGTCCAACTTCTCCAAGAACCGAGCACCGCTTCTCCAATGCAACCCCTACATGGTTCCAAAACTCGCCACTGTAATGAACTACACAAAACACACTTGTGTGCACAACTTCAACCTTCATTCAGAGATCCAAGACTAACAGTGCTTTCCAAAAAGGCAACACTAACTCTCCGCAGATACAATCAACCAAAGGAACACCAAAAGTTCCATCTCCAAACGATACTGGCATGCGATAACCTTGCTCTACTAAAGCATAACAATGCCAAACCGAACTTACTTTATACCAAGCCTAAACCAAGTGTGCTTACACATAAGGCGACCAACTCATCTCATAAGGCATCCATTTCATCTCATAGGCATCCAACTCATCTCATAGGCATCCAACTCATCTCATAAGAATCCAACTCACGGCCCTCACTGGGCCAACTCTGCATCTACGATGCTCAACACTCCGCATTTAGGCACTCCAAGGTAGTTGACCGCACTACCAACCACAAAGATCTCTTGGCCTTAACACTAGCGTGTGAGACTCACGCCGCACTAACACCGATCAATCTTTCAACTCGGCAACCTCATCCCCTCGCTAACACTGAAGAGGCTCCCGCCTCTCGAACATCCTCTCGCTTGTAGCCCCACAACTACCACCGAACTAGCTCTCTTGCACGACCTAAACAGTGCAATCGCCACAAACAGATCCAAAGGCTAAAGGAGGTGGCCGACTCCTGGACGGTCAGAACCATCCGCTATACCCATGCCAAACTCAGCCCGAACTGCATTTTAGTTCCAAAGTGGCACACCAACCAATGCACCTCTAAGTGCCACTAATACCAAATCCACATCTTACTACAAATGGGCCTGCAAGGTCGTAACCTCAAGTGACAAAAACAATGGCTAGGCATACAAGGGCTCAAAACTCAAACAACCTGTGACTGTGGGCATCTCATCAAATCAAGGCTCAAGCCTACTCTTGCATCTCCACATGATGCTCAAAAACCTCCGGCCGTAGGATCTCTCAACATGCAAAAGAGCTAGCCCTACTCTAGGAGCTCACCATGTTAAGAGTGCTCAACTCTACTGCATAACCTGGGAAACCACCAACGGATCACGACGATGGGTACACTGCCGCCACGCACTTTTTAACCACAAGGTTCCGACTTACTAGCCGCAAACAACAACACTTTTTTACAAGAGAACAAAGATGCCTCATCAACCTCCTCATGGCTACCAACTCGCAGCCTACTCACCGGGCAATCAAACACCTGCTAAGGCTCAAGATCAACACTTGAGCTACCCAAATAGTCCACACTGAGACTCGCCCACAAGCATCCACATAAGCAAAGCCATAGCTAACTCTCTCTTGGAGTGGTACCCAGTGGCAAATCACCTCCACCTCTCACTAGGGGAAAACTAATAACTGGGCACACGTGGCCTACGGAGTCTAACTCGCCGCTCCATCCGAATGATATCCCAAATGTATCCGAATCTATCTCGATATCTCAACAAACCACAACATACAAAACTTAACACTACTTTAAGTTGGCATTATGGCGCTCTCTAAACCCAAAACCAACAACGAGTCAACTCGCTTCGCTCTCCACTCCACAACACTACACAAGGCATACACTAGATGAAAAGTATTGAAAATTCTTAACCCTTTTCTAAAAATAAAGAAACTTAGGAGTACCGATGACTGATCGCTTGAGTGCCGTGATCATGGGAAAAACGACCTACAACAAAAAGGTCGGGCTTGCTGCGAATCTATGACTCGAAGCTCGATAATTAATCAGAAAGACCTGACCAAAAGGGGCTCTAAATGGCCTTTACCCCAATGCATGCATTAAAAGTAAGGACAATATACAAATATGATTTCGATTCCAATTAAAATTAAAACATTTCAAAGATTCAAATCAAATCAATACGCTTTTATCAAACTGGCCCCTCTCTCTCAAGCACTGCTTTCAAGACAAATACATTTCCAAAAGTTTACTCGATAAGAGATTTATTAAAATCATTCAAAACCTTCTCGATACAACAATGCTGAATCCACAAAAACATTGGGAAAACATCCTAGGGCTCCGTGTCTGACTACATGCATTCAGGGGAAATAAAAAGACAAGAGTCATAATATAAAAGGTTAGAGATGACAAAAGAGTTCCCATGATCACAAACTCTCCTCCTTCCCATCATGTCTCGCACTTGGTTACATGTGGAAAACCACAAAATAAGGGTGAGTAACGAATTACTCAAAGAAGAATCCCCAACCGTACAATACGATATACATGGTCATCTAGCCAAAAGATATGCAAGCTATGAATATAAACACGTATTAGAGCACATAGCTTAAATCCACTTATAAACCTCTTGATGCCAACTCGTGGTCTTAGTCCGGAAAATCCACTCACACAATACGCCTCTATACGAGAAAGATCAAGTCTAGGCCTCACTGCCATCAATGCCGATGACGAGGTGCACCGCTCACAATCCCGAGGAGCTTCCTCCAATCCACAGAATGAGCGTAAGCGCCGCGACCGCATGCTACTTCGCACTGGGGCTGCTGCCCTAGTGGCAAGTCACTGCATCCACCACCATGCCTAATTAAATCTTCAGACGGTCATCAAATAGAGGTGTGAGACTCGACACGTAAACTATGTCACCAACCACCGCACTGAGGCTAAGGAATCGATAGTGGTAGGCTTACACCGTGAAGCCGCCCTTGCCCTAACCGGGTGGCAATCAAAGCTATCGCCGAACACGCCGACGACGCGTTTGGCCGCCGGACTAGGCATTGCCAAGTCATCATCCCGGATCGTTAGTATCGCTGCAGACTACCACCTCACCCCAGACAGGTGTGGCCTACCGATAGGGTTAGCTAAACTCTAACGGGGTCCAGTGGACGGAGTATTACTGCAGCGCCCCCGCCATGGATGTGAGCGTTGTAACACTCCAGTTTTTTCTTCCCGGCCTTCCAAGCATGCCCTAGGGGTAATTTGGTGGTAATTTGGTCCGCCGTGGTCGTTTGTGTCTTTTCCAAAGCACTAAAATTATTGGATGGTTTTTGTAGGTTTTTGGAGGGGCTTGTGGTTTGGTTTTGAGCAAGGTTTGATGCAAAAGTAAAATAAAGGAATTTGTGCCATGAATGGGTTTGAACTCGGGCCTCCGGGAAGCTTGTAGAGATGTGTGCCAATTGAGCCATTAGGTGCTCTTGTTGCTCTTTCTCTCAGATCACATCTTAGTTAACCTTGGATTTTGGAGTTTTGGTGCATTTGGTTAAATGAAATAGATTTAGGTTTATTCCATCTTCTTCTCCAAATCTCCTCTTGGCCGCATGCTCTCCCTCTCCATAGCCCTGGCCGATTCTTCATCCTTGCACTCACTTGGATCGCTCATCATCATTCCGGTAGGTATAGATCTTCCTCTTCTTCTTCTCATCCGCTTGGTGTGCTTTTGGCCAAGTGAAAAGAGGTGTGTTGTGTGTGTTTGTGTTGATTGCAAACACCGAGAGAAGCCCAACAAGAATGCACCAGATCCACCGAGATCGCAGATCGCCTGTTGCCGCACCCGCTTTGCCGCCGGCAGACGCCTCGATCAAGAAACCGCACCAGATCCGGCCGAGGATCGCCAGATCGCCGTCAAGACGCCCTGTGTCTCGCCGCTTCAGATCTCGCCGCTGCGCACCTGGCCTTGTCGTGACGCCAGTCGCGTACGAGGGAAACCATCGCCGAAGCCGCCGCCTGTCGACGCCACCGAAGTTCGCCATTGCACGCAGCGCCTCTATCGCGACGCCGCTGCGGTCTCGCTGCGCCGCTGTGGTTCGCTTGCTTAACCGGCCGCCCGCACGCTAAAGACGCAGGCCGCGCGCGGCCCTCGCTGAAAGCAACTTCGCTGCGGTTCGCATCGCTGACGCCGCTGTACGGCGCTGCCGTGCGCAGCTGCTGGCCTCGCCGAGTCCTGTCTCGTCCGTGTATACATGCTGCGCCTCTGGCCAGCCATCCGCGGCGCTGGCAGACGCGCGGCAGCCTCAGCCGCTATATGCCGCGCAGCGCCTTGCTTCGTGTCGCGGTGCAGCGTGAGTGCTCCCCAGTCGAGCCTGGGCTGCTTTATTATATTTTTAAGGATATGGTTATGATTGTTACCATGTTTGTAGTTCTCGATAGCTAGCTCTGGAAGTGTTCGTGCAGCCAGAATTTGTGTGTGTAGAAGTCTTCCCACCAAGGTAAGGATTTCTTTACCTGGGTTGTGTGGACCCCCGCGATGTTCTATGTGATTGATGTTGTATGTTTGTTTGTGATTATCGCGATGTATAGTTTAGGTGCTCTCTTCGCTCAATTCTCGATCGCATGACTTCAGATGTTGTTCTTTCATGTTAGTCCATGCTAGGTTGTTCCGCTTCGCATGCTCATGTTCATTCTTGTTCAGAGTACCATGCTAGGTCTCTGTATATTCTTTCGAGCACGATTGATTGTTTGCCGATTGTTAAGGCAAAGCTAGAATTCGTGTAGATAGCATCATCCGCCCGATGCATAAAGTATCTTGTATCTATGGCAAGGACGCTCGAGACAAGCCCGCCCTTGACCTCAATAGTGAGGGATTATCTATCCCAACCTGTAGGCCCCCGCAATCTTGGGTGAGGGTGGTAGTCTGCCGATACCCCAACTGGCCGATGATGACTTGGCAATGCCTAGTCCCCTACAATGCCGCAAGACGCCCTCGCCAGTGTTCTGGCAAGAGCCCTTGATTGCCACCAAAGGTAAGGACGGTCGCTCGTGTAAGCCTACCATAACCCGCCTTTAGCCTCAAAGTGTGGTACAGTCGACATAGTTCACGGGTCCGTGTCTCACACCCCTATGTCAAGGACACCGATCCGTAGATTTAGTTAGGCGTGGTATCCGGATATGGGCAGCCTTTGCCACTAGACCCTGCACTCCCCATAGTCTCGTAGAAGCACGCTGCATGCTTACGCCATTACAACACGACCGAGAGCTCCCTGGATCTTGAGCTAGTGCACCTTTCGTGATCGCCAAAGACAGCCGAGGCCGACTTTGTTCCCCCGTGATAGCTGTGATAGTGTGTTGTGGTATTTCCTACTAAGACCCCGAGTTGGCATCCGAGGTCCAAGTGTGGACTTAATGCATGTGCTCCTACCTATGTTCAGATTCATAGCTTGCATACATTCTTCTAGATGATCATGTATATCGTATTGTAATTCCGCTGGGGATTCTACTGGTAATTCGTTACTCACCCTTTATTCTCGTGGTTTTCCACAGTAATCAAGGCGAGACAGATGGTCGGGCGGGAAGCCGTGATCATGGGAATCCCGTCATCTCCTCCTATTATTTTTATTTTATCATGACTCTTGACTTTGTTATTTCCGAATCGCATGTAGACGGGCACAGAGCCCCGTGATGTTTTCTTACGCTTTATGGATTCCAAGATATTTGTACTTGTGGATTGTTTTAATGGTTTAAATGAATCTCTGATCGTGAGTATGCTTTAGAAATGTATGTTTTGGTTGTTGGAAGCGTTTCATGCTTTTACTTGGGATCCGAAATGTATTTTTCTATAAT